>CM040125.1:117233669-118477427 GCA_022559845.1 Amorphophallus konjac
CTGACTGCCTCTCCGTCAACTCGTAGCCCGGTGATCCGAGCCACGTCCTCCAGTGACGGCACCATGTGCCCCCAGGGCATCAGAAACGCCCGGCTCGGTGCGTGCCACCGCTCCCTCAGTGCCTGGATAAGAGGAAGGTCGAGCCGGAAGGGCTCGATCCTAAGGAAAGCTCCAAAGCCCATGGCGTCCACACGCGCCCTCTGGAAATCCGGCAGCCCACGGTATGCTGCCACCACCAAGGACCAGCTGATCCGGCCCTTTATCACGCCCTGCAAACCACAAAACCAACAAAGAACACATCAGCATCATGAACAGTAATCAACAATAACACTGTATATACTATTTTATTTTATTTAAAAAAAAAAAATACATATATATATTTTTGGAGGCGTCCAGACCCCTGGACGCCTCCTTCCTATTTTCTTTTTTCCTTTTTCGAAAAAAAATCAAAAAAAAAAAATCAAAAATAAAATATATATATATAATATATATATAATTATGGAGGCGTCCTAGGTCTTGGACGCCTCCTTATTTTTTAAATTTATTTTATTATTTACGAAAATTAATTAATAAATAAAAAAAGAAAAAGAAAACATGGAGGCGTCCAGGTCCCTGGACGCCTCCTTCTCTCACTACCCGCCTCTCTCTCACAACCTCTCGTACACCCGTTTTAGCCTATTGAACCACAGAGTGAGGATTCCGAGGTACTTACCGGGTCGTGATCATCCTCTCCCGCGTCACCAGCATCCGCAGCAGCCTCCGCGGCCAGGAGAGGCACCTCCATCCCCTCCTCCGCAGCAATCTCCTCTGCTGCAGCCTCCTCGGCATCATCCCTCAACCTCCTCGCACGACGAGCCAGTCGTTTTCGCTTCCCTGGAACCTGGCTCGATCCTCCTCGCTCCATGGGGACTAAGAATAGGTCGTCTGGGTGACTGGGTCGTCAGATTGAACAGTAAATGAGCAAAAGGGGGGGGGCAACCCTTAAATAGGAATTAGCTTCTTTGGGGCGTCCAGGCGCCTGGACGCCCCCTTAATTTTTATTTATTTCAAAATTCAAAAAATTTTGGGGCGTCCAGGCGCCTGGACGCCCCCAAAACAAAAAAATCAAACGAAATAAAAAAATAAAAGTTGGGGCGTCCAGGACCCTGGACGCCCCCAAAACAAAAAAATAAAATAAAAATAAAATAAAAATTAGGGGCGTCCAGGCCCCTGGACGCCCCCATAATAAAGAATTTTCAAACAAAAAAAAATATAATATATTTATACAAGAATATGTATATAATCCAAACAAAATAAAAAAAAATATATATACAAAGAAAAAGGAAAACCATAAAAAAGATAATAATTAAGGGGACGGGGTTCCGAAACATCCAAATGCCAAATTTTATTCCATCAGAAAAGCAGAGTGAACTACATCAGGGGCTTAGGCGCTTTAGGCCTTAACTTCCCCAGTTCGGTTACATAAGCCCTCCACGGCTCGCATTCTTCCACCACGTGCGCTAACGCCTTTCCCGCAACACTTGTCTTCCAGGGAGCTTTAATGGCCTTCGCTTCTTTCGCATCCGCTTCAGTGCCCAATTCCCTTTTCTTCAAAGGAACAATGTCAGTCGGTGGCGGGAACGAATGGCGTGGGATGCCAATCTGGAGGCAGCACCGATGCGCGTTGTAAAGAACAAACTCGGTCGCGCCGATCAGTTGAAGATCAACTTCGGGAGAAGGCCTCATGAGAAGATCAAGCGAAAGCAAACATGCCGGTGCGCAAGTGAAGAAGCCTTGTGTCACGGTGCGGAAGTGAGACCGCCAGTCTTCGCGTTTCTTCAGCCACGGAACGCGGTTCACTACAGTACCACCAAAGCCTAACACGTCGGCTATGTGGTGAAGCGGGCTTTGTTGGAAGAGCTTCGAAGCGGTTGGCATTCCCCCGCGGTGGTCGAATTTGAAATGCAAATCCAGCCAGCAATTCAAGACAAGTGCACAACCAAATGGAGGCTTACCCATGCTCGAGGCGGTAAGGCCGCTGTAAAGATAGGCAAGGACGGCGGGTCCCACCCTCTTTCCACGCCAGATCCCGCAGATAGCACCCAGTTGGTCTTCCTCCACCATGTTGTCGGTATAAGGGAACAAGAGAGCACCCGCCAGACAAATGGTGAACCCCTTCATGATTCCCTCCAAATAGTCATCGTCTGGTGACCCTCTCAGGGCGTTCATGACCCACTCCGCAAGCTTTTGGAGATCGATCCCCTTCTGAGTACGGACCTTTCTAGCTGCGTCGGGCGGCATGAAGCTTCCAAGGACGCTTTCAGAAGTACCCCGTGTCAGCATCCGCATAGCCTTCACCTTCCCGTCGCTCTTGAATTTCTTCAAACCAAGCAGAAGTTCCACCTCCTCGAGGAGGATGGTCACCTCGAAGGTCGGGAAGATAAAAGTGTGGGTCTGGGGATGCCAGACCTCCACTAGCGCGCCCATAGCCGCCCAGTCCATACGAATCTTCTCGTAATGCTTGGCGTGAATAAGGAGCCCCTGCAGATGCCACTTCGAGAGTATGGCCCTCATGCCAATGGAGATATTGGAAGTCAGCTTTGAAAGCCATGGCAGCTTGGAAAACTTCCTCGGGCCTGGGAAGAGTGGATATGGCTGGAAAAAAGAAGAAATGAAGGAAGTAAGAAGAAGGTTCACATGCAGAAATTTGAA
Organism: Amorphophallus konjac; assembly: GCA_022559845.1. NCBI lineage: Eukaryota > Viridiplantae > Streptophyta > Magnoliopsida > Alismatales > Araceae > Amorphophallus > Amorphophallus konjac. Next base: position 117,236,361 of record CM040125.1, read on the forward strand.
AAGAGTCAGCCTACCATATGCGACATGATCGTCCCACTCAGATGACCCTCGAGGTCAGAAAGTCGCCTAATCTCGCTGCTAGGCTTGCTCCTCTTCATAACACGGGAAGACTCTCCTTCCATCCTGAAGATCTCTAGATTCTCCTCTCCTTCCTCTCCTGAGCTTCCAAAACCCACCTTGGTGCATTTGAATGAACTAGCCTAAGGGGAGTTCTTATAGGAAGGGAAGGGTGCTACAGGACAGAACATGTCACATCAGTGGTCATTGTCAAGATTTTGTCTGGATCTCCTTTGAACTGTGGTGCGATTCTGCTACCTTTTGATGTTGTTAACCTTTGCTAATCTGTGCAGGTTTTACTAACGGACGTCTTTGTCCTATCTCCTGTCCCACCTTTCATTGGTTGGTCCCACCATGTCATGCATCATAGTATATGATACCTACGCTACTAGAACATGTCAAGGACCTTGCGGCCCGAACGAATCTGGGATTTGAGTTCCCCTTCAACAAAAACGGTGATGATCCCGGAAGAGTTTGGGTTGTACGGATAGGCCGTCAATTTGTGATAGAATGGGGACGACGGTTCCATTCAGTGAGTTGGTGCGCGGATAAACGGGCCCCAGCCCAGTATCAGCCCACCGGGTCGGTATCCTGACCCGTTCTTCACAAGTTGACAATATTATCCTTGGCTATTTTCTATTTTTGTTTGTTTTAAATTTTTCTTTAAACCCAGCATGCATTCATATAGGACTTTGATTTATTGCGGAAGATCATTCAAGCGATTCGATTGTGAAAGCCGTTGTGTTTCAATTCCTACAAATATGAGATATTCCACTCTGAATGAAATACTGAGTTTCTTTGAGACAGCCCTACGCTGCTCTTCCAAAGGAGACCCTTGTTTGGACAGACCCTCAGATATTCCTTTACCTTTTGACCCACCTTGGCCGCAGCACTTCCACATTGGCTGGTAACCGCTCCCCAAAGGTGAAACCTCCGGTTTATGACCCAGGTACTTCCACACCGAGAAGTTGGTCTTCTTTTGTTTCGTGCCTGAGTGCACATCTCACCCTCCCTTATTTGATCTCCGTCCAAGCAATCGTCAATATTTGAAAGACCTCCTTCAAGGTCGCCTCATTGAAACTTCAGGAAAGATTCCAAACAGTAACGTCACAAGCGTGTCTCATCACACCTTGGCATCAACTTATCAGTCCGCTCCCACTCCATTTCACTCCACTTCGATACCATTCCACTACGTATCGCTCCCTTGCAAAAGCAGACGCCAAGGCGGGGCAGCTGTAGACACGCCATTCCTGACGTCTCCTGAGAAAGTCTCATATTACTATACGACGCCCCGCGATGGCCTACGCATTTCGAATCGCTCGAGTGCTTCCTTTTCCTGAGTCTTCTTCCGCCTTTTTCGGCATCCGGAATCATCTCGTCACGGCATTCGGACGGCATCAACACCAGTCAGACGCATCAAGAGGTTCCGGAATCAAGAAGGGGGTCTGCCGGGCGGCCGACGACGCCTGATTTGAGGACCCGGGTGGGTCTTCATGGGGGCGTCCAGGCCCCTGGACGCCTCCATATTTTTAATTTATTTTATTATTTTTCTCAAGGCCCAAAAATAAATAAAAATATATATATATTAATGGAGGCGTCCAGGCCCCTGGACGCCTCCATAAAAACTAATAATAATAAATATTTTTAAAATGCCAGTTGGCATAAAAATAAAATAAATAAAAAAATACATATTAATGGAGGCGTCCAGGCCCCTGGACGCCTCCATAAAAATAAATAAAAAAATAAAAATGCCAGCCTTGGCATAAAAGACAAAAGAAAAATAAAAAATAATAATAAACTTGTGGAGGCGTCCAGGCCCCTGGACGCCTCCATAAACTCCCTCACGGGGGCCGGCCACCGAACGACGGCTTGTCGTGTGTGAAAAAAGCCAAATTTAGAGACGTCCAGATGACTGGACGCGCCCATTTCTGAATCACGAGGCGCCGCTCACAAAACCACGCGTTGTGCCAAACCGCGTGCGGCCGTCGTCAGTTTTCGGTGGACCTGCTTGAGGCGTCCGGGACCCTGGACGCCTCCACAAAAGTATCCCAAAAAAAAATCAATAAAAATAGAATAAAATATTATTTCGGCCCTGATGGAGGTGTCCAGGGTCCTGGACGCCTCCACCTTCCGGAACTCTATAAATAGAGGCCCACCCCCTCAGTTCTAGGGGAGCTAAGCAGTGATCCGATAGGCTGCCGGAGCCCAGAGGCTACGGAGTCATTTTTCTAACCCGTGGGTTCTTTTGTAGGTGGAGGTTCTGCCGACTTCTCGGGTGCTCACGCTCGCGAGAGGAAGGTCGTCTTCATCCACCGCGCTTCCACGTCGTCCCCACGCTGCCGGAGCTCCGCCGGATTTCACCCTCGGCTCATCCAATAAGCCTTTTCTTCCCCTTTTTCTCCATAGTCCTTTACATTCATCATATTGCATCATCTATCCCCCTTCACAAGGGGGCCTCTTCTCTTATACTTCTTACATCCATCATCTCATTTTCCTCCTACTCGAGTCCGAGAGGGGTTTAAAAGATAACACCAACCAGGTGTGTGTCTTGCCATCATTTCGTTATTTTTATCGCAAGGATTCGAATACTACACCTCCATCTTTCTAATCCACTTGTCATTTATTTGTCGTTGTCTTGCAAGGGTACCCGAGGAAAGCCCTCTCCGTCGGCCGGCCGGAAGGAGAGGAAGAAGCAACCCGCCATCTCCCGCTCTTGAGGTAGGCGCGATCACCTTCTTATTTTGGGGTCTTTTGGCCCCTGGCGATCACATCTTATCATCGAGGCCGCGGCGAGTCACTTCCCCAATGGCCGTTTAAATTTCTGTTCCCTATATTCTCTTATATATTTTGTTATATATTCTGCTTATATCATCGAGGCCGCGGTGAGTCACTTCCCCAATGGCCGTTTAATTTTCTATTCCTATAATCTCTTTATGCTTTGTTATATTCTGCTTATATCATCGAGGCCGCGGCGAGTCACATCCCCAATGGCCGTTTAAATTTCCGTTCTTATATTCTCTTTATATTCTGTTATATTCTGCTCATATCATCGAGGCCGCGGCGAGTCACTTCCCCAATGGCCGTTTAAATTTCTGTTCTCATATTTTCTCTATATTCTGTTATATTCTGTTCATATTCTCGAGGCCGCGGCGAGTAACTTCCCCAATGGCCGTTTCAATTCTTGTTATTTAATTTTTGCATCATTCCCGTCCCCCCGAGGTCGCGGCGAGTCACTTCCCGCTATGGCCGTTTAATCCCCATATTTTGCTATATCATACTTGTCCCGCTCGCCCCGCCGGAGCAATCTCCCGTGGTGGCCCCTTCTCTCTTTCCTCTCATCTTTGTGTTGCAGCAAACAAAACAAACAAAAAAGAAGGAGCCCGCGCGCTCTCCGCTTCTTCCTCTTCCCCGCTCTTCTCCGAACCGCGTGACGTCGCTCACACCTATCGTTAGATGTTTGATTAGGCACGATCTTCATACTATCTGTTTACTGAACTTCTAATTAGCATTCTGCTTTCTAAAGCAAGTGTGATCTTGCATTAATTTTTAAAGGGTCAACCTATTCACCCCTCCCCTCTAGTTTGACCTTCCACCTAGTCCAACACGTGGTATTAGAGCTCGGCTCTCTTGTCAAAGGTCTCACAACCCAGAGAGATTTAGTGGAATGGAAAATAAGGGGCTCATGCCTGGAGGGTATGCAGTGAATAGGCCACCCTTCTTTGATGGCACTAACTATGCTTACTGGAAAAATCGGATGCAGGTATTTCTGAGAGCTCAGGACCATGAGATTTGGAGAGTCGTGAGCAAGGGACCATATCAGTTAGAAGGAGATGAAGAACTGTGGGTGAAGGAGCAGATTCGGAAGTCCAATGTCAATTGGCAAGCTATGAACATCATGCAATGCTCATTGCATCCTATGGAGTTTTCACGAGTATCCTCATGTGCCAGTGCCAAGGAAATGTGGGACAGACTTCAAGTCATCTATGAAGGTACGTCAGAGGTAAGAGAGACAAAAGCCAATATGTTAATTTCTGAATATGAAGCTTTTAGAATGAAGCCAGAGGAAAATATATCTGAAAAGTATGCTAGACTAACCCTATTAGTGAATGGTCTTAAAGGTCTGGGAAAGGCTTACACTGATTACGAACTGGTCAAGAAAATTCTTAGATCCCTAACTCCAGTTTGGCACACCAAGGCCACTGTTGTTGAGGAATCTAGGAACCTTCCTACCACTACCCCTGATGAGCTTATTGGATCTTTGATGGCTTATGAGCTGAACCTCAAAAGGACAGATGAGGATGTGAAAAAGAAAAAGCCTCTTGCATTGAAGGCAGGACCAAGTAGCAAGGAGAGCTTAGATGACAGTCATTCATCTACCTCAGATAATGACTCAGGTGAGATAGCAATGCTCACCAGGAAATTCAGGAAGTTTCTAAGGAAGGAAGGTAAATTTAGAAACAACAGAAGACCAGAGGTAAGAAAGAGTTCAAAATTCAAATCAGAAAACTCTAGAAAATCTGACAAGGTTGTCTGTTACCAATGCAAGAAACAAGGTCATATAAAATCTGAATGTCCAGAGAATGTGAAGAAAGTCCAACCGAAATGGAAGAACAAGAAGCCCAAGGCCATGATAAGTATGTGGAGTGACGAGGAGAAAGATGAAGATGAAGAAGAAAGCACTTCTGAAGAAGAGAGTGATGTTAAGCTGTGTTTCATGGCTAAGGGAGATGATAAGGATAAGGTAACTTCCTCTTCTGAAAACTTTTCTTGCAGTGATTGGGAAGAAGCATTTAATGAATTGCTAGATAAGTATGATCATGTAAAGAAAGAAAATAAATCACTCAAGAAAAAGAAAAATCTGACTAGTCAAGAAAATTCATTGAATGATAAAATCAGGTGCCTAGAAGTTGAAATTACCAGTTTAAGAAAATCTCTTGATGAAAGTAACCAATGTAGAGATCAATTAATAGAGATGAATAGAGAAAATGAATTCTTACTGAAAATTCAGGATGACTTGAAACTCAGAATGCAAAAATTAGAGAGTGATGTAAAGATTGCAGAAGAAAAATATGAAGCCATTCAAGGAGTAAATAAGGAACTCCAAGAAAATTTGAAGAAAATGGAAGATGTGAGTTTAAGTAAACAAGCCTCTCTTGAGAAATTAACACAAGGTAAAAATAATCTTGAGGCTGTCATGGGAATAAGAAGCAATTTTGGAAAAGAAGGACTTGGTTATAATCCAACCAAGAAGAAGGATCTAGGATCTAGATTTATAACTTTTGTTTCTGAACAAGGTACATCTGAGCAGAGTCAAATGGCTGAAAAGAAGTTTTGTGAGAAAAATCAAGAAGAAGTAAAACAGACAGATGAAATCAGAAAAGAAAAGGGCAAAGAGAAAATGTATGCTACCTTAAATGCCAATCACCATAAGAATGTGCCTAAGTTCAGAAGTAAACCCTCAGGTCAGCCTATAGACCCTAGTTCATCAACCCAGCATCAAGGATATAGAAATTTAAGGAGTCATAGGACTAGTACACGACAGTCGCGTCAACGCACTGGGCATCCTGCGTCCACTCAACCCATGTCCCAGGGGTTCTACAGAAATAATGCTAGAACAAACCATTGGGCGCGTCAACGTAGTGTCCACACTGCGTCAACACATACACCCTTTCCGGATGGGTATTTCTTCAGAAACATGAGAATGAGTCGACGCAGCCACTACAGTGCGTCGACGCACCCTATGTACCAGAACCCATATGACCGAAAGGTTAAGTGGATGAGTCAACGCAATCATGTGATAGGGTCTACGCAGCGAACCTTCATCCCTTCAAGAACTCACCACTCTTCTAGAATTTCTCATCCTAGGTTCCCCAATGCTTCTTGGAGTCACAATAACTATTGGAATGAGAACAAGAATAAAACTTCATACTTCTCTAACAATAGAAATGGTTCAAAAAGGGAATTCCAAAGGGTACCTCAACCCAATCAGAAAAATTTCAAATCTATGACCCCTACATCTCAAAAACCCTCAAAACAACAGATTTGGATTCCCAAAAGTATGCTGTCTTACTTGACACAATCATATGGTCTGATGGGACCCAAGTGTATTTGGGTTCCAAAATCTCTTGTTTGATGTGATTTGCAGGAGTGCCTTGCAGCTGTACACAATAGGTGGTACCTTGACAGCGGCTGCTCAAGGCACATGACGGGCGACAAGGCAAAATTCTGTCTCCTAGTTGAGAAAGAAGGAGGACATGTCACTTTTAGGGGGAACAATAAAGGTAAAATAATTGGAAAAGGTAAAGTTGGTAAAACTCCCTGAACTCTATTGATGATGTGTTACTTGTTGATGTATTAGAATACAATCTTCTTAGTATAAGCCAACTGTGTGATAGGGGGCACAAAGTTATGTTTGATTCCCATGCATGCACCATTATTGAAAAGTAGTCTGAAAGTGTTAAATTCTCTGGAAAAAGAATAAATAACATGTACATGGTAGATTTAGATGATCCTGCTCATAACAATCTTTGTCTAGCTATGAATAAAAGTGAACTGGCTTGGTTATGGCATCGTAGACTAGGACATGCTAGCTACAGTGTCATGCATAAGTTATCCAAATTCAGCATGGTGAATGGTTTGCCTGATGTATCATTTAAGCAAAATGATAAAATTTGTAATGCGTGCACTAAAGGCAAGCATACTAGGAAGTCATTTAAATCCAGAATTGAAAATTAATCTTCTAGACCTCTTGAACTTGTTTACATGGATCTGTTTGGACCCACTAGAACAGCAAGTTTGAGTGGCAATAAATATGGATTTGTTTTGGTAGATGACTTTTCTAGGTTTACTTGGGTGTTCTTTTTAACTCATAAGAATGATGCATTTGAAGAATTTCAGGCATTCTTCAGGAAAGTTCAGCAAGATGGTAAGTATACCATTTCATCTATCATGTCAGATCATGGAGGAGAATTTGAAAATTCAGAATTTGATGGTTTTTACAGGGCAATGGGAATATCTCATAAGTTCTCATCTCTAAGAACTCCTGAACAGAATGGAGTGGTGGAAAGAAGAAACAGAACCCTTGTCGAGATGGCTAGAACTATGTTGATCGAAGGACAGCTCCTAAGGAAGCTCTGGGCAGAGGCTGTAAACACAGCTTGCTACATAGTAAACAGAGCAATGGTAAGACCTCTGTCCAAAAAGACTCTATATGAGTTGTTGAAAGGTAAGAAGCCCTCTGTTATACATTTCAGTGTTTTTGGATCTAAATGTTTTGTTCAAAATAATCACAAACGGGACTTAGATAAATTTGAACCTAAGAGTGAACCAGCCATATTTCTAGGATATTCAAATCACTCTAGGGCCTATAGAGTCCTAAATATCAAAACTCAATCTGTTGAAGAATCTCCACATATTGTCTTTGATGAAATGAATGTCAGGTCTGAAAATGAACTATCTTGCAGGGACAAAGATGATGGTGAATTTCTTGAAGAAAAGGAAGAACAACATACTCAAGAGGAAGAGCCAAGGTCAAATGAGAATCAAGCTGAATCAAGCACTAGAGGTAATGCAGATGACAATGAAGGTAACTCTCTCACCAATGTTAGAATGTTAAGGGACCACCCTCTATCAAGCATTATTGGTAATCTGTATGACCCTACCAGAACTAGATCTCATTTCAGAATAATTGAAGAAATGGATAATTTGGCTCTTATATCTCAAATTGAACCAAAAAATATAACTGAAGCCCTAAAAGATTAATGCTGGATAAATGCAATGCATGAGGAATTAAATCAATTCAAAAGAAATTAAGTGTGGCACCTTGTGCCAAGACCCAATGAACTTTCAGTAATTGGAACTAAGTGGGTCTTTAGAAACAAACAAAATGAAAATGGAATTATGATAAGAAATAAAGCAAGACTGGTTGCACAAGGATATAACCAAGAATTTGGCATTGATTTTGAAGAATCCTTTGCACCAGTAGCTAGATTGGAAGCTATCAGATTATTACTTACATATGCATGTTGTCATGGAATAAAACTCCATCAAATGGATGTAAAAAGTGCATTTCTTAATGGTCTAATAAAAGAAGAGGTGTATGTTGAACAACCCCTGGTTTTGAATCTATAGACTGCCCTGACCATGTTTACAGATTAGACAAAGCTCTCTATGGGCTCAAACAGGCACCTCGAGCATGGTATGATAGACTCAGCTCATACCTCACTGAGAAAGGATATTCAAGAGGTAAAGTGGACCAAACCCTATTCACCAAGGTGAGAAATAATGACATTATTCAGGTTCAAATCTACGTTGATGATATAGTCTTTGGATCCACTAAACCAAGCATGTGTGAGGAATTTGCAAATTTGATGAGCACAGAATTTGAGATAAGTCTCATGGGTGAGCTTCAATTTTTTCTAGGTCTACAAATCACCCAAAGCAAGGATGGATGCTTCATCAACCAGGCAAAGTACGTCTCTGAACTATTGAAGAAATATCAAATGGAGAATCTTAAGACAATCAGCACTCCCATGAGCACCAATACAAGTTTGGATGCAGATCGGAAAGGTAAATCAGTAGATGCAAAGACTTATCGAGGTATGATCGGTTCACTTCTCTATCTTACTGCATCTAGGCCAGACATCCAATTTTATGTATGTATGTGTGCTCATTTTCAGTCTGATCCTAAAGAATCCCACTTGATTTCTGTCAAGCGTATCTTTCGATATCTCGCTGGAACTCGAGACTTAGGGATTTGGTATCCTGCATCTTGCACTTTTGATCTAGTATCATACTCAGATGCAGACTATGCTGGATGCAAACTTGACAGGAAAAGCACAAGTGGCTATTGCCAATTTTTGGGAGGGTGTTTGGTTTCTTGGGCATCCAAGAAACAACACTCAGTGGCACTATCCACTACAGAGGCAGAATATGCCGCTGTAGAGAGTTGTGGCACTCAAGTGTTATGGATCAAACACCAACTCCAAGATTATCAAACTGATCTTGGATGTGTCCCAATATTGTGTGATAACACAAGTGCCATTAACCTAGCAAAGAACCCAATCCAGCACTCTAGGACCAAACATATAGAAATAAGGCATCACTTCTTGTGAGATGAAGTTAATAAAGGAAGCTTTAAATTGATTTTTGTAGACTCAGAACATCAAATTACTGTCATTTTCACCAAGCCTCTGAATAATGAAAGATTTTCTTGTCTTAGGAGAGAGCTTGGATTGTGCAACCCTCATCTTGATGCCTAAATTGATTGCTTGATTTCTTCTTTGAAATTTGTCTGATTAGCTTTGCCTAGGAATAAATTGATTACATGTCTTGCTTGAGTTGAAAAAGCCTGATTTCTAAATAAGTCATAGATTTAGGGGGAGTTTAGTTTTGAGCATATTTGTTTAATAACACATGACAAATAAAAAGCCATCATGTCAACAATTGCATCTTCATTCATATTTTCAGTCATGCATAAATAGAGGGAGAGTTTGCATCAGATTTTACTTGCTAACGAGTGCAATTCTGTCCCTTTAGATTTAGTTATCTGGGTATCTGAAGAATGGTTTATAAGGCTGAGTTAACGCTATTTCAAGACTGAGTCAACGCACTGAAAGAAACATTCTGGAAACAGGCTAAAAATTGATCTGACTAGTTGAGTGAGTTAACGCTGTCACCTTGTTGAGTTGACGCACTGTCAGAAACCAAGTGCAAATCAGTTCTGGAATCAACTTGATTACTTCAGACGGGTTAACGCAGCACTGGAGTTGGGTTCTTTCATATCTCATAGTCTTGAAATCTTCTTGTACCTCAGCTTGTCAGACTCTTGGAGTCCTCTCAAAACCTCTCATCAATCATGTTTCTTCCATACTCAGTCTTCAGTTTGTAGTGATGTACCTCTCAATCTTCAGTATGAGGGAAATTTCTTGAGCTCCGAAATGTGAATTGATGTCATAAATTTAGGGGGAGCTAAAGTGATAATTCCTTTATAAGAGATGGTGATTTTCATTGACTGACTCTATGTAGTATTAATGGTTGGAATTCTATAAATCTTTTAATCTTTGAATGCTAAAATTCATGAACACAAAAGTGCTGTGCATATGGAATAGTTTCAGAACTATTTAATAAAACTGAGAACTCATCCTTTCTTGAAATATGATGATCAAAAGTAAAGAGACCAACTTTGTGCAAATGAATTTAATATCTGTATTGACTTTAAACTCCGAATAGGGTTAATAAGAGCTGAAGAAACAAACCATATATATATATATATATATATATACATGTAATAAATTGTAGAGCAATGGCATGCTTTCACTGAGAAACTCTCTATGCACCAAAGAAGTGCTAATGAGCATGTCATGATGTGGGATGTTACCTCTGTTTTAAAAGAAAAATAATTCATTGCAGAGCAATGGTAACTTTCCACTGAAAAACTATCTTCATGCACCAATGAAGTGCTAAAAGGCATGTCATGATGTGAGTTGCCAACTCTGTTTCAGTGGTGCAGAATAGTTAGCTATGCTGAGTAACCGGGGACTCTGGTGTCTGATAAACATGTGCACCCGTATCAAAAGGCTAGCTACACTTGGCTGCAAATGATGAAAAATGAAAAATGGCAAATGTTCATATGGGGTTGACCTGTAGCTCAAAAGTAAATTCCTTTAGAGTTCATCCTCAATTCGAGTTAAATTCACTACTATAAGGGTCTCTTGAAATTGAACATCCTAGGGAAAAGATTTGAGAAAGTTCCAAGTGTGCAAATTGTTCTATCCTTATTCCATAATCTTGCTCTTCTTATTCAAGGATTTATCTCAAATTCTTAAGATTATTTTACTCCACATCATTAAATGAATTAGGGGCTCTCATCATTTCTCATCATATCTCTTATAAGGGAACTTGAATTTTATCGATTAAAAATCCCTGAATGTAATGTCATCTTTTCACAATTTCAATGTCTTTAGAATGCCTAAATACAATGGGTCATCACTATTTCCTGTCTACTTCAAACTACATTCATGACTCACTTTGGTGGCGTCGACGCAGTGCCTCACTGCGTAAACGCAGTCATTCAATAACTCCAATTTCGTCCCAGTCCGGTTCAGCACAGTGAACAGTTCACCCTTTTGAATTGAAATTGAGTCGTCACCTTCTTTAAAACCCCGCAGCGTAAACACTGCCATCTACTCAGCTCCTTCCAAAACCTAGTGGGTCTCTACCTCTCCGCATCTCTCAGTCTTTCCTCCTCAGCTCCTTCTCTTAAATTTTTCTCCTGTTCCCGTTTGATTCTCGCTGCCATGGCGCCTCCGGAACAAGTGAAGAAGGGGAAGAACAAGAAGGGTCTAAAGAGAAGAGATCCCATCCTTGCTACGGGCAGGATTGAGCCTCGAACCAAATTTCAAGATAAGACGCCGTCTCAGTCAGCTCCACCAATGACGAAAGGAAAAGAGAAAAGCTCACCGGCAAAGACAAGGGCAGCAACGCAGAAGGGCAAAGATAAGGGCGTGGCAGATCCTTCAGAGGAGATACCGTCTCCTTCAGCTCCAAGGAAACGGAAAGGCAAAGAGATTGAGTTATCTCTTTGGAAACGCCGTCTTCATCCCAACCCGCCAACCAAAAAGAGAAAGCTCTCTACCGTAAGGGCAGAGGAGCAGGTTACATCTTCAGGTGCTGCGAAGGGGAAGAAAGGTGTCGCCAGTTCACATGCAAGGTCTTCTGATCCCTCTCTTACCATCAATGTGGAAGAACCTCTGAAAGTCCTTATTCCACGGTATATTGTTGCTACCGACGTTGAGATGCTTGAAGTTTTTCCGCAACTATTCCCTACTTTAGATTATCAGGGTTGGTGGTCTTTCGTTACAAATCATAAGATTTATTACCCCACCCTAGTTCGGGAATTTTACCACAATTTGAAGTATGAACCTCAGATCCCCAAAATTTTATCAACTGTCAGGAATGTTAGTTTTGAATTGACAAACAAACTATTTGCTAGAGCTTGGAAAATACCAATGAATGGGGTTCAGCTACACAGTTTTCAGTTTGATGAACATGCAACTTATGCTCTTCTGACTGACAAACCCAGTGATCCTACAGACGTCCGGGAGACTTTTTTATCTAGTCTTAAAGCAAATAGGTTCCCTCCATTCAATAGACTGCTCCACCATATTTACACATCGATGATAACACCTCAGAGCAGTGGTAGGGAACAGGTCACTAAGATGCAGAGATTTTTACTGTATTGCATGCTGAAAAAGATAAACATTTCATTGTCAGATGTAATCATTCAGACTATGGGATCTTGCTTAACACAATCTAGGACACTCCCATATGCTGCTCCATTGACTGCCATATTTTGAAAAGTTGGAGTAGATTTTGGAGATGAGAAGAAACTGAATATTTCTAAAGGGAACATATACTCCCTTTCCTACATTCAGAAATTCATGGGATTTAAAGTCATAAATGGACAGCCAGTCAGCGTTCTGTCAAGTCAGAAACCTGTATCTACCTCAGTGGAAACTGGTCAAGAAGTAAGAACTGACACACAAAATCAGCAAGAGGCCAGTCTACACAGAATGGAAAGACCAGAGGCTAGGGAAGATAGACCTGAAGCTAGTACAGCCAGAATGGACTACCAAGACTTCAGCAATATCCAGGATGATTACAATGTACAAGATGATACTCCTGTGTTTCCTGTTGCTTCCAGAGAGCTTGTCATGGTACAAGGTCCTCTTCCAGAACCGTCTCCACCAAGGGGACCTGCATCTACTTCTGAGGAGATTCCAGCTTACTCTCAGAATGATTTTTCTGGCATCAATCCTACACTCATTCAATTTTTGGAAATGAAATTCAAGAGCATTGACTCTTCCATAATGCACCTAAGTTCAACAACGGATATGAGACTGTCACACCTTGAACAGAAATCAGACAGCAGATGGGAAAAGTTTACACGTGATAAATTCAAGTCAGACAAGAAGCTTCATGAATTTATGGAATCTCTTCTTCAAGCTTGTCAGAAAGCTGGTTCAGTCATGCGTAACTTACAAAGCTTGCATCAACAATGTTTGAACAGGATACAGAGTGTACAGACATACAACTATGATGTCAGGGAAAACCAATCCAAGTTGAACTTGAAATATTCCACCTTGATTGACAAGAACAATGAGTTCAGTGAAAAGGTTCAAACCTTGTTTGAAAAGATTACATCTTTTGGTCAAGACATTGCTAAACTATTTGAATGAACCACTCTAGTCGGTGATGAGGTTGTGGATGTATTGCATATTCTAAAAGAAAACTTCCCACCCACAATTGAAGATCAGCGTGATGTGTACTGCCCTCCACCAACAGAAGCATCCTCCTCTGCACCTGAATGGGGATCTCAGCAGAAAGCTCAGGTGGACTATCTATTTGATATATTACACAACTGGTTTGATGGTATTTCTACCAAGGTCAAAGAATACCACAAGTTTGTGGTGCACAGAGATCAGCTACTTTCTGAACGGATGGACACTATGGAAGCATCCATGGCTCAGCTTCAGCAACAATTGGATATTGTGTCTGCAACTGTACTTCAGTCTTCCTCATCTACTCCCCTTCCTGATGATGTCAAAGGGGGAGAGAAATGAACTCAAGTTGGAGTCTAGTCTAGAACTGCATTGCATCTGCATCAAATGTGTTGACTGACTGTAGTTTCCCTTTTCTGTCTTTTTGTTTGATGTAAAACCTTGAGCTTAACTGAATAACAAAAACTAGTGTTTTAGCCTCTGAAGCGAACTCTTTGTTTGATCTAAACTTTCTTGTTTGATCTGAATGATACATTCTTATTTAGATGCAATGGCATTCACCTCATAGTTGCCATCATCAAAAAGGGGGAGATTATTGTGCCCTTGGTTTTGATGATGACAACCATGAGATGTGAATGTTGAATTCAACTCAAAATGTTGAATTAAATCTTGATTCAGTAACACTTCCATTTGGTTCATCTTTGATGCAAGAAAGGAACAAGGTCGACGCTGGGAGTTCAAGGCGTCCACGCATCAGTTGAAGAGGCAAAATCATAAGTCACTGATATAATCTCAGTGTGTCAACGCCACACTATTGCAGCGTCGACGCATCAGCTTAAGAAGCAGAGGCACTCATAGATCTACTTCACTGCGTCAACGCCACAGTAGAGCAGCGTCGACGTAGCAGTTAAAAAGGCAGAGTTATGGTTCACTGGAATAACCCAGTACGTCAACGCTACAACATGATAGCGTCGATGCAGCAGTTCACTCTGAATATGAAATTGGCTCTGGGACAGTTCAGTGGGTTGACGCAGTGACCCCATGCGTCAACGCATCCAACATTACATTCAAAGCCATGTGAGGGATTTCAAGGCTGCGTCAACCTCGTGAAATCAATGGGTTGACACCATCTGAACTACTTACGAGATTAGTTGGGTGGACCCCAATCGTAAGTGACGTCAAAGGCCACATCAGCCAAAAGCGCTTGCGATATGGTTTTCCGTCGCGATTCCAGAAGGCTCTTTGCAGAGCAATCATTGGGCTAACCAGAAAATCTGGTTAGGGCCCACTAGACGTATATATTACATGGATCTGGAAGTGAGCGCGGTAACGAAAAACATTGAAGAAGGTTTTTGGAGAGTGTAGTCGAACCAGAGAGAGAGTGAAGCTCTTGAGGAGAATCGTGGAGTTCATCGTCTTCCTGCTGGTACCTTGCTGCATACACTGACGATTAGAAGAGATCCAGTGGCAGTGGATCAGTGCGAGTCCATCTACCCTTCAGAACGAGAAGGCTAGCTGATCGTTGAAACATCTTCCTCCAGCATCTGAGTTCGAGCTTGAGATCCAGTAGCATCACAGATCTGGAGATGTCCCTCCATCTTTGAGTGATTTCGTTTATTGCTTCCGTTTTTCAATTATAACACTGTTACATTATGTCTCCCTCGTACTGGTTTGAGTAGAGGGAGGGGCTTGATCCAGCAGATTGTGCTTGGATCAAGGGTGATTGGGCGTGTTGCCTGCAAGCTGTTCGTCAGCGGTTTAGAGGATCTGTTCCTCTGGTTAAGCCAAGCTGTACTACTTAGCGTTGTTTGAGGAGGTAGTTCCTCGGTGTAGGTAAGCTGTTAAGCTCAGCAGGGATCCTCACTGGTTTAGTGAGGGGTGGACGTAGGTCTCCACAGGGAGACCGAACCACCATAAAAATCTGTGTTCCTCTTGTGGTTTGCTTTCTCATTTTATCCACCTATCGTTAGATGTTTGATTAGGCTCGATCTTCATACTGTATGTTTACTGAACTTCTAATTAGCATTCTGCTTTCTAAAGCAAGTGTGATCTTGCATTAATTTTTAAAGGGTCAACCTATTCACCCCTCCCCTCTAGTTTGACCTTCCACCTAATCCAACATAAACCCTCCGCGTTTCTATGGTTCTTCTAATCCGTACGAAGTAGAGAACTGGATTGACGAGATGAACCGCATATTCGTTGTCATCCAATGCACCGATCAAGAGACGGTGCGCCTTTCAACTTTCCAACTCAACAAGGATGCCCGTACATGGTGGAAGTCAGTTCCGGCACCTCCGGTCGATGAACCCCATACATGGGATGGTTTTCTTACTTTGTTCCGTGCTAAGTACTTTTCTGAGCATGTGAAAGAAAGAAAGGCTATGGAGTTCGCCTCTCTTCGTCAGGGAATGATGACAGTCACGGAGTATGAACTTCAATTCTCCAGGCTAGCACCCTATGCACCGCATTTAATCAGTACCGATTTATTAAAGGCTAATCGGTTTATGGACGGGTTACGACCCGGTTTCATTCAGCAGCTCGGGACCCAAAACATCCGTACCTATGCGGAGATGGTTCATCGGGCATATTTATGTGAAAGGACCTTAGAAAAGGTCGAGAAATTGAAAGGAAAAGGAGAAGAGTCTAGCCGATGATCTGATCGGCATTATAAGAAAGAAAAATTTAGCATCACGGAACCTCACAAAAGCCGTGATAGTAAGAAAAGATCCAGGAACGGGAATGGTGGAAGTTCCCAGAAAAATAAGAAAGTCAAGGAGGAGAAGGAGCAAGTCGCCACGGCTTGCACATTTTGTGAAAAGTTTGGCCATTCGGCTGAGGAATGTTGAAAGCGCCTTGGTGCTTGTCTACGTTGTGGAAGCAGGGAGCATCGTATGTCGGATTGCCCCCTTATGAAAGATCAATCGTCCGGTAGTGGACGTAGGAGGTAGGCTCACCTCAATGCTGTTCTAGAAGAAGAAGAAGTGCCCAGGGATAGTGGGCTCATGGAAGGTAATCTTCAAATTTGTTCTCGTCCTGCATTTGTGTTATTTGATACTGGTGCCTCTCATTCTTTTATCTCCACTACCTTTGCAAAAACATTACCAATCGCATCAGTTCCCCTACCTTCAGATCTTGCTATTACTACACCCTTAGGTTCTGGAACAAAGCTTACCAAGTATTATCCGGATAGTGAGGTGGTAGTAGAAGGCCACAAGCTCCCCGCAAACTTAGTATGTCTTGACATGAAAGGGTACAATGCCATTCTAGGGGTAGATTGGCTCATAGATTATGATGCAGATATTAACTGCCGAAATAGGATTATATCCTTCCGGAAACCTGGTTTTCCCAGATTTTCCTTCCTTGGCATCAAGTATAGTAAACATCTCACTATCATATCTTCTCTTCACGCTTGCAAACTTATCTTGCAAGGATGTGAAGCTTTTCTTACTTTTGTCATTGTTACAGAGTCCAAGGAAATCTTCCTAGCAGACATCCCCATTGTAAACGAGTTCCCAGATGTGTTTCCACCCGAATTACCTGGTTTACCACCCGAATGGGAAGTGAACTTCACGATTGAACTCATTCCAGGAGCAGCACCCATTTCTATAGCCCCTTACAGGATGTCCCCCACGGAACTTAAGGAACTAAAGTGGTAGTTGCAGGAACTACTAGATAAGGGCTTCATTAGACCTAGCACATCCCCTTGGGGTGCGCCGGTTCTATTTGTCAAGAAGAATGATGGCTCTATCAGGCTATGCATAGACTACCGGTGACTGAATCAACTTACAATCAAAAATAAGTATCCGTTGCCGCATATTGATGAGCTCTTCGATCAACTTTCGGGAGTAGTGTATTTCTCCAAGATAGACCTCAGATCGGGTTATCATCAGCTTAGAATTAAAGAAGAAGACATTTATAAATTGGCTTTTCGAAGTCGTTATGGCCACTATGAATTTGTGGTAATGTCGTTTGGGTTAACAAATGCCCCAGCAGCATTTATGTAGCTTATGAACAGTGTTTTCTAGCCATATCTGGACCAGTTCATTATCGTCTTCATTGATGACATCCTGATATATTCCAAGATAAAAGAGGAACATGAAGAACATCTGAGGATAGCTTTGCGAACACTTAGAGAACATAAACTTTATGCCAAGCTTAACAAGTGTGAATTCTGGCTCAAGGAAGTTTCATTCCTCGGCCACATTATTTCAAAAGAAGGTATCACTGTGGATCCTTCGAAAGTCGAAGCTGTCAGAAATTGGAGCCGGCCAACGACTGTATCAGAAGTACGAAGCTTTCTGGGTCTAGCTGGTTATTATAGGAGGTTCATTATGGACTTCTCAAAAATTACAGTTCCTTTACCTAGACTCATAAGAAAAGAAAATCCTTTTGTCTGGTCAGAGGAATGTGAAAAGAGTTTCCAAATTCTTAAGAATCACCTTACTACAGCTCCTATTTTAGCACTACCGGTGGAGGGTGGTGGATTTGAGGTATATACGGATGCATCTAGCATTGGCTTGGGGTGCGTCCTTATGCAAAATGGAAAGGTAATCTGCTATTCTTCAAGACAATTAAAACGTCACGAGGAAAATTATCCCGTGCATGATTTAGAACTAGCAGCTGTTATTTTTGCCTTAAAGATCTGTTGTCATTATCTCTATGGAGAGAAGTTCACAGTCTACTCGGACCACAAAAGCTTGAAATACTTATTCTCTCAAAAGGAGTTAAATATGAGGCATATGAGATGGTTAGAATATCTCAAGGACTTTGATTTTGCTATCCAATATCATCCTGGCAAGGCTAATGCTGTAGCAGATGCACTCAGCAGAAAACCAATGGGGAAGCTATCAAGTCTTATGATTAGTATGACTAATCTTATTCCTCAATTTACTTAGTTGAACTTAGATATTGACATGAAGGAAGAAGATTATTTTATAGCCAATATCCGAGCTCAACCCACATTAATATAAGATCTAATCGGGCTACAAGACAATGATCCAGTATTACTAGAGATTAAAGCCAACATAGAACAGAGGCCAGATTTTTCTGTTTCAAATGACGGAGGACTACTATTTAAGGGTCGAGTGTGTGTACCAGATCACGAGGATATGAAGAAACTGATCCTAGAAGAAGCATATAATTCCAAGTACACCATTCATCCAGGTGGTACAAAAATGTATCAAGATCTCAAAAGAAACTTCTGGTGGCCCAATATGAAGAGGGAAATAGCTGATTTCGTGTCCCGCTGTCTCACTTGTCAACAAGTAAAGGCAGAATATTTTAGACCCACAGGTAAGTTACACCCCTTGGATATTCCGGAATGGAAATGGGAAAGCATAGGAATGGATTTCATCATGGGTTTACTTAAGACTAGAGGAGACACAATGGTATATGGGTAATCATAGATCGATTGACTAAGTCTGCACACTTCATACCAATCAAAAGTCGATGGTCTGTGGATATTCTAGCAGCTGTATACATAAAGGAAATTGTCAAATTACATGGTGTTTCTGTCACTATTATATCTGATAGAGATCCTCGATTCACATCACAGTTCTGGAAGGGCTTCCAACATTCACTAGGGACAAAATTGAATTTTAGCACAGCATTTCACCCACAAATTGATGGTTAGACTGAAAGGACAAATCAAGTGGTAGAAGATATACTCAGGGCTTGTACTATTGACTTTGGAGGAAGTTGGCATGATCACTTGCCTCTGGTGGAATTTGCATACAACAATAGTTATCAAGTCAGCATACAAATGGCACCCTTTGAAGCTTTATATGGGAAAAGTTGTAGATCACTAATATGTTAGAATGAAATAGGGGAAAGGCAATTTCTAGGCCCTGACATCATCAGGGATTCTTCAGAGAAAATCAAGCTCATTCAGAAAAGATTACAAATGGCACAAGATAGGCAAAAGTCTTATGCTGATAATCAAAGGCGCGACTTGGAATTTCAGGTAGGAGATCATGTATATCTGAAGATTTCTCCGGGTCGTGGCATTCGAAGATTTGGCATCAAAGGCAAGCTGACTCCAAGATTCATTGGCCCTTTTGAAATTCTGGAAAGAGTTGGTGAAGTAGCTTATCAGATTGCTTTACCTCCACAATTATCTGAAGTTCATAATGTATTTCACATCTCGATGCTAAAGAAGTATGTACCTGATCCTTTCCATGTCATCACTTACGATAATTTGGAGATTCAGAAGGATATGACGTACGAGCAAACACCAATAAAGATTCTAGATCGGGAAGTGCGTCAACTAAGGAATAAAGCTATTCCTATGGTCAAAATTCAATGGAAGAAATCATGGCCATCCGAAGCAACTTTGGAAACATAAGAAGCTATGCGGAAAAGATTCTCAGAACTATTCAACTGTAAGTACACTCTCCATAATCTATATATATTAAATTTGGGGACCAAATTCTTCTAAGTGGGGGAGGGTGTAGTGCCCCAAAATTTATATAAATAATTTTTGGCTTATTCATAGAATTTTCTGGAATTTATTAGGAATTTATAAAGGCCAAAATAGATTAATAAATGAATTAATATTAGGATTATAAGGCCCAATTATGTTAAATAACTAGTCCAGCTTTGATAATTGAAGCCTAATAGGTTTAAGGACCAAGCCCAATAAGTTTGGCCCATATTCTAGAAGGTTATTTAAGTTATCCACGAAATATTGGGATAAATACACTTTAAAAGGGATAATTTAGTGGATAATTAACCAAAGAGTTTGAATTAAGGAGAAGTTCTTCGCCCAGTTGATGTAACTGTCTATCGGGCGACCGCTACAGTCACGTAACGTATCAGTCCTGGTCTGTTACACTAAGCGGATTCCGTAAGATGAAAAACTTGCAAAAAGAGTGGAACTTTGGGATTCTCTTGGCTAGAGACCAACTTGGGAGAACTTATAACATTGATAAGGACTCTTAGAGATCAGGTTTTAGCCAATTAAGGACTCTGAAATCGTTCAAATCTTTGAACCCTAGCCAAAACTCTATAAATAGGACCCAGTTCTGAACTGAGCAACCCTTACTTTTGGCTCGTGAAGAATCAAGGTAAGGAGATAGAATCTCGGGTAAGTTCTTTAGAGTATTTTATTCCTAATACTTTAGACTAACTACCCCAAAAATTTCATGTTAGGAGATCAATTAACCAAGGAGATAAAAGGCTTCTAAAGTCGCTGATTCTATCATAGCAGTCCAGGATTCAGAGCAAAGGACCACTGAAGATCAAGGAATTAGGACGCCCAAACGAGGTAATTTGGAAAGGGTTCTGTAGAACTTTTTGTTCCTCTTAGTTTCATCTTCCTAACCTCCAAATTTCACATCTTAGGTCAAGAGGTTGGAGAGTTAGGGCAACATGAAGTTGCTGAAAAATCACAAGAAGAGAAGAACTAGGGCGACCCTTGAAGACTCAAATTTGAAGTTTAAAGCCCAGTTATGAGGTAGGTTATCTCATGAATGGGAAAAACACATTGTTAGAGATAAAAGCCCTCTAGTTTACTTGGATTTCATGCATTGGACTTCATGAGCTTCATGTTTTAGGATTAGTCTATACATTCATGCATGCCTTCAACCCTAATTGAAGATAAAAAGCTATCTCTTGTTATTTCATTACTACCTATGCATCTAGATAGCCCTTTTCCTCATATTGACATGATTAGAGTAGTTAGTATGCCATGATTTAATCATAGATTTCTATATTTTCTATTTTTCTGGTAGCAGAGGCTCTAACGGTGTATCGTTAGACCGCCAGGAAAGCGTAACGGACCTATGGAGATCCGTCATACCCTCTGCAAACGACTGAAGGGTTCTATCAAACCTGACGGACCTAATCTAGACCGTTACCTTCATGTGTCGCGCCCAGACTAGTCCGTCACACAACACTGCATTCTGTCAACTTAAGACAGAATCAAGATCGGTCCAATTAATATATATGTATGCCTAGTTAATTAGATCTTAACCTGTTTTCATGATTTTAAGTTCCAGTACTGATTCATGTTAGAAATTTGCATACTTTAGAGTTATTTTCAAGCATATGTTAATTTCATGACAAAGCACTATAGTTTTGGTATTAAAACCTTGATTTAGAAAAGATATTGAGGAGTTTTATCATGATTTTATACCGTTACACATTCTCTCTTATCTATAGAGTCAATTCTTTAAGTGCATGACATATATCCCTGTATATGTCCATTAGTTCACACTTTTGCACTATAGGAACACATTCTTGAACATGAGGACCTCTCTATTAGATATACCTTCCAATGGACTAGGAAATCTTATTTCAAGGCCTCCGTAATTCTCCGCGAGCCTGGGATTCTCACTAGGACGCCGAGTTGGTTGTACCATGAAAGCCCAATTGTTAGAAAGCACTATCGATGTTTTCGGGTTCTGGATATGTAACAGATCTATATTCGACCATCAGGCACATCTAACGGTCCAATATACGACCGTCACATTGTTTGAGTCCATATCTATTTTCTTCTGGATTCAACCATTCTAACGGTCCAATTATCGACAGTTACGTTCATGTAACGGCCAGTGGTAGACCGTCATAGTTCTAAATTCTTTAACCCGAGGTTTGACCAAAGGGTTGATATTCTAAAGTTCCTAGATGGAATATTGATGGTCTAGGACTTGTCATATTGTCTAAGATACTTAACTTAAATTATGAATGATAATAAATGTACCGTTATGCTGCCAAATTATTTCCATGAGCATAACATCATCTTAAATCATTCTTGATCTCTAATCTCCTAAATTGAAGCGTTCATTTATTGATTATTATTGTCATGAACTTATTGGACTTGTTACATTTTTGTCCGTATTTTATTGCTTGAAACGTGGAAATAGCTTGATTTATACTTGAAGATGCGATCGAGCACTGATTTGTTCAAGGGCTCTATGCTAGTCCCCTCGGCTGATTATCGAAAACGTACTGTAAACCATGGGGTATGATGCTACTGGCGTCACATTACGCTGGGAGTACTTTCTCTATAAATAAGTGAAATCCACGGAAATCTACATGACTTTCTTGCTTGTTACATAGAAGTTCACCAAATACTTGCTCATAAGCAAAATATGTTTGGATGATGACTTCGTGATATTGCTAGTAGATTCTCATTATATTCTTGTTCATAAAAGGCCATGATACATTCTTGTTCATACTTGTTACATTCTTGCCAGTTCATACTTGCTCATTCTATCTTACATGATCATCTTGTTGCTCGGTTATACTTGTGATTTATCATATTTGCATGATTTTACCTTATTTTCTCTAGAGTAAAAATGTTAATTACTTTAATAAGTGCCTTCATGTTGATGCGAAGATACCTACTGGGCAAGTGTGCTCATTACCTATTTCCAATCTTTTCAGGAGATGGAAGTGAGTCGGGATCGGATTCGGAATATTCAAATAGCGGGTCCGAGAGTGAATAAAGAATGAGTGAAGACTTAGGAAGTCTACATTGTTTAGATTGAGTCTATGTAATTTTCTTATTTCTTGAGTCTTGTATGATGAAGAAAGTTGAACTAGTGATTGTATTTGAATATTTGATTGATAAAGAAATGAAAGTTGAAGTTGAGTAGATATTGTGCAATTACATTTATGCGTGTGATTGTCTTGCGCTCTGATCATTCTTGCTTGCAAGAGGCTTACCATGCCGGCTGTTCACGTTTTCCCTGAGCTAGTCTTCCGCTGTAATAAAGGCTCGGGGCGTGACATGTTATCACATAAAATTGCAGTGTTTTTGAGTTGGATGCCAAAATCAATTAATTGTTGTTGTATTCAGAGCACTTGGGCAACACAACTACCTACGGCCACATATTAGGCCTCAGCGGTTGATAATGCCACAAAATTCTATTTCTTGGAGGCCCATGAGACCATGCATCCTCCAATGGACTGGCAGTACCCACTTGTGCTCTTCCGATCTACTTTGGATCTCGCGTAATTGGCATCGGAGTAAGCAACTAATTCAAAACATGAACTCCGCAGAAACCATAGACCCAAATCACAAGTACTAGCAATATATCAAAAAATGCGTTTCAAGGCCGACATATGAGATTCCTTAGGATTTGATTGAAAGCTTGCACATAAACATACCACATATTGAATGTCAGGCCTGCTGGCAGTTAAATATAATAAGGATCCTATCATGCTCCTAAAAAGGGTTTGATTGATTTGCTTACCTTTTTCATCTTGATCAGGTTTCAATGGCGTGGAGATGTGAGTTGGTTGTGGCTTCAATGAGCTTAGGTTGAATTTCTTGAGCAACTGCATTGCATATTTCTTTTAGCTTATAAATAAACCATCAGTTGATTGTGTCACCTACAATCTCAAGAAGAATGTTAGCTCTCCCATAAGGCTCATTTCAAATTCACTTTGCATTAATTTAGCAAAGTCTTCACTGAGAGCATCGTTAGTGGAGCCAAAAATAATGTCATCTACATAGACTTGAACAATTAAAATCTCCTTACCATTCAATTTTGTGAAAAGGGTTTGGTTAACGTTACCTCGTTTGAATGCACTTTGAATGAGGAATAGACTCAAGCGTTCATACCAGGCATGGGGGGCTTATTTCAGACCATAAAGAGCTTTGTCTAACTTGTATATGTGGTTTGGATATTCTTGGTCTTCAAACCCCGACAGTTGCTCAACAAACACGTCCTCCTGTATATAACCATTTAAAAATGTGCTCTTAACGTCCATTTGAAACAGTTTAATATTGTTGTAACATGCAAATGCCAATAAAATCCTCACTACCTCAAGTCTTGCCACTGGGCCAAAGGACTCATCAAAATCAATTCCTAGTCTTGCACAATATCAGGTCTTATCAAGCTTCTATCTCCAACCTCGCTCCAGCACAAAAGAGATCTACAATTCCTACCATAAAGTGCCTCAAAAGGTGCCATCTTGATACTGGATTGATAACTGTTGTTGTATGCAAATTCTATTAACGGTAGGTGCTCATGCCAACTACCTCCAAAATCTATCATGCACGCTCTCATCATATCTTCAATAATCTGATTTATCCTTTCCGTCTGTCCATCGGTCTGGGGATGAAAAGCTGTACTGAAATTTAACCTTGTCCCCAAAGACGACTGCAATCCCTTCCAAAAATGAGAAGTAAACCTCAGATCTCTATCAGAGACTATAGATGTAGGAATTCCATGTAGTCGCACTACCTCCTTGATATAAAGTGCAGCCAGCACGTCCACCGTCCAACGGTTCTTAATGGGTAAAAAGTGAGCAGACTTGGTTAAATGGTCCACGATTACCCATATAGCATCTAACCCACCTAGGGTTCTTGGTAAACCAATGATAAAATCCATGCCAATACTATCCCACTTCCATTCCAATATCTCAAGTGATTTCAACTTCCCGACAGGCTTGAGCTATTCAACCTTAACTTGCTGGCAAACTAAGCATCGGCTCACGTATTACGCTATCTCTCTCTTCATATTAGGCCACCAGAAAGTTCTCTTTAAGTGATACATCTTAGTAGCACCAGGATGAATAGTGTACCTTGATCGGTGTGCCTCTTCTAGAATCTTATTCTTGATATTAGGGCAATCAGGCACACACGTCCTTTCACGAAACAATAACCTCCCATCTGTTGCTATCTTGAAGTCAGGTCGCTGATCCGGCCTACTCTTAATCTCCACGAGCACAGGGTCATTATTTTGCAACTCTTTGATTTTTGAGAACAACTTAGGATACATACTCAGATTAGATAGAATAATGCACTCCTTCTCCTCAACCACATTCAAGTCCAATCTAGAAAATTGCTCTAGCAACCGCCTCTCTTGAATCATACAATTGGCCAACAAAGCCCTCGGCTTCTGACTTAGAGCATCAGCTATAGAGTTTCCCTTTCCTAGATGATACTGTATAGAAAAATCAAAATCATTGAGATACTCTAACCAACATCTTTGCCTCATGTTGAGCTCCTTCTGAGAAAATAAGTACTTCAAACTCTTATGATCTAAGTAAATAATAAATTGCTCCCCATAGAGATAATACCTCCAAATCTTCAAAGCAAAAACCACTACAGCCAACTCTAGATCATGCACCGGGTAATTCTCTTCGTGCTTTTTCAACTGTCTTGAAGAATATGCCATCACTTTCCGTTGCTGCATCAATACACAGCCCAGACCAATTCCAGATTCATCAGTATAGACTTCGAACTTCTCTCCTTCAATTGGTAAAGCCAGCATGGGTGTAGTAGTCAAACGATCCTTTAAGGTTTAAAATCTCTTCTCGTATTCCTCGGTCCATTCATACGAGTTCTCTTTCCTGGTCAATCTTGGTAATGGAATAACAATCTTAGAAAAATCCTTGATGAAATGCCTGTAATAGCCAGCTAATCCCAGAAAAGTTCAAATTTCGGCCGCATTGACGGGTCTCTCCCAATTCTTTACTGCCTCCACTTTAGACGGATCAACAGAAATTCCCTCCTTTAAGATTACATGACCTAGAAACGAAACTTCTTCAAGTCAGAAGTCACACTTGCTGGATTTAGCATACAATTGATTATCCCTCAAGAGTTGCAATGCTATCCTCAAGTGCTCCTCATGCTCTTCCTCAGATTTAGAATATACCAAAATGTCATCAATGAATACCACAATAAACTAATCAAGATGCGGCCTGAATATACTGTTCATCAGCTGCATAAATGTTACAGGGGCATTGGTTAGTCCAAAAGGCATAACAGTAAATTCATAATGCATGTACCTGCTTCTAAACGTCGTCTTGAAAATATCCTCCTCCTTAATCCTCAGCTGATGGTAACCAGATCTGAGAACAATCTTTGAGAAATACTGAGCTCCTGAAATCTGGTCAAATAATTCATCAATCTTCGACAGTGGATACTTACTCTTGATAGTTAGCTGATTTAGCTGTCGATAATCTATACACAACCTCATGGAACCATCCTTCTCCTTGACGAACAAAATTGGCGCTCCCCACGAAGAAGTACTTGGTCTAATGAATCCTTTCTTCAGAAATTCCATCAGTTGCCCCTTCAATTCTTTCAGTTCAGCGGGGGACATTCGATAAGGATCCTTAGATACAGGGCTAGCACCAGGAACAAGATCAATAGTAAATGCTACCTCTCTCTCCAGGGATAAACCAAGCAATTCCTTTAGAAACACATCGAGAAAATCCTTAACCACACGAATCTCCTCAAGCTTCGAACTTATATGCTCAGCTATGGTAACAAAAGTTAAGAGTGCTATACACCTCCTCCTTATAAGTTTATCAGCTCGAAGGGCCGAAATTAGAGATAAACATCCATGATTCTGAAGACCAGAATAGAAAAGTCTAGGACTACTACTAAAGGTCACTAAACCCTTCCTGCAATCAATGACAACTTCATGCCTAGACAACCAGTCCGCGCCTAAAATAACATCATATCTATCCATATCCATGCACACCAGATCAGTAGGCAAGTTCTGACCTCCAACTAAAACCTCGCTATCAAGGTAACGATACTTAATCTCGGTCCCAGCTCCAATAGGGGTAGAGATAACTAACTCAGATTTTAGCACAATAGGCCTCACAGATAACATAGTGGCAAAACTCAGAGAGATGAATGAATGGGTTGCTCTGGTGTCAAACAAGACAAAAGCAGACTTGGAACAAACATCTAGAGTACCTTCCATAATACCACCCTCGCTTGGTTCTGCCTCTTGCAACGCTTGGAGACGTCCTTGCTTCTTCACTCCACCTTGGAGCTTCTTGCTCCCAGTCTGATCATTGAGCAATGGACAATCAGGGATCCGGTGATCACGACTCCCACAACAGAGACAAGCTCCCAGCCTCCTCGAACACTCTTCGGCTCGGTGCCCCGCCTTGTCACAATGCTTGCATACCTCCTTTGACAGAGTAGTGATAGGAACTAGCTGCTTAACATTCTTATTAGCCTTCTTGTCCTTGGGGAAATCTCCTCCGCCATTCGGCCTCTTCTTGGAAAAAGGAGTCTTAAAAGAGCCCGAACTTGTAACATGCTCCTTCTTGTCGCATCCATGAATCCAGTCAGACAACTCGGTGGCATCCTCTAATAATTGCACTCGTCTAACCATTTCCGCATATGTTTACACATCTATGGGCGCCAGTTGAGTAATATATTGGAGCTTGAGCCCATTAAGAAATCTCCGGGCCTTCATCTTCTTTGTGCCCACCAAGTGCGGCGCATACCTAGACAACCTTGAGCATTGTGCTTCATACTCAGCAACCGACAAGCTTCGTTGCTTCAATGCGGCAAACTTCGTGACCTTCTTCTCTTGTACCCGATCGAAGAAATACTTGCTGTTGAAATACTCTACGAACTCTCCCCACGTTACATGGTCATGTGGCAGAGTAGCCTCCACAGACTCCCACCACGATCTAGCATCTCGCTCTAGCTGAAAAGTGGCCAGAAGCACCTTCTCCTCATCCATGCATTGCATCACGTGGAATATCCGCTCAATCTCCTTAATCCAATTTTCAGCATTATTGGGACCAGTAGATCCGACAAACTTCAGAGGGTTCATAGTTTGAAAACTCCGGTGAAGATCTCCAGCTCCATGATTCGTCTCTCCTTGGGCTACTTGCTGTAAAGCTTGTGTAAGACCTTGTACGGTCCTCTACATCTCCCTCCACTGAGCACATTTCGCAGCCATGATCCTACAAGAAATGATAATTATTAGATGCTTGACTAAGATTATAGGGTACCTCATTCTACATCGACTTAACCCATGACACTACCCAATCTCATTGGGTAAAAGGTATGGGACCTAGACACCTTAACCTTGAACTTGACAACCTAGGTAATTTAGAAAAATCTAGGCTCTAATACAATAAAAACTGTCACGCCCCGAGCACGGAAGGAACCTGGAACGTGACGGTTATACCGATCAAGTCAATTAGAGCCCGAGGCATTCACACACACACAAGCAAGAACAGAGTATGCCAAATGAGACAATAAATCACAACATACTTTTATTCCATCATGCTTCGAGTTTACAACAGATAAATCTCAACTCCAATGACTCCAATTTACTAGACTCAAAAGGAAAAGTACAAAATTAACTATGACTCGACAAGACTCTATGGTGGAAAAAGCTATCCAGGTGACTCTACGCTCTTCACTCCTGGCCTTCCCCGTCGGTTTGGTTGTCCTCCTCTGAATTACCTAAAAAAAAGGTAAAAGCACTGGATGAGCAAAAGCCCAGTAGGAATTATATCTTTATAAATCAGACTTGGTTTAAGTAATTAACATGTTACGTGAATGCAACTATAACCATGCATAAATAAATCTCAAGGTAGAATGGAGTAATTAAGAGCAATAAGGAACGTCATGAAATAAATAATAAGAACATAGAGAGTCTCTAGCAAGTTCACATTTACAATAGGATATTGGCTATTTAGGTTCAAGCAAATACCCTTCCGAGTCAAGCACATCAAGACATTAATAATATCAAGTCAAGAGTGGAATGTCTTAGATCAATCTAGCAAGTCAAGCACTTCAGTGCAATGTCACACCATAATCAATAACAACTCCCATAGACACAAGTACTTTCGGGTGCTCCTCCCAGGACCAGACCGGGCCCCATTAACGCCAGGCATTGAGGTTATGGATCAAAGATCCCATGTGTATATCTAGATATTCACTTTATTTAATAGCCAATAGAATTCCAAGGACTAAGCTTTTGTAGGAATATTTGGGAAGATTCAAGAAGACTTTGGAGTTTCAAGGGAGGAGCCATGAATCAAAATCTATCGTTGAAAACTACGAGATGTAAGAATATGGGAAGAATTGGCGTCCACACAGGTCACCGTGAATTCAAGAATTCATGACTTCTGGTGAAGTCGCCAATTTCTGTGAACAGTGCAGGCACGAAGAATTCGCGTCACTATCCTTGACACTAATTCTGGAACTCGCGACAGCTGCACCAGTCGCCAATTTAATAGTGTCTGGACAGAGTGCCACATATTCAGGACTCTCATAGAGCACCCCAATTTTGGTGCTCCATGAAGGCTAGGGGTCATGTTTCTTTAGAGTGACATGACTAAAACGGGTTTTAGGGTATAACTAGCCCAGTGATCGAAGAGAGAATCTTTCGATGTCAGGGACTTACGGAGGTCTTAGAGAAAGAGATTCCAATTTGACAAGAGGGATTCCCGACAGAGGGTCCTTCCTTCCCCAAGAGATAGGGTGTAACGTGAAAACACAGGAAATAGGGACCATGTCTCGGCAGTGAGGCAATGGTGCCATAGATCCACTGTATTGGATCAAAACATCGGTGAAAACCCTACAAAAAAAAATAACGTCCATGTATAAAGACGTTAATTCCAATAAATTCCAGATTAATTATTTATTTTAATACTAATTGGCATTGAGGTGGCAGACGCATATTAAGACGTGACTTTCTGGAAAGGCGCATATTCAAGGATACGCGTCTACTACACTGGGCGCTAATTTATGAAAAATTCACGTCTCCATGGGCGACGTAGATTCTCAAGTACGTAACAATGTCCATCGAGGTAGACACGTTCACACACTCATACCACTATTCATTTCTTTTTAGAGGGATGAACCGTAGCACTTTCAAACCACAGGGAGTTTAGCAAAATTGAAGGCATGATAATTAGGGGAAAAATTCAGGGATCCTAAAAACATGCACATCATAATTTTATTTAACAGGGTTCATGAGATATTGATTTTTAAAACATTGAAGCAATTTATGTATATCTAGGAAGTTCGCGTCTTATCAGTTGACGTGTATTAATACGCGTCCAAAGGCCCAACACAAATTTAGGAATCCACATCTACGCAGAAGGGCGCAGATTAATACGCATCCACTACGGTTGTGAATTCTTTTCGAAACAGAAAAATTAACAGAACGCGTTAAAACCCAAGAAACTACGTATGAATCATGAAGAATTAGCATGATAAGGATCTAGACTAGATGATTGTATGCTTGCCTACTTAACATGAGGGTTTAATTAAATTTTTACCCAAGAGAACACCTACCTTTGGGAGAAAAAGAAAGGAAGAAGCCTGAGACGATCTCTACAGTTCCCAGCAACACAACACGACGACGCTCTAAATGCCTGTTGTTGACGCCCATTTTATGACCAATAAGTTGGGTCATTTCGTTGCTCATCTTTATGATGCTCCGAGTTGTTCACCCTTACTGAGCCTTCTTGGTCAGTTTTGAAGTCTATTTCTTGGGTCACCTCTCCTTGGTTGGGCCTCGCTCCTCATTCTTTGTCCGCTGGATGAAGCTTAGCAAGCTTTCATGTTATTTACCACCCCATTGTCTCTGACGGCCTATCCCTGGCGCGTTTGCTGACGTGTAGTGCTCCTGTCTTCGACCGCTTGATGACGCCAGAGTCCAAAAGCCAACAGCCTTTCTCAAGCTTTATCTTATCTTATCCGTTGTGCTTTAGCGGTCTATCGTGGGACTGTCATATGCTTTTGGCGCGTGAACCATCGACCTCCATCTTCTTGCAGAGTCCTTATTACGAAAACTTCACCCGTTGGCTTTATCTATTGTTGGATAACGTTGGGTGGCGGTCCATCCTTTGGCCGTCAAATGGCTATGGCGGTTTATCGTAAGGCCGTCAATTCAGGCAGAGAGTTCTAGCAGGACTACTCTTTCTCTGCTACACCGTGGCCGAATTAAGAGTTTGATCTGATGATTTCTCCCTCGATACTCATCCTTAGAAGCTCCCGTTTGTTTCTATGGACTCTTGGGAGTATTATCTTCAGGGATTATCTGGTTTTGGCTTAATTTCAAGTCATTATCCCTCCAACTCGAACCTAGACTTTGAGGGTCTATAAAAAGAACCTTTGACTTCATGGGTTGAGGAGGAGATTTCTGGAGTTCGCGTCGAAGTGCTGCCGCATCCTAGAGCTAGAACCAATCAAGGAGAACTGCTTCCCATGTCCATCTGCCTCTTAAGTCCAGGGAGTATCAAGTTCCAAGGGGTTTTGGTGTTAATTTCTTCTTTAGTCCTTCTTCTCCCCCTCATAGCATTCAAGGCATCTTCCCTCTTCCTCTCTCACGTTCTTCCATCTTCTGTATTCATTTTAAACCTCCTCCCATCTTTTAAAACGCCCCATAGGGGTTAAAAAAACCAACATCCCAGGTATCCACGCTCCCAATTGCATGTTTCTAGTTTTCTTTGTCTTATAGTTACTACACTTGTCTCCGGGCTAATTTGGGTTGTTTCTCTGTGTTTTCTACACATTTTGTAGGTTTCACAGGTCCATAGCATGAGGCCCAAGTCTTCTGGCTAGCTAGAAGAAGTGGAGATCAAAAGTCCCAAAGTTCCTTTTCTACGATTCTCTGGCGGTTGTATATTAAAGCGCTAAGGTTCTCTGGCGATTTATCGTCAGATCGCTACTTTCTCTGGCGCGCCAGTCTTCGACCATCATTGTTCGCAGAAGTGCAATTTTCTCTCTCCCATGGGTGGGTGTTGCATCCACCTATTTCCAAGGTATTTATCTTAGCTTCGGCTAGTTTAATACTTTGGTGGCGATCACATCTTTCTAGTTTGGCAGTAGTCCTCCCTCTCTCTTCATATCTCTTCTTTGCTTGCTTTACTTTGCTTGCTCCACACCCACGGTGTGTGCTTTCTTTTATTCCCTTGCTCCACGCCCCGGCGTGTGTTTTTTCTTTTTTCTTGCTTATTTCTGATAGAGATGGCATGCCCATGCTTAGATTCCATGTTGATTGCCTAGGTTCATGCTGCACATGTTCATAGGTTGATTGCATATTACACTTTGCTTATTCATATTTCTATTGTTGACATCACACATTCATTTGCAAAGGAATCAATTAAAACCAACAGAATTTTTTTGGCGATCACGGTGGGACATCTATTGCCAATCGTGTTGGATCTCTGTTTTACCCGATGTTCTTTATTTTACCCAAGTTGCCCGTGTTTTCCCCGGATTTTCCCCTTTATTTCCTGCTGTTTCTGGTTCTCTGGGTCTCTTGGCGATCGGACGTTCGGCCGTTAAAGGCCTAAGAGCGGTCTATTATTAGACTGTCTCATCTCTTTGGCGCTCTCATATCAGACTGCCACTCCAGTGATAGGTACGCATCCCGAGGTGTAATTTCTTTCCGTAGTTTCTGCTGTGATTTTTATATTTGGGTGCTATCGTGTATCCTCCTTAGTTGTTTGGCATATTCATATCATTGTGTGCATATTGGATTGTTAGTTTTTAGGCTAGAATTTGCATGCACTCCGGTGCACATAGGGTCATTCACTATTCATACTTTAGATTGCATTCTCCTACCTTGGTGTGTGAACCTCTCGTCTCCATATTCCTTGGGGCCGACCAAGAGATCACATTAGGGACCTTCATAAGTCCCCGCGAGCCGTGGATTCCCACACGGACGTCGGGCCAATTTTACCTTTCCCACACCGTGTCTAGGATTGCATAAGTGAGGGAGTGATTACATTTAGAGTTAACCAAGCCATATACCTCTTCCCTATTAAGAACCTATTGTTGAGAGCACATGTTAATCAAGTTACTAAGGTTCTAAAGGGGAAAACAATTAAAAACTTTGAGCATCATCTAAACAACTTGGTTGACTTTGATTGTTTTTATCTTCTTCTCAATTACATCTTTGTTAAAACCATCTAGTTTAAGTCACTCTTTGTGTGTTTGTTTTGTGTTGTTTGCATTATTTCCTGATAGGTCCCGAAGGGTCCTATATGGTGAGCTCAGATGCCAATAGATAGAACCTATGGAGGCTCTGACACCAACAGAAGTGGTGCTAGTCACGGATTCAGAAGGGGGGTTGAATGAATCCCTTTATAAAATTACGCCCAAATAAAAACCAGTGGAAGGGCAAAGATGTGGAAGCAATATGAGCAAGTGCCTAGACTGAACTGGGTGCTCTCTCTGAATGACGAGAGGATAACGGAAGAAATGAATTTCTGAACACTGCAGAGTAGACTGATGAACAGACCAAAAATCACCCAACTCACATGAGACCAAAAACAAACGTGTAGTGTGTATTTTAAACACTCACTAGATTGGAAAGACGGAATGATCGCACCTAAGCATTCATCTAGCGAAATCGTGTGAAACAATCAGACCACAGTGCACAAAGAAGTTTTAAGGTGGTTCAGTCCGCAGACCTACATCCACCCCACACTCCAACCAGAGTGTGGCTTCCCGCTGATACACAGCTTAACAGCTGGGCCTCACAGCTTGCCTACATTCGCTGAGCATCATAGCTTGCTTCCGCTGGGCAATACAGCTTAGCCATCCACTGACACACAGCTTGACCGCTGAGCATTACAGGTTCGCCGTCCAGAGGATACCACACCTCTGCAACCGCTGGGGCTTACAGCTTAACCCGTCCAGAGGAATCCTCCTTTGCTATAGCTGAGCAACACAGCTTGCTCTGCTGACAAACAACTTGAAATAACGATAAAAGGAAAACAAGAAACGGGAAATGACAGCGACTGAAAGCTGTAAACACTAAAGTACATATATGGCTCTCAAGGAGCTGACTGGATAGGATTTGATCCTTATTCCAGTGGGGACTAATCTTCAGATGAAGCTTGTCTTCTTCTCTTCTCAAACTCTCGATCTCTCTCTCTCTTTCTGTCTACTTCTTCTTCTCTCAAACTCTCAATCTCTCTCTCTCTTTCTGTCTACTTCTTCTTCTTCTGCGTTTCTCTGCTGCTCTCTCTTTTTCTCTCTTGAACTCTCCTATTCTTTTCTCTACTCTTCACTTCTTCTGCTCCCCAATAGTTCTTCTTGATCTCGCCCGAGAGTTCTTCTTTACTTGCAGAAGGATGACTTATATACACTCTCAGACTGAGGTCACGCGCTCATGCCCTAGGCGTGTGGAGGGAACACTCCCGCCTGGAAGCTTCAAGAGAATCTTGCCACGTGTCAGAATATGAATGATTGTGTCACGCCCCGAGCGCGAAAGATACCCGGAGACGCGTGACGAGTTTATATCGATCATGTCAATCAGAGTATTAGTGTATTCGACACCAAATCAGAGATGCGCAAGAGTAAAGATAACCCAATCCTTTAATTCAATCACAACCTCAAAAGTACTTCTATTACAATTCACTTAATGAAAGTGCTAAGTCCCAATAAAAGGAAAAGTACAAGGGTTGACTTAAGAAATTTGAAAGATAAGACTAGTAGATGCTTGAATAGACGGAGAGCTCTACTCTCTTCACTCTTGACCTTCCCCATCCGATTGACTCTCGTCGTCGGACTTACCTGAAAAGTAGGGAGAACACTAGGTGAGCGAACGCTCAGTAGGAAATTATATCTCAAGAACTAGCAATGGATTTAAGTAATTATAATTTATCACATGTAAATGTAATATGGCTATGCATGTAGAAATAACTAATCAATAGATAACACGTCGTGTAAAACATCCAAGCGAGTCTTTAAACAAGAGATATTCATGAGAGACTTAGTAGATTATTGGCTATTTCACGCAAGTACTTTGCCCGTGTCGGGCCACGCTAGTAAAGTCACGCAAGTCAAGTCACGCACGCAAGAAAGAGAGAGTGGGTGTGTGGAATGCCAAAGATCAAGAGAAAGAGTACTTCGGTGCAATGCTAGACACCGTGATCATTACAACTCCCATGGGCACTAGTACTTTTGGGTGCTCCTCCCAGTACCAGATCGGGCCCTTATATGCACAGCATTAAAAATAGATCTAGACATTCACTTTATTTGTATAGCTAATATGGAATTTCAAAGAAAAAAGCTTGTGGAAATTTAGGATAGAGTAGAGTTCAAAATTGAACTTGATGTATAAGGACGATAATAACGATATAAACACGAGTATCGATAAAATTGGGTGGAGTTGGTTCCCTAATTGGGTACCATGACAATTAAGTGTCCATATATAGATGGTCATGTCATTTGATATAGAATTGAGGTCCACAAGAACATCATAATAATGGCATGATTTCCACATCCCATTAAGAATATTCTCATGATATCCACATAGCATATCATGAGGGCCGGTATACCATGCTTCTATAGAGTGACATGGCAAAATAGTGCAAAGGGTTTTTATGGTACAACCCGCTCAGTCGACCTTGAGGGAATCCAAGGCTACGAGGAGACTTACGGAAGTCCCAATGACTAACTTGTCAGTCCAAAGGAACGGAATGTCCAATGGAGGGCTTGTATGTCACCGAGAGTTGAGGGGTAATCGATAAAACATCGTAGAACATGGGACTATGATGGGGACATCACTTACCACTTCCCATTTCCCCGTGGGTCCCGATGCTTGCCACTATTTTCATCTCAAGCTTCTGAGTCTAGCTATGTAATTTTTACATTTTTTCTTGAGTCTTAAATCATGTAATTTTCCTTTTATTGAGTCAAATACCTAAGTTAGTAAGTCATCTACCTAAGTCTAAGGTTTCATTAAGTGGCCAAGAGGGTTAATGGGTTATCATATCTTATTGGGCCATATCATTTGCTTGGCCCATGGGCGCCCCTCTCCCCACCCCTTGGTCTTCTGTCATTAGTCCTTTTTCACAGGGACTTTTTGTAAAATGGGGATTTCCTATATATAGGACCCCAACCCCCCTCTTTTGAGGGGAATGAAGTATTAAGCAAATTTGAGCCTAAGTGCATCCCTCTCTCTCTCTAGCTCTCTCATTCTCTCTCTCTCTCTAGGGGTCGAACCCCTCTCTCTCTCCTCCCCCTTCTCTCTCTCTCCCTTGGGCGAACCTGCCCTTTCACCTCCCCCTTCCCCTGCCACCTCAGCTGCCACCTCACCTCCCCACCCTTTCATATTCCCAAGGCAATAACTCCCTTCAATTCCTTCCACATCCCAAGCAACCTTTCACCTTCCCTAGACAACCCTCCCTATTCCCCATACATCTCCCCACATCCAAGACAACCCTCCCACTCCCCAACACCCCCATTAAGTCCCTTGGGCGACCCAAGCAGCCACCCCTCTAGGAGTTGCGCCCCCCCTCTCACCACCTACACTCACCCCACAACCTTGGCCGACCCCTCCACCCTCCCCTCTCCAAGCTTCGGCCCCCACTCCCCTCCACCCTCCTGCACCTCCCTACCACCGGCTCCGCCCCTCTCATCACCCCCACACATCCCTCCCCCATCTGCAATCACCTCCACCCTCCCCTCCATTACCAAACTCCACTCCCCCTCAACCTTGCCCCACCATCCAATCTCCAACCTGTGTGCAGAGAAGACCAGCAGATCCGCACCCAGGTGCAGCACCGTCCACGACTCCATCCTGGTCCTGCTGAGGGCGTGGCCTACATCGACGGAAAGATCTGCAAGTCTACTTCGCAAGCGAGGTGGAATCGTCCCGTTCCGAGTTTGGGGCTGTCCGGCAGAGCCAATCTGCCCCGACTGCGCAGAGCTCCGTCAGCAGAGCTCCTGAACCCGGTTCAAAGCTGCACCACGTCCGACAGTGGAAGATTCAAGCCGTGAGTTCTTCTGAAAATATCTTCCTCCACCAGTCCTCTTTCTGGATCAAGAAGCGGAAGTGCATTCGGCGTCCGGAGGTCAGAGTTTTGGTCTTTCTTCCACGACTGGTCGGGTCTGTCTCCCACAGGTGGCAGTGACCTGCCTCCACTCAGCGGCAACCCCCAGTCCACCCCGACATCGGACGGCTTCCCCGTCAATTTTGAAGCACAGAGGGATCGTCCACGGTTCCAGAAACTCTGACGGTTCAAGATTCGGCATCCGGGAGAGGCCGGGACAACTTCTGCAATCCACTGTTCCTATCTGGTAGTCGCTGCGGCCAGAACCTGCAACCCAGTTCGTCGCCGCACCACTACTAACCGTGAAGAAATCAGACCAAAGGTCCTTCATTAAAGTTCTTCCTCCCCCTGTCCCCGATCAGGAGCAAGTAACGGGACCTTTTTCGGCAACCAGGAGCCAGAGTTCCGAATTTTCTCCCTCGATCGCGCGGGTCTGCCTCCTGCAGTCTGCAGCGACCAGTTCTCACGCGTCGGCGTCCCCCTGTCCACCTTGACCTCAGAAGGTGTTGCCGTCAGTTTTTCTGTGTAGAGGCTTTGTCCACGGATCCAGCGACTCTGACGGTTCGTGATTCGGCATCCAGGAGCGACCGGGGCAACTTCTGCAAGTTGCAGACAGAAACAGGGAGCCATCCGCCCCAGAAGCTGTTGCTCTACTCAGACCTCCACTGCAGCCATCGACGATGTCAGAATAAATTGACATAAATCAGAAGTGTTTGGGTTCCTGTTACGAGAAGATCCCCCCTGGGCTCGTTATCGGCAAAATTTCTGGCTGAGATCTACAACAACTACACCGCCTGTCTATCGCCAACCACAGCAAGCAGTCTGGTTCGGTAGCGGCTCCTCCTCGTGGGTTTCTCGATCAATCTACCCTTCTTGCCTGGCCGGCTTACCGCCCCTCCCTGCGGGAGGTAGTGTTTGTTTGTAATCAATTAATTCCCACCCCCGAGATCACCCTCCTGCGCGAGGTGTAGTGCATGTACTCTTGAGCAGGTTTTTTTTTTTTGAAGCTTCATCGGCGCAGTGTGCGGGGAAACCCACACTTCCCCGCTCGCCCTCGTCTCCGACCGGGATCGGTGTCTTCACGCTGATCAGGTGAGCCACTCACACTACTCTTTGCCGGCTTTCTCTTGCTTAATTAGTATTGCATCCTCAGTACCGTCGGCGTAAGAGAGTGCCCGAACCCGATTTATCTTCTAGTTGCGTGATTACCGCGGGTGAGTTGTGAGCGTGACATTTCAACCCTCGCCCTCGGCGTGCCGGTCGCCCTTGATTTTGGTCATCCTTGGCTCATTGGGATCTAATCCTAGCTGGCCAAACCCTTGGAGCCCCGAGGTCCAACCTCGGGCTCCGCCATCGCCGGTCCTTCTACGGATCCGAGTATGCTTACGCAAGTGAATCCGCCAATGTGACGTTACCAACTTGTTGTGCTGCTTGCTACTCTAGGTCCAAGGGGTAGTTTTACATCAACTTGGTTTCAGAACATCATCATCCGTCATTGTGTCACACCAAATTGGTATCAGAGCAAGTTCTAGACTTGTCTCTACTAAGTCTTGTCCTAGGGCATTTGCATTCATCACCCGATCTTCATGCATACCCCTCGTTGGTCACATGGTCCGATTGACCCCCTCCACATGGACTACATTGTAGATGAGGACCTTCATTTTGATGGAATTAATCCTCATGCCTATCTTAGGTGGGAGAATACCATGGAAAGGGACTTTGAAAGTACTTGGGTATATGGGTCCGAGAGAGTCCGCAGGGCCAAGGCACGACTTCGGGGTCTAGCTAAGAAAATGTTGGAACACAAAGAGAGATTCAGAAGGGTTTGGGGACAAGAGCCCATTCACTCATGGGAAGAGATGAAGAGTGAGCTCAGGAAGATCTACGCTCCCCGACCGTCCCACTCCTACCGTGAGGACCATAACCCGAGGAGCACTCCCACTCCCCCTTTTCCTCCCAGTCAACCCAAGGCCTCCATTAGGACCCAAACCCCACCACCCAAAGGACCCCTAGATTCATTGGAAGAGATAAGGGTTGAGATCAGGAAGATCTTCACTTCCCTTAGGGCCCAAACTCCACCACCCCAAAGGATTGGGAACGAGATTGAAGTCCATGAAGCACCCCTTAATTGGGAAGAAGAATATGAGGCACAATGCCAAGAGTCGGGTCGAGGGGAACCTGACCCCATCAACCTACTCCCACCCCAACCCACAATTTCCCATGAAACCCATACTCCACACTACCCCTTAGCCCCTATCACTACCCCTCAACTTTCCCCTGTAAGGGACACTCCACCCATGACTGGCCAACCCAAGCCACCCCACCCAACCCATCTTCCACTATCAACCACAACCCTACCCCAACCTAGGCCTCCACTTCTTCCCCTACCGATCCTGAACCAAATTTCCCTTTACCTTCCACCCCGGGGGTACCATACACCTACCCTCATCACTCCACCTTCAAAAGACCATCTCACCTCCTTGGTAGAGGAACCCATGACTCCCACACCCGACATCATAGTGGTGGACACCCTAGAACCACTCCCCACCTTGGAGGAAACCCTTGCCCAAACCAAGGAAAGAACTTCACCTTTTACACCACCCTCTCTAAATAGGAGTGAACTTTTCATAAGTGAGCCCCTGGCTAAATGGTTAGAGGAAAATCCGGTTCACCCTATCTTGCCCCATGTCAACCCTCCCATGGAACGACACCTCCCCATAGTACCCTTATCCACCTATCACACTACCATCCAATCCTCTTACCAAGTGGAAACTCTAGGAGACCTCCTACAAGGCCTAGCATGGCAAGTGGAGTTGACGGCTATGTTGAACCCTATGGTCGACCAACCTAGGAGCCTTGGTCTTCTACACCCATGTGTCGGGTCTATCACTTCGGTTTGCACTGTTGGTTGCTACATTAGCGACCTCCTTCTCTTTCTTCCCACACCCGATGAGCCCGAGGCCATCCTTGAATTGGAGCTCCTCATTTCAGGAAGAAAACCCAGCCATCCCCTCAAGGCTAACCCACCCACCAACAACTTTTGCCCAAAAATCTCAATAGAGGTGAATAACTCCCCACCACATGTGGACCTAGAGTTTCTAGGTAGCCCATACCATGACCCATTCGATCCCTTCCTATACCCACCCACCTTACTCAACACCAACATTTTCCTACCACAACCTACCATGATGAGTCAAAACTACCTCTCCCAAGACCATGAGGACCAAGAGTTCCTCCCCCTAGATGACCCATTCCATGACCCCTTTGATCCCTCCCAATGGAAGCCAAAGAACCCTTGGGACCTAGTCGCCTTACCCACACCCACCTTTTCCTACCCTCACACACCATGTCAAACCTAACCCATCCATTCCAAAACTTAGCCTACACCATAAGAGCCATGACCAAAGGTGACATCCACCTGGGAAATGAGAAATCAACCCATCCCAAGATGTCCACTTTCTGGGACCCCTTCGAATCCCATGAGTGGAGACCCCCAAACCAACCCTCACCAAAAGATGGGACCATCTTGATAGGAATGCATGTGCCACAACATTTTACCCCATCCGGTAGGGCTAGTCATCTCATTTGTGTCACATACACACTAGGTCCAGTGCATGGCAGGTTCACATTTAGATATGTAGGTCCACCCCTATTCATCATCCATCTTATGCAAGTTAGGAGCATCCATGGTTGTCCGGGTCCTCCATCATTCATCACACTCACTCACAAGGGGGACACCTATGGATGCCCCGGTCCTCCCAAATTCTTCAAAGACATCATAACATCACTACATGATAGGTCTACTTTTGGTTGCCCTGGTCCCCCATGGCATACCACACACTTCCCACCCCCACCGCACCGTAGCTCAAGGCATACTCATTCAGGCAAGCATCTAGCAATGGGCGATGACGATCATAATGAACGGGCAAAAGATTCACGAGTGGCACTTGAATTCCAAGAAGGTAACCTCACGATGGTGGCTTTGGAATGGCTCTACCTTAGGGCCACCTTCAAATCGAGGGCACGAGGACTTGGACCTTCCATGTTCCAAAGTGGCTTTGGCAAAACTGGCTTATGGATTGAATTTACTAATGGGCTATGGGATATACCCCAATTCTCAAGCGACTGACCCGGCACCCTATTTGGGCACCGCGGTGAATCCTCGTGAGTACTTTGAGCCTATACCTTCCTTTAAAGAGGGACACCCCGGAGAGCTTCCACAAAATAGCCTTGAGAGCCCGACGTGTACACAGAGGGGCAATACTATGCAAGCAGGGTTCCATCGCCAGCATAAGGGTGTGTCCGGGCCACCTTGAGAGGATGAGGGGCCGTCCCCTGGTCGCAGGTGCAGGTTGAGTTTGGAGGATGAGGATCGCCCTGAGCTGCTCCCCCGGTGAGCCTTTACTCGACGGAGTCGAGTTTTTCGCACCCCGGGAGTATGATGGGGACATCACTTACCACTTCCCATTTCCTCGTGGGTCCCGATGCTTGCCACTATTTTCATCTCAAGCTTCTAAGTCTAGCTATGTAATTTTTACATTTTTTCTTGAGTCTTAAATCATGTAATTTTCCTTTTATTGAGTCAAATACCTAAGTTAGTAAGTCATCTACCTAAGTCTAAGGTTTCATTAAGTGGCCAAGAGGGTTAATGGGTTATCATATCTTATTGGGCCATATCATTTGCTTGGCCCATGGGCGCCCCTCTCCCCACCCCTTGGTCTTCTGTCATTAGTCCTTTTTCACAGGGACTTTTTGTAAAATGGGGATTTCCTATATATAGGACCCCAACCCCCCTCTTTTGAGGGGAATGAAGTATTAAGCAAATTTGAGCCTAAGTGCATCCCTCTCTCTCTCTAGCTCTCTCATTCTCTCTCTCTCTCTCTCTCTAGGGGTCGAACCCCTCTCTCTCTCCTCCCCCTTCTCTCTCTCTCCCTTGGGCGAACCTGCCCTTTCACCTCTCCCTTCCCCTGCCACCTCAGCTGCCACCTCACCTCCCCACCCTTTCATATTCCCAAGGCCATAACTCCCTTCAATTCCTTCCACATCCCAAGCAACCTTTCACCTTCCCTAGACAACCCTCCCTATTCCCCATACATCTCCCCACATCCAAGACAACCCTCCCACTCCCCAACACCCCCATTAAGTCCCTTGGGCGACCCAAGCAGCCACCCCTCTAGGAGTTGCGCCCCCCCTCTCACCACCTACACTCACCCCACCACCTTGGCCGACCCCTCCACCCTCCCCTCTCCAAGCTTCGGCCCCCACTCCCCTCCACCCTCCTGCACCTCCCTACCACCGGCTCCACCCCTCTCATCACTCCCACACATCCCTCCCCCATCTGCAATCACCTCCACCCTCCCCTCCATTACCAAACTCCACTCCCCCTCAACCTTGCCCCACCATCCAATCTCCAACCTGTGTGCAGAGATGACCAGCAGATCCGCACCCAGGTGCAGCACCATCCATGACTCCATCCTGGTCCTGCTGATGGCGTGGCCTACATCGACGGAAAGATCTGCAAGTCTACTTCG
Organism: Amorphophallus konjac; assembly: GCA_022559845.1. NCBI lineage: Eukaryota > Viridiplantae > Streptophyta > Magnoliopsida > Alismatales > Araceae > Amorphophallus > Amorphophallus konjac. The sequence goes on from CM040125.1 coordinate 117,278,755, forward strand.
CAAGCGAGGTGGAATCGTCCCGTTCCGAGTTCGGGGCTGTCCGGCAGAGCCAATCTCCCCCGACTGCGCAGAGCTCCATCAGCAGAGCTCCTGAACCCGGTTCAAAGCTGCACCACGGCCGACAGTGGAAGATTCAAGCCACGAGTTCTTCTGAAAATATCTTCCTCCACCAGTCCTCTTTCTGGATCTAGAAGCGGAAGTGCATTCGGCGTCCGGAGGTCAGAGTTTTGGTCTTTCTTCCACGACTGGTCGGGTCTGTCTCCCACAGGTGGCAGTGACCTGCCTCCACTCAGCGGCAACCCCCAGTCCACCCTGACATCGGACGGCTTCCCCGTCAGTTTTGCAGCACAGAGGGATCGTCCACGGTTCCAGAAACTCCGACGGTTCAAGATTCGGCATCCGGGAACGGCCGGGACAACTTCTGCAATCCACTGTTCCTATCTGGTAGTCGCTGCCGCCAGAACCTGAAACCCAGTTCGTCACCGCACCACGACTAACCGTGAAGGAATCAGACCAAAGGTCCTTCATCAAAGTTCTTCCTCCCCCTGTCCCCAATCAGGAGCAAGAAACGGGACCTCTTTCAGCAACCGGGAGCCAGAGTTCCGAATTTTCTCCCTCGATCGCGCGGGTCTGCCTCCTGCAGTCTGCAGCGACCAGTTCCCACTCGTCGGCGTCCCCCTGTCCACCCCGACCTCAGAAGGTGTTGCCGTCAGTTTTTCTGTGTAGAGGCTTTGTCCACAGATCCAGCGACTCCAACGGTTAGTGATTCGGCATCCAGGACCGACCGGGGCAACTTCTGCAAGTTGCAGACAGAAACAGGGAGCCATCCGCCCCAGAAGCTGTTGCTCTACTCAGACCTCCACTGCAGCCATCGAAGATGTCAGAATAAATTGACATAAATCAGAAGTGTTTGGGTTCCTGTTACGAGAAGATCCCCCCTAGGCTCGTCATCGGCAAAATTCCTGGCTGAGATCTACAGCAACTACACCGCCTGTCTATCGCCAACCACAGCAAGCAGTCTGGTTCGGTAGCGGCTCCTCCTCGTGGGTTTCTCGATCAATCTACCCTTCTTGCCTGGCCGGCTTACCGCCCCTCCCTGCGGGAGGTAGTGTTTGTTTGTAATCAATTAATTCTCACCCCCAAGATCACCCTCCTGCGCGAGGTGTAGTGCATGTACTCTTGAGCAGGTTTTTTTTTTTTTGAAGCTTCATCGGCGCAGTGTGCGGGGAAACCCACACTTCCCCGCTCGCCCTCGTCTCCGACCGGGATCGGTGTCTTCACGCCGATCAGGTGAGCCACTCACACTACTCTTTGCCGGCTTTCTCTTGCTTAATTAGTATTGCATCCTCAGTACCGTCGGCGTAAGAGAGTGCCCGAACCCGATTTATCTTCTAGTTGCGTGATTACCGCGGGTGAGTTGTGAGCGTGACATTTCAACCCTCGTCCTCGGCGTGCCGGTCGCCCTTGATTTTGGGCATCCTTGGCTCATTGGGATATAATCCTAGCTGGCCAAACCCTTGGAGCCCCGAGGTCCAACCTCGGACCCTCTCCGCCATCGCCGGTCCTTCTACGGATCCGAGTATGCTTACGCGAGTGAATCCGCCAATGTGACGTTACCAACTTGTTGTGCTGCTTGCTACTCTAGGTCCAAGGGGTAGTTTTACATCAACTTGGTTTCAGAACATCATCATCCGTCATTGTGTCACACCAGACTATATTCACGGAATGGAAATATAGTGCCAATATATACATATATATTCATATAAAACCCTCGGTTAACAGTAAACAGTATAAAATAATTACACAGGAAATTAGCGCCTTAACATAAGTCACTACTTATTAAATTAACGCCCTTCACTGGGTCGTTATTTTAAATTTGACGACTTCTGTACCCGTCGTCCATTATAAATTTCTATTTTGCTGAAATTTTCTTTATTCTGTAATTTTGATTAAACGCGCCTTATACAGGGGCGTCTCTTTCAAAAAAGATGACCTACTGGAGGTCATTAATTCATTCTTTTCCAGGATAGATAATAATTTTGAGGAAACAAAGTACATGGTCAGGACAAGAAAAATATCAGGATTCGAGATATATGATCATTCATTAGATTTAACTACAGGTTTCATAGATATTAAATTTCAAACGTGCGTATTTATCAATTTCTTAAAATTGACGACTCTTAGTTCGGCGTCAGATCATGAATTAGCGCCCTTACATGGGTCGCCTCTTGCCAAAATTTCACAGAAAACCTCTAAAACACAGTAAAACTATATGCATGAATTACAGATGATATTATCATAAATTTTTATGCTAGTTTGGGCTACAATTTTTGAGAAAACCTACCTGATGAATGATCTGGGTGAAGATACGTGAAGGTTGTGAAGAGAAAACGGTACTCTGTTCTGAACAGAGTCTTCTGGGATTTATATAAACAGCCACCTACGAATCCAAGTAATAGCAGCACCAACCGCCAAGCAATAGCAGACCCCAGATGGTGCAGTGAGGATGATATTCGATGAGAAGAAGTTTCTCCTAGACTCCGGTCACAGCTTTCTCTGTAACGGAGGAAGATGTACGTTGATGAAGAACCCACGTTCTTCAGCTAGACAAGAGAGTTACTACTTGCTGCAGGCAACCTACAGAAGAAGAAGATGAAGAACGATTAAAAATCTTCATATTCTCTGACTGAAGGCAGAGGAAGAAGAACAAACATGTTCTTCACGTACGAGACAGCAGCAGTAGGCCTTCCTTCGAAAAAATAGCTATTAGGGTTCTATTGGAAGGGGTATTGATAGGATTTCAGGAATCCCTTAGAGTTAGAATTTGATTAGAACTCTAGTTTCCGTGATAGAGTCCTTACCATAATCAATCGAACACGTAACAATCCTAAAACTTACCCTGGATAGTCTCCTGGTTCGAATGGAACACAAATGTAATTAACGCCTTAGGTTAGGGCGCTAATTCTAATTGATGTCTTTACCTGTGCCGTTTCTTTTGTAATTCGCGCCCAAGAAGAGGGCGTTTCTTTCCCTTTCCTTTTATTTATTTTGGACGTTTTGAAATTTGATGACCTTTTGTATAGGCGTCACTTTTTGAATTAACGTCTCAGGTGAAGGCGTTTCTTATTTAAATCGCGCCTTGTTGAGAGACATTATTTTATATTTGACTTATTATTTATTCATTTTGGTTCTTATCATTTACTTACTTAATCTTTCTTGAAATCTTCCTTTTATTTTACCAGGGTTGCTACACCCTCCCCCACTTAAAAGAATTTGGTCCCCAAATTCCATCACATGTAAACGTGGAGAGTGTAGAATATATACCTCTTAAAATAATTCTGGGAATCGCTTCCTCATGAATTCCTCGTTCTCCCACGTGGCTTCGTGTTCTGAACATTTACTCCATTGCACCTTAACCATGGGAATAACTTTATTCCTTAGGGTTCGTACCTCGCGATCGAGGATCTTCATAGGCCTTTGCTCATACGTAAGGTCCTTCTGAATCACCAGGTCTCCATGATCAATGATATGTGACGGATCATGCACATATTTCTTTAACATTGATATGTGGAATACATTATGAACTTCGGACAATTGAGGAGGTAAAGCGATGTGGTAAGCAACCTCGCCAACTCTTTCTAGTATCTCAAAAGGTCCGATAAACCTTGGTGTAAGCTTGCCCTTAACACCAAATCTCCTTATTCCACGTCCAGGTGATATCTTGAGAAATACGTGATCTCCAACTTGGAATTCGAGATCTCTTCTTCATGTATCAACATAAGCCTTCTGTCTAGACTTAGCAACTTGAAGTCTTTCTCTAATCAACTGAATCTGTTCAGTGGTATCCCTTACCATGTCTGGACCTAATAGTTATTTTTCGCCAACTTCGTCCCAGCACAAAGGTGATCGGCAACTCCTTCCGTATAAAGCTTCGAAAGGTGCCATTTGTATACTTGCCTGGTAGCTGTTGTTGTATGCAAATTCAACCAACGGTAAGTGATCATGCCAGCTTCTACCAAAATCAATGATGTAAGCTCTGAGCATATCTTCAACCACCTAATTAGTTCTCTCGGTCTGACCATCCGTTTGAGGATGAAAAGCTGTACTAAAGTTAAGTCTCGTCCCCAGTGAATGTTGTAAACCATTCCAAAAGTGAGAAGTAAAACGGGGGTCTCTGTCAGACACGATTGAGACAGGTACTCCATGTAACGTGACTATCTCTTTAAGGTATAATGCAGCAAGAACATCAACTGACCATCGACTCTTGATTGGCAAGAAGTGTGCCGATTTGGTCAATCGGTCGATGATAACCCATATTCCGTCATATCCTCCCTTTGATTTGGACAGACCCATAATGAAGTCCATACCGATATCCTCCCACTTCCACTTGGGAATATTTAGAGGATGTAGCTTACCGACAGGTTTTTGGTGTTCTGCCTTGACTTGTTGACATGTGAGACAACGAGACACAAAATCCGCTATTTCTCTTTTCATATTGGGCCACCAAAAGGTCCTTTTCAAATCTTGGTACATCTTAGTTGATCCTGGATGAATCATGTACCTTGATCTGTGAGCTTCATCTAAGATTTTCTTCTTTAGCTCTGGGCAATTTGGTATACATGTTTTATTTCTGAACATCAATCTTCCATCTGGTGCTAATTTGAAATCAGGTTGTTCTTCCATTTTGCCCTTGATTTCCACTAGTACGGGGTCACTACCTTGAAGTCCTTGTATTTCGGATAGCAAGTCTGGCTGTATGCTCATATGGGATAAGGTGACACACCTACTGTCCTTGTTCATGCTTATATTAAGTTTAGAGAATTATTCTAGCAACTTCCACTCCTGAATCATACAATTGGCTAATAGTGCTCTCGGCTTTCGACTGAGGGCATCGGCTACAAGATTACCCTTTCCAGGATGATATTGTATAGTGAAGTCGAAGTCCTTAAGATATTCTATCCAGCGTCTTTGCCTCATATTCAATTCCTTCTGAGAGAAGAGATACTTAAGACTTTTATGGTCAGAGTATACAATAAACTGCACTCCGTACAGATAATGTCTCCATATTTTCAGTGCAAATACTACCGCAGCCAATTCTAAATCATGAACTGGGTAGTTCTCCTCGTGCTTCTTCAATTGGCGAGAAGAGTAGGCTATAACCTTCCCTTGTTGCATTAAAACACATCCGAGGCCAATGCCAGATGCATCGGTGTATATTTCGAATCTCTCGCCTTCAATTGGTAAAGCTAAAACCGGGGCAGTAGTTAGATGATCTTTGAGAGTTTGGAAGCTTCTTTTACATTCCTCACTCCATTCATAACGTATCTCCTTGCGAGTTAGCCTAGTGAGTGGTACGGCTATCTTGGAGAAATCCTTGATGAATCGTCGATAGTAGCCCGCAAGACCCAAGAAACTACGGATCTCGCTAGCATTGGTCGGTCTTTCCCAATTCCTTACAGCTTCAACCTTTGATGGATCTACGGATAAACCGTCTTTTGATATAACATGCCCCAAGAAAGCTACTTCTCCTAACCAAAATTCACATTTACTGAACTTTGCATATAACTGATTCATCCTCAATATTTGTAATGCTATTCTCAAATGCTCCTCGTGCTCTTCCTTGATCTTAGAATAGATCAGTATATCATCAATGAAAACCACTATGAATTGATCTAGATGAGGCCTGAATATACTATTCATCAACTGCATAAAGGCAGCAGGGGCATTTGTTAGTCCAAAAGGCATAACAACAAATTCATAGTGCCCATACCTGCTTCTGAACGCGGTCTTATAAATGTCCTCATCTTTGATCCTTAGTTGGTGATATCCCGACCTGAGATCAATCTTCGAAAAATACATGGATCCAGATTTTTGATCAAATAACTCATCGATTCTCGGCAGTGGATATTTGTTCTTGATAGTGAGATGATTTAACTGTCGATAGTCGATGCATGACCTCATGGATCCATCTTTCTTCTTTACAAATAGCACAGGTGCTCCCCACGGGGAAGCGCTTGGTCTAATAAATCCCTTCTTGAGAAGTTCCATCAACTGCTCCTTCAGCTCCTTGAGTTCGGCAGGGGACATCCTATAAGGTACCTTAGAAACTGGTCCAGCACTAGGGACCAAGTCAATGGTGAAGGCCACTTCTCTTTGTGGGGGTAATCCAGACAAATCCTCCGGAAACATGTCCGGAAATTCTTGCACAACAGGGATGTCTTCTAGATTAGTCTCCTTAGTCTCCTTAATGGTGACAAATGCAAGGAAAGATACACATCCTTTCCTTATTAGCTTGCTAGCTCGGAGAGCCGAAATAAGAGGTGACTTGCTCCGACTCTTAGGGCTAAAATAGACTAGTTCTGGAAAGTCCTTGAAAGTAACTTTGCTGTTACGGTAATCCACAGTTGCCTGATACCTAGATAACCAGTCTGCTCCCAATATGACATCATATTCCTTTAGGTCTAAACATATGAGGTTGATAGGAAGATTTCTTCCTTTTACCAAGGCTTCACAGTTTTGATAATGGTGAGTAATATCGGTTTCGTTTCCGAGAGGAGTAGATAAAAATATTTTCATCCATTCCGGTTCCATAGGTAGTGGGTCAGCAAACTTCTTGGAAATAAAAGAATGTGATGCACCCGTATCAAATAAGACATATGCAGACTTGGAACAAACTTTCAGTGTACCTTCTACTAGTCCGCCTTCATCTTGTTCCGCCTCCTTAATAGCTTGGAGACGAGCATTCTTTGTCACCGGGCGCTTTCCGTCACCGGCTTGATCATTGAGTAGGGGACAGTCGGGAATCCGATGATCACGGCTCCCACAACGGAGACACGCTCCAAGTTTCCTCTAACATTCTTCGGCCTTGTGCCCGGCCTTATCACAGTGCTTACATACCACCTTAGAAGGTGTAGTGGTGATGGAGAAAGGTTTGGTCTTCTTGAACTTTTGCTCCTGGGAGGGAGTACCTCCATTACTTGGCCTCTTCTTAAAATTGGGTTTGAAGGTGCCGGAGCTAGTAACATTCTCCTTCTTGTCTTTCCCACGGATCCTATCCGATAATTCCGTGGCATCTTCTAGTAATTGGGCTCGTCGAACCATCTCCGAATAGACTTGTATGTCCATCGGTGCCAGTTGTGTGATATATTGGGGCCTGAGCCCATTAAGGAATCTTCGAGCTTTCATCTTATCAGTACTAACTAAGTGTTTAGCGTACCGAGACAGCCTTGAGAACTACGCTTCATATTCAACCACCGACAAAGATCGTTGCTTAAGTGCGGCGAATTCAACGGCTTTCTTCTCTTGAACTCGATCTGAGAAATATTTATTGTTGAAATGTTCAACAAACTCCTCCCAAGTAACTTATCCTTGATCTAATGTGGCTTCCACCGACTCCCACCAGCATTGGGCGTCTCTTTCTAGTTGAAATGTGGCTAACAGGACCTTCTCTTGGTCCGAACATTGCATGACTCTAAAAACACGTTCCGTCTCTAGGATCCAGTGCTCGGCATCATCTGGATCAGTGGATCCCATGAACTTAGGAGGGTTCATGTTCTTGAAGCTTTGCTAGAGATTTCCTGCTCCATGATGTGCACCTCCTTGTGCCACTTGTTGAAGTGCCTGGGTCATGCCTGGAAGAATGCGTTGCATGTTGCGCCATTAAGCACGTTCGGCAGCCATTGTCCTACAATTACAATAGCTAGTAGTATGTGATTGCGTTTAAAGGCTTTTAATTCTATTTTGAGTTTAACCCTTGGTTCTACCCAATCTCACTGGTTAGAGGTTCAGACTTATCCTTGGACTTGGGTTTCCTAGGAATTGAATACCCTAGGCTCTGATACCACAAAAACTGTCACACCCCGAGCGCGGAAGATACCCGAAAACGTGTGACGAGTTTATATCGATCATGTCAATCAGAGTATTAGTGTATTCGACACCAAATCAGAGATACGTAAGAGTAAAGATAACCCAATCCTTTAATTCAATCACAACCTCAAAAGTACATCTATTACAATTCACTTAATGAAAGTGCTAAGACCCAATAAAAGGAAAAGTACAAGGGTTGACTTAAGAAATTTGAAAGATAAGACTAGTAGACGCTTGAATAGACGGAGAGCTCTACTCTCTTCACTCTTGACCTTCCCCATCCGATTGAGTCTCGTCGTCGGACTTACCTGAAAAGTAGGGAGAACACTAGGTGAGCGAACGCTCAGTAGGAAATTATATCTCAAGAACTAGCAATGGGTTTAAGTAATTACAATTTATCACATGTAAATGTAATATGGCTATGCATGTAGAAATAACTAATCAATAGATAACACGTCGTGTAAAACATCCAAGCGAGTCTTTAAACAAGAGATATTCATGAGAGACTTAGTAGATTATTGGCTATTTCACGCAAGTACTTTGCCCGTGTCGGGCCACGCTAGTAAAGTCACGCAAGTCAAGTCACGCACGCAAGAAAGAGAAAGTGGGTGTGTGGAATGCCAAAGATCAAGAGAAAGAGTACTTTGGTGCAATGCTAGACACCGTGATCATTACAACTCCCATGGGCACTAGTACTTTTGGGTGCTCCTCCCAGGACCAGATCGGGCCCTTATATGCACAGCATTAAAAATCGATCTAGACATCCACTTTATTTGTATAGCCAATATGAAATTTCAAAGAAAAAAGCTTGTGAAAATTCAGGATAGAGTAGAGTTCAAAATTGAACTTGATGTATAAGGACGATAATAACGATATAAACACGAGTATCGATAAAACTGGGTGGAGTTGGTTCCCTAATTGGGTACCATGACAATTAAGTGTCCATATATAGATGGTCATGTCATTTGATATAGAATTGAGGTCCACAAGAACATCATAATAATGGCATGATTTCCACATCCCATTAAGAATATTCTCATGATATCCACATAGCATATCATGAGGGCCGGTATACCATGCTTCTATAGAGTGACATGGGAAAATAGTGTAAAGGGTTTTTATGGTACAACCCGCTCAATCGACCTTGAGGGAATCCAAGGCTACGAGGAGACTTACGGAGGTCCCAATGACTAACTTGCCAGTCCAAAGGAACGGAATATCCAATGGAGGGCTTGTATGTCACCGAGAGTTGAGGGGTAATCGATAAAACATCGTAGAACATGGGACTATATTCACGGAATGTAAATATAGTGCCGATATATACATATATATTCATATAAAACCCTCGGTTAACAGTAAACAGTATAAAATAATTACATAGGAAATTAGCGCCTTAACATAAGTCACTACTTATTAAATTAACGCCCTTCACTGGGTCGTTATTTTAAATTTGACGACTTCTGTACCCGTCGTCCATTATAAATTTCTATTTTGCTGAAATTTTCTTTATTCTGTAATTTTGATTAAACGTGCCTTATACAGGGGCGTCTCTTTCATAAAAGACGACCTACTGGAGGTCATTAATTCATTCTTTTCCAGGATAGATAATAATTTTCAGGAAATAAAGTACATGGTCAGGACAAGAAAAATATCAGGATTCGAGATATATGATCATTCATTAGATTTAACTACAGGTTTCATAGATATTAAATTTCAAACGTGTGTATTTATCAATTTCTTAAAATTGACGACTCTTAGTTCGGCGTCAGATCATGAATTAGCGCCCTTACATGGGTCGCCTCTTGCCAAAATTTCACAGAAAACCTCTGAAACGCAGTAAAACTATATGCATGAATTACAAATGATATTATCATAAATTTTTATGCTAGTTTGGGCTTCAATTCTTGAGAAAACCTACCTGATGAATGATCTGGGTGAAGATACGTGAAGGTTGTGAAGAGAAAACGGTACTCTGTTCTGAACAGAGTCTTCTGGGATTTATATAAACAGCCACCTACGAATCCAAGTAATAGCAGCACCAACCGCCAAGCAATAGCAGACCCCAGATGGTGCAGTGAGGATGATATTCGATGAGAAGAAGTTTCTCCTAGACTCCGGTCATAGCTTTCTCTGTAACGGAGGAAGATGTACGTTGATGAAGAACCCACGCTCTTCAGCTAGACAAGAGAGTTACTACTTGCTGCAGGCAACCTACAGAAGAAGAAGATGAAGAACGATTAAAAATCTTCATATTCTCTGACTGAAGGCAGAGGAAGAAGAACAAACATGTTCTTCACGTACGAGACAGCAGCAGCAGGCCTTCCTTCGACAAAATAGCTATTAGGGTTCGATTGGAAGGGGTATTGATAGGATTTCAGGAATCCCTTAGGGTTAGAATTTGATTAGAACTCTAGTTTCCGTGATAGAGTCCTTACCATAATCAATCGAACACGTAACAATCCTAAAACTTACCCTGGATAGTCTCCTGGTTCGAATGGAACACAAATGTAATTAACGCCTTAGGTTAGGGCGTTAATTCTAATTGACGTCTTTACCTGTGCCGTTTCTTTTGTAATTCGCGCCCAAGAAGAGGGCGTTTCTTTCCCTTTCCTTTTATTTATTTTGGACGTTTTGAAATTTGACGACCTTTGGTATAGGCGTCACTTTTTGAATTAACGTCTCAGGTGAAGGCGTTTCTTATTTAAATCGCGCCTTGTTGAGAGGCGTTATTTTATATTTGACTTATTATTTATTCATTTTGGTTCTTATCATTTACTTACTTAATCTTTCTTGAAATCTTCTTTTTATTTTACCAGGGTTGCTACAGATTGGGACCCCTCGTGGCAGCTTCTTCCAATAAGGATCACCCTTGGATCACGTGCCAGTTAATTGTTCTGTTGTTCTCACGTGCCCTTGTTCTTCTGTTCCTTATAAGTTAGATACTCAGGTGCACATATGTTGCTCGAACTATGGCTTCCCTGGCTTGATCACTTGCGTGCACAAGTTCCATAAACTGCACGTACTGGGAACGATTGCACCGAGCTTGTTCTATCGGAACTGGGCATTGCACCGACCTGGTGGAGCTGGTAAAAGCATTGCACCGTCTTAGATTGGTGTCCTGAGGAATGGTTTGCACTTATTGGCTTCTTCTGAAGTCACGCGTTGCACCGAGTATCCTCAGACGTTGCACCGAGCTCATTTTCTTGAGACCAGACACTGCACCAACCTGCTCGCGTTGAGAAGCCTGCCCTTGATGAGAAGGAGTACTTCTACTTTGAAGCTCATCCGTATGAAGATTTGCTCACACAGCATACTAATGCACCGACTCAGCTATACGTACCTGCCAATGTGCACGAGCTCAATAGAGATAAGGAAACTATGCATAGGTATGACTTGAGTATATATAAGAAAGAGATGCTCAAGCTTTATGCACACGGAGGAAGAAATGCACCGACTCAATTACGTGTCACAGCATGAGATGCATCGACCATGTGAAAGCAAGAAATGCACGATGCACCGAGTTTAAGTATGAGCACACTAAGAATGCACTAGGTTAAGTACTTGCAGCGACATGAGTTGCACAGACTGAAACTCCATGGAGTATCATGTGAGTAGAACAATGCACTGACCCAATGCAAAGGAAGCACAGAAAAGATATGCATCGATGCACGACTTAATCAGCGTGCAATACCAGAGATTGCACCGATGCACCTAACACATGAAGGCGTTGCACCGACCTAACACAGATAGAGTGCACATACTTGGAGACGCGAGCTAAGCAATGCACCGACCTAACACTCGCCAAGGCTGCGTGCATAGAGAATGGAATGCATATACCTTAATGCCCATGAACGATGATATGCACCGAGTTTGTTGGGCAGCCTGACTGACATATATGCACGAGCCTTAGACACAACCTGAATGCACCGACTTAACTGATTACGTGCATGCATAGATGTTTAAAGCCATGAAGTGCAATATATGCATTCGAGACATGCTCAGACCTAGACCAGTAGTTAAACGCACATCAGCCTTAGACATAACCTGAATGCACCGACTTAACTGATTGCATGCATGCATAGACGTTTAAAGCCATGAAGTGCAATATATGCATTCGAGACATGCTCAGACCTAGACCAGCAGTTAAACGCACATCAATATATATATGCAATAGTGACATTCAATCAAGCACATGAAGTCAATTCAGGCACATGAAGTGACTCAACTATCATCAAAACATTCTTCAACCATTCATTCTCAAGTGGTGACTCATAGTGTTGCTATCATCAAAACTCATGAAGTAAAACATCATCAAGGCACAGGGGCACAACAATCTCCCCCTTTTTGATGATGGCAACACAATGAGTCACACTGACTCGTCAACCTATTCTCCCCCTTTGACTTCAGCAAAAAGAAGGTAGTTTGCGAGAAAAATAATATAATGCATGAACCTATTCTCCCCCTTTTGAAATAATCAAACAGATCATGACAGTGAAAGAGTAATACTCACCTTATCAACCTGAATGCAGGACTACTCTCCCCCTTTGAAATACAGTCCACCCCCTTTGACGTAATCATGAATATCTATAATGCCCAGAACTCCCCCTGAGAGCATGAAAGGAATCGAAAATGCAAGCACATGATGTATCTACAGGGATGAACTCTGGTTATCCAATGAATCAAACTGGAATCCACCACCACAGGAATTCTAAAGCAAAATTGGTTGTGGCACCTTACATTTGTATGGAAAGAATAATGCAGGTGAAAGTCCCACAGAACCAGAACCTGTTACAAGAGTCATTCGTCAGGGATACAGAAACAAGATGGAAGATTCCAATAGTGTGGAGAGTGAAACTGATGATGTAAATGAAGTAGATGTGGCCAAGGGTAGGAGTAAATAACAGCAAGCAAGGCACATGATCTTCAACAGGTGAGTTAACATGATGATTAAGTTGTCAGAGATGAACCTAATCTGAGGAAATTGTATGACATGTACCATAGTAATAAGTCCTTGCAAGGAACGACTCTCCTATCATAGGGGGTTATGAATTAACTGACATGACCTAACTGATTTAACCATGATGTATACCAAATTTGTCAATTAAATTCAATAGTCATATCTGAAGGTAGGTTTTAATAAAGGTGAACCAATTAATCAAGCAATACTCAAGAACAACCACCTTCCATCTTACTCAAATGAACTTGATGACTCCTTTGAGAGTCACATAGAGCAGTATTGAGATTAAACACCCTTACAATAATGTAAGTTGACTATTTTTGTAAGATAGTTTCTTTTGATTAGCACATTATTTTTCTTGAGCAATTTAAGTTGATCAACACCTTTTTACATGAGGCACAACACGTCTTAGGTGAAGTGACCCAGTTATTCAGTGTGAAAACTTTCATTACCTCTCAACTTTGAGAGCAGAGTTAGCAATAGAAGTGTCTTTTTACATGAGGAGACACCTTGATTAGAGGCCGGACTCCCCAGTTACTCAACACAGACATGCTATTTCTCTGTCAGATTTTTCAATAAATTTTCACCAGAGATAACTATGGCACTTCATTACATAGGTTTACTCTATTTCATTGATAGAGAACCCAATTTCTCAGTAACCAAGTCATTGCTCTGAATTCAATTTTTCCTTTTAGTCAACATTTTTCATGTTAATGTTTAAAAATAATACTCACTCTATGTGTCTCTACCAAAGTAGCCTTGATATCACATTTTTAGATTACAGATGCGTGAAACTAGGGTATTCATGACACAGTTGGTTAAAATTTATTAAAACTCATCATTCAAATACTTTCAATACATTTGAATACAAATCTGAGAATATATTAAACTTATATCAGTCTGAATCAGTAGACATTCTTAAACCTATATGATAGGAATTTCTTTTAAGAGTTCAGACTAAAACATGGTACACAACATAAGGATCCCAGATCAGTCCAATCAATGCAACTAAGCAACTTATCATTCCTGGAACAAGAACCAGGTTAATCAGACTAGCTTGAAAGGATGTGAATGTTAGATAGGTACAAGCTGGTAGAGCAAATAACAGCAGGAGAGAAGAGCATCAAATATATGCAGAGTAGAATCAATTTCAGTAGCTGAGTCTGGAATACAGACAGATCAGCTAAACTAGTAGAGACAGCAGAGAATTTAGGTGAACCACCTAAATGCAGAGAATGGATCAGATTGCTAGACAGAAAGAGTTCAAAAGGTGAAGAAGTGATGAAACGGGAATGCTCCCCCTGTCTAAACACAAATATGTAATAAAACTACACATGAGCAGCATGAAGATTAAACGAAAGCAGTCAATCTCCCCCTGGCTAAGTGCATGGTATACAAAGAAAATGTAACACATGGTTTTATGATGAAAGGTCATGAAACAGACATGCAATTCAATCAAAAGGAGATTACCATGAACAGTATGTGCAATTCAAATTTTCAGATGGTTTCAATTCAGCATAGACCGAATCAACATGATATTCAAACCTTTCAAACTCACAATTTCAGATGACAGAATTCGAAGTAAGTGCTCAGAACAGACCTGAAGAGTAGGATCATGTGGTCTTTTAATTTTTTGAGTGTCTTGGTTTATTGACTCCTCTTTATTCATTCCAAGGCACACCTGCAACAAAGTAATCATTTTGATCCTGCAGGAACCCAAGTAGTCTTGGGTCCTGTATTATCCCTAACTGGAGTTATGAACAGTTTCTTAGCGACATTGTCATCAAAATCCATCAGATAACAATTGGCCATGAAGTGACCGAATTTACCACAATATCTACATGAAACAGTAGATTTTCTGGTCCTATGATGCATATCAACAGCAACGTAAGACCTATGAACCTGAGTATGAAATGTTTTGTTGTTTACATGGACATTTTGTTTCTTATTTTTAATCAGCCAACATTCTGCAGATTTGTGACCTAGCTTACCACAGTTAAAGCATGAAAAGTTCACAGGTCGTTTTGTAGAGAATTTGACAAAATAGGGATTAACAGAATTTTCCTGAACATGCCAACAGTCCTCGACTGTATGTCCATGTTTCCCACACTCGAAGCATCTGATGTGCTTAACTTTAGAACCATTTTTACCCCAAGTAGATCCAAACCAGCACTCAATGGCTTTGTGACCACGTTTGTTACAGTTAAAACAAATAATGTGCTGGTTTGAAGCAAACGTTTTTCTTTTAGGGCCATGATGATTAGCAGAATATCTAGCATGCATCCTATCATCGAATTTCATAACAAAGCACTCATTCATTAAATGACCACGCCTACCACAGTAATAGCATGAAGCATCAGATTTTCTAGTAGCATGGTTTCTAACATATGAATTCTTAGAGTGCATTATTTCACAGAGGTGCTCATCCTCAGCCATCAAATTGTAAACATCCATTACATGGCCTACCTTGCCATAATAATGGCATGAAACACTCTTATCATATGCATACGAATAAGTAAATGAGTTATGAGTAGTATGCATTGACCCATCAGATGCAGCAGAGCTACCAGATTCCAAGGCATAAGTAGGAATATTTTTGACCTTATTTTTCTTACCATTCTTGCTCAATTATTTACCCTTGTTCACAACTTTTATTTGTTTTTCATTTTTCTGAGCCTTAAATTGGAATACTGATGATGAAGGTATTTTCAGATTTTTATTTTATTTTGGGGATTGACTTGTGGTACCAGCTACATCAGAGCTTTGCACAAAAGTGGTGTATAGCTGGTTTCTAGTAATTTTCTTAACATCAGAACTGCAACTTATCCCCTTTCTTGAATTATCATCCTCACCTTTCATGACAACTTTCATTTTTTCTTCATTTTTAGCAGACTTAGGTGCTGAGTTTTCCAGATCATGAATTTTATTTTCCAAAGAGGCAATGTGGATTTCATAACTAGCAATCTCCTGTTCATTGCAACTAACACATTCACTTAGTACTTTGTTGCAGTTTTATATTTCTCAATTTCTTGTTCCAGATTACTCAAATATTTAGATTCTTCATTGCAAGCAGTTTTTCCTTTTTCTAAGGTGAGAAGTTTTTCGGACATACCAGTGTTTAATCGTTTTAATTTTTCAATTTCAGCTTTCAATTCAGTGTTTTCCTCCTCAAGTTTTTCAGCTTGAATTTCCTTATTTGCATATCTTTCTCTCTCGATAGCCAGAAGTCTCTCAGAAATAACAGTATTTAGGACCATGAGTTTCTTGTTTTGTTCTTTCAGTTCTTTGTTTTCTTTGATCAGCTTCTCAATTTCTTCACTACTGGATCCAGAATTGAGTCTTTCAATTAGTTCCTCCTCTCTTTGTTAGACTTTAATTTTCTCATTCAATAGATCTTTGTTTTCTTCTCTGAGAGAAGCAATCACCTTCATCAACCATTCATTTTCATTGTAGAGTTCTTCATTACGTTCTTTGAATAATGAGCATTTGTTGCAATCTGACTCTACAGAAGAAATATGTGAAACTTCTTTATTGACTTCATTCATTCTAGCCTTGAGATTTTCATTATCTTTTTGAACTTCCGCATTTTCAAACTTCAGTTTGTCCATTACAGAATTAATCTCGATCAATTCTTGCATGCTTTTTAGATGCTCATCTTTCTTCTTATTCAGCTGATTCTCAAGTTCTGATATCTTGTTCAAATATGTTTGATTTTCAATTTTTAAAGAACCATTTTGTTCCTTAAAATTTTGAACAACTATTAAGCAAGCATCATAAGACTGTTTCAATGTAGGACAAACATCACAAACGATTTCAGATTTGCGTTGTTCAATCTTTTTCTTTAGCCTTTTATTCTCAGATTTCATTTTCTTGGACAGATCTAACAAATCTTCATACATTGCAACCAATTCATCAAATGAGGGTTCATCAGATCTGGAGCTTACCTGAGAAGGAGTATCATCATCATCATTTCTCCGGTTGACCATCAAGCATTTATCCTCTTCCCCCTTGTTTGCAGCCGTTACTCTGTCCAAGATTTCCTTTCCCGACGCACACCTGAGAACAAAAGGAAATTTGTCAGCATTCACTGCATCTCTTAGAATATTAAGAACTGTGATATTCTCACAGTTCTTCGATCTATCCTCACTGGACCACTTAGTCTCATTTCGGGGCAACTTATGTGGGCCTTTGAATACGAGTTTCCATAGACTCGGGTCAATGGAATTCATGTAGACGTAGAGACCTCCCAACCACTTGCTGAAGTTAGAACCATCAAGGACGCAAGGACGAGCCATATGGAAAGATAGAAAAATAGCCTTAGCACACAAAGTAATCACAGATGAATGCACCAAAATCCCTTGATCAAAATCGAACAGAGAGCAACAGGAGTAGCACCTTAAACAGCAGGATCCTCTACAGATCATTGGATCTGAATGTGCAGAGACCTGCTCTGATACCAACTGATAGGTCCTGAAGGGTCCTATATGGTGAGCTCAGATGCTAATAGATAGAACCTATGGAGGCTTTGACACCAACAGAAGTGGTGCTAGTCACGGATTCAGAAGGGGGGTTGAATGAATCCCCTTATAAAATTATGCCCAAATAAAAACCAGTGGAAAGGCAAAGATGCGGAAGCAATATGAGCAAGTGCCTAGACTAAACTGGGTGCTCTCTCCGAATGACGAGAGGATAACGGAAGAAATGAATTTCTAAACACTGCAGAGTAGACTGATGAACAGACCGAAAATCACCCAACTCACATGAGACAAAAAACAAACGTGCAGTGTGCAATTTAAACACTCACTAGATTGGAAAGATAGAATGATCGCACCTAAGCATTCATCTAGCGAAATCGTGTGAAACAATCAGACCACAGTGCACAAAGAAGTTTTAAGGTGGTTCAGTCCGCAGACCTACGTCCACCGCACACTCCAACCAGAGTGTGGCTTCCCGCTGATACACAGCTTAACAGTTGGGCCTCACAGCTTGCCTATATTTGCTGAACATCACAACTTACTTCCGCTGGGTAATACAGCTTAACCATCCGCTGACACACAGCTTGACCATTGGGTATTACAGCTTCGCCGTCCAGAGGATACCACACCTCTGTAACCGCTGGGGCTTACATCTTAACCCGTCCAGAGGAATCCTCCTCTGCTACAGCTGAGCAACACAGCTTGCTCTGCTGACAAACAGCTTGAAATAACGATAAAAAGGAAAACAAGAAACGGGAAATGATAGCGATTGAAAGCTGTAAACACTAAAGCACAGATATGTCTCTCAAGGAGCTGACTGGATAGGATTTGATCTTGATTCCAGTGGGGACTAATCTTCAGATGAAGCTTGTCTTCTTCTCTTCTCAAACTCTTGATCTCTCTCTCTCTCTTTCTATCTACTTCTTCTTCTCTCAAACTCTCAATCTCTCTCTCTTTCTGTCTACTTCTTCTTCCTTTGCGTTTCTCTACTGCTCTCTCTTTTTCTCTCTTGAACTCTCCTATTCTTTTCTCTGCTCTTCTCTTCTTATGCTCCCCAATAGTTCTTCTTGATCTCGCTCGAGAGTTCTTATTTACTTGCAGAAGGATAACTTATATACTCCCTCAGACTGAGGTCATGTGGTCATGCCCTAGGCGTGTGGAGGGAACACTCCCGCCTGGAAGCTTCAGGAGAATCTTGCCACATGTCAGAATCTGAACGATTGGGACCCCTCGTGGTGGCTTCTTCCAATAAGGATCACCCTTGGATCACGTGCCAATTAATTATTCTGTTGTTCTCACGTGCCCTTGTTCTTCTGTTCCTTATAAGTTAGATACTCAGGTGCACATATGTTGCTCAAACTATGGCTTCCCTGGCTTGATCACTTGCGTGCACAAGTTCCATAAACTGCACATACTAGGAACGATTGCACTGAGCTTGTTCTATCGAAATTGGGCATTGCACCGACCTGGTCGAGCTGGTAAAAGCATTGCACCATCTTAGATTGGTGTCCTGAGGAATGGTTTGCATTGATTGGCTTCTTCTGAAGTCACGCGTTGCACCGAGTATCCTCAGATGTTGCACCGAGCTCATTTTCTTGAGACCAGACACTGCACCGACCTGCTCGCGCTGAGAAGCCTGCCCTTAATGAGGAGTACTTCGACTTTGAAGCTCATCCGTATGAAGATTTGCTCACACAGCATACTAATGCACCGACTCATCTATACGTACCTGCAAGTGTGCACGAGCTTAATAGAGATAAAAAAACTATGCATAGGTATGACTTGAGTATATATAAGAAAGAGATGCACAAGCTTTATGCACACGGAGGAAGAAATGCACCGCCTCAATTACGTGTCATAGCATGAGATGCATCGACCATGTGAAAGCAAGAAATGCACGATGCACCGAGTTTAAGCATGAGCACGCTAAGAATGCACTAGGTTAAGTACTTGCAGCAACATGAGTTGCACAGACTGAAACTCCATGGAGTATCATGTGAGTAGAACAATGCACTGACCCAATGCAAAGGAAGCACAGAAAAGATATGCATCGATGCACGACTTAATCAGCGTGCAATACCAGAGATTACACAGATGCACCTAACACATGAAGGCGTTGCACCAACCTAACACAGATAGAGTGCACATACTTGGAGACGCGAGCTAAGCAATGCACCGACCTAACACTCGCCAAGGCTGCGTGCATAGAGAATGGAATGCATAGACCTTAATGCCCATGAACGATGATATGCACCAAGTTTGTTGGGCAGCCTGACTGACATATATGCACGAGCCTTAGACATAACCTGAATGCACCGACTTAACTGATTGCGTGCATGCATAGACGTTTAAAGCCATGAAGTGCAATATATGCATTCGAGACATGCTCAGACCTAAACCAGCAGTTAAACGCACATCAGCCTTAGACATAACCTGAATGCACCGACTTAACTGATTGCATGCATGCATAGACGTTTAAAGCCATGAAGTGCAATATATGCATTCGAGACATGCTCAGACCTAGACCAGCAGTTAAACGCACATCAATATATATATGCAACCGTGACATTCAATCAAGCACATGAAGTCAATTCAGGCACATGAAGTGACTCAGCTATCATCAAAACATTCTTCAACCATTCATTCTCAAGTGGTGACTCATAGTGTTGCTATCATCAAAACTCATGAAGCAAAACATCATCAAGGTACAGGGGCACAACATTTCCAAGGTGTTGAATTTGCATGTGGAGTTGCTTTCATTCACTAGAGTCATCTCCTAGGGGAAATTCCTTTTCCAAGTTCTACTCCAATCCTCTTTTCGAGTCCGCTATGTCTTCCCTTGATCTCCCCTGTTCCCAAGAGGGGTCTCTTCCTCAAGGGCTTCTAGAGGATTCATCTAGGGTTATCTCCTTCCATTCTGGAGAGGGGTCCATCCCTCCTCCATCCTCCATCCCTATGGAGGGCGCCCAGTCCACTCAATCCCTTTCTTCTCCTTCTGCCAATTCTATTCTCCAAATGATGGCCCAGTTGGATCCGGCCCAACTTCAGGCTGCTTATCAGGCCATGCAGGGGCCCAACACCCCACCTCCCACGATTACGCAAGGCTTATCTAATACTTCCATTGTTCAGCCTAGGGTTGATGGGTTCGCCATCCAGTCCAGCCCAATTGACCTTACTCCGGTCCAGCCCAGGACCATCAGATTTTCCACTTTGGAAGCGGGCCGGTCTTTTGGTCGGCCCATCAATCTGTTGACAAGGGAAAGACCATTCTCCCTTCTTCAATCCAAGCGGATTCTTATCAGGCTATTCCATCGGTACCGTAAGTTCTGGTCGGCCCATCTGATTTCATGCGCCCTCAGCAAGGGGCGGCCCAAGTCCATGCCAATATGGGTCTCTCTTCAGCCCAATATCCTTCTTATGGGCCTCCTCCTTCTCTTCCTTCTGTTTATCCTTCTGCTCCTCAGATTCAACCTCCTTCCTTCACTATCCCTACTCCATCTAGGGAGCAGGAGTTGTTAGATAAATGGGCCGCCATGCAACAACAACTTGACTTCCTCCAGAAGCGGGTTGGCCCACAATCCTTGGCAGACGTTTCGGTTCCAAGCTTTCAAAATATTCGATTCCCCCCACAATCCGAGCTCCCCAATTATCGCAAGTATGATGGGAACGGCAATCCCTTCATCCATGTGAGAGACTTTTTATATGAATTGGCCCAATTTCAGTATGATGATCGCCTTATGGCGTACTTATTCCGCCGATCATTAGATGGGGTTGCACTTGAATGGTTTTACTCTCTGCCACTGGAAGATGCCGAGAGTTTCAAGATAGTGAAGGACAAGTTTATTCAGAGGTTTCAAGACAGGGTCGGCCCGGAATACTCTTTCACAGACTTGGTGGCCGAGAAAATGAAGCCAGACGAGGAGTTCGCTACTTATGCCGATAGATGGAGGCAGATGGTCTCCAGGGTGCCAGGCCTTATTCCGGAGGAAGAAAAGGTCAAACTATTGATTTCCAATGCTACTCCGACCTTCCGCAACATTCTGGCAATGAATGACATAGCAAATATGCACCAACTGTATAGCCGGGCGCGGTTCATTCAGACACAATTTAAAGACTCCCAAATCTACTCACTCTTTGAGGCCCAAAAGCCCAAATACCATAAGAAACCTCAAGGGCTTGTCGCTGAGGGGGTCCAAACAAATGAACAGGTGCAAGCCGTCACCTTCCCCTTCCAATCCGCACCATTCTGCTTTCCGTAAAACCCCCGCACTCTCCAATTCTCCACCCCACAAAACACCCAACCCGCTTTCTTCGCTCCACCAAACCCTACCTTCGCCGCTCCTCAAAACACCTTCCCCGCTCCGCCACAACCTCCGTAATACCATAATGTCCCTCCACCCAACGGCTACACCAACAACAATAATAAGTGCCCGGGTCCGAAGAGAGCCCAGTACCCTCTTTTGCCTGAGTCCCTCACGGACATATTCTCGGCTCTCATGTCAATTAGTGCAATTCAATTTCCTCCAGAACGGCCCGTCTGGAACCCGGCCGTTGATCAAACTAAGTATTATATGTTCCACAGGTAGCCGGGGCATACCATTGAAGGATGTTTTCAGTTTAGAGAGTTGGTCTATGACCTGCATGAAGGACACAGGATTGATTGGGCCGAGATGCACAAGGCCATTATAGAAATAAAAGAGAAAAGAAGACAAGTGTCGAGGTAGTAAGTGCAGCAACAACAGGCACCGCCGCCGCAGCAGCAGCCACTACAGCAACAACCGCAGTCGGTCCAAGACTTGGGGATTCATCAGAAGCCCATGTCGAATCATCCTCCCGCTCCGCAGCCTCAGCCGCTGACACTGGATCAGGTTAACCTTGTTCAATCCCTGGCTTCCGATGCCGGGTGGTCTTATGATGACGACGGTTCAGTACAACAAGTCTCGGCCCTCCACCACAACTACCACGCCTCTTCCACTCCCACCGTCCTTACGCCCACATATCAAAACTCTCCTCCACCTACTAGATCACTCATCCTTCCATCCACTACCCCTTTTCCCTCCACTCCATCACCAACCTCTTGCCCATTGCTCGTCACCCCCGCTACCATCACTACGACTAGCCCTCCGCCCACGCCTCCGCTTACCTTTACACCTCCACCTCCGCCTGCACCCATCATCACCGCGCCCACAATTAACCCTTCACCTATTATCCTCTCACCACAACCCGTTATCTCCACTCCCATTCCCATTATTTCTACCGCACCCTCTTCCACGCCACTCATCCATCCCATCGGGCCCATTATCTACCCTTCACCAAGATGCACTAAGGAATTTTCTTCAGAAGGTGATGGTTAGTGAAGATGTGGCAGCTGACAGTTTACCTACAGCATTAGCTACTATTTCCAAGGGACCATCAATCACATTCTCCGAGAACGAGCTAGCACCTCCGGAAGCTCGGTAGATGCCGCTTTGCATTACTATCATTTTAAACAAAGTCAGTGTGGATGCAGCATTAGTTGACACAAGGGGATCTATCAATGTTTGCCCGCTCAGCACTCTCAAGGCCTGGAATTTATCAGAAGAGCTTCTACGGCCTACCCCGACTACCATAGCAGCTTATGACAACTCACGGAGAGCGTGTCACGGGGTTGTCATCATTCAGGCTGAGCTTGGGCCTCTTACTATGCCCATTGAATTTTATGTGCTGGACATCAACCCTATGTTCAAGGCTATCTTGGGTCATCCGTGGATTGATACTCTTAGCGCCGTGCCATCCACTGCTCATCAGTGCCTCAAATTCCCCTTTCAAGGGAGGGTGGTTAAGGTGAAAAGCTTGTCCACGGTCCAGTCAGTAAGGGCTATATCGGATAAAATTTTGCCTACTTTGTGGCCTAGTACTCAGGCAGTTATTTCTGTGTTGGATCTAGACTTTCCATGGGCTTATGCACGACGCAAGCCCGTCACTACACCCGTCAACATTAAAGTGAAGCCCCAGATCTGAGATTCCAAGGGCTGGGATATTATATTGAAATTAGGCTATCAATCGGGGAGAGGCCTTGGTGCACAATTACAAGGGAGGACCAAACCGGTCCCCAAAGGAAGGAAAATGAGCAGAAGGGGTCTCGATTACCGAGAGTCCGCATTATCAATTTTGGATGACTCGGGGCCACTTACCTGGGATTACCGCCAGCATTTCATAAAAGGGCCTCTCCAGCCAGGTACATTGAATCCACCGTCAACACAGTCCAAAAATAAAACCACAGCTTGCACAGTTGCCAGTCCGCCTCTGCTGTCGAAGGGGCCAGTTGATGATATGCTCGACTACATCCGAGCGTTTGCAGGATGTTCTTTGAAGAAGATTATTGCCAAAAGAATCAGGAAGTACGGCTTATGCAGTGGAAGTCGAAGAAGCCAGCTGACCGTCCACGGGAGAAGGGGAGCTCACCCACAATCTTTACTTGGTCTCCCTCCCATCTTATGTCTCTCTTCCAGCAGCTGGAATCCATACCTTGTTCACCTCCGATCATGATTGATATGTATTTCACGGAACTGCCAACCAAGTGTAGACACGCCATTCTTGACGTCTCCTGAGAAAGTCTCATATTACTATACAACGCCCCGCGACGGCTTACGCATTTCGAATCTCTTAAATACTTCCTTTTCTTGGGTCTTCTTCTGCCTTTTCCGGCATCCAGAATTGTCTCGTCACGGCATTCGGACGGCATCAACACAAGTCAGACGCATCAGGAGGTTTCGGAATCAAGAAGGGTGTCTGCCGGGCGGCCGCCAACGCCTGAACTGAGGACCCGGGTGGGTCTTAATGGGGGCGTCCAGGCCCCTGGACGCCCCCATTCTTTTAATTTATTTTATTTGTTTTTCAAAGCCCAAAAATAAATAAAAAAATATATATATTAATGGAGGCGTCCAGGACCCTGGACGCCTCCATAAAAACTAATATAAAAAAAAATATGTAAAATGCCAGTTGGCATAAAAGATAAAACATAAATAAAAAATATATATTAATGGAGGCGTCCAGGCCCCTGGACGCCTCCATAAAAACAAGTATAAAAATTAAAATGCCAGCTTTGGCATAAAAACAAAACAAAATAATAAAAAATAATATATTTATGGAGGCGTCCAGGCCCCTGGACGCCTCCATCAACTCCCTCACGGGCGCCGCCCACCGAACGACGGTTTGTCGTGTGTGAAAAAATCCAAATTATGGAGACGTCCAGACCGCTGGACGTGTCCATTTCAAAATCACGAGGCGCCGCTCACAAAACCACGCGTTGTGTCAAACCGCGTGCGGCCGTCGGTGGTGTTCGGTGGACCTGTTAGGGGCGTCCGGGGCCCTGGACGCCTCCACAAAATTATTCCGAAAAAATTAATAAAAATAGAATAAAATATTAGTTCGGCCCTGATGGAGGTGTCCAGGGTCCTGGACGCCTCCACCCTCCGGAGCCCTATAAATAGAGGCCCACCCCCTCAGTTCTGGGGGAGCTTCGAAGAGATCCGATAGGCTGCCGGAGCCCAGAGGCTACCGGAGTCATTTTCTAACCCGTGGGGTCTTTTGTAGGTGGAGGTTCTGCCGGCTTCTCGGGTGCCCACGCTCGCGAGAGGAAGGTCGTCTTCATCCACCGCGCTTCCACGCCATCCCTACGCTGCCGGAGCTCCGCCGGATTTCACCATCGGCACATCCAATAAGCCAATCCTTTCCTTTTCTTCTTAGTTCTTTTGCATTCATCATCTCGCATCATCTATCCCCCTTCATAAGGGCGCCTCTTCTTATATACTTCTTGCATCCATCATCTCATTTTCCTCCTACTCGAGTCCGAGAGGGGTTTAAAAGATAACACCAACCAGGTGTGTGTCTTGCCATCATTTCGTTATTTCTATCGCAAGGATTTGAATACTACACCTTCATCTTTCTAATCCACTCGTTACTTGTTTGTCGTTGTTTTGCAAGGGTACCCAAGGAAAGCCCTCTCCGTCGGCCGGCCGAAGGGGGAGGAAGAAGCAACCCGCCATCTCCCGCTCTTGAGGTAGACGCGATCACTTTCTTTATTTTGGGGTCTTTCGGCCCCTGGCGATCACATCTTGTTCTCGAGGCCGCGGCGAGTCACTTCCCCAATGGCCGTTTAAATTCCCGTTCTTATACTTTCTTTAT
Organism: Amorphophallus konjac; assembly: GCA_022559845.1. Taxonomy (NCBI): domain Eukaryota; kingdom Viridiplantae; phylum Streptophyta; class Magnoliopsida; order Alismatales; family Araceae; genus Amorphophallus; species Amorphophallus konjac. The sequence continues at coordinate 117,304,219 of CM040125.1, forward strand.
ATTCTGTTGTATTCTGCTCATATTCTCGAGGCCGCGGCGAGTCACTTCCCCAATGACCGTTTAAATTTCCGTTCTTATATGTTATATTCTTATCTATTCATATTCTCGAGGCCGCGGCGAGTCACTTCCCCAATGGCCGTTTAAATTCCCGTTCTTATATATTATATTCTTATCTATTCATGTTCTCGAGGCCACGGCGAGTCACTTCCCCAATGGCCGTTTGAATTCCCGCTCTTTATATTCTCCTTATATTCTGTTATATTCTTATCTGCTCATATTCTCGAGGCCGCGGCGAGTCACTTCCCCAATGGCCGTTTCAATTCTTGCTATTTAATTTCTGCACCATTCCCGTCCCCCCGAGGTCGCGGCGAGTCACTTCCCGCTATAGACGTTTAACCCCCATATCTTGCTATATTACATTTGTCCCGCTCGCCCCACCGGAGTAATCTCCCGTGGTGGCCCCTTCTCTTTTCTCTTATTTCTTTGTTGCAGCAAACAAAAAGAGGAGCCCGCGCGCTCCGCGTCTTCTCCGCATCCCCGAACCGCGTGACGTCGCTCACAGATTGGCGATCACGGTGGGACCTCTACTGCTTCCTTTCGGCTACCCTTGCAAGTTTGGCACCATCCGTGCCTCTCCACCTTGGCGTCCGCGCGCGCCCCCGTTGTGCTCACGGCAGCACTGCCAGTTTTGATTGGTTGTTTGTTTATTATATGTCTGTTATTTCTGTTGTTTTCCCACTCCATATCTCTGTCAGCATTTCATTGCATGCATCCATCCCTCTTTTCTATCCTTTTTTTATTTTTTTGAGGATCACCCTTTCCCGGTGAAGGAAGGACTCTCCGTTTGAGAATTCCTCTCAACGGACTAGAATCTCCTCCACTGGGACCTCCGTAAGTCCCCGACATCGAAGAATCTCCTCTTCGTTCACTGGGCTGGTTGTACCATTGAAGTTCCCCGGAGTTAGTCATTTCATTCGTGGTGAGACGAGAGACCCTAGCTGACACAGCGGTGAAACAAAAATAAACTAGGGTCCCTATTTTGTGTGAACTTAGGATCTCGCTAAAAACACAAAAAAAATCATCAAAATCAAAACACAAAAAAAGGGCGTAAAGGCATCCACTTGTTTGATAATCTCTGCTACCTGCTTGCTAGTGTATATTTTTGCGTTCTGGGAAAACTGTGAGCATGGCTCACGAGTCTTTTGAGGAGAACCACCCTAGTCGTGGTTTGTCAGCCGACCCGCGAGTCTATGCTATGGACTCGGGTCCTTCTCATGAGCCCTCGCATGAGGTGCATGTTATTGCCGGGGACACATCCCCACCGCAGGATATCTCTTCCTTACTGGGCGTCCTCGCCAACACGGAGCTTACCTCTGAACAGCTCCGGGCCTTCCAGGCCATTCTGAAGGGGAAATCTGTTTCCCCCACGCCCCAGAATCAACTCCGGCCATCGCACCTCTCCAAGAGTCCGTGCAGGCCATTCCATCTCCTTCATTGGCGCAAGCCATCCAGTCTCCCTCGCTTCAAGGACAAGCGAGCCAACAACCACCCTCATTCCAGTTCCCGTCACAATCTCAAACTCCCGTTGTTCCCCACACACCGCTTCAGCCAGGGCCAACTGTCGGCGGTCCGACAGCTCCCTCTCATTCCGGGTTCCCCCCTCAAGTCTCCGGGAGACAGTTTCTCCCCCAGTGGCAAGTGCCACCTTCACCTCCAGAGGAGCTCGCCCAATCGCTCCTCAATAGGTTCAATCGTATGGACGAGCAGTTTCAAAATCTGAGAAGGATGGTGGACGTGAAAGCCACCCCGGAGGTTGCTTTGCCAATCCTTCCCGTCATTCATCTTCCTCCCTCCGAAATGCCCACGTACCGCAGATACAACAGTACCGGCAACCCCTTCATTCACCTCAAGGATTTCATATATGAATCCTCCTATTGGCAAAACGATCAGAGGTCCCTGGCATACCTCTTTCGGAGATCATTGGATGGTCCCGCGCTTGAGTGGTTCTATTCCTTGGAGCCCCGCGAGGCCGAGAATTTTGAAATAGTCCAGAGAAGGTTCTTGCAGAAATATAGGGATAGGGTCGGTCCCTCACTCTCCATTACCGACCTAGTGGCCGAAAAGATGAAGCCCGATGAGGATTTTGTCCGCTATGCTGATAGATGGAGGTCTCTGGCGGAAAGAATAAGGGACACCCTCTCTGAGCCCGAACAAGTGAAGATGATTGTGTCTAATGCAACCCCACAGTTCAGACACGTCCTGGCCATGAATAAACTTACTACAATGGAGGAACTCTATGAAAGGGCCCGATACATCCAAACCCAGTTAAAAGACTCCCCCATTATGAACATGTTTGAGTCGTCGAAGCCCAAAGTGGTCAGAAAGACAGGCGCTGGTGTCCCGGGCGGAGCCACAGAAGGGGTCGTGACAAATGAGCAAGTGGGTGCGGTCAACAATGCCAACTATGCAGTCAACCCAAGGCCTCCACAAATGCCCCGACTTCCCCTCCAACCAGGTCCTTTCCCTCTTCGTCCTCCACCCCAAAATAATCCACCCCAGGATAATATGCCTCCATTACGTCAACCCCAGCAACAACAACCACAACCTCAGCAACAACAACCACCACTTCAGTACAACCAAGTTCCACCCCCGGGGAACTATGGTCCCCAACAGCAACAAAGGAGGCCGCTCGGTCCCAAGAGAGCCTACTATCCACCATTGCCAGAAACCTTAGCAGACATTTTTAATGCCCTCATGGCATCAAACCAACTCGCCCTACCCAGAGAAAGGCCCGTGTGGCCCCCAAATGTTGATACCTCCAAATACTGCGTCTACCACAGGCAGCCAGGACACACAGTAGATTACTGCTTCCATTTCAAAGATTACATCCACGATATGAATGATGAACATCAAATATATTGGGATAAAATGAGACGATACGTCGCCGCTCTTAAGGCTAGGAGACCTCCTCATAGGCCACAGCAGCAGTTACAACAGCAGCAGCAGTAGCAACCACAACAACAACAACAGCCTCAGCAGGCCCCACAACAACAGCCCGACATGGGCATAATCCAGAATCCATTACCGGAGCACCAACAGCCCAATCATCAGGTTAACCCCATCTCCTCCTTCCTGGAAGTCGGGAGAGAGCAGGTGTGGCACCAGGAAAGTACCTCCATTCTTTCTACCGCCAATCCTATCATCATGCAACACCCTTGCCTTGCCCGGGTAGCACCTCTCTCTCATCAACCCGCGTCAGTATCACCTTCACCATTTCCACTACCATTACGCCCTCTCATCCGTACCCCGATCTCCTATCAACCGACACTCTCCACTACGCCTTCACACCCTCTCATCTTCTCTCACCCCCCCACTTTACCATCCATCTCTACCACATTTATCCCTACGCCTTCTAAACCCCTTATCATCCGTCAACCATACATAACCCCGTCTTTCTCCACCGTATCACCACTAATGCCTTCAAAACCACTCATTACCCATCACCCACCTCAAAATCATTACCCGCTTCAAGCCCTACCCACTTCTACTTCGTCTCCACCTCCACCTTCCAGACCCCTTATCCTTCATAATCCGCGGGATATCCCCTCTACCTCCACCATGCCTCCACCTAACAAACCCCTCATCAGAATCCCTGCTCTCGTCATCACCCCTGCTTCATCAACCATTCCTCCACCACTACCCCTCAAATCCCTGTTAAACCCACTGCTACCCCCACAGAGGTACAAAAGCCGCAGGCAATGGTGCTCCGGAGTGGAAGGATTTTCCACAGGGTTTTCCCCCACAACAGTCAGAATCCTGAGCAGTCTCAGCCAGAGAAGGATGATGGAGAACAACCAGAAAGAGCTATCCCTGGAACACAGTATGATCTATTGAAACACTTGGACAAGACACCTGCTCGGATCTCCATCCTGGAGCTACTTCAAAGATCCACATCCCACCAAACGGCCTTGATGGAATATCTTCAAAAGGTCATGGTTAATGAGGACCTCCCCGTGGAGAAGATTTCGACCGTCCTGACCCCAACAGACACACAACCGGCCATCATGTTCCACAACTACGAGCTCGCTCTCAAGGAAGCTCGGAAATATGCATTGTGCATTTCAATAAAAATCAATGGGGTATCCATAAACCCGTGTCTTGTGGACACGGGTGCGTCCATAAATGTGATCTCCATGAGCACTCTTCAGTTGTGTGGGATCGACGAGGAACAAATAAGACCTTCCTCGATCACGGTCACGGCCTATGACAATAGCAAAAGGCCGCCGCTGGGGATGATTATTCTGAAGGCAGAACTAGGTCCCATGTCAATTCCCACGGAATTCCATGTCCTCGACATGGACCCCACATTCAAGGCTATACTGGGTCGCCCTTACATCGAAGCCATGGACGCTGTGCCTTCCACCAACCATCAGTGCATGAAGTTTCCTTACAATGGGAGAATTATTAAAGTGGTCAGTACACCTATCCTTCACACAGTGGATGCTATCAACACCTCTCTGCCCTCTGTTTGGTCGTCTCATCGGCCCATATTGTCACTACTGGATGTACGTGATTCATCTCACGTTCCACTAGCACCAAAAGAGCCGGTCAGGACAACCGTAACATCATGTCTCCCTTTTTACTCCAAAGGGTGGGAGATTATGAGGAACATCGGCTACCAACAGGGTAAAGGTCTGGGCGCACAGTTACAGGGTAGGCTCAAACCGCCAAAGGAAATTAGGCCGAACCGCAGGTTTGGCCTAGGCTTCAAAGGACCGTTCAAGGCGGATTGGAAGCCCCTCACATGGACTCTATCAAACCACTTCAACAGAGGGCCCGTTGTTCAGATGGGAGATCACCCACGAGAAGCATATGGGGGATCACATGCTGTATATTTGGCTAAAAAATATCCGAGGATCACCAAAAGAGGCAAGATCAAAGATCCGGAATGCGAGTGGAACAAATGGTTCGACATACGGGACATTTCCGTTGCACTGGAAAGGATGTTCTCATCTCCGCAGCCTGAAGGACCACCATTGATCTCCGGAATACCAGAGAATATTACCACTCTGGCCAAGGTTCCAAACTATCCTCGTCCTCGCCAGAAGGACTCTGTCATCGACGGATCTTCATCCGTCCTCAACATTGCCGTCGACGGCTCATTAGCCGCCATCTTCTCCATCCACTCGTCTCAGCCTCTGCTGATATCTTCTTCCTGGGCCAGACAATTGTCTGATGATCTTCCCAGATCCCCTTCTCTGTTTACATACCTACGCGGGCTTTTCAACCCACGCCAGGTCTTCAACCATGATCTGCTCTATGAGCCTCACAATCCTCTAGCCATAACCACTTTTCTCTCTCCTCCAATCTCTTTTCACTGCTTTGTCATTAAAAATGAAAACGAAAAAAAAACGTCAATTTTCAAACTCCCCAACAACACATCTTGGTTGAGGAAACCTCCTACATCTCCCACGGGTGCGTACCGCCTTGCGGACCACCCGTCCAAGGTCCGATGAGCGACCTTTTCTACCCCTCCTCTGAGGGGTCTTCTCCTGTACATTCTACACCATCCTCTTCGTCTTCCTCTTCTTCTGTAAATATTGTCAGTCAATCTAGGAATGATAGGCCAAGGGTAGTACCTAGGAAGAAATCCAAGGGTAGGCAGATCCCTCGTCGATTCCTTCTGGATTTAGCCGCCAGGTGTCAAGCCCTCCTTGCCATCCCCCAGTTGCTAGAAAATCCCATCCAGCTACCGGAAATAGAATGTGAGGGCGACTGTGCATTTGATGAAGGATATGGAGTCTACGAGATCACGGATGAAGAATGCCCCACTGAAGATGAGGGTGAAGAATATGAGGATGTGGCAGGCGCATACGCAAGTGGAATGAGGAGATTCGACGAGCCGTCAACTGCCGTAGAAGAATCCACCAAAGAAGTCAACTTGGGAACTGAGGAAGACCCTAGGATCATCCTCATAAGTGACAACCTACCACCCTCTGAAGAAGAGGCATTAATTGAGGTTCTCATGGAATATAAGGACACGTTTGCATGGAGCTACGAGGATATGCCGGGTCTAGATTCAACCTTGGTCGAACACCGTTTAACCCTAAAACCAGGGACCGTCTCGGTAAAACAAAGGTTAAGGCGTTTCCACCCTCAGATGGCTTTGAAAATGAAAGAAGAGGTCGATAAGCTCCACAAAGCCAGGTTCATTAGAGTCGTTCTTTATCCTCAATGGGTGGCGAGCATTATCCCGGTCATGAAGAAAGATGGGAAAGTCAGGATTTACATCGACTTCCAGGACCTTAACCGCGCGTGTCCAAAGGATGATTTTCCCTTGCCTCACATTGATGTATTGATCGATAACACGGCAGGCTACGAAACCCTCTCATTCATGGATGGATTTTCAGGATACAATCAAATTCGTTTGGCAGAAGAAGATCAGGAAAAGACGTCATTCACTACTCCTTGGGGAACATACTGTTACGTGGTCATGCCGTTTGGGTTAAAGAATGCTGGAGCTACTTACCAAAGAGCGATGATGGCCATATTTCATGACATGATGCACATATATCTGGAAGTGTATGTGGATGACTTATTGGTAAAATCAAGGACCAGGATGGAACATCCAGAAGTTTTGGCTAAGGTCTTGCAGAGGTCAAGGGAGTTCCAACTGAAAATGAACCCAAAGAAGTGTGTGTTTGGTGTGTCGTCAGGTAAATTGCTGGGGTTCATTGTGAGCAAAAGAGGGATCGAGATAGATCCCGACAAAGCTAAGGCTATCAGGGATATGCCGCCTCCCAAGAATTTGAGGGAAGTCTGAGGTTTAATCGGGAGGTTGCAGTTTATTCGTCGGTTTGTGTCTCAACATTCACAAAGGTGTAGACCTCTCTACGAGTTGACCAAGCCAGGAGTAGAATTCCACTGGAATTCTAAATGTCAGAAAGCTTTTGAAGGATTGAAGGAATATCTGGCTAGTCCACCCGTTCTCATTCCACCTAAACCAGAAAAACCTCTGATCCTTTACGTCTCAGTCTTGGATGACTCCGTGGGAGCCGTCCTCGCACAAGCTGATGAAGAAGGCAAGGAACGGGCAACCTATTACTTGTCCAAACTTCTCAATCCCTGTGAGCAGAAGTACACCGTCATGGAGAAAACCTATGCTGCCCTCGTTTGGGTAGTGTAGAAATTGAAGCACTACTTCTTGGCTCATGAGGTCCACTTGATTGCTCGAATGAATCCTATCGAATTCCTTCTGGAGAAAGCCGTCCTTACGGATAGGCTAGCACGCTGGCAAAGTTTTCTCTCTCAGTTCGACATCACCTACATCCAGCAAAAGGCGATTAAAGGCTATGTCATAGCCGAGCATCTCGCTCACCATCCTCTTCCCAAGTTCGATCCCGTCCAATCAGAGTTTCCAGATGAGAAACTAATGTCCGTCAACCAATCAGATGAGCTAATGTGGACACTATATTTTGATGGAGCTCTGAATTCTCAAGGGAGAGGAATCGGCGTCGCCCTCCTGTCGCCTGAAGGCCTCACATTCCCACTGGCATACCAACTCAAATTTCCAGTCACCAACAATATAGCTGAATATGAAGCTCTTCTAGCTGGCCTAGAACTCGCTCATTCTGTTCGTATCACTGAGTTGTGAGTCGTAGGTGATAGTCAACTCATCCTTCGCCAGGTGCTCACTAAATATCGCACTCGCGATCCCAAACTCAAGCCATACCAAGAACTCACTGCTGCCTTTGCCAAACTGTTCACAAAACTGATCTTTGTTCATGTCCCTCGTCATCAGAATATTCTCGCCGATGCCCTCGCCTCGTTGGCATCATCCATAAGGTTCCCTCTAGGAAGATGGTTTAAGTCCATTTCCATCTACAAACTTCACGCCCCTGCAATCGACGATGCTTCCTACGTAAACATCAAAGACAGGATAGCAAGAAAGATCCTGCAGAAAGATATCCTTGAGAAGAGGGAGATCATGTTGGCAGAGGCCGAAGAAGAACTGGCTGATGAAGAGAAACCATAGTTCTATGAAATTGTCAAATACTGCCAAGATCAGTCTTATCCTGAAGGGGCCACCACAGAGGACAAGAAAGCCATAAGAAGGGTGGCTCAGAAATATACATTGGTTGGAGGTCTACTCTATAGGAGAAGCCTTACTGGTATTCTGTTAAGATGTCTTGGTGACGATGAGGTTTGGAAATGTGTAGAGGAGACGCAGTCGGGCGTGTGCGGTGGCCACGTGAATAGTCAGATGCTCGCCAAGAAGATCATTCGCCAAGGCTTTTATTGGCCCACTATGGAAGAAGATTATGTTGTCTATGTCCGTAGGTGTGTCAAGTGTCAACTTCACGCTGATAAAATCCATTCACCATCTTCCTCACTTCACCCCATATCCTCCCCGTGGCCTTTCTCTATGTGGGCATTCGACATCATTGGTCCCCTAGGTTATCCCAATTCCCTCACCAAGCAGAAATCTTTCATCCTTACTGCGACGGAATACTTCACCAAATGGGCCGAAGCCGAAGCTTACGCGGAAATCAAGGCGTCAACAGTCTGCAAGTTCATCATGAAGAACATCCTCACCAGATTCGGCATCCCAAGCACAATCGTCACCGACAATGGGCCACAGTTCATTTCTCAGGACCTCTGCAAAAGGTACGCAATTGCATTGCATCATTCATCGCCTTATTACCCACAAGGTAACGGCCAAGCGGAGGCCACCAATAAAACATTGCTCAAAATCATCAAAAAAACCTGCGAGTCTAGTAAGTTTTCAGACTGGCCAGAAAAACTTATCGAAGCCCTATGGGCCTATCGCACTTCAATCCGTACCCCCACCGGGCAGACTCCATTTGCCCTTACTTATGGTATGGAAGCGGTAGTCCCGTACGAGACTCTGATCCCTTCTCTCAGGGTACAATTGGACGAGGAATTTCCCCTCGACGATCGTCGTAATTCACTCCTCGCCCAGTTGGAACTCTTGGATGAGAAGCGGCTGGCCGCTGCCGAACACGCGCGTGTGTATCAAAATAGACTCGCTCGCTTTTACCAAAAGAAAGTCGTTGAGAGAAAATTCAAAGTCGGTGAGATGGTCGTAAAAAGAATTTTTGTCAAACCTGGAGGGCCGCGTTCTAAGCTCCAACCCAATTGGGAAGGATCATTTGTAATTCAAGCCGTGTACCCTGGCAACGCCTACAAGCTAATCAATGCCGAAGGGACCGAGTTATCCCACCCTTGGAATGGGCTTTATCTTAAGAAATACTACCCTTAGCACAAAACAAACAAAAAAAAATGATGAAAAGATAAAAAACATCAAAAACAAAGAAATACTGAAAACCACTAAAAATATGGAAAATTTAAAATGCCGATGCCTGGCAGTCACCATGTAGTTAAGTTCCTGCATCTAACCTTCATGTTAGGATAGGGCCCATTAAGGCTTGGTAGTCACCGGGTCTTGGTTTGCCAGAACCGTGGAGATCCCTGTCCGGCCACGTCAGCCTATGCTCGGTCGAAGGAAGCTAACATGTGCTCACTTATGTATTTTATTCAAAAAAGTCGGTAGCATCACCTACGGTGGAGCGTCACCCAGAAGATCTCCGGAAGCTGTAATCTTTATTCTTTTCTCTTCGACCAAATGAGACAGTCGGCGCCCTTAAAACGCTGAGCATGAGAAACCGAAACTCAAACCCCAAAGGCAAGAGTAGGATCCATTTCCTCGAGCATCGATCAGAGCACGAGAAGAGGGCAGTGTCCCCGCAGGCATACGAAAAGGGAGCCCACAAACGTCAAACAACTATATCTCCCTCACAAAAAGAAATACAAAGTCAAAATCAAGAGAAAAGCCTGGTCGCGACCGTGCCTGTTGCGATAAACGGAACCCCTCAAAGCAAAAGTCTGAATCCACAAAAGGGGCCGTGGAATGTAAATGCTCGAGAATTGGTCCGAAGTTATCCGAAAGGAAAGAGTTAATAGGCCCTTATTCGCTCGCCGGGTTAACGATTTTGCCGATCCTCTCAGGAGGTTTATCCCCCCACGCTCTTCCTTCTTCCTCTAAAGATGAAGGTTCGATGGAGTTTCTGAAAGGTGAAAACTGCCCAGGGTCTGCGACCTTATTTTAATATACACCTTTGGTTGCCTACTTTGAAAAGCAAAAGCTATCACTGCGAAGGAGTCTCCGTATTTCTGGCTGGTCAAGACCCCTGTTTACCGCCTTGATGTCTTCTTGTTTAACCTCGGGCTTCGGCCAATGCAAGCGCGTCACCTATGGGTGCGACGGCGTCTGATTCCGGGTCAGCGTCGCGCGGTTGGTCGTTAGGGTTCCAGGGTGTTCCATCATATACCATCTAGAGTTATGAGGAAACAGACCCGGGTCGGGCAAATCATTTACCTCGAACACCTTTTGGGTGAATCCCTGTAGTCGGAAGCGACTGGGAGCCTAAGCATGGCATGACGGTATTGTCATCAGGGTAAGTCTTAGCCGGCGAGATCATCATTCAAGGGGTCTAGAGGCCCAAATCAACCTAGATGTGCACTTAGGATACCTGGGAGGTTAGTAAGAAACCCATGTTCTCACGTAGGTTAGGTGCCATTTCGGTGCTTGCCGGGCGTTAGCAACAAAAAAATTGAAATGATAAAAACAACAAAAAAATGGAAAAGAGAAAATGTACATATTTGCAAACAAAAAATCTTTTTTATGATAAAACAAAAAAATGCCAAATATAAAAAGAAAACAAATCAATTTTGCATGATCGCATTTGGGCACAGCATCTCACTTTAATACCGCTTGCATTCGTGTGCTTGCCTGTCGCATTTATCGTCACCACATTTTTCCATTGCCTTCGTTAATAAAGGCTTGGCCCCTTGACCAGTTATCAAGGACAGTCACAGTGACCATTTGCTTATTGAGCAAGGGGCCAAGTCAGAACAGAAATTCTGATTTGTTTGTTTCAGTGGTGTGTGCAGGGATTCAGGCAACAGAAGCAAAGGTGAAAAACAAACAAACCAAACCTTGTATTTTATTCCAAAAACCAAAAAAATTACATCAAGTTCCGCCCTCTCTCTCTGCATTACTCGTCCCACTACTCTCCGGGCAAAACGCTCTCAAAGGTGCTACCCAACTACGAAAAGCGGTACTCCTACTGCTCTGTACTCCTCTTCCTATTCCCACATCCCGGCGTTGATCTACGGAAGCAGTAGAGAAGCTACCAATACGAAAGCCACGCTCTCGTGCTCTTCGGTAGCGTTCCTCACCATCTCTCAGCCACTATTCAGCAAGACCAAGGCTGATTCGGAGTTCAAATAGTTGGGCCTCCATGGCCCTTCGTTCCTCCCTTTCAGTCAATCTGTTGGCTCTTTCTCTCTCTGCGTCTCTTTCTTTCTCTGCACGTTCTCTCTCGCGGTCTTCCCTCTCCAACTGGAGAGTGATCCTCAGCTCCACAGCATCCCTAGAGGAATCGTCATCAGGATGACGTCGCAGTTCCCTCTCCAGTTCTGCTATCCTAGCCTCCTTCTGCGCAGCTTGGGCAAGCGCTTCTTCTGTCTCCTTTTCCTGCCGAGTGTACCATCTCAGATACGCGATAAGGCATAAACAAGGAGAACTCAACACTGAGACTCTTACCTGTATAGAGAGCATCCCTTCTGCCTCCGCAGCACGCTGCGTGGCGTGAGCAAGTTGCTCATGAAGCAAGTCAAGTTCTGAGGTGGGAATCCACAAGCTGGAAGAGGCACCACCTACTCCCATCGCTGGGGAAGCCGCGCCAATCTGGGCATGCTACGACCGCGTGAATTAGCAGCCAACATCTGGAATCTGGGGTTTTAATTAGGAACGTACTGTACACCTACCAAGGCGCTCGTAGCTCCGCGGGCATCGCCCAACTGTTGTTCCATCTCTGCCAAGCGAGTCCGTAAATTCGCTATCATGGCACCCGGACATCCTGCAGCCTTACGAGTCAGCATTTTCACCAGAAAACCAAGAAAAGGAGAAAGAAGAAAAGAGAAAAGGGGAAACCTAGCTCCACAAGTCCTCGGGGTTGGAGCCGCTCTGCGTACTTTGTCTTATATAGACGCAAGTAGTCCTCGCTATCCCGTGCCTGTGATTCTACAATCGTGCCACCCCGTTGCCAGTCTTCACACTGTTCAGGGAACCGCACGCGCCAGTCAATGCAGGTCGCCGGTCCTCACGTCTTTCTCCCGACACGAGGTGGCGCAGCTGTATCCACCCATTCCTGAGCCAGTCCTAAAGTCCTCATAACCAATCGTAGCCGAAGCGGCTCGATTTCATTCAAGCAGTGCATCCACAGTTCCCGTCCAAACCGGGCACGACTTGCTAGAACCCACGGCTGGTCGGCATCGACCATATCTGAGTAGGGTCTCCAGTTTACCATCGCTGCAGGGAACTCCTGTAGCTCCCGCCTTAGCACCATCAGTTGGTAGGTTAGGGGTGCCGCACTCATGATGGGTTCCCACCGCCTGGCTAGCGGCACAATCGCGGGTCGCCAATGTCGAGCTCTCCCCATCGGGAGGTAATAATAGCTCCACAGCTGCTCGGCGCAGGTCATCAGTACCTTGCAAAAATACAAAAAAATAATACAAAACAAGCAAAACCAAAAATACCTGGATGAATGGTGTGAAACCACTCACAGTCATCTCACGGTCAGCTTCTTGGAACAGACCTGCAAACAAGTGCGCCAGCATGGCAGCTCCCCAGGCATAGTACCCTACTCTTTCAAGGTCTGACAGCAGCTCCAGGAAGCAACATTGGATACCATCCCCTTTCGAGCTCAGTACCAATCTCTCCAAAAGAAAGAGGAGAAATCTCCTCAAATCTATGTTGCATCTTTCCCAGTTGCCGAAATCTGTGCAGTACACGGCACGGCATCCTATTTCCATCCTTTCCATGAACTCTTCTGAGGATTCGTCATCCCGCCGACGAGTGTCGGCGAGCCCTAATGCATCCATGAGAGACGCCCTAGCTACCGACCTGTTTTTCCGACCATCTAGGTCCAAACCCAGTAGCTTCTGGGCACCTTCTCAGTAATCCGCATAAGTGACCCCGGTCACTGCCTCGCCCTCCACCTTCAGGCTTGTGATCCAGACCACATCCTCCAAACTGGGCACCATGTGCCCCCAGGGCATCAGGAATGCCCGACTCACTGGGTCCCATCTCTCACACAAGGCTTGGATCAGGACCAGGTCCAGCTGGATCGGCTCGATCCGAAGAAAAGTGCCAAAACCCATCACGTCTAGCCTGGCCTTCTGAAAATCTGGGAGGCCCCTGTACGCTGCCACTACCAACTCCCATGAGATCTGTGATTTCATCACACTCTACGCATGCAGGGAATGGAGAGGAGGTTTGGTCAGAAAGAAAGGAAGAAAAAGAATGGAAAAAGGGTAGGAAAACTTGGCTTATGAGTTGCGATTGGGCCCTTTCGCTGAAGTGCCCTTCGAGGTCCGAAAGCCTCCTGGAACTCCTACCACTGGACCTGCTTCTCTTCGAGGAGTGGGAAGATTCACCCTCCATCCAACTCTCGGAATTTTGAACTCCTCCTCTCCCGTGAGAACTTGTGCTCCTCGAGTTAGCTCTTGATATACCTGGGAGGATAAAAGGGACACAAATTTATAGAAATGGAAGGAGTGCAGGCCAAGATTGCCTCCATCACCTGTTAATGATAGCCCTCACGATGAGGCACCTGCCATGCGATCCCGTGTATCACTTCACCGCTCGCACAGGGTGATTGATTGGACGAAGAATATGACGACTAGCACCCTATGTTGTCTAGGGATACCCTATCATGTTTTGGAGGACGTCCGCAAAACTTGACACAACATCCGGGAAAAGGGACTAGGGCCGTCATTTTTGACTTCGACGGCAGATTCCCGTCGAAAATGGTCACAAGACACGATTCTCCGCTTGGGGTGGAGTCTCGGCAGACCCATCACATGGGAACAGTGTAAAGGAGGAGAAGTGTAGGGAAGAAGGAACGCACAAGAGAACAAACAAGCAGCAGAAAATCAAATCACTCCCTTCATAATTCTACATGAGCTGTCAAAAACATCATAAACATAAGGAGGAGGCGAGTCCACCAGCTCGCCGATCCTCACCATCACTCATCTCTCTGGGAGCTCCCCTTCTCTCCCCTGAGGTGCGGGTCCCTCAGAAGCCTCTGGGATCCTCGTGCAGCAGCACCTGCCTCGCCTCTTGGCGCCTGCTCCGCTGCAGTGACTCGCTGCTCCTCCCCTGGCGTGGCGAAGAAGCCACTAGCGGCAAAGCGACCGAACTGGCGGAGTCGCTCCCCGAACTCTCGCGCTCTCTCGTAGCGCGTCTCCATCCCTCCTAGCCTCTGCACGATGGCCTGAAGGCCCAGCTGGAGCTCCCTCACTTGGGCCTCCAAGGCCCTCCTCTCGGTCTGATCCCGCTGTCGCTCGGACCTTCTCTCGGCTTTCTCTCTCTCTGCCTCTCTCCTCATCATCTGTAGAAGAACCCTTAACTCCAGGATGTCTGGAGAAGGTCTCTCCTCACCGCGATGTCGCAGCTCTGCTATAGTCGCCACCCAGGCGTCACGCTCCTCTTCCGCCCGGGCAGCCCGAGCCACCGCACCAGCAAGTTGCTCCCGGAGGGAGGCAATCTCGAGAAAAGGGGCCGAGGAACTGGAAGATGCGCCACCAATCATCCCCGCCGTCACTGTCTGCTGGGCACGCTGGAACAAAATAAACAACGGCCGTCAGTGAAACTCCAAAATCTGAAGATAAAAGTGCGGCACGTAACTTACCAGGAGCGACAGCTCATGTTGAGCGACGGCCAGCTGTCGCCTAGCCTCTGACAGTTGGGCGCGCGAGCCGCCGATGCCACGCGTGTCCCCAGCTTGGGGAAGCCCCGCATAACTCTCTCTCTGCTGCCGCAGGAAGTCGGCGCTGTCCTGCACCAATACACTCCCTTGCTGTCCAGGGAGACGTACGTGCCAGTCCTCGAGCCTCGCCTTGCCGCGACGCTCCCTCCTGGCGCGGCTCGGCTCGTCCGCACTCGCCCACCCATCGGCCAAACCTGAGATTCTTGCCGTACCCTGCATCAAAAGGGGTCTCACATCAGTCAAAAAGAACGCGTCCCCTGTCTAGGACGCGTCCATCATTTAAGTGCAACACTCGCCGAACCCTTTCCCCCCTCGCACGGCTTGCTTCAAAACTCAAAATGGATCAAAGAGGGGGAAAACCAAGCACCTACCAGACCGTGTTCACCTCCCTCCGCAACATCGGGCCCCTCGGGTCCCTCGGGGGCCCGAAGCGGCCCTTCCTCCTCCATAGACGCCGTTCCGTGCTCTGGCGCGTCCCTCCTTGGGCGAGGGGTCCCGCGTCCCTCTCCACCTTCGCGATGGTCCAGACCGCTGAACTCCATCGATCGAGGGGAAGAAGATAAAGACGGGTGAGCAAGTTTCGGCGGAAGGCGGGCTCGTTTGCGGGTAAGGCACGGAGAAGAAAGGCCACCCGTCGCTTTAAATTTGAATTCGAGGATTAAGACGCGTCCTCGCGCTTGGACGCGCCCAAAAGAAAGTGAAAAAAAGGGGAACAAAAAACCCTCCATGCAAAGTAGTTCCCTCCTGTCCAGGGCAAAGTTCCGTGAAGCGTGAACAACGTGGTGTGAAAGAAAGCGCAGGAAGGAAAAGGGCACACGACAAAAGGAACCACACGAAATCCATTTCATACAAACAGTCAAAAGTACATCATACAGTGAGGACGGTGGGGTGTACAAGTAACTCTCTAACTATCGCCATCCCCCTCCTGGTCATCTCTCTCCTCCCTCCTCTGACGGGGATCCCTAGGGGGCCTCTGTGACCTCTGCGAACCCTGAGAAGCCGTGCTCGCCTCTCCAGGTGGCACCATGCCAGCCTCCAAGGTGCGGCGACGCTGCTCGGCCGAAGAAACTAGAAAGCTGCCCACAGAAAAGGAACCGGACTGACGAAGTCGCGCCCCACACTCCTTCGCCCTCTGATACCGCTCCTCACTCTCCCGAAGTCTCCCCTCCGCCGTGCCAAGACTCAGCCGGAGCTCCGACACCTGGGCCACCAGAGCTCTCCTCTCGTCCCAATCTCGATGTCGCTCTGCCATCCTGTACTCCCTTTCTTTCTCTATGGTCTCCCTATCCCTCTCCCTCTCTCTCTCTAGAGTCTCCCTATCCCTCTCCCTCTCTCTCTCCACGCTCTCCCTATCCCTCTCCCTCTCCTCTCTCTCCCTCATCGCCTCTCTCCTCGACAGCTCGAGGGCGATCCGCAGATCCACTACGTCGCGAGGAAGCTCCTCAGCCTCCCGTCGCCGCTCCTCCTCTAGCTCCGCAATCCGAGCGTCACGCTCTGCCACCCAGGCATCGCGCTCTTGCTCAGCACGAACAGCACGGGCCAGGGCCTCCCGAATCTCGGCCACCTGTCAAAGCACGTATGCACCGTAAGAGAACAGTGATAGAAGGAGAGCAGCCAGAAGCAGAGTCGAAGTCAGGCAGGCACTCACTCGAGCCTCGCGGTCACGCTCGGCCTCCTCAGCCCAAGCCACCGCAGACGCCAGCTGCTCCTGGAGGGCAGAAACCTCCAGAGGAGGGCCCGGCGAACTGGAACCCGCTCCACCAGCCATCCCGGCTGCCGCTGTCTGGTGGGCCCGCTGAAACACGGGACAGACGTCGGTCAAAGGCTAAGCATCAAAACCCAGGTCACAAAAAATGCATTGCATAGACTCACCAGGATCTCCAACTCCTGTCGGATGGTCACTAACTGTCGCCTGGCGTCTGCCAGCTGGGCCCGCAGGTCAGCAATCATGTTGTCACGAGCATCCTGCATTGCACATAAGTCAGTGCCACATGCATATACATATAGAAGGGTGAAGCAATTTCTTTTCACACTTACCCCTTGCCATACCACCGAGGGAGAGGCGGTCCCCGTACGTAGCTCGATACCGTCTCATGTAATCTGTGCTGTCCTGTACATGGGACACCACTGGGACCCCGCCCTGCTGCCAGTCCTGGTACTGTGCTGGGAAGCGCGTACGCCAGTCCACAATCTTCGCCTTCCCCTTGGTCTTCCGCCCAATGCGGGCCGGCTCATCTACATCAACCCACTCCTAGGCTAGCCCCAACATCCTCATAACCGGCCTCAGCCGAAGCGGCTCGATCTCGTTCAGGCAATGGACCCACACGTCCCGCCTGAAACGAGGAAGACCCGCTACAACCCAAGGCTGGCCAGCGTCGCCCATGCCCAGGTAGGGTCTCCACACCACCTGCATCACCATACATACATCATGATAGTTACCATTCAGTCACATAAGAAAATACAAAAAAATCATACGCATCATACCATGGCCTCGGGATACTCGCTCAGCTCCCGACGAAGTGACGCTAGCTGGTAGCTGTGTGGTGCCGCTACCACGACCAGCCTCCACTATCGCGCTAGAGGAACGGCTCTCCTGTTCCCCTGCCTGGCCCTCCCCATCGGGAAGTAGTAATAACTCCACACCTGCATCCATCATACATCATTAGCACGAGTAATTGCATATTTAACTGCAGTAAAATACATAAATAAATTGTGTACCTGGAGAAAAGGTGCGAAGCCGCTGACTGTCGTCTCCCTCTCTGAAGTCTGGGAGAGATCGACAATCAAATGGGCAAGCAGAGCCGCCCCCCACGCGTAGTGTCCCACTCTGTCAAGGTCCGCCAGGATCCCGAGGAAGCGACAGTGGATGCCATCCCCCTTCGTCCCCAGCAGAAGGCGGCCCAAGAAGAAGAAAAGAAACCTCAGGAGGTCTAGGTCCACCAACTCCCGCTCGCTCGGGTCCTGGGTGAAAGCTGCACGGGCATGTAGACACGCCAAAATTGACATTATTTTGAGTATATTTCATATCGCTCTGCGATGCCCCATTTGACCCTCAAATCAGCTTATTTAAGTGGTTTTCCCACTTTTCATGGATTGCCCCTGATTTCTCCTATTTTTCCCAATTTACCTCCCTTTTCCTATTTTTCTGGATTTTCTGGGCATTTATCTCTATTTTCTGAATTCACGCCCTCATCAGAGGCGTGTTTTTGAAACACGACCTGGTCTAGGGTGTGTCTTTCCCATTTTATCTATTTCTCCCCCATTTTATCTATTTTATGAATTTTCTGAATTCACGACCTGGGTAAGGGCGTGTTTTATTAAAACATGATTTGAGCTAGGGCGTTTCTTAAAGAAAGGACGACCTCAACTGAGGGCGTTAATTCTTTTGGTTTGACCGACTTCCCCATTTGAGCTCTTGAAATTAACGCCCTTCCATGGGGCGCTTTTTTGAAAAAGTGGCTTTGATTAAGGCGTGTTTTACATTTTTCAAATATGGGGAGTTTTTATTTCTAAAATTGGTTTTGGAAGAAACGCCCTTGTGCAGGGCGTGTTTTTGAGAAACGCCCTCTGGTAAGTCGTCAATTCATCAATTGACGCCCTGACCTAAGGCGTGTTTCACCTGCTGACTTCGCAGCCCTTTCCCCAGAGAGTCCTTGCCTCGTTAGACTCCTCCTCTATTTGGGCTCTTGCTGTTCTTATCCATTCCTCCTTTAATCTCTTCCCTTCTTATCACCTTTTCCTAACCTATTAATAGAGGCTCTCGCCTCTGTTAAGGGGTTGGTTCCGATATTTCTTATTCTCCGCTGACGTTCTTCTATTTTTTTTCTTCTTTCTATTGTTCTTCTTGTGTGCTGCTTCTTCTTTTTTTTTTCTTCCTTCTTCTCCGTATTCTCCTTCTTATTCTTCTTCTTCTGCCTCCTTCTTCTTCTTCTTCTTATTCTTCTTCTCCTTCTTCTTCTCTTTTTCTTCTGTTGTTTTCTTTTCTTTTTACAGGAACCGAAGGTAGGGTGGCATTGGCTAAGGAGAGGCTTCTTCACGGTTCAAGTCTTCATCCCTTTTGAGGCCTTTCTCCCATCGAGCATTCAAGCCAAAAGAGCCACCAAACAAGATTTTTCTATCTTATCTCCCCCTTATTTGTATTTTTTTCATTAGTTCATGCATGCATCATGTTTCATTATTATATTAATTTTTCTCAACTATCATTGAGATCTCCCCTTTAGTGCATCTCTTGCACTCTTTCCCCATTGTATTTTTACATGCATTCATACCTCCCACACCCTCTTTGCATAGGGGTTTAAGGGCCAACACCCTTAAGGTGTGTATTTCATATGTTATCATGCTCACCTTTCTATTATGAACTTGATGCTACACACACATTATTTCTAATCCATATTTTTATTGGTGTTTGTCTTTTCTTTGCAAGGGTAATTAATTGAAGAACTCTCTTCGTCGGCCGGCCGATTTGAAGAGAAAGGAAGCACTCACATCCCCGCGTTTTAAGAGGTATTTTGCGATCATCTCCCCATATTATTTTCCACTTGAGACCCTCGCGTCTCTGGCGATCACACACACTCCCCTTGTGCACCTCGTGCATATATTTTCCTCCATATTGATGATTATTGCATGTCTTTTCTTTGATATTTTCCTTAAGTGGATTTTTAAATAGATCTACAGGGCATCCCCCTCCAGTCGTGCCAGAAACTCCGCTCCAGTCTCGCTAACCCGCTGGCGCGGGTCGACGAATCCGAGCGCCTCCATAATCTCCACTCGGCCACCTACCCTGCTATCTCTGTCAGTCACGCTCGTCTCTAACCACAGCAGGTCCAGGGCACTCTCTCGGTAGTCGGGGTAGGTGACCCCACTCACCGCCTCTCCATCCACCCGTAGCCCGGTGATCCGAGCCACGTCCTCTAGTGTCGGCACCATGTGCCCCCAGGGCATCAGAAACGCCCGGCTCGGTGCGTGCCGCCGCTCTCTCAATGCCTGGATAAGAGGAAGGTCGAGCCGAAAGGACTCGATCCTGAGGAAGGCTCCAAAGCCCATGGCATCCACACGCGCCCTCTGAAAGTCTGGCAGCCCACGGTATGCTGCCACCACTAGGGACCAGCTGATCCGGCCCTTCATCACGCCCTGCACACCACAAAACCAACAAAGAACACATCAGCATCATGAATAATATTAAGCAATAACACTACATATTCTACTTATTTATTTTATGTTATCTTATCTTTAAAAGATTTTAGGATTTTTATGGAGGCGTCCACAACGTTGGACGCTTCCTCTTTATTTTCCTTTTTTTCTTTATAGAAAAACCCAAAATAAAAAATATATTAACAATATATATATTATTATGGAGGCGTCCCAGGTCCTGGACGCCTCCTTATTTTTAAAATCCTATTTTATTATTTACGTAAATAAACAAATAAACAAAAAGAAAAAGAAAATGTGGACCCTGGACGCCTCCTTTACCTCACTCCCCGGCCTTCTCTCACAGCCTCTCGCCCGTCCTTTTAGCCTATTGAACCACAGAGTGAGAGTTCCGAAGGGCTTACCGGGTCGTGATCGTCCTCTCCCACGTCGCCAGCGCCCGCAGCGGCCTCCGCGGCCAGAAGAGGCACGTCCATCTCCTCCTCCGCAGCAATCTCCTCTGCTGCAGCCTCCTCGGCATCATCCCTCAGCCTCCTCGGACGACGAGCCCATCGTTTGCGCTTCTCTCCACCCCGGCTCGGGCCTCCTTGCTCCATTGGGACTAAGAATGGGTCGTCTGGTTTGACTGGGTCGTCTGAATGAACAGTAAATGAGCAAAGGGGGGGGGCCAACCCTTATATATAGAATCTACCTTCTTTGGGGCGTCCAGGCGCCTGGACGCCCCCACAATTTTTTATTTTTTTTCAAAATTCAAAAACTTTGGGGCGTCCAGGCGCCTGGACGCCCCCAAAATAAAAAACCAAAAAAATAATAAATAAAAAATTAGGGGCGTCCAGGACCCTGGACGCCCCCAAAACAAAAACTTAAAAAAATTATAAATAAAAAATTAGGGGCGTCCAGGCCCCTGGACGCCCCCATAATAAAAATTTCAAAAAAATATATAATAAAAGAAAAAAAAAGAGATAAGCGTATGTATATAATCCAAACAAAAGAAAAAGAAAAAGGAAAACCACAAAAAAGATAATAATAATTAAGGGGACAAGGGTCCAAAACATCCATGCCAGATTTTATTCCATCAGAAAAGCAGAATAGGCTACATCAGGGGCTTAGGCGCCTTAGGCCTTAACTTCCCTAGTTCGGTTACATAAGCCCTCCACAGCTCACATTCTTCCCCCACGTGCGCTAAGGCATTTCCCGCAACACTTGTCTTCCAGGGTGCTTTGACGGCCTTCGCTTCCTTCGCATCCGCTTCAGTACCCAACTCTCTCTTCTTCAAAGGAACGATGCCAGTCGATAGTGGGAACGAATGGCGTGGAATGTCGACTTGGAGGCAGCATCGATGCGCGTTATAAAGGACAAACTCGGTCGCGCCGATCAGTTGAAGATCAACTTCGGGGGAAGGCCTCATGAGGAGATCAAGCGAAAGCAAACATGCCGGTGCTCAAGTAAAGAAGCCTTGTGTCACGGTGCGGAAGTGAGACCGCCAGTCTTCACGTTTCTTCAGCCACGGAACGCGGTTCACTACAGTACCACCGAACCCTAACACGTCGGCTATGTGATGAAGAGGGCTTTGTTGGAAGAGCTTCGAAGCGGTTGGCATTCCCTCACGGTGATCAAACTTGAAATGTAAATCCATCCAGCAACTCAGGCAAGTGCGCAACCAAAAGGAGGCTTACCCATGCTCGAGACAGTAAGGCCACTATACAGGTAGGCGAGGACAGCGGGTCCCACCCTCTTTCCACGCCAGATCCCGCAGATAGCACTCAGTTGGTCTTCCTCCACCATGTTGTCGGTATAAGGAAACAAGAGAGCACCCGCCAGACAAATGGTGAACCCCTTCATGATTCCCTCCAAATAGTCATCGTCTGGTGACCCTCTCAGGGCGTCCATGACCCACTCCGCAAGCTTTTGGAGATCGATCCCCTTTTGAGTACGGACCTTTCTGGCTGCGTCGGGCGGCATGAAGCTTCTAAGGACGCTTTCGGAAGTCCCCCGTGTCAGCATCCGCATAGCCTTCACCTTCCCGTCACTCTTGAATTTCTTCAATCCGAGCAGAAGTTCCACCTCCTCGAGGAGGATGGTCACCTCGAAGGTCGGGAAGATGAAAGTGTGGGTCTGGGGATGCCAGATCTCCACTAGTGCGCCCATAGTCGCCCAGTCCATACAAATCTTCTCATAGTGTTTGGCGTGAATAAGGAGCCCCTGCAGATGCCACTTCGAGAGTATGGCCCTCATGCCGATGGAGATGTTGGAAGTTAGCTTTGAAAGCCATGGCAGTTTGGAAAACTTCCTCGAGCCTGGGAAGAGTGGATATGGCTGGAAGAGAAAAGAAAGAAGAAGAAAGGAAGGAAGTAAGAAGAAGGTTCGCGTGGAGAAATTTGAAATGAATCAGCTTACCATATGCGACATGATCGTCCCACTCAAATGACCCTCGAGGTCGGAGAGTCGCCTGATCTCGCTGCTACGCCTGCTCCTCTTCATAACGCGGGAAGACTCTCCTTCCATCCTGAAATCTCCAGATTCTCCTCTCTTTCCTCTCCTGAGCTTCCAAAACCCACCTTGATGCTTTTGAATGAACTAGCCTAAGGGGAGTTCTTATAGGAAGGGTAGGGCGCTACAGGACGGAACATGTCACATCAGCAGTCAATGTCAGGATTTTGGCTAGATCTCCTTTGTACTGTGGTGCGATTCTGCTACTTTCTGATGTTGCTAACCTTTGCTAGTCTGTGCAGGTTTTACTAACGGACGTCTTTGTCCTGTCTCCTGTCCCACCTTTCAATGGTTGGTCTCACCATGTCATGCATCATAGTATACGATACCTACGCTACTAGAACATGTCAAGGACCTTGCGGCCCGAACAAATCTGGGATTTGAGTTCCCCTTCAACAAAAACAGTGATGATCCCGGAAGAATTTGGGTTGTACGGATAGGCCGTTAACTTGTGGTAGCATGGGGATGACGGTTCCATTCAGTGAGTTGGTGTGCGAATAAACGGGCCCCAGCCCAGTGTCGGCTCACCGGATCGGTATCCTGACCCGTTCTTAACAAGTTGACAATATTATCCTTGGCTATTTTCTATTTTAATTTGTTTTAAATTTTTATTTTAACCCAGCATGCATTCATATAGGACTTTGATTTATTGCGGAAGATCATTCAAGTGATTCGATTGTGAAAGCCGTTGTGTTTCAATTCCTGCAAATATGAGATATTCCACTCCGAATGAAATAACTGAGTTTCCTTGAAACGGCCCTACGCTGCTCTTCCAAAAGTGACCCTTGTTTGGACAGACCCTCAGATATTCCTTTACTTTTTACCTTGCTTGACCCACCTTGGCCGCAGCACTTCCACGTTGGCTAGTAACCGCTCCCCAAAGGTGAAACCTGCAGGTTTATGACCCAGGTACTTCCACACCGAGAAGTTGGTCTCTTTTTGTTTCGTGCCTGAGCGCACATCTCACCCTCCCTTATTTGACCTCCGTCCAAGCAATCGTCAATATTTGAAAGACCTTCTTCAAGGTCGCCTCATTGAAACTTCAAGAAAGATTCCAGACAGTAACGTCAAAAGCGTGTCTCATCACACCTTGGCATCAACTTATCAGTCCGCTCCCACTTCATTTCACTCCACTTCGATACCATTCCACTACGTGTCGCTCCCTTGCAAAGCAGACGCCAAGGCGGGACAGCTATAGACACGCCATTCTTGACGTCTCCTGAGAGAGTCTCATATTACTATACAACGCCCTGCGACGGCTTACGCATTTCGAATCTCTTAAATACTTCCTTTTCTTGGGTCTTCTTCTGCCTTTTCCGGCATCCGGAATCGTCTCGTCACGGCATTCGGACGGCATCAACACAAGTCAGACGCATCAGGAGGTTCCGGAATCAAGAAGGCTGTCTGTCGGGCGGCCGCCAACGCCTGAACTGAGGACCCGGGTAGGTCTTAATGGGGGCGTCCAGGCCCCTGGACGCCCCCATTCTTTTAATTTATTTTATTTGTTTTTCAAAGCCCAAAAATAAATAAAAAAAATATATATTAATGGAGGCGTCCAGGACCCTGGACGCCTCCATAGAAACTAATATAAAAAAAATATGTAAAATGCCAGTTGGCATAAAAGATAAAACATAAATAAAATATATATATTAATGGAGGCGTCCAGGCCCCTGGACGCCTCCATAAAAACAAGTATAAAAATTAAAATGCCAGCTTTGGCATAAAAACAAAACAAAATAATAAAAAATAATATATTTATGGAGGCGTCCAGGCCCCTGGACGCCTCCATCAACTCCCTCACGGGCGCCGCCCACCGAACGACGGTTTGTCGTGTGTGAAAAAATCTAAATTATGGAGACGTCCAGACCGCTGGACGCGCCCATTTCAAAATCACGAGGCGCCGCTCACAAAACCACGCGTTGTGTCAAACCGCGTGCGGCCGTCGGTGGTGTTCGGTGGACCTGTTAGGGGCGTCCGGGGCCCTGGACGCCTCCACAAAATTATTCCAAAAAAATTAATAAAAATAGAATAAAATATTAGTTCGGCCCTGATGGAGGTGTCCAGGGTCCTGGACGCCTCCACCCTCAGGAGCCCTATAAATAGAGGCCCACCTCCTCAGTTCTGGGGGAGCTTCGAAGAGATCCGATAGGCTGCCGGAGCCCAGAGGCTACCGGAGTCATTTTCTAACCCTTGGGGTCTTTTGTAGGTGGAGGTTCTGCCGGCTTCTCGGGTGCCCACGCTCGCGAGAGGAAGGTCGTCTTCATCCACCGCGCTTCCACGCCATCCCTACGCTGCCGGAGCTCCGCCGGATTTCACCATCGGCACATCCAATAAGACAATCCTTTCCTTTTCTTCTTAGTTCTTTTGCATTCATCATCTCGTATCATCTATCCCCCTTCATAAGGGCGCCTCTTCTTATATACTTCTTGCATCCATCATCTCATTTTCCTCCTACTCGAGTCCGAGAGGGGTTTAAAAGACAACACCAACCAGGTGTGTGTCTTGCCATCATTTCGTTATTTCTATCGCAAGGATTTGAATACTACACCTTCATCTTTCTAATCCACTCGTTACTTGTTTGTCGTTGTTTTGCAAGAGTACCCAAGGAAAGCCCTCTCCGTCGACCGGCCGAAGGGGGAGGAAGAAGCAACCCGCCATCTCCCGCTCTTGAGGTAGACGCGATCACTTTCTTTATTTTGGGGTCTTTCGGCCCCTGGCGATCACATCTTGTTCTCGAGGCCGCGGCGAGTCACTTCCCCAATGGCCGTTTAAATTCCCGTTCTTATACTTTCTTTATATTCTGTTGTATTCTGCTCATATTCTCGAGGCCGCGGCGAGTCACTTCCCCAATGGCCGTTTAAATTCCCGTTCTTATATGTTATATTCTTATCTATTCATATTCTCGAGGCCGTGGCGAGTCACTTCCCCAATGGCCGTTTAAATTCCCGTTCTTATATATTATATTATTATCTATTCATGTTCTCGAGGCCGCGGCGAGTCACTTCCCTAATGGCCGTTTGAATTCCTGCTCTTTATATTCTCCTTATATTCTGTTATATTCTTATCTGCTCATATTCTCGAGGCCGCGGCGAGTCACTTCCCCAATGGCCGTTTCAATTCTTGCTATTTAATTTCTGCACCATTCCCGTCCCCCCGAGGTCGCCGCGAGTCACTTCCCGCTATGGCCGTTTAACCCCCATATCTTGCTATATTACATTTGTCCCGCTCGCCCCACCGGAGCAATCTCCCGTGGTGGCCCCTTCTCTTTTCTCTTATTTCTGTGTTGCAGCAAACAAAAAGTGGAGCCCGCGTGCTCCGCGTCTTCTCCGCTTCCCCGAACCGCGTGACGTCGCTCACACCAAGGTGTTGATTATACCTTGTGCATGTGGGCAGTGCCCACCCATTGATCTCTCCACTCTATAGACCCCCTCCTCTAATCTCTCAGAAATGTGGTTCTCCTCTTCCGATCCATTTTTCGATGTCTTGTTCCCATCTCTCTTCCCTCTCCAACTTCCTCCTCCACCATTCTCTTTATCTTGCTGCATGATCTCCACTGATCTCCAAAAAAAACGTCAAATTTGAAACGGAGATTTCGGTGGAAGGTTACGCTATCTTGTCTCCGTCCTCCTCCCAGGGGCACGAGTCCCCTGCTCCTTCCTTCCCATTAGATTTCCTTTCTCCTAGGTTAGACGTAGGGTCCGTCGAGTCTAGGAAAGTAGAGTCTATTAGGTCTAGAGAAGTAGGGTCTTGTTCTAGGTCATCCAACTCTTCCTCGCTTGAGCCGTGCCCACTTGTGCGTCATTCAAAATCCATTCCTGATAAGTTCTTGTAGGATCTTGCTCAATGGTGTCACGCTCTTTTGAAGTGTCCGGAGTTCATAGCTACAGCGATTGTGATAGAAGACGATGAGGAATCAGAAGGGGTGTGGAGTGACGACAGACTAGGTGTATATGATGTCCTGGATGAAAAGGACCCGGTCGATGATGAGGATAGCAACGTAGATGACACCACCAACCTGTATGCGCAAGGAATAAAGAGATTCGACGAGCCATCGTCGGCGGTGGATGAACCTACAAAGGAAATAAATCTTGGAACTGAAGAAGACCCAAGGCCCATTATCATTGCCGCTAATCTCCCTTTGCAAGTAGAAGAAGATTTAATCAAGGTTCTAAGAGAGTACAACGATTCTTTTTCCTGGTCTTATGAGGACATGCCGGGTCTTGACCCCTCTTTAGTGGAACATCGACTCGTGCTTAAACCAGGGGCAACACCCGTGAAACAAAGGTCAAGAAGATTTCACCCCCACATGGCCTTAAGGATTAAGGAAGAGGTCGACAAGTTGTACAAGGCATGTTTATCAGAGTTCTCTTATATCCCCAGTGGGTGGCGAATATCATCCCTGTCATCAAGAAGGATGGAAAGGTACGCATTTGCATCGATTTCAGGGATCTTAATAAAGCATGTCCCAAGGATGATTTCCCGCTACCTCACATAGACGTCTTGGTGGACAACACTGCCAGGTATGAAGCTTTATCATTCATGGATGGTTATTCAGGATATAACCAGATTCGTCTCGCTCCTGAGGATCAATAGAAAACCTCCTTCACCACGCCCTAGGGCACGTATTGCTATGCGGTCATGCCGTTTGGTCTGAAGAACGCGGGGGCCATTTATCAAAGGGCGATGATGGCTATATTCCACGATATGATGCACATCTATATGGAAGCTTATGTGGATGACATCTTGGTGAAGTCGAGAACCAAGTAAGAACACCCCTCTATTCTTGCTAAGGTGCTCCAGAGAGCTAGGGGGTATAAATTAAAAATGAATCCGAAGAAGTGTGTTTTCGGAGTCTCCTCAGGGAAGTTGTTAGGTTTTATAGTCAGCAAACGGGAGATTCAGATTGATCCTAATAAAGCAAAGGCCACCATGAACATGCCTCCGCCTAATAATATCACGGAACTCTGAGGATTGATTGGGCGATTGCAATTCATCAGAAGATTCATATCCCAACATTCTCAGAGGTGCCGCCCGTTTTATGAATTGCTAAAGGCGGGGTCAAGTTTGAATGGAATCAAGATTGTCAAAAGGCCTATCAGGACTTAAAGAAATATTTGACCAAACCCTCGATTTTACAACCTCCTGTCTCTGGGAAACCCCTAATTCTATACATTTTTGTCATCGAGGACTTGATGGGGGCATCCCTTGCCCCTCCACATTTTTTCAGGGCTCGGATTGTTCGTCGGCAAGTGCCATTGTGTTAGTCATGTGTTTCTGAGTCTAGTCATGTAATTTTCATATTTTCTTTGAGTCATAAACTATGTAATTTTCCCTTTATGTGAGTCATGTACCTAGGTTAGTGAGTCATTTTCCTAAGTTAGTTGTCATATGGTTGGTTTGATAGGCTAATGGGTCCAACTAATGGGCTAGGCCCAGGGGCACCCCTCCTTTGGACTGCTTTGGTCATTAGTTGGTTTGTCAGGGTCACTATGGTCATATGAAAAGTATGGAGTCTATAAATAGGCCCCCACTCCTCTCATATGTAACAACATTTTATGATCAATTTAAATTGAGTGCATTTTAGAGTCTTATTGGAGTGGATTCTCCAAATCTCTCTATCTCTCTATTGGGGTGGACTCCCCTTCTCTCTCTTCTTTCTCGCTCCAAAGAGGGGGCTGCGCCCCTTTCTCTCTCCTCCCCTCCCTCTCTCTCCTCCACATCATCAACCCTTTCTCCCCCCCTCATTATTCATCCTCCCAACTACCCCAACCCTCATTACTCCAATCCTTGTCCCAAGAGAATCCCCAAATCCCCACTCCACCCTCCAACCACCAACCACCCCCTTCCCCTTCCCAACACAATCCTCCCTCTCCCCCATGCAACCCTACAGCTCCCAAGAGACAATTTGAAAATTTCCCTCCTCCTTCACCTTCCCCCCCAAGCCCTTGGGCGCCCTCCTCCTCCCTCTCCCATTGCTTGTCCTATTGCATCCATCTCCCACCTCCTGCCCTCTCCAGCCAACTTCAGACCAGTTCACCCTCACCATTGCCCCCTCAGCCCTCCATCAAGCCTCCAGCAACTCCCCTCCACATCCCACAGCCATCAGCCATCCCCATCTTCTTGCTAAACCTTCACCACCCCTTTATACATATCCCAATCATCTCTAGACCCAGTCCAGGGTCGCAGGAAGCAGAGCACCAGCAGCTTTCAGAGGCAGCCACGATGACATCTTGAAGCATCGGGAGGCGTATTATATACTGGTGGAATCGACGTCGAAGCATCTTTGCAACGGTGGTGGTTTCGTCTCCGTCCGAGTTCGTGACTGGCAAGGAGAGCCGTTATCCTCCGACTGCGCAGGATAGGTCCGGTCAGCAACGTGAAACAACTTCCAGAAGCTCCCACGGACACATTCCTATGATTCTTGAGGCACAACTTGGCTGAGAGTTTTCCCTACAAGTCCTCTGTCATCTCCAGCAAGCAGAGCTAACTTTGGACCTTGGCATCAAAAGTTCCGAATTTTCCCTCACAAGTGCGCCAGGTCAGTTTCCTAAGCCAGAACCGACATGTTCCTACTGTTCAGGCTTTCACGGTCAAATCTGAGCTCCGCCTGCGTCCATTTTGGTCTCCAAGCGAAGAAGACTCATCCACGATTCCAACGACTCCGGCCACGCTTGATTCAGAGATCGGGAGCGCTCGTGGCAGCCTCATCTTTCTGCTGCTGAGGCACCGTAGCAGTCAAAGCCAGAACTCAGGGACCCTGTTCGCAGCTCTTCCCCGACCAGCACCGCCAACCCGGAAATTCCAAAAAAAATGGACATCTTCCTGATCCAATCTCGAAGATTTTTCCACTGGTCTTGTCATCAACAAAATTTGGGAGTAGTCTCAGAGGTGCCGAATTCGACTACCTATCCCCTATTCCAGAGGGCGGACAGAACCGTCAACGTTCTATCAATTAGTTCCTAGATCGATTCTCCCCTTCCCTAGCTTGGCCGGCTGAAGGCCCCTCCCTGCGTGGAGATAGTTTTGGTTGTAACAACTTAACCCCCACCCCGTGATTCCCCCCTTGCAAGGGGTGTAGTTCATGTAATAATTCAATTCGCAAGTTTGAGGCTTCATCGACGCGGCGTGCGGGTGCATACCCACGCCTCCCCGCTCGCCCCCGTCTCCGGCCGGAGTCAGCGTCTTCACGCTGGCTAGGTGAGCCTCGGTCCCCCTCTTGGCTGGTTTCAATTCATTGCTTAGCATAGTATTATCACTGTTGTTTCGTCGGACAGAGAGTGAGAGCTCAGCCCTAATTGCCATTGACGTGAGTGATCACCGCGAGCGAGTTGTGAGTGATCCCCTACATCCCACACCCTTGGTGTGCTGGCCGCCCATGATTTGGGCATCCCAGGCCCATTTGGGGTTCTCCCCAAGCTAGCCAACCATTGGAGCATCAAGGTCCCGCCTCGGACCCTCTCCATCATCGCCGAGTTGCCTACGGGCACTAGTGTGTGCTACGCGAGCGTGTTCGCTAGAGTGAGTCCGCTGTTCAAGTGCTTGCTTGCAATTTAGGTCCATAGGTCATCTCACATCAAGTGGTATCAGAGCAAGTTCACAATTTGTCTCTATCAAGTTGGTCCTAGGGCGCGCATATGCATTTAGAGTCTTCCAGTGCATCGCTCTTGTCCACTAGCATGGCCGCCTCATACCGACCTTACCCATCGGCCCTTTCCATGAGTCCAAACCCCCAAGGGATGCCTACCACTAACACACATGACCTCCCTGGCCACGTCAACTACCTCATGAAGGCCTTGACCTATGCCAATGAGCGGCTTGATAACTTATCGGATAGACTCGACCAACTAAGAGAAAATGGGTCCGCCCCAAGGGCGGATGATAGTAGGGCTCCTCCCCCACCTCCCACCTTTGATGGAACTCATCCTATTGACTATTGGGATTGGGAACTATCAATGGATCATTACTTCACTTGGTATCCCATGTCCGAGGATGAGAAAGTCTGATTTGCCAAATCACAACTTACCAAACGGGCTCAAACCTATTGGCTATGAATTGTCGGGCTAAGGATAATTAGAAGGGAAAATCCCATCACCACTTGGGGAAACATGAAGGAACAACTTAGGGCTAGATATGTGTCCCCTTCCTACTCGGATCACCAAAAACCAAGGAGCACTGCAACTTCCCCATCCCCACCCGGCCAACCCAAGGCTCCAATTCCCCAAATCCCCACAATGCAACCAAAACCCCATTCCACAACCCACCTTACTCAAGCCCCTTTGGCCCCCACCTCCACCTCCACCCCTCATCTTACCCCTTCTCAAAAAGGAAAAGGCCCTATGCAGATAGAAGTGAGTGAAATAACCTTGGGTAAGTACGAGCCGGAATGTTATAGATGCCACCAATTGGGGCACATCGCCGGACAATGCCCCACGAGGAAGCATCTTCCCATGCCCCTCGTGGTTGAAACCTCTCCCACCCCGGTCACCATTACCCCTCCATTGTTCCCCAACAAGGACACTCCTCCCAAGGATAATCTTCCCAAACCCCCTCAACCCACCCATCTTCCTCTTCCTACCCCAACCCAACCCCAACATAGACCTCCACTACTTCCCTTACCAATCCCAACCCAAGCCCATGCCTGCTCACCACCTCGGGTGCACCACACACCGGCCATCACCATCACCCCACCCCCAAATGACTGTCCCAGCCCCTTGGTAGAGGAGACCATGGCCCACACACCCACTCAAGAAGAGGTGAACCCACCTCCCACCAAAGAAGAAATCCAAGAGCGTCCCATTCCATTCACCTCTCCTAGCCCGGTCCTTCAAAAACTAACCACCACCACTCATGGCACCCTCACCGTGAATGAGTCCATACTCCAATGGCTCAAGCAAGGCCCCACCATCCCTAGTTCACCCCCACACCTCTTACCCATGGGACATCAATCCCAAATTGTGGCCCTCCCCTCCTTTCACACCACGATCCAATCCTACTATGAGATAGAAGGTTGGGATGACCTCATCAAAGGCCTACAATGGCAACTTGGGGTGACTTGTTTGTTGACTCTAGGGGAGGACTGACCCAAGAGCCTTGACCTCATCCACCCATGCACCGGGTCTATCATCTCGGTTTACACTATTGGTTGCTACACTAGCGACCTCCTTTTCTTTCTCCCCATAGTGGAAGAGCCCATCCCGGTCCACTCTCGTACCATTGTGATTCCTAGAGCCTTGACCAACCAACCCACCCCATACACCGGCCCAACCATTTCACTAGAAGAGGGTGACTCACCACCATATGAGGATCATGAGGACCTAGAGTACCTTTCCCTAGGTGACCCTTACCATGACCCCTTCGACCCCTTCCTATACCCATGTAACCCATCTACCATACTCATCACTCACCTTTCCCTACCCCAACCAACCATGTTGGACCAAGTCCACCTCTTCCAAGACCTGGGCCACACAAAGGGACCCATGACCAATGACGTGCCCCTCACCATGCTTCCCACCTTCCTAGACCCCTTTGACCCATTCAAATGGGAGTTCAAATACCACTCCGTGCACACACACATAGAGGTCATCTTTTGGATAGGAGTCCATAAGTCTTGGCACAACACACCACTTGGCATGATTAGAAAGTTGAGTCCATTCATTCACATCACCCACATGTCATGTAGGAAACATGAGTGGTCCCTATTTGGGTGTAACGGTCCTCCCCAATTCAGCATTGGTCTTATGTATGCTAGGAGCCTTCATGGATGTCCGGGTCCTCCGGCATTCATCACACCCACGCATAAGAGGGACACCTGTGGATGCCCTGGTCCTCCCAAATCATTCAAAGTCTTCAAAACATCAATGCACGATAGGTCTATATGTGGTTGCCCTGGACCACCTTTGCATACCACACATTACCCACTCACACCGCATCATAGTGCATGGCATATGCATCCAAGCAAGTATCAAGCAACAAGCGGTGAGATTCACAAGAAGCGGGCAAAAACTCGTGAGCGCCACTTGGAATTCCAAGTTGGCAACTTGGCGATAATGACTTTGGAGTGGCTCTACCCTAGGGTCACCTCCAAATCGAGGGCACGAGGACTTGGACCTTCCCAAGTTCCGAGTAGCTTTGGAAAACCAACTTATGGGTTGAACTTACTAATGGGTTTTGGGATTCACCCCACTTCCCATGTGGCGGAACCGGCACTCTCCAAGGGCACCGCAGTGGATCCTAGCGAGTGCCTTGAGATTACACCTATCCTTGCGAGAGACACCCTCGGAGTGCCACCACAAATTAGCCTGAGAGCCCGACGTGAGCACACGGCGGCAATACTAGGCAAGCAAGATCTTATCGCCAGCATGAGGGTGTGTCCGAGCCAATTTGATGAGCTGAAGCGCCATTCCCCGGCTATGAACGTGGGTTGAGTTTGGAGATCGTGGCTCGCCCGGAGCTGCATTTTGGTGTACTACTTCCCCGGTGGACCCATACTCGATGGGGTCGAGTTTTCCCCACCCCGGGGGTATGATGGGGGCATCCCATGTCCCTCCACATTTTTTCAGGGCTCGGATTGTTCGTCGGCAAGTGCCATTGTGTTAGTCATGTGTTTCTGAGTCTAGTCATGTAATTTTCATATTTTCTTTGAGTCATAAACTATGTAATTTTCCCTTTTATTTGAGTCATGTACCTAGGTTAGTGAGTCATTTTCCTAAGTTAGTTGTCATATGGTTGGTTTGATAGGCTAATGGGCCCAACTAATGGGCTAGGCCCAGGGGCGCCCCTCCTTTGGACTGCTTTGGTCATTAGTTGGTTTGTCAGGGTCACTATGGTCATATGAAAAGTATGGAGTCTATAAATAGGCCCCCACTCCTCTCATATGTAACAACCTTTTATGATCAATTTAAATTGAGTGCATTTTAGAGTCTTATTGGAGTGGATTCTCCAAATCTCTCTCTCTCTCTATTGGGGTGGACTCCCCTTCTCTCTCTTCTTTCTCGCTCCAAAGAGGGGGATGCGCCCCTTTCTCTCTCCTCCCCTCCCTCTCTCTCCTCCACATCATCAACCCTTTCTCTCCCCCTCATTATTCATTCTCCCAACTACCCCAACCCTCATTACTCCAATCCTTGTCCGAAGGGAATCCCCCCAATCCCCACTCCACCCTCCAACCACCAACCACCCCCTTCCCCTTCCCAACACAATCCTCCCTCTCCCCCATGCAACCCTACAGCTCCCAAGAGACAATTTGAAAATTTCCCTCCTCCTTCACCTTCCCCCCCAAGCCCTTGGGCGCCCTCCTTCTCCCTCTCCCATTGCTTGTCCTATTGCATCCATCTCCCACCTCCTGCCCTCTCCAGCCAGCTTCAGACCTGTTCACCCTCACCATTGCCCCCTCAGCCCTCCATCAAGCCTCCAGCAACTCCCCTCCACATCCCAGAGCCATCAGCCATCAACCATCCCCATCTCCTTGCTAAACCTTCACCACCCCTTTATCCATATCCCATTCATCTCTAGACCCAGTCCAGGGTCGCAGGTAGCAGAGCACCAACAGCTTTCAGAGGTAGCCACGATGACATCTTGAGGCTTCGAGAGGTGTACCATATATCGGTGGAATCGTTGTCGAAGCAGCTTTGTAACGGTGGTGGTTTCATCTCCGTCTGAGTTCGTGACTTCCAAGGAGAGCCGTTCTCCTCCGACTGCACAGGATAGGTCCGGTCAGCAACCTGAAGCAACTTCCAGAAGCTCCCACGGCCACATTCCTATGATTCTTGAAGCGCCACTTGGCTGAGAGTTTCCCCTACAAGTCCTCTGTCATATCTAGCAAGAAGAGCTAACTTTGGACCTCGGCATCAAAAGTTACGAATTTTCCCTCACAATTGCGCCAGGTCAGTTTCCTGAGCCAGAACCGACACATTCCTGCTGTTCAGGCTTTCACGATTAGCTCTGAGCTCCGCCTGCATCCATTTTGGTCCCCAAGCGAATAAGACTTGTCCACGATTCCAACGACTCTGGCCAAGCTTGATTCAGAGATCGAGAGCGCTTGTGGCGGTCTCATCTTTCTGCTGCTGAGGCACCATAGCAGTCAAAGCCAGAACTCAGGGACCCTGTTCGCAGCTCTTCCCCGACCAGCACCGCCAACCAGGAAATTCCAAAAAAATTGGACGTCTTCCTGATCCAATCCTGAAGATTTTGCCACTGGTCTTGTCATCAAAAAAATTCGGGAGTAGTCTCAACTGTGCCGAATTCGACTACCTGTCCCCTATTCCAGAGGGAGGACAGAACCGTCGACGTTCTATCAATTAGTTCCTAGATCGATTCTCCCTTTCCCTAGCTTGGCCGGCTGAAGGCCCCTCCCTACGTGGAGGTAGTTTTGGCTGTAACAACTTAACCCCCACCCCGTGATCCCCCACTTACAAGGGGTGTAGTTCATGTAATAATTCAATTCGCAGGTTTGAGGCTTCATCGACGCGGCGTGCGGGTGCATACCCACGCCTCCCCGCTCGCCCCCGTCTCCGGCCGGAGTCAGCGTCTTCACGCTGGCTAGGTGAGCCTCGGTCCCCCTCTTGGCTGGTTTCAATTCATTGCTTAGCATAGTATTATCACTGTTGTTTCGTCGGACAGAGAGTGAGAGCTCAGCCCTAATTGCCATTGACGTGAGTGATCACCGCGAGCGAGTTGTGAGTGATCCCCTACATCCCACACCCTTGGTGTGCTGGCCGCCCATGATTTGGGCATCCCAGGCCCATTTGGGGTTCTCCCCAAGCTAGCCAACCATTGGAGCATCAAGGTCCCGCCTCGAACCCTCTCCATCATCGCCGAGTCGCCTACGGGCACTAGTGTGTGCTACACGAGCGTGTTTGCTAGAGTGAGTCCGTTGTTCAAGTGCTTGCTTGCAATTTAGGTCCATAGGTCGTCTCACATCAGGACTCCCTAGGGGCGATTTTAGCACAAGTAGATGATGAAGGCAAAGAGCGGGCAGCTTATTACCTCTCTAGGTTGTTTAACCCGGCCGAAGCCAAATACACCGCTATGGAGAAGACTTGTGCCGCCATAGTGTGGGTAGCTCAGAAACTAAAACACTATTTTCTAGCCCACCCAGTGAGGTTGATCTCTAGAATGGACCTGATCCGTTATCTCCTGGAAAAGCCAATCCTTTCTAGTAGGTTAGCTCGCTGGCAGAGCTTTCTCTCTCAGTTTGATATCACATTCATCGTTCAGAAGGTAATCAAGGGATATGTCATCACTGAGCATCTTGCCCATCTTCCTATCCCCTGCACAAACTCTATTCAAGATGATTTCCCTGATGAGCATCTCTCTGTCCTTACCCACCATCCCTTCTGGTCTCTGCACTTTGATGGTGTGCTCAACTCCCAAGGCCGAGGGATAGGTGCCGTTCTGCTCACTCCTGAAGGAGTGACAATTCCCTTTGCTTATCAGCTCCAATTTCCTGCTACCAACAACATCACCGAGTATGAGTGTAGCTCACCTTCCTTAGGTTGCTACAAGTCGTTGTCTTAGGTCGATGTCTGAGGGCGGTTGGTGTGGTGGTTGTCTCTTGGACCGCCTAGTCCGTGTCGTGAATTTTCTATAAATTCGCTTGGTGGTTCATTGGGCAGGTCAGATGGAGTTGACTGAGTCTAGTGGTTCATCCTTGACAGCTATAGTCGCTTCGTGGCTCTACCCCTGACCGCCAGTGTCCTTGTCTCTGTGTGCATAGCGGTTTCCTCCTTGACTACTTGGTTTCCCTAGAAGCTGAATGTTGGATCGCTTATGCCCAGTGTGTTGTTTCCCGTCGTTTCGATTTCCGTATATCTTGGCTTAACCTTGTGGTTTGTTGTTCCCGTGGATATATGGTGCGGACACCTGAGGGATTGAGAAGCACGATACGCCAAGCCACCGGTACCGTACGCGGAGCACCACCCGAGCCACTTCGGCGTCCATCTGGCTCGGAGACAGTCTAGAGACTCCCCCTTGAGTCTCGGCATTTATCACATTTATTTGGACTTTATTTGTGTGTCATGTGTGTTTATTTAGTTTTATTCGGTTTGTAATTTGGATTGTAAGAGGGGTTTATTTGAATTTGGACTCCCTGGGCCCCACGGGCCCCCCATCCCTACTCCCATTGATCCACCTCATCCCTAGGGCCCATGTGGGGTCAGTCAACATTCCAATGGTGGGCTTCTAGAAGGGTGGGCCAAGTGGGGGACAAAGGACTTAAAAAGTCCAAAATGGAAGCCATTTAGTCCAAGGGGCGCCCCCCCCCTTTAGAACAAATTATGTATTTTCTTTATTTTGGTCCACAACACATGGGGAAATTAAAATGTGGACTCCCTAGTTTACCCCTCCCAATTCTAGATCTAGGGTTATTTTATGTCTTTTGGCAATTCATACAAATACCATGTATTAACATTTTAGTGGAATTAATGCATACAAATTTGAGAATTTGGTTGGAGCAGCAAGGGCCGCCCCCTTCTCCCTCACCCCTCTCTTCTTCTTGCAGCTGGGAAGGCTGTATTCTGAGGTGGGAAGCCTCACATATCAGTTCCGGTGATCGCCGCCGCCGCCATCGTGCCGCCATCGCACCACCACGGTTGTCGTCAGAGTTCTGTCCACTCAGGACAGCAGGCCCTTCCATGATTTTTATCTCTCAGCCACGAGCTCATCTGGAGTCCTAAATTTTATGGTGTGTTCCTGAGGTTCCCTCCATCTCTCAGAAAAATAGGTTTGGCTTCAGAGCTCGTTTGATATTTTCCCATTTTCGTTCTTCATCTTCTCCCAGATCTGTCAACTTTCTGTTCACTGTGACAACAAGCCTGAATTTCCCATCTTCGGACCTTTCTTAGATTTTTCATGGAGCTCCCAAATTTACTGGAAGTTCTATCCACCAACCCCTCCATCCACGAATTTTCGTGGAATTTCTAAAGGCCATCTCATATTTTCTAAAAATCCTTTTCAGATCCCATTCAATCCTGTCTGCCCCAGTCCATATCCGACCACCCGCCAGTCTAAAATACTTTTTCTCACCCAAATCTCAATAAAACCTTTCAAAAAAATTATTGCCGTCTTACTCTCTCTCCCCTCCACAACGTTCATGAAGAGCCCGAGGTCTGAATCTGAGGTCTACCCTGCGGTCAAAGGCAGTTCTCAGGAAACTTCCCTGCTGCCCTGAGGTTTCGGCCCAGTCCAACAGCAACTTCAAAAATCGACTAAGGCTAGATCCGTGAAGATCCAGTTAATCTCTCTGGCCCTAGATCGAAGTACTTCGAAAGAGCTTTCCAACAATACCTTTTGTGCTTCAATCCGACGTCAGGATTGATCGCAGCAGCTGATCTCGCCGGATCGCGCGCTGCAAAACAGAAGCACAAGTCCGTGGGCAGCAACTCCCAAGTTTGGAGATCGGAGCCGACCGGCCTCCGACCGGTGTTTTCGGCCGACCGCCATCCTGGGGACGCGCCACCAGGGGTCTCCACCACAGCGGGACCCACCCCATCAGACCCGGAGGACAGAGCGGCTCGTGGGCCCCACGGACCCGTAGATCGCGCCGTCCGGACAGCACCAAAATGCGGGTTCGGCACCGCCGGGACGACGTCAAGATGCTGCCCGTCAACCCAATTGTCGCGACTCCCGGGCCCCACATGTGACCTGTTACCTCCCTGCGTGGAGTGGGTCAAAATTATTGTACTGCTGTAAAAGTGTTTAACCGGGAGTCCGTGATTGGCCGGGGTTGTCTTCCCCACGCCGGGAGCGTGGAGGTAACGATCGTAACTTCTTGGCATTCATTTGCTAGTTTAGTATATGATCTTAGGCCGCTACCGAGTGCGATAGGAACTAGCCCGTGAGTCCATGTCACCGCTGTGAGTGTGAGAGTGACCCGTCCCGTGGCTCGATCCGAGTACGGAAGTTGAGTCAGACTACCCTTAACTCTGTCAGTTCTTCAACCGCGCACGATCCGTGTTTCCCTCGCTTGGGACGACGAGTGAGCTTGCGTTTCTGTTAGCGACGTATAGTCCATAGGAACTCCTAGTGTCGGGCCGAAGTCTCTCGAATTTGTGTGTTTCTGGTCGCATCTGCATTTAGAGTCCCTGGTCCGCATCACTTAGAGTCGGTCCCCGTGTCCGTCCCCCATCAGTTTGGTATCAGAGCGAGTCGAGTCTAGGGTAGTTGTTGCATAAGTCTTGCATATGGTCTAAGTCGAGTCTAGGATCATCATTATTTTCAAAAAAAAAAAGTGTTTTAAAATTGCATTTCATCCCGATAATTTGGTATCTTAAAAGGTGTTGTCCGAACGTTAGGCTACGCCTATCGGGAAGGCCGCACACTTGCAGGAGTGATCTTCGGATCGATTAACTCCGCCACGTACCGGATATTGGTTTAGGTCTAGGTGCATTAGTCGTGTTTGCATCAGTTTGTGTCTCCTAGTTCGTGTGTCTTTGCATGCCCACCCGTCGAGGTACCCAATACTCGCCACCACCACCTATGGCGGATTCCCGAGCCCGTAGCTCCGATGAGTCCTCGACGACCGAGATGTTCCGAGCCATTATGGATCGTCTCGATACGCGTATGGATGGCCTTAGTATGCGTCTAGATGGCGTAGGACGCGTCTAGAAGGGAGATGAAAGCCCTCGAGGATCGGGCCGAATCTTCGGACCAGTCCATCCAGGGTCTTGTAGGGAGGATTGCCGTCCTCGAGAGGGCCCCAGCGGCGGCGCAACCCGCGCCGACCAATGGTCAACAAGAGCCGGCTCAGCAACCTGCTGCGCCAAGAGCTCAGGCGGTAGATGTTGGGAGGCAACAGGTGCATGAGGTGGCTGACTATGCATCTTATAATGAGCAAGGGGGAATGGTCGTCGTAATCAACGACGGAATCATGATGACGATGATGATGACCGCATTCTTAGGGGCGTGCGTACGGACCCTCCCACTTTTAGCGGGCCCTTGGACCCGAAGGTGTATTTAGATTGGGAGGCCGGCATGGATCGGTACTTCGAGTGGTTTGAGATGACGGACCACCGGAGAGTTCGATACGCGAAGATGAAACTACATGGGCAGGCCCAAACTTATTGGACCAATGTGGAGAGCCTGCTAAATCAGCGACGTCAACCCCCGATCGGCACTTGGGATGACATGAAAATGAAATTGAGGGAGAAGTACCTTCCTGCCTCATATCGCCAACGTCTCATAGACAAATGGCAAAGTCTCTCCCAAGGGAACCGATCCGTGACCGAGTACACCGCCGAGTTTGATGAGTATTATTTGCGGTGTGGAGTTACGGAAGAGAGCACCATGACCATATCACGCTTTCGAGAGGTCTGCGGCCAAACTATCAATACGAACTTTTTTGTCGCAATGCGACCAGTTTGGAACAAGCGTATCAGGTTGCTCTCGAATTGGAGCAATTCGAGGCCGAGTTCGAGTCTCCCCATCGGTTGGGCTCCTTTCCCCTTCGTAGTGTCGAGCCCCGTGGCTCTTCTGGCACGTATCCGAGGGCCCCCATGGCCCGACCTCAGGAGCCCACTCGTCCCGAGCCTTTCGCTCCTAGGCCTCGCCCTCCACCCCCGAGGGACCTTCCTCGTCCCCAACATCTTACGGCACCCACAGCCCGTCCACCGGCACCCGCACCTCCTGCCCGTCCTTTGTTGCCTTCACCTCCTATCCGTCGGGAGGATAAAGGGAAAGGACCCATGATTGGGGAGCCTAGTGGATCACGGCAGCAGTGTTATCGCTGCAATGGGTTTGGCCATTTTGCCAACCAGTGTCCCACCCGCAAGTCTCTTGTCATTGGGGACACACAGGCCGAGGATACCACCCTACGGACCTCGAGTTAGTCAGCTATGAAGCAGATCCGGAGCTAGCTGACGAGTACTATGAGGCCGAAGGTAATGGCCAGGATGCCCAGCATCCGGACGATACCCACTTGGGGGTCGTCAGGTGTATTCTCACCCAGCCACAGGCCAGTGATGACTGGCGACGGACCACTATCTTTCATACATTCTGTCGGCTGGGCAAGCAAGTTTGTAAGGTGATCATCGATAGTGGGAGTTGCATCAATGCAATCTCCACGGGCACTGTCTCCAGTCTTGGTCTTACACCCGTGGATCATCCTTGCCCCTATCGAGTATCATGGGTGGATTCCACCTCCATTCCGATCAGGCTGCGGTGTCTGGTCCCACTGCAGTTCCGTGCCTACCGTGACGATATCTGGTGTGATGTCCTCCCCATGGAGGTGGGCAGCATTATTCTTGGTAGGCCGTGGTTATTTGATCGGGATGCCACACTCATGGCCGGTCGAACACCTGTACCTTCGACCATGCTGGCCAACGGATTACTCTCCACCCCCATCAGCCCAAGAAGCCTTCAGTTAGGGGTCCTACTGGTCCTAGTACTCTGGAGCCTTCCATTCCCGGGCCCAGTACCCCATCCCCAGCTCGGGCTATGACCGTTACATCTGGCCTAGGCGAGCCCTCGACTAGGAGGTTGATGATGATTAGCTCCCTGGAAATGGAGCGGGAGGCTAGTCGGGGCTGCCCTGTATTTGCTATTACGGTCCGAGAGGTGGAGCCGAAGTCCGAGGGTGAACTCCCACCCGATGTCATTCCTATTCTGCAGGAGTTCGCTGATATTTTTCCCGAGGAGCTTCCCGAGGGACTCCCACCCATGCGGGATATTCAGCATGCTATCGACCTGATTCCGGGCTCCTCATTGCCCAATCTTCCTCATTATCGCATGAGTCCCACGGAACATGCCGAGCTAAAACGGCAGGTCGATGAGTTGATGCAGAGAGGGTCTGTTCGGGACAGCATGAGTCCATGTGCTGTTCCTGCATTACTCGCCCCGAAGAAGGATGGCACGTGGAGAATGTGCATTGATAGCCGTGCCATCAACAAAATCACCGTGAAGTACAGGTTCCCTATTCCCCGCCTGGATGACATGCTAGACATGATGGCTGGTGCCACTATCTTCTCGAAGATCGATCTTAAGAGTGGCTGCCATCAGGTGAGGATTAGGCCAAGTGATGAGTGGAAGACCACATTCAAGACCAAGGATGGTCTATATGAGTGGTTGGTTATGCCCTTTGGGCTGACCAATGCCCCTAGCACCTTCATGCGACTCATGACTCAGGTCCTTCGACCATTCATTAGAGTCTTTGTGGTAGTGTACTTTGATGATATTCTTATCTATAGTCACACCACGGGGGACCACTTAGACCACCTTCGACAGGTCTGTCTACTTCTTAGGCGAGAGCAGCTGTATGCGAACCCACAGAAGTGTGCCTTCATGACACCTCAGCTTACCTTCTTGGGTTTTATTGTGTCTAGTACTGGGGTCTCCGCCGATCCGGAGAAGGTCCGGGCCATTGTTGAGTGGCCGGAACCCCGTACAGTCCATGATGTCTGCAGCTTCCATGGCCTTGCGACGTTCTATCGTCTCTTCATCCGCGGATTTAGCTCCGTCACCGCCCCAATCACGGATTGTATCCGGAATGGCACATTCCTGTGGACGAAGGCCGTAGCTGCTGCCTTCAAGGACATCAAGGAGCGCATGACCCAGACACCTATCCTTCGATTGCCAGATTTCTCGAAGGTGTTTGAGGTCTCTTGTGATGCGTCGGGTGTTGGGATTGGAGGAGTCTTGAGTCAGGAGACCTACCCGGTCGCATATTTCAGTGAGAAGCTGAATGACGCGAAACTGCGATACTCCACTTATGATAAGAAATTCTACGCAGTTGTTCAGGCTCTTAGGCATTGGAGGCACTATCTATTACATCAGGAGTTTGTCTTATACTCCGATCATGAGGCTTTGAGGTACCTCCATTCCCAAAAGAAGCTTAATGCGCGTCACAGCCGTTGGGTTGAGTATCTCCAGCAGTTCACCTTTGTGCTAAAACATAAGGCTGGAGTGGAGAACAAGGTGGCCGATGCCTTGAGTCGACGAGCGTGTTTGCTTACCACCATGAGTGCCGAGGTCATAGGGTTAGAGAAGATGAGAGAGGCCTATGTTGACTGTCCTGACTTCGGGCAGATTTATACCACTCTCCAGGCCGGACCCTCGAGAGACCTTGATGATTATGTGCTTCAGGAGGGTTACCTCTTTCATGGAGGCAGGCTTTGTGTTCCCCGAACTTCGGTTCGAGACTTCTTAGTCTGGGAGCTACATGCGGGAGGTCTAGCCGGCCACTTTGGTCGGAACAAGACTATCGAGGTTGTTGAACATAGATTTTATTGGCCGAGCTTGAAGCGTGATGTTGCTCTTATTGTGGCTCAGTGCCGTACATGTGCTATGGCCAAAATGAAGAAGCAAAGCTCGGGCCTTTATACACCTCTTCCCGTGCCTGATACCCCGTGGCAGTATGTTAGCATGGATTTTGTTTTGGGATTGCCACGTACCTCCATGAAGCATGATTCGGTCTATGTGGTTGCTGATCGCTTCTCGAAGATGGCCCTTTTTATTCCCTGCTCGAAGACTTCGGATGCTTCGAGGGTAGCCCGCCTATTCCTTACTCATGTGGTGTGCAAGTTCGGGTTGCCTCGTACCATAGTGTCTGACCGTGATGTTAGATTCACTAGTTATTTTTGGAAGACACTATGGTATATGTTGGGTACTCACCTCAAGTTTTCCACTGCATATCACCCCCAGATAGATGGTCAGACCGAGGTGGTCAATAGGATTCTGGGTGACCTTTTGAGGTGTCTTGTCAGGGACCGTGTAGGGGATTGGGATCTCATACTACCACTGGCTGAATTTGCATATAATGATTCAGTTAATAGGTCTACCGGCATGAGTCCATTCGAGATTGTCACAGGTCTTAGGCCTAGGAAGTCAGTGGATCTTGTTCCCATGCCCATCCATGCACGAGTGTCGGAGTCTGTCGAGTCGTTTGCTAGGCATGTTAGGAGTTTGCATGACGACATCCGTCGTCACATTGAGGCCAGCAATGCACAGTATAAGGAGTTAGCCGATGCCCATCGACACCACCGTGAGTTCCAAGAGGGTGAATATGTCATGATCAGGGTAAGACCTGAACGGTTTCCCTCTGGAACCTTAAAAAAATTGCAAGCTCGCGGAGCCGGTCCATTTAGAGTGTTGAAATGCGTTGGATCCAATGTGTATGTCGTGGACCTGCCCGAGGAATATGGTATAAGCTCTACTTTCAATGTATCGGATCTAGTTGCATATAGGGACCCAGCGGTGATCCCTAGAGAGCCTTTCGAGCCATCCCCTCCCATTGAGAGTGATCCCACACCAGAGTGTCCACCTCCCGCCCCTTTTCCACGGCAGCGAGAACATATAGATCATATACTGGATGAGCAGGTGACAGTTACCAGGAGTGGATCCTACCCGCGCTACCTAGAGCGATGCAGAGGGTGGCCCGCCACCGAGGATACATGGATCACCCATGGAGAGTTGTAGAGGATTGATCCGGACCTACTGGAGCGATACCACAGTGATGCAGACCCTTACTCGACAGGGTCGAGTTTCTCCCACCCGGGGAGAATTGGTGCGGACACCCGAGCGATTGAGAAGCACGATACGCCGAGCCACCGGTACCGTACGCGGAGCACCACCCGAGTCACTTCGGCGTCCATCTGGCTCGGAGACAATCTGGAGACTCCCCCTTGAGTCTCGGCATTTATCACATTTATTTGGACTTTAT
This sequence comes from Amorphophallus konjac, assembly GCA_022559845.1. NCBI lineage: Eukaryota > Viridiplantae > Streptophyta > Magnoliopsida > Alismatales > Araceae > Amorphophallus > Amorphophallus konjac. The sequence continues at coordinate 117,348,361 of CM040125.1, forward strand.
TTGTGTGTCATGTGTGTTTATTTAGTTTTATTCGGTTTGTAATTTGGATTGTAAGAGGGGTTTATTTGCAATTTGGACTCCCTGGGCCCCACGGGCCCCCCATTCCTACTCCCTTTGATCCACCTCGTCCCTAGGGTCCATGTGGGGTCAGTCAACATTCTAATGGTGGGCTTCTAGAAGGGTGGGCCAAGTGGGGGACAAAGGACTTAAAAAGTCCAAAATGGAAGCCATTTAGTCCAAGGGGCGCCCCCCCCTTTAGAATAAATTATGTATTTTCTTTATTTTTGTCCACAACACATGGGGAAATTAAAATGTGGACTCCCTAGTTTACCCCTCCCAATTCTAGATCTAGGGTTATTTTATGTCTTTTGGCAATTCATACAAATACCATGTATTAACATTTTAGTGGAATTAATGCATACAAAATTTGAGAATTTGGTTTGAGCAGCAAGGGCCACCCCCTTCTCCCTCTCCCCTCTCTTCTTCTTGCAGCTGGGAAGGCTGTATTCGGAGGTGGGAAGCCTCACATATCAGTTCCGGTGATCGCCGCCGCCGCCATCGTGCCGCCATCACACCACCACGGTTGTCGTTGGAGTTCTATCCACTCAGGATAGCATGCCCTTCCACGATTTTTAGCTCTCATCCACGAGCTCATCTGGAGTCCTAAATTTTATGGTGTCTTCCCGAGGTTCCCTCCATCTCTCAGAAAAATAGGTTTGGCTTCCAGAGCTCGTTTGATATTTTCCCATTTTTGTTCTTCATCTTCTCCTAGATCTGTCAGCTTTCTGTTCATTGTGACAGCAAGCCTGAGTTTCCCATCTTCGGACCTTTCTTTGATTTTTCATGGCGCTCCCAAATTTACTAGAAGTTCTATCCACCAACCCCTCCATCCACGAATTTTCGTGGAATTTCTAAAGGCCATCTCATATTTACTAAAAATCCTTTTCAGATCCCATTCAATCCTGTCTGCCCTAGTCCAGATCCGACCACCCGCCAGTCTAAAATACTTTTCCCCACCCAAATCTCAACAAAACCTTTCAAAAAAATTATTTCCGTCTTCCTCTCTCTCCCCTCCACAACGTTCATGAAGAGCCCGAGGTCTGAATTTGAGGTCTACCCTGCGGTCAAAGGTAGTTCTCAGGAAACTTCCCTGCTGCCCTGAGGTTTCGGCCCTATCCAACAGCAACTTCAAAAATCGACTAAGGCTAAATCCGTGCAGATCTAGTTAATCTCTCTGGCCCTAGATCGAAGTACTTCAAAAGAACTTTCCAATAATACCTTCTGTACTTTGATCCGACGTCAGGATTGATCGCAGCCGCCGATCTCGCCGGATCCCGTGCTGTAAAACAAAAGCACAAGTCCGTGGGCAGCAACTCCCAAGTTTGGAGATCGGAGCCGACCGGCCTCCGACCGGTGTTTCCGGCCGACAGCTATCCCAGGGGATGCGCCACCAGGGGTCTCCACCACAGCGGGACCCACCCCATCATACCCAGAGCATAGAGCGGCTCATGGGCCCCACGGACCCATAGATCGCGCCGTCCGGACAACACCAAAATGCGGGTTCGGCACCGCCGGGACGACGTCAAGATGCTACCCGTCAACCCAATTGTCGCGACTCCCGGGCCCCACATGTGACCTGTTACCTCCCTGCGTGGAGTGGGTCAAAATTATTGTACTACTGTAAAAGTGTTTAACCGGGAGTCCGTGATTGGCCGAGGTTGTCTTCCCCACGCCAGGAGCGTGGAGGTAACGATCGTAACTTCTTGGCATTCATTTGCTAGTTTAGTATATGATCTTAGGCTGCTGCCGAGTGCGATAGGAACTAGCCCGTGAGTCCATGTCACCGCTGTGAGTGTGAGAGTGACCCGTCCCGTGGCTCGATCCGAGCACGGAAGTTGAGTCGGACTACCCTTAACTCTGCCGGTTCTTCAACCGCGCACGATCCGCGTTTCCCTCGCTTGGGACGACGAGTGAGCTTGCGTTTCTATTAACGACGTATAGCCCATAGAAACTCCTAGTGTCGGGCCGAAGTCTCTCCAATTTGTGTGTTGCTGGTCGCATCCGCATTTAGAGTCCCTGGTCCGCATCACTTAGAGTCGGTCCCCGTGTCCGTCCCGCATCAATATCTTTTGATGTCCTATGAGGGCTAAGACCGCGCTATAAGGTAGCTAGGAGTTTTCTTGCTTGAGGTAGGATTTACTTTCCTACTATAGAGTCGTTATTGTCCGGTTCCGGTCAACCCGGGGTGATCCAGTGGTTGACATGTAACCTTGTGTGTGTCTTGGCGATTCTGTCCAGTCCGAGACATGGTTCTGGATGCCTCGAGGTGCTATCTTATCTCGGTTTGCGTGTCTAGATGTGCTGAGGGTCTTGGTGTTCCCTCATGCCCCCGTGTGTCGTTTTACACGGATATGTTGTTTCCTCTGGCTTAGGAATAGACTGATTGGCGACTGGTCCCGCTTGGTACGACGATCTTGACCTGGGTCTTCGGACTCAAGGATCGTTGTGTCTACAGGTCTAGTTGACTTTCCTGAGTCCGGTAGCAGTCTGGTATGCTACCTCATGTCCTGTGCTTCGTAGTACGTACGACAGTGTTTCCTCGCCTGGCTGTGCTACAACACTTCTGTTTCAGAGTTCTGTGTCTAGTGAGCCTCCACTAGTCGTAGCCTGACGGCATGTTACGACATGTTGTCCCACCTGGAAGTGGTGGTATGGCAGTTCCCGATATACGGTTTGTAAGCTAGTTTCCGTGGGCCCCCGCTGTACAGTGGCGTCCTGCTGGGTGGGGAAAACTAGCTAGAGGCCTAGCTCTCCAGCAAGAGTTGGTGTGTGCACTCGTGGTCAGGGGCTTTGGACTGACGCCGACGGATGTTACCCTATCTAGTCACTCGTTACTGTAGTCCTGTTCTGGTTCCGAGCGTGTCTTAGTATGTGTCGTGTTTCAGGCGGCATAGTAGATGAGACACTTGAGGTGCAGCATAAGATGTCAGTGGACGCAGCTGGCCGTTCTTTTAGTGAGGAGGTACTTCCGTCACGTGGCGCGTGACTCTCATGTTTCTCGTACGTCGTGACCTTTCAGGGTTATCCCTCTCGTGGTCTTGCCCGAGGTCAGTGTTGTGTCTTGTGCACGACGTTCTAGTCGTGTGTGCTCGTGTCTAGAAGAGCATGCACGATAATCGAGTCGTGTATGCTTTAGGCCGTATGTGTCTATCTAGGTTTTTTCTAGACATGTTGTCTGGTCTCGTAGATCTTCATCTTGGGCCTCGTGCTTACCGACAGATCGGTAACTCCTGACTTTGTCAGATCAGAGTTCGCCTCCATGTTGCTGCCAGGAGTAGTTTGGGGAGCCAAGGTTAGTTCGGCAGTCGTGTTTTCGTTCATGTATGGCTTTTCCCTTTTCTTTTAGCTGTTCCTACTCCTTCCGTTCCAGTCTTCTTTTACAGCTTTCTATTGTAGTTTTCCTGCTTTACTACACCTGCTATTTTTGTCGTTCCGTGTTACTGCGTGTTTTTTAGTGGGGATCCGCGTGACCCCTACTGGGCCAGTGACACGAGGCTCACCCCTGCTTTTCAGGTGGGTGGCGTCATTTTGCTTCCACGATTCCTGGTGTGGCGAGTTCGTAGCTACCAGCGGTACCTGTGTCGGGCTTCCCCCGACCTCTGTGTACGTTTTCTTTTCTGTTGATTGTACTGCTTGTCTTTCCTTTGGACTGGACTCTGTTATAATTTTTAACTTTAACTGTTAATTAAAAAGTAATTTTATTTCCGCTACTTTAGCAAACCGATCTAATGAAATTTAATTGCTTACTGTTATATCTCTATGGCTTCAATGGACTACATGACAATCCTTTTTCCCTTTGGAGCTCTACAACTCTTGGGAGGCTTCACGGGTTCCAAGTGGTATCGGGTCAGCTCGGTAGTTCTATCGGGTATATCCGGTATCCGGGTCGTCACAATGAGGCTCTCCTAGTCGGATTGAAGCACGCCTACCTCTTAGGCGTGCGCTACTTTAACATCATAGGAGACTCTCAGCTCATCCTGTGGCAGGTTCTGTCCACTTACCGTACTCGTGACCCAAAGCTCAAGCCATATCATGATTTGGTCACGCTCTTAGCTTGGCAATTCCGTAAATTGATCTACATCCATACTCCTCGATCTCAGAATAATCTCGCTGATGCATTAGCATCACTTGCTTCCTCTTTATCTTTCCCTCTCAGTTGAAGCACTGAGACTATCATCGTTCAGAGATTGGACGCACCCTCTCTTCAGGATCCTTGGTATCACAACCTTAGGAAGACTGTAGAGGCTAGGGCTGAGAAGGAAGATTTGAAGGAAGTATCTTTAACAGAATTAGAGGAGATCCTGGAAGAAGAAGAATTGCCATGGTATCATGAAATCGAACTATATTGCAAAGACGGATCGTTCCCTGAAGGGGCAAACACCGAGCAGCGTAAGGCTATCAGAAGAGCCGCCTCAAGGTACACTATCATTGCTGGAGAATTATACAGGCGCGCTCTCAATGGAATGCTCATGAGATGCTTAGATGATGATGAAGCTTGGAAGGTGAAGTAGCCCATTCTAGTGAGTGTGGAGGTCATGTTAATGGCCAGGCTCTAGCGAAGAAGATCCTTAGGCAAGGTTATTATTGGCCCACTCAAGAGAAAGATTGCTCCCTCTATGTCCAAAGGTGTCTTAAATGCCAACTCCACGCTCATAAAATCCATGCTCCAGCTTCATCCTTACATCATTTCTCTGCTCCTTGGCCATTCTCCATGTGGGCTTTCGACGTTGTCGGCCCGCTTGGTGATCCTAACTCTGAAACTAAGTAAAAATCCTTTATTCTTACCGCCACGGAGTACTTCACCAAGTGGGCCGAAGCGGAAGCGTACGCGGAGATCAAAGCAACAACGGTGTGCCGCTTCATCATAAAGAATATCATCTCGCCGTTCGGAGTGCCAAGTAGCATCGTCACCGATAATGGACCCCAGTTCATCTCTGAAGAGCTCAAGGACCTATGTAAGAAGTTCAATATTACATTACATCATTCATATCCATATTATCCTCAAGGCAATGGTCAAGCCGAGGCCGCTAATAAAACCCTTCTTAAAATCATAAAGAAAACGTGTGAATCTCATAAACTTTTTGATTGGCCTGAACGGTTAGTGAAAGCTCTATGGGCTTACCGCACCTCCGTCCGTACTCTCACGGGGCAAACCCCCTATGCTCTCACCTACGGGATGGAGGCGGTGCTCCCATATGAGATCTTGGTCCCTTCCCTAAGGGTACAACTCGATAAGGGACTTAATCTCGATGAACGTCGAGAGGCATTGCTCATCCAGTTGGAACTCCTAGATGAGAAGAGGATGAATGCGGCCGATCACGTGTCCGTTTATCAAAAGAGAGTTTCGCGTTATTTTTAAAAGAAGGTAATCGAACGCAAATTTCAAGTAGGCGATATGGTGTTGAAACGTAAATTCATCAGGTCCGGAGGTCCTAGGTCTAAATTGCAACCTAACTGAGAAGGTCCATTTGTCGTTAAAGAGGCTTATCCAGGGAACACATATTGCTTAGTCAACGCAGAAGGTGAGGAGCTCGCTCACGCTTGGAATGGGTTGTATCTTAAGTGCCTTTACCCTTAGAGTAAGGCTAATGAAACCCGGTAGCAAGGAGTCCCTTCCTCGATCACGAAGGAGGACCCCAAGGTCGGTAAATCACAAACTTCACGGCATCCCTGGTCGGGTTCCCCAGTTATGTAAACATCATTTTCTCCTTGGCCATACCCGGGGGAATCCCTATCCGTTTCTCTCCTCGGCTGAATCTAGGGGCAAGAGGCGTATAAGGGGGCGATGACTAATCTAGACACCCTGATGAGAGGTCTCAAATAGGGGCTGTCCGTTATGACCTGATTCCACAAGAAAAAGAGCATTTCAAAAGAAAAAAAGAAGGAGCAACAATCACAGCAAAAAAAAACAAGGTTTATCTCAAAAATCTGTATCTTAAAGTCCATAGCTCCGAGAAAGTAAAACTAGGCATGGCAAGAGTGGCAGTACATTTTTCCCATGGGACGTTATGAGCCCGGTTGTATGCATGCCTAGGGTGGATAAAGGTTCGATGATGGACGCAAAGCCCCGGCTCAACAGACCAAGTCTCTGAAAGGGTTGTCATGAGAAGGACTCAAATCCTAAAACCTCTATACCTAGTCTAAGCTTACCCCTTGTTTCTGTTTTCTCTTTTAGGACAAGACAGTACCCTGGGTATGGTGTCGGTAGAATCATCGTTATGCAAATTGGCCTTGGCCAGGAGCTGTCATCTCATAAGCACGCCGATCCCAGGAGATTCCGAGTGGGACAGGTAGGGCCCTTGTTGCCAGGACGAAATTGGCTTTCAAAATTCAAAAAAATTAGAAATTTCAAAACCCAAAAAAATCATATATTTCAAAACCCAAAAAAATCATATATTTCAAAATTCAAAAAATCAGATATTTCAAAACTCAAAAAATCATATATTTTAAAACCCACAAAAATCAAACATTGCAAAACCTCCTAAAAATCAAATATCTTCAAAAATTCTAAAAATACCATCATCTTCCATTGCATGCATTGCATTTTCTCATTATATTTTTGCCTATTTGATAAGGCTCCACCCCTTGACCAAATATCAAGAAATGGTCATTCTCTAACTTGCTGTAGGCAAGGGGTTGAGTCTAAGAATAGATTTAACTTATTTTTGTCTAAGTGTGTGCAGAACGCAGGTTCAACGCTCAAGATTCAAAGCTCACAAATTCTCTATTTCTGGTTCTCTAGCGGGTCATTACTCGACCGCCAATCCTCTCTGGCGGACCATGGTTAGACCGCCATCCTCTCCCGAAGGCTGAAAAACTCAACTCTCAGTAAACCCTCTCTGACGCTCTTTCCTTAGACCGTCACTTTTCTCTAGCGGGCTATGATTAGACCGCCAATCTCTCCTGAGAACAATAAACTCAATTTTTTCTGAGTCCCTTCTTCTAGCGGCTTATCGTGGAACCGCTAGAACCTGTTGGCGGCCCTATAATGAACCGCCATGTCAGTCAGAAAACCCTATTTTTAGCTAAATCAAGCCCAAGCAAGCAACTAATTCCATATCTTTCAGAACAAAGCTTTTATTTCATTCAACTGAACTCATTGTACATCAATTGGTTAATAATTTTCAATACATCAAGAAAAAAAGCTCAAATTACATTTAACTTCTCATCCGCGCGAGGCCGGATCTTGCGTAGTTCTTTTACATAAGATCGGTATCCCTCTTCATCTTCTGCCGCATCTGCTTGCCAAGCACGTACCCGACAGATTTCCCACATAATTAGCACATTTCGGACTGCTCGCTCGTCCTCCTCGGTCCCCATCTTCCTAGCTAGAAGGGGAGGGAAGTGTGATAGTGCAGGAACAAGAGGGGTAGCCCGATTTGAAGATAGCATCGGTGCGGGTTGTAGAGCGCCATGGTTGTGTTCCCCACTAGCTGTAGATCTAGGCCTGGTCGCCGAGGAACTTTAAGGATGGTGCTTCAAAGAATTCTTGGCCGCATCATGAACTTCTTGATTGGCAATATGTTGAGGAAGAGGCGCCAATCATCTCTTGTTTTCTTGTCCGCAACCCGTCACTCAACCTATGAAGAGAATCCAAAAGTGCCACCTATATAGAAGAGTGGGTGACTCCCGAATATCCGGCTAGCTGAAGGTAAATCTTCCTTGGGTAAGAACTTGATCCTCACTCCCATCCAACACTCAAGGACGATCATGGAGCCGAAGAGAGGTCCTCCTAGGCAAGCCGAGCTAAGCCCTTCATAGAGGTATGAAAGGACCGTTTGGGAAATAGATAAACCCCGCCACAACCCACTGATAATACTAAGGTTTTGGATATCTAGAAGGTGGTCGGTGGTGGTGAAAAGGAAGACCCCACACAAGCAAACCGAGGTAGCTTTAGCTGTGGCTTCGAATCTTTCGCTTTTGTTTTTACAATAGGCGGTTATCCATTGAGCCATGGGTATCAAATGAATGTGGCGTGGGCTGATCATGGTCCTAATATCCTTTTGGTTGTGTATGAAATCTCCTAGAATGAGTGAAGGGTCTATGGGTTCAACCGTATGACACGCTAAATCTTCATCTCCCACCTTTATCTTAGGAAGGGCTAGGAAGGTTTCTACCTCTTATAATAGGATAGTAGCTTCAAAGGATGGGAAGAGGAATGTGTGTGTTTGAGGATGCCACAATTCCACAAGGGATGAAATGCTAGGCCAATCATATGAGAGTTTTTGGAAATTCTTGGCCAAGACTAATAAGGGTTGGAGGTGCCATGCCCTAAGGATTGAGATGACCTCTAAAGGAAGCTCTTTTAGCAAGGGAGCCACCCACTTCAAGTTGGAGTAACACCTTGGGCCAGGAAGAAGCTAGAGGAAAAGGAAAAAGAAGAGGAAGAAGAGAGGAAGATCATAAGAAAAATGAAAAGTGCAAAAATTTATGAAGTTTTGAAACTGAATTGCCGCTTACCTCTCTTGAAGAACTTGAGCTTAGATGCTTGGGGATGGAGGTTAGCCTCTACAGCTCCCCATGTTCTTTTCTAGCTGCCTTAGGTCCGGTGTAGACCCTCTCCTCCATGGCACAAAACTCCTTTTCATGGTGTTTTTTGAGTGTTTTGATGGAATTTCTGAACTTGTAGCAGAGAATTGGTATGAGCTGCGAATTTAGAGCTAGTTCCTACTTATAGATGCTTGGTTTTAGCATTAGAGTGTTAGGATTTGGGTTGGGTAGCCTTATCCTAAGTTTAGGAGAGTTCCCCCCTCCCGTCCCACCCCCGTGAGACCTCTCTCCCTCCTACTTCCTTTCTTTGCTCGCTCACTGTGACCTCCGGCGATGGCTGGCGTTGGCGGGGGGGGGGGGGGCCCTGGTCTCCCCCTCCCTCCCCCCTCGTCTGGTTCCCAGCCGGTGGCCCCCTCCGTAGGTCGTTCTGCCGTGCCTTTGTCTTTCGTCCCTCCCTATTCGGGTGAGACGCCCTCGGTTGCGGTCGTTGATGGTGTTCCTGCTGCCGACGACGGTGTTCCTGCTGCCGGACTCTCCCCGTCGGCGTCTGCGGCTGGTTTGCTCGGTGGCCTCGCCCATTCGCTGGCCCCCTCTTCGCTTCCTGCCGGCGTTCGGGCCGACCCCCAGCCTTCTTCCCACCCGGTAGTATCCTGCCACGTTTTTGCTCCTTTGAACACGCAACCAAGCCATCTTTCATCCCAACCGTCCACTACCCTGCCTATCCCCATGCAACCTCCCTTGCTTGGCCACGTTGCCGCTAAACCCCTCCTTCTTCCGTTGACTGTTGACCCCCCAAGCACTATTCCTGATGGGACCGTGGGGAAAAATGATCCCCTGTTTTCCCTTTCATGTGCCTTCCCGCTGCCTTCAGGTGCTCCATTGATCGCTGGATGCCGGCCAGAGGCCCCTACTACGTCTCCGGCACCTCATATCGCTGCCCCTCCTCGTCCGCAGACCGCTGCGCTAGCGGACGATGCCTTCCGGAGCTCCTCCCGAGTGATCCTCTCCAATGGTCCTTCTCAGTCTTCTGCGCAGGCTGCAGGCTCTGTCCTGGGCAAGCCCACTGCTGCTCTTCCTACCTTCCCCTCCGACGGACGACCTCGCTTCGGCGCTCTTCCGGCCATCTCCCCTTGGTCTGGTACTGCCCGCCCGACTGTTCCTGGAGGAGTGGGTCTTGCGCTTCCGGCTGTGGACCCCTCCGCATCCACTCCTGCGGCCGCAGAGGGCCCATCCTTTGCACAAGTGCTTCTCCAATCGCTTGCCCCGCCGCCGCTTCCTTTATCCACTCATGCACCTACCTTCACCGATGGCGGAGAACCTGCCGCGTTCTTCAACATGGAGGAGATTCACATATCCTGCCGCCCCCTCGAGCTTGCCCTCATCGCTAGAACACCACAAGGCCGCCCTCCTTTCCAGGAGGTCCGAGCGCACCTTGCCCGTCGTTTTCATTTCAAGGAGAACTTTCTCATTAGCTCTATGGACCGGCGGCACCATCTCCTCTGCTTCAATCATAGGGACGACTACCTTCAGGTCCTCCTCAAGGACTCCCTCCTCGTCAAGGGCAAGCCTTTCACTTTCTTCAAGTGGTCGCTCAACTTCTCCATTGATGAAGATTCTCCCCTAGTCCCCGTCTGGGTAGAGATGCCTGGCCTCCCTGCTAACTTCTTCAATGAAGCAATGTTGAACTCCATTGCAGGGGGGATTGGCTCTCCTCTCAAGGTGGATCGTAACACCTTGTGTCGCACCCGCTCTCATGCTGCCAGGATTTGCGTCCTCGCCGATCTCTTCAAGAAGCTTCCCCCACGGGCCTGTATTGGTTATGGCAGGAGTGGGTTCTGGCAACCTTTGGTGTACAGTAATCCGCCTTGCTTCTGCTGCTCCTGTAGGCATCTTGGCCACGACTCCTCCAAGTGTAACCAGCCTCCTGCCCACCAGCCGATGATGCTGCCTCCCAAGTCTGCGTTGAAGCATCTTCAGCCACCCGCTGGGCCCCCACTGCCGGTTGTCAACGCCTCTGGAGCCGCTCAGGCCGCTCCTCCCTTGCGCATTTCCAACCCTCAGGAACCTCCCCCCCCTCTGCTGACGTCGTCATTTCCCCCTTTGCGGATTGTAGTGTACCACTCCCGTCGCCTGCGGATGCTTCCTTTCCTACTGAGGACGCTCCGTCGCGGCTACCGGCGGTGGAGCATGCTTCTTCGGTTCTGGGTACTCATCCTGATGCCCGCGTTGAAGCCCCCCTGTCGCCTGCTTCTTCTGTTCCGAAAGTTTCGGCTTTGGTTGGGTCTGGCCTGCCTCTCGCCTCAGCGTGTTTGGGACCTTCTCTCGCGGATCCCTCTACCGTGGGTGTGTTGTTGGCGGGTTCCACTCCTCCCCCGGACCCGGCTCCTGCTACCTCTCTCGCTGCGGCTTCTGGAGGCTCCTTTCAAGCTCCAACTGCTAATTTGCTAGACCTTGTTCCATCTACATCGGCCGTTTGTTCCATTCCTCTTGGAAGTGCCCCCCTACTTGACGCACCACCGGCAGTTGCTGCGCCTGTGCCCCAGGCATTGGAGCTGCTGCCTGCGGTCACCGGCCTCCAGACTGCTGCCTCTTTCGCTCCATCAGCCACCATCATGCATCGTCAGGAGCAGTTCCCACGCCTTGCTGCTCCCTCCGGTGAGCCGTCTGCTTTCCAAGGCGCGGGCCTTAACGCCACCGCTCCTCCTTGGTCCCCGGCTGCCTCCCCTCAGGTGGTTCTTGGCTCTTCTGCTCCAGCCATTCCGACCACTTCGGCTACAGGTCCATAGGTGGAGACGGCTACCACTCCCCTTGGTCCTCCTCCACCGGCAACTCGCGTCTCTTTCACCGACGCCGTCAAGCGTGCTACTAGGTCCTCTTTTCGTCGAGCGCTCTCCTCCGATGAGCATGCGCCTCCCTCCCCCGACCCCCCCTCTAGGGCCGCTGGGATTGAGGAGCAACCTCATGCCTCTGGAGAATGGATCAGCTTCTCCTCCACCGTCCAGTGACTACACATTCCGGGCGTCGAGTAGATCCCGGATACGTTGTTTGATCTCACTCGTGCCCACACCACCTTCGTTGGTGAGCACCGTGAGGACCGTTCGCGACCGGTTGCGAGAGATGGCGACATTGCGACTAGGAGTTCCCTCTGCAGATCCAACTCCACCAGCTCCTCTCGGGACCGTTGACGTCGACTGCCGGGGTTCTTGTCAGCCTTGGCAGATTGTTTCTTTGCCTTCCTGCCGTTTCCTTCTTCGCTTGTCGTTTGCACCACCTTGTGTTTTCTGTTTGGTGCCCTTTCTCTCTTCTCCTCCTGTACCTCCCTTTATTTTGCACTGCTTAATGAAAAGGCTTGCCTGGTGGCCGGGATAGTGTTTTCATCTTCTTCCGCAATGAAGAGATGAACCCCCTCTCCCGTCTCCCCCCTTGCAAGTATCAACTTTAGTTTAAAAAAGAGTCCTTCTCGGATTATCTCAGTTTCTGCACCAACGGTCTATCATAAGACCGCCAGAACCTTTTGGCGCTCTAATGTTGGACCGTCACTTCCCTTCATCCACCGCCTTCTCTCTAACCATCTAGAGGCCGAAGGAACAACCGCTAACTCACCCTGGCGGTTTTACATTAGTCCGTTTCATGGTTTTTCTACAGGTTTTTTCTTTCTGCTTTCCTTTTGTCAAACCTGCCGCGCTCTCTCTCTGTGTCTCTTACTTTGTCCTCCTGTCTGCATTCCATATACATTCAAGTCATTCACATTCATATTTTCACAAAAAAAATAAAAAAACACCAAAAAAAGATTTCATTCCATTATCAAAAGTCATGTACATGTGTGCATCATCAAAAAGAGAAAGAGAAAGAGTAAATCACTCGACCGGTCTGTCCCCCGGGCCGTCAGTGTCGCCGGAGCCCTCATGCCGCTTCTCCGGTGGGCCCATGGATGTGCTACCGTCCTCCCGTCGCCGCCTCCTCTCTGCCTCCTCGTTCCTCCGATGGTCGGAGGAGCTGGTATGAAAGTTCACAACCGAGCCACTGTGTGCACCACTCCGTGCGCCGCCCACTACGTCGCTCTGGGATGCACTCTACTTCGGCCCGCGGCCTACCATCCTCAAAGCTCTCTCCATCACCTGCAACTCGATCCTCAGATCATAAGCCTGGCATCGCGCCTCTCGTGCCTTGGTCCGGTAGCACTCTAAGTCAGTCGCTCCAATCTGAAGTCTCTCCGCCTTTGCTCGTGCCTTCTCTAGCTCTGCCCAGAGATGAGGGACCTCGACTGCCTCAGCCCTAGCATGCTCCGCCTCGGCTAATGCCGCGCTCAGCTCTCTCGCCTGCATTTAACATTCATCACATTTAGGCATTATGCATAATCATAAGCATTTAAGTCAAAGGGAAGTCAAGGGTTGCTTACCCTTTCCGCGAGGGTAACCTCCGCCTCCTCAGCCCGGGCAACCGCCCGAGCAAAATCAGCATCTCGCTCAGCCCAACCTCCCACAGGCTGTGAAGATGAGGATGGTGCATCCGGCCCCCCACTTTGCGCTCCCTCAGCTCGCTGCATTTTAGAAGTCAAGATCAGTCAAGTTGCATAAGCATAAGCATAGGCATTAAAGTCCAAGGTTTTAGGAAATTTACCAGAAGCTCCAGCGCTGCCTTGTACTCATCCCGCTGTTGGATCGTCGCATGTAAGAGCCCGTGGAGCTCCGCAATGCGTCCCTGGGGGTCTAGCTGCATATAGCAAGTCACAATGTCAGAGCATATAGGAATAATTTAATTTAATAAATAGAATTTGAGTTTAGGAATCATATCGATCGTCGGACGCCGCGGAAGACTTGGTCTCCGTACCTCCGGGTGTAGGCCTTCAGGTAGGCCTCATCGCTGTCAGCCCGGGTCCGCACCACCCGGCCCCTCTGAGTCCAGTCTCTAACCTGCTCGGCCACTCGAGCACTCCAATCGATGTCGCCACTGAGACCCTTTGAAGATCTCCCAAGGCGCTCATCGTCTCGTCCGGGGAACTCCACCTCGAGCTGGTGTAGTCCCCTCGTCCTCAAGATGAGCCGGTAGTGCAGGGGCTCGACGATGTGGATGTAGTGCAACCAGATATCTCGCCCTCTGTACGCCAGGGAAGCCTCCACCCATGGCTATCCCTCGTGGCCCTCGTCCCTGTATGGTGTCTAGCGCACCTGAATAGGCGATCGAGTTTAAGTCAGCATATAGACAATCATTAACATTTAAAGCATATAGGAGAGGTTAAGTTTTAGAGCTTATCGATGCATAGGGGAACGAGTCAATATCGTCCTGAAGGGCCCGGGTCAACCGCTTGATCGACCCCATATCCCTGGCTACCACCCACCGTCTCGCGATGGGGATCCGCTCCGGGTGTAACTCTGTGCCTCGCTCGATCCCGAGAAGGTATAGGAAGCTCCGGATCTACATTAGTCAAAGTATCAGCATCAACATCAGCATATAGCGAGTGGAATGATAACCATAAGCATGAATAGAAGCATTTACCTGTAAGAAAGGCGAGAAGTCACCCAGCATCGTCTGCCAGTCGGTAGTGCTGAGTGACTCGAACAGGAAGGCTAACACTATAGCTCCCCAAGCATATCTCCCGACCCTGTCCAGATCCATCAGTAATGGGAGGAGTCTACCACTCATTCTGTCTGCTCTGGTTGCGAATGGTAGCTTCCTGAATAGAAGGATCAGGGAGCGTCTCAAGATAATGTCTCCCTCCGGTCCTGGCTCCGCTGCCACTCTAGGTCGAATATGCTCTATCACTCTGTCAATATGCTGCTCAGGAAGCTTTCCCACTGAAATAGCTGCTCCTCTCAGCCCCAGGCTCTCCTGGAGCGTCACCCGTGCTAGCTGGGATGAGTGATGCCCCGGCTTCGTAAAATCTAACCCGAGCAACTCCTGCGCCATCACTCGGTAATCGGTGTATGTATAGCCTGTCACTGCTGCCTCGTGCACCCGCATCTCTGTAATCCTCGCAATATCCTCTAGTGTCGGGATCATATGACCCCAAGGGAAGATGAATGCCCTGCTAATCGGGTCCCACCTCTCGTGCAAAGCATATAGGAGGGCTTTATCAATCCTGGTCACTTCAATGCTTAATAGCTCCCCAAAACCCATGGCTGTCAATCTATCTCTCTGGTAATCGGGCAGTGCCTGGTACACCGCCCTAACTTGTAGCCATGAAATCCAGGTCTGTCTCTTCCCCTGCACACATTGAAAACATAGAGTTAGTTATTGCATCACATTTTAGGTTGCATTTCAAATAGACAAAAACAACAAAAAAATCAAATAAGCAAAAATATAAAAATACAACACTTCTGTCTCTGGTATCTCTAGCGGCTGACTTTAGACCGTCAGAGTTGGACCGCCTCACTCTGTGACGGTCACTGAAATGACCGCCAACATCCCAGTAAGAGGGCGTCCCCTAATTCGTTTCCCCAAGTTCTGGAAATGGCCCCAAGGGCCTACAATCATCTTCATTGGGTCCCCAGACCCGTTTTCACCCCATTCACACCACATGCAAGGCTTAAAAAATGATAAAAATAGGGTTTTTAGGGCCGGTGGCCTACCTCGGAGGTCCGACGTCCTTTCGCCTTCTCTGGCGCCGCCATAGCCTCTTCCTCATTACCGGCAGCCTCCTTCGGGCCTTCAGCCGTCGCGGGAGCTTCTCCCTCTGCCGTTTGGGCCGTCGGTTCTCTCTCTTCCTCCGCCGGGCTCGCAGCCGCCGGTGACGTTCCCTCCCTCGCAAGCCGTCGTTGAAGCCGTTGAATGGCCCTCTTCTTCACCATCGTGGCGGCCGGTGTGGTGGTTACAGTGGTCGCCGGTGGGTCTCGCCAGAGTTGAGTGGGGGTATCTCGGTCGGGGCATTTTTTGGGGGGCATTTGAGTTGAGTGGGGGTGAATGGGGGGAATGAGAACGAACGGTTCAGTTTTTTCAACGCTCAGGAAAGTAGAGGTCTATCGTAAGGCCGTCACCCTCCCTATGGCGGTCATATCTTCGACCATTTTCTATCAGAACCTCCTTCCTCGAAGGATGTGAACTGACGTATTTTGGCGGTCCATGGTTAGGCCGTCATAGTCCTTATGGCGGTTGTAGTTTAGACCGTTTGTAGGTTGGATTGATTGATGGATTGCAATGATTTATTCATTATATATCATGCTTCATGGATATGACTATTGTGTTTGATGCTTATTTTTTATCTATTTTGATAAATGGCTAACCCTTTTTTGAGCAAAAATTATGAACAACGCCATCATGTTTCACCACTCGCCAGGCAGGTAAGTGAGGTAAGTATTTCGATCTCTGATCCTTTAATGCATTACTATATGATATCTATAATATATTACCTCGAGAACCGGCTGGTCATTCATGTGTTCCAGGATCTGATGTTCCCCTCTAACAAAAAAGATGATGATCTAGGTGCACATGTTTAATCGTTGGATAGGCCGTTAGGTTGGCCGAGTTGGGAGACGATGGTTCTATCTTGCACGCCGTGGTTGCAAATAGTGTCTTGACCCTAATTTGTTCGGTCTAGCAATATTATTCTTGAGTATCTTATTATTTTTATTCTTTCTTTGCATTCGTTTTGATGATTTCTTTATTTTAGCCCAGCATGCATCATGCACATCTTTGAGCATTCGCGTGCCCTCATCTGTCCGAATGTCTCAGTTATGGTGGATAACTATGTCTATGGTCTCGAGTAAGGAGAATTATTCCACTCTGAGTTGGAAGGCTTCCTTCGATCTTTTTACTTGGTTTAGATAGCTGAGGATTCCTGTCTGGAGTTTAATTACTCGTCTACTTACTTTTTTTCTTGCTCCGACCGCTGGCCGTATTTTCCTTCCTTAGTTGTTAGTTCCTCCAGGCATGCGTCATTCAATTTGCCGTTCCTTGTGATTAGTTCAAAGTTTTCTAGAAAATTCCTATCGCTCGTTGGTTAAGAACGGGTGTCGTTTACCTTAACGCCCACTTTTCAGTCCGCTCCGCTTCATTTCTGTTTCACCTCCATGTTCCATGTCGCTTTCACTTCACCTCCGCTCGCTCCCCTGCAAAGAGGACGTTAAGGAGGGGCATCTGTTGACACCCGTTTTATGACCAATAAGTTGGGTCATTTCCTTACTCATCTTTATGATGCTCAGAGTTGTTCACCCTTACTGAGCCTTCTTGGTCAGTTTTGAGGTCTATTTCTTGGGTCACCTCTCCTTGGTTGGGTCTCGCTCCTCATTCTTTGTCCGCTGGATGAAGCTTAGCAAGCTTTCATGTTATTAACCACCCCATTGTCTCTGGCGGCCTATCCCTGGCGCATTTGCTGACGTGTAGCGCTCCTATCTTCGACCGCTTGATGACGCCAGAGTCCAAAAGCCAACAGGCTTTCCCAAGCTTTATCTTATCTTATCCGTTGTGCTTTAGCGGTCTATCGTGGGACCGTCATATGCTTTTAGCGCGTAAACCATCGACCGCCATCTTCTTGCAGAGTCCTTATTACAAAAACTTCACCCATTGGCTTTATCTGTTGTTGGATAACGCTGGGTGGCGGTCCATCCTTCGGTCATCAAATGGCTTTGGTGGTTTATCGTAAGGCCGTCAATTCAGGCAGAGAGTTCTAGCAAGACTGCTCTTTCTCTACTATGCCGTGGCCGAATTAAGAGTTTGATCTGATGATTTCTCCCTCGATACTCATCCTTAGAAGCTCCTGTTTATTTCTATGGACTCTTGGTGATAGGTTCGGTGCAAGTATTCAGAGGGGGGGTGAATGAATATAGCCTATAAAAATTTCACCCAGTTAAAATCTAAAGCAATCAGAGATGCGGAATTAAAATCTATTGCAGATATATAGAGCGAACCTAAGCAAGTCTAAACATTAGACTGAATCAAATCAAAAGGAGCTTGTGCCTTAAAGCATTAAGACAGAAAACCCAATTGAGGTGCTCCTAACATTCATCTAGCGAAATCAGATAAAAGAGATCAAACCACAGTCAAACATATAGTGTGTGCAGCAAATAAATGAACACTTATAGAACATCAAACCAAAACGCCCCTAAGCATTCATCTAGCGCCAATCACACAAGAATTCAAACCACTACACAATGGGTTTTTAGGTGGTTCGGTCACCAAGACCTACATCCACCCCTCACTCCCAACAGGAGTGAGGCTTCCACTAGCACAAGCTAGTAACCTGCAGACTCAGTCTGCCAACACACGCTGCCAAACAGCTTGACCAGGGGAACATCCTCCCCTCTTCCTCCCAACCGGAGGGAACACCAGTGACACCCAGTCACCAGCAACCAGAAACCCAAGTCTCTCTTCCTCCAACCCGGAGGGTACACCTGGACCTGCTACCTGCAAGACCAAAACCGGAGGGCTAGCCTCCCTTCTCCTGACCCACCAGGAGGAACCCGACCTCAGTCCAGAGGATCGGAAGAACAAGGATAACCAAATGAAAAAGGAAAAACAAAAACACGAAATGAAAATAACTTCAGCAAACAGAAGGCTGAAAAATGAGATGCACAATGTGGCTCTCAACGGAGCTGACTGGCCTGGATCTGATCCACGGTCCAGTAGGAACAGATCTCCCTCGATCTCACTCTCTTTCTTCACTCTGCCTTTTTCTTTCTTCTCTCTTTCTTCTCACTTCTCACAAGCACTATCTCTCTCTTTTCCTTCTTCTGCTCTCACTCTCACTTTCTTCTCTTCTGCTTCTTCACTCTTTTTCTTCTTCTTTTCTTTTTCTGGATCGAAGGGCTTTCTGCTCTCCAGGCGTCTTCTTCGATCAGTCTTCTACAGAGGATGAAGACTCGTATATATAGCATCAGTAGGCACACTGGGTGAGTGTGGCTTCCACATTTCCTGCCCTAGAAATTCGGACCACGTGGTAGCATCCTGCCCCTTTTTCCCATCGGATCACGTGCCCCCTCATCAGTACGCTCATCAACTGGAGTGAGGTGGCGTTAACGCACTTGCTTCAAGGAGTTGACGCAGCCTTCAAAGACATTCTACTAGCAAAACTCAAGTCTGCTGCGTTGACACTTCCAACCCATGGCGTTGACGCATTGATGCGTTCCAGTGAGCAACCAGCCTAGCCCTATTGACAGTTGCGTCGACGCTACTCCACTGCTGCGTTGACGCATCGGTGATCCAGTGATCAGGTCTTCAGCAGTTAGACGTGCTGCGTTGACGCTCTCATTGTGCTGCGTTGACGCATGGAGCTACAGCGTCTGAACTTAGATGGCTTCAGCCCTCTCACGTTTCGTGTGGAGTGCGTTGACGCATTGTGCAACTGCGTCCACCCTCTGGTCACCTTGTCGATCCATCAACCTGCTGCGTCGACGCCACTTGATGGATGCGTTGACGCACCAGAGTAATCCAGTAAGCTCCTTTCTTGATTGTTTGAACTACTGCGTCCACGCCACTTGATCAAGGCGTTGACGCTTCGGTGTGTTCCAGTAAGCAAACAGCCTAGCCTTTTTAACTGCTGCGTCGACGCTGCTCCACTGCTGCGTTGACTCATTGGAATATTTCTGGCAAGGCCTCTGCTTCTTGAGTGGCTGAGTTGACACAGCCTTTGCGTAGAGTTGACGCTGTGAAGAGTATCCGTGGATGCATCTTCACTGGTGCGTGGACGCCTTAAGCTCCTAGCGTCGACCCTGTTCCAGACTTGCCCAATGTGTTGACTTCAACAAGGAGGCAGTGGCTGAAATGCAAACGGTTGCTTAGTTGACGCTGCAACCCAATGAGTTGACGCTGCAACGTATACACTTTACGTTCAACTGATGCTGTGTAGACTTGAAGTTAGACAAACCAGCCAATCAGTGTTCTGATGGGTCGACGCATCAGCAAGAGTGGGTCGACCCACTACTGTTCATACTAATTAAGCAGAGTGTAGCAATGAATGCTTTATGCATCAGTTAACATGACTGAACATCAAAAAATGTTAACTAAACTGAGCAGCAAGATGACTGAACATTTGATAGACTGAGTTATGAACAGAAAATAACTGAATAACAGCATGATGACTCACACATCAGGATGACTCACAGTGATTAACTCAATTCAAAAACCAATCATCAAAACCATCATTAAAACCATCATCAAAACCACAGGGGCATAACACTTGGGAGTATTATCTTCAGGGATTATCTGGTTTTGGCTTAATTTCGAGTCATTATCCCTCCAACTCGAACCTAGACTTTGAGGGTCTATAAATAGAACCTTTGACTTCATGGGTTGAGAGGGAGATTTCTGGAGTTCGCGTCGAAGTGCTGCCACATCCTGAAACTAAAACCAATCAAGGAGAACTACTTCCCACGTCCATTTGCCTCCTAAGTCCAGGGAGTATCAAGTTCCAAAGGTTTTTAGTGTTAATTTCTTCTTTAGTCCATCTTCTATCCCTCATAGCATTCAAGGCATCTTCCCTCTTCCTCTCTCACATTCTTCCATCTTGTGCATTCATTTTAAACCCCCTCCCATCTTTTAAAACGCCCCACAGGGGTTAAAAAAACCAACCTCCCAGGTATCCACCCTTCCAATTGCATGTTTCTAGTTTTCTTTGTCTTATAGTTACTACACTTGTCTCCGGGCTAATTTGGGTTGTTTCTATGTGTTTTCTACACGTTCTGCAGGTTTCACAGGTCCATAGCATGAGGCCCAAGTCTTTTGGCCGGCTGGAATAAGTGGAGATCAAAACTCCCAAATTTCCTTTTCTGCGATTCTCTGGCGGTTGTATATTGGAGCGCTAAGGTTCTCTGGCGGTTTATCGTCAGACCGCTACTTTCTCTGGCGCGCCAGTCTTCGGCCGTCATTGTTCGCAGAAGTGCAGTTTTCTCTCTCCCGTGGGTGGGTGTTACATCCACCTATTTCCAAGGTATTTATCTTAGCTTCGGCTAGTTTAATACTTTGGTGGCGATCATATCTTTCTAGTTTGGGCAGTAGTCCTCCCTCTCTCTTCATATCTCTTCTTTGCTTGCTTTACTTTGCTTGCTCCACACCCACGGTGTGTGCTTTCTTTTATTCCCTTGCTCCACGCCCCAGCGTGTGTTTTTTCTTTTCCCTTGCTTATTTCTGATAGAGATGGCATGCCCATGCTTAGATTCCATGTTGATTGTCTAGGTTCATGCTGTACATGTTCATAGGTTGATTGCATATTACACTTTGCTTATTCATATTTCTATTGTTGACATCACACATTCATTTGCAAAGGAACCAATTAAAACCAACACCTGTAGCCGCACTTGCCTCCTCGTCTAAGCCTCCAATCCCAACAGCAGCAATGGCCACTGCGAACGCAACGGGATCTATAAATAAGGTTTCATTCTTCGATGAATCCTGCTAGGGCTTAAAGTCCTACTTCTAATAAAACAACCGCCTTCTATCTTTAACCTTATCTACCTTAATCGAAGACGCCTTCAGTCGACTCCTCCTAGAGTTTCAAAAGAGACCTAATGCACAAGAAGACTCCATGGTCGACCTAGCCCATGATAGAATTAGTATGAAGTGATCTAGAAGGGGGGGGATTAATAGATCACCCCAATTTTAAACTCAGATCAAACAATCACGCTATATAACTTGAGAGTAGAAGTGAAAGACACTTAACAGACGGTAGAAAAACACACCCACAAGGAAATGAGCATCTCAGAGGGCAATCGATGATACTCAGCTAAATGATCGAGCAGAAGATGGGTCAAAGAAGTCAAATAAGATAGCAACCTTCATCAACTAAAGATCAAAAATCGCACAGAGACAGAGCAATAATCACACAAGGAGGCAAAGGATTTTTAGGTGGTTCGATTGCCCATGGCAATCTACGTCCACCCCTCGTCCACACAGCACGGGGATTCCACTAGCTCAAGCTAGAAAAGCAGACTCAGTCTGCGACAACGGTTGGCTAACAGCTTGCCCAGAGGGAGACAAATCCCTCAACCAGGTCCTACACCCCGCGAACTTGAACCCTGGACTTGCTACCTGCAGATCCAGAATCGGAGGTCAATTCCTCCCTTCCTCTACACCGAGGGAACCCCACGAGTGACCCCCCAGAGCCACTCAAAACCGGAGACACAGTCTCCCTTCCTCCACACCAGAGGGAACTCAGAAAACACCGATGATGAAACAAAAATCTGAATAAAGAGGGAAAAGAGAAAAACAAAACATCGGACAATGTAGCTTCAAAGAAGCATAAACAAATTCATTTGCTGCTCTCATAGACTTCTCTCTCTTCCTCTTCACTCTCACTGAATTTCTCACCCTCTCTCTTGCTCCTGGAGACGGTCTCTTTTCCAGATGGAGACAATTGGTCGTGCCTTTCAGCACCCTTATTCGAAGGGTTGGGTATCCTTATATAGGAGTAGGGGCTCCGTATGGATGAGGCAAAAGAACCCTACTGAAACCCCATTGGTCCACGTGTTGGACTAGAATGTTCCTTTCCTCATATCACGTGCCTTTCATTTGCAGACGAGATTATTCCCTGCAGAACAAAAGGTTTATTAAGTGTGAGGCCTTTCTTGGAGCTCACGTGCGCGCCTTCTGTCTTCTGGGCTCATGTGCCCCCTTTTTTTTTTAACTAAGTTCCTTCTATTGGATGAACAGCGACTTGCACCGACTATGTCCCTTTGATATATGAAATGTTGAAACAGAAACTTGCACCGACCGTGGTCATGATGAAACTGAAAACTTGCACTGACCGTGTTTTGCACAAGGCAAAACTTGCACCGTCTCCAAAACCTGCACCGACTCAGATATGGCTAAGACAAAACCTGCACCGATTATGCGAGTAGATAAAACATGCACCGACGTGTGTTGCCTTATAACACTGACCCGATACAGTGTAATGCACCGACTTCATGCAATATGAGACTCAAATGGATGAGACGCTAACAGAGACACAAGACCATAAGTGCATGAGACACAGACATGGTCGCAGCTGTGCATGAGACGTTAATAGAGACGCAAGACCATGAAAATATGTATGAGACGTAAATAAAAATATGTATGAGACACAAGGCATGCGCTAGAGACGCAGGCGAGAGAGAGATGCTAAGACTGGCGCTAAAGACGCATGCGAGAGAGAGAGACGCTAAGACTGGAGCTAAAGACGTAGGCGAGAGAGAGAGACGCTAAGACTGAAAATAGCACCGACCTCATATGTTCATGTGAATAGTGAAATGCATGGACTTTAGGTGCAAAGAGGAGAACGTGCACGGACCTTCTCATGCAGAATGCAAGACCTGCACTGACCTAATCATGCCGTTAGATGAAATGCCATGCACATTGAAATGGCTTACACACAGAGAGTTGGATAAAATGCTATGATCTCAGGTTATTCAGCAAAAAGTCATGTGCATAGAAATGCGTTGACCAAAAAAAATAAACTATATTGTTCTGACATCATCAAAACATAAAATGCAATAATCTCCCACTTTTTGATGATGGCAACAATATCAGTTTTGAAAATTAATTTTAATTTTTTCTTTTATTTGAAGTCTGAAATATGCACAATATCCATGATATGCAAATGCTGACCCTCCTTCACAATGACTCCCCCTGACAACATGAACACAAGAGAGTGAGGGCAACTCTCCCTTTCACTGACAGACAGGACAACATCTCCCTTTCATTCTCTCCCCCTTTGACATCATCAAAAGACAATGAGGCTGCTGGATGAGTGAGGGAAAAATATAGTATCATCACAGTGTAGAATGACCCATAATCATATCTTAAAAGGTTAAGTAGGAAAACAAAGGTAAGTGTAGATTCTTCAAATCTAGTACATAAGAGAGAGCTAGAGTAAGATTGAAGTTTATCCTCGTACAGAAGATATGATGGAGAACAAGGACGAACAGGTGTGTCAAGAGGGATATGTCCAAAACTGTATTAATTAGACTGCAAGAGACTGATCCACAGAAATGGTCTTCAAGTAATGAGGACAAACAGTCCACATAATTGAGTAAAGACAAGGGATTTTCTTTAATGAGCAGCACAGAAATAAATAAGTAATTTGGTAGTTCACACCTTTTGACATGAGGAGACACCTTGATTAGAGGTCAGAATCCCCAGTTACTCAATGTGGAAACCGCATTACTTCTCCTTTTAGAGAGCAGAGTTAGTGAGTGAGATGGTGTTTTACGTGAGGAGACACCTTGATCAGAGGTCAGACTCCCCAGTTACTCACCACTTTGCTACCATTGCTCTGTCATGATTATATATAAAATATTTTTGCAATACTTAAACAGAGTTAATCTGATACTTCATGACATAGGAAGATATTCATTTCTTTGATGAATTACCTAGTTTCTCAGTAATCAGACCATTGCTCTGGATATTTTTATCCCTATAAATTTTTGACATGGAATGTTTGAAGATAATACTAGAAGCACTTGATTCTGATGGAATTAATTCCCTGAAGTCTATGTTTCAAGTTTTAGCAGGTTTCATGACATACAAGTTTAGCTTGTTCCATGATCATGAAATATGTAAGAAGATATACTTCTGACCCTTTATCTAAATCTCAGTTAATTTATTAGATAGAAGATTCTAGGAATACATCTGTTGCTCAGACTTAAAGGTTTAAGATATGAATGATATTTTACTTTCTGTGAATAGACTGTATAAGTTCCTTCAATAGAAGCAGCAACCACAAAAATCTCTTAAGATCTTTTGACTCAGTCAACCTTCACAAACTGACCAGCTAGAGATGCTCTACCTAACATGCTCTCTATCCAAGGACATGTGATGCATGAATTCCTTCAAAAACTAGAAGCAGTTGGATAACTCCCCCTCACAAAATGAAGTAACATGCAGACATATCTCATGCTGAATGAGCTAATATGCAAAATAGAGACCCATCTAAATGAAAAATGACCGATGGTACTAGGCGGAGGACTAGCCTCTACGCATGAGATGGGTTTCTAGTCAGAAGAGATCTGACCTTTTCCCAACTATCATTTGATATACCAACCGGTTATGCATGCTAATGCAATGTTATTGAAGTATGATACAAGCTAAATGCAGATGTGTGCAAATGCTGACACAGAAACATGGATGCATTTTATTCAAGGAGTTCAGAATTCAAGAAGATTTAAAAATGCCTAATTCTCTCCTCAATGTTATGAATTTGTCATTATCCAGTGGCTTAGTGAAAATGTCAGCTATTTGATGTGCAGTGCCAACATGGAACAATTGAAAAGAACCTTTGGAAACCTCATCTCTAATAAAATGATGTCTGATTTATATGTGTTTGGTTCAAGAATGCAAGACATGATTCTTTGCAAGATTAATGGCACTAGTATTATCACAGAAAATGGGTGTACAGCTGCTGGTAGCCACCGGTGGGGACCCGATGGAGCTACAAGTGACTCCCGGCGGTCGCAAACAGTAGCCTAAGTCTACTTGGTAGTCCTGAAGCTAATTTTTAATCCAGATCACTTGTGTACCACAGCTCTCTACAACTATGTATTCAGCTTCTGTAGTGGAGAGGGCCATAGAGTGCTGCTTCTTGGAACCCCAAGAAACTAGACACCCACCTAAGAACTGACAATGTCCACTAGTGCTCTTCCTATCTAGTTTGCAGCCAGCGTAATCAGCATCAGTATATGAAACAAGATCTAAAGCATTTGATACAGGGTACCACAGTCCTAAATTATGATTTCCAGAAATGTATCTAAAGATTCTTTTCACAGCAGCTAAATGCAATTCAGTAGGCCTAGATTGATATCTAGCACACATACCTATACTGAATTGGATATCAGGTCTCGAGGTAGTCAAATAGAGTAGAGATCTTATCATACCTCGGTATAGCTTTGCATCAATTTCCTGACCTGATTCATTTGCATCAAGAGAAGTGTTGGTACCCATTGGAGTTGAGATGTGCTTCAAGTTGTCCATCCCAAATCTCTTGAGAATTTCCATTGAATACTTGGTCTGACTGATGAAGCACCCATCTTCCAATTGCTGCACCTGCAATCCAAGGTAATATTTTAATTCACCTACCATGCTCATCTCAAATTCATTTGACATCATTTCAACAAATTCTCTGCACAGTTCAGTACATGTTGAACCAAAAACTATGTCATCTACATATACCTGAACTATGATGAGGTTCTTATTTAGTACCTTTGTAAACAAGGTCTGATCCACCTTACCTCTTCTGTAGCCCTTGCTGAGCAGAAATTCTGTCAGCCTTTCATACCAAGCCGGAGGGGCCTGTTTCAGTCCATACAGGGCTTTGTTCAACCTGAAAACTTTGTTAGGATGTGAAGACAGTTGAAATCCAGGTGGTTGATCTACAAAAACCTCTTCTTTAATAAGACCATTCAAAAAAGCACTTTTGACATCCATTTGATGAAGTTTCATGTTTTTAGAACATGCAAAAGCTAGCATGATTCTTATAGCTTCTAACCTAGCAACATGAGCATATGATTCTTCAAAGTCTACTCCAAACTCTTGACAGTAGCCTTTAGCCACTAGTCTAGCTTTATTCCTAGAAACTATTCCATTTTCATTCAATTTATTTTTAAAGACCCATTTTGTTACAATGACAGTTGCATTTTTAGGTCTAGGAACTAGTTCACATACATTGTTTCTTTCAAACTATCCTAATTCCTCATTCATTGCATTAACCCAAGATTCATCATTTAAGGCGTCCTCTATAGATTTGGGTTCAATTTGAGATAACAATGCAACTAAGTCATGGTTATTTACATCTCTAAAATAGGACCTTGTCCTAGGGGGTTCATTCAAATTTCCTATAATGTTTTGAACATGGTGGTCTTTCAAAAATCTAACATTTATTGAAGGCTCACCTTCTTCAGCTGGCCTTACCTGGTTTGGCGCATTTGGCGCTTCACTTGGCTGAATCTCCTCTTCTTGTTTATCCCCTAAGAATTCTCCATTATGCTTAGAATCCCTGTCATCATCTTCAAGGTTAGTGGCACATTTTGTTTCATCAAAAATGACATGTGGAAACTCTTCAATCTTTTGTTCAGAGATGTTAAAAACCCTATGTGCTCTAGACACTTCAGAGTATCCTAAAAATATTCCAGGACAGCTTTTAGCATCAAATTTATCTAGGTCCTTCTTGTCATTATTATGGATAAAACAGTTGGAACCAAAGATTCTGAAGTGGGCTAAGTTTGGTCTCTTACCTTTCAGAAGCTCATAAGGGGTTTTCTTATGCACTGGTCTTACCATGGCCATGTTGATAGTGTAGCATGTTGTGTTGGCCGCCTCTGCCCAGAACTTTCTTGGTAATTGGCTTTCAATCAGCATAGTTTGGGCCATCTCCACAATAGTTCGATTTCTTCTCTCCACAATTCCATTCTGCTCAGGTGTCCTGGGAGAAGAAAATTTGTGTGTCAGTCCTTCATTTTCACAAAAAATCAGAAAACATAGAGTTTTCAAATTCACCTCCATGGTCAGATTGAATTGAGTAGATATTATGTTTTCCTTCTTGTTTGTTCTTATTGAAAAACTGTTTCAATTTTTGAAAAGCATCATTTTTATTTGCTAAGAAAAAAATCCATGAGAATCTAGAATGATCATCAATGATCACATAACCGAACCTACTACCATTTGGACTCTGAGCTCTAGTAGGACCGAAAAGGTCCATATGAAGCAATTCCATTGGTCTAGAAGACAATGGCTCAGATCTCAGTTTAAATGACTTACGGGTTTGTTTTCCTAGAGCACAGGCATCACAGATTTTTGAAATTGAGTTGAATTTTATTTTTGGCAGACCTCTAACCAGATCAAATTTCACCAATTTATTTAATGTGCTATAACTAGCATGTCCTAAACGCCTATGCCAATTAAAAGCATTATTGTCATAATCAACGAAAAAATAGAGATTTGATTCAGAATTCTTATTAAGATCTACCATGTAGACATTATTCACCCTATGTCCTAAAAACATGATTTTATCAGAATTCATTTCAAAGATCTTGCATGCATTGTTGTCAAAAATAACTTTGTGACCCTTGTCACACAACTGACTGATGCTAAGGAGGTTATGTTGAAGACCATCTACCAGTAAAACTTTTTCAATCACATTGGAGGGGAACTTACCAACTGTCCCTATTCCTATGATCTTACCTTTATTCTTACCTCCAAATTTAACCATACCTCCCATCTTCATTTCCAATTGACTGAACTTGGACCTGTCACCTATCATGTGCCTGGAACAGCTGCTATCCAGGTACCATCTATTGTGTTCGGCTGCCAGACCAACCTGCAATCAAATCAGACACAAGAAGATTTTGGAACCCAAGAAAAGTTGGGTCCAAAGAAGTTACTCATTCCTTCCAAGACAACCTTAGGAATCAAGAGCTGTCTGGTTCCCCTCCTGTGAACAGAAATTTTATTTTCAGCTTGTAGAGTTTCATTAACTCTGGTTCTTGGCTTTTGATGAATTTTATTCTTAGCTGCATGTGAGTTGTTCCAATTATAGGTTTTTCTCTGAGGGTTATTCCAGAACCATTTCTGATCGGGGAACCTTTGTGAGGGTTTAGTGTGAACCCAATTTTTCATGTTGTGATTCCATTTTTGAATGGGTGCCCTATAATGACTCCACTGTGTTGGAGCATTCCAATTGTTTCCATGATTCACTTTCCTGAAATGAGCAGGGTTTGCTCTGTAGACACCCGGGTTCCTTGAAGGAGTAGTCTTGTTACTCTGATGCTTTGCATCCTTAGCATGAAAATTTCTATTGATATTTCTTGGTGGGGTGAAATTTGTTTTTACAGATTCTTTGGATTTGCTGTTTGAGCTGGATGGGGTGTCCAGCTTATCCTTTTCCTTTTCTAAACAGAATTTTAAAGCTTTAAACTCAAAGGGCCATTTATTGGTGGGATTATATCCTAATCCTTCCCTGTTGAAATTAACCCTCATACCTAGCATTGTGTCCAGATTAGTCTTTCCTTGCACAAATTTTTCCAGGGTATCTTGCTTATCTTCAAGATTCTTTTTCAATGTTTCACTCATTTTTTGTATCTCTATGTTG
Source organism: Amorphophallus konjac (assembly GCA_022559845.1). NCBI lineage: Eukaryota > Viridiplantae > Streptophyta > Magnoliopsida > Alismatales > Araceae > Amorphophallus > Amorphophallus konjac. The sequence goes on from CM040125.1 coordinate 117,376,895, forward strand.
GCTATTTTCACAGCTTCATATTTTTCAGAAGCAAGGTCATTTTCCTTTTGCACTTCTTGAATTCATCCAGACTCTTGTTAGTTGTTCAAGATGATCTTGGAGATTTTTATTCTCAATTTCCAAGGATCTTAACTCTTCCAATTTTTTCTTCAGAACCTCATTTTCTTCTTTCAGACAAGTTCCCTCCTCTACTACACTATTTAATTTTTTCTTTAGCATTTTGTAGTCTTTCGTTTGACAGTTAAATTTAACAAGTAAATCAGCATAAGCGTCCTCCCAGTCATCTATAGTGTAGTGTTCAAAAGGGTTGCTTACGTCAGTGTCTGAGTCGGTCATCAGACACAGTTTTTCCTCTTCTTCTTCAGATGAATTTCCTTCGACATCCCCCTCCTCATCACTCCAGGTGCATACCATAGCTTTGGACTTTTTCTTCTGCACCTTGATGTTCTTCTTCTGAAGGTCTGGGCAGTCACTTTTCATGTGACTAGGCCTGTGACAATGAAAGCAAGTCAGCTTGTCAGTAGACTTGTATTTTCCAGTTTTAAAGGTAGAATTCCTACCAGATGATTGAGGCATTCTTTTCCTAAACTTCTTGCCCTTGGATCTCAAGAACTGTTGAAGTCTGCGAGTCAGTAAGGCCTGGTCCTCTTGATCTAGATCTGAGAAGTTTCCAAACTCCTCACCACTACTGCTATTGCTACTACTGTGAGCGACGTCACGCGGTTCGGAGTTCGATGGTGCGGGGAAGAGGATGCGGAGAGCGCGCGGGCTCTTCTTTTTGTTTGTTTTGCTGTTTGCTGCAACACAGAGATGAGAGAAGAGAGAGAAGGGGCCACCACGGGAGATTGCTCCGGCGGGGCGAGCGGGACAAGTATAATATAGCAAGATATGGGGTTCAAACGGCCATAGCGGGAAGTGACTCGCCGCGACCTCGGGGGGACGGGAATGGTGCAGAAATTAAATAACAAAAATTGAAACGGCCATTGGGGAAGTGACTCGCCGCGGCCTCGAGAATATGAGCAGAATATAGCAGGATATAAAAGAGAATATAAGAACAGAGATTTAAACGGCCATTGGGGAAGTGACTCGCCGCGGCCTCGAGAATATGAGCAGAATATAACAGAATATAGAGAGAGTATAAGAACGGGAATTTAAACGGCCATTGGGGAAGTGACTCGCCGCGGCCTCGATGATATGAGCAGAATATAACAGAATATAGAGAGAATGTAAGAACGGAAATTTAAACGGCCATTGGGGAAGTGACTCGCCGCGGCCTCGATGATATGAGCAGAATATAACAGGATATAAAGAGAATATGAGAACAGAAATTTAAACGGCCATTGGAAAAGTGACTCGCCGCGGCCTCGATGAAAAGATGTGATCGCCAGGGGCCGAAAGACCCCAAAATAAGAAAGTGATCGCGCCTACCTCAAGAGCGGGAGATGGCGGGTTGCTTCTTCCTCTCCTTCCGGCCGGCCGACGGAGAGGGCTTTCCTCGGCTACCCTTGCAAAACGACGACCAACAAATGACAAGTGGCTTAGAAAGATGAATGTGTAGTATTCATATCCTTGCAATAAAAATGACGAAATAACGGGAAGACACACACCTGGTTGGTGTTATCTTTTAAACCCCTCTCGGACTCGAGTAGGAGGAAAATGAGATGATGGATGCGAGATGATGAATGCAAAGAACTACGAAGAAAAGGAAAGAGTTGGCTTATTGGATGTGCCGGTGGTGAAATTCGGCGGAGCTCCGGCAGCGTGGGGACGACGTAGAAGCGCGATAGATGAAGACGACCTTCCTCTCGCGAGCGTGGGCACCCGAGAAGCCGGCAGAACCTCCACCTACAAAAGACCCCACGGGTTAGAAAAATGACTCCGTAGCCTCTGGGCTCCGGCAGCCTATCAGATCACTGCTTAGCTCCCCTAGAACTGAGGGGGGGGGCCTCTATTTATAGAGCTCCGGAAGGTGGAGGCGTCCAGGACCCTGGACACCTCCATCAGGGCCGAAATAATATTTTATTCTATTTTTATTGATTTTTTTGGAATACTTTTGTGGAGGCGTCCAGGGTCCCGGACGCCTCAAGCAGGTCCACCGAAAACCGACGACGGCCGCACGCGGTTCGGCACAACGCGTGGTTTTGTGAGCGGCGCCTCGTGATTCAGAAATGGGCGCGTCCAACTGACCGGACGTCTCTATATTTGGCTTTTTTCACACACGACAAACCGTCGTTCGGTGGCCGGCGCCCGTGAGGGAGTTGATGGAGGCGTCCAGAGGCCAGGACGCCTCCAAAAATATGTTATTTTATTGGTTTTCTTGTCGTTTTATGATAGGGCTGGCATTTTTAATTTTTTATTTGTTTTTTATAGAGGCGTCCAGAGGCCTGGACGCCTCTATTAATATATATATTTTTATTTATTTTTTTGTTTTTGTATGCCAACTGGCATTTTATACTTTTTTTATATTTTGTTTTTATGGAGGCGTCCAGGGGCCTGGACGCCTCCATTAATTATTTTTATTTTTATTTATTTTTTTATTATTTTTTCTATGCCAACTGGCATTTTACACATTTTTTATTTTTGTTTTTTTATGGAGGCGTCCAGGGGCCTGGACGCCTCCATTAATATATATATATTTTATTTAATTTTGGGCCCTGAGAAAAATAATAAAATAAATTAAAATTATGGGGGCGTCCAGGGGCCTGGACGCCCCCATTAAGACCCACCCGGGTCCTCGGATTAGGCGTCGGCAGTCGCCCGGTAGACACCCTTCTTGGTTCCGGAACCTTTTGATGCGTCTGACTGGTGTTGATGCCGTCCGAATGCCGTGATGAGACGATTCCGGATGCCGAAAAGGGCGGAAGAAGACTCAAGAAAAGGAAGTACTCAAGTGATTCGAAATGCGTAAGCCGTCGCGGGGCGTCGTATAGTAATATGAGACTTCCTCAGGAGACGTCAGGAATGGCGTGTCTACAGCTGCCCCGCCTTGGCGTCTGCTTTGCAAGGGAGCGACACGTAGTGGAAATGGAGTAGAGTGAAGTGGGAGCGGACTGGTAAGTTGATGCCAAGGTGTGATGAGACACGCTTTTGACGTTACTGTTTGGAATCTTTCCTGGAGTTTCAATGAGGCGACCTTGAAGAAGGTCTTTCAAATATTGACGATTGCTTGGACGGAGATCAAATAAGGGAGGGTGAGATGTGCGCTCAGGCACGAAACAAAAGGGGACCAACTTCTCGGTGTGGAAGTACCTGGGTCATAAAACCGGAGGTTTCACCTTTGGGGAGCGGTTACCAGCCAATGTGGAAGTGCTGCGGCCAAGGTGGGTCAAAAAAGGGTAAAGGAATATCTGAGGGTCTGTTCAAACAAGGGTCTCCTTTGGAAGAGCAGCGTCGGGGCCGTCTCTAGGAAACTTGGTATTTCATTCGGAGTGGAATATCTCATATTTGTGGGAATTGAAACACAATGGCTTTCACAATCGAATCACTTGAATGATCTTCCGCAATAAATCAAAGTCCTATATGAATGCATGCTGGGTTCAAAGAAAAATTTAAAACAAAATAGAAAATAGCCAAGGATAGTATTGTTAACTTGTGAAGAACGGGTCAGGATACCGACCCGGTGAGCTGATACTGGGCTGGGGCCCGTTTATCCGCGTACCAACTCACTGAATGGAACCGTCGTCCCCATTCTATCACAAATTGACGGCCTATCCGTACAACCCAAACTCTTCCGGGATCATCACCGTTTTTGTTGAAGGGGAACTCCAATCCCAGATTCGTTCGGGCCGCAAGGTCCTTGACATGTTCTAGTAGCGTAGGTATCATATACTATGATGCATGACATGGTGGGACCAACCAATGAAAGGTGGTACAGGAGATAGGACAAAGACGTCCGTTAGTAAAACCTGCACAGGCCAGCAAAGGTTAGCAACATCAAAAGGTCGCAGAATCACACCACAGTTCAAAGGAGATCTAGACAAAATCTTGACAATGACCACTGATGTGACATGTTCTGTCTTGAAGCACCCTCCCCTTCCTATAAGAACTCCCCTTAGGCTAGCTTATTCAAATGCACCAAGGTGGGTTTTGGAAGCTCAGGAGAGGAAGGAGAGGAAAATTTAGAGATTTCAGGATGGAAGGAGAGTCTTCCTGCGTTATGAAGAGGAGCAAGCCTAGCAGCGAGATTAGGCAACTTTCCGACCTCGAGGGTCATCTGAGTGGGACGATCATGTCGCATATGGTAAGCCGACTCTTTTCAAATTTCTGCACGTGAACCTTCTTCTTACTTCCTTCATTTCTTCTTCTTTCCTCTCCCAGCCATATCCACTCTTCCCAGGCCCGAGGAAGTTTTCCAAGCTGCCATGGCTTTCAGAGCTGACTTCCAATATCTCCATTGGCATGAGGGCCATACTCTCGAAGTGGCATCTGCAGGGGCTCCTTATTCACGCCAAGCATTACGAGAAGATTCGTATGGACTGGGCGGCTATGGGCGCGCTAGTGGAGGTCTGGCATCCCCAGACCCACACTTTTATCTTCCCGACCTTCGAGGTGACCATCCTCCTCGAGGAGGTGGAACTTCTGCTTGGTTTGAAGAAATTCAAGAGTGACGGGAAGGTGAAGGCTATGCGGATGCTGACACGGGGGACTTCTGAAAGCATCCTTGGAAGCTTCATGCCGCCCGACGCAGCCAGAAAGGTCCGTACTCAAAAGGGGATCGATCTCCAAAAGCTTGCGGAGTGGGTCATGAACGCCCTGAGAGGGTCACCAGACGATGACTATTTGGAGGGAATCATGAAGGGGTTCTGATGTGAAACGGTCTACCTAGGATGATAATGACCCTTAGACCTATGCATCCACAAGCATACAAGCTCTCAATTCGGCTCACCGTGCGGCCTATCTCACACGACGCACACGCGCACCCGGTGGGCCCGAGTGATGAGGGTGAGGGTCCGGGGTGGGACCCTAAGGTCTCCACCGGATGGTGGGCTTGTGGCTGACCCCTAATGGGCCTGGGATACCCAATTTATGGGCGGGCCAGCACGCTAGGGCGTGGGGATTTTGTGGCACTCTCTTTCACTTGCCACGGTGGCGCACACGGGCACAAACACATTCAAGATCGAGCTCTCCCTTTCCGCCGACGAGCAATAGTATGCAATACTAAAGGAGCAAGGATATTATCCAGGAGGGTTCAGCGCTTACCTGATCGGTGTGAAGACACCGATCCCGGCCGGAGACGACGGGCGCGCCGGGAGGCGTGGGTATGCACCCGAACGCCGCGGCGAGGTAGCTTGACCTGCGGATTAATTAAGTTACACAACTACGCCTCACGCAGGAGGGGTGACCTCGGGGTGGGGGTTAAATTGTTACAACCAAAATTTACCTCCACGCAGGGAGGGGTGGTAAGCCGGCCAGGCGGGGAGGGGAAACGAGGTGGGACGGCGGGCAATGGGCCCAATGGAAGAATCACCCTCCTTGCTGGTTCTGCTGACAGACAGTCGGTGTAGAGGACGCAGATTGAGCTCCTGATTTTTTCTGATGTTGAGACCAGTGGGGTTCTTTTTGTAGCTGGATGCCGAACTTCGTGGAATTTTATTGATTTATTCTGCTGTTGGTACCGGGCGTGGCAGAGGGAAGAACAATGGCTCAGGTTCTGGTCCACATGCGGCCTGAACTTCAGCAGTGGATTGCCGGAGGGGTCACGAGCACTCCCGAGCTTCGATTTGCAAATGGCGGGTGGCGTTGGAACCGTGGGAAAGACTATTTTTCAGCAGAGTTGGTCTTGTTGCGTTCTGACACCGATGGAGACTGGGAGGTCCCGTTGAAGGGGGACTGGTCGGAGGGGACTGAAGGGAGGCAGAAATGACTGTTCGGAGAAGAAAATTCGTAACTTCGTCTACCAACCTCCAAACGCAGCTCCGGCTTCTGATCCTGGAAACTGACTTGACGATGGAGAACTTTGATGAAGACCCTGGAGCCTGGATCCTTCAAGAAGTGGTCGTGGTTGCTGCCTCAAACTGCTTCAGGTCGCTGCCAGGTCTCCTCTGCGCAGTCAGGAAAGAAAGTCTCCTGTGGGCGGCCACAAACTCGGATCGACACGATTCCAACTCTCTTGCGAAGAGGACCCGTAGACCAACCACTTTGATGAAGAACTTGGTCGCCGATTCTGCCTGGAACAGGTTGGAAAACGAGCTGCAACTTCGGACCAGGATCTGCTTGTGGGCGGGAGTTGTCTTGTGGAGGGGAGGCTAAGGTGGTGGTGGTGTATGTGGGTGGAGATGGAGGGGGTGCGACCCTAGGAGGGAGGGGAAGGGGATGGACGACCTAGGGAGGTGAAGGGGTCCCTTGGAGAGGGGAAAGGGGTCTTGGGTGGAGGAATATGGCTTGGGAAGGGTGGGGAGTGGCCTTGGGAAGGTGAAAGGGTGCCTGGGAAGATGAAAGGGTGCCTAGGAGAAGGGGTTTCCACCTAGGGGTTGGAGGGGGAATTGAATGAGTGTATAGGGAAGGGGGAGGGGTCTTAAAGAAGGGTGATTAGGGAGGAGAGAGAGGGGATTTCGAAATTTAGAGAGAGAGAGGGAGAAGTAGTGAGAGAGAGAGAGAGAACTATAGAGAGAGGGAGAGAGAATACTTGAGGGTTTAATTTTTCAATTCATCAAAAGTTGTTACAAATGGGAGAGGGGGGGGTCCTTATATAGAGTTGGACCATTTGCACAAAACCCCCTAACAAAGTGCATAAATGCAAAAGACCAAGAGACAGGGGGGGGCGCCCATGGGCCAAGCCCACTAACTGGGCCCAATGTCCTCAACTAAGGGTCCAAATGACTCAAGACTTGGATAATTAACTCTAAGACCTAGATAATGGACTCAAATAAAGGAAAATTACACATGATATGACTCAAATAAAGAAACTACATAAGCAACAAATAAAGATAGCCATGAGGACCACATCTCCAAGGGGTCACGAAGTCGGAGTCGCCTCGTGCCATAGGGAATGCCGGGAGATGTCCTCATCAAATCCCCCGGGGTGGGGAGAACTCGACCCCGTCGAGTAGGGGTCCAATCGGCTCTCGTACTGCACCAGCAGGTCCGGGTCTAGGCGCATCAAGTCCTCTCGGCTTACCCAAGCATCCTCGGTCGGGGAACGGCCTTTCCACCTCACGAGGTAGCGCTGGTAGACCCTGTTCCTGGTAAGTGTGCTCTGCTCATCCAGTATTGCCTCCACTTGCTCAAGTCGGCCTCTCAATCGGGGTGGTAGTTTCGCTCCGGGAGGGTCACTCACAAGGGGGGGTAAAGGCTCGAGATCCTGACTGGGTTCCACCGTGGGGCCCTTATAGCGAACCAGATCCGCCACATTGAAAGTGGGGTGAACCCCAAAGCCCTTAGGTAAGTCGAGCTCATAAGCATTGGTACCAACCCGTCTTAGAACCCGAAAGGGTCCCAAACCCCGTGTCCTCAATTTGGAGGCGGGCCCTGGGAGGAGCCGCTCCGTTCTCACCATCACATGGTCTCCCACTTGGTATTCATAGTGACGACGATGAGCATCGGCCTGCCTTTTGTAAGCCTCATTGCTTTTGCCTATATGCTTGCGGATGTTTTCATGTATCTTTGTGGATGTTGACTCACTAGGAGATAATGGGGGTCCTGGACAACCAAAAGTGGACCTATCATGCAGTGGTGCTACACAGACTTTGGTAGACCTAGGAGGCTTATGCGTCTTGTCAAAGGGGGTGGGGATGGAAGACCCGGAAAACCCATAAAGGGACCTATCATGCCATGCCATGTAGGCCCTAATAGACCTAGGTGGGCCAGGACAACCATAGATGGATCTATCATGCATGGTGGTGATAATTACCGGGGAACCCGAACTTCCTTGAATATTTCTCTCATGCCTAAGACTTGCGACGAACGAGGGTGGGCCATTACATCCGTACATAGACCACTCATACTTCTTACATGTCATGTGGGTGATTTGAATGAATGGACCCGACTCATGAATCATGTCAAGCGGTGTGGTATGTCTAGACACATGCATTCCTTCCCAAATGGCATCCCTAATGTGTATGGCTTGGTGTGGGAGTTTCCTCTCATAGGGGTCAAATGGGTCTGGGAAAATAGAGTGGGCCTGGTCTATTAAGGTGGGTGAGGGTAGGAAAGGGTGGGTGGTGGGTAAGGGGGGTGGGTTGCATGGGGGTCTAGACTCCCATAGGAAGGGGTCAAAGGGGTCATGGTAAGGGTCCCCTAGGGAGAGGAACTCCAGGTCCTCATGTAGCGGTGAGTCATCCTTCTCTAAAGAAATAATTGGGCCGAAGTCTTTGGTGGGTGGATCAGCCAGGAAGGGATGGTTTGACACTCTACCCGAGATAAGCAATTCTAATTCATGGAGAGCAGCAGGCTCATCCGGTGTAGGGAGGATTAGAAGGAGGTCGCTAGTGTAGCAACCTACAGTGTAAGCTGTGGTGATGGATCCGACACATAGATGTAGGAGGTCAACGCTCCTAGGTTGGTCAGCCATTGTGGCCAACATGTCGGTCAACTCTATTTGCCATGCTAGGCCCTTAAGAAGGTCATCCCAACTCTCAACCTCATAGGAGGATTGGATAGTGGTGTGATAAGAGGAGAGAGGGACTATGGGGAGGTGTTGTTCCATGGGAGGGTAGGCATGGGCCATTATCTCTCTAATTGGGCTACCCATCAACCAGCTAACAAGGGTCTCTCCTAAAATAAGCTCGGTCCCATCTAGAGAGGGTGGTGTAGGGTGAAGGTTACCATGTGAGTTTTTTTCTTCAATTTGGACATGTGTGGTCTCCATGTTGGGAATTGGGTCCGGGGTGTTCACCACTTTGGGGTCGGGTATGGGTTCCTCCTCCAAAGAGGTGAGAGAGTATGTTCGGGGTGGGGTGGTGATGGTAGGTGCATGGCGCCCCCAAGGTGATGAGCAAGGTCGGAATTGGGTTGGGGTTGGAAGTGGAGGTAGTGGGAGTCTAGGTTGGGGTAGGTTTGTAGTTGGAAGTGGAAGGTGGGTTGGGTGAAGACAGTTGGATTGGTCGATCTTGGGTGGGGCATCCCTTATAGGGGATAATGGAGGGGTAGTAGTAGGGGCTACGGGGGTTTGGGGAGTATGGGTCTCATGGGGAATAGTGAGTTGCGGGGTGGTGACCGGTGCGGGCCTAGGTGGAGGGGTGGGCACGGGATCCACTTGGGTTTGAACGGTGAGGGTTATGGAAGTGAGTTTTAGTTGGGGAAGGTTGGTGGGGATTGGGTTTTCCTGACTTGACTCTTGGCATTGTGCCTCAAATTCTTCCTCCCATTCAAGGGGAGCTTCATGAACTTCAATCACTTTCTCAACTCTTTGGGGTGGAGGGGTTTGGTAGGGATTTGTGGGTTGGAGGGTGGTGGTCTTTGGGGGCCTAGGTGGAGGGGTGGGTAGTTGGGACAGTTGGGTTCTAAGGGAGAGGAGTTGGTGGCGAAATGTGGAGAGGGATCGGTTAGGGGTGGTGGGGGCGGAGTCCTATGGATGGTCTTAAGTTGGCCGGGTTGGGATTGAGTAGTGGTGGTGCTCCTCGGGCTAGGGGTGTGTGAGTAGGAAGAGTAGGAAGGTTTTGGAATGTAGATTTTCCTAAGTTCTCTCGTCATCTCTTCCCACGAGTGAATGGGCTCTTGCCTCTCAATCCTTCTTATGGCCTCTATGTGTTCCAATTCTATCTTGGCTTGACCCCGAATTTGTCCCTTGGCCCTACAAACTCTTGTGTGTCCGTATACCCGATTCCTCTCAAAGTTCCTTTCCATTGCAGCCTCCCACTTGAGGTAATCACTAGCATGCGACCCATCAAAGGTAACACCCTCATCTCGAATAATGTCCCAAAGTATTGGGTTGATCGGATCCCGGTAGTGGGCCGAGTGGGATGGGTATGTGGTAGCCATGATTCATGAACTAGATGACAATGCGCCCTAGGACTAGACTTAGTAGAGACAAGTCTAAAACTTGCTCTGATACCATTTGATGTGAAACGGTCTACCTAGGATGATAATGACCCTTAGACCTATGCATCCACAAGCATACAAGCTCTCAATTCGGCTCACCGTGCGGCCTATCTCACACGACGCACACGCGCACCCGGTGGGCCCGAGTGATGAGGGTGAGGGTCCGGGGTGGGACCCTAAGGTCTCCACCGGATGGTGGGCTTGTGGCTGACCCCTAATGGGCCTGGGATACCCAATTTATGGGCGGGCCAGCACGCTAGGGCGTGGGGATTTTGTGGCACTCTCTTTCACTTGCCACGGTGGCGCACACGGGCACAAACACATTCAAGATCGAGCTCTCCCTTTCCGCCGACGAGCAATAGTATGCAATACTAAAGGAGCAAGGATATTATCCAGGAGGGTTCAGCGCTTACCTGATCGGTGTGAAGACACCGATCCCGGCCGGAGACGACGGGCGCGCCGGGAGGCGTGGGTATGCACCCGAACGCCGCGGCGAGGTAGCTTGACCTGCGGATTAATTAAGTTACACAACTACGCCTCACGCAGGAGGGGTGACCTCGGGGTGGGGGTTAAATTGTTACAACCAAAATTTACCTCCACGCAGGGAGGGGTGGTAAGCCGGCCAGGCGGGGAGGGGAAACGAGGTGGGACGGCGGGCAATGGGCCCAATGGAAGAATCACCCTCCTTGCTGGTTCTGCTGACAGACAGTCGGTGTAGAGGACTCAGATTGAGCTCCTGATTTTTTCTGATGTTGAGACCAGTGGGGTTCTTTTTGTAGCTGGATGCCGAACTTCGTGGAATTTTATTGATTTATTCTGCTGTTGGTACCGGGCGTGGCAGAGGGAAGAACAATGGCTCAGGTTCTGGTCCACATGCGGCCTGAACTTCAGCAGTGGATTGCCGGAGGGGTCACGAGCACTCCCGAGCTTCGATTTGCAAATGGCGGGTGGCGTTGGAACCGTGGGAAAGACTATTTTTCAGCAGAGTTGGTCTTGTTGCGTTCTGACACCGATGGAGACTGGGAGGTCCCGTTGAAGGGGGACTGGTCGGAGGGGACTGAAGGGAGGCAGAAATGACTGTTCGGAGAAGAAAATTCGTAACTTCGTCTACCAACCTCCAAACGCAGCTCCGGCTTCTGATCCTGGAAACTGACTTGACGATGGAGAACTTTGATGAAGACCCTGGAGCCTGGATCCTTCAAGAAGTGGTCGTGGTTGCTGCCTCAAACTGCTTCAGGTCGCTGCCAGGTCTCCTCTGCGCAGTCAGGAAAGAAAGTCTCCTGTGGGCGGCCACAAACTCGGATCGACACGATTCCAACTCTCTTGCGAAGAGGACCCGTAGACCAACCACTTTGATGAAGAACTTGGTCGCCGATTCTGCCTGGAACAGGTTGGAAAACGAGCTGCAACTTCGGACCAGGATCTGCTTGTGGGCGGGAGTTGTCTTGTGGAGGGGAGGCTAAGGTGGTGGTGGTGTATGTGGGTGGAGATGGAGGGGGTGCGACCCTAGGAGGGAGGGGAAGGGGATGGACGACCTAGGGAGGTGAAGGGGTCCCTTGGAGAGGGGAAAGGGGTCTTGGGTGGAGGAATATGGCTTGGGAAGGGTGGGGAGTGGCCTTGGGAAGGTGAAAGGGTGCCTGGGAAGATGAAAGGGTGCCTAGGAGAAGGGGTTTCCACCTAGGGGTTGGAGGGGGAATTGAATGAGTGTATAGGGAAGGGGGAGGGGTCTTAAAGAAGGGTGATTAGGGAGGAGAGAGAGGGGATTTCGAAATTTAGAGAGAGAGAGGGAGAAGTAGTGAGAGAGAGAGAGAGAACTATAGAGAGAGGGAGAGAGAATACTTGAGGGTTTAATTTTTCAATTCATCAAAAGTTGTTACAAATGGGAGAGGGGGGGGTCCTTATATAGAGTTGGACCATTTGCACAAAACCCCCTAACAAAGTGCATAAATGCAAAAGACCAAGAGACAGGGGGGGGCGCCCATGGGCCAAGCCCACTAACTGGGCCCAATGTCCTCAACTAAGGGTCCAAATGACTCAAGACTTGGATAATTAACTCTAAGACCTAGATAATGGACTCAAATAAAGGAAAATTACACATGATATGACTCAAATAAAGAAACTACATAAGCAACAAATAAAGATAGCCATGAGGACCACATCTCCAAGGGGTCACGAAGTCGGAGTCGCCTCATGCCATAGGGAATGCCGGGAGATGTCCTCATCAGGTTCACCATTTGTCTGGCGGGTGCTCTCTTGTTCCCTTATACCGACAACATGGTGGAGGAAGACCAACTGGGTGCTATCTGCGGGATCTGGCGTGGAAAGAGGGTCGGACCCGCCGTCCTCGCCTATCTTTACAGCGGTCTTACTGCCTCGAGCCTGGGTAAGCCTCCATTTGGTTGTGCACTTGTCTTGAATTGTTGGCTGGATTTGCATTTCAAATTCGACCACCGTGAGGGAATGCCAACCGCTTCGAAGCTCTTCCAACAAAGCCCGCTTCACCACATAGCCGACGTGTTAGGCTTTGGTGGTACTGTAGTGAACCGCGTTCCGTGGCTGAAGAAACGTGAAGACTGGCGGTCTCACTTCCGCACCGTGACACAAGGCTTCTTCACTTGCGCACCGACATGTTTGCTTTCGCTTGATCTCCTCATGAGGCCTTCTCCCGAAGTTGATCTTCAACTGATCGGCGCGACCGAGTTTGTTCTTTACAACGCGCATCGGTGCTGCCTCCAGATTGGCATCCCACGCCATTCGTTCCCGCCACCGACTGACATTGTTCCTTTGAAGAAAAGGGAGTTGGGCACTGAAGCGGACGCGAAGGAAGCGAAGGCCATTAAAGCTCCCTGGAAGACAAGTGTTGCGGGAAAGGCCTTAGCGCACGTGGTGGAGGAATGCGAGCCGTGGAGGGCTTATGTAACCGAACTGGGGAAGTTAAGGCCTAAGGTGCCTAAACCCCTGATGTAGTTCACTCTGCTTTTCTGATGGAATAAAATTTGGCATTTGGATGTTTTGGACCCCCGTCCCCTTAATTATTATCTTTTTTATGGTTTTTCTTTTTCTTTATGTTTTTTTTTGTTTGGATTATATACATATTCTTGTCTTTTTTTTTTACTTTTATTATATATAAATATATATATATTTTTTTGAAAAAAAATTTATTATGGGGGCGTCCAGGGGCCTGGACGCCCCTAGTTTTTATTTGATTTTTTGTTTTGGGGGCGTCCAGGGACCTGGACGCCCCTAATTTTTATTTTATTTTTATTTTATTTTTTTTGTTTTGGGGGCGTCCAGGGTCCTGGACGCCCCAACTTTTATTTTTTTATTTTGTTTGATTTTTTTGTTTTGGGGGCGTCCAGGCGCTTGGACGCCCCAAATTTTTTTTGAATTTAGAAATAAATAAAAATTATGGGGGCGTCCAGGCGCCTGGACGCCCCAAAGAAGCTAATTCCTATTTATAAGGGTTGCCCCCCCCTTTTGCTCATTTACTGTTCAATCTGACGACCCAGTCACCCTAGACGACCTATTCTTAGTCCCCATGGAGCGAGGAGGATCGAGCTAGGGTGCAGGGAAGCGAAAACGACTGGCTCGTCGTGCGAGGAGGTTGAGGGATGATGCCGAGGAGGCTGCAGCAGAGGAGATTGCTGCGGAGGAGGGGATGGAGGTGCCTCTCCTGGCCGCGGAGGCTGCTGCGGATGCTGGTGACGCGGGAGAGGACGATCACGACCCGGTAAGTACTTCGGAATCCTCACTCTGTGGTTTAATAGGCTAAAACGGGCGTGCGAGAGGCTGTGAGAGAAGGCCGGGTAGTGAGAGAAGGAGGCGTCTAGGGGCCTGGACGCCTCCACTTTTTCTTTTTCTTTTTGTTTATTTATTTATTTACGTAAATAATAAAATAAATTTAAAAAATAAGGAGGCGTCCAAGGCCTAGGACGCCTCCATAATAATATATATATTATATATATATTTTTTATTTTTGGTTCTTGGATTTTTTTTCGAAAAAAAGAAATAAAGAAAATAGGAAGGAGGCGTCCAGGGGCCTGGACGCCTTCACACAAAAAAAATATATGTATTTATTTTTTTTTAAAAAAATAAAATAAAATAGTATATACAGTGTTATTGTTGATTACTGTTCATGATGCTGATGTGTTCTTTGTTGGTTTTGTGGCTTGCAGGGCGTGATGAAGGGCCGGATCAGCTGGTCCTTGGTGGTGGCAGCATACCGTGGGCTGCCGGATTTTCAGAGGGCGCGTGTGGACGCCATGGGCTTTGGAGCTTTCCTTAGGATCGAGCCCTTCCGGCTCGACCTTCCTCTTATCCAGGCACTGAGGGAGCGGTGGCACGCACCGAGCCGGGCGTTTCTGATGCCCTGGGGGCACATGGTGCCGTCACTGGAGGACGTGGCTCGGATCACCGGGCTACGAGTTGACGGAGAGGCAGTCAGCGGGGTCACCTACCCCGACTACCGAGAGAGTGCCCTGGACCTGCTGTGGTTAGAGACGAGCGTGACTGATAGAGACAGCAGGGTAGTCGGCCGAGTGGAGATCATGGAGGCGCTCGGATTCGTCGGCCCGCGTCAGCGGGTTAGCGAGACTGGAGCAGAGTTCTTGGCTCGACTGGAGGGGGATGCTCGTGCTGCTTTCACCCAGGACCCGAGCGAGCGGGAGCTGGTGGATCTAGACCTTCGGAGGTTTCTTTTCTTCTTCCTGGGCCGCCTTCTGCTAGGGACGAAGAGGGATGGCATCCACTGCCGTTTCCTCGGGATCTTGGCGGATCTGGACAGAGTGGGGCACTATGCGTGGGGAGCGGCTCTGCTTGCCCATCTGATTGCCGATCTCTCCCAGACTTCGGAGAAGGAGACGACAGTCAGCGGCTTCGCACCTTTCCTCCAGGTAAACATTTTATTTATGCATTCCCACAGTTAAATATGCAATTATTGTACTAATGATGTATGATGGATGCAGGTGTGGAGCTATTACTATTTCCCGATGGGGAGGGCTAGGCATGGGAACAGGAGGGCCGTGCCTCTGGCGCGGCAGTGGAGGCCGGTCGTGGTTGCAGCACCCCACGGCTACCAGCTGGCGTCACTTCGTCGGGAGCTGAGCGAGTATCCCGAGGCCATGGTATGATGCGTATGATTTTTTTGTGTTTATGCATGTGACTGAATAGTAACTAACATGATGTATGTATGGTGATGCAGGTGGTGTGGAGGCCCTACCTGGGCATGGGCGATGCTGGCCAGCCCTGGGTTGTAGCGGGTCTTCCTCGCTTCAGGCGGGACGTGTGGGTCCATTGCCTGAACGAGATTGAGCCGCTGCGGCTTAGACTGGTCATGAGGACATTGGGGCTGGCCCAGGAGTGGGTAGACGTAGATGCGCCGGCCCGCATTGGGCGGAAGACCAAGGGGAAGGCGAAGATCGTGGACTGGCGTACGCGCTTCCCAGCACAGTACCAGGACTGGCAGCAGGGCGGGGTCCCAGTAGTGTCCCACGTACAGGACAGCACAGACTACATGAGACGGTACCGAGCTACGTACGGGGACCGCCTCTCCTTGGGTGGTATGGCAGGGGTAAGTGAAATGAAACTGCTCCACCTTTCTATATGTATATACATGGGATACTAACTTATGTGTAATGCAGGATGCTCGTGATACCATGATCGCCAACCTGCGGGCCCAGTTGGCGGACGCCAGACGACAGTTGGTGGCCATCCGACAGGAGTTGGAGATCCTGGTGAGTTTATGCAATGCATTTTTTTTGTGACCTGGATTTTTGATGCTTAGCCTTTGACTGACGTTTGCCCCGTGTTTCAGCGGGCCCACCAGACAGCGGCAGCCGCGATGGCTGGTGGAGCGGGTTCCAGTTCGCGGGGCCCTCCTCCGGAGGTTTCTGCCCTCCAGGAGCAGCTGGCGTACACGGTGGCTCGGGCTGAGGAGGCCGAGCGTGACCGCGAGGCTCGAGTGAGTGCTTGCTTGGCCGCGACCCTTTTCTATCTACTTTCCTTCTATCACTGTTCTCTTACGGTGCATGCGTGCCTTGACAGGTGGCCGAGATCCGAGAGGCCCTGGCGCGTGCTGTTCGTGCTGAGCAGGAGCGCGATGCCCGGGTGGCAGAGCGTGACGCCCGGATTGCGGAGCTAGTGGAGGAGCGGCGACGGGAGGCTGAGGAGCTTCCTCGCGACGTAGTGGATCTGCGGATCGCCCTCGAGCTGTCGAGGAGAGAGGCGATGAGGGAGAGAGAGGAGAGGGAGAGGGATAGGGAGAGCGTGGAGAGAGAGAGGGAGAGGGATAGGGAGAGAGAGAGGGAGGAGCGACAGCGGGATCAGACCGAGAGGAGGGCTCTAGAGGCCCAGCTGCTGGAGCTCCGATTGAGTCTTGGCACGGCGGAGGGGAGGCTTCGGGAGAGCGAGGAGCGGTACCAGAGGGCGAAGGAACGCGGGGCGCGACTTCGTCAGTCTGGTTCTTTTTCCATGGGCAGCTACCTGGTTTCTTCGGCCGAGGAGCGTCGTCGCGCCTTCGAGGCTGGAGTGCCACCCCAGGGCGAGGCGAGCACGGCTTCTCAGGGTTCACAGAGGTCGCGGAGGCCCCCTAGGGATCTCCGTCAGAGGAGGGAGGAAGGAGATGACCAGGAGGGTGACGGTGAGAGTTAGAGAGTTGCTTGTACGTCACCCTTCTCACTGTATGATGTACTTTCGGCTATTATATGAAATGGAAATGGCTTTTGTGGTGTGTGTACTTTTCTCTCTCCCACACTTTCTTTTTTTGCACTGAGTTGTCCCTTGAGGCACGCTCCGCGAGACCTTGCCCTGAACAGCGGGGAACTATGTTTTGCACGGGGGGATTTTGTTTCCTTTCCCCCCTTTTGGGCGCGTCCAGGCGCGAGGACGCGTCTTAATCCTTGATTTTAAATTTAAAGCGATGGGTGGTCCTTTCTTCTCCCGTGCCTTACCCGCAAACGAGCCCGCCTCCCGCCGAAACTCGCTTGCCCCTTTTTCGTCTTCCTCCTCTTTTGATCGATGGAGTTCGGTGGGCCCGACCGTGGTGAAGGTGGAGAGGGACGAGGAAATCCTCGCCCAAGGAGGGACGCGCCCGATCACGGAACGGCGTCCATGGAGGAGGAAGGGCCGCTTCGGGCCCCCGAGGGACCCGAGGGGCCCGGATGGCGTGGGAGGAGGTGAACACGGTCCGGTAGGTCCTCCGATCTCTTCCTCTTTTAATTCATTTTGGGTTTTGAAGCGAGCCGCGCGAGGAGGAAAGGGTTCGGCGAGTGTTGCACTCAAATGATGGACGCGTCCTAGACAGGGGACGCGTTCCTTTTGACTGATATGGGACCCCTTTCTTGGTGCAGGACATGGCAAGGACCCTGGGCCTGGCTGATGAGTGGGCGAGTGCGGACGAGCCGAGCCGCGTCAGGAAGGAGAGTCGCGGCAAGGCGAGGCTCGAGGACTGGCCCGTACGTCTCCCTGGACAGCAAGGGGGTGTACTGGTGCAGGACAGTGCCGACTTCCTGCGGCGGCAGAGAGAGAGTTACGCGGGACTTCCCCAAGCTGGGGACACGCGTGGCATCGGCGGCTCGCGCGCCCAGCTGTCAGAGACTAGGCGGCAACTGGCCGTCGCTCAACATGAGCTGTCGCTCCTGGTAAGTTACGTGCCGCCCTTTTAACTTCAGATTTTGGAGTTTCACTGACGGCCGTTGTTTATTTTGTTCCAGCGTGCCCAGCAGACAGTGACGGCGGGGATGATTGGTGGCACATCTTCCAGTTCCTCGGCCCCTTTTCTCGAGATTGCTTCCCTCCGGGAGCAACTTGCCGGTGCGGTGGCCCGTGCGACCCGGGCGGAAGAGGAGCGTGACGCCTGGGTGGCGACTGTAGCGGAGCTGCGGCATCGTGGTGAGGAGAGACCTTCTCCAGACATCCTGGAGTTAAGGGTTCTTCTGCAGATGATGAGGAGAGAGGTAGAGAGAGAGAAAGCCGAGAGAAGGTCCGAGCGACAGCGGGATCTGACCGAGAGGAGGGCCTTGGAGGCCCAAGTGAGGGAGCTCCAGCTGGGCCTTCAGGCCGTCGTGCAGAGGCTAGGAGGGATGGAGACGCGCTACGAGAGAGCGCGAGAGTTCGGGGAGCGACTCCGCCAGTCCGGTCGCTTTGCCGCCAGTGGCTTCTTCGCCACGCCAGGGGAGGAGCAGCGAGTCACTGCTGCGGAGCAGGCGCCCAGAGGCGAGGCAGGTGCTACTGCACGGGGATCCCGGAGGCTTCTGAGGGACCCTCACCTCGGGGGAGAGGAGGAGAGTGCCCGGAGAGATGAGTGATGGTGAGGATTGGCGGGCTAGTGGACCCGTCACCTCTTTATGTTTATGATGTTTTTGACAGCTGATGTAGAATTATGAATGGAGTGATTTGATTTTCTGATGCTTGTTTGTCCTCTTGTGCGTTCCTTCTTCCCTACACTTCTTCTCCTTTGCACTGTTCCCATGTGACGGATCTGTCGAGACTCCGCCTCGAGCGGAGAATCACGTCTTGTTGTGACCATTTTCCACGGGAATCTGCCGTCGAAGTCAATACTGACGGCCCTAGTTCCTTTTCCCAGATGTTGTGCCAAATTTTGCGGGCGTCCTCCAAAACATGATAGGGTATCCCTAGACAACATAGGGGCTATTCGTCCTATTCTTCGTCCAGTCAATCACCCTGTGCGAGCGGTGAAGCGACACATGGGGCCGCTTGGCCGGTGTCTTATTGCGAGGGCTATCATCGACAGGTGATGGAGGTAATCTTGGCCCGCACTCCTTCCATTTCTATAAATTCTTGTCCCTTTTATCTTCCCAGGTATATCGAGGAATAACTCGAGGAGCACAAGTTCTTACGGGAGAGGAGGAGTTCAAAATTCTGAGAGTTGGATGGAGGGCGAATCTTCCCACTCCTCGAAGAGAAGCAGGTCCAGTGGTAGTAGTTCCAGGAGGCTTTCAGACTTTGAAGGGCACTTCAGCGAAAGGGCCCAATCACAACTCGTAAGCCAAGTTTTCTTGCCCTTTTCTCATTTTTTCTTCCTTTCTTCTGACCAAACCTCACCCCCATTCCTTGTATGTGTAGGTTGTGATGAAATCACAAATCTTATGGGAGTTGGTAGTAGCAGCGTACAGGGGCCTCCCAGATTTTCAGAAGGCGAGGCTAGACGTGATGGGATTTGGTACCTTCCTTCGGATCGAGCCGATCCAACTTGACCTAGTCCTGATCCAAGCCTTGTGTGAGAGATGGGACCCAGTGAGCCGGGCATTCCTGATGCCCTGGGGGCACATGGTGCCCAGCTTGGAGGATGTGGTCCGGATCACAAGCCTGAAGGTAGAAGGCGAGGCAGTGACCGGAGTCACTTACGCGGACTACAGAGAAGGTGCCCAGAAGTTACTGGGTTTGGACCTAGATGGTCGGAAGAACAGGTCGGTAGCTAGGGCGTCCCTCATGGATGCATTAGGGCTCACCGACACTCGTCGGCGGGACGACGAATCCTCAGAAGAGTTCATGGAAAGGATGGAAATAGGATGCCGTGCCGTGTACTGCACAGATTTCGGCAACTGGGAAAGATGTAACATAGATTTGAGGAGATTTCTCCTCTTCCTTTTGGGGAGATTGGTACTGAGCTCGAAAGGGGGTGGTATCCAATGTTGCTTCCTGGAGCTGTTGTCAGACCTTGAAAGAGTAGGGTATTATGCCTGGGGAGCCGTCATGCTGGCACACTTGTTTGCAGGCCTATTCCAAGAAACGGATCGTGAGATGACTGTGAGTGGTTTCACACCATTCATCCAGGTATTTTTTTGGTTTTGCTTGTTTTGTATTTTTTTGTTGTTTTCGCAAGGTGCTGATGACCTGCGCCGAGCAGTTATGGAGCTATTATTACCTCCCTATGGGGAGAGCTCGACATTGGCGACCCGTGATGGTGCCGCTAGCCAGGCGGTGGGAACCCGTCATGAGTGCGGCACCCCTAACCTACCAACTGATGGTGTTAAGGCAGGAGCTACAGGAGTTCCCTACGGCGATGGTAAACTGGAGACCCTACTCAGACATGGTCGATGCCAACCAGCCGTGGGTTCTAGCAAGTCGTGCCCGGTTCGGACGGGAACTATGGATGCACTGCCTGAATGAAATCGAGCCGCTTCGGCTACGATTAGTTATGAGGACTTTAGGACTGGCTCAAGAATGGGTGGATTCAGCTGCGCCACCTCGTGTCGGGAGAAAGACGCGGGGACCGGCGACTTGCATTGACTGGCGCGTGCGATTCCCCGAACAGTATGAGGACTGGCAACGGGGTGGCACGATTGTAGAATCACAGGCGCGGGACAGCGAGGACTACTTGCGTCTATATAGGACAAAGTACGCAGAACGGTTCCAACACAGGGGACTTGTGGAGGTAGGTTTCCCCTTTTTCTCTTCTCTTCTTTCTCCTTTTCTTGGTTTTTTTGGTAAAAATGCTGACTTGTAAGGCTGCAGGATGTCCGGGATGCCATGATAGCGAATTTACGAACTCGCTTGGCAGAGATGGAACAACAGTTGGGTGATGCCCGCGGAGCTACGAGCGCCTTGGTAGGTGTACAGTACGTTCCTAGTTAAAACCCCAGATTCCAGATGTTGGCTGCTAATTCACATGGTCGCAGCATGCCCAGATTAGCGCAGCCTCCCCAGCGATGGGAGTAGGTGGTGCCTCTTCCAGCTTGTGGATTCCCACCTCAGAACTTGACTCGCTTCATGAGCAACTTGCTCACGCCACGCAGCGTGCTGCGGAGGCAGAAGGAATGCTCCGTATACAGGTAAAAGTTTCAGCGTTGAGTTCTCTTTGTTTACGCCTTATCGCGTATCTGAGATGGTACACTCGGCAGGAAAAGGAGACGGAAGAAGCGCTTGCCCAAGCTACGCATAAGGAGGCTAGGATAGCAGAACTGGAGAGGGAATTGCGGCGTCATCCTGATGACGACTCATCCAGGGATGCTATGGAACTGAGGATCACTCTCCAGTTAGAGAGGGAAGACCGTGAGAGAGAACGGGCAGAGAGGGAAAGAAACGCAGAGAGAGAAAGAGCCAACAGTTTGGCTAAAAGGGAGGAGCGAAGGGCCATGGAGGCCCAACTATTCGAACTCCGAATCGGCCTTGGTCTTGCTGAACAGTGGCTGAGAGATGGTGAGGAGCGCTACCGAAAAGCACGAGAGCGTGGCTTTTGTGTTGGTAGCTTCTCTGCTGCTTTCGTGGATCAACGCCGGGATGTGGGAATAGGAAGAGGAGTACAGAGCGGCAGGAGTACCGCTTTTCGTAGTTGGGTAGCACCTTTGAGAGTGTTTTGCCCGGAGAGTAGTGGGACGAATAATGCAGAGAGAGAGGGCGGAACTTGATGTAAATTTTTTGGTTTTTTTTTTTTTGGAATAAAACACAAGGTTTGGTTTGTTTGTTTTTCACCTTTGCTTCAGTTACCTGAATCCCTGCACATATCACTGAAACAAACAAATCAGAATTTCTGTTCTAACTTGGCCCCTTGCTCAATAAGCAAATGGTCACTGTGACTGTCCTTGATAACTGGTCAAGGGGCCAAGCCTTTATTTAACGAAGGCAAGGGAAAGATGCGGTGATGATAAATGCGACAGGCAAGCACACGAATGCAAGCGATATTAAAAATGAGATGATGCACGTAAATGCAATCATGCAAAATTGATTTGTTTTCTTTTTTATATTTGACATTTTTTTTGTTTTATCATAAAAAGATTTTTTTTGTTTGCAAATATGTACATTTCTCTTTTCTATTTTTTTGTGCTTTTATCATTTCAATTTTTTTATTGCTAACGCCCGACAAGCACCCAAATGGCACCTAACCTACGTGAGACAGGGGTTTCTTACTAACCTCCCAGGTATCTTAAGTGCACATCTAGGTTGATTTGGGCCTCTAGACCCCTCGAATGACGATCCCGCCGGCTAAGACTTACCCTGATGACAATACCGTCATGCCATGCTTAGGCTCCCAGTTGCTTCCGACCACAGGGATTCACCCAAAAGGTGTTTGAGGTAGATGATTTGCCCGACCCGGGTCTGTTTCCTCACAACTCTAGATGGTATAAGATGGAACACCCTGGAACCCTAACGACCAACCGCGCGACGCTGACCCGGAATCAGCCGCCGTCGCACCCATAGGTGACGCGCTTGCATTGGCCTAAGCCCGAGGTTAAACAAGAAGACATCAAGGTGGTAAACAGGGGTCTTGACCAGCTAGAAACACAGAGACTCCTTCGCAGCGATAGCTTTTGCTTTTCAAAGTAGGCAACCAAATGTGTATATTAAAATAAGGTCGCAGACCCTGGGCAGTTTTCACCTTTCAGAAACTCCATCGAACCTTCATCTTTAGAGGGAGAAGGAAGAGCGTAGGGGATAAACCTCCTGAGAGGACCGGCAAAGCCGTTAACCCGGCGAGGGAATAAGGGCCCATTAACTCTTTCCTTTCGGACAACTTCGGACCAAATCTCGAGCATTTACATTCCACGGCCCCCCTTTGTGGATTCAGACTTTTACTTTGAGGGGTTCCGTTTATCGTACCAGGCACGGTCACGACCAGGCTTTTCTCTTGATTTTGATTTTGTATTTCTTTCTGTGAGGGAGATATAGTCGTTTGACGTTGGTGGGCTCCCTCTTCGTATGCCTGCGGGGACACTGCCCTCTTCTCGTGCTCTGATCGATGCTCGAGGAAATGGGTCCTACTCTTGCCTTTGGGGTTTGAGTTTCGGTTTCTCATGCTCAGCGTTTTAAGGGCGCCGACTGTCTCATTTGGTCGAAGAGAAAAGAATAAAGATTACAGCTTCCGGAGATCTTCTAGGTGTGGCCCTACCGTAGGTGATGCTACCGATTTTTTTGAATAAAATACATAAGTGAGCACATGTTAGCTTCCTTCGAGCGAGCATAGGCCGACGTGGCCGGACAGGGATCTCCACGGTTCTGGCAAACCAAGACCCGGTGCCTACCAAGCCTTAATGGGCCCTATCCTAACATGAAGGTTAGATGCAGGGACTTAACTACATGGTGCCTGCCAGGCATCGGCATTTTGAATTTTCCATATTTTTAGTGGTTTTCAATATTTCCTTGTTTTTGATGTTTTTTTATCTTTTCATCATTCATTTTTTTTTGTTTTGTGCTAAGGGTAGTATTTCTTAAGATAAAGCCCATTCCAAGGGTGGGATAACTCGGTCCCTTCGGCGTTGATTAGCTTGTAGGCGTTGCCAGGGTACACGGCTTGAATTACAAATGGTCCTTCCCAATTGGGTTGGAGCTTAGAACGCGGCCCTCCAGGTTTGACAAAAATTCTTTTTACGACCATCTCACCGACTTTGAATTTTCTCTCAACGACTTTCTTTTGGTAAAAGCGAGCGAGTCTATTTTGATACACACGCGCGTGTTCGGCGGCGGCCAGCCGTTTCTCATCCAAGAGTTCCAACTGGGCGAGGAGTGAATTACGACGATCGTCGAGGGGAAATTCCTCATCCAATTGTACCCTGAGAGAAGGGATCAGAGTCTCGTACGGGACTACCGCTTCCATACCATAAGTGAGGGCAAATGGAGTCTGCCTGGTGGGGGTACGGATTGAGGTGCGATAGGCCCATAGGGCTTTGACAAGCTTTTTTGGCCAGTCTGAAAACTTACTAGACTCGCAGGTTTTTTTGATGATTTTGAGCAATGTTTTATTGGTGGCCTCCGCTTGGCCGTTACCTTGTGGGTAATAAGGCGATGAATGATGCAATGCAATTGCGTACCTTTTGCAGAGGTCCTGTAGGTCCTGAGAAATGAATTGTGGCCCATTGTCGGTGACGATCGTGCTTGGGACGCCGAATCTGGCGAGAACGTTCTTCATGATGAACTTGCAGACTGTTGACGCCTTGATCTCCGCGTAAGCTTCGGCTTCGGCCCATTTGGTGAAGTATTCCGTCGCAGTAAGGATGAAAGATTTCTGCTTGGTGAGAGAATTGGGATCACCTAAGGGACCAATGATGTCGAATGCCCACATGGAGAAAGGCCATGGGGAGGATATTGGATGAAGTGAGGAAGATGGTGAATGGATTTTATCGGCGTGAAGTTGACACTTGACACACCTACGGACATAGACAGCACAATCCTCTTCCATAGTGGGCCAATAAAAGCCTTGACGAATGATCTTCTTGGCGAGCATCTGACTATTCACGTGGCCACCGCACACACCCGAGTGCGTCTCTTCTACACATTTCCAAACCTCATCGTCACCAAGACATCTTAACAGAATACCAGTAAGGCTCCTCCTATAGAGTAGACCTCCAATCAATGTGTATTTCTGAGCCACCCTTCTTATGGCTTTCTTGTCCTCTGTGGTGGCCCCTTCAGGATAAGACTGATCTTGGCAATATTTGACAATTTCATAGAACCATGGTTTCTCTTCATCAGCCAGTTCTTCTTCGGCCTCTGCCAACATGAGCTCCCTCTTCTCAAGGATATCTTCCTGCAGGATCTTCCTTGCTATCCTGTCTTTGATGTTTACGTAGGAAGCATCATCGATTGCAGGGGCGTGAAGTTTGTAGATGGAAATGGACTTAAACCATCTTCCTAGAGGGAACCTTATGGATGATGCCAATGAGGCGAGGGCATCGGCGAGAATATTCTGATGACGAGGGATATGAACAAAGATCAGTTTTGTGAACAGTTTGGCAAAGGCAGCAGTGAGTTCTTGGTATGGCTTGAGTTTGGGATCGCGAGTGCGATACTTAGTGAGTACCTGGCGAAGGATGAGTTGACTATCACCTACGACTCGCAACTCAGTGATACGAAAAGAATGAGCGAGTCCTAGGCCAGCTAGAAGAGCTTCATATTCGGCTATATTGTTGGTGACTGGAAATTTGAGCTGGTATGCCAATGGGAATGTGAGGCCTTCCGGCGACAGGAGGGCGATGCCGATTCCTCTCCCTTGAGAATTCAGAGCTCCATCAAAATATAGCGTCCACATTGGCTCATCTGATTGGTTGATGGACATTAGTTCCTCATCTGGAAACTCTGATTGGACGGGATCGAACTTGGGAAGAGGATGGTGAGCGAGATGCTCGGCTATGGCATAACCTTTAATCGCCTTTTGCTGGATGTAGGTGATGTCGAACTGAGAGAGAAAACTTTGCCAGCGTGCTAGCCTATCCGTAAGGACGGCTTTCTCCAGAAGGAATTTGATAGGATTCATCGAGCAATCAAGTGGACTTCGTGAGCCAAGAAGTAGTGCTTCAATTTCTGCACTACCCAAACGAGGGCAGCACAGGTTTTCTCCATGCCGGTGTACTTCTGCTCACAGGGATTGAGAAGTTTGGACAAGTAATAGGTTGCCCGTTCCTTGCCTTCTTCATCAGCTTGTGCGAGGACGGCTCCCACGGAGTCATCCAAGACTGAGATGTAAAGGATCAGAGGTTTTTCTGGTTTAGGTGGAATGAGAACGGGTGGACTAGCCAGATATTCCTTCAACCCTTCAAAAGCTTTCTGACATTTAGAATTCCAGTGGAATTCTACTCCTGGCTTGGTCAACTCGTAGAGAGGTCTACACCTTTGTGAATGTTGAGACACAAACCGACGAATAAACTGCAGCCTGCCGATTAAACCTCGGACTTCCCTCAAATTCTTGGGAGGCGGCATATCCCTGATAGCCTTGGCTTTGTCGGGATCTATCTCGATCCCTCTTTTACTCACAATGAACCCCAGCAATTTACCTGACGACACACCAAACATACACTTTTTCGGGTTCATTTTCAATTGGAATTCTCTTGACCTTTGCAAGACCTTAGCCAAAACTTCTGGATGTTCCATCCTGGTCCTTGATTTCACCAATAAGTCATCCACATACACTTCCAGATATATGTGCATCATGTCATGAAATATGGCCATCATCGCTCTTTGGTAAGTAGCTCCAGCATTCTTTAACCCAAACGGCATGACCACGTAACAATATGTTCCCCAAGGGGTAGTGAATGACGTCTTTTCCTGATCCTCTTCTGCCAAACGAATTTGATTGTATCCTGAAAATCCATCCATGAAAGAGAGGGTTTCAAAACCTGCCGTGTTATCAATCAACACATCAATGTGAGGTAAGGGAAAATCATCCTTTGGACACGCGCGGTTAAGGTCCCGGAAGTCGATGCAAATCCTGACTTTCCCATCTTTCTTCATGACCGGGACAATGTTCGCCACCCATTGAGGATAAAGAACGACTCTAATGAACCTGGCTTTGTGGAGCTTATCGACCTCTTCTTTCATTTTCAAAGCCATCTGAGGGTGGAAACGCCTTAACCTTTGTTTTACCGAGATGGACCCTGGTTTTAGGGTTAAACGGTGTTCGACCAAGGTTGAATCCAAACCCGGCATATCATCGTAGCTCCATGCAAACGTGTCCTTATATTCCTTGAGGACCTCAATTAATGCCTCTTCTTCAGAGGGTGGTAGGTTGTCACTTATGAGGATGATCCTAGGGTCTTCCTCAGTCCCCAAGTTGACTTCTTTGGTGGATTCTTCTACGGCGGTTGACGGCTCGTCGAATCTCCTCATTCCGCTAGCGTATGCGCCCGCCGCATCCTCATATTCTTCACCCTCATCTTCAGTGGGGCATTCTTCATTCGTGATCTCGTAGACTCCATACCCTTCATCAGATGCACAGTCGCCCTCGCATTCTATTTCGGGTAGCTGGATGGGATTTTCTAACAACTGGGGGATGGCAAGAAGGGCCTGACACCTGGCGGCCAAATCCAGAAGGAATCGACGAGGGATCTGCCTACCCTTGGATTTCTTCCTAGGTACTACCCTTGGCCTATCATTCCTAGATTGACTGACAATATTTACAGACGAAGAGGAAGATGAGGAGGATGGTGTAGAATGTACAGGAGAAGACCCCTCAGAGGAGGGGTAGAAAAGGTCGCTCATCGGACCTTGGACGGGTGGTCCGCAAGGCGGTACGCACCCGTGGGAGATGTAGGAGGTTTCCTCAACGAAGATGTGTTGTTGGAGAGTTTGAAAATTGACGTTTTTTTTTCGTTTTCATTTTTAATGACAAAGCAGTGAAAAGAGATTGGAGGAGAGAGGAAAGTGATTATGGCTAGAGGATTGTGGGGCTCGTAGAGCAGATCATGGTTGAAGACCTGGCGCGGGTTGAAAAGCCCGCGTAGGTATGTAAGCAAAGAAGGGGACCTGGGAAGATCATCAGATAATTGTCTGGCCCAGGAAGAAGATATCAGCAATGGCTGAGACGAGTGGATGGAGAGGATGGCGGCTAATGAGCCGTCGACGGTAATGTTGAGGACGGATGAAGATCCGTCGATGACAGAGTCCTTCTGGCGAGGACGAGGATAGTTTGGAACCTTGGCAAGAGTGGTAATATTCTCTGGTATTTCGAAGATCAATGGTGGTCCTTCAAGCTATGGAGATGAGAACATCCTTTCCAGTGCAACGGAAATGTCCCATATGTCGAACCATTTGTCCCACTCGCATTCCGGATCTTTGATCTTGCCTCTTTTGGTGATCCTCGGACATTTTTCAGCCAAATATACAGCATGTGATCCTCCATATGCTTCTCGTGGGTGATCTCCCATCTGAACAACGGGCCCTCTGTTGAAGTGGTTTGATAGAGTCCACGTGAGGGGCTTCCAATCTGCCTTGAACGGTCCTTTGAAGCCTAGGCCAAACCTACGGTTCGGCCTAATTTCTTTTGGCGGCTTGAGCATACCCTGTAACTGTGCGCCCAGACCTTTTCCCTGTTGATAGCCGATGTTCCTCATAATCTCCCAACCTTTGGAGTGAAAAGGGAGACAGGATGTTGCGGTTGCCCTGACCGGCTCCTGTGGTGCTAGTGGAACATGAGATGGATCACGTACGTCCAGCAGTGACAATATGGGCCGATGAGACGGCCAAACAGAAGGCAGAGAGGTGTTGATAGCATCCACTGTGTGAAGGACCGGTGTACTGACCACTTTAATAATTCTCCCATTGTAAGGAAACTTCATGCACTGATGGTTGGTGGAAGGCACAGCGTCCATGGCTTCGATGTAAGGGCGACCCAGTATAGCCTTGAATGTGGGGTCCATGTCGAGGACCTAGTTCTGCCTTCAGAATAATCATCCCCTGCGGCGGCCTTTTGCTATTGTCATAAGCCGTGACCGTGATCGAGGAAGGTCTTATTTGTTCCTCGTTGACCCCACACAACTGAAGAGTGCTCATGGAGATCACATTTATGGATGCACCCGTGTCCACAAGACACGGGTTTATGGATACCCCATTAATTTTTATTGAAATGCACAATGCATATTTTCGAGATTCCTTGGGAGCGAGCTCGTAGTTGTGAAACATGATGACTGGTTGTGTGTCTGTTGGGGTTAGGACGGTCGAAATCTTCTCCACGGGGAGGTCTTCATTAACCATGACCTTTTGAAGATATTCCATCAAGGCCGCCTGGTGGGATGTGGATCTTTGAAGTAGCTCTAGGATGGAGATCCGGGCAGGCGTCTTGTCCAAGTGTTTCAGTAGATCATACTGTGTTCCAGGGATAGCTCTTTCTGGTTGTTCTGCATCATCCTTCTCTGGCTGAGATTGCTCGGGATTCTGACTGTTGTGGGGGAAAACCCTGTGGAAAATCCTTCCACTCCGGAGCACCATTGCCTGCGGCTTTTGTACCTCTGTGGGGGTAGCAGTGGGTTTTAACAGGGGTTTGAGGGGTAGTAGTGGAGGAATGGTTGATGAAGCAGGGGTGATGACGGGAGCAGGGATTCTGATGAGGGGTTTGTTAGGTGGAGGCATGGCAGAGGTAGAGGGGATATCGCGCAGATTATGAAGGATAAGGGGTTTGGAAGGTGGAGGTGGAGGTAAGGTTTGAAACGGGTAAAGGTTTTGAGGCGGATGGTGGGTGATGAGTGGTTTTGAAGGCATTAGTGGTGATGTGGTGGAGAAAGACGGGGTTATGTATGGTGGACGGATGATAAGGGGTTTAGAAGGCGTAGGGGTAAATGTGGTAGAGGTGGATGGTAAAGTGGGGGAGTGGGAGAAGGTGAGAGGGTGTGAAGGCGTAGTAGAAAGTGTCGGTTGATAGGAGGTCGGGGTGCGGATGAGAGGGCGTAATGGTAGTGGAAATGGTGAAGGCGATACCGATGCGGGTTGATGAGAGAGAGGTGCTACCCGGGCAAGGTGAGGGGGTTGCATGACGATAGGGTTGGAGGTATAAAGAATGGAGGTACTTTCCTGGTGCCACACCTGCTCTCTCCCGACTTCCGGGAAGGAGGAGATGGGGTTAACCTGATGATTGGGCTGTTGGTGCTCCGGTAGTGGATTCTGGATTATGCCCATGTCGAGCTGTTGTTGTGGGGCCTGCTGAGGCTGCTGTTGTTGTTGTGGTTGCTGCTGTTGCTGCTGTTGTAACTGCTGCTGTGGCCTCTGAGGAGGTCTCCTAGCCTTGAGAGCCGCGACGTACCGTCTCATCTCATCCCAATCTATTTGATGTTCATCATTCATATCGTGGATGTAATCTTTGAAATGGAAGCAGTAATCCACTGTGTGTCCCGGCTGCCTGTGGTAGACGCAGTATTTGGAGGTATCAACATTGGGGGGCCAGGCGGGCCTTTCTCTGGGTAGGGCGAGTTGGTTTGATGCCATGAGGGCATTAAAAATATCTGCTAAGGTTTCTGGCAATGGTGGATAGTAGGCTCTCTTAGGACCGAGCGGCCTCCTTTGTTGCTGTTGGGGACCATAGTTCCCCGGGGGTGGAACTTGGTTGTACTGAAGCGGTGGTTGTTGTTGCTGAGGTTGTGGTTGTTGTTGCTGGGGTTGGCGTAATGGAGGC
Organism: Amorphophallus konjac; assembly: GCA_022559845.1. Lineage (NCBI taxonomy): Eukaryota > Viridiplantae > Streptophyta > Magnoliopsida > Alismatales > Araceae > Amorphophallus > Amorphophallus konjac. Next base: position 117,406,701 of record CM040125.1, read on the forward strand.
ATATTATCCTGGGGTGGGTTATTTTGGGGTGGAGGACGGAGAGGGAAAGGACCTGATTGAAGGGGTAGTCGGGGCATTTGTTGAGGCCTTGGGTTGACTGCATAGTTGGCATTGTTGACCGCACTGACTTGCTCATTTGTCACGACCCCTTCTGTGGCTCCTCCCGGGACACCAGCGCCTGTCTTTCTGACCACTTTGGGCTTCGGCGACTCAAACATGTTCATGATGGGGGAGTCTTTTAGCTGGGTTTGGATGTATCGGGCCCTTTCATAGAGTTCCTCCATTGTAGTAAGTTTATTCATGGCGAGGACGTGTCTGAACTGCGGGGTTGCATTAGACACAATCATCTTCACTTGTTCGGGCTCGGAGAGGGTATCCCTTATTCTTTCCGCCAGAGACCTCCATCTATCAGCATATCGGACAAAATCCTCGTCGGGTTTCATCTTTTCGGCCACTAGGTCGGTAATGGAGAGTGAGGGACCGACCCTATCCCTATATTTCTGCAAGAACCTTCTCTGCACTATTTCAAAATTCTCGGCCTCGCGGGGCTCCAGAGAATAGAACCACTCAAGCGCAGGACCATCCAATGATCTCCGAAAGAGGTATGCCAGGGACCTCTGATCGTTTTGCCAATAAGAGGACTCATACATGAAGTCCTTGAGGTGAATGAAGGGGTTGCCGGTACCATTGTATCTGCGGTACGTGGGCATTTCGGAGGGAGGGAGATGAATGACGGGGAGGATTGGCAAAGCAACCTCCGGGATGGCTTTCACGTCCACCATTCTTCTCAGATTTTGAAACTGCTTGTCCATGCGATTGAACCTATTGAGGAGCGATTGGGCGAGCTCCTCTGGGGGTGAAGGTGGCACTTGCCATTGGGGGAGAAACTGTCTCCCGGAGACTTGAGGGGGAAACCCGGAATGAGAGGGAACTGTCGGACCACCGACAGTTGGCCCTTGCTGAAACGGTGTGTGAGGAACACCGGGAGTTTGAGATTGTGACGGGAATTGGAATGAGGGAGGTTGTTGGCTCGCTTGTCCTTGAAGCGAGGGAGACTGGATGGCTTGCGCCAATGAAGGAGATGGAATGGCCTGCACGGACTCGTGGAGAGGTGCGATAGCCGGAGTTGACTCCTGGGGCGTGGGGGAAACAGATTTCCCCTTTAGAATGGCCTGGAAGGCCCGGAGCTGTTCAGAGGTAAGCTCCGTGTTGGCGAGGACGCCCAGTAAGGAAGTGATATCCTGTGGCGGGGACGTGTCCCCGGCAATAACCTGCACCTCATGCGAGGGGTCATGAGAAGGACCCGAGTCCATAGCATAGACTCGCGGGTCGGCTGTCAAACCACGGCTAGGGTGGTTCTCCTCAGAAGACTCGTGAGACATGCTCACAGTTCTCCCAGAACGCAAAAACATACACTAGCAAGTAGGTAGCAGAGATTATCAAACAAGTGGATGCCTTTACGCCCTTTTTTTTTGTTTTGATTTTGATGATTTTTTTGTGTGTTTTTAGCGAGATCCGAAGTTCACACAAGATAGGGACCCTAGTTTATTTTTGTTTCACCGCCGTGTCAGCTAGGGTCTCTCGTCTCACCACGAATGAAATGACTAACTTCGGGGAACTTCAATGGTACAACCAGCCCAGTGAACGAAGAGGAGATTCTTCGATGTCGGGGACTTACGGAGGTCCCAGTGTAGGAGATTCTAGTCCGTTGAGAGGAATTTCCAAACGGAGAGTCCTTCCTTCACTGGGAAAGGGTGATCCTCAAAAAAAATGAAAAAAAGGATAGAAAAGAGGAATGGATGTATGCAATGGAATGCTGACAGATATATGGAGTGGGAAAACAACAGAAATAACAAGCATGTAATAAACAAAGAACCAATCAGAACTGACGGTACTGCCGTGAGCACAACGGGGGCACGCGTGGGCGCCAAGGTGGAGAGGCACGGGTGGTGCCGAACTTGCAAGGGTAGCCGGGAGGAAGCAGTAGAAGTCCCACCGTGATCACCAATCTGTGAGCGACGTCACGCGGTTCGGAGTTCGATGGTGCGGGGAAGAGGATGCGGAGAGTGCGCGGGCTCTTCTTTTTGTTTGTTTTGCTGTTTGCTGCAACACAGAGATGAGAGAAGAGAGAGAAGGGGCCACCACGGGAGATTGCTCCGGCGGGGCGAGCGGGACAAGTATAATATAGCAAGATATGGGGTTCAAACGGCCATAGCGGGAAGTGACTCGCCGCGACCTCGGGGGGACGGGAATGGTGCAGAAATTAAATAACAAAAATTGAAACGGCCATTGGGGAAGTGACTCGCCGCGGCCTCGAGAATATGAGCAGAATATAGCAGGATATAAAAGAGAATATAAGAACAGAGATTTAAACGGCCATTGGGGAAGTGACTCGCCGCGGCCTCGAGAATATGAGCAGAATATAACAGAATATAGAGAGAGTATAAGAACGGAAATTTAAACGGCCATTGGGGAAGTGACTCGCCGCGGCCTCGATGATATGAGCAGAATATAACAGAATATAGAGAGAATGTAAGAACGGAAATTTAAACGGCCATTGGGGAAGTGACTCGCCGCGGCCTCGATGATATGAGCAGAATATAACAGGATATAAAGAGAATATGAGAACAGAAATTTAAACGGCCATTGGGGAAGTGACTCGCCGCGGCCTCGATGAAAAGATGTGATCGCCAGGGGCCGAAAGACCCCAAAATAAGAAAGTGATCGCGCCTACCTCAAGAGCGGGAGATGGCGGGTTGCTTCTTCCTCTCCTTCCGGCCGACCGACGGAGAGAGCTTTCCTCGGCTACCCTTGCAAAACGACGACCAACAAATGACAAGTGGCTTAGAAAGATGAATGTGTAGTATTCATATCCTTGCAATAAAAATGACGAAATAACGGGAAGACACACACCTGGTTGGTGTTATCTTTTAAACCCCTCTCGGACTCGAGTAGGAGGAAAATGAGATGATGGATGCGAGATGATGAATGCAAAGAACTACGAAGAAAAGGAAAGAGTTGGCTTATTGGATGTGCTGGTGGTGAAATTCGGCGGAGCTCCGGCAGCGTGGGGACGACGTAGAAGCGCGGTAGATGAAGACGACCTTCCTCTCGCGAGCGTGGGCACCCGAGAAGCCGGCAGAACCTCCACCTACAAAAGACCCCACGGGTTAGAAAAATGACTCCGTAGCCTCTGGGCTCTGGCAGCCTATCGGATCACTGCTTAGCTCCCCTAGAACTGAGGGGGGGGGCCTCTATTTATAGAGCTCCGGAAGGTGGAGGCGTCCAGGACCCTGGACACCTCCATCAGGGCCGAAATAATATTTTATTCTATTTTTATTGATTTTTTTGGAATACTTTTGTGGAGGCGTCCAGGGTCCCGGACGCCTCAAGCAGGTCCACCGAAAATCGACAACGGACGCACGCGGTTCGACACAACGCGTGGTTTTGTGAGCGGCGCCTCGTGATTCAGAAATGGGCGCGTCCAACTGACCGGACGTCTCTATATTTGGCTTTTTTCACACACGACAAACCGTCGTTCGGTGGCCGGCACCCGTGAGGGAGTTGATGGAGGCGTCCAGAGGCCAGGACGCCTCCAAAAATATGTTATTTTATTGGTTTTCTTGTCGTTTTATGATAGGGCTGGCATTTTTAATTTTTTATTTGTTTTTTATAGAGGCGTCCAGAGGCCTGGACGCCTCTATTAATATATATATTTTTATTTATTTTTTTATTTTTGTATGCCAACTGGCATTTTATACTTTTTTTATATTTTGTTTTTATGGAGGCGTCCAGGGGCCTGGACGCCTCCATTAATTATTTTTATTTTTATTTATTTTTTTATTATTTTTTCTATGCCAACTGGCATTTTACACATTTTTTATTTTTGTTTTTTTATGGAGGCGTCCAGGGGCCTGGACGCCTCCATTAATATATATATATTTTATTTAATTTTGGGCCCTGAGAAAAATAATAAAATAAATTAAAATTATGGGGGCGTCCAGGGGCCTGGACGCCCCCATTAAGACCCACCCGGGTCCTCGGATTAGGCGTCGGCAGTCGCCCGGTAGACACCCTTCTTGGTTCCGGAACCTTTTGATGCGTCTGACTGGTGTTGATGCCGTCCGAATGCCGTGATGAGACGATTCCGGATGCCGAAAAGGGCAGAAGAAGACTCAAGAAAAGGAAGTACTCAAGTGATTCGAAATGCGTAAGCCGTCGCGGGGCGTCGTATAGTAATATGAGACTTCCTCAGGAGACGTCAGGAATGGCGTGTCTACAACTACCACTCCCACTTCGAGACACCTTAAGAGCAATGTTTTTGCTCTTCTTACTTGTTTCTTCAACATTCCCTTTTAGGTTGATTTCATAAGTCACCAGGGATCCGATTAATTCGGTGACAGTCATCTTAGTGAAATCCCTGGACTCTTCTATGACAGTGGCCTTAGTGTCCCACAAGGGAGTCAATGACCTGAGGATTTTTCTAACGAGATCCGCTTCTGGGATCTGTTTCCCTAGACCCTTGAGGCTATTCGTGATCAACGACAGCCTAGCATACTTTTCGATAATAGTCTCCTCAGAATTCATTTTAAACAATTCATACTTAAAAGTTAGCATGCTTACCTTCGTAGCTTTGACCTGGGATGTACCTTCATACATGAGCTCAAGTTCATCCCACATTTTCTTGGCTGTGTTGCAGGCTGATATCCTAGCGTACTCGTCTGGATGAACTGCGCATTGGATTATGTTTAGAGCCGACCAGTTGACTGTTGAAAGCCTGATGTGATCCTTTGTCCATGCATCTTCATTAGGTGGAAGATTGTATGGTCCTGTGGTGATCACTCTCCCGAGTTCGTGGCTCTGCGCCCTCAGAAAGACTTCCATCCTATTTTTCCAATAAAAATAATTGTTACCATCAAAGAAAGGGGGACGGCTAATAGACTGTCCCTCAGCTATGAAATTGTGAGGATTGCCATATCCAGAATTACCCTGCTCGTTAGACCACATGTTGGGTAACCTATCTCTGATACCAATTGATAGAATTAGTATGAAGTGATCTAGAAGGGGGGGATGAATAGATCACCCCAATTTTAAACTCAGATCAAACAATCACGCTATATAACTCGAGAGTAGAAGTGAAAGACACTTAACACACGGTAGAAAAACACACCCACAAGGAAATGAGCGCCTCAGAGAGCAATCGATGATACTCAGCTAAATGATCGAGCAGAAGATGGGTCAAAGAAGATAAAGAAGATAGCAACCTCCATCAACTAAAGATCAGAAATCGCACAGAGACAGAGCAATAATCACACAAGGAGGCAAAGGATTTTTAGGTGGTTCGATTGCCCATGGCAATCTACGTCCACCCCTCGTCCACACAGCACGAGGATTCCACTAGCTCAAGCTAGAAAAGCAGACTCAGTCTGCGACAACGGCTGGCTAACAGCTTGCCCAGAGGGAGACAAATCCCTCAACCAGGTCCTACACCCCACAGAACCTGAACCCTAGACTTGCTACCTACAGATCCAGAACTGGAGGTCAATTCCTCCCTTCCTCTACATCGAGGGAACCCCACGAGTGACCCCCCAGAGCCACTCAAAATCGAAGACACAGTCTCCCTTCCTCCACACCAGAGGGAACTCAGAAAACACCGATGATGAAACAAAAATCTGAATAAAGAGAGAAAAGAGAAAAACAAAACATCGGACAATGTAGCTTCAAAGAAGCATAAACAAATTCACTGGATGCTCTCAGAGACTTCTCTCTCTTCCTCTTCACTCTCACTGAATTTCTCACCCTCTCTCTTGCTCCTAGAGACGGTCTCTTTTCCAGATGGAGACAATTGGCCGCGCCTTTCAGCACCCTTCTTCGAAGGGTTGGGTATCCTTATAAAGGAGTAGGTGCTCTGTATGGATGAAGCAAAAGAACCCTATTGAAAACCCATTGGTCCACGTGTTGGACTAGAATGTTCCTTTCCTCGGATCACGTGCCTTTCATTTGTAGATGAGATTATTCCCTGCAGAAGAAAAGGTTTATTAAGTGTGATGCCTTTCTTGGAGCTCACGTGCGCGCCTTCTGCCTTCTGGGCTCACGTGCCCCTTTTTGTTTTTAACTAAGTTCCTTCTATTGGATGAACAACGACTTGCACCGACCATGTCCCTTTGATATATGAAATGTTGAAATAGAAACTTGCACCGACCGTGGTCATGATGAAACTGAAAACTTGCACTGACCGTGTTTTACACAAGGCAAAACTTTCACCGACTGTGGTCATGATGAAACTGAAAACTTGCACTGACCGTGCTTTGCACAAGGCAAAACTTGCACCGTCTCCAAAACCTGCACCGACTCAGATATGGCTAAGACAAAACCTGCACCGATTATGCGAGTAGCAAAAATATGCACCGACGTGTGTTGCCTTATAACACTGACCCGATACAGTGTAATGCACTGACTTCATGTAATATGAGACTCAAATGGATGAGACGCTAACAGAGACACAAGACCATAAGTGCATGAGACGCAGACATGGTCGCAGCTGTGCATGAGACGCTAACAGAGACACAAGACCATGAAAATATGTATGAGACGTAAATAAAAATATGTATGAGACACAAGGCATGTGCTAGAGACGTGGGCAAGAGAGAGACGCTAAGACTGGCGCTAAAGACGCAGGCGAGAGAGAGAGACGCTAAGACTGGCGCTAAAGACGCAGGCGAGAGAGAGAGACGCTAAGAGTGAAAATAGCACCGACTTCATATGTTCATGTGAATAGTGAAATGCATGGACTTTAGGTGCAAAGAGGAGAACGTGCACAGACCTTCTCATGCAGAATGCAAGACCTGCACTGACCTAATCATGCCGTTCGATGAAATGCCATGCACATTGAAATGGCTTGCACACAGAGAGTTGGATAAAATGCTATGATCTCAGGTTATTCAGCAAAAAGTCATGTGCATAGAATTGCGTTGACCAAAAAAAAAACTATATTGTTGTGACATCATCAAAACATAAAATGCAACAGCCCATTCGTAAATCCCATTAATTAGTTTTAGATAGGAATTAAAGGTTTTAATATTGGATCCCATTACTGTTTAAATCAAAGCCTATTAGCTAATTGGACCTGAACTTTAAGGGTTTAATAGCTAAGGCCTATTAATATAAAGTGTATTATGGATTACATATACTTTATTGGGTTGCTACACCGCGTCAGTCATCGCAACAATCTCTCTGCATCAGTTGATTTGTCTCTAATCTGACCCAAGATGCATCTGGAAAGGCAGTCGATCAAGACCGCTCGCTAGTCTGTCATCCGCCGAACCTCCCGTTTGTCACGAACAATCTCGGCCAAAATCTCCTCCCATGGAGGAAGGTCCAGCAAATGTCCAATGTCTAGGTCACTCCATTGGAAGTGAAAATCAATCTCCTCCACCAGCACGGAAGCCTCAAACTCAGGAAACACAAAAGTGTGGGTCCCCGGATGCCACAACTCCAGTAGAACGCCAAGTGCCTCCCAGTTCCACTTCATGCTATTGAGCCTCTTCGCCATAACGACTAGGCACATTAGATGCCACTGATGCATGTAAACCCTAATGTCAGGTGTGATTATTGCCATCAGGTCGTGTAGCCATCCATATCTTTGGGGATGCCTAGCTCCCGGGAAAATCGGAGCAGGCTAAAGAAGAAAGAAAAGAGAGATTAGCAATCGAACCAAGATAAATTCCATGCATCAAAATACACATATGTCCTCACTCGGAGCTTACCTGGTCATCTTTCATGGGTTGGCTTAAGTGCCTCTCCATGTCGAAGAGCACGTCGAGTTCATGAGGAACATTCTCTAAAGGTCGGGAGGAGAAAGAAGCCATCCCAGGGTTTGTTCTTTGGTGGTGGTTGCTTCCTTCATTGCCTTTGACCTCTCTCATAGGGCATAGAGCCCTTTACCCTAGTATAAAGCCTAGAGTCCTACTCCTTTTTGGCTCTTGTGTTACGGACCCTGAACATGTAGGCGGCCAAGTCGCTGGCCGCCCTGAGTTGGGTAGGCAGCCAGTACCCTAGCCGCCCACCACTAAGGAACGGCAGCTCCCTTGGCCACCTTCCTCATCTGCTGTGGACTGTGTTTATCATGGTGCAAAGCTAAAAATTCATGATTATTTTGATGTGCTCTTAGTGCCCATTCATAATTTGCTATTCCTATGAGAACCTCACTAATGTGTGTTGATGCAGCTATAGCTAAAAGCACAAGCAAGAAGAGTTGTACGATGTTGTCATTGACCTTAAATGCATCTATAGGTAGTCAACCGCAGAGGCTAATAACTTCGGGCACATAAACTCTGAGTTCCTCTCTAATAAAAATCATGAAGAGTTTATGTCCCTTAAGTTATTTAACAACCGCCTGGTGTCCATAAACTACGAGATGACGAACTTCCCAAACTCTCAGCCATGCTCAGTAACAAATGCGAGATGATAGGTCTCCATGAGATTCCTAACTACACTTTTTTTTAACTCAAGGTTGATACATGCAAGGTAAGGTGAGGCTTCCCAATCACTCCTTCATTGCGGAAGGAAGTGGGTGTTTCACCCCGGGCCACCAGGCATGCATTTTCATTAAAGGAAGCAAGAGGTTACAGAATAGAGTAGGGGGAAGGGGAAGGCATCTGGCACCCAAACATATAGAGACGAGAGGGACCGCATACAACAAGAGGAGAAAAACCTAAAGATAACACATGAGTGGAAAGCAACCATCACAAGTCACGATCTCTCGAAGAGGAGGTGGAGTTAGAGCGCCGATGAGATCACTTGGGAGCAACGCCATCCGTCCTCGAAGCAGGCCGCGAGCGATCCTCGTCGTAGGTGCCCACGAAACGCGCATGTGCAGTGGTGAGGTCTGGGAATCTGTCAGTAGGCTCGAGCCTGGGGACAGTGAGCACCTGAATGAGTTGCGGAAACTGTAGGCCACCCTCAGGAGACGGAGGAGTCATCTCCTCCACAGGAAGCACATGGGTAGGAGGCCGAGGAGGAGGAGCGAGCGGGTCGGGCGGTTCCCGGTTGATCTTCTTCTTCAAGGCTTGTGCAAAGGAGAGGAGGGAGAGGCCGTCACCGCTGGGGGAGAGACCTCTGCACTATCGCCAACGTTCGTCGAGCTGGGGGACCGCACCCCCGGGGACCAAGACGCAGCCGTCGGGTTGAGTCCAGCAGCAAGGGGCCCGACATCAAGGGTGGCCTTGCACCAAATAGCGGTGACCGACGGAGCCAGGGAAGGTAGCAACGGCCCTACGGCGGCTGGCTCTGGAGGGGTCCCAGACCCCTCGTCATCAACGGCTGTGGAGCACGAGAGAGGCACATCGGCTGCAGGGGCGACCGTGGAGCCGAGAGGAAAACGGGCAGCGGACACTGAATCGGTCGCTGGGGTGAGTCCGCCAGCTGGGGGGCTAACAGCGGGAGGGGCCAAGTCACTGGCAGTGGAGACTGAAGGTGCCAAAGAAAGCTGCAGGGACCCGTCGACAGGTGCAAAGGCGCTAGCAGCTAGAGTGATGGTCAACCCCTTGGCGCCAACTGCAGCGGGTGCCGATGGGGGTTCCGCAGGAGCAAGGGTGGGCACGCAGGCAGCCTTGAAAGGGTGGACACCTGCATAGGCAGGAGGACCGTCTGCCATGAAGCCCGATACAACACCTTGAGAGGGCACAACAGTAGTTGAGGCATTACGTAGAGAGGCACTGCCAGGAGAGGGGAGGCATGCTTGAGGCACAGCCATGGCGGGCAGAATAGGGTCTGCAGAGTTGTCTTCCTGGTCAGCGTAAGGAGAAGAGGTGGCCGGTCCCAAAGGCTGAGGGACGCCAGTCGGCGAAGGCGGGGCGTGTGCCTGCGAGGGGGCGAGGCTGCCGCAAGCCAGAGAAGACGCACTAACAAGCAAGGGTGCCACAGCAGCAGCACCAGAGCCAATGGCCAAAACAGGGGGAGTCTTCAAGCATTCCTAGATAGGAGGATCATCAAGGTGCGCGCTGGCCAGTCCCTGCTAAGGAGAAGAGGCTGGGGCGGTGGGCGGATATAGAGCAGCAGCAGGGATGGCGCTGCCCAGAGCACCAGTGGCTCGCCAAACGGAAGTGTTGCATCCCCTAGTTGGTGTTTGGTTTCAATGATATCAAAACGATTGTGTTTATGTATGTATGTGTTTCATTGAGCAACATGTGTATATCGTGATTGATGAGTTGAAAGATGGCTTTAAGGTTCACTCTTGAAAGTCATATGAATCATTGGTGTCTAAGGAACTAATGCTATATTTATCTTGGTTTGTAGGATCAAATCTATGGCTCACGTTTTGGAACTCAAAGGAGTCCATCAATGAAGCTCTTCCTGCAAAAGGGAGTTAACTCATTCATTGCCTTATGTCGACTCCCACTATGTTTCATGGACTCATGGTCATTTGTTTTGGCAAAATAATGAAATATGCTCTCCTGAGTGTCAAAATGCTCTTCTGTGTGTTAATATGCTCTCCTGCGTATCAATTTGATCATAGAATGTCAAAATGCCATGTTCATCATATCAAAACCTTGTCATATGGTGAATGTGTTTTTGATGGTTGAATTGAGAAGTCAAATACATGCTTGAATGTGTTCAATGATGTATTTTTATGTGAACTAGTTCAAAGAGTTGATGCTTGGTTCATGAGTTTTTAATTATCATCTAACCTCTTGGTTTATCATGTTTTTACAGGTTCAATGATGGTTTTTAAACCCTCTCATGTCAAGTGGATGATGGTAACATCTAACCATTTTTATGCTAAGTTCCGGGTCGTTTTCATGAACATCTTTCATGATGTTGCATTGTATTGGAAGTGTTTTATGCATCCTTAAAATGAGATTCTTGAGCTTTTACAATGTGCTTAATGTTTTCTCATAAATCTTTTTGAAATGTGGTTTAGGTGGTCTTAATACTTTGTTTAATTCATGGTAATTAATTCTTGATTTTTGGGAATTTTTCTGGCACTTTATCGGGGCTAAAACATATTTTCTTGACCCTCTGCAGAAGGGGTCGACCCCTGGGGTCGACCCCCCCTGGGCTGTGCCCAGCCAACTGCATGGGTCGACCCCTGGGGTTGACCCACTGCAAGGGTCGACCCATGGGGTCGACCCCTGTAAAAACAGAAAATGTTTTGGTTCTGTTTGGCCCTCTGCTGCCCGACCCCTTCCGATCGGGATTTCCAGGAGCGTTCGAAACCTATTGAAAACCCTTCTAAACTTTACCAAACTATCCCCCATTGGTTCCTAAACATATTAGGGGGTTTCTAACATATATTGGGAGGGTTTTATGTGTCTTTTCATGCTTCTCATATTGGCCTATATAGGAGTTACGAATTTAGGAGATGAGAATCAAAATGTTCATTTGTTCTTTCTTGTAGGAGAAGAAAAGGGGGGAAACAAGAGAGGAGCTCTTGCAAGGCTGATCTCATCTACATTCATGAAGATTTGGAGCTCGTGGTAGAAGAAGAAAAGAAGCGGATTGCGGAGAGGAACAAGAGGACGCCGAAATCGCTATCATCCGACATCGAACCAAGAAGAATCGGAGATTCAATTGAAGGGGGAGCTTTGTGCTTGTTGATCTTTCTTATTTTAGTCTTTAGCACATGTTTTGGGCTTAGAGCTTTCATTTGTTAACTTGTTACAAACCCATAAACGACTTCTTGTGTGTGTGATCGGAGAAAGGGTTCTCCGAGTGTTTGTGTTGACGCATGTGCATCGTGTGGTGCGGAGCATATCCGCGTGTTTGCTTAGGCATATTGTGGGGTGTGTTCCCCGTGTGTGGTTGGAAGTTTACTCCCGTGTGGTTGCGTAGGTTTCACCCTACGCGTGTGTGTTGGAGTTTGACTCCGTGTGTGTGTGGGGATTTATCCCCGTGTGTGTTTGGAGCGTCGTCTCCATGTTGGGGATTTATCCCTGAGTGAAGCCTCACCGAGTTTGGTGAGGGGTGGACGTAGGGAGCCCGTCGTGGTCCCGAACCACCTTAAAAACCCTTGTGTTGTGGTTTGCTTTGTGGTTGTGCTTAATAGCTTAATCCATTTATATTGATCGTGTGCGAACGGTGAGATTGAGAGAACTAAGTTTGCATTACTTAGTTTAATTTCTTCAACCACATTCAAAGTTGTTAATTCCTCTTAGTTAGATTTTAATTTACCATCGTTCGTGGGGGACAATTCAACCCCTCTTCTTGTCTACTTGCCTACCCAGGGACCAACAATTGGTATCAGAGCCACGGCTTTATCTATAGGGTCTAACGACCTTTAGAGTGATCCCTCGGCGAGTTTCATTTAGCAACATATCTAGTTTTACTCTTCCTCCTCGTTTTGATGGACATGATTTTATTTCTTAGAGAAATAGCATGTGTGCTTATCTTGGCTTTAATGAATGTGAAATTTGGGAAGTCATATGTAACGGTCCACATAAACTTCCATCAAATGATGCTAAGTGGAATGACAAGCATGTGAAGAAAAATGAAATTAATCTTCATGCTTTGAATGTTTTAAGGAATTGTGTAGAATCTAATGTTCTATCTCAAATTTCTTCGTACAGGTCTGCAAGAGATTTGTGGGATCAACTGGCAAAGTATGAAGCGAATGAAAGGACTTCACATGTCGGCTCAAGCTTCATGGCCAATGATGAAGAAACCAAAGAAAGCTCGGAGGTAGGATCTGAAGGTGAGGAAATTTCTTTTGAAGGGCTAATAGAGCTCTATGAGGAATTGTTAAGTAGATACAAAAAGGTCAAATCTGAAAATAAGAAACTGACAAAGAAAATTGAAGATGTTGTGAACTCCTCTGCTTCATGTGAAAATGTGCATGCCAACTCTTCATGTGAAAACTGTAAAACCTTGGAAAAAGAAAATGACGCTTTGAAATCAGAAAATGAATGCTTGGAAAGACAAAATGAAGACATGGAATCTAGAATAGATGAGCTTGATAAAGAAATTTTTGACATGCGTAAATTGAATTCTGAGAATGATTGTCATGAGTTGTTTGAGCATAATAAACTCTTGTTGTCTAAGATTTCACTGCTTGAAGAAACAGAAAAACATCTTAAAAGCAAGCTAGCATCTCTTTCTGATGATGATAAAATGTTTGATAAATTGCTTGACAATGAAATTGACAACAAAAGAATCATGATTGAAAATGAGGAGCTCAAAAGGCATAATGGTGCTATGCTAATTCAAATTTCTCTTCTTGAAGGTAGCTTGAAATGCCTTGAAAAAATTGAAAAAGAAAATGCATTGTTTAAATCTGAAAATGAGAAGTTGAAACAATTAAACAACGTCATGTCTGAAAAACTGTTAACTTTTGAAAGAGGAAAAGCTTTGGATGCCAACATTGAATCTGAAAAACTACTTGTGTTGGAACAAGAGATTGAAAGTTATAAAACTGCAAATAGAGTATTGAATGAATGTATTGTGTGCAGTGAACAAGAGATAGCTAGCTATGAATTGTATGTTTTATCTCTTGAATGTGAAATTGTTGATTTGAATGCATCACTGTCTAAATTTGTCAAAGGGAAGAAAAACTTAGACAACATGCTAGGTCTTAAAGTGAACTTTCAAAAAGAGGGTCTTGGATACACTCCAGTCAACAAAAATTCTTTCGAGCATAAATTGAAAACCTCTTTTGTTCATACATCCGACACTCCTAGCACTTCCAAACCACCTCCTCCCACTTCTCAAATCAAAAATTCTGAAAATAGTTTTGATAAAAAGAAAAATGCCAAACCAACCATGCCAAATAGATTTCAATAATTGAAGTCCAATGTTGAATGCTTCTATTGTGATATGTTTGGACATGTGATGGATGATTGTCTTGTCATGAAAGAGGATGATAAGTTTGCATGCAAAGGGAAAAATATTTTCAAATCACAAAGAAATATTTCTTGTTTTCATTGTGGTAAGTTAGGCCACATGATGAAAAATTATTTTTCAAAATAGAAAGTTGAACAAAATACTTTCAAGGAAAAGAGAAATGTTTCTTGTTTCTATTGTCATAAACTTGGCCATGTCATGGATGATTGCTTTGTGAAACAAAATGATGATTATCGTGCCATGAATGCTAAGTTTAACTTTCAAAGAAAATTCAGAAATGAACATGCTTCCCATGCTAAAAGGTTTGCATCCCATAAGAAAAATTCATTCACGAACACTCATGCAAACAATGAAAAATAATTCCATAAACCCACAACTCATTGTTGCTTTCATTGTGGGAAATACGGTCATGTCATGAATGAATGTTGGTTTTTGAAAACTGAGAATTTCCATGTTTCTAGAATGAATGCTAGGTTTAATTTTGTTAAATCTAGATCCTTTGAAAATAGAAGATGGAATGCATTTGAAAATTCTTTTGCTCCTAAAAGGAAATCTTTTGGCAAAAATACTTTCCCTCAATGCTTTTATTGTGGAAACCATGGACATGTCATTGAGGATTACAGGATCATGAAAGATGATGATATGGTGGCAATGAAAAAGTCAAAGAAAATATTTGGAAGAAATGCTACCAACATCCAAGGACCCAAGAAGGCTTGGGTGCCAAAATCCGACAAATGAGTCGGTTGTTGTGAAGGTGTGCCTTGAGATAAATAAAGAATGAAAGGTGTTCCAATAAAGGGAACAAGGCACACACATTTGGTAAAATCTCAACTATGCTCTTTCATTGTCAAACTTGATGGTTTTGATATTTTTGGATGACATTTTGGTGTGTTCTCATGTTATGCTCTAAATTCTTCACAAGCCATACATGTCTTCAATGGATGAATATTTGGTATATCAAATGGTGGTTAGAGAAGGTTGGACTACGTTCAACTGGATACTTCCACTAAGCGTGATGGTGGTCTTTACACCTATGTTCTCCGCCTAGTACCAAAATTCAGAAATTGAATTATTTGGCTTATGAGGAACCATGTGTTTTGAATGAAATCAATTTGCCTTTGATTTGCATGTGCTTTCAAATTAAATTTGAAAAACCTTCTTGTTTCAAAAGGGAAAAATTTTTGAACTATGGAATTGCTTGATCAAATGCAACAATTGGTATTGAATGTTGACCATGGCTTATTTTAAAGCTCATTGACCTTGTGTGGTTGCCTTGCATGAATGACATGTTGATTGATTTGTTCAAACTGGAACACATGTCTCATGCAATACTATTTTGAATGATCAAGGTTGAATGTTTGGGTTTTGAGGAAAATGGCTTTCCATGATGAAATCTAACATAAACTGTTCATGGTTCAGTGATAGATTCATTGGAAATTCATCTCATGCATTCACTTGTTTCATGCCTCTCTCAAATGCTCAAGTCATTACAAAAACTGAAAACTTGCATAAAAAGAATGCATTGACATTTTTGAATATACATACTATGCATATAAAATGACAAAAGATGCATATTGCATATTCATGCATATAGAGCATATGCATATGTTTCATAATCATCGCATATCTTGACTCATGAATGCTTGCATGAATGTTTCATGAATCCTTACATGCTTGTAAGTATTTACACTATGAAACCATTTCTTGATCTTTCTAAGGCCTTACCTCCTTGCTAAACAACAATGCAGTGATTTTATTCATATGTGATACATGTCATATATTAAGGGGGAGGATTTGATTCCGACCGTGCATATATTTAGGGGGAGTCATGGCCGTGTCTTGTCGAATTCACTTTATACATGCAAAATAAAAATTTACCCCCACACTCTTGCACATAATGAATTTAATGACTTTCATTGATAAGGATTTAAGAAATTCCTTCCAACACTTTAAAGGGAACTTGAATCTCTACATGGACATTAAAGAGTAATCGTGAGGAAAAAGCTGCCTACCCCACAAAAATTTAATAAGTGGAATGTGGATCTGAGTAACCGGGAATCCCCCCTGAAACAAAGGAGGAAACTCGTGTCAAAAGGAGAAATAAAAAATCCACATGTGTGACGAATCCAAGTAGCCGGGAATCACCATTGAGACATATGAGGAAACTCACGCCGAAAGGTGAAGTCTATTAAAAGAAACAAAATAGGGGTTGTGCGAAGCTACCGATAGTCGAGAATCTAAAGTGAAAATGTAGAGAGGAGATTACCTTCTAGTGTTCTTTAGAAAATCTAAAAATCCATATATTTTGAAGCTCATTATTCATTACATCACATTTCACATGGGCATTTTTGTGATGTATGTATTCTATGAATTTGTCTACATTCATGGTTTATGTAGTACTTCTAGTTGTGTATGCACAAATCTCTTAGTTATGCTTCATATCTTACACTCTTGAATTTGAATCACATGCTCATTTCTTAACCCGTGCCTCATTTAGGGGGAGTTACTATATGTTATATTTGTATACATGACGATTGTGCTTGTGTGCTTGCATGTTCATGCATTCCCCTTGAGTCTAATTCTTAGCATAAATCTTGCATTTGAAGGAAAGAAGTCGTCATGTGCATAGCTTCATATCTTGCATGATTAGCATTCACATAGTGCATATTCATTGCATTTGAAAGGTGAAGCTCATCATGTGCATATTTGCATATATGGCATTTTTAGCATGCATATAGTTCATACATGATATTATCTTGAGCAATTCATACTTTTCAACAATTGGTATGTTGCATGATTGCTGAAATGAGTTCTTCCAACCTTTAGTATCATATCTTTGGGGCCAACTCGTCAAGAATGGCAATGGCAAATCTTTGGGCCTTTGATTTGACTCCAACAATTAGTATCAGCCAATTTGACCACCAATTGGCATCTGAACAATATTTGGTATCCTACTTTTAGGCCTTTGATTAGTGTCACTTGGTATTTGCATTGGTATTATATCTTTTGGCCTATCACGTTCATCTCTTGTCCCATAACCCCATGTCTTTTTGTAGATGACAAAAAGGGGGAGAATGTTTATGTGTGCTCAATGTCTTATGAATGTTGTTGTTTTGGGGAGAATTAGAGAATTGATGTATGTGCTCAATGTTCATGTTAATGCTTGGTCTTTCATAAGATGTTTACAATACTACTCTATCACACACATCGTTTTGTCATCATCAAAAAGGGGGAGATTGTTGCATCCCCTAGTTGGTGTTTGGTTTCAATGATATCAAAACGATTGTGTTTGTGTGTGTATGTGTTTCATTGAGCAACATGTGTATATCATGATTGATGAGTTGAAAGATGGCTTTAAGGTTCACTCTTGAAAGTCATATGAATCATTGGTGTCTAAGGAACTAATGCTATATTTATCTTGGTTTGTAGGATCAAATCTATGGCTCACGTTTTGGAACTCAAAGGAGTCCATCAATGAAGTTCTTCCTGCAAAAGGGAGTTAACTTATTCATTACCTTATGTCGACTCCCACTATGTTTCATGGACTCATGGTCATTTGTTTTGGCAAAATAATGAAATATGCTCTCCTGAGTGTCAAAATGCTCTTCTGTGTGTTAATATGCTCTCCCGCGTATCAATTTGATCATAGAATGTCAAAATGCCATGTTCATCATATCAAAACCTTGTCATATGGTGAATGTGTTTTTGATGGTTGAATTGAGAAGTCAAATACATGCTTGAATGTGTTCAATGATGTATTTTTATGTGAACTAGTTCAAAGAGTTGATGCTTGGTTCATGATTTTTTAATTATCATCTAACCTCTTGGTTTATCATGTTTTTACAGGTTCAAGGATGGTTTTTAAACCCTCTCATGTCAAGTGGATGATGGTAACATCTAACCTTTTTTATGCTAAGTTCCGGGTCGTTTTCATGAACATCTTTCATGAGGTTGCATTGTATTGGAAGTGTTTTATGCATCCTTAAAATGAGATTCTTGAGCCTTTACAATGTGCTTAATGTTTTCTCATAAATCTTTTTGAAATGTGGTTTAGATGGTCTTAATACTTTGTTTAATTCATGGTAATTAATTCTTGATTTTTGGGAATTTTTCCGACACTTTATCGGGGCTAAAACGCATTTTCTTGACCCTCTGCAGAAGGCCATGTAAAAACAGAACCTGTTTTGGTTCTGTTTGGCCATCTGCTGCCCGAGGGTCGACCCCTTCCGATCGAGATTTCCAGGAGCGTTCTAAACCTATTGAAAACCCTTCTAAACTTTACCAAACTACCCCCCATTGGTTCCTAAACATATTAGGGGGTTTCTAACATATATTGGGAGGGTTTTATGTGTCTTTTCATGCTTCTCATATTGGCCTATATAGAAGTTACGAATTTGGGAGATGAGAATCAAAATGTTCATTTGTTCTTTCTTGTAGGAGAAGAAAAAGGGGGAAACAAGAGAGGAGCTCTTGCAAGGCTGATCTCATCTACATCCATGAAGATTTGGAACTCGTGGTAGAAGAAGAAAAGAAGCGGATTGAGGAGAGGAACAAGAGGACGCCGAAATCGCCATCATCCGACATCGAACCAAGAAGAATCGGAGATTCAATTGAAGGGGGAGCTTTGTGCTTGTTGATCTTTCTTGTTTTAGTCTTTAGCACATGTTTTGGGCTTAGAGCTTTCATTTGTTAACTTGTTACAAACCCATAAACAACTTCTTGTGTGTGTGATCGGAGAAAGGGTTCTCCGAGTGTTTGTGTTGACGCATGTGCATCGTGTGGTGCGGAGCATATCCGCGTGTTTGCTTAGGTATATTGTGGGGTGTGTTCCCTGTGTGTGGTTGGGAGTTTACTCCCGTGTGGTTGCGTAGGTGTCGCCCTACGCGTGTGTGTTGGAGTTTGACTCCGTGTGTGTGTGGGGATTTATCCCCGTGTGTGTTTGGAGCGTCGTCTCCGTGTTGGGGATTTATCCTCGAGTGAAGCCTCACCGAGTTTGGTGAGGGGTGGACGTAGAGAGCCCGTCGTGGTCCCGAACCACCTTAAAAACCCTTGTGTTGTGGTTTGCTTTGTGGTTGTGCTTAATAGCTTAATCCATTTATCTTGATCGTGTGCGAACGGTGAGATTGAGAGAACTAAGTTTGCATTACTTAGTTTAATTTCTTCAACCACATTCAAAGTTGTTAATTCCTCTTAGTTAGATTTTATTTTACCATCGTTCGTGGGGGACAATTCAACCCCCCCTTCTTGTCTACTCGCCTACCTAGGGACCAACAGGAAGCACGAGGACGAACAGGGGCCTTAGCAGAGGGGTGGTGAGGGGGCTGAGCCCTTCCACTAGCAGTGGTGCTCCCAGCCCCACCCGGCGGTGATGCAAACATCTTCTTACAGCCCTCCGCAAGATGCCCAATGAGCGAGCAACGGCAATAAAACTAAGGTGGGTCGGGGTAGATGATGGCCTGCCACTACCCACCGCCGCCGATGCCAACCCAGACTCGAGGCGGAAGAGGCTTGGAGATGTCAAGCAGAACACACACTCTGGCGGCATGTCCACGGAGCAGGCAGGAGGTGTTCCGGTCCACTTTCAGAACCGGTCCAAGACTCCCAGCAATGGAGCGCAGCAAGGCGTCCTTGTAGAAGTTGACGGGGAGGGTAGGAAGCTCTAGCCAGACAGGGACTATGGGGGAGTCGGCGTCTGGCGAGAAGTCGATGGACCAAGCATAGAAACAGAAGGGCCTCCCATGGATGAGCAGCGATTCCTTGAGGAGTACCTGTAATAAATCCTCCCGGTTCTGGAACTGTATGAGGAGCTGGCGGTTGTCCAATGCGCAAATGAGGAAGTCTTGCCGTTGAGTAAAGCGTTGGGCCAGGTGACTCTGGATGTCCTGAAATGGTGGACGGCCTCACGGCGTTTTGGCGATGACAGCGTGCTGGAGAGGCTTGCAGGAGAGCTAACTTCTTCGAAAGAGAAGAAGGCCGCGGGTTCTCCACCGTCAGTGAAAGCGGGAGTGTGAACCTCCAGGCCAAGTGAAGGTGGAGATAAAGACTATGAGAGGACTTAGGCGAAAGAGGGGCCAGGGGCAACCGACGGGGAGACCAAAGCGCTCGCCGGCAACAGGGCAACAGCCCAGGGAGACTTCGCTGGAGGTGCAGTAGGGGAACGCACAAAGGAAGGGGCAGAATGAGCAGTAGGGGGGTAACCTGGAGTGTTACCTGTAGCACCACTCAAGGGGGGAATAGAGGGCACTGTAGTGGCCACGGAGGGCACGAAAGGAGTAGGGAGCAAGGAGGCAACGCCATGCGTAGGAGGGCCATCATATGTGGCAGAGGGGAGGCAGGCAGTTGCAAAAGGTCCCGGTTGTCCAGCAGGAAGAAGGGAGGGAGGAGTGAATGCCGCCAGAGCTTGCACAGGAGTAGGGACGCCACCGACAGGGGCAGCGAGGGGGAGGGGCGACGAAGGCCGGCCAGAGGCATGCAGTAGAGGGCTGACAGGAGAATCGCACGAAGTAGGGGGGCCTTGGAGCAAAAATAGAGTACCGTTTTTGCCCAAGGTCCCATCAAGAGGAGGGGGGGTGGGGCCCAGATGCTGAGCGTTGGACAGCTTGGCAGGAAGGAAAGTCAAGGGAGAGAGGGAGTCAACGCATGAAGACCCAGCTGTAGTTCCCGCCTGCGCTTGCATGCCCGAGTTCCCAAAGACGTCTCGCCCGACGGTTGGTAGAAGCGCGATGATGCCGACGGGAGAGGACGAAGCAGGGACAGTCCTAATAGCCAAGGGCTGAGACGTAGGCGCAGACATCGCCGGAGACACACCGGCAGACGGCGGAGCGATGGTAGCAAAAAACTTGTCGGAGGATGAAGTAGCCGAGGCCATGGACGCCGTTGAAGAAGCTCGGGCTGGGGTTGGGAGGGGCCCAGCTAGGGGCAGGGGAGCACCAGCTGGGAACGACGAAGGGGCTACTGGAGGATGTGGCGCTGTGGCTTGGCCGAAGGCCAGTCCAGCCAGAGGAGGAAGCCCGTCATCCAAGCAACCAAGGCCGTGCGCAGCGGCTACCGGTGCCAGAGCAGCAGGGGGACCCCCTGTAGGAGCACCATCGTCGGCAGGAGGGGCACTAGAGCCACCCGCGGTGAAGCTGACCGAATCCGTGCGTTGAAGACCAGCTAAATGAGCCGCCGTAGCAGGGCCACCGGTAGAGAGACCGCCGACCATCGCCGGAGGGCAGCAGCCACGGGAGAGGTCAAACCACAGGGGGGAGGGCGTGCGCGAGGGAGGGGAACGGGAGGGGGGGAGCCTAGAGGGGAGAGAAGATCATGTAGAGAATAGAAATGTATTCCTAACTACACTTGTTGCTAAGCCAGAATGACGAGGTTCTCGAACTCTTGACCAAACCATCCCGGAGCCAGACAAATAAATCCTCAAGTTATGCATTAGATAGGTTTTTTCCATTTAAACCCAGCATGCATCATATAGGTCTTTTTAGTCAAAACAAAACAAAAAACAACCAAAAAATGCATGCATGGCATATGGATATCACGCAGTGAAGCTAAGGAGGCAGCGTGGGTTTATCGTTGGCTTCCCCATGGGTTCTTTTCCCCTGCGTCAATCATCTGCGTTTTTCGATTCCGCTGAGCTTACATGAATGAGTCTACGCTATTCCACTCCGATTCGACAAGTCAAGAGCGTGTTTTGTGTATGATCGCCACGAGCATACTGAGACTAGAAGGTAATTCTCCCTTTATCATGATTTAGTTACTTCTATTTTGGGTGTCTTGTATCTCCTTGGGTCGGATTGCGATGCATCCCGGAGTGTGCCCAAGTCTCACATACGATTGTTTGGGGGTCCCTTGGACTATTGATACAATCCCTTTATACTACCTTTTCCCTTCCTTCTCCCTTTTAATGACCTCTCTTTTCGCATTATGTTTGTTCATTCTCATGCAAAGCTCACTTTCTACTCAAGAATCTCCTTGAGCGGGATGTCCTAATTAGGCTTGTTTCTTTACTGAAACACCCATTTATCAGTCCGCCAGGCTCCCTTGCAAAATGGGCGTTCTGGAGGGACATTTGTTGACGCCTAATTTTGGACATCCCGCGAACCATGGACTAGGCGGCCAAGTCGATGGCTACGCAGGTTGGCTTGGAAGCCAAGGTCTTGGCCGCCCAAGTTTGGCAGATGACCAGACCTCTGGACGCCTTCTCCCCGAGAATGGCCACATACATGTCTGCCTCCTGGCAACTGCTAGTCAACTCCCCACATCCCAGCCTTAGAAAATTCAAAGAAAGTGTATTAAATTATATTACATGCAAGTAGAAATGAGCAAACACCCAAAATCAAGATCATGCAAGAGTTTTTTTTAATTAGAACTGTGTATTCAAAAAGTATGCAATATGTATGGATTTTTATCTGTATTTATAAAGTACGTGACTTACTAATAACTTATTCTATAGATTCCATGTTTTTTTTCTTATGTTTGGGACATTATTATTATTATTATTATCATTATTAGGGTTTGATAGAAATATTCACAAGTTAACTATTTGTGGGTATGGGATTAATGCCATAGCTAGGCAAGAAGGGTTTTATGTATTGACTCGGACAGAAGGTCTGAGCCAAAGGAATGGGGTGAATCCCAGTGGGACTAGAGGTTGATATTAACCAATGGGAGTCATTTTGTTCATTGGCCTAGATGGGAGGTCTGGGCCAAAGGTAGGGTAGTCGTCGGGATCGATGGAAGCGTCGTGATGCCGAACTACTTGGCTTAGACGGAAAGTCTTGCCGCCAAGGGCAGAACATATGTCAGCTTAGGATGGAATGTTGTGACGTCGATGGCAGAAGGGGTCATTTTGTTCATTGGCTTGGAAGGATGGTCCGGGCCAAAGGTAGGATAATTGTCGACTTAAACAAAGTGTCGTGATGCCGAATTGCTAGGCTTAGATGGAATGTCATGACGCCAAGGGCAGAATAGTTATCGGATTAGACAAAATGTCATGACGCCGAGCAACTTGGCTTAGATGGAAGGTCATGACGACAAGGGAAGAATAGTTGTCGACTTATACGAAATGTCATGACGCCGAATTGCTTGGCTTAGACGGAATGTCATGATGCCAAGAGCAGAATAGTTATCGGATTAGACGGAATGTCATGATGCTGAGCTGCTTGGCTTAGACGGAAGGTCATGACACCGAGGGCAGAATAGTTGCCGACTTAGATGGAATGTCATGAACCGAATTGCTTGGCTTAGACGGAATGTCAAGACGCCAAGGGCAGAATAGTTGTCAGCTTAGACGTAATGTCATGATGCCGAATTGCTTGGCTTAGACGGAATGTCATGACGCCAAGGGCAGAATAGATGTCGGCTTCGACAAAATGTCGTGACACCGAACTGCTTGGCTTAGATAGAATGTCATGACACCAAGGGCAGAATAGTTGTCAACTTAGACGAAATGTCATGATGTCGAATTCCTTAGCTTATACGAAATGTCATGATTGTTGAGTCTATCGGGGTGATTTTGATGATAACAAAACTCCGGAATGGCAAACAGTTTGATAGCATCCATTATTGCAGAAATAAGAGCTCACTTGGGCTCACAAAGCCATTTTCATCACAAGCTAAATGCTCAACTTTATCTTGCTTCAAGATGCCAAGAATAAGCCAAAACAAACTCAAATTGAATGGAACTAAATGTGGACACAAAGTCTTTTATATAATGATATGATTTGTGGGCTAACACTGTTATTTTTGTAGATTTTTCATAGTCCGGTCGACCATCTCAGATGGTGCGGTCGACCTATTCTTCCAGCACTCAAAACTCTGTAAATTTACAGAGCTCGGTCGACCACCAGCCCAGGATCAGACGACCAATTCTCCCAGCGTTGAATGTTTCAGAACCTGTCACAGTTAGGTCGATCGACCGACCTTGACCGGTCGACTGAACCCCTCGAAGCTCCTATTTTTGACTTTATTTTCTTCACGAGGGAAAATCATCTTTTAAGGATTTTTTAATCCCAAAAGTCTCCAGACATGCCTGAATTTGTGGATCTGTGTCTTGGTATGTCTCTTGACCATTCAAATGTTATAAAAACATCTCTTAGGGCCAAGAAACCCTAATCACAAAAGGGAGATCAAGGAGGCTATCAACTAGAAAAAGAAGGCTGATGCAACACACCTCCATGAACAATGTTCCGTCCAGAGATTCTTCATCCAACTCCAAGCATTTCAAGATCAATTTGAAGCCAATCAACCCCAAATCAAGAAGAGATACAAGCTTCATCCAAAATCTGCATCATCTACTCAGGGGGAGCTTAAATCAGCATTTTTCTTTTATGTTTCTTCTTCTAAATTCCTCGAGCTTCAAGTGTCTTGTGTTTGTAATCTCTAAACATCTATGTGTGTGTGTGTGTGTGTGTGTGTGTATGGCTTTCCTTCACATTTCTGTGTGATTCGGTGCTTGTGTACCTTTATGGGCGTTACGAACTCTTCACGAGTGTGTGTGTGTGTGTGTTTTGATCTTGTAATCCTTTACAAGATAGTGTGTGAATCCTCACAATTTGTGAGGGGTGGATGTAGGTTGCTGTCATTGCATCCGAACCACCTAAAAATTGTTGTCTTTTGTGTGGTTTGATCCTTTTCTTCTACCCCCGTTCTGTGCTAGCACGCACCATATCTCTCTCTTGTGTTTTCCGGTCAGATCTAGCATAATTTGTCTACATTAGATCTTTGGTATATCAAAAGGTAGGTTCGGATTGACAAGGCCATTCTTGTCAGGAAGATAATACCTTGCGTGAGCAGAATCTTCAGATTTATATCTCCGCCATAGTACCAAGGATCTGTTGTGTGTGATAGGTTTTGATAGATCTATTAGTTATTTCATCATATCTAGTCTCTAAAAGGTTGTTTCATCATATCTTTTTAATTCTGGTAAAAGTTTTCTAAAATTTGTAATCACCCAATTCCCCCCCTCTTGGGTGTCATTGATCGCGGGACTTCCATTGGTATCAGAAATAAGGCTATATCCTTCAGATCTAACAATCTAGAGTTCGATCCAGATCAATGGCCAACAAGGGGATGATGCCTGAGGGTCACTCCATCAATCGTCCGCAATTCTTTGATGGCTCGAATTACTCCCACTGAAAAAACATAATGCATGTTTTTCTAAGGGCTCAGGAGTACGAGGTCTGGAGGGTTATGGACAAGGGTCCTTATGACCTTCCTGATGAAGAGGATAAATGGACACCAGAAGAAATTAAGAAATCCACTGTTAATTTTAATGCAATGAATATCATACAATGTGCCATTCATCCTAATGAATTCTCTCGTATTTCCATGTGCAGCTAGGCAAAAGAAATGTGGGACAAGCTGTAGCTTATTCATGAAGGAACCTCCGAGATCAATGAGAGCAAAGCCAATATGTTGGTTAGAGACTACGAAATGTTTAAAATGAAGCCTGAAGAGACGATCTCAGAAATGTTCACGTGATTAACAAAGATTACCAATGGTCTCAAAAGTCTTGGGAAGGAGTACACAAACTCCAAACTTGTGAGGAAGGTATTGAGATCCCTTCCACCTGTGTGACACACAAAAGCCACGGTTCTTGAAGATTCAAAGAACCTGCCCATTCTTTCCTTGGATGAGCTCATAGGGTCACTCATGACCTATGAGATAAACATGAAGAGAACTACTGAGGAAGAAACAAGGAAGAAGAAACGGTGGCCTTGAAAGCCCACCAATCTGATGATGACTCCCAAGGAGAGGAGTCCACCAAAGGAAGCGATGAGGGAGAAGACTTGGCAATGTGGACACGCCAAGTAAAGAAGTTTTTGAGAAGAAAAAGAAATTTCTAAGGAAATTTCAAAAAGGGGCAAAGAAGGCCAGTCCAAACCAAGGGGGAGCCGAGTAAGCCCAACAACATCATATGCTATGAATGCAAGAAGCCCGGGCACACGAGAGGAGAGTGCCTAGATTTGAAAAGAAAATTCAAGAAGGATAAGTTCAAAAAGCCCAAAGCTATGGTCGCCACATAGAGCGACGAAGAGGACGAGCAGTCCGAAGAGGAGCTAGAACAGTTCGTTGAAAGCCTGTGCCTCATGGCACATGAAGACGATTCACCTGAGGTAAACTCTGATCCTGGTTCTATTTCAAATGAGCAATGAGAATCTGAATATGAAAAATTGTATAACAAATATAGGAAAACTAGATCAGAGAAATCCCTCAAAAAGAAACTTGAAGATTTAGCACATGAGGACTCTTTTGTTAAGTTTGAAAAACTCGAACAAGAATGGTTTGAATTAACAGAAGAAAAAGGAAGCTTGCTTCAAATAATTTCAGATATTGAGAAAACCAAAGAGGAATTGATATGTAAAATGTCTGAAATTGAAAAAGTTTATGAAAAATTAAAAAATGAAAAAGAAGTCCTGACATCCTCAATTTCAGAACTTGAGAATAAAAATGTGAGTTTGTGTAAGGAGGTGACTGACTTGCAGTTCACTCTCTTTAGGTTTGTTAAAGGGAAACAAAACCTAGACAATGTATTGGGAGTAAAAGTTAACTTCCAGAAAGAATGATTGGGGTACATATCCCAGAATAAAAAAATCCTTTGAGCACAAGATTACTACATCTTACGTGCATGAAAAAGAAAATGATTGTGCATCATACTCACACACCAAGCCAAAACATGTTCAATCTAAACCACACAGATACCAAAGAAGATTTCCGAATGTCAATTACTTTCATTATGGTAGATTTGGTCATGTCATTGTTAATTTTTGGTTCAAAAAAAACACACAAAGAAATCATGCTGCTTGGACCATGAAAAGATATGCACAGAACTGGACTAACACTCTCGGACCCAAATTAGTTTGGGAACCAAAAATAATTGCATGAGAATGTTGTTTCTTGCAGATATGCCTTGAAGCCAGGGGTAGTAAATGGTACCTAGACAGTGGTTGCTTAAGGCATATGACAGGGGACAAGATGGTGTTCTCTACGCTGCAAGACAAGGATGGAGGCTTAGTTGCCTTTGGAGGAAAAGACAAAGGTAAAATCATTGGGATCGGCAACATAGGTAAGAATTCTGAAACCCTGATTGATAATGTACTTTTGGTAAAGGGTTTGAATCATAATCTTTTGAGCATAAGTCAATTGTGCGACAAAGGTTTTAAGATTATCTTTGATGAGTCACATTGCCTCGTCATGAATAAAAGCACTAGTGAAATCAAGTTCATCTCAACCTGTCCCAGGGAGATTCCAATATCAGCATATGTGGCATACTCATGAGGGTTTCCTGGAGTTTATAAAAATGCAGTGTAGGAAAAGCAATCAGATGGAGAGTCATCCTTTTCATGCCTTTCAGAGGAAGCTTAAAAAATTGAAGGCAGCCTTAAAAGTTTGGAACAAAGAAACATTTGGCAACATTAATCAGGTGAAATCTGATGCTGAAGATAAGCTTGAGCAGGCTCAAATGTCTTTTGATGCTAACCCTATAGTGGATAATCAGATGAAACTCCAAAAAACCAATGCAGATATGTGCCTCATTCTTTATCGTGAAGAGATCTTCTAGTATCAGAAATCTAGGGTTCAATGGGTTTCTTGTGGTGACCGGAATACACAACTTTTTCACCAGTACACCAAGATCAAAAGGCAAAGGAACTATGTCCATAAATTGAAAATAAATGATCATTGGGTGGAAGATCAGAAGTCATTAGCAGAAGGTGCTGTCAATTTCTTTAAAAACCTTTTAACTTCAGAAGCTCACAAAATTGATGAAACTCTCCTATCAGTCATACGCCGACTGATTAATGAAGATCAAAACAGAACATTGTGTTCCATTCCCTCGGCAGATGAAATTAAAACCTTAGTATTCTCATTAGCTGGCAACAGCTCTCCTGGGCCAGATGGATTCACAGGTGGCTTCTTTACTCACTGCGGGGAAATTATTGAAGATGATGTTGTCAGTGTTATGCAGAGTTTCTTCCAAGGTTGGGGTTTACCTAAGGGAGTTACTTCCACAATTCTATGCCTTATTCCGAAGGTTAAGAACCCTACTTCTTATGCAGATTTTAGACCTATCAGTCTATGTAACTTCACATACAAGATTGTCTCCAAGGTCATTAGTGACCGGCTGCGACCCATCATGCCCCTCATTATCTCCAGTGAGCAAAGTGGTTTCATTTGTGGAAGACAAATCACTGATAATTTCATGTTGGCCAAAGAAATGTTTATGGAACTTGACAGACCTGTTAGAGGACACAATATGCTTCTTAAGCTAGACATGGCAAAAGTTTATGACCAAATTGAATGGGATTTCCTCTTCATCATTTTGAAAGGATTCAGATTTTCTAATAGGTTTGTGTCTCTCATAGCTCAAATGCTGGTAAACTATTGGTTCTCTATATCTTTCAATGGGTAGCTTCATGGCTTTTTCAAGTCTTCAAGAGGAGTTCGGCAGGGGGATCCTTTAGCCCCTGCCTTGTTTATTCTTGTAGAGGAAGTACTAAGCAGGGGCCTTAGTCAGCTATTTGCTACAGGTCAGTGTAAATATTTTCATCTTTCTCGTGGAGTTCAACCTATATCTCACATCCTCTATGCGGATGATTCCATTATATTCATGAATGGTGGTGTTACATCGATCAAACAATTGCTTCTATTCTTGGGAAGATATGAACTGTCATCTAGCCAGCGGATCAATGCTCAAAAAAGCTGCTTCATGGTGGCTAAACAGATGCCTCGCAGCTCTATTGATCGTATAAGTCACTTATCTGGTTATCAACATAAATCTGGTAGCATCAAATATCTGGGTATCCCTCTTTTCAAAGGTAGAGTTAAATGTCCTCATTTTAAATATCTTTTGGACAAAGTCAGTGCCAAGCTTGCCGGTTGGCAAAGCAAATTATTGTCTCAGGCTGGGAGACGTGTTCTCATCCGATCAGTGTTGGTTTCCATTCCTATGTACACTGCTAGTGCAGCAACTATTCCCTATATTGTTCTTAATCAAATTGGGAAAATTTGTTCAAACTTTTTCTGGCAGGGGTTTGAAGCTGCTCACAGAAAACACTGGGTTTCTTGGGAAAAAATGTGATGTCCTATCTCTGAAGGTGGTCTTGGTATCCGTAGCTTACTAGACTTGCAGATGTGTTTCTATGTTAAACAGTTGTGGCTTTCAATACATAGTAATTCTCTTTGGGATAATTTTGTTAAAAGCAAGTACCTTCATGGTCGGCATATCTCATATTGCAAAACTCCATATCCTGTTGGTATAAAAGTGAATGACTTTGAGAAAGCCCGGTCTATACTCATGCTAGGATATTGGAAGATTGTTCAAGATGGAGCAACCACTAGTTTTCTTAAAGATAACTGGTACAAGGGTAAGGCATTAGTCGACACTCTTTCTATAAAGAACTACTCTCCGAATGAAGATTGCTCAGTTCAAGCTGCTATGACAAATCCACAACATCGGGTCTGGCAAAAAGTGGAAGACCAGCAGCTGCGGGAGGAAATTCAAAGCTTTGCTATTCAAAATGGAAATGACATCCCCGTTTGGTCTTTCACCAATTCAGGTAAATTCACTATCAAATCTGATAGGGTGCTAGGCCGGGATACAGAGGGGGGGTGAATGTATCCCTCTACCAATAATGCCCAAATTCAAACTCAGATGCTAGACACAGTCTCAGAATAAAACCAAATCACTTGATCATATGAAGAAACACTTGGAGCGCGCCTATGCAATCATCTAGCGGAAGCAAGGAAGGCAATCAAACCACTGCACAGATAATTTTTAGGTGGTTCGGTCCTCCATACCTACGTCCACCCCTCACTCCCAACTGGAGTGAGGCTTCCACTAGCACAAGCTATAACGCAGACTCAGTCTGCAACAGGTGCTGCCAAACAGCTTGACCAGGAGAACAACCTCCCCTCTTCCTCCAGACCGGAGGGACACCACAAGTGACTCCCAGCCACTTGGAACCAGAGACTAGGTCTCTCTTCCTCCAGACCAGGAGGGAACCCACCAGTGACTCCCCGTCACCAGTAAACCAGAGGTCACAGACCTCTCTTCCTCCAGACCAGGAGGGAACCACTAATGACACACAGTCACCAGCGAACTAGAGATCAGATCTCCCTTCTCCTGAGTCCACAAGAGGAACCCGACCTCACTACTAAGTATCGGAAGAACAAAAGTAATCAGAGTAACAAAAGGAAGAACAAGAAATGAAAATAACACAGCAAACAGAAAGTCGAAAACTCAAATGCACAATGTGGCTCTCAACGGAGCTGACTGGCATGGATCTGATCCACGGTCCAGTAGGAACTTCTTCTGCTACTTCTCTTCTTCTTCTTCTCAACTCACGCTCTCTCTTTCTCTTCTCTACTCTCCTTTTATCTCTCACTATCTTTCTCTTTCTCGATCTCTCTTCTGCTCTCTCTATTCTTTTGCTCAGGCTCACTCTTCTTCTTTCTTCTTCTTCTTCTGCTCTCTGCTGCTCTCTTCTTCTATCACTCTCTGCTGCTCTCTTTTTCTTTTTGCTGGATCGTGCAGACACTCTTTCTTTTATCAGCACTCGATCAGTCTTCTTCTGAGGAAGAAGTCTTCTATATATAGCAGCAGCTCAGGGCGTGTGTCTTCCACATCTCCTGCCCAATTGACTCTGCCATGTGTCAGCATCTCAGCTCCTTGGATCACGTGCCAGGTGCCAACCTCGGATCACGTGCCCAGACACCTGCAAGATTAATGAAGAGTTCAGTCGATGAACAATATCAGCTGAAGATAGTGTACAGACTTTATTCAGTAGGCAAGATAATGGATGTATAGAGTTAGTCGTGTGAAGGAGGACGAGTGTATAGACTTGATAACACATGCTGTAGAATGCATATGATGCAGTGTATAGGCTTGATGAAAGCAATGCATGCACAATGATGCAATGTTCAAACTTTGTTGAAGACTGTCAGTCGATGTATAGACTTGGCTGAAGCCAACGCTGAAGCAATGTTCAGACTTTGCTGTAGGCTGCCAGTCGATGTTTAGACTTGCTGCGTGCAGGCTGGCAGAGGATGTATATACTTGCTGTGCAGGCTGCCTGACCATGTATGGACTTTGCTGAAGGTAATGCATGAGGCAATGTTCAGACTTTGTGTATGCAATGCAGTGGCGTGTACACACTTTGTGAGTGTGAAGCTATGCATGTATAGGCTTCACATATGCAGTCATTATACCATGTATAGACTTAGTGTTCACGTGAGAAAACGATGTATGGAGTTGATGTATGCAGCAATAAGAATGTACATACTTTATTGCGTGTATGACAGACAATGTCTAGACTTTCTATAATGCGTGCAGCTAAAGGAGCAAACAGATGTATAGACTTTAAGTAAAGATGCATGAGCAATGTATAGACTTAGCATCTAACTAAGTATGCACAACGACAAGGGATGCTTAGGCATGCAGTCAAGGGATGTACAGACTTAGTAGATATGTGTGTGAAGCTCAACAATGTATAGACTATGCATATGCTTTCGCTAAGTCTGTATAGACTTGATCATGAATGAACGCATGGACTTCACAGAGTGTATGGACTTGAAGTGCAATGCAACAAGGCAATGTGTAGACTTTGTGATGCACAACCATATGCAATGTATGGACTTCAATGCAAAAGATGGAGTTAAACAAACAATGTATAGACTTCGAAAGATGCAGACTGGGCAATGTACAGACTTCACTTCGTGCAAGCTACAGGACAGTGTATAGACTTCAATGTATGTGCAATGCATGAACAGCCGATGGAGTGTACAGACTTTGTCTCTTGCAATGCAGCGATGTACAGACTTTGCTATGCGTGCATGCTCATGATGTGTAGACTTGTTGAAATGCAAGGCAACGCAGACAATGGCTGTATAGACTTGGATACGTATGCAGGGCGAGGTAGGGTAGACCCTGTACAGACTTTGAAACATAAAGAGGCACACGGAGTGTACAGACTTGGTCTGCGACAACAGGCTGTACAGACTTGCATGAGACGATGCCTAAGATTCTGCATGAGACGATGCCAACGACTATGCCAACGCTGTACAGACTTGTTAAGACGATGCATGAGACGTTGCCAGACTATACAGACTTCGAGTGAGACGATGCATGAGACGGTGAACAATGTATAGACTTTAACATAGGTAAAGTAGACATTGTATAGACTTTGCGAACACACAACAGTGTATAGACTTGGACGCTCGCTATGCCTGCGATGTATAGACTTAGTGTTGCGACACTAGGCCAATGTACAGACTTAGACCACCTGCATGCTATGCAATGTACACACTTCTAATGCTTGCAGTCTATGCAATGTATAGGCTTGGAGGACTTGCATGTTGTGCAATGTGTAGACTTGAGGTCTCGCATGCAATGCAGTGTGTAGACTTTGAAGTGCTTGCAGCTGTGCAATGTGCAGACTTTGAAGTCTCGCATGCAATGCAGTGTGTGGACTTGTCATGCCTACACAAGGTGATGTACATACTTGCTGCGTGATGCTAATGTGCAGATTATGTAAATGCATGCAGTGTATAGACTACACTTATCTGGGGAGTCGACCCATCTAGAAAGGGGGTCGACCCACTTCTGTCCAGACTATGCTGAGTGTGATGATGCATGATGTTTAGCATGTACTGACTTCCACAAGCAGAGTAAAGTAACTGATGTATATGTATATGAATGGTTTATGCAGCAGATAACATGACTGAACATCAAATGCAATGCTTTAGATCTGATAAACTGACTGAACAATAATGCAATGCTTTATGCTCTGATAAACTGACTGAACATCAGAATGACTAAAATGACTGAATATCACATGGTGACTCACAGTGCTTAACTCACATCAAAACCAATCATCAAAACCACAGGGGCACAACAATCTCCCCCTTTTTGATGATGGCAACACTATCAACACAGTGAGTCATTCTTATGATGTGAGTCATTATGATGACTCAAACTATTCTCCCCCTTTGACTTCATCAAAAAGAAAATAGTTTGAGAAGTTAAAGCATATTTATGACTCAGTCAATTTCTCCCCCTTGCTATAATCAAGATGAACCATGGAGAGGTATGAATGCAGAGATGCAGATGCAACAAGAAATGCAATACCTCCCCCTAAATATATGAATGCAAGGTCACAATTGATATGAACATGATTCAATATGACAAGGAAGCTCCCCCTGAATAGATACCAATTGATATGCATCTGTTGCATTTCTCTCTATTGATATGGTTGAGAGGGAGACCACAGTGGCATTCAAGGATAAGTTCAGGTCAATGAACCAAGGACAGTGAGCAGAAGAGTTTCAAATAATCAGATTTACAAATAAGCTCCAAACACAAGAAGTTCAGCCAGATTTTCAAGGAGATACCAATCTCATAAATTAATAACAGAATTTTTCAAAGTCTTCCATTATAAGGGCTTATGAATGAACTTTATTGAACAGTATGGTTTAAACATGATGTATGCAAAGTTTGTTAATAAAATTCTTTATTTATATCTAAAATCCTAGTTTAATAAAAGTAAACCAAGCCCTCATATTTATATCTTGATTAACCTCCCTTTCTCATACACAATCAAATTTACTGACTTCTTTAGGAATTACATTCACTAGTATTGAGATCAAGCAATTATGAAGTCATGTGAATTTATCTAGGGTTATAGCAATTTAGCTTTTGCATCAATATTCAAATATTGCAATTTGTTCAGTAAACTTTCATTCTACATATATCCAGAGCACTCTAGTTCAGTGCACACTTTGTAACTAGAGGATATACGTTGATCAAACGCCAATATCCCTAAGCACTTAGTGTGACTAACAGTCATGCTTTATCAACAGAGTTAACATTTACACTTCATGACATATCTCATCTCATTTATTTGATGAGTGAGATGTATTTCTCAGTATGCATGCCATTGCTCTGCCAGATTAACAAAAATTCTTAAGCAGAGTTAACTATGGCACCTCATGACACAATCCTTTGGACATGGTTTCTCAGTGACCAAAATCATTGCTCTGACAATTATTTACCCTTTAGACATTTCAGAGAGCTCATTTGCTTCAAAACAATACTACTTTCATGTACTTAACCTCATAAAGCCATGTATTCAATAGTGCAGATTTCAGAAGTTTTTACACGACTCAGCATGAAACATTTGGTTGAAGTTTATTAAAAACATGATTCAGATATTTTTTAAGAGATTTAAAGTCAAACTTCAATGAAAACATTAAATTTAAACCAGCTGAGTTATTTCAGACATTCATAAAATCGTATAATAGAAGATTCCTAGTTCAAGTGTTTTCAGATTTATGAACGAGAGATGTCCCATTGAAATCTTCATGAATGACTGATGGAAGAGGTCTTCAAGAATGAGTGTTTTTGAAGCCCAATGTTTTCTGATATGATCAAGGTTTGTCAATTAAAATCAATGAGGAAAAGGTTATGCACATCAAGCAAGATATCAGGAGGTCAGGTATGCTTCAGGATTTTCAAGATTAACATGCAATGAATTTTGACCTAAGTGTATGCATTTGACAATCTGTATGCTATGCATTGACTCCCCCTGACAATATGTATTCAATCACTCTTTTTGGCATTTTTCAATGTAAGGAAATGCAATGCACTATATGTATGCAAGGACATGCAATGTTTGCCATGAAGACTGAACATATGACAATGTGACTCATGCTCATTCAGGCTGCCCTACTAAGCAAAATGACCCATGGTACTAGGCGGAGCACTTGGTCTAAAAGACCACTTCACATATAGTAAGAATCTCCAGACAGATTTCCCTGCCTTTTGGTAGCTTACTCTTTGATATACCATAGTGGCCATGCATGATAATTCAACATGGGCAGCATGCATGATCAAATTTCAGCTTTTCAGATTTTTCAGAATGCAATTTGTTTTCAGAGATTATGCATATCAACAATTATCAAACAACTGCAATTGGTATATGTATGCATCAGATGCAGACAACCCTTTTAATCTCATATTTGCACAGAACACTCAGCAAGTGCATGATCAGAAAATAATGCAAATGGTAGATGATGAATGAATATGCAAAATCAGATTTAACATGCTATGCAGTAAAACTAAAAATAGGAAGTGCAAGAAATTTACCTGAAAAGTTCAGGAAGGGGTTTTCATTCTTGAGTGCCTTGAATTAATCCCCTCTTTATTAATCAGCTTCCAAGGCACACCTGCAAGTTAGCAAACTATTTTGCACAAATAGGCACCCAAGAAGTCTTGGGTCCTGACATGATAGTATCACTCCTAGCAGGTTTTCTCAGCACATTTTTAACTTGATGATCATCAAATTTCATCAGAGGATAACCATCCATCAAATGTCTAGATTTGCCATAATGATGGCAAGAAGCAGCAGATTTCTGATTTGATTTATGCACATTCTTATTAGCATGAATTCTATGTGCATATGCATGAAAATTTTTGTTAACAGAATTAAAATTCTGTTTACCAAAACTAGTCTTGCTTTGGTATCCTGCCAGCCAACAGGTTGCAACCCTGTGACCTGGCTTTCCACAGTTATAGCATGAAAGTTTTGCAAATTGTTTTACAGGGAATTTGACAGCATGGGAGTTAACAGAATTCTTCTGAATATGCCAACAGTCCTTGACTGTATGGCCATTTTTCCCACACTCAAAACATGTAGAAATCTTTCTTCTAAATGCAAATTTATTCCCACCAAAATCATTTCTATTTGTAGAGAATTTAGCATGTTTGAAATTCTCATTCCTACCCTGAATATGCCAACAGTCCTTGACTGTATGGCCATGCTTTCTACAGTGACAGCATTTGAGAGAATTTCTTCTGAAGGAACCTGACCAGCATTCAGAGGCCTTGTGACCAGTTTTGTTGCAGTTAAAGCAAATGATGTGTTGGTTCTTTGAAACAGATTTGTTCTTATTAAAAACATGCTGGCTTGCAGGGAATTTAGCATGATATGAATGAGATGTTTTCTTACCACTTGAAAACCAGCAGTGAGCAATTGTGTGTCCTAATTTGTCACAGTGAAAACATTCAATTTTCTTTTTCTGAGATGAAGAATTTTTCTCATGAAATTTTCTAGCATTCATTATGCTGGCACTCATATCATCTTTCTCCATCAACCTGCAGTCATGCATCAAATGACCAGGTTTATGACAATAGTGGCATGACATTTTCTTTTTGTGTGCATGTATGTGTGTGTTTAGGTTATGTGTCACATGCACAGCATCAACATGAGTGTTTCTTTGCTTGCTCTTCACATGATCATTCCTTTTCACTTTTTCAGCTTGTTTCTGAAAGTCAGTTTATTTCTGCATTTTCTGAACAGTGGGCTGTTTATCTTTTGAGGTGGTGGCTACATTTGATGAAGTGACAAACGATGTCATTAGCTTGTCTTTAAGAGCCTTTTTATTGACATTATTGTAACCTAACCCTTCCTTCCTCACATTCATTTTTACACCTAGTAGCTTGTCTAGGTTTTCTTGTCCACTCACAAACTTAGACAAAGAGTTCCTCAAGTCTTGGATTTCATTTTCAAGAGAGGCAATGTGTAACTCATAACTTGCAGTCTCTTGTTCACTGCAATTGACAGCTTCATTCAAAACCTTGTTGGCTATTTTATATTCTTCGATATCCTTTCTCAGATCTTCTACTTTTTCAGTTTCATTTGTAGAGATCATTTTCCCTTTCTCCAATGTAAGAAATCTTTCAGACATGGCACTGTTTAACAATTTTAATTTTTTCAACTTCTTCTTTAAGCTTATCATTTTGAACCAATTCATTTATTAGAAGCTGATCTTCTGAATTGACTTCTTACTTTCTTCTATTTTCAAATTCCTTCATTTCTCTTTGCTGTTTTTCATCCTTTTTCTGTAACTCCATGTTTACAGATTTTATGGCTTCAAATTTCTCAATCAGCAAATCATTCTGTCGTTTAAGTTTCTCTAATTTTTCTTCATTTTCTTTGGAGAATTTTCTGAGAGAATCTTTTTCAGACTTCAGCTTGTCTAAATCTGAGTTCACACTTTCAAAAATTTTCATCAATTCTTTACTCTGAACAGAATCATGACAAGTTAGGCTAAGCTTCTTCTCAAGTTCAGAGATTTCTTTTACATGATCTTGATTCTCAATTTTCAGCAATAAAATTTGTTTCTTCAACATTTGAATATCAGACATACAAGCATTATGAACATTTTTCAGTTCAGCACAATTTTTACATGGAGAATTCAAACTGTCTGATCTACTATTCTTCTTCAAATGTTTGTATTGTTTTCTTAACTGATCATAAGATTCTTGCAATTCATCATAAGCAGCAATCCAATCATCTAATGAAAAGTTCTCGAAGGGATTTACCTCTTCATCATCATCTTCTTCATTTTGGCTGCCACTTTGATTGCTTCTGTTAGCCATCATGCAGCTGTCCTCACTTCTCTTCTGAGCTCGCTTCAGCATATCTAGAATGTCTTTAGCAGAGCTGCAATCATGAAATCAGGAATGTAAAGCCTTATCAGTAGCTGCCTTCATTAGATTCATAGCTATCTGATTCTCTTCATACATTGATATGTCACTGTCAGTCCATTTGGACTTTTTCTTTGGTAATTTATGAGGACCGTGTGAAATTAACTTCCACAGATCAGGATTAACTGATATAGCTTAATTTTTCAGACTGACAAACCATACATTAAAATTGGAGCCGTTGAAAATTGGTGGATCACCCATGAAAATAAATCAGATTTAATGCAACAGGAATATTGATGCACCAAAAGCAAAATAGCACCTAAGACTGCAGGATCAGATTTGCAGGTCGCTGGACCTTCTATGCAGACACCCGCTCTGATACCAATT
Source organism: Amorphophallus konjac (assembly GCA_022559845.1). Taxonomy (NCBI): domain Eukaryota; kingdom Viridiplantae; phylum Streptophyta; class Magnoliopsida; order Alismatales; family Araceae; genus Amorphophallus; species Amorphophallus konjac. The sequence goes on from CM040125.1 coordinate 117,444,400, forward strand.
GATAGGGTGCTAGGCCCGGATACAGAGGGGGGGTGAATGTATCCCTCTACCAATAATGCCCAAATTCAAACTCAGATGCTAGACACAGTCTCGGAATAAAACCAATTCACTTGATTATATGAAGAAACACTTGGAGCACACCTATGCAATCATCTAGCGGAAGCAAGGAAGGTAATCAAACTACTGCACAGATAATTTTTAGGTGATTCGGTCCTCCAGACCTACATCCACCCCTCACTCCCAACCGGAGTGAGGCTTCCACTAGCACAAGCTAGAACGCAGACTCAGTCTGTAACAGGTGCAGCCAAACAGCTTGACCAGGGGAACAACCTCCCCTCTTCCTCCAGACCGGAGGGACACCCCAAGTGACTCCCAGCCACTTGGAACCAGAGACTAGGTCTCTCTTCCTCCAGACCAGGAGTGAACCCACCAGTGACTCCCCGTCACCAGAAAACTAGAGGTCACAGACCTCTCTTCCTCCAGACCAGGAGGGAACCACTGATGACACACAGTCACCAGCGAACTGGAGATCATATCTCCCTTCTCTGAGTCCACAGGAGGAACCCGACCTCACTATTGAGTATCGTAAGAACAAAAGTAATCAGAGTAACAAAAGGAAAAATAAGAAATGAAAATAACACAGCAAACAGAAAGCTGGAAACTCAAATGCATAATGTGGCTCTCAACGGAGCTGACTGGCCTGGATCTGATCCATGGTCCAGTAGGAACTTCTTCTGCTACTTCTCTTCTTCTTCTTCTCAACTCACGCTCTCTCTTTCTCTTCTCTGCTCTCCTTTTCTCTCTCACTGTCTTTCTCTTTCTCGATCTCTCTTCTGCTCTCTCTATTCTTCTGCTCAGGCTCACTCTTCTTCTTTCTTCTTCTTCTTCTGCTCTCTGCTGCTCTCTTCTTCTATCACTCTCTGCTGCTCTCTTTTTCTTTTTGCTGGATCGTGCAGACACTCTTTCTTTTATCAGCACTTGATCAGTCTTCTTCTGAGGAAGAAGTCTTCTATATATAGCAGCAGCTCAGGGTGTGTGTCTTCCACATCTCCCGCCCAATTGACTCTGCCACGTGTCAGCATCTCAGCTCCTTGGATCACGTACCAGGTGCCAACCTCGGATCACGTGCCCAGACACCTGCAAGATTAATGAAGAGTTCAGTCGATGAACAATATCAGCTGAAGATAGTGTACAGACTTTATTCAGCAGGCAAGATAATGGATGTATAGAGTTAGTCGTGTGAAGGAGGACGAGTGTATAGACTTGATAACACATGCTGTAGAATGCATATGATGCAGTGTATAGGCTTGATGAAAGCAATGCATGCACAATGATGCAATGTTCAAACTTTGTTGAAGACTGTCAGTCGATGTATAGACTTGGCTGAAGCCAACGCTGAAGCAATGTTCAGACTTTGCTGTAGGCTGCCAGTCGATGTTTAGACTTGCTGCGTGCAGGCTGGCAGAGGATGTATATACTTGCTGTGCAGGCTGCCTGACCATGTATGGACTTTGCTGAAGGTAATGCATGAGGCAATGTTCAGACTTTGTGTATGCAATGCAGTGGCGTGTACACACTTTGTGAGTGTGAAGCTATGCATGTATAGACTTCACATATGCAGTCATTATACCATGTATAGACTTAGTGTTCACGTGAGAAAACGATGTATGGAGTTGATGTATGCAGCAATAAGAATGTACATACTTTATTGCGTGTATGACAGACAATGTCTAGACTTTCTATAATGCGTGCAGCTAAAGGAGCAAACAGATGTATAGACTTTAAGTAAAGATGCATGAGCAATGTATAGACTTAGCGTCTAACTAAGTATGCACAACGACAAGGGATGCTCAGGCATGCAGTCAAGGGATGTACAGACTTAGTAGATATGTGTGTGAAGCTCAACAATGTATAGACTATGCATATGCTTTCGCTAAGTCTGTATAGACTTGATCATGAATGAACGCATGGACTTCACAGAGTGTATGGACTTGAAGTGCAATGCAACAAGGCAATGTGTAGACTTTGTGATGCACAACCATATGCAATGTATGGACTTCAATGCAAAAGATGGAGTTAAACAAACAATGTATAGACTTCGGAAGATGCAGACTGGGCAATGTACAGACTTCACTTCGTGCAAGCTACAGGACAGTGTATAGACTTCAATGTATGTGCAATGCATGAACAGCCGATGCAGTGTACAGACTTGGTCTCTTGCAATGCAGTGATGTACAGACTTTGCTATGCGTGCATGCTCATGATGTGTAGACTTGTTGAAATGCAAGGCAACGCAGACAATGGCTGTATAGACTTGGATACGTATGCAGGGCGAGGCAGGGTAGACCCTGTACAGACTTTGAAACATAAAGAGGCACACGGAGTGTACAGACTTGGTCTGCGACAATAGGCTGTACAGACTTGCATGAGACGATGCCTAAGATTCTGCATGAGACGATGCCAACGACTATGCCAACGCTGTACAGACTTGTTAAGACGATGCATGAGACGTTGCCAGACTATACAGACTTCGAGTGAGACGATGCATGAGACGGTGAACAATGTATAGACTTTAACATAGGTAAAGTAGACATTGTATAGACTTTGCGAACACACAACAGTGTATAGACTTGGACGCTCGCTATGCCTGCGATGTACAGACTTAGTGTTGCGACACTAGGCCAATGTACAGACTTAGACCACCTGCATGCTATGCAATGTACACACTTCTAATGCCTGCAGTCTATGCAATGTATAGGCTTGGAGGACTTGCATGCTGTGCAATGTGTAGACTTGAGGTCTCGCATGCAATGCAATGTGTAGACTTTGAAGTGCTTGCAGTTGTGCAATGTGCAGACTTTGAAGTCTCGCATGCAATGCAGTGTGTGGACTTGTCATGCCTACACATGGCGATGTACATACTTGCTGTGTGATGCTAATGTGCAGATTATGTAAATGCATGCAGTGTATAGACTACACTTATCTGGGGAGTCGACCCATCTAGAAAGGGGGTCGACCCACTTCTGTCCAGACTATGCTGAGTGTGATGATGCATGGATGTTTAGCCTGTACTGACTTCCACAAGCAGAGTAAAGCAACTGATGTATATGTATATGAATGCTTTATGCAGCAGATAACATGACTGAACATCAAATGTAATGCTTTAGATCTGATAAACTGACTGAACAGCAATGCAATGCTTTATGCTCTGATAAACTAACTGAACATCAGAATGACAAAAATGACTGAATATCACATGGTGACTCACAGTGCTTAACTCACATCAAAACCAATCATCAAAATCACAGGGGCACAACAAAATCTACCTACAGTTATATCAAGAGACAAGTGGCTAGTTCTGACTCAGTGTTCAGTAAAATTTGGAATCAAAGATTTCCTCCGCAAGCCTCCCTTTTCTGTTGGAAAATTCCGAAACAAGCTGTTCCTATTGATAGTCAAATTCAAATTAGAGGGATTAACCTGGCCTCTTGTTGTGCTTGCTGCTTATCTTCCCATGACTCTGAGGATGCAGATCATCTATTTGTTAATAGCGAATTGGCTAAGTTCCTATGGAGTAAATTTGCCCGGTTGATTAACACAGACATGGAAGTTAACAATATCAGAAGCAGGATGAGTTCAATCATTATTGGGGCAGCCATTAATAAACCCAAAGGTTTCATCTCTGTGCTGATGTCTATTATTATTATTTGGGAGATCTGGAAATACAGATGCCGAGCAAGATATGAAGGCCAAAGCACAAGCTTTGCAAGGATTTCAGATATGATCATAGCAGAGGCTAATCTAATTGTGAACTAGTTCAGATTTAAGCAAGGTACTAGCACTGAATTTTTGAAAGTATTGCAGAGTTTTGGCATAACAATCAACTATATCCGCTTGGCATGCATCACTGTCCGATGGAATGCCCCAGCTACTAATTTCTCTCTAAATATGGATGGTGCAAGTAAAGGAAACCCCGGTCCTTCAGGGGGTGGTGGCTACTTTAGAAATGCTCATGGGCAACTAAAGCTGGGCTTCTCTTACTACTACGGGATTGGTTCCAACATGGTGGCAGAAGGTCGGGCTCTCCTAGATGGGCTTAGATTAGCACAATTGCATGACACCCGGATATCAGTCATTTTCACTGATTCTCAGGTTTTGGTGGAGTTGCTTAACAAGAAAAAAGACCCATCGTGGTCATTGCTCCCTTGGTGGAACTCCTTGCAACATATTTTCTCTACTTTTCACTGTCCCATAATTCACTTATATAGAGAAGCAAATCAGGTGGCTGATGCTCTAGCAAATCATGCAGTTCTCACTGGAGGCAATTCAGAATTCTTCTCAACTAGAGAGCTACCTATGTTAGCCAAATGCTATGCTATAGCTGATGCTAATGGCATCCCAAATGTCCGCAGGAGGCATGGCTTCTGTTTTCCTTTTACTCACTGTATCTCAGAGGCTTGGTTCCTCCTGTGAACATTTATTCTTTTGATATAGCAATAAAATTAAGCATCTTATGGTAGGGTTGGTGGAGTGAGAACATTCCCTTCCTCTGGAATGGGGGTGCACTCTCCCTTCGCTCCATTAGATGACTCAGTTCTATAAAAAAAAATCAGGTTCATCAGCAAAAGGAATAACAATGTATATACTATTGATCTTGATGATGTTTTCGGTGATGATGTGTACCTGGTAGCAAACAACCATGATAATGCATGGCTATGGCACCGAAGACTAGGTCATGTTAGTTTTGGAGTAATCTCCAAATTATCTAGACATGACTTGGTGAATAGTTTGTCAAAGTTAAAATTTGAAAGTGATAAAATCTGTGAGGCTTGCACAAAAGGCAAGTAAACTCGCATCTCTTTCAAAATAAGAACATTGTTTCTACCACTCGGCCTTTAGAACTGTTGCAAATTGATCTTTTTGGTCCAACTAGGACATCAAGCCTAGGAGGAAAATCTTATGGATTTGTGATTGTTAATGATTACTCCAGATTCACATGGGTATTATTTCTAGCCAATAAAAGTGATGCCTTGATGGAGTTTCAAGTATTTTGTAGGAAAATATAGAATGATAAAGGATACCTTATCACTACAATTCAAAGTGATCGTGGTGGTGAGTTTGAAAATCATGAATTCAACAGTTTTTGCAAGGAGAAGGGATACACACATAACTTCTCATCACCAAGGACGTCTCAACAAAATAGAGTAGTGGAGAGGAAAAATAGAACCTTGATAGACATGGCACGGACCATGTTAAGTGAGAACTCCTTACCAAAATACTTTTGGGCTGAGGCGGTAAGTACAGCATGTTACATCATCAACAGGGCAATGGTAAGGCCCGTTTTGAAGAAAACTCCATACGAGCTCTACAAGGGTAAGAAATCAAAGATTTCCTATCTAAAACCCTTTGGGTGCCCATGCTTCATCCTGAACAATGGTAAGTCTAACCTAGGTAAGTTTGATGAAAAGAGTGACAAAGGAATCTTCCTAGGTTATGCATTAAACTCTAGAGCTTACAAGCTATTTAATAAAAGGACTTTGGTTGTTGAAGAAAGTCCTCATGTTATTTTTGATAAATCTGAATTAAAACTGACCATTCAATATGTTCCAATCTTGGATGCAGATGAAGCTCCTAGAAATCTAACTGATGCTGGACCATCCAAGGCTAAGGATGAACCAACGGAAGAACTTCAGCAAGGATGAAAATGATGAAGATCCTTCAATTGAAACACTTCAAGAACAACCATTGCAACACCCTGACTTACCTAGAGCTTCAACATACTTGAAAGATCACCCCGCTGAAAACATCATCGGTAATCCTGAAGATGGGGTAAGAACTAGATCTTCTTTAAGGCAAGTGAAAGAAGAGGATTTAATGTCATTTATCTCTCAAGAAGAGCCTAAGGATATTCATGAAGCTCTTCAAAATGAATCTTGGATTCAGGCTATACATTAAGAGCTACACCAGTTCGAAAGGAACGAGGTGTGGTCTCTCATGCCGCGTCCCAAGAATCATCCCGTAATTGAAACCCGTTGGATTTTCAGAAATAAACTAAATGACACGGGATTGGTTGTTAGGAACAAGGTCCGGCTTGTAGCCAAAGGGTATAACTAGGAGATGGGCATTGATTTTGATGAGTCCTTTACACCGTTGCTTGATTAGAAGCAATCTAGATTTTATTATCCTATGCTTGCTCTCTTAACTTCAGATTATTTTAGATGGATGTTAAATCTACCTTTCTTAACGGGTACATCAAAGAGGATATTTTTGTAGAACAACCTCCAGGTTTTGAAGATCCAAAACGTCCACAACATGTGTACAAGCTGCAGAAGGCCTTGTAGGGACTAAAGCAAGCACCAAGGGCTTGGTATGAAAGGCCCACTTCATTCCTAATTGAAAATGGTTTCAAAAGAGATAAGGTTGAACAAACACTCTTCATGAGAAAATCAGGTAAAGACATATTAGTAGTTCAAGTATATGTGGATGACATTATTTTTAGAGCTACTAATAATGCCTTATGTGATCAATTTACAGAAATTATGCAGGGAGAATTTGAGGTGAGCTTAATGGGTGAACTGAACTTCTTTCTTGGATTGCAGGTGAAGCAAACGCCCGAAGGCATTTTCATCAATCAAGCTAAGTGCACACTGGAGCTGTTAAAGAAATTTGGGATGGCTGAAGCAAAACCCTTGTCAACTCCGATGGCCACAACCACGAAGTTAGATAAAGATGAAAATGGTAAAATAGTAGATTCCACACTGTTTCGAGGTATGATTAGATCACTACTGTATCTCACAGCATGCCACCCTGACATTCAATTCAGTGTATGTTTATGTGCTCACTTTCAGTCATGTCCAAAAGAATCCCATCTAATGGTTGTTAAACGCATTTTTTGATACTTAATAGGCACAATAGATTTTGGCTTGTGGTTTCCCATCAGTAGTTCATTTAATTTGATTGCATTCTCCGATGCGGATTATGCCAGATGCATTGTAGATCGTAAAAGTACTAGTGGGCACTGTCAGTTTCTTGGTGGATGCCTAGTCTCATGGGCCTCCAAGAAATAACATTCAGTAGCTCTCTCAACGGCCGAGGTCGAATATGTAGCCACTGGAAGTTGTGGAGCCCAAGTACTTTGGATCAAAAATCAATTGCTTGATTTGGATGTTGAAATAAAATGTGTTCCAATTTTGTGTGACAATACAAGTGCTATTAATTTATCTAAAAATCCTGTTCAACACTCCAGGACCAAACATATTTACATTCGCCATCATTTTCTGAGAGATCATGTAAGCATGGGGGATTTTGAGTTAAAATTTGTTGATACACACAATCAACTGGCAGACATCTTGACAAGACCCCTAAACCTGGAACAATTCAATAAAATAAGGAGAGAACTTGGCATGTGCAAGGGTGAGGGCATACATGTTTAGGTCTGCACTAGGATGAGTGATGCATCTACATAAAAAATTATAGAAGCATGAAGGGTAGATTGTGTGAAATGCATGCATATGTTGTGTGTATTTTTTTATTTCTTGTGCATGATATCATCATGTATGTGTGACTGTATATATATATCTATATATATATATATATATATATATATATATATATATATATACATACCCCTTCTTGAAAAAATTTTCTACGACCAAATACTCCTTGATGAATAAATGTGGACTAGTAACATGAAAGATGCAAAGCCAATGTCAACTCCGATGGCCACAACCACGAAGTTAGACAAAGATGAAAAGGGTAAAATAGTAGATTGTTCACTGTTTCGAGGTATGATCGGATCACTACTGTATCTCACTGCATGCCGTCCCGACATTCAATACAGTGTATATTTATGTGCTCGTTTTCAGTCATGTTCTAAAGAATCTCATCTATTGGCTGTTAAACGGATTTTTTGATACTTAATTGGCATAGTAGACTTTGGCTTGTGATTTCCCATCGGTAGTTCTTTTGAATTGATTGCATATACCGATGCAGACTATGCTGGATGTATTGTTGATCGTAAAAGTACTAGTGGGTACTGTCAGTTTCTCAGTGGGTGCTTAGTTTCATGGGCCTCCAAGAAATAACATTCAATAGCTCTCTCAACGGCCGAGGCTGAATATGTATTCGCTGGAAGTTGTGGAGCCCAAGTACTTTGGATCAAAAATCAATTGCTTGATTTGGATGTTGAAATGAATTGTGTTCCAATCTTGTGTGATAATACCAGTGCAATCAACTTGTCAAAAAATCATGTACAACATTCTAGGACAAAGCATATTGATATTCGACATCATTTTCTGAGAGATCATGTAGGAAAATGGGTCTTTGAATTGAATTTCATTGACACACACAATCAGTTAGCTGATATCTTCACAAAACCCCTAAACTCGGAACAATTCAGCAAAATAATAAGAGAACTTGACATGTGCAAGGGTGAGAGCATACATACCTAGGTTTGCACTTAGGTTAAGAGTTGCACATGTAGAACAAAAACTCACGTGCATAAAGGGTAGATTGCCATGCATAGCCCTTTACCTCCCTGCGTGGAGTGGGCGATAATTCACTGCTGTAATTATTGTAATATTTTGTTTCCGGGAGTTACCGTACTTGGCTCTTGTCTCTCATTTCTTCTCTATTTGGCAAACATGTTTGAATGGCTTGTGTTGCTTTGGCTTAATGAAATGATTACATGGATTGATCGCCTTGGGGATTGTTGGCTTTGCCTATCTTCATATTGGTTCTATGTATATCAAATGGTGTCGGATGAAGGACAGGCCAGCCAGTCTGAAATTCTTCACTATGCGTGAGTGTAAACTCCGCCTCCTATAAAAATCAAGTGGATCGTTGCACGGATAGATTGCATTGTTTTGCAAGTTCCAAATTTGCTTTAAAGCACGTCAATGTGCTTATTAATCTAGATTTTTATCATCATCAAAAAGGGGGAGATTGTTGAGTCTCTCTGGGTGATTTTGATGATAACAAAATCCCACAATGGTAAACAGTTTGATAGCATTCATTATTGCAGAAATAAGAGCTCATTTGGGCTCACAAAGCCATTTTCATCACAAGCTAAATGCTCAACTTTATCTTGCTTCAAGATGCCAAGAATAAGCCAAAACAAACTCAAATTGAATGGAACTAAATGTGGACACAAAGTCTTCTATATAAGGATATGATTTGTGGGCTAACACTGTTATTTTTGCAGATTTTTCAGAGTCTGGTTGACCATCTCAGATGGTGCGGTTGACCTATTCTTCCAGCACTCAGAACTCTGTAAATATACAAAGTTCGGTCGACCGATTCACCCAGAGTTGAATGTATCAGAACCCGTCACAGTTAGGTCGACCGACCGACCTTGACCGGTCGACCGAACCCCTCGAAGCCCCTATTTTTGACTTTGTTTTCTTCACGAGGGAAAGGCATCTTTTAAGGATTTTTTAATCCCAAAAGTCTCCAGACATGCCTAAATTTGTGGATCTGTGTCTTGGCATGTCCCTTGACCATTCAAGTGTTATAAAAACATCTCTTAGGGCCAACAAACCCTAATCACAAAAGGGAGATTATAATACCCCAAAATTTTGTCTATAATATTTTGGAATTTTTTTAGAATATATATATATATATTCTAAGATTTTCTAAAGATAAAATGGAGTAATAAAAGAATTTGGGCTAAATTAAAACTAAATAATAAGACCCAATATTTATTAATTAACCTGGCCTTTTAAATAAGACCAAAGTGGCCCAAAACCAAGTCCACAAGGTTTGGCCCACATTCTAGAAGCTTAAAATAGGCTATTTACGAAATTTAGAGGATAGATATACTAATTAGAGGATAAATAGGCGGATGTATAACCAAGAGTTTGAAGTATTTCAAATTCGGTGATCAAGGATAAAAACGATCTATCGGGCGACCGCATGGGGACTAAAAATGGTCGAGACTGGACCACTAGGCGCTGCCGATTCCGTGAATGGAAGAAGGCATAAAAAGATGGGAACTTTGGCATCCAAATCGCCTAGGATCGATACTATCTCATAGATAGATGAGTCTAGAAGGCTTAAGGATCGAATTGGAACCCTAATTAGGACTCTATGTTCGTTCCAATCCATGGAAACCATAGTTAAACCTATAAATAGACCCAAAACCAATCTGCGTGACCCTTACTTTTGGCTCCCGTGGAACTATGGTAAGGAGGATGAATTTGAGGTAGGTTCTTTAGAAGGCTTTGTTTATAATACTAAGGTCTAACCGCCCTCAAAATTTCATTCTAGGAGATCCAGCCTACCTGGAGTTAGAGGCATCCAAAGTCGCTGGTTCGGTACAAGCAACCCAGGAACCTGTACGACCGGGCCAGATTGATCAGCAAGTTAGAAGCCCTAAACGAGGTAATTATATAGAGGTTCTTTAGAGTTATTTGTTCCTTTTAGTACCATCTTCTTACCCTCCAAGTTTCGTGGTCTTAGGTGAAAAGGATCAGAAGTTAGAAGGCCATGAAGTTGCTGGGCCGGTTCTGAAGGAGCAGAAATTAGGGTTGACTTCCAACCTTAAATTCGACGATTAAAGCCCAGATCAGAGGTAGGTTATTTCATGAATGGCTTAAACTCAATGTTAGGAATAAAAGCCCTCTTCTTTCAGTAAATTTCATATTTTTTACACGGAATATTTGACTATGCATTTAGGATTACATAGCATGCATGAACCTTACCTTTAAGTGAGAAAATGATCATTTCATGTTATTTAATTCAACCCATGCATCTCCATATGGTGTTGTTAGGCCATATTTATCTATTGTCATATTTTACTATGCATCAAATGGCCTTAGCTTAGTATATATTTTGGTTTTATTACTGTTTTCAGCAGACAGGAAGAAACGGTCTTCCTGAAGATCGCCTGATATCACTAGCGGCCCTACGATAGACCGCTAGGCCCAATAAAACGGTCCTCACACGACCGTTTACGTTTTCTGAGTTCTGGGTTTATGTTAATCCGAGACATAATACAGAATAGTCCTAAATATCATATGATAAGCTTAGCTAATTAGGTTTTACACCTGTTTTAAATGTTGTATTCTTGTACTTGGATATGTTAATCAATCATCCTAGTTGATTTCATGTTCCTTATACACGTTGGGATTATTTTAAACTTATGTTAAATTCATGCCAAAACTATATACTTTTATAACTACATTATGTTTCACATGGTTCATGACTTGTCTAGTTTTAATTTGATCGCTATTTTATCACGATCCTTTCTCATTTATGAGTCATTTTCTTAAGTACATGGCATATACTCCGGTATGATGTCATTAGGTACACTTTACACTTATAGGCACACTTTCTTGGACTTATGAACCTCTCTGCCGGATATTCCTTCTGTCGGACTAGGGGATTATGTTTCAAGGTCTCCATAAGACTCCACGAGCCTGGGATTCCCACTAGGACGCCGAGCTGGTTGTACCATCAAAGCCAATTGTCTAGAAAGCACTTTACCAGTGTTTTATGTATTCTGGACCTTAGCGGCCATATGGATGACTGCTACAAGGCACCAAGCGGCCATTCACTAGACCGCAAAGCTCCAAAAAAATTTCCCTGCGTCGACACTTCTTTTTCATGTGTCGACTCTAGTCATGAAACGGTCTAGACTCTGACTGCTTTCTTCATGAAACGGTCTAGTAAACGACCGCTTTATCTCTGAACATGTCTAACCCGAGGTTTGACCTTTAGGGTTGGTTTTCTTGAGTTCCTAGATGGTCTTCGGATTATCTAGAGTCTCAACATATGTTTAACGAAGTTAATATTGGGATATGAAATTTAATGAAAATATTGTTATGCTGTCGGAATGTCGTCAGAGTATAATATTCTTTTAATTCGTCTTTGATATCTCATATCAATTTTGGTACATTCTATATCTTGGTTACTTGATCATGAAACTTGTTATTTGGAATTAAATCATTGGCCGACATTATTGTTATATCTCATAGATGTAGTTGGATTTATAACTTGAAGATGCAAGACCGGGCACGGATTGTGTCCAAGGGCTCCATGCTAGTCCTCACGGCCGATGGTCGGAAACGTGCTATAAACCATGGGGTACGATGATACTGGCGTCGCATTACGCTGGGAGTACTTTCTCTTATAAATGAGTGAAATTCACGAGGCTCTTTATGGAAATTACATGCTTGTTAATGACTTTCTAGTACATACCCTTTACAGGGTTGTGTAAAGTACTTTCTAGTTACATGCTCATACTTTCTTGTTCATGAAAGGCCAGAAGTATATCTACATGATTAAATCTTACTTGTTCATGTACTCGACTATGCTCAAATATCTCGTAACTCTATATTCTTGGTTATTTTGGTTTATGATGTATGGTTTATCGCGTGCTCATTTTGACACTAATTCTAGAGCTAAAGCATTAATCACTTAAATATTGCCTTCATGTTGATGCGAAGATACCTACTGGGCATGTGTGCTCATACCTATTTTCTTATCTTTTCAGGAAATACTAGTGAATCGGATTTGGATTATGCTAGTAGCGGGTCTGAGAGTGATTGAAGGTCCATTGGAATGAGAGAAGCCCTAGTTATTTAGTGTCTAGTCAAGTCATATTGTAATTTTGATTTTTCTTGGGTCGTAGTGATGAAAGTTGTCAAGTAGTGGCTTTATGTAATTTTGATTATGATTATGAAATAAAGTTGGAAGTTTTGAAAAAATTACTTGTGCAATTACTTTTATGTGATTGTCTTGCGCTATGATTACTTGCTTGCGAGAGGTTTACTATGCCGGCTGTTCACGTTCCCGGAATTCCTTCTGATGTATTAAAAAGCTCGGGACGTGACAGTTAAAGTGGTATCAGAGCCTAGGCCTATAAGTCCTAGGAAAGGATGTCATGTCATAGGTTAAGTCCAAGGATTAAGGACCCATGCCTATGAGACAAGGAAAGGAAATTCCCAACCCATGAGAGAAATTGGGTAGAACCTGGGATGAGCTAGTAATTAGAAATTATCTTTAAGATTAACCCATATATTCCATTAAGATTAACAAATCCATTACTCTTCTCAGGTACTTTACTCTTACAATGGCTCACCGTGTTGATTGGGGTGGAATACAACAAACTATGGCGGGTCTCACTCAGGCCTTGCAAAATATGACTCAAGTTGGCGCTAGGGCAGGAGCTAGTGATCTGCACCGTAACTTTTGGAGTTTAAACCCTCCGCAATTTTCGGGTTCCTCTAACCCTGATGAGGCAGAAAACTGGATTGACGAAATGAACCGTATATTCGAGGTCCTGCAATGTGCCGACCAAGAGAAGGTTCGTCTTGCTATGTTCCAGTTAAATAAAGATGCGCGTACATGGTGGAAGTCTATTCCTACACCACCTGTAGACACACCACGCACTTGGGATGGATTTCTTACTCTTTTTCGAGCCAAGTATTTCTCCGAGCATGTCAAGGAAAGGAAGGCGACTGAATTTGCGTCACTACGACAAGGCATGTTGACGGTGGCAAAATATGAGTTACAATTCTCTCGCCTGGCACCTTATGCTCAACATTTAGTGAGCATGGATCTTCTTAAAGCAAATCGCTTTATGGACGGGTTGCGACCCATTTTTATCCAGTAACTCAGCCCACAAAACATTCGGACCTACGCAGAGATGGTCCAACGGGCACACTTATGTGAACGAACCTTGGAGAAGGTCGATAAACTCAAGGTCAAAGTGGAGGAGCCAAGTCGAAAGTCTGATCGGCAAAGTAAAAAGCAAGAAAAATTCAGCATCACCTATAACCCTTGGGATAGCAAGAAGAGATCCCGGAATGGGGACGGCAAGGATGATTGTCGGAACAAGAAGGCTAAGGAAGAAGATAAGCAAGTCATGACGGCTTGCTCGTTCTGTGATAAATTCGGTCATGCGGCCGAAGAATGTTGGAAGCGATTGGGCGCATGCCTAAGATGTAGAAGTCGAGAGCACCGCTTGCCTGACTGTCCTCTGATGAAAGAGCAATCATCCACAAGGAGCAATGGAGGACGAAAGCGGCAAGCTAGATTGAATGATGTATTGGAGGATGAACCAACCAAAGAAGGGGAGCTCATTGAAGGTATAATTTATATTCATTCCCATCCTACTTAAGTGTTATTTGATACATGTGCTACTCATTCCTTTATTGCTAGTTCCTTTACAAAAATATTACCTATTTCACATGTTCCCTTACCATCGGATTTAACCATAGTCACTCCTTTAGGGTCAGAAACGAAATTAAAAACATATTTCCCCAATAGTGAAGTTACTGTAGAAGGGCATAATCTTCCCGCTAATCTCGTATGCCTTGATATAGACGGCTATGATGCCATATTAGGAGTTGATTGGCTTGTAGACCACGACGCCTATATAATTTGTCACAGTAGCATAATTTCTTTTCGAAAACCAGGTCTTCCACCATTTTCCTTTCTTGGCATCAAATACCGAAAGCATCCCTCTCTTATTTCTTCTCTTCACGCTTGCAAACTCATTTCACAAGGATGTGAAGCTTTTCTTGCCTCCGTAGTAGTTACAGAGTCTAAGGAAATTCAGATAGAAGAAATCCCTGTAGTTAAGGAATTTCTTGATATTTTCTCTTCCGAGTTACCTGGCTTACCGCCCGAAAGGGAGGTTAACTTCACCATTGAACTCACACCTGGAGCAGCACCAGTGTCAATAGCTCCTTACAAGATGTCCCCCACGGAACTGAAGGAACTAAAGAAGCAACTTCAAGAGCTGCTAGAAAAGGGCTTCATTCGACCTAGCACATCCCCTTGGGGTGCGCCAGTCTTATTTGTCAAGAAAAAGGACGGTTCCCTCAGATTATGCATTGACTACGGGTAGTTGAATCAACTCACCATCAAAAATAAATATCCACTACCGCGTATTGATGAGCTGCTTGACCAACTCTCTGGCGCGAAGTACTTCTTCAAGATCGACCTCAGGTTAGGCCATCATCAACTAAGGATCAAGGATGCAGATATTCACAAGATTGCTTTCCAAAGCCGATACGGACATTATGAATTTGTGGTTATGCCATTCGGTTTAACTAATGCACCTGTTGCATTCATGCAATTAATGAATAGTGTGTTCCGACCTTATCTTGACCAATTTATAGTCATATTTATTGATGATATTCTCATCTATTCAAAGACAAAGGAGGAACACGAGGAACATCTAAGGGTTGCCTTGCAAACCTTGCGGGAACACCAACTTTATGCTAAGTTAAACAAATGTGAATTTTAGCTTAAGGAAGTCTCTTTCCTTGGCCATATTATTTCTAAAGAAGACATTGCAATAGATCCTTCTAAAGTTGAAGCGGTTAAGAACTGGAGCTGACCGAACACCGTATCTGAAGTTCAAAGTTTCATTGGCTTGGATGGTTATTATAGGCGATTAATCAAGGATTTCTCCCAAATCACCGCTCCTTTAACAAGACTCACTAGGAAGGAGAATCCTTTCGAGTGGACAAAGGAATGTGAAGAAAATTTCTTAGCCCTTAAAGAGCATCTCACGGCGGCACCTATACTGGCATTGCCTGTAGAAGGTGGCAGTTTTAAAGTTTATATCGATGCATCTGGCATTGGTCTAGGTTGTGTACTCATGCAAAATGGCAAGGTGATTTGCTATGCTTCAAGATAGTTAAAGCGGCATGAGGAAAATTACCCTATTCATGATCTGGAGCTGGCTGCTGTTATATTTGCCTTGAAGATTTGGCGTCACTACCTTTATGGAGAGAAATTCACAGTCTATTCTCTCAGAAAGAGCTAAATATGAGGCAATGGCGATGGTTAGAGTACCTTAAGGATTTTGATTTTGCTATACAATACCATCCTTACAAGGTAAATGTTGTTGACGATGCGCTCAGCATGAAGCCGATGGGAAAGCTATCAAGTCTCATGAAAGGTATGACTCATCTTATTTCTAAATTTGCTCAGTTGAATTTAGATATTAATATGAACAAGAAAGAGGATTGCTTTATAGCCAATATCCGGACACAACCCACATTAATAGAAGACCTAGTCAAACTCCAAAATAATGACCCTGTGTTATTGGAGATCAAAGCCAATATGGAGCAACGGCCGGATTTTTCTATTGCAAATAATGGAAGATTGTTATTCAAAGGACGAGTTTGTATACCGGATCATGTGGATACTAAGAAATTGATCTTAAAAGAAGCTCATAAATCTAAGTACGTCATTCACCCTAGTGCTACCAAGATGTTTCAAGACCTCAAAAGGAATTATTGGTGGCCCAATATGAAAAGAGAAGTAGCGGACTATGTGTCACGTTACCTCACTTGTCAACAGATTAAGGCAAAACATCAAAGGCCTACTGGAAAACTACATCCCTTAAAAATTCTGGAATGGAAATGGGATAGCATAGGGATGGACTTTATCATGGGACTGCCTAAATCAAGAGGTGGACATGGTGGAATATGGGTGATCAAAGACCGTTTAACAAAATCGACTCATATTCTACCTATAAAAAGCCGATGGTCTGTAGATATCTTGGCTGCCTTATACATGAAAAAGATTGTTAAGTTACACGGTGTCCCTGTCACTATTATTTTCGATCAAGATCCTTGATTTACTTCACAATTCTGGAAGGGTCTGCAACATTATTTGGGGACCCGATTGAATTTTAGCACTGCGTTTCATCCGCAAACTGATGGACAAATTGAAAGAACCAATCAAGTAATAGAAGATATGCTAAGAGCATGTGTCATAGACTTCGGTGAAAACTGGCACGACCATATACCTCTAGTGGAATTTGCCTACAATAATAGTTATCAAACTAGCATTCAAATGGCACCATTTGAGACACTATATGGAAGAAGTTGTCGCTCACCTATCTGCTGGAGTGAAGTTGGGGAAAGACAACTTCTAGGTCCAGAATTGATAAGGGATACTACCGAGAAAGTTAAGATAATTCGAGAAAAACTCAAGATGGCCCAAGATAGATAGAAATCATATGCTGATAATCGAAGACGTGACCTGGAATTCCAACTAGGCGACCATGTATTTCACAAGGTCTTTCCGGGTCGAGGTATTCGATGGTTCAGCATCAAAGTCAAGCTTACACCAATATTCATTAGCCCTTTTGAAATTCTTGAAAGGGTTGGAGAGGTGGCTTATCGTCTAGCATTACGTCCACAGTTGGCAAGAGTTCATGATGTATTCCACGTCTCTATGTTAAAGAAATATGTCAATGATCTGTTCCACATTATCACTTATGACAATCTAGAGATCCAAAAGGATTTGACGTACGAGCTAAAGCCAATCAAAATAATTGAACAAGAGGTACGTCAACTTCGGAATAAAATCATTCCCATGGTCGAAATACAGTGGACCAAATCTTGCCCACATGAAGCAACATGGGAGACGGAGGAAGCCATGCGCAAGAGGTTTCCCGATCTATTTGAATGTAAGTACACTCTCCTTTAAAAGCCTATGTATTAGAATTTGGGGACCAAATTCTCTTAAGTGGGGGAGGGTGTAATAACCAAAATTTTGTATATAATATTTTGAAATTTTTTAGAATTTATATATATACTCTAAGATTTTCTAAAGATAAAATAGAGTAATAAAAGAATTTGGGCTAAATTAAAACTAAATAATAAGGCCCAGTATTTATTAATTAACCTGGCCTTTTAAATAAGACCAAAGTGGCCCAAAACCAAGCCCACAAGGTTTGGCCCACATTCTAGAAGCTTAAAATAGGCTATTTACGAAATTTAGAGGATAAATATACTAATTAGAGGATAAATAGGCGGATGTATAACCAAGAGTTTGAAGTATTTCAAATTCGGCGACCAAAGATAAAAACGGTCTATCGGGCGAATGCATGGGGACTAAAAATGGTCTAGACTGGACCGCTAGGCGCTGCAGATTCCGTGAATGGAAGAAGGCATAAAAAGATGGTGACCAAAGATAAAAACGGTCTATCGGGCGACCACATGGGGACTAAAAATGGTCTAGACTGGACCGCTAGGCACTGCCGATTCTGTGAATGGAAGAAGGCATAAAAAGATGGGAACTTTGGCATCCAAATTGTCTAGGATCGATACTATCTCATAGATAGATGAGTCTAGAAGGCTTAAGGATCGAATTGGAACCCTAATAAGGACTCTATGTTCATTCCAATCCATAGAAACCATAGTTAAACCTATAAATAGACCCAAAACTAACCTGCGCGACCCTTACTTTTGGCTCGCGTGGAACTAAGGTAAGGAGGATGAATTTGAGGTAGGTTCTTTAGAAGGCTTTTGTTGGCCCAGATAGAGATGGCGGACAAGAAGGGGGGGTTGAATTGTCTCCTTTACCGAGAAGGCGGATTTTAAAAAAAACTTTCCTTGACAACCACAGCGGAATTAAAATTACAACGTTGATTTCTTAAGCAAGAGTGAGATTAAAGAGTTCTCTCACGCTTTCCGATCTCACTCGAATTGACAATGTAACAATTTAGACAGTTCAAGTTTAACAAAGATTAAACAGTGATTAACAAGGAAGTTAAGCTCAAATACAAATAACGGAGGTAGCAATGTGTGATAGCGTAGTGAGATAAAAACCTATGTATTGAACCTGTGAAGGGAGATAGAAGAAATGGCAAACACATAGGCAAACCACAAGACACAGATTTTTAAGGTGGTTCGAGACCACGACGGGCTCCCTACATCCACCCCTCACCCAACCGGGTGAGGCTTCACTACCACGCTGCGCGACGGCAGCAACACGGGGACGAACCCCAACACATACGCTGCTTCCGCAGCAATAACCACACACGGGTAGGGGAAACACACCCCGGACAGTAAACCACACGGAGACGCAGCTCCGTACACACACAAAAAGATATATTCTGAGTTTAACAAACAAAGAAGATATACAATAAATGCCCGTTGCAAAATATATATATCATGAAAACCATTTTAAGGGAATGGGAAATGATATGGAATGTTTTCCCTTTTGTTCTCCAGTAGCTTAAGAGGATCTTTTGTTGAATCTCGGATTGGAGAAATGCTTATCCGCAGCTGGTTGGTGTAGTAGGTCGTCCTCCTTGAGGATCTTGCATATATTTCATCAAATTCAAACTCCAACCATGTCTGCAACCACCAAGAACAAATAGAAGAAATAAAGCACTATACTCCAAGGCATATCTTGGTAGAAGGGGGGCATGACAAAAGAATAAAAACAAATGTATCTATATATGAAACTCATTCCACCCAACTGCTTTAATGTCCCTCAACTCTTTTTCATTCTCCTTCTTTACTATAAAAGCAGATGGAACAATAACCCCAAATCTCAAACAAGAATGTAGAAGGGAATGATTTATATATCCCCTTAACCTTCACACAAATAGGAGACAAGATAGAAGAGTGCTTCACAATGATAAAACAGGAGAGAAAGACTTAGCCCCTTTGATGGATGCGCCCAAGCCGGCGGCCGGTGAGAGGAGTAGCAACCCCTTCCTCTAGCATCAAGCTTGGGATCACGAGATGCGGTCGATGGAGGCTATATCTTCCTTCTCCACCGATGCAAACCCTTTCTCTTTATCCTCCAGTAGAGGGCGGTGCCCTCTTTCACATTTTTCCTCTTCCCCTTTCTTCTTCCCTGCAGCAAATAGAGAATGTTAGCACATTGGGTGTGTTTTTCGATCCAAAATCACAAGCTACATATAGGGCAGATAAGAGTTGAACAAATGACCACAATACCCTTGCAAAACCCTAGCAAAATCACCCTAATATGTTCATTACTAACCTAAGGGCAAGTGTGTAAATTTTCAGCCCATTTGGATGTGATTTCGTCGGGTTACGGTGACTTACGGAAATCACGCGCGGTGCTGCGAACAGGGGGGGTCGACCCACTTTGGAGGGGGGTCGACCCACCTGCCAGACAGAATGCTGTCTGGCAGGTTTTTTCACAGGGGGGTCGACCCACTTATGAAGGGGGGTCGACCCACTTTCAGCCAGAGGCTGAAAGTGCCCTGTTCTGCCCAGGGGACGACCCATCCAGTGTGGGGGGTCGACCCAACTATCTCCAAACATCAAGATGTGATTCCAAGAGGTCATCTAAAGTTATAAACATGCAAGCCAATGAATTCAACCATTCAACATGAAATTAAATGATTAAAAGCAAGTTAAATAACCTAGTTTGCATGTAACTAACACATCTTGATGAATTCACAAGAGAACTCATTCTAAAGCCGAATAACATCAATTTTTGTCCAACCAACAATCATTCCTCCTCATTCAACATGTAAAACAAATGAATATGCATTGAAAACAAGATGTTAGCATTTGTAGACATCATCCAACAAATGTAAGCATTAACCACATTATTTTCACAATGAGAGCTAGTTTTCATTATTTTCACAATGAGAGCTAGTTTTCAACTAGCGAAATGCAAATTCAACATGTGAAGTATGATATATGAAATAAGCCCAAACTTTCCATAAGAAAATACATCCAGAAATGATTCTTACCTTTGTAACAAAGGTTTGTGGGCAGATTTACACCTGCACCATCAACCAATTCATTTTCAAGAGAGTTAAGCCAAGATAGTTCAAGGACCCTTATTCAACCCGGTTGAAGGCATGACTAAGCCAATAGAATAGCATGAGGTGAAGATGTGAAATCCATCAAGACCATTTGCAATCAGGTACTTCAACTCA
Organism: Amorphophallus konjac; assembly: GCA_022559845.1. NCBI lineage: Eukaryota > Viridiplantae > Streptophyta > Magnoliopsida > Alismatales > Araceae > Amorphophallus > Amorphophallus konjac. The sequence continues at coordinate 117,465,080 of CM040125.1, forward strand.
CCATTCAAACAAGATTTTGGTTAATGAACATTGAAACCCAAATGAGCCAGATCAAACAATGAGAGTTGAGAAAGGGCATGCATGAGACACATGCAAACCCAACTACTCTAAGCAAGCAATGAGCATATAACCCGAGGTTCTATTCAAACCAAACCATCACTCTTACCATGTCTTGAAGAGATTGAGAATAAAACCTTACCTGTATATCTGAAACTCAAATTAATGATTAATTCAAACCAATCCAAATTCAGTCCAGAAATACATAGTTCATTCCAAGAATTGAATCAATAGTCCCATAGTTAAATAGAATGATGTGTATACATGAAACCCAATTTAACAAGGGACAATTGAACATTTTGTAACTCATTCAACTCAATCAAACAACTCATGGATACTTAGTTCATTCCATAAATTCACATACAGCCTTTAATCAGATGCATAGCACCCAAGTTCAATCCAATGAAGACTGAACTCACTTTTGTCACACAGGTATGCAATACCATCCTAAAATACTTGATCAATTAACATGAAATTCTTGATATCAAAATGCAACTTGAGAGTGAGTTGAACAACCCACTCAACCATGCAACATGAATAATCCATATATCAATTTTTTCATTATCAAGAATCCAGATGGTGTGAACAACATGAAGAACATTTCATGGAAAACTTGAAGGCTCCAAAGTCTAATGTACAACACACGAGTCAACATGAATTATAGGTGAAGTTCAAACCACACTAAGGATATTTCCTTGAAGACCATTGTATTTGAACCACCTACAAAACAAGAATACATCGTGTTAGCTTAACAAATGTTATAAAGCATAAAGCACACAATATAGAGGAATCATCAAAACCATTGTCAAAGACAACGAGGGGGCACACAGAACCCAACAATCTCCCCCTTTTTGATGATGACAATATATTATGGCTATACAATTTTCTTATTTATAATACTAAGGTCTAACCGCCCTCAAAGTTTCGTTCTAAGAGATCCAGCCCACCTGGAGTAAGAGGCATCCAAAGTCGCTGGTTCGGTACAAGCAACCTAGGAACCTGTGCGATTGGGCCAGATTGATCAGCAAGTTAGAAGCCCTAAACGAGGTAATTATATAGGGGTTCTTTAGAGTTATTTGTTCCTTTTAGTACCATCTTCTTACCCTCCAAGTTTCGTGGTCTTAGGTGAAAAGGATCAGAAGTTAGAAGGCCATGAAGTTGCTGGGCCGGTTCTGAAGGAGCAAAAATTAGGGTTGACTTCCAACCTTAAATTCGACGATTAAAGCCCAGATCAGAGGTAGGCTATCTCATGAATGGCTTAAACTCAATGTTAGGAATAAAAGCCCTCTTCTTGCAGTCAATTTCATATTTTCTACACGGAGTATTTGACTATGCATTTAGGATTACATAGCATGCATGAACCTTACCTTTAAGTGAGAAAATTATCATTTCATGTTATTTAATTCAACCCATGCATCTCCATATGGTGTAGTTAGGCCATATTTATCTATTGTCATGTTTTACTATGCATCAAATGGCCTTAGCTTAGTATATATTTCAGTTTTATTACTATTTTCAGCAGGCAGGAAGAAACGGTCTTCCTGAAGATCGCCTGATATCACTAGCGGCCCTGCGATAGACCGCTAGGCCTGATAAAATGGTCCTCACACGGCCGTTTACGTTTTCTGAGTTCTGTGTTTATGTTAATCAGAGACATAATACAGAATAGTCCTAAATATCATATGATAAGCTTAGCTAATTAGGTTTTACACCTATTTTAAATGTTGTATTCTTGTACTTGGATATGTTAATCAATCATCCTAGTTGATTTCATGTTCCTTATACACATTGGAATTATTTTAAACTTATGTTAAATTCATGCCAAAACCATATACTTGTATAATTACATTATGTTTCACATGGTTCATGACTTGTCGAGTTTTAATTTGATCGTTGTTTTATCACGATCCTTTCTCATCTATGAGTCATTTTCTTAAGTACATGGCATATACTCCGGTATGATGTCATTAGTTACACTTTACACTTATAGGCACACTTTCTTGGACTTATGAACCTCTCTGCCGGATATTCCTTCTGTCGGAGTAGGGGATTATGTTTCAAGGCCTCCGTAAGACTCCGCGAGCCTGGGATTCCCACTAGGACGCCGAGCTGGTTGTACCATCAAAGCCAATTATCTAGAAAGCACTTTACCAATGTTTTATGTATTCTAGACCTTAGCGGCCATTTGGACGTTCGCTAAAAGGCACCAAGCGGCCATTCACTAGATCGCGAAGCTCCAGAAAGTTTTCCCTGCGTCGACACTTCTTTTTCATGCGTCGACTCTAGTCATGAAACGGTCTAATAAATGACCGCTTTATCTCTGAACCTTGTTGAGTATATCCAGGTGATTTTGATGATAAAAAAACCCCGGACATGTGTTCTATCATGTGCCATGTATTAGTGATTAAATACGAGCTTCGTACACAATCAAGTCTAATTCCATCATGAATTATGCTTAATTGTTCATAACTTTCTAAACACATAAAAAGAGCTCAAATTGACTTGAAATCAATAACAAACATATGTTCAATCCAAGCCTTCATCATATGGATATGATTTACTGGGCTGACAACTCATTTTTACAGGTTTCCAACAGTCCGGTCGACCAACGGACAAGGGACGGTCGACCAGTTTTTCTAGCAATAAAAAATGAACAGTTTTCTTACAGTCCGGTCGACCTAAGGGTATGGGTCGTTCGACCGGAATTTCCAGGGATGAAATATCAACAGTCTTTTATAGTCCGATCGACTAACCGCCTACCTCCAGTCGACCGCCCCCTTCGAGGCAGCTATTGTTGACTTTGTTTTCTTCAACGTGGGAAGCCCTCCTCCTTGGAATTTTTCAATCCCAAAGCCACCAGACATGCCATGATTTGTGGATCTGGTTCCTGGCTTGTCTCTTGACCATTCAAGATGTATAAAAACATCTCTTTGAGGCCAAAAACCCTAATCACTCAAGGAAGCTCAAGGAGGCTATCAAGGGGAGAAAGAGAAGTGCTACTGTAGCTCCGTGAATAGTGCTGTGTCCAAGAGTTCTTCATCCAAGAGCAAGCTCTTCAAGATCATCTGCAAGCCATTCAAGTGAAGATCAAACTGTGGAGCAAGCTTCATCCAAAATCCTCTTCATTCACTAAAGGGGAGCTTAAATCTGAAGACTTTATTTTTTGTTTCTCATTCCATTTCCAATTGAGCTTCAAGTGTGTGTTCTTGTAATATCTAAACACTTGTGTGTGTGTGGATCTACGCAGATCCGTGTGTGTGTGTGTGTCTTCTTCTTCACATTTCTATGTGATTCCGTGCTTGTGCACCTTCGTGGGTGTTCTGAACTCTCTACGAGTGTGTGTGTGTGTGTGTAGATCTTGTAATCCTTTACAAGATAGTGTGTGAATCCTCACAGATCGTGAGGGGTGGACGTAGGTTGCCATCGTTGCATCCGAACCACCTAAAAATCATTGTCTCTTGTGTAGTTTGATCCTTCTCTCCTATCTCCATTCTGTGCATGCTTGCGTAGTTAAATCATTTGTATCCCTTCCATTCTCCTATCTCCCTTACAGCGTGTCCGTCCCGCATCATGTTGTCTCGGTCTCTTGGTTCAAAACCAAAGCCCTGCTCACTGTTAAGAGCTACATTCTCGCTATGTTTTGGTTTTTTCGTTTTCCTTTGTTTTTCTTTTGATATCCTATTCTTCAAGATGTGTGCCAGCGACAGAGGAGGATTCCTCTGGAGCATAAGCTGTAAGGCTCAACGGTCTGGGATTGTATCCCCAAAGCTGTGGATCAGCAGTTGTAGGGAAGGTTTTCCCCAAAGCTATGGATCAACGGAGTTGAAGTTGTGTATCAGCAGTGAATCCACACTTGGTTAAGTGTGGGGTGGACGTAGATCTCTGGATAGAGATCGAATCACCTAAAAACCAGTGTCTCGTGGTTGTTTGTGTTGTGTCTTGAGTTCATCTCCTGGTTCTTTTCATCACTCGTTAGATGGATGCTTAGGGTAGAGTGTGAACTGATCTACTTCAGTGATTCTCTTTTTGTTGTGTTAAGTGTTTCCTGGTGCCCTACAGTAGTTTGATTTAATTCCGCTAAAGTTTAGCTGCTGTAGAAATTTTAATAGGCGGTTGATCTATTCACCCCCCCTCTAGATCCACAACAAGCAAGACAATAGAGCTCAAAATCATTACAAGGGAGGCATGGTGGAGATCAAAAATCAGTTTTGGGGCCGTGAAGGGGAAAATCGACCACTTCGGTCGTCCGTCGCCCCCGGTCCGGTCAACCGTTTATGGCGAACCGAGCCGGTCGACTCCCGACCGAACCCTATTTTTAAATGGTTCGTTCACCTTATTCTCTCATTTCATCCACTCCCTTCTCTCTCCCACCTATTTTTCTAACCCTAGAACACCGAACCCCCACTCCACAACCCCCAAAACCTCCTCGTTCTCTCATCCGCACACGATCCGACGGATTCATCACGGTTTCGGGATGACATCTCTGCGGCCGTTCGTGCGATCGTGCAGCTCTTCCTTCGTTTCCAGAGTGTGGAGAAGGTCACATCCAGCCTTCCGAGTGTCCTTTGGACCATCTTCCTCCCAGGGTTGAGATCGATCCATCCACAGCGGGTTTCCTAGTCTAAGATGCCACCTAGAAGGAGTTCTTGGCATTCTACCCAAGGGGAATCTAGCGCTCAGAGACGTGAGGCTCCAGTCCCTCCACCACGGCAGGCTCCGGCACCTCCTCGCGCACCTCGATTGCCTCCAAGGCCTATTATCGACCCTCATCTTGTCGATTTTAATGAGGTGAATGAAATCATGCCCGACATTTGTGCAGTTTTTGAGATTCAACCAGGTTGGACCGATTTTGTCACTAGATATCCCAGATATTATCCATATCTAGTGCAACAGTTTTATGGCAATTTGGTTGACAGAAATGAAGAGTTGTATACAATGGTTCAGGGTATTGAGATTCACATAACTCTAGAATTGTTTAAACATTCTTAGGAGTTTCCGGCAGGGGTGCCAATATGATCTTTGGCCATGGTGAAGTTGAGACCACTTTCACTGCCATGACGAGCTGTGATTATGTGCGTGGTGTGAGTGACTTAATTCAATTAAATGCTAATTATTTTCCACCACTGCAGCGAGTTCTCCACCATATGTTTACCTCACTCATATACCCAAAAAGTGGAAGTAGAAATGAAGTGACCGAGGTTCACAGATTTCTATTTTATCATGTTATGAATGGAAATCTAGTCAACATGGGTCGGCTCATGATAGATTTGATAGCACTATGTTGTACCCAATTGCGGAGATCTCTTCCTTATGCATCACAGTTGACTGGAGTATTCACCTATGTTGGGATACATTAAGGTGCTGAGATGTTCATTCAAGTTAGACAAGATGATATCTACAATGTCCACAAGATTTTCACAGATATGGGATATTATTGGGGTCCAGATGGTGAGCTCCGTCATGATGTACCAACTTATGGGGACGAATCAGCAAGTGAAAAAGAGCAGGAGCAACAGCAAGATCAAGGGGAAGCACCTACACCAGTTCAGGCAGAGGACCAGCCACCTCCACCCTCACCTCCTCACATGGATCCAGAGGTGCCTCCCCCACCGTAATTCTATCGTGGGGAGTCCTCAGCTCAGGGTGCTGGACAGCCCACTTGGGGGGACTATGAGGCTCTTGATAGGCGTCTCTCCGACATGGAAACTCGCATTGACTCATCCCTTGGGTGACTTGATACCTTCATGGACACAATGGATGGTCGTATGAACACCTTCTCCCACACCTTGGACACCCTTGCTACCCACGTCGCCTCTCTTGCTACAGACTACGAGGATACTACACATGCTTATCAGACTACCTCCCGTACCCTTCTTCACATTGAGCATCTTCTACGGGACATTGAGACCCGTATTCATCCACCTCCATGTCCACCTGCTGCTGCCGATGGCTCTGATGCTGACGATGACGAAGAGACTCTGGATCCCCCTGCTCCGTAGCGGCTCTTGGATCCCTTAGTGTTGTTTTGTCCACCTCTCTTGTATCCCACTACCTCTTTTGACGATGCGAAAGGGGGAGAAGTAGCTAGTCGGGTTTATATATATATGTTATGCATGATGTATGGTTGCATGAGTGTTTTGTAGCCCATTTTGTAGCATTTGCATTTCATCTGTGCGTCATTGCATTGTGTGTTGTGTCATGAGTGTCTTGTAGATGTTTTGCATTCTCTCGAGCATCAATGTTCCTTGTACTGAACCAATGAAATGAAATGATGAAAAGAATGCACTTGGTGCTTGGCATTACATGATTGGCTCTTATTTCTCATTTCCTTTCTTTTTGGCAAATAAAGTGTTGAATGGTTTGCGTTAGCTGGCATAATGTGATGAGAATAAATGTATTGAAATTGCTTTCAAACATTGATTTCAAACTTCCAAAATTGCTTAAAGGCACGCAATATAATTAAATATATGGATTTTTGTCATCATAAAAAAGGGGGAGATTGTTGAATATATCCAGGTGATTTTGATGATAACAAAACCTAGGACATGTGTTCTATCACGTGCCATGTATTAGTGATTAAATACGAGCTTCGTACGCAATCAAGGTCTAATTCCATCATGAATTATGCTTAATTGTTCATAACTTTCCAAACGTGTAAAAAGAGCTCAAATGGACTTGAAATCAATAACAAACATATGTTCAATCCAAGCCTTCATCATATGGATATGATTTACTGGGCTGACAACTCATTTTTACAGGTTTCCAACAGTCTAGTCGACCAACGGACAAGGGCCGGTCGACCAGTTTTTCTAGCAATAAAAAATGAACAGTTTTGTTATAGTCCGGTCGACCTAATGGTATGGGTCGGTCGACCGGAATTTCCAGGGATGAAATATCAATAGTCTTTTACAGTCCGGTCGACCGACCGCCTACCTCCGGTCGACCGCCCCCTTCGAGGTAGCTATTGTTGACTTTGTTTTCTTTAACGTGGGAAGCCCCCCTCCTTGGATTTTTTAATCCCAAAGCCACCAGACATGCCATTATTTGTAGATCTAGTTCCTGACTTGTCTCTTGACCATTCAAGATGTATAAAAACATCTCTTTGGGGGCCAAAAACCCTAATCACTCAAGGAAGCTCAAGGAGGCTATCAAGGGGAGAAAGAGAAGTGCTACTGTAGCTCCATGAATAGTGCTGCCTCCAAGAGTTCTTCATCCAAGAGCAAGATTTTCAAGATCATCTGCAAGCCATTCAAGTGAAGATCAAGCTGTGGAGCAAGCTTCATCCAAAATCCTCTTCATTCACTAAGGGGGAGCTTAAATATGAAGTCTTTATTTTGTGTTTCTCATTCCATTTCTAATTGAGTTTCAAGTGTGTGTTCTTGTAATATCTAAACATTTATGTGTGTGTGGATCTACACAGATCCGTGTGTGTGTGCGTCTTCTTCTTCCCATTTCTATGTGATTCGGTGCTTGTGCACCTTCGTGGGAGTTCTGAACTCTCTATGAGTGTGTGTGTGTGTAGATCTTGTAATCCTTTACAAGATAGTGTGTGAATCCTCACAGATCGTGAGGGGTGGACGTAGGTTGGGGTCGTTGCATCCGAACCACCTAAAAATTGTTGTCTCCTGTGTGGTTTGATCCTTCTCTCCTATCTCCATTCTGTGCATGCTTGCGTAGTTAAATCATTCGTATCCCTTGCATTACATCTAGCATAGGTCATTAACTTTACATTAGATTTTTGATATATCAAAAGGTGGGTTCGGATCGACAAGTTTAGTCTTGTCAGGAAGATAACACCTTGCAAGAGAGAATCTTCGGATTCCGTAACTCCGCCTAGTACCAAAGATCTATTGTGGTGGTTAATCTTGTCAGATTTATTCTTCGCTGCATCAGATCTAAAGTTGAGAGTAGCTTGTTTGTCATACTTGTTTTAAATCGGCTAAAATTTTCTTAAAATTTGTAATCACCCAATTCACCCCCCTCTTGGGTGTCGTTGATCGTGGGACTTCTATTGGTATCAGAGCTAAGGCTCTATTTCTTTCAGATCTAACGATCTAGAGTCAGATCCAGATCAATGGCCAACAAGGGGATGATGCCTGAGGGTCATTCCATTCACCATCCTCCATACTTCGATGGCTCAAATTACTCCTATTGGAAAAATAGAATGCACGTGTTTCTGAGAGTCCAAGAGTATGAGATCTAGAGGGTTATGGACAAGGGTCCGTCTAAACTCTCGGATGATGAAGAAAAATGGACACCCGAGGAAATTAAGAAATGCACTGAAAATTTTAATGCTATGAATATTATGCAATGTGCTATACATCCTGATGAGTTTTCTCATGTATCCATATGCAGTTCAGCGAAGGAGATGTGGGACAAGTTGTGGCTCATATATAAGAGAACCTCAGAGGTCAAGGAGACCAAGGCCAATCTACTTGTTAGAGACTATGAGCTATTCAAAATGAAATCTGAAGAAACCATCTCAGAGATGTTCGCGAGGTTAACTGAGATCACAAATGGTCTCAAAAGCCTTGGGAAGGAGTACACAAACTCCGATCTTATGAGGAAGGTTTTGAGATCACTTCCACCAGTATGGCACACTAAGGCCACTGTTATTGAAGACTCAAAAAAATTATCCATACTCTCTCTGGATGAGCTCATAGGGTCACTTATGACCTATGAGATAAACATGAGGAGAACAGCCTAGGAAGAAACGAAGAACAAGAAAGTGGTGGGATTGAAAGCTCACCAATCCGATGATGACTTTCAAGAAGAAGAATCTAGCGAGGGAAGCAATGAAGAAGAAGACTTGGCCATGATAACTCACCAAGTAAAGAGATTTTTAAGAAAGAAGAGAAATTTCCAAGGCAATTTCAGAAAGGGGTAAAGGAAGCCCGTTCAAACCAAGGGCGAGCCGAGCAAGCCCAATAATGTCATTTGTTATGAATGCAAGAAGGTCGGGCACATGAGAGGAGAGTGTCTGTATCTAAAGAGAAAATTCAAGAAGGACAAGCTCAAGAAATCCCAAGCAATGGTCGCCACATGGAGCGACGAAGAGGACGAACCGTCCGACGAGGAGCTGCAAGAGCTAGTGGAGAGCTTGTGCCTCATGGCACATGAGGATGATTCAACTGAGGTAAATTCTGACCCTGATTTTATTTCAAATGAACAATGGGAATTAGAATATAAAAAATTATATACAAAATACAGAAAAATCAGATCTGAAAATAAAACTCTCAAAAAGAAGATTGATGATTTAACACATGAGGATATTTATGTGAAGTTTGAGAAACTGGAACAGGAATGGTTCGAGTTAACTGAAGAAAAAGAAAGTTTGTTGCAAACAATCTTAGCCAGTGAGAAAAATCAAGAAGAATTGATGTGTAAATTATCTGAAATTGAAAAAGGTTTTGAAAAATTGAAAAATGAAGAAGAGGTTCAGAAACTCACAAATTCAGAACTTGAAAAGAAAAACGTGAGGTTGGTTGAAGAAGTGGCTGAACTTCAGTCCACTCTGTCTATGTTTGTCAAAGGTAAACAAAACTTAGACAATTTATTGGGAGTGAAGGTTAACTTCCAAAAGGAAGGATTGGGATACAGTCCCCAACATAAAAAATCCTTTGACCATAAGATCACTACATCCTATGTTCATGAAAAAGATAACAAATATGCTTCATGTTCTCACTCCAAGCCAAAACATGTTCAACCTAAACCACGTCAATTCCAAAGAAGTTTCTCAAATGTCAATTGCTTTCATTGTGGTAGATTTGGACATGTTATTGCTAATTGCTGGTTCAAACAAAACTCACGAAGAAATCATGCAATTTGGACCAAGAAAAGATATGCACAGAATTGGACTAACCCCTACGGACCCAAACTAGTTTGGATACCAAAAATAATTTGATGAGAATTTTATTTCTTGCAGATATGCCTTGAAGCCAGAGGAAGCAAATGGTACTTGGACAGCAGCTGTTCAAGACATATGACAGGGGACAAGAAGGTGTTCTCTATGCTGTAAAATAAGGATGGAGGCTCAGTTGCCTTTGGTGGAAAGGACAAAGGTAAAATAATTGGAATTGGCAACATAGGTAAGAATTCTGAAACCTTGATTGAAAATGTTCTTTTAGTAAAAGGCTTAAATCACAACCTACTGAGCATAAGCCAATTGTGTGACAAGGGTTTTAAAATTATTTTTGATGAAACTCACTGCCTTGTCATGAATAAAACCTCCAATGAAATCAGATTCATCAGCAAGAGGAATAACAATGTGTATACTATTGATCTTGATGATGTTTCCGGTGATGATGTGTGTTTGGTAGCAAACAATCATGATAATGCATGGCTATGGCACCGAAGACTAGGTCATGCCAGTTTTGGAGTAATCTCCAAGTTGTCTAAACATGACTTGGTGAATGGTTTGCCAAAATTAAAATCTGAAAGTGATAAAATCTGTGAGGCTTGCACAAAAGGCAAGCAAACACGCATATCCTTCAAAAATAAGAATAGTGTTTCTACCTCCCGACCTCTAGAATTGTTGCACCTTGATCTATTTAGCCCTACTAGGACATCCAGCCTAGGAGGTAAATCTTTTGGATTTGTTATTGTTGAAGATTACTCCAGATTTACATGAGTGTTATTTTTAGCCAATAAAAGTGATGCCTTGACGGAGTTTCAAGTGTTTTGCAAGAAAATCTAAAATGATAGAGGCTATCTTATCACCACCATCCAAAGTGATCACGGTGGTGAGTTTGAGAATCATGAATTCAGTAGTTTCTGTGAGAAGCAGGGATATACGCACAACTTCTCATCACCAAGAACGCCTCAACAAAATGGAGTGGTGGAGAGGAAAAATAGAACCATGATAGACATGGCACGGACCATGTTAAGTGAAAATTCTCTACCAAAATATTTTTGGGCTGAGGGGGTAAGTATAGTGAGCTACATCATCAACAGGGCGATGGTAAGGCCTATTTTGAAGAAAACTCCTTATGAGCTCTACAAGGGTAAGAAACCAAATATTTCTCATCTTAAACCTTTTGGATGCCCATATTACATCCTGAACAATGGTAAGTTTAACCTAGGTAAGTTTGATGAGAAAAGTGACAAAGGAATTTTCCTAGGTTATACACTTAACTCTAGAGCTTATCGATTGTTCAATAAAAGGACTTTGGTTGTTGAAGAAAGTCCTCATGTGATTTTTGATGAATCTGAGTTAAGACTAACCAATCAATCTATTCCAATCTTGGCTGCAGATGAAGATCCCAAACGTTCAATTGACGCTAAGGCCAAGGATGAACCAAATAAAGGGATACCCAGCAAGAGTGAAGAGGATGGAGATCCTTCAATTGAAACACTTCAAGATCAACAAGTGCAACACCCCGACTTGCCCAGCTCTTCTACGTTCTTAAAGAATCACCCAGCTGAAAACATAATCGGTAATCCTCAAGATGGGGTAAGAACTAGATCATCACTAAGGCAAGTAGAAGAAGAGGATTTAATGGCCTTAATCTCACAAGAAGAGCCTAAGGATGTACTGGAAGCTCTGCAAAATGAATCCTGGATTCAGGCTACGCATGAAGAGCTGCACCAGTTCGAAAGAAATGAGGTGTGGACTCTTGTGCCGCGTCCTAAGAATCAACCCGTAATAGGAACCCACTGGGTTTTTAGAAACAAATTGAATGATACAGGACAGGTTGTCAGGAACAAGGCCCGGCTTGTAGCCAAAGGGTATAGCCAGGAAATGTGTATTGATTTTGATGAGTCTTTTGCCCCAGTTGCTAGATTAGAAGCAGTCCGGATTCTTTTATCCTATGCTTGCTCATCTAACTTCAAATTATTTCAAATGGATGTTAAATCTGCGTTTCTAAATGGGTATATCAAAGAGGATGTCTTTGTAGAACAACCTCCATGTTTTGAAGACCCCAAACATCCACGACATGTGTACAAACTCCAGAAGACTTTATACGGGCTGAAGCAAGCACCAAAGGCATGGTATGAAAGGCTTACTTCATTTCTCATGGAAAATGGTTTCAAAAGAGATAAGGTTGACCAAACACTCTTCATGAGGAAATCAGGTAAAGACATATTAGTAGTTCAAGTATATGTGGATGACATTATTTTTGGTGCTACTAATAATGCATTATGTGATCAATTTACAAAAATTATGCAGGGAGAATTTGAGATGAGCTTAATGGGCGAACTGAACTTCTTTCTTGGATTGCAGGTGAAGCAAATGCCCGAAGGCATTTTCATCAATCAAGCTAAGTACACACTGGAGCTGTTAAAGAAATTTGGGATGGCTGAAGCAAAACCCTTGTCAACTCCGATGGCCACAACCACGAAGTTAGACAAAGATGAAAATGGTAAAACAGTAGATTCCAAACTGTTTCGAGGTATGATCAGATCACTACTATATCTCACAGTATGCCACCCTGACATTCAATTCAGTGTATGTCTATGTGCTCGCTTTCAGTCATATCCAAAAGAATCTCATCTAATGGCTGTTAAACGCATTTTTTGATACTTAATAGGCACAATAGATTTTGGCTTGTGGTTTCCCATCGGTAATTCATATAATTTGATTGCATACACCGATGCGGATTATGCCAAATACATTGTAGATCGCAAAAGTACTAGTGGGCACTGTCAGTTTCTTGGTGGATGCCTAGTCTCATGGGCCTCCAAGAAACAACATTCAGTAGCTCTCTCAACGGCCGAGGCCGAATATGTAGCCACTGGAAGTTATGGAGCCCAAGTACTTTGGATCAAAAATCAATTGCTTGATTTGGATGTTGAAATGAAATGTGTTCCAATTTTGTGTGACAATACAAGTGCTATTAATTTATCTAAGAATCTTGTTCAACACTCCAGGACCAAACATATTGACATTCGCCATCATTTTCTGAGAGATCATGTAAGCATGGGGGATTTTGAGTTAAAATTTGTTGATACACACAATCAACTGGCAGACATCTTCACAAGACCCCTAAACCTGGAACAATTCAATAAAATAAGGTGAGAACTTGGCATGTGCAAGGGTGAGGGCATACATGTTTAGGTCTGCACTAGGATGAGTGATGCATCTACATAAAAAATTATAGAAGCATGAAGGGTAGATTGTGTGAAATGTATGCATACGTTGTGTGTATTTTTTTATTTCTTGTGCATGATATCATCATGTATGTGTGACTATATATATATATATACCCCTTCTTGAAAAAAATTTCTACGACCAAATACTCCTTGATGAATAAATGTGGACTAGTAACATGGGGATTCTAGGCAGTCACTGAGGGGGAGATTTAAAAAAAATAAAAACTCCTTCAGTTGATTCATGTCAGAAGTCAACTTATTCTATTTCTTCCCAAAGAAACAAAAAAGGGAAAAACTAAAAACAAGAAGGAAGGGGAAGAAAGGCCAACAATGTTGAGGAGAGGTTTGTGGGAAGAATGTATGTCTTTTCTGAATAATGACTCTTCGTATTCTATGTGGTTTGATGCTGGCAATAGTTTACATTGTGCTAAATTTTGATTATATTTTGTTACTGGCAATAGTCCATTCAGTGCTTAATTTTGATATTCATAACCTTGCATTGCATTGCATTCATAGTCGGTGCATGTTTTCCTTTTTCATGCCAAGTCTGTGCACATGAGTCTCCAGGTCGGTGCATTTCACGTTCATATTCAGGTCGGTGCACTTTTTAGTCTTAAGGCATGAAACGTAGGTAAAACAATCGGTGCATACCTGGATAAACTGCATATGACATCGGTGCATATCCTTAGTCTTATTAAGGTCGGTGCACGTCTTTTCTAGTGGTAGTTCATGCATAGCTATGGTCAGTGCAGATTCTGTTTATGCATCATATAGCTCGGTGCATGTTTGTGTTACTATGCATAGTCAGGTCCGTGCTACATTCAACGTCCGTGCACTTCACTTTAGCAAAGTCAGTGCACACTCTGTTCTGGTCTATGCATGTTCATATTAAGTCAGTGCATATCAATAATGGATTGCATCAACTAAGGTTGATGCTAGCTCTGAGTTGGTGTAAGTCTCTGTTGTGATAAGGTCGGTGCAAGGTTAGGTGTCAAAGGTTTTTAGGTCTGTGCATATAGGATCGTGCAGCATATAAGTCGGTGCAAGCTTTGCCTTGGTGCATACCACTGTTCCTATGCATATAAAGGTCTGAGCATCTTTTGTCTAAGGCACATACAAGTTTTGCCACGGTGCACATTTCCAAGTCCGTGCACATCACTGTAGAGGTCGGTACAATGTTTGGTTAGCATGCATATAAAGTCTGTGCTCATCACTGTAGCGGGGCATGTAAGGGTCAGAGCATTCCTTGCCTCGGTGCAAGTTTTGCATTATGCACGCTAGGGTCAGTGCATATGTGCACTCGGTGCATGTATTGGGCTAATGCATTATAAGGATAGCACACTTCTTGCCTCAGTGCATAACTGAGTCGGTGCAAGTTTTCATCGGAAGCATATAAGGTCTATGCATCCTTATCTCACGCACATAAAGTCTGTGCACATCTTGCATGACTGCACTCTAGGTCGGTGCATGTCGTGCATCATGCACGTTTAACGTTGGTGCATCTTTTGTTTCATACCATATATAGTATTTGCACATTTTGCCTTACATGCATGAGATAGTCCGTGCAGTTCACTGTAGCACAGCCATGATGGTCGGTGCAATCTTTATTCCCTGCACATGCAAGGTCTGTGCACGATAGGTTAAGGCATATTGGGTCGGTGCATTCTTTGCATCATGCACACACAAAGTCTGTTCAATATTCATACCTGTCTAACTGTTATATGTCACGCCCCGACGCGGAAAATCGGAACGTAGCAGTTTATATCATTCATGTCAATCAGAGCATACATTACCACAAGAGACTAAACCACCAAGCTAATCATAAAGAAAGACAATCAACCCATCTGTATTGATAATAATATGAGAAAGTATTTAATTACACCCGACTCCTTGTGGACTTCCAACTTATTAACGGAAAATGCATCAACTCTAGATAACAACTCAACAACTAATCTAAACTTGACTTGAACATCATTCTAAATGGCTCGCTCCTGGAATCACTCGTTCCCGTCCCCATCAGAGCACACGTCCTCATCCGAACTACCTGAAAAGGATTGGAAAGTAGGGGTGAGCAAAGCTCAGTAGGATTTTATATCTCTATCATCAGGCATAATTAAAGTAATTAACCATTCAATTAGGAATAACGTTGCAATGAAAGTAATGATAAATAATGACAAAAGATAGATAGAAAAAGAATGTGAACTTTCAAGTAAAGAGTATAGCAAGTATAGCAAGAACTATTCATGAAAATTGCACGAAAATGGTATATGGAATTGGCCATAACAAGCACGCATGTCACGCAGGAATTTCAAGTAAATGAGTAAAAGTGGAATGTCTCAGACCAATCACGCTAGTCATGCACTTCGGTGCAATGCCACACCTTGTCATTACAAACTCCCCGGGGCACTAGTACTTTCGGGCGCTCCTCCCAGGACCAGACCGGGCCCTTTATGATGCATTGGCATTGAAGGGTTGGATCATAGATCCTAGTCTAGACATTCATCACCTTAAATGGCCAAGAGTTCCAAGGTTTAAGCTCACGAACTTACTTCTAAGATTGAGAGAAATTCCAACATCGTTGGAATGAACATTAGGTAGAAGACAAGGATGCAACAAGGATCACGCACGATTTCACAGTTCAAGGCCAACCTTGATGACTGCTTCACGATAATAAAATAAGGAAACGTATGAAATATCTTACCTGTGGCGATCGATAACTGGGCCGCTACAGGAACGTGACGATCTGACCTTAGTCCGTTATGGTGACGTGACGGTCCAACCTTGGGCCGTTACAGTTCACAGATCAGTCCAGTTTGGACTGGCCCAATATACGATTCAAACCACGTTCATGGGTTCAGGTCTTTGGGGTACAACCTGCCCGGCGTCCTGGTGGGAATCCCAGGCTCACGGGGTCTTACGGAGGTCTCATAATAGTGGTCCTAGTCCGACGGAAGGAATATCCGACGGAGAGTCTCATCTATTACAAGAATTGAGGCTTAAACAACACGGAAAACCAAGACGGTGCGGTCAGTCAATCCCACCGGAGTGGAATGACTGTAAAACAAACATGCCAAGACCAATATACATCTAGCATGGATCAGAATTTATACAAGTATTAAGGCTTTTTTATCAAATTCCATATGATCATTCATCTTAGGATTATCTAACATCTTTCATGTAGAGAATAAAAAAAATTTAATGTTTATGATCATGATACTAGATTATCATCACGTTCTGCATTGTTACAGATCAAGATGTTATACAAAAACATAGCAAGTTCCTGGTTCAAAACGCATGAATTAGAGTTTAAAACACCCTGCCAGAAGAATGTGACGGTCCATATAAGGGGCGTTACAAGCATGTAACGGTCTATAGTAGGTGCGTTACGTATCAGAAAATAATTAGATAAAAATCTTAAAATATTTAAAATACAAGGGCATGTGACGGTCTATCGTGAGACCGTCAGGCTCAGGTGGCGGTTTATCGTGCGGCCGTCACGGTTGTAACAGTCTCTGGAAGACGCGTCACCTTGACCTGGAACCCGCCAACGACGAACTTCGACATGCTATGCTAAAAACCTCGATTTCTCATGATAGAGTGAACAAAAATTAGGGGAAATACTACCATTCGAAAGAGCATTAAATTTCGCACAAGATATCATGCTTTGATTAAGACAAAAAAAATGATTAAATTCAACTTTAGTCTAGTTAACATGAAAGTTACCCTTTTATATACCTCGGAGTAAAACATGAAATTAGAACATCATGGTGTACGAAAATTAGGCAATTATGCATCAAAAGAAAGAGCTCAGGAAGATGAACAAGATGGTATCATTAGATTTTCGTTTGGCCTGAGAGACACCTACCTTAGCTTGAAGGAAAGAAAGACGAAAGGAAGGGTCGCCGAAACCCTAGGTACTGCTCCTAGAATGCCCAAATTCTCTCCCGTCCGGTCACGATCAGCTACGCCACCCGCCGCTGGTGCAAATAGGGTTCTAGAGCGTCGAAAGACCTTAATAAATAGGACCTATAGAGACTCCTAGTGATCGAATTGGTTGTAGAGTCCAATGAAGAAACTCCAGCGAAAATCTCGGATGGGGTTCTAATCCACTGTCGCCGCCGCCCGTAGAAGCATCTAGACTTAGGGTTTTCGAAGAGAAAACAAAGACCTATCAATGGGCTAGGGTTTGGCTCGAATGGGGCACAAATGGGCTTAAATTGGACCCAAATTGTGATGGTTAAACTAGGTCTTCTAAACCCACGAAAACTGCTAAAACATGAAATTGGGTCTTCACGAATTTTATTTTGGGCTCTTACCTAAAGATAAAGTTATTACAAATTCAATTTTATACTAGATACATATTTTTTTAGATTTTTAATAATTTCATTAGAAGTTGAGCCAATAAATAATTAACTTATATGGAATTATTATAATAAAAATGCAGGATGCTACACCCTCCCCCTCTTTAAAGAATTTGGTCCCCAAATTCACCGAATCTGATAACAACCAACCTTAAAACAATTTGGGATATAACTTCCTGATTGCATCCTCGGACTCCCATGTTGCTTCCTCTGCTCCACGCCGACTCCACTGGACCTTGACCATCGGAATAGATCGATTCCTGAGTTGCTGTTGCTTGAAGTCCAATATCTTGATAGGCTTTTCTTCATAAGATAAATCTTTCTTCAATTCCAAATCAGTATATTGGATAACGTGCGAAGGGTCATACACATACTTCCGAAGCATGGATACATGAAACACATTGTGAATGCCTGCTAACTGTGGTGGTAAGGCCAATCTATAGGCAACTTCACCTACCCTCTCTAAAACTTCAAATGGGCCAACGACCCTTGGGCTTAACTCGCCTCAAATTCCAAATCTTCTAATTCCTCTTGATGGTGAAACTTTCAGAATTACGTGTTCCCCAATCTGAAATTCTAACTCCCTTCTTATATTATCTGCATAGCTCTTTTGTCTGGACTAGGCGACCTTCAAATGGTCTCTGATAACTTGAATGTTCTTGGATGATTCTGAGATAAGATCTGGCCCGAGCCATTACTTTTCACCAACTTTTTCCCAACAAAGAGGAGATCTACAACTCCTCCCATACAAAGCTTCAAACGGTGCCATCTGAATGCTGGATTGGTAACTATTATTGTATGCAAACTCAATCAAAGGTAAGTGTTCATGCCAACTGCCTCCAAAATCAATTACGCAGGCTCTCAACATGTCTTCAACAATCTGGTTCGCTCTCTCAGTCTGCCCGTCAGTCTGAGGGTGAAAAGCTGTGCTGAAGTTCAAACGGACTCCTAATGATGCTTGTAGTCCTTTCCAAAAGTGAGATGTAAACCTGGGGTCTCTGTCAAATATGATGGATACAGGCACTCCATGTAATCTTATTATTTCCTTCACATACAGGGCAGCCAAAACAACCACAGTCCACTTTGACTTAATAGGCAAAACGTGTGCGGACTACATGCATGAGATTGGCAGTTCACTGTAGCACAGCCATGAAGATCGGTGCAATCTTTATTCCCTGCACATGCAAGGTCCGTGCACGATAGGTTAAGGCATATTGGGTCGGTGCATTCTTTGCATCATGCACACACAAAGTCTGTGCAATATTCATACCTGTCTAACTGTTATATGTCTTAACATATAAATAGGACAACTGCTCGTAATCTTTAAGGAGAGCACGTAATCTAAGACTGAAAGCTGAGCTATGCTCGTGACACGTGGAAAGCTGTCAAGCTCAGATGCTGCCACGTGATCTTGGAATTCCAGATCTGGACGAAAAGCTTGGCCGGGAAATGTGGCTTCCACATGCCCATCTTTCTGATGTCTATAAATAAGAAGTTGTTTGCTCAAGAAAGTTGCTGATTGCGCAATTGAAAGAAGAAGAGAGGAGCAGAGAGAGTAAGAGCAAGCACGATCCAGTAGAGCTAGAGCCAGCAAGATCATAGAGATCTGAGAGAGAGATTTGAGAGAAGAAGCGCATGTGATTGTTGTCTCGGTCTCTTGGTTCAAAACCAAAGCCGATCTGCTCACTATTAAGAGCTACATTCTCGCTGTGTCTTGGTTTTTCCGTTTTCCTTTGTTTTTCTTTTGATATCATATTCTTCAAGCTATGTGTCAGCGGCAGAAGAGGATTCCTCTAGAGCATAAGCTGTAAGGCTCAGCGGTCTGGGATTGTATCCCCAAAGTTGTGGATCAGCGGTTGTAGGGAAGGTTTTTCCCGAAGCTGTGGATCAGCGGAGTTGAAGCTGTGTATCAGCAGTGAATCCACACTTGGTTAAGTGTGGGGTGGACGTAGATCTCTGGATAGAGATCGAACCACCTAAAAACCATTGTCTCGTGGTTGTTTGTGTTGTGTCTTGAGTTCATCTCCTGGTTCTTTTCATCACTCGTTAGATGGATGCTTAGGGTAGAGTGTGAACTGATCTACTTCAGTGATTCTATTCTGGTTGTGTTAAGTGTTTCCTGGTGCCCTACAGTAGTTTGATTTAATTCCGCTAAAGTTTAGCTGCTGTAGAAATTTTAATAGGCGGTTGATCTATTCACCTTCCCTCTAGATCTACAACACGTGGTATCAGAGCCTAACTCTTCTGCAGGGATCAAAATCCTGAAGAGGTAGCAATCATGGATGCTAGAGGGATGACAGCAGAGGGACACTCCACTACCAAGCCTCCGTACTTCGATGGATCTAACTATGCATACTGGAAAAATCGTATGCAAGTGTTTTTGAGGGCGAATGATCACGAGATCGGGAAGGTTTTCAGCAAGGGACCGTTCGAGTTGCATCCTAATGAGGACATATGGACGAAAGAAGAGATCTGCAAGTTAACACTGAGCTGGAGTGCGATCAATGCTATTCAGTGTGCCCTTCACCCCACAGAATTCTTCAGGGTATCATCATGCTCTACAGCTAAGGAGATGTGGGATAAGTTAGAAGTGATATATGAAGGCATATCTTAAGTCAGATAGACCAAGGCTAACTTGCTTGTATCTGAGTATGAGGCATTCAGGATGAAGCAGAATGAGACAATTACTAAGATGTATGCTCGCCTCATAATCATCGCCAATGGTCTTAGAAGTCTCGGGAAGACTTATTCTGATTATGAGATAGTGAGGAAGATTCTGCGCTCTCTGACTCCGATTTGGCACACCAAGGCAACAGTTATTGAGGAGTCCAGGGATTTACAGAACATCAAGGTCGATGAGCTGATTGGTTCACTCATGACGTATGAGATGAACCTGCCAAAGACAGAGGAGCTGGAGAAAAGAAAGAGACCGATAGTGTTAAAGGCTTGCTCTAGTCGATCTAGTCATAGTGGATCATCAAGTGATCATAGTCTCTCAGGATCTGAAATTGAAGGAGATCAACTTGCTATGCTGACTAGAGAGTTCAGGAGATTTCTGAGAAAATAGGGTAGAAATTTTGGAAGAGGACAGCAAAGAGGCAGAAGACAAACCAGGTATATATCTAATCCTGGTAAAAAGATTGATACTAATATTTGTTATCACTGCAGGAAAGCTGGCCACATGAAGGCAGACTGCCCGGAGCTCCAGAAACTTAAAGAAAAATCAAAGAAGAAGAATACAAGAGGGAGAGCTATGATGAGTACCTGGAGCGACGAGGACGAGGGATACTAAAGCTGTACCTCAGAAAGTGAAAAAGAAGGAAGACAAATCTGCCTTATGGCCAAAGATTGTGACAATGAAGAAGAAGTTGATGAGGTATCCTCTCCTTTTGAACATTATACTATTGCTGATTGGGAGGATGCATATGGTGATTTGTTAGATAAAATTGATGACATCAGAAAAGAAAATAGGCATTAAAAAAAGAAAGTTAATTCTCTCATGAATGATACTACATTGTCTGATAGAATTGCTTATCTTGAAACTGAAAATAATGTCTTACAGAAATCTCGTGCTGAAGTTGATGAAATAAAATCTGCTTTGACTGATGCTAGAGAAGAAAACGAAACATTGGAAAATACTATTGATGAACAGGAGCTTAAATTGTAGAATTATAAAAATGAAATGAAAATTGTGAATGAGAAGTATGAAGCTGTCATAAGTGTAAACACTGAATTAAAAAAATCAATTGAAAACCTTGAGAGAGAAAATGAGGATAAACAAAAGATCGTCGAGAGCATGACTTAAGGGACAGAAAATCTAAATGCTCTTTTAGGAATAAAAGTGAATTTTAGAAAAGAGGGTCTCGGGTTTAATCCTACTGCCAAAAAGAGTTTTGAACTTAAGACAATTTCATTTGTAGCAGAAAAAGAAAAAGGACCTCTCATCAAAATGCACATTGGAAATAATTCAGAAAAACCTGTTAAGTCCAAAATGCACAGTGTCAAGGACAAGGGCAAACGGAAAATTGGTGAGTCTAGCCATGTGAGCACACACTGCCCCACACCTCAGGGCAGGTTTCAGGTTTAGGGTCAACCTTCACTCACACCTAAACCCCGGGCTAGGTTCACAAAGTCTCCACAAAAAGCTCAGAAAAAGACCTAATCTACACCTATGCACACTTCAGGTTGGTCTAGGGTGTTCGGGAGACACAATTCAAATAGGGGTCAAACGAGTCAATCTTACCAACCCAGAGTCCAGACCTATCATACCTACTATCAGGCTCAGCCATATCAGTTTAATAGGTTAGGATGGGATAGAATTCAAGGGAGGTCTAGATATCATTCATATTCTACTCAGACTTATGGACCTCAGGCCAAAAATTGGTTTAGGCAATCCAGGACATGGATTCCCACAAAACCCACTCCTAATAGTCAGTCTAGGACCACCACTGGCTACACTCCACTGAAAGTTCATTGGCCTAGGCACTGGCACAAGCAAGTTCAAACTACTAATAATAATGGTGCCAGGAAACAAAATAAGAAAGGAAAGACTCAGCCTGGTAATGCTGAAAAGAAGAACAACAATAAAAAGAATGTGAACAAATCCACCAAACAAATAGCTTTCAAACAAATGTGGATCCCCAAGAATTCGTTGTCATGCTTAAGTGATTTTACTTCTGTTCTAGAGCCCAAAAGTTCTTGGGTTCCAAACTCTTCAGCTTGATTGTTACTGCAGGTATGCCTAGCAGCCAAGCACAACATGTGGTACTTGGACAGTGGCTGCTCGAGGCACCTGACAGGGGATAAAGCTAAATTTTCTTTGTTGACTGAGAAGAGTGGAGGACAAGTCACTTTTGGAGGTAATACCAAAGGAAAAATTATTGGGTCAGGTAAGGTAGGTAAGTGTACTACCTGTTGCATTGATGAAGTATTGCTAGTTTAAGGACTTGCATATCATCTGCTTAGTATTAGCCAGCTTTGTGATAAAGGTCACAAAGTAGTCTTTGATTCTCATGGCTGCAATATTTATGAACCTGACTCTGATGTTGTTAAATTTTCTGGTAAAAGAGTTAATAATATCTACTTGGTAGATTTAGATGACATTGCTCATTGTAATCTTTGCCTCACAGCAAGTAAAGATGACTTGGCATATCTGTGGCATGGTAGATTGGGCCATGCCATTTATATTGTTCTCCATAAACTGAATAAGCATTGCATGGTTAGAGGACTCCATGAAATTTCTTTCAAAAAGGAAAATAAAATATGTGATGCATGCACCCAGTCCAAGCAAACTAGGAAGTCTTTCAAATCCAGAACTGAGAACATGTCTTTCAAGCCTTATGAGCTGATTCATATGGACCTTTTTGGACCTACAAGATCAGTCAGCTTATCAGGAAGAAGATATGGATTTGTACTTGTTGATGACTTCTCTAAGTTTACTTGGGTGTTTTTCCTTACACATAAAAATGATGCATTCACTGAATTTCAGGAATTCTATCTGAAAATAAAACAGGATAATGACAATTCAATTCTGAACATTTTGTCTGATCATGGTGGTGAGTTTGAAAACTCACAATTCGATGATTTTTGCAGGATCAACGGTATCACTCATCGGTTCTCCTCACCTAGGATACCTGAGCAAAATGGAGTAGTGGAGAGGAGAAACCGGACACTTGTGGAGATGGCTCGAACACTTTTAGTGGAAGGTAACCTACCAAGGAAGTTTTGGGCTGAGGCAGTCAACACTGCATGCCATGTAGTCAACAGAGCTATGGTAAGGTCATTTACTCAGAAAACACCTTATGAAATTCGAAAAGGTAAGAAACCTTCAATCTCTTATTTTAAGGTCTTTGGATGTAAATGTTTTGTACATGTTAATGCTAAAAGAGACCTTGATAAATTTGAACCTAAAAGTGATCCGGGAATCTTCCTAGGATATTCAGAAACAACAAGAGCCTACAGAGTATACAACTTAAATTCTAAATCAGTAAAAGAATCTCCACATGTGGTCTTTGATGAAACTTTGACTAAATCTGATAATGATCTGTGCAGGGAAAAGAATGATGGAAAAATTCTGAAAGATGAGGACCATGAAGACCAATCTGAAGAAAGTAATGAAGAGCAACCTGATGCTCAGGAGGAGGTAATAGGAAACCAAGGTAATCAAATTATCAATGTCAGATTTCATAAAGATCATCCCATAGAAAATATAATTGGTAATTTACATGACCCTTCTAGGACCAGATCACACTTTAGAGCTGAAAATGAATTGAATTCTTTTGCACTGATTTCTCATATAGAACCCAAAAATATTGACAGTGCTCTTAAAGACGTGCATTGGATCAATGCCATGCACGATGAGCTGAATCAATTTGAAAGGAACAAGGTATGGGACCTAGTTCCTCCTCCTGACCATGGCACTGTCATAGGAACCAAGTGGGTTTTTAGGAATAAAACAGATGAGCATGGAAATGTGGTTAGGAATAAGGCCAGGCTAGTAGCTCAGGGTTATAACCAAGAATATGGTATTGATTTTGAAGAATCTTTTGCCCCTATAGCTAGGTTAGAGGCCATCAGAATTCTTTTTGCATATGCATGCTCATTAGAAATAAAATTGCGGCAGATGGATGTATAATCTACCTTTTTAAATGGAGAAATAAAAGAGGATGTGTTTGTTAGGCAGCCTCCGGGTTTTGAATGCATTGACTATCCTAACCATGTCTATAAATTGAATAAGGCTCTCTATGGATTGAAACAAGCTCCCAAAGCTTGGTATGATCGGCTTAGTAAGTTTCTCACTGGAAAGGAGTTCACAAGAGGTGAGGTTGACCAAACGTTGTTTACTAAGGTATGCACTTCTGACATCATCATTATGCAAATTTATGTAGATGATATTGTCTTTGGTTCAACTAACCCAACTTTATGTGAGGAATTTGTTGATTTAATGATACAAGAATTTGAGATGAGTTCAATGGATGAGCTAAAACTGTTTCTTGGACTGCGGGTCACTCAGACTAAGGAGGGCACATTCATAACTCAGTCCAAGTACGTCAAGAACCTGTTGAAGAAATTCAAGTTGGAAAATCTGAAGGAAATCTCAGCACCCATGGGTACATCAATTAATCTTGATGATGACCCAAAAGGTAAAAGTGTATATCCAAAATTATACAGAGGTATGATCGGATCTCTTCTTTACCTTATAGCTTCTAGGCCCGATATTCAGCTCTCTGTGTGTTTGTATGCTAGGTTTCAAGCTAGTCCTAAAGAGTCACACTTGAGTGCTGTTAAGAGGATTTTTAGATATCTATCTGGCACCCTAGACCTAGGACTTTGGTATCCTGCTAAGTGTGAGCAAGATCTCATAGCCTACACTGATGCAGATTATGCAAGGTGTAGGGTCGATAGGAAAAGCACTAGTGGGTACTGCCATTATCTAGGTGGTTGTCTGGTGTCATGGGCTTCTAAAAAGTAACACAATATTGCTTTATCTACAGCTGAAGCAGAATATGTTGCACGTAGGAACTGTGCAGCCCAGGTACTCTGGATCAAGCACCAACTAATTGATTATCAGATAAAATTAGGATGCATTCCAATTTTATGTGATAATACTAGTGCTATATCACTTACTAAAAATCTTGTTCATCACTCTAAGACTAAGGATATAGAAATCAAACACTATTTCCTTAGAGATGAAGTGAAAAAAAATGAAATTGAATTACATTTCATTGAATCTAAAAAACAGTTAGCTGATATATTTACTAAACCTCTGGGCAATGACAGATTCAATTTTTTACGAAGAGAATTAGGTTTATGTAAATTTCAGCATAATGACTAATTTCAATTTCATTCATGATTATGGCTTGTGATGTGGATTGTGTGCTGGTATGTTTTTGAATAAATCATGTTCTGAGAATGATGTTTTGCTTGTCAGAAAATCCATTTTTTAATAAATCTTCTGAATAGATTAGCATCAATTCATTGAATTGAATAACTGATCTGCTCTGTTTAAGAATGATTTGATGATTGTGTGTTAGTTAATCCTGAATAAAGGCTCGGACCTTGTATTGAGAATTTTTCATGCATAATTGAATGATTGAAATGTATATAGACAGGGGGAGTTACTGCATTATTTAGTCAGGGGGAGTCCAGTCAAGTCATATCTAGCTATGATCATATGGTTTTTTTGTCATCTTCTTCACAAAAACTTCAATCATATGGTGTCAGTCCCACTTCTTGACATTCCTTAATCATGTGCTTCAATGATCATTCCCTACTCTGAATGGATGACAGTCTTGCAATCGTTCATTGTATTAAGATGCAATTATTACATGTCTTCTACTATAAGAATCAAATTTGCTTCATTCATGAACTGATGGTTTAATTCAAATAAACTGTAGAGTTTAAAGACTATTTTCAAAAAATAGGTTGGTGGAAAATAGTTTATAGTTCTCAACCTCCTTCTCATGTTGTGATAGATAAGGTCTTGAATGTATCTGAAAATGACGGACTTGGTGATATCTAGGTTGAGAAACTTAGATAGTGTATTATCCTTAAACAAGTCACTTTGAAAAAGTAAAAAGGGCAGCAAAACTAAATGAATTGAGAAAAGAATGTCTAATTAACCTGGCAGAGCGATGACTACAATGCACTGAGAAACTGAATACTCTATCAATGAAATAGAGAAAAATTCATGTCATGAAGTGCTTCATGTCAACTCTGTTCTAATGATTAAATCTGGAAAATTGGTTTCACTGGGTAGCTGGGGGTACTGGCGTCTGATAAACGTGTACCCTTATGCAAAAAGGTGTAATCATGACTGCTATTTTTAATTAGAGACAGATGTGGTAATCTGTGTTTAGTAATTAGGGGTACTGGCGTCTAACCCACGTGTACCCTTAATGTCAAAAACATAGATGACACCTGACTGTTTAACATGTTATTTTTTAAAAGCAAAAGTGACAAAGGTTTGTTGTAACCCTGGCAACTCAAGCTTCAATGAGTGTCAATTTGTTTAATCTCAATACATTTCCTAGTCACTCCCATAGATATTCATCAGATCTGACATCAAAAGGATATCTTTTTGATTAAGTCTATTATGGATATGTGACCTAGGTTCATTGCTATAAATGGTTACTGCAACCTCATATATGATATTCAGTGCATATACTCTACCTTTTATAACCATTAAACCAGACATTTATCAAGAATGCGTAATTTTGACTCTTATAGCAGAAGACACTTCCTATAATTTGCTTATTTTCTGAACCTTTTGCATCAGATGTCACAACGTTCCCTTCTTCCTTTCTGCTATATTCCCCATTCATTGTTTGCTGATGGCAAAAGGGGGAGAGAAAAAGAGGTATTAAGGGGGAGTCATATAAAGGGGGAGACTACCTTCAGGGGGTAGAGAAGTTCATTTGGTATCTTTTGGCTCATGTCTGCATCTGTGCATTCATTCCATGCATCATGAATTTAACATTGCCATAAATATTTAGAATTGTTATTTTTGGGGGTTGCCATCTTCAAAAAGGGAGAGAATGTTGAGGAGAGGTTTGTGGGAAGAATGCATGTCTTTTCTGAATAATGACTCTCCGTATTCTATGTGTTTTGATGCTGGCAATAGTTTACATTGTGCTAAATTTTGATTATATTTTTCTACTGGCAATAGTCCATTCAGTGCTTAATTTTGATATTCATAACCTTGCATTGCATTGCATTCATAGTCGGTGCATGTTTTCCTTTTTCATGCCAAGTCTGTGCACATGAGTCTCCAGGTCGGTGCATTTCACGTTCATATTCAGGTCGGTGCACTTTTTAGTCTTAAGGCATGAAACGTAGGTAAAACAATCGGTGCATACCTGGATAAACTGCATATGACATTGGTGCATATCCTTAGTCTTATTAAGGTCAGCGCACGTATTTGCTAGTGGTAGTTCGTGCATAGCTATGGTCATTGCAGATTATGTTTGTGCATCATATAGCTCGGTGCATGTTTATGTTGCTATGCATAGTCAGGTCCGTGCTACATTCAACGTCTGTGCACTTCACTTTAGCAAAGTCAGTGCACACGCTGTTCTGGTCTATGCATGTTCATATTAAGTCAGTGCACATCAGTTATGGATTGCATCAACTAAGGTCGATGCTAGCTCTGAGTCGGTGCAAGTCCCTATTGTGATAAGGTCGGTGTAAGGTTTGGTGTCAAAGGTTTTTAGGTCTGTGCATATAGGATCATGCAGCATATATGTCACGCCCCGAACAAGGCGAAAATATCGGGACGTACAGTTAGGGACACGCTGGCAAGAGAGAGAACTAATCTAAAATAATACACAAGTGCTACAAGATGGAAATACTAAATGATCATTAACAAACCACAACTGATACAATAACCTCAAGTTCAACTTAATACAACTGGAATAATCAACCACTAAAACTCAATAACATGACTGAGACTAAAAGCTCTCCAAAACACAACTAAAGAAAGATAACACACTACTAACACACTAGAACTGATACACTCAAGACATCACTCCTGCCCTTCCCCATCGGTAAGCGCGTCACCTGAAAAGCCTGGAAAGGGGGGAAAACACAACTATGAGCTGACGCTTAGTAGGAAATAACAGACAGGTATAAGTGATTAACAGTTTAATTACATTTTAAAATGTCATGCTACAAATGATAAAAATAATAAAAAGATAACGGTGATATCACGAAACAGAATTCAAAGATCTTGCAAGGTCAAGAAATATAATGAATAGAATAGTAAGACAAGAATTTACTACAGGAGATAACGATAAAAAGTTGGCCATATCAAGACAATTCAAGTCATGTCAAGCACGTATGTAATTTCATTTCCACGTCCAAGTAATAAGCAAGTAAAGTAACCACAAGTAGAGTATAGAACAGTGAAGAGTGGAAAGTGAAAAGTAGTAGAAAGTAATGTAGAGAGTAGTGGAGAGAGTAGTGGACAGTCCTAGATTTAACACATGTCAAGTACTGGTGCCAAATGCCACACCTAGTCATTCACCTCCCCGGGGGTACACGTAGTGTTCGGGCGCTCTTCCCAGGACCAGACCGAGCCCTTAATTATTTGCCAGGCATTGATTTCTTTGGATCAAAGATCCCACGAATCTAGACTTCCACAGTTTATGGCCAGAATTCCAAGGTTTAAACTAAGTAGCAATAACAACTTCACGTAGGAAAGAGATTCATTTCCAGAATTTCAAGGTAAGTATAATCATCAAGGAGATCGAAACCAAGTCACAACAAGAGTTAATCGTGCTGCGCTACTGTAAAACATCAGCAATCAAATAAGCTAATCAACATATTAATCCTAATCACCAAGTTAAGATATCATGATTAACCATTATCATTTACATTAAGACAATTGCCAAGAAGCTGATTCAAGATGATAAGGCAAAGAACAACTCCCACAGGAGTGAAATAGAATGCATTAACAGACATTTAGTTACACCAATAACCACTAATTATGTGGGTTTCTATTTAATCTTGTATGCATTGAAATGAAGATGATAAACGGTGTGTTTTTACACTAAGTTTGCATGTATGGACCAATGTTAATTGAAACTAAAAAGGGTACATGAATAGGTCATTAGTTCCTCAAAAATGTAGTTTTCAATGTGATTAGGTTGAATGGATTGATTCCCCAATGATCCGGATTGATCCCCGGGTCAAAAACATCATTAATGGGGTCATACAGGGCATGGGTCGACCCATTGGGTCGACCCCTGGCATTCCAGGAGCCTTCCTGGGTGTGGGTCGACCCATTGGGTCGACCCCTCAAAAAAAAAAGCTTCATGGGTCGACCCAGTGGGTCGACCCCCTTCACTGGGTGCATGGGTCGACCCCATGGGTCGACCCCTACACTTCCAGAAGCGACGGGTGATTCCGTAAACCATGAAAACTTAATGATTTGGGGTCTAAATGAGTTGGGATTTTAACCAAATGCTCTAGGGTTCTTAATATACATACTAAGGTCATAAAACAAGAGATTGAAACAAGAAATTTGCTGAAAACTCAATCGAACCACAACCTATTTATGATGAATACATGAAGAACCTAGTTCTTGACATGCGTCTACTAAAACGTAGATTTCTCTCAATATACACAACGGAATTTGGGGCTTTTTATATTAAAAGAAAGCTAACTTAATGATGAATCCAACCATATACTATAAGCCATATGTGGATCAAGTTATCTAATCCAAAAATAGCCCGAAAATCAAGCTTCTACTTGAAGAACATAATATACATCAAATTCTAGACATGCTCTTACTAAAAATCAAAATTCTCCAAGTATGCTCAATGAAATTTGGGGCTTACTACGTTAAATGAAAGCTAACAACATGCTGATTACATCATGTAAGTTAATTAGAGTTTGGTTGTTAGATCCTACCTCAAATCGGAGAGAGAAAACTCAAACCCTAGGATGAAGAACAGTTGGACAGCACCTCACAAAAAGCTCGATTTCTCCACGGACACCTAATGAAAATTGGGGCTTTTGCCACCAATGGATAGAGCTCGATGAGAGGAACAATTTGCTATACTCATGATCAAGATTTGGTTGAGAATTCCTACCTCAATCGATGGATCAAAGAAGGATGAAGGAAAGCCAACGGCCTGCTGACCCACCTCCACAAATCGAGCTAGATCTCTCCAGATCTGAAACTTCAGCGAACCCCACAGCAGCCAAATGAAAGAAGACTCGTAGGGCTTCATTTTGATAGCTCATAGAGCTTTTGGAGCCTTCGAAATTGGGAGTATTCGCTGCTGCAAGCTACGTGTTTAGAAACGGTGCTGAAATCCTTGACTTGACCAAACTATGTCGGCAGCACGTTTTGGGGCTAGGTTTACCTCAAATTGATTGAGGGTAAATGTTCCTTACATTGTGGCCTTCCATTTGCCCTTGATTTCAGATCATTTGGTCGAGTATTGAGGTCGAATTTCGTGTTTTAAACTAAGGGTTAGGTATGGGTCAAAAGTGTGCACTTTTGGGTTTAAACTCTAAATAGATCTTACCACGGATTTACAATGGCCTAATGCCAGAAGGAAAAGTTGTTATCTACATCGACCTAAATCTATTTACTATTTTTACAGATTTTTCTAAGGTAGTCGGATTATTAATTATACTATTTCGTAAATAGTTAAATGTTAAGTTCGGAAAATTAAGTTCAATAATTCGGCATAATAAATGATTTTCTTAGGCTTAAATGTAGAAGACAAAGTTGCTAAACAAAATTAATTCTACAAGATGTGATTTTTGGGGATTTTTAGAAAATAGTAGAAAAATGACTTATTCTATTAATTAATTAATTAATCTAATTAATTTGGATAACTCTCATTAATTCGAATAACTTCAAATAAATTCCAAATAATTACAAATAACTTTCTAAATAAATTTCTAAAGAATTTGGGGTCTTACAATATAAGTCGGTGTAAGCTTTGCCTCGATGCATACCATTGTTCCTATGCATATAAAGGTCTGAGCATCTTTTGTCCAAGGCACTGTGGGGATGGATTTTCTTGTCATTAAAAATATTTCATGATGATTTATTTGGTTTATTTATGAAATATTTTATTTACGTAGGGCGTGCCGGTCACTGAGTGGCGAGTTTATTATGCGCACCGTCTGACTAACCAGACGATTATAGTGATCGTGTCGGGACTCAAAACCCGTCGTACCATAAATGCTACGACGTTAATTACATCTCTCCAGAAGAGAGAAAACCCTTGATTAATCGCCAAAAATAGAATGACCATGGGGCCGCTAGAATATGTGAAAGATGTGATTGCATGCAAGCACACAATAGGGTAGCATTTATTTATTAGGCCGGCTCCCGGTACAAGGCGGAGAACCTAGGTCCAAGGAGCATCATCACGCATAGTAAAAGCCTCCGGCCGGGTGTAACCCGACTTTCTGCTAATCACCATTCGATCTACCGGAGAGTCAGATCATGCAGGCATGCAAGGTGATAATATTTAGTTTTATTGTTTATTATTTATTTGGTTATTTATTTTTAAATTTATGGAAGACTTTGGCAATCCTTGTCACTTGTAGGGCTGTCGATTAGTCGTTGCCTTTTTTATTTTGAGACTGCACATAGCATTACGGTGTATACATATGGGCCCATGAGGTGGGCGGAGTATGACCATATTCGGGCAGACTCGTGTATCGTCGGGACAGTGTATGCCAGGGGTATGGAAAATTTGATATTTGAAAGTTAAGGGGATGCCGTTAAAATCCGGTCGAGACGAATTAAATTCAGAGGATTATTGGCCCGAGATTAGGTCACGCTTTGGCCATAATGGGATGAATCTCAGGGCCTAGACACAACCTGTAGGGGCGTCGTTAATGTTCCCATACCCAGGGTCTAGAGGAGG
Organism: Amorphophallus konjac; assembly: GCA_022559845.1. Lineage (NCBI taxonomy): Eukaryota > Viridiplantae > Streptophyta > Magnoliopsida > Alismatales > Araceae > Amorphophallus > Amorphophallus konjac. Next base: position 117,496,986 of record CM040125.1, read on the forward strand.
TGAGAGCTCCGGAGTGGGCACGGTCATGTTCATTATTCTTTATTTATTCTTGTTGTTATTTTAAATGCATGAATGCACTTTATTTATTATTTATCGGTTTCTTTATTTTATTTTATTATTATTATTATTATTTTATTTATTATTTGTTTATTGGATGCATCCATCTTTTATTTATTTTATTGACATTTGTTTGACATTTATTCATTCATTATTTTCTTTGTTGTTTGTTTTATTATTATTTTATTTTTTATTTATTTGTTTAATTATTTTTATTATTATTTTATTTATTTCATTATTTTATTTTATCATTTTATTTTAGCATTTTATTATTTTTATTATTTTATATTATTTAATTCTATTTTAGTATCTTTATTATTATTTTATGGTTGTTTTTATTATTTTTATTTTATTTTATTTTTATTATTATATTATTATTATTTTAACTTATTTTGTTCATTTATTTATTTATTATCATTTTTCTTTGATCTTACAATTAGTCAAAATGTCTTGGCAAAAGTCTGACAGCATCTCCCCTAGATTCGGAGTGTCGGGAGAGAAGTAGAGGTCTGCCTTCAATGACGGACTCCTAAATACCGAGAGGCCAAACACGGTGACTGGTGGGCCCGAATAGATGGAGACCCCGAGAGCGAGCCTACGAGGGGTACCGATGTTCCACGGGCCTGCAATCGTAAATCCAACAATCGTCCAAATGGACGGTCCCCGAGGGCTAGCCTACAAGGGGTTTCCAAGTGTCCATGGGTTACCCAAATTGGGACAGTGTTTGTCAATAAGGCGGCTTAATATTCACTCGGAGAGTGATCATTTAAAATGGCGTGAGAAACAAAGCCTTAAGATGGCGCGGTTGCGATTAAACCGGCGTGGGGAACAGCATATTCAAATCCAACGCGGTTGAACGTAGTTATAGGCTAATACGGCGCGGGGTAGCGTAGGTAAAATGCTAAAACAGCGCGGGGTAGCGTATGTAAAACGCTAAAACGGCGCGGTATGGAATGAATGGGCTAAACCGGCGTGGTGGGTTTGGGGCGCGCCGGAATAGGGCGCGCCAGAATAGGACCATTTGGAAATTTCTCATTTTGAGTCTAAAGCTAATACGGCGCGGGGGGTAGCGCGCCATATTACGGCGCGCCGGATTAGGAGCGTGCCGGATTAAGCTATTTTCTTGCTATTTTCAATCTGTTTGAGTTCCATAGTTGTTTATTAGCCTCTTTGATGTTAATCGAGTTAATTAATTATTGAACTGGAGTCCTAGACTCTCCAGAAGTAGAGTCATGGATCCGTGCGAGGTTCATACTCGAGCACGGAGGTTTATTCTTTTAGAAGTATGCTTTGTTTAGTCCAGATCACAAGGGTAACTTAGTGTTCAAAGCCTGGCCAAAATTGGGCAGCATCTCCCCCATCCCTGAAGGATTGCAGGGGAGAAGCGAGGACATACTCACGTGCGGAGTAAGCCCCTCACAAGTCGGATGGCACAACGGCGGCCAACGGACCGCAAACGGATAGGAAACCCCGAGGACTAGCCTGCGAGGGGCACCATTCTTCCGTGGGTTAAAGCTCGATCGGATGGGACGACCAATGAGGGAGGAAACCCCAAGGGCGAAGCCTACAAGGGGCACACAGCCCGTGGTCGAAGCACGATCAAAAGGGACCACCAATAGGGAAGGAAGCCTCGAGGGCTAGCCTACGAGGGGCACACGACCCATGGCCACCACTAGTTCCCTTAGGGATAGTGGATTTAATGTTGGGCTGGAGCCATGTTTATATTCACCGGACAGCTCATGAGGATACATACCACGAAGGGGTATGACCCTGTGATCCACTCGTGATTCATGGGGAATGTCCCCTCTCCTCGGTCACCGGACTCTTCGAGAAGAACAATTACATGTGATGCATATGCAGGATGCACTCAGCCAATGGACCGACTGCAATTAATTATATATGTATGTATATATGTAGAGGTTAGCCGGTTAGCAAATCAGCCTTCAGGACCAACGAACCAGAATGAGGGTCACAGCAGTTGGAGAGGGTGACTCTTCACACAGTCGGTGTATAACATACAGGGAGACGATAATAAGAGGGAACCATGTGCCCAGATTGTAGGGATGGCCCCATTCCCCTCGGTTCATGACTGAGAACAGAAGGGCAGTGAGGGCTAGTCCCGGAGTTCACCAGGGAGGCACAGGTGTATACATACCTTTGGCGATTAAACCCTCAGCAAAGATGGTGGGAACTTGATATGATCGTCCCATTAGAAAGAAACCCCGGGGAGTGGGATGATGATGTTAATGTTGCCCTGGAACAACCCATGGCGTATTCGGTGTTTGCACGGAGAACCGGGAAGCAAAACACGGGCCATGCATATAAAAGTAATGCAAGTAGATGGAAAGAGGGAGAATCTGAGCATACATCGGCACTTCCATTCAGATCAGAAGAGGAAGAGGAACATATACAGATTGTCAAATCTGATATCATTCATTATAATGGCGGAAGAAACATTTGGCACCATATACATTCGGCACGACACAGCGTTGTCTCTCGGAGGCCGTCCACTGGTTACACAGAAGGGGCTAGGACCCAGTTACAAAAAAAAAAGTGAAGAGATCAAGGGACGTCACAAGGGAGATGGGCTCATATCATCGCCCCTCCGATCATGTTACATTAAAGAGAAATAGTAGGGAATCGTCAGGAGAGATCGCCGGAACCCACCTAAGCTTCACCACAGAAACAGAGTATCGGATGGCGCACTACTTCTCCGGCTCTGGGTTTCTTCAGACAGAAGGACGGAAAGGGCGGTGGCTCTCCGAGGCTCACTCCCAGAAAACCCCTGCTTCTTCCCCAAGCTTCCCCCTCTCAGGCGATTGACTGCTCTCTCTGGTTGTCTCCCTCTTTTCCTAATCGAAAGTCCCCTTTTTATAGCCTTCACCGGCTTGGCCTTACCCGGCGCGCATATGGGCGCACCGGTTTAGCAAGGATTGCTTTGGAGCACGCCGGATTAGGAGCTTTGGGGCGCGCCGGATTAGAAACTTTGGAGCGCGCCGGATTAGAGGCTCCTTCATCTTATTTCCAATATCTTTCGGCCCATTTAACTTGTCTAGGCCCATCTGTGCTTATTTTCTTCTTTTGTAAGGGTTGGCCAATCGTCCGACTTGTACTCGTTGTCCAGGCTTCCGCTTGTTTCTTCGGGGATGGTCCCGAATATTCTTCCGAACTCTCGGGTCTTGCTTTAGCGGTTGGCCGAGCCGAGCATCTTTTCTTTTCTTCTTTTTTTGTTCTCATCTTTTGTTCGGCTTCCTCCATTCTTTCTTTCTTTCTTTCCTTCTCTGTCGACACAGGAGCACCCGATCAGAACTTAAGACCTGCAGAAACAGAAGTTAGAAAATATTAGGAATATTTTCAGTGTCAACAAATGCCCCCCACCCGCGGGTGTCGCGATAGAGGGACGAAAGAGCGGGATGTGCGGGTGTAGCCCATGGCCCATTTGAAAATATTGCATGGATCCTTTTTATTATTCATTCCTTTTATTTATTCTATTTTCATTTATCATCATTCATTCATCATCATTTTTTTATTTCGTCATTCATTTTTATTATCTCTCTTTTTTCTATATAGCCTCATCCGAGCACGCAGGCATTCAACGACCGCAAGCATAGAATAGCTATATGTAGCATAGTTCCCCTTATATCAGGGATAGGATAAGGACATTGCCCACGATTCACAGACAGAGTGCGGCTCACGAAGCACAGCTAAGGGAGATGTGCATATGTAAAGGGGACACTGCATAGAACGTGCGCGTAGCATAAACCTCAATCGACACCCAGGACTACTCCTCCATAGTGTGAAAGTGCAATTATATGGGTAGTGAACCCTAGACATAGGGACGTGCAGACGCTCTGAGTAACACTAGAGGATTACTTTATCTCCTACACATACATTCGAGACTCTCGACTTTTGGTAGCTTCGCACAACCCCCTTGTTTATTCTTAATTCTAGACTTCACCGTTCGACGTGAGTTTCCTCATGTGTCTCAATGGGGATTCCCGGCTACTAGGGTTAGCCCTTTATTATGATATTGTGATAGATTTCACCGTTTAATGTAAGTCTCCTCATATGTTTCAATGGGGATTCTCGGCTACTAGGATTCATCCTACATTATGATTTTATGATGGATTTCACCGTTTAACGCGAGTCTCCTCATGTGTCGCAATGGGGATTCCCGGCTACTAGGATTCATCCTTATTTTAATTGTTGAGTTTGTTGTGCCGTTTTCTCGCGAGTCTCCTCATTTGTTTCAGTGGGGATTCCCGACTACTTGGGTTCACATTCCACTTACCATTATCATCATTTTTTTCATTTTTTTAAGGGGGGGTTGGCAGCTTTTTCCTCACGGTCACCCTTTACGCGAGTGTAGAGATTTAAGCATCCGTGAAGTGTTAAAGAGAATTTATGACGTCCCTATAGCTAAGGACCATTGCTCATATTGTGTGCGAAGTGTAGGAGTTTCGTCTATGGTGTATCATGTGAGTTGTGCTAGCAACATAGCTACGACTCTTCCCCTAGTCGTATGCGCTCACCGAGAATTGGCTTTTCATTCCTGAGTGTGTGACGTGACGCGCACATACCCTGAATCAGGACAGTATTATTTAGCAAGGGAGTACGCGGCCTTAAAAATTTAAAGGGCGTGTATTAACACTATATTTCAGGCAGACATACACATGAGGCAAACAAGCACACAAATCATGTCATGATTATCATCCTTTTTCCTTTCTTTCTTCTTTTTTCTCTCTCTTTTTTCCTTTCTTTTTTCCTTTTTTTCCTTCTTTTTTTTTGCTCTCTCTTTTTTTTTATAGGGCTTAATAGGCACACCTGCAGGCCGACAATTTGAGAGGTAGGCAGCTGATGCCGTGGCAATGGAGAGAAGATGCTATATGTTGTTGTGAATCCCCGGAGGGATCAAGGGTTGGTATGGAACCAAGGGAGGGGTCTTTTCATTCATTAGTTCGGACGGCAATTTCGGGCCAATAGTAGGGTGGTGGTCAGCCTCGACTGAAGGTTGTGATGCCGAAAGACTTGGCTTGGTTGTAAAGCCATAATGCCAAGGTAGAAGGGTCTTTTGTTCATTGGGTTGGATGATAGTTTTCGGGCCAATGATGAATGTCAGCTTAGACGGAGGGCCATGATGCCGAATGACTTGGCTTAGGCGTAAGGCCATGACGCCAAGAAAGAGCATTCACCGGCTTAGGCAAGAAGCCATGACGCCAGACCACTTGGCCTAGACGGAAGGTCATGATGCCAAGGGATAAATATTTATTGGCTTAGGCATAGAGCTATGACGCCAGACAACTTGGCCTAGACGGTGTGTCATGTTGCCTAAATAGAAATATTTACTGGCTTAGGCATAGAGCCATGACGCCAGACAACTTTGCCTAGACGGTGTGTCATGTTGCCAAGGCAGAAATATTTACTGGCTTAGGCATAGAGCCATGACGCAAGACAACTTGGCCTAGACGGTGTGTCATGTTGCCAAGGCAGAAATATTTATTGGCTTAGGCATAGAGCCATGACGCCAGACAACTTGGCCTAGACGGTGTGTCATGTTGCCAAGGCAGAAATATTTACTGGCTTAGGCATAGAGCGATGACGCCAGACAACTTGGCCTAGATGGTGTGTCATGTTGCCAAGGTAGAATATTCACCGGCTTAGGCGGAAAGCCATGACCCCGGACAAGGATATTTAATGGTCTATACATAAAGTCACGACGCCACACAGCTTGGCTTAGGCGGAAGGCCATGACATCAAGATAGAATATTTACCGACTTAGGTAAAAGGAGCCATGACGTCGGGCAAGGATATTTAATGGCTTAGACATAAAGTCATGACGCCGTACAGCTTGGCTTAGGCGGAAGGCCATAACGCCAAGATAGAATATCTATCGGCTTAGGCGGAAAGCCATGACGCCGAACAAGGATATTTAACGGCTTAGATGTAAAGTCATGACGCCGTACAACTTGGCTTAGGCGGGAGGCCATGACGCCAAGGTAGAATATTTACCAGTTTAGGCAAAAGGAGCCATGGCGCCGGACAAGGATATTTAACGGCTTAGACATATAGTCATGACGCCGTACAGCTTGGCTTAGGTGGAAGGCTATGACGCCAAGATAGAATATCTACCGGCTTAGGCGGAAAGCCATGACGCCGGACAAGGATATTTAACGGCTTAGACGTAAAGTCATGACGCCGTACAACTTGGCTTAGGCGGGAGGCCATGACGCCAAGGCAGAATATTTACCGGCTTAGGCAGAAAGTCATGACGCCGGACAAGGATATTTAACGGCTTAGACATAAAGTCATGACGCCATACAGCTTGGCTTAGGCGGAAGGCCATGACGCCAAGATAGAATATTTATCGGCTTAGGCGGAAAGCCATGACGCCGGACAAGAATATTTAACGGCTTAGATGTAAAGTCATGACGCCGTACAACTTGGCTTAGGCGGAAGGCCATGATGCCAAGGTAGAAGGGGTCTTTTGTTGTCTGGCTGGACAAAAGGTCTGAGCCAGAGGTAAAATGATCTTTTTATTGTATGGCTGGACGGAAGGTCCGGACCAAAGGTGAAAGGGTCTTTTTTTTGACTGACTGGACGAAAGGTCTGCGTCAGAGGTAAAATGGTCTTTTTTGTTGACTGACTGGACGAAAGGTCCGAGCCAGAGGTAGAAGTGTCTTTTTGTTGTCTGGCTGGATGAAAGGTCCGAGCCAGAGGTGGAAGGGTCTTTTTATTGACTGACCGGATGGGAGGTCCGTGCCAAAGATGAAATATTGATGTTGACCTGACGGGACGTCGGAGTCAACAAACCTTGCCTAGGCGGTATGTCTAGGAAAGGGTAGTGATGCACTCGGCACCCGTCGTTTAAAAATGCCGTGCCTCACAATTTTAATATTTATAAAACCGCACTCACTCACTTAAATAGATTTGAAAACACGAGTAAAGTGGTAAGAACGGGTCGTTCCCACGAGGAAGAAATATTTTCATTTAAACATGAGTTGAAAAATTCTTATATTTGAAAGCTCCGAATTTTGAGTGAGATTTAACTAATTGAAAAGTAAACTTGCATGAAAATACATGAATTTAAAGAAATAACAAACTTAAATGTGAAATAAAATGGATGAAGTGGGATAGATTTGCGGTCGTGGTGTGATAACGGCGTCGTCTCCTCGAGCCTTTGATTTACGAGTCGTCGGGAACGACCACGTACACTCGACCTGATCGGAACCGCGTCTCTTGACCGTCTTTGGAAGAAGTTTGGAAATTGATCAAGATAGAATTGTGGGAGAACATTAGAGAGAGATGGAAAGAGATTATTCAAAATAAAATTAAACACAACTAAAATTGGAATGCAACATAAATTAAACTGAATCACAAATGCATACATGAACAAAATAAATTACAACAAAGTTTGAACAAAAATAAAGAAAAATAAAATGGAAAAGACTAATCCTACACTAAGGACTAAGAGAATGAAGGGTGGAGAATGAGAGTGGAGCTATCTACGTATATGCCTACTGCCTATTGGGGAGAGCTTAAGACCCTTCCCCTCCTTATATAGGCTTCCAAATATCACTATTTCCCTATGTGAACACTCAAGCCCACTTTCTTTAAAAAAATAACAGATTTTATTCTCTTTCTCTCTCCTTGGTCGACTACTCTCTCTCTCTCTTATTCTCTCGTCGGCTATGTGTGAACCACTACCAAAACCGGTGCCTGCCGCAATGCCACTTTTGAATGGCCTTTTGGCCTTGGTTGACTTGCAACGTTCGAACCCAGCCGACGTGCCTTGTATTTGTTGATCGTGCCCGTGCCGACGTCGAAGCCTTGTTTGAAGCCTTCGTGACCAGCGCGTTTGACTGCCCAGCTGCGTGAATAGTGTGTGATGGAGGCCACGTTGACTTGGTCATAAGCCTTCGGCCCCCAGCTCTGTTGCATCGCCACCCACCGAACTTCATGCCTTGGATGATGTGGTTATGGCCCACTTGGGCAAAGCCAATTGAAGAGAGCCATGCAGCCGCCTCCGCCATTTGCCTGTTCGTGCTGGTGAAAAGATGTGAAGGCCATGCATGGTAAAGAGAAATCTTGGTCTGCCATTCCTGCCAAAAAGTTGAAACCCATTTGCTTAAAGACCCAGCCGAGACATGAAGAATTGTTAACTTAAGAAACCTTATATATGTATGATTAGTTAATGTTAATATGCCAAGCCCATGTTAACGTGATAGATCTTATATTGATAAACATATGCATTAATTAGATATATATATATATGTTATATATAAATATATGCTATATATTTAACTATATGTATATATGCTCATATATATATATATATAAATATATAGCATATATTTATATATAACATATATATATATATATATATCCTATCTATTTATATATATATCATATATATATATATATCTATATTATTTTGCTTTTCTTTTTGTATTTTTTTATTTGAACTAAGATTGGGTTTGGTGGGTTTTTTTGGATGTGTGAATGGGCTTTTGGCCCTTTTGTTTTCTTATTTATTTTCTTCTTGTCGTGATCTTCTTTATGTCTGCAAAATAGAGTCAAAATTTAATTAAATCAGATAATTAAATATTTTGATCTGAAATTAAAATTAAGTGTGATAAATACATAGTGATGCATATTAAAGCTCATAAAAATGTGTTATATCATTAATTAACATATAAAATTACACACTTATCATGTAGAAATAAAGCATTGTTGTCGTCTCGACGTCATGTCGAACATGACCAACCTGGAAGAGACGAAGGGTCTGGGCCAGGGCAGAATATGGTCGTTGACTTGACAAACTTGTCAAAGTCAACCAACTTGGCAAAGGCGTGAGGCCTGAACCAAAGGTAGAATATAACATAGGTGTTGGCTTGACGTCCTGTCAAAGTCAACGAACTTGGCAAAGACGTGAGGCCTAAGCAAAAGACATAATGTGGGATAGGTGTTGACCCGATGTCATATCGAAGTCAACGAACTTGGCAAAGACGTGAGGCCTAGGCCAAGGGCATATTGTAGGATAGGTGTTGACTCGGCGCTATGTCAAAGCCAACGAACTTGGCAAAGACGTGAGGCATAGGCCAAGGGTATATTGCAGGATAGGTGTTGACTCGACGTCATGTCGAAGCCAACGAACTTGGCAGAGACGTGAGGCCTAAGCCAAGGGTAGAGTATGGGATACGCGTTGACTCGACGTCATGTCGAAGCCAACGAACTTGGCAGAGGCATGTGGCCTGAGCCAAGGGCAGAACATAGGATAGGTGTTGACCCGACGGAATGTCGAAGTCAACGGGCCCTGCCCCGATAGAAGATTTGGGGCGAGGATTGACCAGAATGCAGACGTATGAGAGGCCCAGACCCAAGGCTAAATATCAATGTCAACCCTGACGAAGTGTCGGAGTCAACCAACCGTGCTCATGACGAAAGGTCTGAAACAAGGGTAGAATGTGTAGATGAAGATGTCATCCTGATGTCTTGTCGAAGTTGACCAACTTGGCAAAGACGTGAGGTCTAAACCAGGATAGAATATAGACATTGACCCGTGGAGATGTCGGGATCAACAAACCTTGCTCAAATAGAAGGTCTGAGACAAAGTGAAGGAATCTTTTGTTGGTTTATTAGTTTGGATTGGTTGAGTTTATTGATTTTCTTCGGTCTATTGAGTTTATTGGTTTATTGGTTTTGTTGAGTTTGTTAAATTCATCGGATCTATTAATTGAGTTTGTTGGGGTTTATTTGATCTATTGAGTTTATTGATTTGATGAGTCGATTGACTTGTTGGGTTTATTAGGTTTGTTGGATTTTATCGATTCCATTGGGTTTATTGATTTGTTTGATTTTATTGGGTTTATCGGGTTTGTTAAGTTTATTGATTTACTGAGTTTATTGAATTTGTTGGGTTTGTTGATTTATTGAGTTTGTTGGTTTGTTTGATCTATTGGGTTGATTGGGTTTATTGAGTTCATTAAGTTTATTGAGTTCATTATATTTATAGGATTTATTGATTTTGTTGAGTTCGTTGAGTTTATTAAATTTATTATGTTTATTGATTCATTATGCTTATTTTAGATTGCCATTTTCTTTTCTTCATTTTTTTTGTTTGTTTCTTTCTCTTTTTTGTTGTTTTTTTTTGTTGTTGTTTTCTTTTCTCTCTTTTTTTGGTTTTTTTTGGCTCCCTGACGCAGACTCATCTATGGTGCGGGATATTTTTGTCCGGTGGGACTATTGATGAAGTTGACTATTTATTCTGCTGGTGGGGCTAGGGATTGACGTCCAAGAGCCCGACGGGCCTGGCGAGGGCGGAGTGCCTCAGACCAGGGGAAAGGGTTTTATGAATCCCGTCCCACTGGGACAAAGGGTAATTTTGGGGCTTGGGGAGGGCGGAGTGCCTCAGGCCAAGGAAAAAGGTTTTATGAATCCTATCCAGTGGGACAAAGATTATTTTTGAGCTCGGCAAGGGCGGAGCACCTCAGGCCAAGGAAAGATTTTGTGGACTCGGCCCGATGGGACAGAAGATAATTTTTGAGTTCGACTAAGGCAGAGCGCCCCTGGCTAAGGGAAAGCTTTATGGACACAGCCCGACGGGACTGATGGCCAAATTTTGAGCTCGACAAGGGCAGAGTGCCTTATGCCAAGGAAAAGGAGATTTTATTGGGTCGACATTGGGCAAGGAATCCAAACCGACAGTGATAGGAGAGTCCCATGGGATAAATATGGTATTGTCGTGGCTGAATGCCGAAAGTCCATGAGAGTGCATTGGCTGGGAGCATAGGTCCCAGATCACGGGTGGAGGATTAGTCCCGGTGGGACGAGTGGGGAGTATCCCTGTAGGATAGGAGGGCGGCAAGGCATCATGAATTCAGGTGGGACCAGGGGTGCTGAGGTAGGCCACTAAAAGCCGAAAGGCGCTTATTTGTTGGCTTGATGAGGAGAGAGGAGCCGAGGGTGCAGACAACTCGGCAGAACTTATTCTTTTCATTCCCCAACAGGGTTCGGACCCGTATTTGAAACGGGAGGCCTAGTGGCCAATGAAGGTTCTTTAGCATCGGTGGGACTGTTGATTAACATGATCCCCCTGGGAGTATTCAGTGACAGCTATACATCAGATCAATAGCTATCTTCTTTTGTAATTGATTTCTTTAGGAGATGCTCCGAACAGCTTCGGCTTGGGCCGCTGGCACTTACGCCAGGTGTCACCCTCTTGACGCTTGTTCTTAGAAGTTGCAGTTGCAGGGTCTTCCTACCTCCGCAGATGATGTAGCCATTTTATTATCCCCTTGGGCATTCACCATACATTTTTTTTTAACAGTCCAAGGTGGGTGCACAGGAGAGCGCTCACACCCTCAGAGAGGGGATGAGTGGTTCACTCCACCATACCAACCCCACAATGGTAGTTTTTTTATTTGGCACGGACCAAGACATGAGGGGAGTGACATCTCCCTTGACAGATGTAGCCCTCAAGGCCTCCTTCATTTTATTTCAATTTTTTTCTCTTTTTTTTTGGAAGACCCGACCTTCTGAGAGATGACATCTCAGATTCAATAGGCGGAGCCCTATGTCTATATGTGCAAATTTCATTTGCCCTCTTTTTTTTTGCTCATTTTTTCTTCTCCTTTTTTTTGGTGCCTGCCCCCAGAACAGGACCTTTCCTTTCTTTTTTTTCTCTTTTTTTTTCTTTGCTTCATTTGCCATTCTTCTTTTTGTTGGCAAGCATCCGCATTCAAGCTATGCGGGCTTGCTAGACATCGGCTTCAGCCAGATTTGTGAGGAGCAGTTGAGGTGGTGACGCCGCGCGGGGCTACTTTTTTGAGGACAGATATTTGATGAGGGCACGGTGGGTCCACCTTATACTCGCCCATCTGTAGTTCGCCTTTTCTGATCAAGCCTTCAATAATGTCTTTAAACACATAGCAATCCTCAATGGGATGCCCCAACATTTGGTGATAAGGATAGAAGCGTGGATCGTCTTTTCTTTCGGCATCGCCTGGCTTCTTCGGCTCTGGAAGCACTACTTTGCCACATTCACGGGCCCATTGAAAAAGTGCCCTAGTCTTGTCCTTTGGAAAGGAGTATGATTTCATTGTTTTGCCTCTTAATGAGGGCCTTTGTTTTGTTGGCTCAGTGGAAGATGCCTCTTTCATTTTCTTCTTTTGTCTCTCGAAGGCTCCAAAATTTAAGGCGCAAATTTCTTCTTGTGCCAGGTGTTCGCCAGTTGGCTCATTCCTTTGGTTTGGGACTATCGAAGCCGGGCAGAGCCTTGCAAGAACTGCTTCGGCATTGGCTGCAATGTCACCCAGTTGTTCGAAGGTCGTGACTTCAATGTCAATGACCCATTGTAGAATTTCTATTCTCAAATTTTCTTTGTAGATTTGGACAGAGTCCCCGTAGCTCGGCGGATGTCTGCACCTTTCACGGAGATTCCTCCACCTTCTTATGTAGTCCATGACAGACTCATTATCCTTTTGTTTGGCTGCATGTAATTCGACCTCGATGACTTCCCCTTCGGCCATCTTCATAGCTGCGGTTTGTTCCGCCCTCAGCTTGTCCATCTGCATGTGTGGCCTTATTTGCACCATCCTCGGAGATGCCTTAGTTGCCCCCTGACATGCCCGAGGGATTGTATGTTTGAGTGGTTGAGGGAGGATGCCCCTCGTACGATCATGTACCATTCGGGGCATTGCTGGCTGTGCTGAATCTTCAGGTGGGCTAGCACTACCTTGTGTTGCCTCATGTAGATGTCCTGCCGGTCGCGGCATAGGTGGACTTAGATTCATTTCATTCAGCTACTTTTGCAGCATTTCAATTTCCTGCTGCTTTTGGTGTAGCAGTGCCATCACAGCGGGACCTTGCCAGGAGGGACCAGGAGTGCTACCTTCTGCCTTTGATTTGACTGGGGTGAGTGGCATCTCATCATTGCTACTAGACGCATCCAGTTCCTTTGAGATGAACTCCCTAGGTTTTATGCCTCCGAGCCGAGAATGAACGTGGTATTGTCTTCCCCTGTTGGCTGGCGGGTGTCTTGATATTCTCCCAGATCTGACATCACGGTGGGAGGTAGAAGCTTCAGCCTGATTTGCTCCCTTTGGCATAAAGTAAATTTCTTCGTCTTCTTCATCAGCAGCTTGAGCCACACTGGACGGTGCTGACAGCATGTTGCAAGAGAGAGCAACATATCTTATTTTAGCTTTTGTTTTCTCATTTTCCTTCTCCCATATGGCTGGCATCTGCCCCCACAGTGGGTCATTCGGTGCATTAAACACCCTTGCCTTTTCTTTAATTCTTTTTGTTAGCCCGTGAGACTTATTGTGTCCTTGAGGGGCATGCTTCTTGACCTGCATAGGCTGGCTCTTGAGCTACTCCTGCTCATCTAGCCTGTCTGTAATGGTTTGTAGCCGTTCCACAGCTGAGTTGATTTCTTCATGCACCCGCGCTGGGACTTGTTTCTTTGTGTTGTCCACTGGCCTTCTGATAGCCGCAGGAGGGGCTATTTGATGCCAAGTAGGAGCTATAGGGGGCGGAGCGGGCCGGGCCATGGCTCCACTAACATGGACTCTTGGAGTCGAAAGGGATGCTGATCTTGTTCTTTTCTTTATTGACGATGCTTGCCAATTTCTTTGCTTTTCTTCAGGCGCTAGGGCACAGTCTTCATTGGTGTGCTGGCTGCAAGCCTCTGGCACTTCCTTGGGCAGCTGCCGACATATGGATATCATATTAATGGATGCCCCCAGAGTAGACATTTCGTGAGGGCATGGGGGATCGACACTATACTCCCCCATTTGCAGCTCCCCCCTTTTGATTAAGCCTTGGACGATGTCCTTGAATATCTGGCAGTCCTCAATAGAATGTCTGAGGATTTAATGATAATGGCAGAAGCAAGGGTCATCTCTTCTCCTGAGGTCATCCGGCCTTCTTGGCTTCGGAAGAGTAATCTTGTTATATTTGACTGCCCACTCGAACAGTGCTCGAGTCTTATCCCTTGGGAAAGCATAGAGCTTCTTTTCTTTATTCTGCCAGAGAGGCCTTTCTTGACATTCAATAGGTTCATTTGAAGGAGGATTGTGCACCCATTTGTGCCTTTTCACCGTGAGGCTGATAGCATGAACCGCTTTCAGTATCGGCCATCTATTAACCTGTTTGGCTTCATTACTTGAGTCAGCAGAAATGGAGGGATATTTTGTGAAGAAGTCTTCAACCTCAGTGGCAATATCACTTAATCGGTCAAAAGACCAGATTTCTATTCCAATCATCTTTTCCAGAATCTCTTTCTTCAGATCTTGTTTACATATTTGTATTGCGTCTTCTGGATGCGGAGGACGTCGACACCTCATGCAGAGATCCCTCCATCTTTTGATATATTCTACAGCAGGCTCATCATCTTTTTGTTTGGTCACCAATAACTCGGCCATAGTCACCTCCGTCTCGGCGACGTGGAATCTTTCAGCGAATTTCCGCTGCATATCATGCCAGTCCTTGATAGACCCGACTGGTAAGTTGTAATACCATTCGAAGGCAGGTCCTCTCAGTGAAGACCTGAAGAACTTCAATAGGTATGACTCGTCCGCCGCCAAGTCACCCATGACTGCTATATATTGTGCAACATGCTCTTTCGGGCAGCCCTGCCCATTGTATTTGTCAAATTTTGGGAGTTTATTGACGTCGGGTGGCAATCTTTTGGCAGCATGGCGTGCTGGATACGACACTTCATATATGTCGAAGGAGGCGTAGTCATCACCACCCCTCTTTGCCAACCTTGCTTCGACCATCTGCTCCACCATTAGCTTGTCCATCATAATTGGATCTACTGGTTGAGGGTAGAGGTGGGCGGCCCGCACTAATTGTGTAGCCAGAACTGCAACATGAGGTGGCAAGGGCTCCGACAAGGGCGCCTGCTACTGCATTTGAGGAGGCGTTAGCCGTGCTGGCTGGAGCCATTGGGAATACTACTGGGGAGTGGCCCAATTCTGATTAGCAGTTTGTAGAACAGCTGGCGAAGGCGCACCCGTGGGGTTGAAACCTTCTTGTGATGGCCCATCTTGTGCCCCCGGTTGCTCGGGTGCTACAGCATGTTCAGCCCTTTCATTTAATTTTCTCTTCAGCAGTTTTATCCCTTGTTGGTACCTTTGTAGTGTCATTAGGACGGTAGAGTCTGTTGTTGTCTTATTACTGATGCCCTCGAGCGTGTTACCCAAAGGACCTTCAATTGAAGGAGGTAGAGATGCTCCTTCTTGCTCAGACACCACTATTCTGGCGGTGACAGTAGTGATGTTTTTCTTCAGCAAGCTGCTTGCCCTTTATGGTTTGCAGTAGCCCAGCCTCATTTTTACCCCGTCTTGTCACCAGGTCTATTCTTCTGGTAGTCTCGATCGACTCTTCTTGTTCGTTTGGTAGGGGACCAGGTGTACTCATCACCCCTATCATATTGCAAGTAAGAACTTGCATTCTTTCTTTGTGCTTTCTGACTCCCCTTCGGGCCTGACGAGAGAAAGTCGGCTCTTCATATATAGAAGCTCTTTTCATCTTTTCATTTTATGGAAGCCTTTCAAGGCTTCTAGCTTTGGCTCGCCTCCCCTCTTCATTCACCTCAACCGGTGCCATCTTGTCTTTTTCTTCCTCTTCGGCCCTGATGACTCGAAGCGACCTTTGTCGACCCATGATGGGACCTCCAATGCCATGGAAATATTCCCGGTCCATCCTTATTATGTCTTCCCAACTGCATTCTGTAGAGATGGCAGAAGGTAGCACTTGGATTCAGGCTGACGACATGTATGAAAGCCGTGTCAGTTTGGCCACTTGATCGAAATTCCTTGATAATTTGGAGATGCGAGCTTGTCTTGCGGAGACCCCGATGGTGGGTGAAGGGATCACAACCATGGCATCTTCTGCACGCACAGCCCTTTTGCCCCCGCTCTTGGGGACATCCGCAGAATTGTTGAAGTTCTGCGAGGCCGATGTAGTGTTTCGGGTCTTCTTGGGAACCCAGACTTGTCTAAACTTTAGCAGTTTCGGGGTTGGCCTCCCTGGCTTGGTGTCATTAAGATTCATCCTCTGGCTTGTCAGCATGTGGAAGATGTTGTGAGTGGGCACAGTCGGGATGATTCAATCTGTCAGAACTTCGACACCGCGGCCATTGAAGTGGATCTGGACACTCCCGATCACCAAGGACTTCCCAGATGCCGAGAGTCGGCATCGGGGAGTAGCAGAAATTCTCCTTCTGGAGCTCTTCTCGCTGCCCCCAGTGGGCTTCTTCTTATGTGTTGTAATCAGGCAATTAGTATGGTGGACATGGCAGCTTACAACCACCGGGCTCTTCAGCATAGCTTTCTCAATTCGGCCCCCACTTCGGCGGGCCGAAGCTTCGTCGTTCTTCAGCTTTACAGGTTCAGAACTCTCCACGTCCAGGAGATCCGCAAATGCAACTCCCAAGAAGTTGGGGAAGCCAACGACTGGGGCAAAGTTACCGAAGGTAGTAGGTACGGCAAGGTAGCCGTGGGCAGCATGGTCGACCACGATTTGGGGACCGAAAACAAGTCCAGACAGTCCACCTGCCATTGCTTCAATCTACAAAGAAGAGAAACAAGACGAATGAATAATTAACATTTGAAATAGTTCAATGGGGGCCCCATGGACCCTTTATTTTGACGAAAAGATGAGGGGAGGTTGGGTCCCTCCGGGTGTGCTAGCTTGTGGGGATGGGTTTTTTGTTATTAAAAATATTTCATGATGATTTATTTGGTTTATTTATTAAATATTTTATTTGCGTAGGGTGTGCCAGTCACTTATTATGTGCACCGTCTGACTAACCAGACGATTATAGGTGATCGTGTCGGGACTCAAAACCCACCGTACCATAAAGGCTACGGCGTTAATTACATCTCTCTAGAAGAGAGAAAACCCTTGATTAATCGCCAAAAATAGAATGAGCATGGGGCCGCTAGAATATGTGAAAGACGTGATTGTATACAAGTACACAATAGGGTAGCATTTATTTATTAGGCTGGCTCCCGGTACAGGGCAGAGAACCTAGGTCCGAGGACCATCATCACGCATAGTGAAAGCCTTCGGTCGGGCATAACCCGACTTTCTGCTAATCACCATTCGATATACCGGAGAGTCAGATCATGCAGGCATGCAAGGTGGTAATATTTAGTTTTATTGTTTATTATTTATTTGGTTATTTATTTATAAATTTAGGGAAGACTTTGGCAATCCTTGTCACTTGCAGGGCTGTCGATTAGTCGTTGCCTTTTTTATTTTGAGACTGCACATAGCATTACAGTGTATACATATGGGTCCATGAGGTGGGCAGAGTATGACCGTATTCGGGCAGACTCGTGTATCGTCGGGACAGTGTATGCCAGGGTATGGCAAATTTGATATTTGAAAGTTAAAGGGATGCAGTTAAAACGCGGTCAAGATGAATTAAATTTAGAGGATTATTGGCCCGGGACTAGGGCACGCTTTGGCCATAATGGGATGAATCTCAGGGCCTAGACACAACCTGTAGGGGCGTCGTTAATGTTCCCATACCCAAGGTCTAGAGGAGGTGAGAGCTCCGGAGTGGGCACGGTCATGTTCATTATTCTTTATTTATTCTTGTTGTTATTTTAAATGTATGAATGCACTTTATTTATTATTTATCGATTTCATTATTTTATTATATTATTTTTTTTTATTAGATGCATCCATCTTTTATTTATTTTATTGACATTTGTTTGGCATTTATTCATTCATTGTTTTCTTTGTTGTTTGTTTTATTATTATTATTATTATTATTTTATTTTTTATTTTTTTGTTTGTTTATTTATTTTTATTATAATTTTATTTATTTCATTATTTTATCATTTCTTATTATTATTTATTTTTTTATTTTACTATTTTGATTATTATTTTATTGTTATTTTATTATTATTTTTATTATTAGTTTATTAGTTTATTTTTATTTTATTAATATTAATATTATTTTAATTTATTTTATTCATTTATTTATTTATTATCATTTTTTTATCTTACAATTAGTCAAAATGTCTTGGCAAAAGTCTGACAGCATCTCCCCTAGATTCGGAGTGTCGGGAGAGAAGTAGAGGTCCGCCTTCAATGACGGACTCCTAAATATCGAGAGGCCAAACACGGCGACCGGTGGGTCCGAATAGATGGAGACCCCGAGAGCGAGCCTACGAGGGGTACCGATGTTCCACGGGCCTGCAATCGTAAATCCAACAATCGTCCAAATGTACGGTCCCCGAGGGCTAGCCTAGAAGGGGTTTCCATGTGTCCATGGGTTACCCAAATCGGGACAGTGTTCGCCATTACGGCGGCTTAATATTCACTCGGAGAGTGATCATTTAAAACGGCGTGAGAAACAGAGCCTTAAGACGGCGCGGTTGCGATTAAACCGACGTGGGGAACATCATATTCAAATCCAGCGCGGTTGAACGTAGGTATAGGCTAATACGGCGCGGGGTAGTGTAGGTAAAACGCTAAAACGGCGCGGTATGGAATGAATGGGCTAAACCGGTGCGGTGGGTTTGGAGCGCGCCGGAATAGGACCATTTGAAAATTTCTCATTTTGAGTCTAAAGCTAATACGGCGCGGGGGGGTAGCGCGCCGTATTAGGGCGCGCCGGATTAGGAGCGCGCCGGATTAAGCTATTTTCAATCCGTTTGAGTTCCAGAGTTGTTTATTAGCCTCTTTGATGTTAATTGAGTTAATTAATTATTGAACTAGAGTCCTAGACTCTCCAGAAGCAGAGTCATGGATCCGTGCGAGGTTCATACTCGAGCACGGAGGTTTATTCTTTCAGAAGTATGCTTTGTTTAGTCCAGATCACAAGGGTAACTTAGTGTTGAACCTCGCACGGAGGTTTATTCTTTCAGAAGTATGCTTTGTTTAGTCCAGATCACAAGGGTAACTTAGTGTTCAAAGCCTAGCAAAAATTGGGCAGCATCTCCCCCATCCCTGAAGGATTGCAGGGGAGAAGCGAGGACATACTCACGTGCAGAGTAAGCCCCTAACAAGCCGGACGGCACAACGGCGGCCAGCGGACCCCAAATGGATAGGAAACCCCGAGGACTAGCCTGCGAGGGGCACCATTCTTCCGTGGGTTAAAGCTCGATCGGATGGGACGACCAATGAGGGAGGAAACCCCGAGGGTGAAGCCTACGAGGGGCATAGAGCCCTTGGTTGAAGCATGATCAAAAGGGATGACCAGTAGGGAAGGAAGCCCCGAGGGCTAGCCAACGAGGGGCACACGACCCATGGCCACCACTAGTTCCCTTAGGGATAGTGGATTTAATGTTAGGCTGGAGCCCTATTTATATTCACCGGACGGCTCATGAGGATACATACCACGAAGGGGTATGACCCAGTGATCCACTGGTGATTCATGGGGAATGTCCCCTCTCCCCGGTCACCGGACTCTTCGATAAGAACAATTACATGTGATGCATATGCAGGATGCACTCAGCCAATGGGCCGACTGCAATTAATTATATATGTATGTATATATGTAGAGGTTAGCCGGTTAGCAAATCAGCATTCAGGACCAACGAACTAGAATGAGCGCCACAACAGTTGGAGTGGGCGACTCTCCACACAGTCGGTGTATAGCATACAGGGAGATGATAATATGAGGGAACCATGTGCCCAGATTGTAGGGATGGCCCCATTCCCCTCGGTTCATGACTGAGAACAGAAGGGCAGTGAGGGCTAGTCCCGGAGTTCACCAGGGAGGCACAGGTGTATACATACCTTTGGCGATTAAACCCTCGGCAAAGATGGTGGGAACTTGATATGATCGTCCCATTAGAAAGAAACCTCGGGGAGAGGGATGATGATGTTAATGTTGCCCTGGAACAACCCAGGGCGTATTCGGTGTTAGCACGGAGAACCGGCAAGCAAAACACGGGCCACGCATATAAAAGTAATGCAATCAGATGGAAAGAGGGAGAATCTGAGCATACATCGGCACTTCCATTAAGATCAGAAGAGGAAGAGGAACATATACAGATTGTCAAATCTGATATCATTCATTATAATGGCGGAAGAAACATTTGGCACCATAGACATTTGGCACAGCACGGCATTGTCGCTCGGAGGCCGTCCACTGGTTACACAGAAGGGGCTAGGACCCAGTTACAAAAAAATAAAAGGGAAGAGATCGAGGGACGTCACAAGGGAGATGGGCTCATATCATCGCCCCTCCGATCATGTTACATTAAAGAGAAACAGTAGGGAATCGTCAGGAGAGATCGTCGGAACCCACCTAAGCTTCACCACAGAAATAAAGTATCGAATGGCGCGCTTCTTCTCCGGTTCCGGGTTTCTTCAGACAGAAGGACGGAAAGGGCAGTGGCTCTCCGAGGCTCACTCCCAGAAAACCTCTACTTCTCTCCGAAGCTTCCCCCTCTCAGGTGATTGACTGCTCTCTCTGGCTGTCTCTCTCTTTTCTTGATCGAAAGTACCCTTTTATAGCCTTCACTGGCTTGGCCTTACCCGGCGCGCATATGGGAGCGCCGGTTTAGCAAGGATTGCTTTGGAGCGCGCCGGATTAGAAACTTTGGAGCGCGCTGGATTGGCGGGTCTTTCATCCTATTTCCAACATCTTTCGGCCCATTTAACTTATCTAGGCCCATCCGTGCTTATTTTCTTCTTTTGTAAGGGTTGGCCAATCGTCCGACTTGTACTCGTTGTCCAGGCTTCCGCTTGTTTCTTCGGAGATGGTCCCGGATATTCTTCCGAACTCTCGGGTCTTGCTTTAGCGGTTGGCCATTGGAGCCGAGCATCTTTTCTTTTCTTCTTTTTTTGTTCTCATCTTTTGTTCGGCTTCCGCCATTCTTTCTTTCTTTCTTTGCTTCTCTGTCGGCACAGGAGCACCCGATCAGAACTTGTAGAAACAGAAGTCAGGAAATATTAGGAATATTTTCAATGTCAATAGGCACATACAAGTTTTGCCTCGTTGCACATTTCCAAGTCCGTGCACATCACTGTAGAGGTCGGTACAATGTTTGGTTAGCATGCATATAAAGTCTGTGCTCATCACTATAGCGGGGCATGTAAGGGTCAGTGCATTCCTTGCCTCGGTGTAGGTTTTGCATTATGCACACTAGGGTCAGTGCATATGTGCACTCGGTGCATGTATTGGGCTAATGCATTATAAGGACAACACACTTCTTGCCTTAGTGCATAACTGAGTCGGTGCAAGTTTTCATCTGAAGCATATAAGGTATGTGCATCTTTATCTCACGTACATGAAGTCTGTGCACATCTTGCATGACTGCACTCTAGGTCGGTGCATGTTATGCATCACACACATTTAACGTCGATGCATCTTTTGTTTCATACCATATATAGTCGGTGCACATTTTGCCTTACATGCATGAGATAGTCCGTGCAGTTCACTGTAGCATAGCCATGAGGTCGGTGCAATCTTTATTCCTTGCACATGCAAGGTTCGTGCACGATAGGTTAAGGCATATTGGGTCGGTGCATTCTTTGCATCATGCACACACAAAGTCTATGCAATATTCATACATGCCTAACTGTTATATGTCTTAACATATAAACAGGACAACCGCCCCTAATCTTTAAGGAGAGCACGTGATCCAAGACTGAAAGCTGAGCTATGCTCGTGACACGTGGAAAGCCGTCAAGCTCAGATGTTGCCACGTGGTCTTGGAATTCCAGATCTTGACGAAAAGCTTGGGCGGGAAATGTGGCTTCCACATGCCCATCTTTCTGTTGTCTATAAATAAGAAGTTGTTTGCTCAACAAAGTTGGTGATCGCGCAATTGAAAGAAGAAGAGAGGAGCAGAGAGAGCAAGAGCAAGCACGATCCAGCAGAGCTAGAGCCAGCAAGATCAGAGAGATCTGAGAGAGAGATTTGAGAGAAGAAGCGCCTGTGATTGTTGTGATGGGGATCAACACCGGGCACTAACTTTTATTTTTATATTTGTGTCATTTTAGTTTACATTTATATCCTTGGGAACTAGGTTTGCAATTGTAAGGCTTTATAAGCCAATTTGTCATTCCCTAAGGATCTTTGGGTTTTTGTGCAAAAGTACAGTAGGACCAGCAAGGGGCCCCCATCTCCTTCTCTAGTGGTCCACCTAATCCTTAGGGCCCATGTGGGGCCAGTCAAAGGTCCAAGGTGGGCTTCTAGATGATTGACCATTCAAAGGAGACAAAGGGTTTCAAAAGTCCAAGATGCCACCCTTAAGGTCCAAGGGGCGCCCCCTTCCACTAGCAATTTTTTTAATTTTTATTTTGACCACATGGTGGAAGAAATTCCAATCCCTTGTATACCCCTCCCCTAATTTAGATCTGAGGGTAGAATAGGTCATTTTACATTTCTTATAAATACCTTGTATTTTGTGAATTAACTTAGCATTAATGAAGGATATTCCATTATTTACTCACAATGGCCAAGGGCGCCCCTCTCTCCTCCCCTAGAGCTGTGAAGGCTCTCCTTCATATGTGTGACGCATCTCCACCACCACCTCTCTGAGTGCGACGCTCAGCTCCGCCGTCACCGCCGCCATTCGTTCCGCCATCGCACCACCACTGCCTTGCCGCCGGAGTTCTGTCCAAATCAGGACAGAGCCCCCTTTCTCGAATTTTAGCTCCCAACTCCGTGATCTTATGGATCCCAAATTTTGAGGGTAGGTTCCCCACGTAAATACCCTCTCTCAGAAAAAGTTTTCCATTTTCTAGCCTTCGTTTTCTATTTTTCCCATTTCGTGTTTTCTAGTCCTCCAGATCTGTCTCTGTTCTGTCATGTGTCACAGCAACCTAGTTCATCCTATGTTCGACCCCCTTCCCCTTTTCTGATTGAGTCTAAATTTGGACTGAGTGTTCTTCCCACCAAAGCCCATCTCTCATAATTTTTTCTCGAATTTAGAAGTTCTTTTTCCCCACCAAAAAATTAAAACTCAGTCAAATTTCAGTTCTGTCCTGTGTAGTCCAGATCCGACCCACCAGTGTTATAAAATCCGTTTCCACAACCCAACCTACCCTAGAAATTCCACAAAAAATATCCCCGTCTTCCTTACTTCACCCTCTCCAACTTTTATAAAGAGCTCAACTTCCAGATCCGAAGTCTTAGTCGCGGTCAATGCCTGGTCTCAGGAAAAACTATTTCTGTCCAGAGTTTTCTGAGTCTGTCAGTCAGTCTGTTCATAAACCCACCAACCAAAATCCAGAGCCATCAAGATTCCTTCCATACTTTTTGGTCGAAGGATTTCGGATCAGATTTCCAACGGTACCAATTTCGCGTCGATCCGACGTCGGGATTGCTCGCATCAACCGTTCTCGCCGGGTCGCGCACTGTAAAACAGAAGGTTCAGATCCGTGGATAGCAGCATCAACATGTGCCGATTGGAGCCCCCTCACCTTCCACAAGGTGAACTAGAGCCGCAACCTCACAGGGATCGTTCCTCCATATGTCCCCTTGGCAGTGGGCCCCACCTCACCCAGCTCGGAGGTTTGAGCAGCAATTGGGCCCCACCACCTGCAGCAAGCGTCTTTCGGACGGCACCGACGGAGCTGTCCAAGTTACTGCCCGTCAACCCAAGATCGGTCCTCCCGGGCCCACTTGTAGCCCGTTACCTCCCTGCATGGAGTGGGCAGTAGAAATCAGTTCTGTAATCTATTGATTGATTGTTTGACCGGGAGTTTCCGTACTTGGCCGGGATCACCTTCCCCACGCCCGGAGCGTGGAGGTATCGTGTCCACTCCTCTCTCGTCATTTGCTTTATTTCGTATATTTCCGTATGCCACTGCTAGAGAGCATGTAATAGGATTATTAGCTCGTTATATCAATTTTATCACCGCTGCGAGAGAGAGTGAGTGACCCGTCCCGTGACTCGATCCGAGCATGGAAGAGCCGACCACCCTAGCTCACTGCCGGTTTCTCAACCGTGCAAGTCCGTACGCTTCCCTCGCTAGGGACGCCCGTGAGCTAGAGTCCTAGGGCGCGTGTCCGTCCTGCATCAATTTGGTATCAAAGCCGAAGGTTGAGTCTAGGGTAGTCTTTGCTTGAAAACACAACAAAAAAAAGAGTAATTTAAGTCTGGAGAGAGTCTAAGTCGGTCCAAGGTTGCATCGCATACCTTTATTCGGTATATAGAAAGGTGTGTCCAAACGGTAGGTTATGCCTATCGGGAAGGCCGCACACTTGCGAGAGAGGATCTTCGGATCCCGCAGCTCCACCACGTACCGAATCTTGGTTGTGTCTAGGTTCATAGTCGAGTCGGCATTCCAACCTTGCATTGTCATTTTAGTGTCTTGTCTCTTTGTGTCGGCATGTCCATCGTGTAGTTCCCAAGTGTCCAATAGACTCCAAGTCGCCCATGCGATATCACCGGTTACATGACACCCATGGGTTGGGCAACCATCCCCTCCACTTCCGTAGGCCCGAAGCCTCGGATTTTTATGGCTCCAATGACCCGGGAGACTACCTCAAGTGGGAGGCCGCCATGGACACATACTTTGATTGTTGTACCATGTCGAAGCCGGGCAATTCTATTTTGCCAAGGAGAGGCTTCTCCACGGGGCTGCAGAAAAGTGGAGAGACATCGAAGGCTTGAGAGAGGTTAGGAGGCAATGGCCCATCGAATCATGGTGGGACATGAAGAGAGAGCTTAGGAGGGTCTACCTTCCCCATCCGGTCCCTTCCAACCCGTCCCACCCATTTACCTCCAACCACGTGGGTCACACCTACAACCGACCCCACCCAATCACCTCCAACCAAGTGGGTCATAGTCAGAGGCAAGGAGCCCCGCACTTAGATGAGCCCCGACCCAAGCCTAGGCCGGTTGATTACGGGCGAGTCCACCGCGATACCCCTACTCCAACCCATACTGTTGTCGAACTTGTGCAAATGATTTCGGATCGGGTGGATAGGAGGTGTGCTTATTTTGAGTCGTCGGTCTCCCCTTACCCACCTCCAAGACCAAACGTAGCCACCACCAAACCTAAGGAGGTCATAGCCGGTAGTCCCAACCCGGACCCACCTACGGGGTCCCAAGGGCCTCTTCCCCTCCTAGTGGATAGCCCTCCCCCACCCCAGCTAGGGAGCCCTTCCCCTAGTGCACCTTTGCCCCCCATTTTCGAACCTCACCCGGAGCCATTTCATTTGGAGCCACCTCAGCCCGAGCCACCCGTGTTTCTAACGGGAACGCTTTTCATCGCCGAGCCACTACTTAGATGGCTCAAGAATGGCTTGGTCCCACCTCCCTTCCCATCCATGGACCCCACACTACCTCTAGTGCCAATCAACTCATTTCACACCACTTTCAGGTCTAGTCACTATGTGGATACATTCGATGACCTTCTTAAAGGGTTAGACCGGTAGTTGGCGTTGACGCACTTGTTGGCCCAAGGCTTCGACCGACCCACCGGTCGTAGCTTCACCCATCCCGCCTTAGGGTCCATTACCTCCTTGTACACCATGGGTCATGTCACCACGGAGGTTCTTCTACTCCTCCCGTTATCGGCCGAGCCCGACTTCATTCCTTTTATGTCGAGGGAGGAGCCATTTCTTCTATACACTGTCCCATCTACCACGATGGATGGAGGTGACCATCACCTTCATAAATTTCAAACATGGGACTATGTAATGGAGGAACCAAGGGGTCACACATTCTTTGAAACATTCGACCCCTTCCCTAGTGGGCCTCGTGACCCACCACTTCCTTTATACCTTGTCAGGGAAGTCCACTTTCACACCCCTTCCCCACGGGCCGATCCATATACACCCATCAAGCCCGTTCATTGGCAAGGTGATTTTGGGTCTCCTAACCCTCCCGCATCCAAATCCCATGTGCATGATTGGTGCATCGTAGGATGTCTCAGAGTCCACCATGACGTCAACCTCTGATTACATCAAATGCATGCATGGCACGCATTCGGGTGTCCTGGTCCACCATTGCATATGTATGGGTCAGACTAACCGTAGGTTTATTTAGGGTCGCGTGTGCATTCGTGTGTTTTTTCTTTGTCTAGTTTGTCAGGAGTCTGCATGCATCGAGTCGAGTAGGTCTTTGTACGCTCGCGTTGTCAGTCCCTTTCGAGTGCGAGGCAAGTCGGACCTATTGCGTACGTTGTAGACTTGTCGGCATTGGGGATCAGTTCGACCATTCTCTATCTCGGATCTAGTCACATATAGGGACCCAGTGGTGATTCCTAGAGTGTCTTTGAGCCGCCTCCCTCTTTTAAGAGTGACCCCACCCCGGAGTGTCCACCTCTAGCCTCATTCCCACAGCAGTGTGAGCATATCGAATCTATACGGGATGACCAGGTGTCGATTACTTGGAGTGGAGCGTACTCCGCGCTTCCAGGTTCGGTGACGGATCTGCAGGAGTCTCATGAGCAGCCGCACCCCTTACTCGACGGGGTCGAGTTCTTCCCACCCGGGGAGAATTGATGGGAATCAACATCGGGCACTAACTTTTATTTTTATATTTGTGTCCTTTTAGTTTACATTTATATCCTTGGGAACTAGGTTTGCAATTGTAAGGCTTTATAAGCCAATTTGTCATTCTCTAAGGATCTTTGGGTTTTTATGCAAAAGTACAGTAGGACCAGCAAGGGGCCCCCATCTCCTTCTCTAGTGGTCCACCTAATCCTTAGGGCCCATGTGGGGCCAGTCAAAGGTCCAAGGTGGGCTTCTAGATGATTGACCATTCAAAGGAGACAAAGGGTTTCAAAAGTCCAAGATGCCACCCTTAAGGTCCAAGGGGCGCCCCCTTCCACTAGCAATTTTTTTAATTTTTGTTTTGACCACATGGTGGAAGAAATTCCAATCCCTTGTATACCCCTCCCCTAATTTAGAACTGAGGGTAGAATAGATCATTTTATATTTCTTATAAATACCTTGTATTTTGTGAATTAACTTAGCATCAATGAAGGAAATTCCATTATTTGCTCACAATGGCCCAAGGGCGCCCCTCTCTCCTCCCCTAGAGCTGTGAAGGCTCTCCTTCAGATGTATGACGCATCTCCACCACCACATCTCTAAGTGCAACGCTCAGCTCCGCCGCCGCCGCCGCCGTTCGTGCCTCTATCGCACCGCCACCGCCTTGCCGCCGGAGTTCTGTCCAAATCAGGACAGAGCCCCCTTTCTTGAATTTTAGCTCCCAACTCCGTGATCTTCTGAAGCCCAAATTATGAGGGTAGGTTCCCCACGCAAATACCCTCTCCCAAAAAAGTTTCCCATTTTCTAGCCTTCGTTTTCGATTTTTACCATTTCGTGTTTTCTAGTCCTCCAGATCTGTCTGTGTTCTGTCATGTGTCACAAAAACCTAGTTCATCCCTTGTTCGACCCCCTTCCCCTTTTCTGATTGAGTCCAAATTTGGACTGAGTGTTCTTCCCACCAAAGCCCATCTCTCATATTTTTTGCTCGAATTTAGAAGTTCTTTTTCCCCACCAAAAAATTAAAATTCAGTCAAATTTCAGTTATGTCCTGTGCAGTCCAGATCCCACCCACCAGTGTTATAAAATCCATTTCCCCAACCAAAGCAACTCTAGAAATTCCCAAAAAAATATCCCCGTCTTCCTTACTTCACCCTCTGCAACTTTCATGAAGAGCTTAACTTCCAGATCCGAAGTCTTAGTCGCGGTCAATGCCTATTCTCAGGAAAAACTATTTCTATCCTGAGTTTTCTGAGTCTGTCAGTCTGTTCATAAATCCACCAAGCAAAATCTAGAGCCATCAAAATTCCTTCCACAATCCTTGGTCGAAGGATTTCGGATCAGATTTCCAACGGTACCAATTTCGCGTCGATCCGACGTCGGGATTGCTCGCAACAACCGTTCTTGCCGGGTCGCGCGATGTAAAACAGAAGGTTCAGATTCGTGGATAGCAGCATCAACACGTGCCGATTGGAGCCGCCTCGCCTTCCACAAGGCGAACCGGTGCCGCCACCTCACAGGGATCATTCCTCCAGAGGTCCCCTTGGCAGTGGGCCCCACCCCGCCCAGCTCGGAGGTCTGAGCAGCACGTGGGCCCCACCACCCGTAGCAAGCGTCTTTCGGACGGCACCGACGGAGCTGTCCAAGTTGCTGCCCGTCAACCCAAGATCGGTCCTCCCCGGCCCACTTGTAGCCCGTTACCTCTCTGCGTGGAGTGGGCAGTAGAAATCAATTCTGTAATCTATTGATTGATTGTTTCACCGGGAGTTGCCGTACTTGGCCGGGATCGCCTTCCCACGCCCGGAGCGTGGAGGTATCGTGTCCACTCCTCTCTCGGCATTTGCTTTATTTCGTATATTTCCATATGTCACTGCTAGAGAGCATGTGATAAGATTATTAGCTCGTTCTATCAATTTTATCACCGCTGCGAGAGAGAGAGAGAGAGTGACCCGTCCCGTGACTCGATCCGAGCACGGAAGAACCTACCACCCTAGCTCACTGTCAGTTTCTCAACCGTGCAAGTCCGTACGCTTCCCTCGCTAGGGACGTCCGCGAGCTAGAGTCCTATGGCACGTGTCCGTCCCGCATCATGTTGTCTCGGTCTCTTGGTTCAAAACCAAAGCCGATCTGCTCACTGTTAAGAGCTACATTCTCGCTATGTTTTGGTTTTTTCATTTTCCTTTGTTTTTCTTTTGATATCCTATTCTTCAAGCTGTGTGCCAGCGACAGAGGAGGATTCCTCTGGAGCATAAGCTGTAAGGCTCAGCGGTCTGGGATTGTATCCCCAAAGCTGTGGATCAGCGTTTGTAGGGAAGGTTTTCACCAAAGCTGTGGATCAACGGAGTTGAAGCTGTGTATCAGCAGTGAATCCACACTTGGTTAAGTGTGGGGTGGATGTAGATCTCTGGATAGAGATCGAGTCACCTAAAAACCATTGTCTCGTGGTTGTTTGTGTTGTGTCTTGAGTTCATCTCCTGGTTCTTTTCATCACTCGTTAGATGGATGCTTAGGGTAGAGTGTGAACTGATCTACTTCAGTGATTCTATTTTTGTTGTGTTAAGTGTTTCCTGGTGCCCTACAGTAGTTTGATTTATTTCCGCTAAAGTTTAGCTGCTGTAGAAATTTTAATAGGCGGTTGATCTATTCACCCCCCCTCTAGATTATTGCATCCCTACGGTTTTGATGATGTCTCACACTATAAATCAATCTTCTATCTCTAGAATAATTCATGCTTCATCATGTAGGACTGTGCAGTTCATATGGTTGTCAGATAGATATGCACTACTTGATCATGTCTACACACTGTCTGCATAGTCTGGCCTCTGATGGGTCGACGCTCCACCTCTGATGGGTCGACGCCCCCTTTGCCATCCAAGTCCATACATTGAATTTCATATTCAAAGTATGTACATTGGTCTTCACCTGAAGTCCATACATTGAACTTAATATTCAAAGTCTGTACACCCTCCGCTAAGCCTTCAGAGTCTATGCAGCCATTCCTTGAGTTCAAGTCCATACAACGGCACTGTAGCTTGCATCTGAAGTGTATACATCCTTTCAAGGGGTCAAGTCTATACATTCTCCCGTTCCTTTCAAAGTCTACACATCACCTTCCATCTTCCAAGTCTATACATCCTCAGTTGAACCCCAAGTCTATACATCGTCTGCCATTTCAAAGTCAATACACTGTCCCTCGTCTCACGCATCATGACCCAAAGCCTGTACAGCCTCTAGTCACTGTACAAGTCCATACACTAGCAGCACTGTACAAGTCCATACACTGGCTGCACTGCACAAGTCTATACATTGGCTTGGGCATCCAAGTCTAGACATTGATTCTCTATTCATGCCTTGATTCAAAGTCTGTACAGCGAGCGGCGTTCAACTAAGTCTGTACATTGCTTGGCGCTCACCAAGTCTGTACATCGCTTCAAGCGTTCCAATGTCTATACAAGGCCTGCATCATTAAGTCTAGACATAGCACTGTAGCTACCCTAGTTGAAGTGTATACATCGTTCATGCAAGTCTGTACAGCCAACGCCTTCATTGATTCCAAGTCTGTACACTGGTCCTCAGGCGTTCCAAGTATGTACATTGGTTCAGGTTTACCAAGTCTATACAGTGCTTCAATAGTCTCCAAGTCTATACAGCCTGCCTTCACGTTCAGAGTCTATACACCATTCCTCAAAGGCCAAGTGTATACATTGTCCATATGTTCAAATGTTTCTAGTCTATACATTGGATAGACTTGTTCATGCCTTGTTCATCTCAAGTCTGTACACTGCCTTTCACATGCACTCTATAATCAAGTTTGTACAGTCCCTCGTTCGCAAGTCTATACACTCTATTCCTTCATACACTTCACAGAAGTTAACATTCCCCGTTGACATGTAAATGCATCGGATTTCAAGTCAATACACTGAGGACGCTGAAGGCCTTCAAGTGTTTACACTCTCAAGTTGTTCATACTTGCCTATATGCTGTTTTCAAGTGTATACACTCTCACATTTGACACACTTGCTTAACTGTTGGTTCTAAGTCTACACATTCGATGCCTTTATGCATTGTTCTCATCGAAGTCTATACATCGACGTCTATATATTGAAGTCTATACATTGCATACAGTTGTGCTTCACAAGTCTACACATTGTTGCTCTTCATTACAAGTCTTTACACTCGTCCTCCTTCACACGACCAACTCTATACATTCATTACCTTGCCTGCTGAATGAAGTCCATACACTGAGCTCGCATGAAGAACTTCAACTCTACACACTCTCACACTTGACACACTTGCCTAATTGACATCTCTAAGTCTATACACTCGATGGCTTTATACATTTCACAGAAGTCCACACATTCCCCATGTTGTGCTAATGCATTATTCAGCAAGTCTACACACTAAGGTCGCATGAACACTTACAAGTCTATACACTCTCTCAGTGTACATACTTCCTCATTTGCTGTTCTAAAGTATATACATTCGTTGATATCCGACTGAACTAGCTAATCACATTTCCTTGTTTCTACCTGCAGATGATTCATGTTAATGATTGGGCACGTGAACCAAGGATGATACCTGGCACGTGATCCGAGAATGCTCTAGAAAAGGAGGGAACGAGACTCACTCGTGTGAAGGCCTAAAACACAGGTCGAATGCTATATAAAAGCTGCCTTCTGCGATTAGATGGTGAGAACAGGAGAAAAGGCTGAAGTGCAGAATCCCTGAGCAGAAGAAGAAAAGAGAGAGAGCCTCCACATTCCAGAAAGAAGATAGAGAGAAAAGATTTGAGAGTATTGCTGTGAGAGAAAAGTCTGAGTGAGAGAGAAGAGTCCAATTTGCTTCTTCGGAAGCTACATTTGATTTTGGTCTTTCTGAAACGATTTGTGTTCATCGATTGGTCTTGTTTACATTTCTGTTTTTTCTTTTATTTCTTCATATCTCTGATTTCGAGTTGTTACCCTCCAGTGTTTGGAGGAAGGGAGAATTACTCTGGTTCCCCTCTGGGCTGCAGAGGAAGAGAGATCTGTGATCTCTGGTTTTTCCAGTGACGGGGTGTCATTAGCAGGTTCCCTCCGGGTTGGAGGAAGGGAGAGCCATCTCCGGTTCTGGTCTTGCTGGTAGCAGGTCCAGGTGTCAAGCTCTGTGGGTAGTAGAGTTTGGTTAAGGGATTTGTTTCCCTTGGTTGTTCAAGCTGTGTGGCAGTATATTATTCGCAGACTGAGTCTACAGTTTTCAAGCAGTGGCTAGTGGAATCCTCACTCTAGTTGGAGTGAGGGGTGGATGTAGATTGTGGACTACAATCGAATCACCTTAAAATCTCTTGTCTCCTCTGTGGCTTGGTATTATTGTTGTGCTTTCCTTCTGTTTGGCATTGTGTTTGTGTGGACTGCCTCTTCCAATCGCACCTCATTATCCTGTCTTAGTTTCTCACTGCGTTAGCTGCATTGTTTAGCCATATCTGAAGGGTTGTATTTCGAAGTAGTGAATTTTCGCTGAAGTTTTGCAAATTGGGAGTGATCTATTCATCCCCCCCCTTCTATATCACTCTTCGCTGCGCTAACATTTGGTATGAGAGCAGGTTTGCATCATGTGGACGAACGGTCAGGGAAATGCTAATGGTCCTAGAAGCTTCATGGCTGAAGGTCAATCCATTAGTCGCCCTCCATTTTTTGATGGTAATAATTATCTCTTTTGGAAGAATAGGATGGAAGTGTTTATCAGAGCACAGAGCCACAAGCTGTGGAGGGTAATCACTGTTGGCCCGTATGATCTGCCACCGAACGAGGACGCGTGGACAGATGACCATGTCAAGCTATCTTCACTCAACTGGACGGCCTTGAACATCATCCAGTGTGCTGTTCACCCAGAGGAATATGCCTGTATATCTGCCTACAGGACTGTCAAGCGAATGTGGGATGAGCTGCAATTAATCTACGAAGGTACAGCTCAAGTGAAAGCCTCGAAGGTAAACCTCTACACCTCTAAGTATGAACTGTTTAGGATGAATGCAGAGGAGAATATTACTGAAATGTATGGCAGGTTGTCCTTGATCACAAACACACTTAAGGGGCTAGGGAAGGATCTAGCTGAGGCAGACATAGTCAAGAAAATTCTTAGATCCTTATCCCCAGCATGGCACACTAAGGCCATCGTGATTGAAGAGTCAAAAGATATGACGACCTTGACAGTGAATGAACTCATAGGATCCCTCATGACCTATGAGATGAATTTCAAAGGAGGTGGTGAAGGAAGTGATAGGAAGGCTAAGAATGTAGCTCTCAAGGCATCCCGCAACAAGAGTAGCAATAGCAGTAGCAGCAGCAGCAGCAATGGCGGTGAGTCTGATGGCTTCTCCGATCTCGACCAGAAGGAGCAGGCAATGCTCACTCGCCAGTTCAGTAAATTCTTAAGGAGAAAGGGGAAGACCTTTAAGAGGAAAAAGCCATACTCATTTAACAAGAATGTTGAATCTACCAATCATAGGGATAGAAATCCTAAGAGACTGACTTGTTATCATTGTAACAAACAGGGACACATGAAAGGCGGATGCCCAGATCTTCAGAAGAAGGGTCCCTACTTCCAGAAGAAGAACACAAAGGTGCAGAAGAAGAAGAAGCCACAGGCGATGGTCTGCACATGGAGCGAGGAGGAAGAAGATCCCGAAGACACTTCCTCAGAAGAGTATGAAGAAGGAATTTGCCTAATGGCAAACAATGAAGAGGAGGTAACCAATGTTTTTGAAAATTTTACGATTGATGACTGGGAAGATGCTTATGCTGAATTATTAGATAAATTCAATTCTCTTAGTAAAGAGCATAGGGTTCTGAAAAGAAAATTTAATACTAATGTTGAAGAACAAACCCAGGTCTGTGAGGAAAATCAGAAACTAAAAGAGCAACTAGAAGAAATGACCTCACTAAGAAAAGAAAATGATAAGCTCAAGGGAGAAAACCAAGAAAGTCAAAATCAGCTAAATGAACTCAAAATAAGAATTGAAGAAAGCTTGAATGAAAGTAGAGTGAACTCAGAAAAATATGAAGCTGTTAAGAAAGTCAATGGTGAACTTCTAAAAAATTCTGAGTCCCTTCAAAAGGAGCTGGAAGACAAACAGAACGTTTTGAAAAAATTTGTCCAAGGAAAATCTAGTCTGGATGCTATACTGGGGGCTAGGGTTAACTTCAATAAGGAGGGTCTAGGCTATGACCCAACTAACAAAAGACCCTTACAATTCAAAACCATTACCTTCTGCCTAGAAAAGGGAAAAGAAAAGCTGGACACACCATCCAGCTCAAACAGCAGTAAGGGAACTCAAGGTCAGAAGGAAAGTTCTAAAAATAGTGCTAGTCAACCATTTAAAATGGGAATGAATTCTGTGAAGAATTTCACTAAGCCTACCAATCAAAACATAAATGGTAAATGGACCAAACAAGTGGATCAGAAGAAAAGCTGGAATTACTACAATCAGATGGGTCCGAAGAGGACCTACTGGAGAAATGATCATCATCTTCAAAAATCTGTTGATCAACAAACTTACAGGAGATATCTTAAGAGTGGCAAGCCTAATGAATGGAATAGAACTTACTTCTCCAGACCAGTTGGACTTAATTTCAATAAACCAGAAGTAAAGGTGCCAGGGAAATCCATGCTGAAGTAAATTTGGATTCCTAAACATTTGATTAGAGATTTGAATAATGTCCTTGGACCCAACTCATCTTGGGTTCCAAATCACTCTGCTTGATGTTAGTTGTGCAGGTCGGCCTGGCAGCTGAAGACAACAAGTGGTACCTCGACAGTGGCTGCTCCAGGCACATGACAGGAGACCGATCCAAGTTCAGCAAGATAGAGATGAAGGTAGGGGGTCTGGTCAAGTTTGGAGGAAAGAACAAAGGTAAGATTATTGGAGTTGGTATAGTAGGTAAGTCTTCCACAAACTCCATTGAAAAAGTTCTACTTGTGCAAGGTCTTCAACACAACCTGATTAGTATTAGTCAGTTATGTGACAAGGGTCACAGGGTTGTGTTTGATGATAACTCATGCAAAATCTTTGAAATAAACTCTGATGTGGTTAAATTTGTAGCCAACATGATTAATAATGTCTACATGGTAGACCTAGATGAGGAATCTGAATCTAATATTTGTTTATCTGCCAATTCTGAAAATGATGCTTTTGAATGGCATAGACGTCTAGGTCATGCTAGCTTTACTACTTTAAATAAATTGGTCAAGCATGATTTAGTGAGAGGCATGCCTAGAATAAAATTCAATTCTATTTCAAAATCATGTGATGCATGTGCTCTAGGCAAACAGACCAGGAATTCTTTCAAATTAAGATCTGAGCCATTGTCCTCTAGACCAATGGAACTCCTCCATATGGAACTCTTCGGTCCTACTAGAACTCAGAGTCTTAATTGGAACAGGTTTGGCTATGTCATCATAGATGACTTCTCTAGATATTCATGGATCTTTTTCTTAGCAAATAAAAGTGATGCATTTCAAAAGTTTAATCTGTTTTTCAATAAGGTCAAACAAGAAGGAAAACACAAGATCTGTTCTATTCAATCTGACCATGGAGGTGAGTTTGAAAACTCCATGTTTTTTGATCTTTGTGAAAGAGAGGGACTAACACACAGATTTTCTTCTCCCAGGACACCTGAACAGAATGGAATTGTGGAGAGAAGAAATAGAACTGTGGTGGAGATGGCCCGAACCATGCTAATTGAAAGTCAATTACCAAGGAGGTTTTGGGTAGAGGCGGCCAATACAGCAACTTACATAATCAACAGGGCCATGGTAAGACCCATTCACAAGAAAACACCCTATGAGCTTCTAAAAGGTAAGAAACCAAACTTGTTTCATTTCAGAATTTTTGGAGCAAAATATTTTATTCACAACAATGACAAGAAAGATTTAGACAAGTTTGAAGCTAAAAGCTCCCCTGGAATATTTTTGGGATATTCAGAAGTGTCTAGGGCATATAGGGTCTTTAACATAACAGACAAAAAGGTTGAAGAGTCTCCACACATTATTTTTAGTGAAAAGAAAGGTGTTTCTAACAATAAAAATTTTGACAGGGATTCCAATCATGATGGGGAATTCCTAGAAGACCAAGAAGAAGAGAACACTCAGCCAAGTAGAACAGCAAATCCTCCCAACCAGGAAGAGTCAAGAGAAACAGGTGAGTCTTCAATAAATGTTAGATTTCTTAAAGATCATCCGATAGATAATGTCATAGGCAATCCTGAAGATCCTCTTCGGACTAGGTCTCATTTTAGGAATGTGAATAATGAAGACTTAATTGCTTTAGTCTCACAAATTGAACCCAAATCAATAGAAGAGGCCTTGGCTGATCAAGCTTGGGTCAATGCCATGAGTGAGGAATTGGGCCAGTTCGAAAGAAATAATGTCTGGGAACTTGTTCCAAGACGAGACAATGTCAATATCATAGGAACTAAGTGGGTGTTCAAAAATAAAATGAATGAAGATGGAATCATTTCTAGGAATAAGGCCAGATTAGTAGCCAAGGGCTACTGTCAGGAATTTGGTGTAGATTTCGATGAATCCTATGCACCTGTTGCTAGGATGGAAGCTATAAGACTGTTGCTTGCTTTTGCATGTTCAAAGAACATAAAACTCCAACAAATGGATGTTAAAAGTGCCTTTTTAAATGGAGTCATTAAAGAAGAGGTTTTTGTTGAACAACCCCCTGGATTTCAATTTTCTCCTCAACCTGACCAAGTTTTCAGGTTAAACAAAGCCTTGTATGGTCTAAAGCAGGCTCCAAGAGCATGGTATGAAAGATTGACTGAATTTCTGATCAGCAAGGGCTACAAAAGAGGTAAAGTAGATCAAACTTTATTTACCAAGGGTACAAATAAAGATCTCCTCATAGTTCAGGTATATGTAGACGACACTGTGTTTGGATAAACTAAGCATGAACTATGTGTTGAATTCTCTAAAATGATGTCTGCTGAATTTGAGATGAGTTTGGTTGGTGAACTAAAGTACTTCCTTGGCTTGCAGGTACAACAGCTAGAGGATGGGTGCTTCATCAACCAGACCAAATACACAATGGAACTGTTCAAGAGGTTTGGTATGGAAAACCTAAAGCACATTACAACACCCATGGATACCAATACCTCACTGGATGCAGATGAGACAGGTAAAGAAGTAAATGCCAAGCTCTATCGATGTATGATTGGATCTCTTCTTTACTTAACAGCTTCCAGACCTGATATACAATTCAGTGTAGGAATGTGTGCAAGGTATCAGTCTAGACCTACTGAATTACATTTAGCTGCAGTGAAAAGAATTTTTAGATATTTGTCAGCTACTCATTCTCTTGGTTTATGGTTTCCTGCATCACACACACTTGACTTAGTTGCATACACAGATGCTGATTATGCAGGATGTAAACTAGACAGGAAAAGCACTAGTGATCATTGTGAATTTTTGGGTGGGTGTTTAGTGTCTTGGGGTTCCAAGAAACAACATTATGTGGCCCTCTCCACTGCAGAAGCTGAATATGTGGCTGCAGGGAGTTGTGGAACACAAGTCATTTGGATTAAACACCAGCTTCAGGACTACCAAGTAGACCTCGGGTGCACACCTATCTATTGTGATAATACTAGTGCCACTAATCTTGCCAAAAATCCTGTTTTGCATTCATGCACCAAACACATAGAGATAAGGCATCATTTCATAAGAGATGAGGTTTCTAAAAGTAATTTTGAACTGATTCATGTAGGCACAGATAATCAGATTGCTGACATCTTCACTAAACCTCTGGATAATGAAAAATTCACAACACTGAGAAGAGAATTAGGCTTATACAAATTGTCTTAATTGTGTAGTCTGTTCTTTTTCTGAGGGGGAGTTCTGTATGACTGTTGGTTAGATTTCAGGAATGATGTGAGTGAGGGGGAGCTGGTTGAGCTGTGAGAAGAAGTATTCTTCGACAGATTCAAAAAGATTGACCAGATGTGTGTCTTTGCTGGTTTTCATGACAGATCTAGTGTGGTTCTCTCAGATAGTAGAATGTCACTTAATTCTTAAGTCTATAAGTCAGTGATACTAAAGTTCAGTTAGAATCTTTCCTCTGGTATTTCTTCAGAGATCTGGATTAATTGTAAAAAGTATATCTTCCTACATTGTCAATGATTCTGGTTCAGGCCAAAACCTGTATGTCTTGATATCTGACCCAATCAGCTAGAAATCTAGATTTCAAGATTCACTTCAAGTAATAGTCCTTCTGATATTGTTTTCAATCATTCCATCTTTTCAACACAAGGGCTTAATTAAACAAACATGTCTTGTTTTGTTCACTGAGAAACTGGGAGCTTCATCAATGAAATGAATATTTCTCCTATGTCATGAGGTGTCAAATGCTTAAAATGAATCAAAAAGACATGACAGAGCAATGGTGGCTTGCTGGTGAGTAACTGGGGACTCTGGTCTCTAATCAAGGTGTTTCCTCATGTCAAAAGCCACAGTTACTAACTCTGCTCCTTTAATAATAATAAAAAGGGGGGAAGTAATGAGGTACTCACTCTGAGTAACTGGGGATTCAGGCCTCTAATCAAGGTGTCTCCCTAATGTCAAAAGAGTGAATTACTAACTTACTCATTGATCTTCTTGAAAATCATCTCAAAAAATTCCTTGTTGTTATGCAACTAATGGATTGCTTGTCTTCAATACCTTGAGAACACCTCTTTGACTTTGTCTCTTGTTGTCTTTTTGGATTGTTGACAGTTCAGCAATATCTAAATCATACTCCATGTATGTTGATAATCTTTTCTATCATTCTATTTCTCTAGTGTGTACTGGAGTTCAAGAATCCTCACTTGAGTTTAGCACCTCACTTATTTTCTTAAGACTTGCTCGTGCCTTTCTACACTAAGAAGTTACTGTACTTCTTCTTCATGTCTCCAGCACTTTCATATATTCTGCATTTCCTTTTGCTGATGTCAAAGGGGGAGAAGAGGTTATGCAATATCAGTAGATCATGTATTGTCATGAGTTGTGGGGGAGTATTGTTCATGAGCTAAGGGGGAGATTACCTTGTCATGTGATGGCTTTATCTGATAATGGGTTGTAGGGGAGCTGAGAGTGAGTTGTGGTGGAGTGGTTTTGGAGAAAGAAGTGCTTCTGCAGTAGTGTTTAACTTGGCTGTGCTTTCACTTGTTTTGAATTTGCTTTGATTGTTGAAACTGCAGTTAATTTCTTGTTAAGTCTTGATATTGCTTGATTCATAGTGTTGCCATCATCAAAAAGGGGGAGATTATTGCATCCCTACGGTTTTGATGATGTCTCACACTATAAATCAATCTTCTATCTCTAGAATAATTCATGCTTCATCATGTAGGACTGTGCAGTTCATATGGTTGTCAGATAGATATGCACTACTTGATCATGTCTACACACTGTCTGCATAGTTTGGCCTCTGATGGGTCGACGCTCCACCTCTGATGGGTCGACGCTCCACCTCTGATGGGTCGACGCCCCCTTTGCCATCCAAGTCCATACATTGAATTTCATATTCAAAGTATGTACATTGGTCTTCACCTGAAGTCCATACATTAAACTTAATATTCAAAGTCTGTACACCCTCCGCTAAGCCTTCAGAGTCTGTACAGCCATTCCTTGAGTTCAAGTCCATACAACGGCACTGTAGCTTGCATCTGAAGTGTATACATCCTTTCAAGGGGTCAAGTCTATACATTCTCCCGTTCCTTTCAAAGTCTACACATCGCCTTCCATCTTCCAAGTCTATACATCCTCAGTTGAACCCCAAGTCTATACATCGTCTGCCATTTCAAAGTCAATACACTGTCCCTCGTCTCACGCATCATGACCCAAAGCCTGTACAGCCTCTAGTCACTGTACAAGTCCATACACTGGCAGTACTGTACAAGTCCATACACTGGCAGCACTGTACAAGTCTATACACTGGCTGCACTGCACAAGTCTATACATTGGCTTGGGCATCCAAGTCTAGACATTGATTCTCTATTCATGCCTTGATTCAAAGTCTGTACAGCGAGCGGCGTTCAACTAAGTCTGTACATTGCTTGGCGCTCACCAAGTCTGTACATCGCTTCAAGCGTTCCAATGTCTATACAAGGCCTGCATCATTAAGTCTAGACATAGCACTGTAGCTACCCTAGTTGAAGTGTATACATCGTTCATGCAAGTCTGTACAGCCAACGCCTTCATTGATTCTAAGTCTGTACACTGGTCCTCAGGCATTCCAAGTATGTACATTGGTTCAGGTTTACCAAGTCTATACAGTGCTTCAATAGTCTCCAAGTCTACACAGCCTGCCTTCACGTTCAGAGTCTATACACCATTCCTCAAAGGCCAAGTGTATATATTGTTCATATGTTCAAATGTTTCTAGTCTATACATTGGATAGACTTGTTCATGCCTTGCTCATCTCAAGTCTGTACACTGCCTTTCGCATGCACTCTATAATCAAGTATGTACAGTCCCTCGTTCGCAAGTCTATACACTCTATTCCTTCATACACTTCACAGAAGTTAACATTCCCCGTTGACATGTAAATGCATCAGATTTCAAGTCAATACACTGAGGATGCTGAAGGCCTTCAAGTGTATACACTCTCAAGTTGTTCATACTTGCCTATATACTGTTTTCAAGTGTATACACTCTCACATTTGACACACTTGCTTAACTGCTGGTTCTAAGTCTACACATTCGATGCCTTCATGCATTGTTCTCATCAAAGTCTATACATCGACGTCTATACATTGAAGTCTATACATTGCATACAGTTGTGCTTCACAAGTCTACACATTGCTGCTCTTCATTACAAGTCTTTACACTCATCCTCCTTCACACGACCAACTCTATACATCCATTGCCTTGCCTGCTGAATGAAGTCCATACACTGAGCTCGCATGAAGAACTTCAACTCTACACACTCTCACACTTGACACACTTGCCTAATTGACATCTCTAAGTCTATACACTCGATGGCTTTATACATTTCACAGAAGTCCACACATTCCCCCTGTTGTGCTAATGCATTATTCAGGAAGTCTACACACTGAGGTCGCATGAACACTTACAAGTCTATACACTCTCTCAGTGTACATACTTACTCATTTGATGTTCTAAAGTATATACATTAGTTGATATCTGACTGAACTAGCTAATCACATTTTCTTGTTTCTGCCTGCAGATGATTCATGTTAATGATTGGGCACGTGAACCAAGGATGATACCTGGCACGTGATCTGAGAATGCTCCGGAAAAGGAGGGACCGAGACTCACTCGTGTGAAGGCCTGAAACACGGGTCGAATGCTATATAAAAAGTGCCTTCTGCGATTAGATGGAGAGAACTGGAGAAAAAGCTGAAGAGCAGAATCCCTGAGCAGAAGAAGAAAAGAGAGAGAGCCTCCACGTTCCAGAAAGAAGATAGAGAGAAAAGATTTGAGAGTATTGCTGTGAGAGAAAAGTCTGAGTGAGAGAGAAGAGTCCAATTTGCTTCTTCAGAAGCTACATTTGATTTTGGTCTTTCTGAAACGATTTGTGTTCATCGATTGGTCTTGTTTACATTTCTATTTTTCCTTTTATTTCTTCATATCTCTGATTTCGAGTTGTTACCCTCCAGTGTTTGGAGGAAGGGAGAATTACTCCGATTCCCCTCTGGGCTGCAGAGGAAGAGAGATCTGTGATCTCTGGTTTTGCCAGTGACAGGGTGCCATTAGCAGGTTCCCTCCGGGTTGGAGGAAGGGAGAGCCATCTCCGGTTCTGGTCTTGCTGGTAGCAGGTCCAGGTGTCAAGCTCTGTGGGTAGCAGAGTTTGGTTAAGGGATTTGTTTCCCTTGGTTGTTCAAGCTGTGTGGCAGCATATTGTTCGCAGACTGAGTCTACAGTTTTCTAGCAATGGCTAGTGGAATCCTCACTCTAGTTGGAGTGAGGGGTGGATGTAGATTGTGGACTACAATCGAACCACCTTAAAATCTCTTGTCTCCTCCGTGGCTTGGTATTATTGTTTCTGCTTTCCTTCTGTTTGGCATTGTGTTTGTGTGGACGGCCTCTTCAATCGCACCTCATTATCCTGTCTTAGTTTCTCACTGCGTTAGCTGCATTGTTTAGCCACATCTGAAGGGTTGTATTTCGAAGTAGTGAATTTCCACTGAAGTTTTACAAATTGGGAGTGATCTATTCACCCCCCCCTTCTATATCACTCTTCGCTGCGCTAACATAGATCCACAACAAACAAGACAATGGAGCTCAAAATCATTACAAGGGAGGCGTGGTGGAGATCAAAAATTAGTTTTTGGGCCTTGAAGGGGCAAATCGACCACTTCGGCGACCGTCGCCCCCGGTCCGGTCGACCGTTTGCGGCGAACCGGGCCGATCGACTCCCGACCGAACCCTATTTTTAAATGGTTCTTTCACCTTATTCTCTCATTTCATCCACTCCCTTCTCTCTCCCACCTATTTTTCTAACCCTAGAACACCAAACCCCCACTCCACAACCCCCAAAACCTCCTCGTTCTCTCATCCGCACACGATCCGGCGGATTCGTCACGGTTTTGGTATGACATCTCTGCGGCCGTTCGTGCGATCGTGCAGCTCTTCCTTCGTTTCCAGAGTGTGGAGAAGGTCACATCCAGCCTTCCGAGTGTCCTTTGGACCATCTTCCTGCCAGAGTTGAGATCGATCCATCCACAGCGGGTTTCCTAGTCTAAGATGCCGCCTAGAAGGAGTTATTGGCATTCTACCCAAGGGGAATCTAGCGCTCAGAGACGTGAGGCTCCAGTCCCTCCACCACGGTAGGCTCCGGCACCTCCTCGCGCACCTCGATTGCCTCCAAGGCCTATTATCGACCCTCATCTTGTCGATTTTAATGAGGTGAATGAAATCTTGCCCGACATTTGTGCAGTTTTTGAGATTCAACCAGGTTGGACCGATTTTGTCACTAGATATCCCAGATATTATCCATATATAGTGCAACAGTTTTATGGCAATTTGATTGACAGAAATGAAGAGTTGTATACAATGGTTCAGGGTATTGAGATTACATAACTCTAGAATTGTTTAAACATTCTTAGGAGTTTCCGGCAGGGGTGCCAATATGATCTTTGGCCATGGTGAAGTTGAGGCCACTTTCACTGCCATGACGAGCTATGATTATGTGTGTGGAGTGAGTGACTTAATTCAATTAAATGCAAATTATTTTCCACCACTGTAGTGAGTTCTCCACCGTATGTTTAGCTCACTCATATACCCAAAAGTGGAAGTAGAAATGAAGTGACCGAGGTTCACAGATTTCTATTTTATCGTGTTATGAATGGAAATCTAGTCAACATGGGTCGGCTCATGACAGATTTGATAGCACTATGTTGTACCCAATTGCGGAGATCTCTTCCTTATGCATCACAGTTGACTGGAGTATTCACCTATGTTGGGATACATTTAGGTGTTGAGATATTCATTCAAGTTAGACAAGATGATATCTACAATGTCCACAAGATTTTCACAGATATGGGATATTATTGGGGTCTAGATGGTGAGCTCCGTCATGATGTACCAACTTATAGGGACGAATCAGCAAGTGAAAAAGAGCAGGAGCAACAGCAAGATCAAGGGGAAGCACCTGCACCAGTTCAGGCAGAGGACCAGCCACCTCCCCCCTCACCTCCTCACATGGATCCAGAGGTGCCTCCCCCACCGTAATTCTATCGTGGGGAGTCCTCAGCTCAGGGTGCTGGACATCCCACTTGGGGGGACTATGAGGCTCTTGATAGGCATCTCTCCGGCATGGAAACTCGCATTGACTCATCCCTTGGGCGACTTGATACCTTCATGGACACAATGGATGGTCGTATGAACACCTTCTCCCACACCTTGGACACCCTTGCTACCCACGTCGCCTCTCTTGCTACAGACTACGAGGATACTACACAAGCTTAATTATCGGACTACCTCCCGTACCCTTCTTCACATTGAGCATCTTTTACGGGACATTGAGACCCGTATTCCTCCACCTCCATCTCCACATGCTGCTGCTGATGGCTCT
The DNA here is from genome assembly GCA_022559845.1 of Amorphophallus konjac. Lineage (NCBI taxonomy): Eukaryota > Viridiplantae > Streptophyta > Magnoliopsida > Alismatales > Araceae > Amorphophallus > Amorphophallus konjac. The sequence goes on from CM040125.1 coordinate 117,540,521, forward strand.
GATGCTGACGATGATGAAGTGACTCTGGATCCCCCTGCTCCGTAGCGGCTCTTGGATCCCTTAGTGTTGTTTTGTCCACCTCTCTTGTGCCCCACTACCTCTTTTGACGATGCGAAAGGGGGAGAAGTAGCTAGTCGGGTTTATATATATATGTTATGCATGATGTATGGTTGCATGAGTGTTTTGTAGCCCATTTTGTAGCATTTGCATTTCATCTGTGCGTCATTGCATTGTGGGTTGTGTCATGAGTGTCTTGTAGATGTTTTGCATTCTCTCGAGCATCAATGTTTCTTGTACTGAACCAATGAAATGAAATGATGAAAAGAATGCACTTGGTGTTTGGCATTACATGATTGGCTCTTATTTCTCATTTTCTTTCTTTTTGGCAAATAAAGTGTTGAATGGTTTGCGTTATCTGGCATAATGTGATGAGAATAAATGTATTGAAATTGCTTTCAAACATTGATTTCAAACTTCCAAAATTGCTTAAAGGCACGCAATATAATTAAATATATGAATTTTTGTCATCATCAAAAAGGGGGAGATTGTTGAGTATATCCAGGTGATTTTGATGATAACAAAACCTAGGACATGTGTTCTATCACGTGCCATGTATTAGTGATTAAATACGAGCTTCGTACGCAATCAAGGTCTAATTCCATCATGAATTATGCTTAATTGTTCATAACTTTCCAAACGTGTAAAAAGAGCTCAAATGCACTTGAAATCAATAACAAACATATGTTCAATCCAAGCCTTCATCATATGGATATGATTTACTGGGCTGATAACTCATTTTTACAGGTTTCCAACAGTCTGGTCGACCAACGGACAAGGGCCGGTCGACCAGTTTTTCTAGCAATAAAAAATGAACAGTTTTGTTACAGTCCGGTCGACCTAATGGTATGGGTCGGTCGACCAAAATTTCCAGGGATGAAATATCAATAGTCTTTTACAGTCTGGTCGACCGACTGCCTACCTCCGGTCGACCGCCCCCTTCCAGTTAGCTATTGTTGACTTTGTTTTCTTCAACGTGGGAAGCCCCCCTCCTTGGATTTTTTAATCCCAAAGCCACCAGACATGCCATTATTTGTAGATCTAGTTCCTGACTTGTCTCTTGACCATTCAAGATGTATAAAAACATCTCTTTGGGGGCCAAAAACCCTAATCACTTAAGGAAGCTCAAGGAGGCTATCAAGGGGAGAAAGAGAAGTGCTATTGTAGCTCCATGAACAGTGCTGCCTCCAAGAGTTCTTCATCCAAGAGCAAGATTTTCAAGATCATCTGCAAGCCATTCAAGTGAAGATCAAGCTGAGGAGCAAGCTTCATCCAAAATCCTCTTCATTCACTAAGGGGGAGCTTAAATATGAAGTCTTTATTTTGTGTTTCTCATTCCATTTCTAATTGAGCTTCAAGTGTGTGTTCTTGTAATGTCTAAACATTTGTGTGTGTGTGTGTGGATCTACACAGATCCGTGTGTGTATGTGTCTTCTTCTTCACATTTCTGTGTGATTCGGTGCTTGTGCACCGTCGTGGGAGTTCTGAACTCTCTACGAGTGTGTGTGTGTGTAGATCTTGTAATCCTTTACAAGATAGTGTGTGAATCCTCACAGATCGTGAGGGGTGGACGTAGTTGGGGTCGTTGCATCCGAACCACCTAAAAATCGTTGTCTCCTGTGTGGCTTGATCCTTCTCTCCTATCTCCATTCTGTGCATGCTTGCGTAGTTAAATCATTCGTATCCCTTGCATTACATCTAGCACAAGTCATTAACTTTACATTAGATTTCTGGTATATCAAAAGGTGAGTTCGGATCGACAAGTTTAGTCTTTTCAGGAAGATAACACCTTGCGAGAGAGAATCTTCAGATTCCGTAACTCTGCCTGGTACCAAAGATCTATTGTGGTGGTTAATCTTGTCAGATTTATGCTTCACTACATCAGATCTAAAGTTGAGAGTAGGTTGTTCGTCATACTTATTTTAAATCGGCTAAAATTTTCTTAAAATTTGTAATCACCCAATTCACCCCCCTCTTGGGTGTCATTAATCGCGGGACTTCAAACCTGTGTAACCCGAGGTTTGACCTTTGGGGTTGGTTTTCTTGAGTTCCTAGATGGTCTTCGGATTATCTAGAGTCTCAACATATGTTTAACGAAGTTAATATTGAGATATGAAATTTAATGAAAATATTGTTATGCTGCCGGAATGCCGCCAGAGTATAATATTCTTTTAATTCTTCTTTGATATCTCATATCAATTTTGGTACATTCTATACCTTGGTTACTTGATCATGAAACTTGTTATTTAGAATTAAATTATTGGCCGACATTATTATTATATCTCGTGGAAGTAGCTGGATTTATAACTTACAGATGCAAGACCGAGCACGGATTGTGTCCAAGGGCTCCATGCTAGTCCTCACGGTCGATGCTCGGAAACGTGCTATAAACTATGGGGTACGATGATATCGGCGTCGCATTGCGTTGGGAGTACTTTCTCTTATAAATGAGTGAAATTCACGAGGCTCTTTATGGAAATTACATGCTTGTTAATGACTTTCTAGTGCATAGCCATTACAAGATTGTGTAAAGTACTTTCTTGTTACATGCTCGTACTTTCTTGTTCATGAAAGGCCAGAAGTATATCTAAATGATTAAATCTTACTTGTTCATATACTCGATTATGCTCAAATATCTTGTAACTCTATATTCTTGGTTATTTTGGTGTATGACGTATGGTTTATCGCGTGCTCATTTCGACCTTAATTCTAGAGCGAAAGCATTAATCACTTAAATATTACCTTCATGTTGATGCGAAGATACCTACTGGGCATGTGTGCTCATACCTATTTTCTTGTCTTTTCAGAAAATACTAGTGGATCAGATTCAGATTATGCTAGTAGCGGGTCCGAGAGCGATTAAAGGTCCATTGGAATAAGAGAAGCCCTAGTTATTTAGTGTCTAGTCAAGTCATATTGTAATTTTGATTTTTCTTGGGTCGTAGTGATGAAAGTTGTCAAGTTGCGACTTTATGTAATTTTGATTATGATTATGAAATAAAGTTGGAAGTTTTGAGAAAATTTCTTGTGCAATTATTTTTATGTGATTGTCTTACGCTCTGATTACATGCTTGCGAGAGGCTTACCATGCCAGGTATTCACGTGCCCGAAATTTCTGTATTAAAAAGCTCAGGGTGTGACAGAGATCAAGGAGGCTATCAAGTATAAAAAGAAGGCTGATGTAACACCTTCGTGAATAGTGTTCCGTCCAGAGATTCTTCATCCAACTCCAAGCATTTCAAGATCAATCTGAAGCCAATCAACCCCAAATCAAGAAGAGATACAAGCTTCATCCAAAATCTGCATCATCTACTCAGGGGGAGCTTAAATCAGAGTTTTTATTTTGTGTTTCTTCTTCTAAATTCCTTGAGCTTCAAGTGTCTTGTGTTTGTAATCTCTAAACATCTGTGTGTGTGTGGATCTACCCAGATCCGTGTGTGTGTGTGTTGCTTTCCTTCACATTTCTGTGTGATTCGGTGCTTATGTACCTTCGTGGGAGTTCTGAACTCTTTACAAGTGTGTGTGTGTGTGTGTGTGTGTGTGTGTGTGTGTTTATCTTGTAATCCTTTACAAGATAGTGTGTGAATCCTCACAGTTTGTGAGGGGTGGAAGTAGGTTGACGTCATTGCATCCAAACCACCTAAAAATTGTTATCCTTTGTGTGGTTTGATCCTTTTCTCCTACCCCCGTTCTGTGCTAGCACACACTATATCTCTCTATTACATTTTCCATTCAGATCTAGCATAATTTGTCATTTCTACATTAGATCTTTGGTATATCAAAAGATAGGTTCGGATTGACAAGGCCATTCTTGTCAGGAAGATAGATACCTTGCGTGAGCAGAATCTTCAGATTTATATCTTCGCCATAGTACCAAGGATCTACCGTGTGTGATAGGTTTTGATAGATCTATTTGTTATTTCATTAGATCTAAGTCTCTAAAAGGTTGTTTCATCATATCTTTTTAATTCTGGTAAAAGTATTCTAAAATTTGTAATCACCCAATTCACCCCCCCTCTTGGGTGTCATTGATCGCGAGACTTCAATGATGCCAAAGGCAGAATAGATGTCAGCTTCGACGGAATGTCGTGACACCGAACTGCTTGGCTTGGACGGAATGTCATGACGCCAAGGGCAGAATAGTTGTCAGCTTAGATGAAACGTCATGATGCCAAATTCCTTAGCTTAGACGGAATGTCATGACTCCAAGGGCAGAATAGTTGTCGGCTTAGACAGAATGTCATGACGCCAAGGGCAGAATAGATGTCAGCTTCGATGGAATGTCGTGACGCCGAACTGCTTACCTTAGACGGAATGTCATGACGCCAAGGGCAGAATATATGTTGACTCGAAGGAATGTCAAAGTCAACCAACCTGACTTAGACGAAGGTCTGGGCTAAGGATAGAATAGATGTTGACTCGATGGAATGTGGATGTCAAATAACCTGACTCAAACGAAAGGTCTAGGCCTAGGGCAGAATAACTGTTGACTCGACGGAATGTCGAAGTCAACCAACCTGACTCAGACAGAAAGTCTGGGCCAAGGGCAGAATAGATGTTGACTCGATGTAATGTCAAAGTCAACCAACCTAACTTAGACAGAAGGTCTAGGCTTAGGATAGAATAAATGTTTACTCGACGGAATGTCAAAATCAACCAACCTGACTCAGACAGAAGGTCTGGGCCAAGGGCTGAATAGATGTTGACTCGATGGAATGTCAAAGTCAACCAACCTGACTCAGACGGAAGGTCTGGGCCTAGGGCAGAATTGATGTTGACTCGACGAAATGTCAAAGTAAATCAACCTGACTCCGACGGAATGTTTGGGCCAAGGGCAGAATATATGTTGACTCGACGGAATGTTGCAGTCAACCTACTTGGCAAAGACGGGAGGTCTAGGCCAAGGGCAGAATAGATGTTAACTCGACGGAATGTCGAACTCAACCAACTTGACTCAGACATAAGGTCTGGGCCAAGGGTAGGATATATGTTGACTCGACGAAATGACGAAGTCAACCAACCTGACTCAGACAAAAGCTCTGGGCCAAGGGCAGAATAGATGTTGACTCGATGGAATGTCGAAGTCAACAACCCTGACTCAGATGGAAGGTCTGGGCCAAGGGCAGAATATATATTGACTCGACGAAATGTTGAAGTCAACCAACCTGACTCGGATGGAAGGTCTGGGCCAAGGGTAGAATAGATGTTGACTCTGTTGTGTCCCTAGTGATTTTGATGATGTCAAACACTGTGACTCATTAATGAGTCTCATATTGTTTTGATGATGTCAACTTTATTTTGAGATGACAATTTTACATCCTTGAATTTGGTATAAAGATCAAGTTGACAGTTTTCTGAAGATCAACATGAATGCAGATATCTTTAAAGTTTAAAAAGCTCAAGATGTTATTTTCACGAAGACAAGTCTTATTGAAGCCACCAAGAGTCATTAGATATGTTTTTGGAATTGCTGAAGTCAAGTTCTAAGTCAAGGGGTCAGATATTTAGAAAAGCCAAAAGCATGAAGATGGAGTCGACACTATTAAAGCATTGGAGTCAACGCAGTGGGAGAAACATCTCTTGAGCTCAAAAGGTGGAGTCGACACAGTAGTAAAGTGGAGTTGACGCAACAGCAAGGTAGCCTGAGTGCATAAGTCAACAAGCCATGTAGTGGAGTCGACGCCGTGTTAAAGTGGAGTCGAAGCATCAAAAGATCCTCTGCAAGATGCTGTTCAAAACTTAAGAATGTGATATAGCAGAGTCGACGCAATGATGATATGGAGTTGACGCAATCAGCAAACTTTTGTTAAGAAACAAGAAGGTGTCGACTCTCAGAGTCGACCCCAGAGATAATACACTCTGTCTGGGCGTCTTCAGCAATAGTGCGTCGACGCTATGAAGGATATGCATCGACGTAGTCTGCCTTGTCCAGTGAAGCGCGTAAGGAGTTCAAGTGGACCACGTGCCTTCGACCTCTAATCATTGACACATGATCCAATGCACGTGGGCTGGACTCTGGAAGGTTCCCAACAAAAGAATATTCCATCTTCCACATGGACCAATGATATTTCAGATTGAACATATCCTTATTTTAGAAAATGGGTTATTTCTGCACTGTATATCTCGCTTTTCTTCCCAACGAAAGAGCTGCTGCGAGGGCTGCAAAAGCGTGGAGTTGCTAAGGAGCTGGGAAATAGAGAAAAGAGCTAGATCTGAGCAGAGGCAATTCAAAGAATAATTTGTGAGAAAATTTGAGCGAAGAAGAAGAAGAAAGAGAGAGAGTCTCGAGAGCCCATTCCAGAAGATTGTAGATCCAGTCCGCAAGGGAAATATCTGAGTGCAGCCAGTTCAATTGAAGATGTGTTCGAAGTCTGGCTTGTTGGATCAAATCCAAAAGCCATTTTGCTCTGTGGAGCTATATTCTCATTAGTTCCTTTTGTTTTCTATTTTCTGTTTTCTCCTTCTACATTGTAATTCTGATACCCTGTTCTGGGGTTAGGGCAAGCTGTTAGTCATCGTGAGGATTTGTTCCTCAGAGGATTGGTTCCTCGTTTACTGCTCTAGGCAGCGTTGCTGATCTTGCTGGGTGCAAGATCGGTGGTGTGCACAGTAGGTTGTTGTACACGTTTTCACTCTGAGATTTCAGAGTAAGAGAGGATAGTGTTCCTCCAGGTTCAAGCTGTGCGGCAGCATCTTGTAGTAGAGTTTTCTCCGCGTTCTTGCTTGGTGCAAGGGAATCCTCACTCGATTGAGTAAGGGGTGGATGTAGGTCTGCTGGATGCAGACTGAACCACCTAAAAAATCATCTGTCCAGTGGTTTGCTTTATGCATGTGATCTTTCACTTCGATTTGATTTCACAGGGATGCACATTCTTGTTTCAGTTGCCTTTTGATTGGTATATCAAAGGTGTGTTCCTACACACCTTGCATGAGGAGGGTTTCTGAACCCAAACCTCCGCCTAGTACCAATTCAATTGGTTGATATCACTGTGATTGATTGGTTGTAGAATGTCATTTGGATTGAATCTAGCTTAGTATTTGTTCAGTCTTATTAAGTGTTCGACACTAGTTCCGCATGAACCAGTTATTGCTAAGTTGATCTCTATCGCATTATTTCAATCTAAATTTTTTGGTTTGAGTTTAACTTGTGTTCAGCACTGGTACACTTCCAGGTGTTTGATATTAGTCTCGCCTGAACAGTTAATTGGTCAGTTGCATTCTAGTTCGGTTCAGATCAGGTTTTTACTGTGAGCAGTTTGCGAAGGACATATGTTTATTGGCTTAACTTCAGTTTAAGCTTTGCCGTTTGCTTTTCCTGTTGAGAGAAGTTTTCAGATCACTTATTTCATATCCTTCAGATCTGAACAATTCTGTGAGTAGTCCTTTATTTCCAGTAACCTGTAAGTTTACTGTCAGTTCAGTGAGAAGATTTCTAAAATCTTACTTTCAGTCCATTTTGAGTTAGCTAAGTTTTAATTGGGCATATAATTTTTTTAAGAGGATCTATTCACCCCCCCTCTAGATCTTACTGTGCATCCAACAGACTCGACAGAATGTTGAGGTCAACCTACTTGGCAAAGACGGGAGGTCTAGGCCAAGGGCAAAATAGATGTTGACTCGACGGAATGTCGAGGTCAACCAACTTGACTCAGACGGGAGGTCTGGGCCTAGGGCAGAGTAGATGTTGACTCGATGGAATGGAGATGTCAACCAACCTGACTCAGACGGAAGGTCTAGACCTAGGGCAGATTAGATGTTAACTTGACGGAATGTCGAAGTCAACCAACCTGACTCAGACGGAAGGTCTGGGCCAAGGGCAGAATAGATGTTGACGCGCCGGAATGTCGAAGTCAACCAACCTGACTCAGACGGAAGGTCTGGGCCAAAGGAAGAATAGATGTTGACGCGACGGAATGTCAAAGTCAACCAACCTAACTCAGACGGAAGGTCTAGGCCTAGGGCATAATAGATGTTGACTCGACGGAATGTCGAAGTCAACCAACCTGACTCCGACGGAAGGTCTGGGCCAAGGGCAGAATATATGTTGACTTGATGGAATGTCGCAGTCAACCTACTTGGCCAAGACGAGAGGTCTAGGCCAAGGGCAGAATTGATGTTAACTCGACGAAATGTCGAACTCAACCAACTTGACTCAGACATAAGGTCTGGGCCAAGGGCAGAATAGATGTTGACTCGATGGAATGTCAAAGTCAACCAACCTGACTCAGATGGAAGGTCTAGGCCAAGGGCATAATATATGTTGACTCGACAGAATGTCAAAGTCAACCAACCTGACTCAGATGGAAGGTCTAGGCCAAGGGAAGAATAGATGTTGACTCGACGGAATGTCGAAGTCAACCAACCTGACTCAAACGGAAGGTCTGGGCCAAGGGCAGAATATATGTTGACTCGACGGAATGTTGAGGTCAACCAACCTGACTCAGACGGAAGGTCTAGGCAAAGGGCAAAATATATGTTGACTCGACGGAATGTTGAAGTCAACCAACCTGACTCAGACGGAAGGTCTGGGCCAATGACAGAATAGATGTTGACTAGTGGGATCGGAGGTCGATACCCGCCAATGGTGGTCTTTTCTTCTTTTCTTGTTCATTTTCATTTGTTTTCATCATTTTCTTCTTTTTTTATCATTCGTCATCATTTTCATTCATTTTTATTCATTTTCTTTCATTATCCTTTTCATTCATTTTTTATTCATTTTCTTATTTTTTATTATTCATTTTCATTCATTTTTATTATTTGATTTTTTTTCATCATTTTTCATTTTTCTTTGTTATTCACTTTCATTCATTATTTTTTTTTCATTTTCATTCATCTTTATCATTTTTCTTTTTATTATTTGTTTTCATTCATTTCATTTTTTTATTACTCATTTTCATTCATGTTTCTTTCTTTTTCTTTTTTTATTGTTATTCATTTTCATTCATTTTCATTTTTTCATCATTTTTTATTGTTCATTTTTATCCATTTTCATTTTTGTCATTGTTTTCATTCATTTCATTTATTCTTTTTTTTCTTTTTTCATTATTTGTTTTTTATCCATTTTTATTTTTTATTATTACTCATCATCATTTTCATCATTTTTTTATTTTCATTTTTTTGTTGGGCAATTACCGTTATTTTGGTTACTGTGCCGACGATGCTTCCTAGTCAGACTTCGGAGCTTTCTCGTCCGTCACAGCTTCATTTCATTCTTCGCCAGAATCTTTTTCCAACTGGCTGGGCCGCCTGACACAAATTCATCCGCAATGCGGGGTACTTTGTCCGGTGGGACTGTTAATGAATTTAATAGCTCTGCCAGTCCGTCGGCCCGGGCGCTTTGACGTTGACCGACATGGCTCATTTAATGGGGAAGAGAACCGCTCCACGAGCTGTATAACCGGGGCATACTGCTCTCCGTACTAAGGGCAATTTGCTTCATTATTTGTGCAGGCCTCGTTGACCAAGCACAAGATATGCCAAGCCTCGTCATTCAGGGGTTAGAGGACATATGTTCACCTCAGCCCGATGATTGGAGTGCGCCTCCCTTCTGTTCTCACTAGTCTTGACAGCGACAGTAGAGAACCTATTTTTTTCTTCATCATTATTTTGAGTTAGCATTGCCCCCAGGGGATACTCGACGACAACCATGTGCAGAATCAGTGGTTGCCCCCCCTTTTTTGTCATTAATTTATGCGAGGGATGGCCTGAAAAGTTGCAGCTCTTGCAGGAATAGACTACCAACGCTTGTATTAGGTGCTAACTTCTTGGCCTTTTGTGTTGCAATTGCGAGGTCTTCTTAGCTCCTGCAGACGGCGCGATCATTTTATGTCCACCTAGATGCGCATCATGCACTGGCTTCTAGGGAGTCTTTGCATGTAGAGGCGGATGTCGAGACCATTTCCGTCTTGTAATTTTTCTTCTTTTCTTCTTATTTTTTTTCTTCTTCTCTTTTTAGAGAGAAACCCAATTCTGGGTATTGAGCAATCTACAGTAGCTCCCCGGGAAGGGAGGAGTTTACTATTTTCTTGCCAGTCTGATTGCCTTGCCGACTTCATCGGGGAATCCCACGATCGAGATGACCGGATGATATATTTCCTTAGGGAAGCAACAACTGTAGTTCCCTTTGCCTGCTATTCTTCTATTACATAGAATATATTGGATGGGCCCTGGGCAAAGAGCTTCAAGAACCTTCAGTGATTTAGCCGTTTGGCAGTCAGCATTTATAACGGGCCTTGTGATTCCCGGTGGGACTTTGATGTGCCCAAGTAAACTTTTGGCTTCATAGGCCCCCAAGTCGGGGTGGATGATTGAAGGAACTGCTCGGGGTGCGTCTTTTACTTTAGGTAGTTTTACTTCTTCATGATGAGTCATGTGACCAGGTAGCGGCAGGGAAAACCAGTCATTAGACCCCCACCATCTTCTTTTCTTTATCTTCAGCCTCCTTGGCAAACTGGTCCTTTGCCCCCTTTTCATATATAGGCATGCTTCAAGGGGGTGACATCCAAACACCCCAAGTCAGTATAATTCAGCGGATTTTTTTATCTACTTCTCCACCCTTGGTGGTGAAAGTCCCAAGCGAGGGGTGGAATTCTGCCATGCTTGAACGCACTTCAAATTTTTTATTACAGTCGGCTATCTTCATATCCCTGGCCCCCGTCAGGTGTATATTGAAATAGTATTTCTGATGACTCCGGGAAGGGAGTATGCTGCTAGGTGCCCGCAGATAAATTAAGATTTTGATCATTCAGTTGCTCCCTCTTATGTGGAGTGGCATGTTACGGGTTACGGAGGGCGGGAGCATATTTTCTTCAGGGAGAGTTATGGCCATCCCTGACTGCATTGCTATAAAACATTCTCTATAATGTGCTGGGGTTTGCAGAGTTGCAATTGTATCTTGCCGAGTAATTTCATTCGGATAGAGTATCTCTCAGAGATTTGCTTCAACATTTCCATCATTCTGTTGCCGGCCTTGGCATTGGCCGACTTTACTTCTTCGACTATAACGTGCCTGACATTATTCTGTAACAGTGGAGCTGATTTGCAAGGCGACTTATCCTCCTTCTCTTGTACTTATTCAGGCTTATTATGTCTGCCCAACTGGCTCTTTGCTTGTAGAAATTCAACGAATGAGTGGATGCTTTTGTTGCTCCCCTTCATTGTGTGAGGACTGGGTGGAGGCAGGACCTGAGAACTCCTAATTTTAGTCTCAAGAGTTTAGTATCACTTTCACCCCTGAATGTATTGTTATTGCCGGTTCGTGGAGGATGCCCCCATTTCCTTCCAGACCTGATGGCATTGTTGAAAGTTGGAATTTCGGCTTGGTCTGCCTCTACTACTGCAAAGCATATTTCTTCTTTTTCTTCAGAATCTATCAATTGGAGCAACATCGACAGCGAGTTGCAATGTAGAGCCGTAACTCCCCTTTCATCTTCTGGTTTTTCCTTCTTTTACTTTTTTTCTTTTTTTTATTAGCGTCAGCCCCCAGAACATACCATCTTTTGCGCCTTGTATTATTTTTTTCTTTAGCTTCCTGCCAGAATTCAAGGAGCTCAAAATGCCCACGGAGGACATAGTCTTTCAGCTACACGGGTTGCAATTTGGGTTGTTCATATTCATCTAACCCATTTAAGATAGCTTGCAGTCACGACACTGCTGGGCTTGCCTCCTTAGGCATCGACAGTAGAATCCGTCCTATTTTGTTTTGCTTCTTTCTTTTTTCTTCTTTTATTGGGTCTTCTTAAGATCATCTGGGGGCTTGCTACGCTCCAGGTAGGAGTTGTGGCTAGTAGCAGTGGCCTAGGTAGGGCGCCTAGAATTGAGCCAGGTGCTGGCTTTCTTCAGACTTGTCTGGGCATTGACTGCCATCCCTCCTGTTGTTTTGCAGGCGCTGGAATATAGGCCCCATAAGTTTGCTCAGCGTTGGCTTCTGACACACCTTTAGGCAACTGATGCTCTTGAGGGACTAGAGATTGTACTGAGGTTGCAGGTTGTAGCCTTTGGTGGGGAATGCCCCAATTTTCATAATTGGTGGGGTTATGCAGTGCAAGATGCCCCCATTATAACCATGTGCTAGCTGGGACGCAATTGGTTGCGGTGAAGCTCCATGTGGATCGACATCACTTCGTGATGTTTTGGGCAAGGATCTCGCCTGCTTAGATATAGATGAATATGTCTCTTTTTATTCAGGTGCCTATTTGGGGCATATCAATTATTCGCCGATACCTTTACAACAATGTCGGCAAAGCAGAGTCTTGTGCGGAAGTTCTGAATATACTACTTTGCACTTCGCATGAGTTTTATCCCGGTGGAATAGTCGACATCTCACCGCCATCTTTAGTTGTCATGACTGACTGGGAGATCGCTTCTCTTTTTTTATTTTTTTTCTTTGCTTATTTTTTTTCCTTTTTTTCTTCTTCTTCTTCTTTTATAAAACAAACCAAGGTGGGTGTGCAGGAGAGCGCTCACCCCCTCAGAGAGGGGATGAGTGGTTCGCTCCACTACACCAATTCCACAATGATAGTTTTCATTCACCACGGACCAGGACATGAGGGGAGTGATTGTTCCCTCAGTAGATGTAGTCATCAAGGCCTCCTTCGCCATTTTTCTTTTTTCTTTTTTTCTTTTTTCCTTTTTGATGATGAGAGGACCCAATCTTTGAGTGAATTGGGATAGTTCTTCAGGTCCAGTAGGTAGAGCCCTATGTCGGCCAGTCAACTCAGCCATGTGGAATATATATATACAGATTGTGTTCCCTCTTGTTGTTCTTCCTAGTAGCCTATGAAGAAAGGTCAATCTCTCAAAGACTAAAACTTCTAGATTCATTTTTTTCTAGGGTGCAGACCCATAACCACAGATTTCTTCATTATCTGCCCCACTGTGAGTTGGAGTTTTTTTGGGGGGGTTGATTTTCCTTCTTTCTTCTTTCCCTTTTTTTTTCTTTTTTTTAGCAGCTTCCATGACTCCCAGAAGCCTTGGCTGCCCTGGGGTAGCATCTTTGAGGCCACAGAAATAATTGCGCCTGGTTCGGCTTTCATCTCCTTGTGCTTGTGAAGAGGAGGGAGGGTGGGGACAACACCCTTCTCTCTACAGGGGCATATGAGCCAGATGCCCTAGATGTGTTGTTCTTGTTATAACATCCGGAGTTGGAAAGCTCTTTTCCTTTGTCGCGCTTTTGCATTGTGTATCGGGGGAGGGACCACCGGGGATGGTAGACTGGATGACTTTTCTTTTCTCTTATTCTCATCAGTTGTGTTGAATTTGTATTGAGCTCTGGGGGCTCCCGAGCGCTCCCAGACACCCAGACTTGCTTGAATTCAGCTGGCATCAAAGCCAAATTGTGTCTTAATATGCTCTTTTCTATTTCGATCAACAGTTGAAAAGAGTTGGGTACCGGAATTGATGATACATCGTAGCCCGATATGACTTCAGCCTCTTAGCCCTTCAGGTAGATTTTGACATTTCTGATCAGCACAGATTTATCGGTGGCATATAGTCGTCCTTCAGGGATGACGGTAATTTTTTGAAAATCTTCCCATAGCAAGAAGCCAATCCTTGGTTGATTGAACCAGTACTAGAGCTGGCATGGTAGGCGTGACAGCCAACTGTCCGAGACTTCTTCCAAGTGTAATTCTTGCTTTAGCGGACGCGGCCTTGATAATAGCATTCATTACGGGTTTTATCGCTTCATAGGTCCCCTGGGGTGCAACCGGGTCTAGAAGGGGGGGGGGTTGAATAGATCCTTCCAAAAACTTTGACCCAATTAAAACCTAAACATGTTGAAAACCAATCTACAGCTAGATGTGTAAAAGACACACTCTTCAATAAGGATAGTGGTTCCAACAGATACAGCTCAATCGAGAGAATACAACACAATGCAAGAGGAGCAAGAGAATGCTATTGGGAGGGCTGAGGTCGACGCAGCACCACTGTGAGGTCGACGCACCCTTTTTGTGAGTTCAGCAGTTACACTAAACCGCTACTCCTTACACTCCCAGTGAATACGTGAATCAGTACAACGGTGTGAGCTAGTATGAAGCTGGCTAGAGTATATGCTTAGAGTTCACAAGTACGGCACAAATTGTGAAGATCTGAAACATGCAAACATCTGTGAATAGGGATAGAGGAGATGGATCAATTGTACAAGAACACACCTATTGCACCAGATGTTTTTAAGGTGGTTCGATTGCAGACCCGCATCCTACGTCCACCCCTCACCAAACCGTTGAGGCTTTACCACACGAGGAGGAAGTCCTCTATACACACACACACACACACATACACACACACACATACAAACAAAGAAGAAAACAAGTTGTAAGTGCAGCAAAAACCCGGGGACAACTCCCAAGAACACACACGATTTATAGATTGAGAAGATGCAAATGAAAACAGAAAACCAATCACAAGGAGAAGGCTACGGTGGCTTCCGATCGAAGTCTTGAAGCTCTATCAAGCTCAGAACGACTGCAAGGAGGGGATGCACTCCTTTCAGCTTCTTCTCCCTTTTTCAGCACTAGTTTGGATCGAACCAGGGTTGGGCTGCTCTCCACACTCCTTTCTTTTCTTTCTCACAGATTTTCTGTTGAAGGCTCAAGGGAGACGTGGGCTTTTTTCTTCAAGGCAGCAACAGCTTCTTGATGCAGAAGCTTCATGTATATATGGAGAGCTGGGTAGTGGAATTTCCCTCCAAGTTCCTTCATTGCAATTGGTTGGAATACAAAAGATTTGTTTGACCACTGACCTCCTTTTTGATTGGTCCCCAATATCTGATAGCAGGAGCACCAGAAAAATAACCATACATGAATCTGATTGGCCCAAAAGTAAATAGGATATTTCTTCTCTTCAGCTCTTCACAGTTCTGTAAACTGATTGGTCCAGCAGAGGTAAAAATGATTTTCCCTCCAAGGATCTTCCATTTGATTTGTGGGAGAAGAAATGATGGTCTTGATCCTAAAGCTCTTCCAAGTTTGTTTCCTGATTGGCTCAGGACAGGGAGGTATAGTGCTCTGCCCCAGGTGCTTTTTGTAGCAACAATTCTGATTAGGTAGATGGAAAAAGGTGGTTACCATGACAGGTGACCTTTCCTACATTTGCTAACTGCCATTTCCATTGACCAAAAGGATTGATATGGCAAGCCAATGATGACAAGGATAGTTGACTGTCCTAGGAACCTTTTCCAAGCCTCAAAAATCGTGTTTTTAGAGGTTTATGGTTACTATTTTTTGGTACCTGGAAGGCCTGGCGTGTTTGACAGAAAAAAGGCTTAAAATGCTTCTGGGAATAGAATGAGGTCGACCTCCTGTAAAGCTAAGGTCGACGCAGCCTTGGAGAATGGCGTTTACAACGGTTTCTGGGAGACGCCTGAGGTCGACCTGTTGATGAGTAAGGTCGACATGTCCTGAAGAAATTGCCTGTATAATGGGTTCTGGAAGACACCTGAGGTCAACCTACTAATGAGGTAAGGCCGACCTGTCCTAAAGAAATTACCTGTATAACGGGTTCTCGAAGACACCTGCGGTCGACCTGCTGATGAGGTAAGGTCGACCTGTCCTTTATGCAATCTAGAATTTTCAGCTTCTTTTTGCCAAGCCCTTTCTTTCATCTTGGAGCATAATCTATGATGTTTGTTCTGCCAATATCCCTTCTCAATTCTCAAATTGACTTGCTTGCTTTCTCTTAAACTTGCAACTGAATTTCAGCACTTAAGGTACTCTTGGATCTGGAGCTTATGTTGCACTGCAGTTGGCTGGCCTTGTTTATACCCTTTGGTTCAATGCATCATATCTCATTACGCCATTGCATGATATCTTCATACTGCTCATCTTCATGAGGCCATACACTTGCCAGTGCTGAATTTGACCTGAACTACATATAACTTGACATCATCAAATGGAAAGTAGACTCATCAACGAGTCATAGTCAGACATCATCAAAACCAGAGGCACAACATTCTCCCCCTTTTTGATGATGGCAACTATGAGTCATTAAGATTTCATTATGAGTCATTTCTTAAAGAAGTATAACCATGAAATAAGCAATTATGACTCATCTCAAAACTTCTCCCCCTTTGCCATCACCAAGAGGACATAAATTAAGGCCAATTACAAATTCAGAAAATGCATTCAACAGGTAGCCAGATATGCATGCCTATGTTGAGACCTTTTAAATGTTACATCCCATGAGTAGCCAGATGCAAGAGCAGATTGTTGGGTCCCTTTGGATTGTAGAATCCCTTGGCTTGGCATAAATAGACCACACAAATTAGCATCGAATGCCATTAAGTTACAGAAGAACAGAATAGTCTGAAGCATGGGAGGCAAATTGTAGAAATATCCAAGGTTAGATGAAACAGGTATATGCAGGATATTTGGACATAGCAAGAAGATGTAATCAGAGAGTAGTTCGACAACCATTGAGCTGATTTGGTTTTAAGGTTTTCAGAATTTTTGATTTTCTATTTTTCAAATTTTTAATGCTTTCTATGCAATACATGGAGGAAGGAAATGCAAACCAACCAATTACATGCAGAGACCTGATTACCAATTGCTTAGAGAGATGTTGCTTTCATAGCAGCCAGGAGAGTCTATCACAGATGGTCCAGAGATAGCAACCAGGAGCATATATCAACAAGAAACCAATTTGTGTTAAGGACAAATGCCAAGACAGCCAGACAAAAGTTTGGACACAAGAGGTCGACCCTTGGAGTCGACACTTGGAATTAGAGAGGAACCAGATTCAAGAAAACTTAGGATGGGAGTACTTCAACCTGAAACCAAGTTCATAAATGCAGAGTTATAGATTTTTCAAAATCTTCAGTTACAGAATTCCAATGACAAAGCCCTTATCTTCAGATTGGTTTAAATCTGATGAATTCTGAGTTTCTCAAAAATAAGCATTTGAAAATTTTCTACATTCAAAAATTAATAGAAATGAATCAGAATTGCATATAGAAACAAAGTTAACCTCCTTCCATCCTACTCATTCAATTCCATTAGCCCCTTTGAAGGAAACAACAGTAAGTATTGAGGTTAAACACTTGAAGTTCCTGATTTTATCCATGGGGGCTATCATTTTCAAATTTTTCTCTTGATGCCAAATGTTGCTGTTTTTCAATTTTCAAGAACATCCAGGTGAGACATGCACCTTTTGATGTGAGAATGCACGTTGATTAGACGCCAGCACCCCCAGTTACTCAGTATAGCTCACAATTCTACTTTAATTAGAATAGAGGTAGCAAGACACTTTATGACTTTGTCCACTCCACTTCATTGATGAAGGGACTCGATTTCTCAGTGAAACAATTGCCATTGCTCTGCCTTAGAGCACTAAACGCAGTACACACCTTTTTACATAAGGATATACATTTATCAGACGCCAATATCTCCAGTTACTCAGTATGACTGAAATTCATTGCTTTCATTAAGTGTAGCCCTTTTTGAGACTATTAGGTCCCTTTTTGAAATCTTCGATTTAGACAAATGTTTAAAAATAATACTTCATGAAGTTACTCAATCAAAGATGCCTTTGTACTTAATATAAACTTTCAGATTTAAGAAGGCATTACATGTCAAAACATGAAGGACTGGTTAAGGTCTATTAAATTTGAATACAACCAATTTCAAGACCAGTTAACATTAAAACTCAAGAAGTCATTAAATTTAAACCAACAGTTTTCATGCCTTGGGCAATCATAGAATTCCATGAAGAAGGATTCCTCTTTTAAGGTTCACTCTGATGAATGAAATCAACAACATGTAGGAATTCTCACAAGAGTTCAAAGCAGTTCAAGGGATTTGGTGTATCAATGAGATTCAGATTTCAAGGTAGTTCAGACTCAAGCTGGAGCACAGCAAAAAAAATATGATGCAAAGAGCTGAAAAATACATTGAATGCACTTGGGTAGAAGAATGGAAGTAGGCAATGAACATCTCCCCCTAGAGTATGTGCAATGAGCTCAGATGCTATAAACATGAGTAAACACAGATCAATGAGCATCAGGCTAATTGGCGCGTCGACGCATGTACATCAGGGGGTCGACGCATAGTGCACAGACAGCAGCCAGTTTCGAAAGGAAATGAACTGGAAGGTCGACTCTGCATGATCTGAGGGTCGACGCGGTTGACAGACACAATGCAAAACAAAAGAGAGTTTAACAAGGATGGGTAAACATGCACATTGACATTTTACAAACATGACAAGGAAATTATCAACATGCTTGCAAGATAGTTTAACTCTCAGACTACTCCTCAAAAAGGTCCATTGTTCAAGAGGCACACACATGGGTTATACTAATGCACATGTGAGCAATTTATCAAAGCAAGGCAAGCTCCCCCTACAAATATGCAATCAGTCCACAAATCAACAAAGTATGCAAGGATACAGCCTGGACTTTTGTGATGACTCCCCCTTAACTTGTCCCTGGACTTCAGAGTGCATGAAAATCAACAAGGGGGTATGCATCCTATAACTTATGTGAACATTTGACCCACAGTACTCAGCGGAGAACTTGATCCAAAGATCCTCTCTCGCATAATGACAATTTCCAGTTGGAGTTAATCCAACCTTCCATAGATCACCAGCATACCTTTCAAACCAAAAGTGACCCCTACTAGGTTAGGTGCGGCAAATCAACCAACGTCAGAGATGGTAGCTAAAGATCGGGATAGAGATCCAGTGTGAGCTAACCGAGTTGACCCTGCTGCTTAATCAAGAGAGTGTAGCACATGCTAATATGTAGAACATATTTTTCAAAAAAAAACCTTTAGCATGAATACATGGGAGTGCATGAGACCACACAAGTGATGTTCAAAATACACATACACATGCAAGCTCAAAGTATTTGCAGTGCATTCTAAACTGAAGTGCACACTCTCAAACTCCCCCTTTGTCCAATGCTCATGGAAGATATAAGAATCAACCAACATATTATATGTCCACAAGAATGATGGGTTGAATTGAATGCAACCAAGACAAACATCATCAAAAACAATGGTTAATAATGATATATCAGAAGCTCAAATACCCATTTAAAGTCATATAATCCAATTAAGATATTCATCTTTAACCATGGGGGGTTTTCAATAGTTCAGGGAGACAGTTTCAGCTTGCATGATTTATTGGAAGCAAGAAAGAGCTAAACTGCAATAACCAAAGGAAGCCTAGCATACACAATTATCATAAGTTAAAAGTTTTATTCAAAAACCTATGCCTTGAGCTTTTATTTCTTGCTGATCCTTTGTTCAGCTCCAAGACACTCTGCATCCAAAATTCTCAGTTGAAATTCTTTGATACCCAAGATTTCTTGGATCCTTGATGGTCAGCATCACTTCTAACGTGTGAGTTTCTTTTCTTGGCTTCTCTCAGTTCATCACTTCTCATCCAATGACAGTTATCAAGCATATGTCCATGCTCACAACAGTAAAGGCAACACACATGATAATTCCCATTTCTCTTGTGTGCATGGCCATTGGTCTTTTGGGAATGAGCATGGAAGTTAACCTCTTTGGCATGAGAGTGGATTCTACCCTTCAGATGCCAACAGTCCTTGACTGTGTGGCTAATGTTTCCATAGTGAAAGCAGCAAGGAGGAATATTTCTTCTGGTGGCCTTAGGGTGCGTCGACCTGTCCTGAGGGGTGCGTCGACGCATCAGGCCAGTTCTGGGCTTCTGAACGGGAGTGTGCTAAGCATGCTTCCTCTTGGAGTAGACCTTTCCCTTGCCAGTGCTTCCTACATTGTTTCTCTTGTTCTTGCCTGCTCTTAGCTCATCATTCTCCAAGATAAAACAATCTTTCACAATGTGACCATGCATACCACAATAGAAACAATGAACATTCATTTTATGGGGAGCATGGTATTTAGCATTGGATTCCCCATCATGCATATCAGAACGAACAAATTTATTTTTCTGTTTTTGCCTGTGTTTTCTTTTTCTGATTTTTGTTTTGGTTTGGCTTTTTTCATTTTATGGGGAGCATGGTATTTAGCATTGGATTCCCCATCATGCATATCAGAATGAACAAATTTATTTTTCTGTTTTTGCCTGTGTTTTCTTTTTCTGATTTTTGTTTTGGTTTGGCTTTTTCTAGACAGCAAATGGCTCTGCGGGATGACCTGAGGTACGGGCTTCATTTGATCCAGAGACAAAAGAGGTGTATAACTTGTTCCCAAAGGACTTTTTATTTACAGGTTTATACCCCAAACCCTCTCTTTAAAAGTTCATTCTAGTCCTCAAAATTATGTCTAGATTATCTTTGCCCTGCATAAATTTTGAGAGTGAATTGTTCAGGTCTTGAACTTCATTTTCAAGTGAGGAGATATGTTGTTCTGCATTGTCCAAATCAACCTCACACCCATCCAGCTGTTCATTCAACATCTCATTCACTATTTTGCAGTGATCAAACTCTGTTTGGAGAGCATTCAGTTTTTCTGATTCAACAACACTCACAACCTTACCCTTTTCACATGCTTGAAGCTTAGCAAATAATTCATTGTTTTGCTTTTTCAAGTTTTCATTTTCTTCAATAAGACCCTTGTTTTCAGTCAAGTCTTGGTCATTTGACAGAGACTTAGATTCATCTTGAAGCTGTCTTACTGTTTCTTCCAATCAAGTTATTTCAGCTAGCAAGATTCCATTTTCATCTCTTAGGCATGCAATGTGTTCCTTATGTATATCTATGTCAATCATGAGAGTTTCATTCACTACCTCAAGATCAGAACATTTTTTACAAGGAGAGCTGTATGCAGAATTCCTTTCAAATTTCTTTTTCAGTTTTCTATTTTCCGATTTTAGCTTCTTGTATTGCTTAGCCAACTCATCATATGCATTTATTAATTCTTCAAAAGTAAAGTCCTATGAATCAAAACTTACCTGAGATGAAGATGGATTGCTTGGCTGATCTAGACTGTCGGCCATGAGGCAGTCTTGCCTTGTTCTTTCTTCATGGATCCTGGCGAGTCCATTCAGGATCTCCTTGGCAGAGCTACAGCTGGAGACAAAAGGGAACATGGAAACATCAATTGCCACTTTTATCAGTTTGAAGGCAACAAGGTTGTCAACATTTTTGGTCCTTTGTTCAGCAGACCATTAAGATGTATCTGATGGCAGCTTGTGCGGACCATGGTATATGAGAATCCATAACCTTGTATCAATGGAGTTGACAAAGGCACACATCTTCCCTAGCCACATGGTAAAATCAGAACTATCAAATAAGGGCGGGAAATTCATTGAAACTTTTTCAACGGATAAAGCCATTAAATCAAATGTACCAGGATCTTTCTTGGCAGATTATTAGATCTGAGTATAATAGAGCTTTGCTCTGATACCAACTGTTAGGTCCCCTGGGGTGCAACCAGATCTAGAAGGGGGGGTTGAATAGATCCTTCCAAAAACTTTGGCCCAATTAAAACCTAAATCAGTTGAAAACCAATCCACAGCTAGATGTGTAAAAGACACACTCTTTAATAAGGATAGTGGTTCCAACAGATATAGCTCAACCGAGAGAATACAAGACAATGCAAGAGGAGCAAGGGAAAGATGTTGGGAGGGCAGAGGTCGACGCAGCACCACTGTGAGGTCGACGCACCCTTTTTGTGAGTTCATCAGTTACACTGAACTGCTGCTCCTTACACTCCCAGTGAATACGTGAATCAGTACAACGGTGTGAGCTAGTATGAAGCTGGCTAGAGTATATGCTTAGAGCTCACAAGTACGGCACAAACTATGAAGATCTGAAACATGCAAACATCTATGAATAGGGATAGAGGAGATGGATCAATTGCACAAGAACACCCCTATTGCACCAGATGTTTTTAAGGTGGTTCGGTTGCAAACCCGCATCCTACGTCCACCCCTCACCAAACCGATGAGGCTTTAACACACGAGGAGGAAGTCCTCAACACACACACACATACACAAGATATGTCAAATGAGTCCTAGATGGTATGCTCGATACCAAGTGATATGGTGCTAGGCTCAGATTCAGAGGGGGGGTTGAATGAATCCCCTTTTAAATTTTGCCCAATTAAAACCTATAATAATCAGAGATGCAGAAAAAAAGTAAACTAGGATCTAACGAGACTGAAGGACAGAGATGAGCTCAATCAAGCTTAGAAGGTGCAATCACATACTGCTTTGGACATAGAGTGACAGTGGTGGGGACACGCGCCACACTTCACGACGAAGTACACGGATCTCGCCTGCATCCCTTTGGCTCGGCGATCACTTGGCGGACGAGCAGAGTTATCTTTAGTTATTTTATGCTTTAGGCCATGATGAGCCTTGGTTTAGTCCCTGCGTGGACACTTTTATTGTTATTGTGGACCTTTGTAGGCCAGTTGAGGCCAATTAGGCTTTAGTTGGGTCATTTTTGTGCTTTAGGTGAGAGATAGGGCTATTGGGCCACTTCTTTGGTTCAATCACTAGCCCATTTGGGCTGGCCGCCCACTCCCATGCTTAGCCCACCTTGGGATTTGCGCCCCCACCTCCTAGGGCTAGGGTTTTGGGCGTACCTTTCCTCTCCTCCAAGAGGAGAAGGTGGCAGCCGCCCCCACTCCTAGGGGAGGTGGCAGGCGTGAGCCTGGAGGCGGAGCGGACTGTGGGCTAGGGGAAATCGGTGATCCCATAGGAGTACCCATCCTTTCTAGTTTCTCCCTAAAGAGTTGCAGGAGTTCTGCGAGGGGGAGATCTCTCAAGTTAGGGGCATTCGGGGAGACTTGCTGGTAATCATGAGATTTAGTCTCGGGCCTAGACTCACACACAGGTGGCACCTTGCTCCTCCAACTATGATGTGCTCGGTTGGGGGTAAGAGGTGATGGGCGTTGCGGAGGTTGAGCCCTTAGAGTGGCCTTAGACTGACCGAGGGAGATAGGAGGAGTGGTAGTGCTCCTCGGGCTATGGGTCTCTGAGTAGGAGGCGAAGCGTTGGGGAGCGTAGATCTTCCTAAGTTTTACCTTCATCTCCTCCCATGAGTGTATGGGCTCTTGCCTCCAACCTGCCCTAAGACCTACTATGTGATCCCACACTTCCCTAGCTTGAGGTGAAAGTTGTCCCCTGGCAATGTTGACTCTCTCGGAACCATATATCCAATTCTTCTCAAAGTATTTTCCCATGGTAGCCTCCCACTTTAGATAGGCTCTAGGGCTCGATCCATCAAAGCGAAGGTCCCCATCTACAATGATGTCCAGGAATAGAGGGTCGGTCGGACCCTTGTGGAGGATGTAAGGAGTAGCCATGATGAAGCACCTGAGGACTCTAAATACACATGCATGCCCTAGGACTATGGAAGGGACATGTAGGACAACTAAGGGATGGGACTAGACACAACTCAAAATGGTGAAGGAAACTGGGGAAGAATACGGACTCAAATGTATCTAAAACAAACCTAATGACTCGCATGCAACTTAGACAAATCTAATGCCTCATTTGCACCCTAGACAACCTAAAGACTCAAATGACCTAAGACCCCAATTTGTTAGAATAAACTGGTTCCCTAAGCTCTGATACCACTTTGATGCGGGACGGGACCGAAATGGGCTAAGACCTACGAATGCAACAAGTGCGACCAGCACTCGCACGCCAAAGGTAAGCCGGGCGGCTGACCTCCGTGCCGTTCCTCCGGGTGGAGGCGTCTCTCAACAAGAAATCCAAGCCCACAGCCGTCCCTATGAGGGAAGCGTAGGGATCTCAACGGCTAAGGAACCACCGTGCGCCTATGGGAATCGAGTCCGAGCTCGGCGCTCGACTAGGGCCACGGAATGGGTGCTCAACTCTCAATCACGCGGTGAATAGCAAGCTAGCTAGGATCCTACGCGCTCACGCGACATATAGAATAGTATACTAGTAAAGCAGAGTAACAGAGTAGGAGCGTCGCGCGTACCTCCACGCCTAGGCGTGGGGAAGAAACCCCGGCCGAGAACAACAACCCCGATACACATGACAAACAATAATACACATCCAGCCAAAATGCCCACTCCTCGCAGGGAGATAACAGGATACAACAATAGACTTCGGGGCTGCCGATGCACGGGCTGACGGGCGGCACTCATTGAAGGGGTGGCCGCGAGGAGGACCCGTGCGGCAGTCGGCAGATTCGCAGCAACGCGCGACTCGGCGGCGAACGCTCCCACGGCTTGGTCCGGTGTCTGATTGAGGCGCCGTCAGCGAGGGCGCGTAGCTGGGTCACGGGAGGAAGCCTCGGCTAAAGGGGGCGCTCAGATTCGCACCGAGGTGGCCGTGAAGTCACCTGCAAGTCGTGACTGGTTTCCTGCACACAGAACAGCGCGCTCGCGCGGTAAAACTGATAACTTGTTGCTCCAGGAGACGAACGGGGCACCGCTTGAGGGAGGACGTCGGGGACGCAAGGCAGTAGGCCCCGACCGAAGGGCTCAGTCAGATCTGGTCGAGGTTGGCCGGGAGAGCCTCTGCAAGTCGTTGCTGGTTCGGGGGTCGGATTGCACAGGTTGATCTGCGCGGCCCCACGAGATTTGACGCCACGCTCAGCACCGACGTCAAAACGAGGCGTGGTTGGTGGCGTTAGAAAGAGGACGATGAGAGGTACGATCCCTGAAGATACCAGCTCCAAACTCGCAGTTTTCCGCTCTGGAGAATTTTCGCAAGAGGGCGGGCAGAACCTGGCTCGCAGAGAGAGAGGGTCCTGCGCGAGCTCACGAAGAAAATCGCCACGGGCGGTGCCGACCTCGGATCGAGACGAAACCAAAGCCCACGCGTTTCCGACTTGTAGAAGTACCTCCAGAAAAAAGGAGAGGACCAGATTCGACCGGAACCGGATGGGGGCACCGCTGCAACTCGGGATAGAAATCTGACGAGCAGATTCGAGCACTTGTGAAGGAGATGAGGGAAGATAGAACCTCGGCGTCGCACCGAGGGATGGGGAGTCACACCCCGGGGTTGATCCCGTCGCAGGATCAAGGGAGGAAGAAGGGGCGCAGCCACCAAGGAGTCATGCTCACTAATAATTCTTCATCATCTTTTCAAAGAAAATAATACAAGCTTTTATATGGGGAGGGGAGATGCTAGGATGAAACCCTAGCCAAGAGGGGGAAAGGGGGGGTGCGCACATGGCAAGGGGGAAAGGGGGGGGGTGCGCACATTGTCTAGGGGGAAAGGGGGGGACGCACAACTCCTAGATTCTAGGAGGGAATTGGGGGAAGGGGGCGGCCAAAGGAGGAGGGGGGGTGGTCGGATGGGGAAGGGAAAGGGGGGTGTGCGCACTCCACTCCTACAAAGTAGGAGTGGGGGCGGCTGCCACCTTCTCCTCTTGGAGGAGAGGAAAGGTGCGCCCAAAACCCTAGCCCTAGGAGGTGGGGGCGCAAATCCCAAGGTGGGCTAAGCATGGGAGTGGGCGGCCAGCCCAAATGGGCTAGTGATTGAACCAAAGAAGTGGCCCAATAGCCCTATCTCTCACCTAAAGCACAAAAATGACCCAACTAAAGCCTAATTGGCCTCAACTGGCCTACAAAGGTCCACAATAACAATAAAAGTGTCCACGCAGGGATTAAACCAAGGTCCATCATGGCCTAAAGCTTAAAATAACTAAAGATAACTCGGCTCGTCCGCCAAGTGATCGCCGAGCCAAAGGGATGCAGGCGAGATCCGTGTACTTCGTCGTGAAGTGTGGCGCGTGTCCCCACCACCTTCTTTTGGAAATATCGCGAGACACGCTTTTGATATACTGAAACATGATTGGCCGCATTCAACCTCTTCTCGTCTAAGAGTTCCAGTTGGACTAGCAACGTCTCTCGATGTTCGTCAAGATTAAGTTCCTTATCCAGCTGCACCCTTAGGGAAGGGATCAGAATTTCATACGGGAGCACCGCTTCCATTC
The DNA here is from genome assembly GCA_022559845.1 of Amorphophallus konjac. NCBI lineage: Eukaryota > Viridiplantae > Streptophyta > Magnoliopsida > Alismatales > Araceae > Amorphophallus > Amorphophallus konjac. Next base: position 117,566,421 of record CM040125.1, read on the forward strand.
CATAGGTGAGGGCGAAGGGCGTCTGCCCTGTGGGAGTGCGGACGAAGTGCGGTAGGCCCATAGAGCTTCTATCAATTTGTCGGCCCAATCAGCAAATTTATGTGATTCGCATGTTTTCTTGATAATTTTAAGAAGGGTCTTATTCGTGGCCTCAGCCTGGCCATTACCTTGGGGGTAGTATGGTGATGAATGATGCAAAACTATATTGAATTTCTTACAGAGGTCCTGGAGTTCTTGTGAGATGAATTGAGGCCCGTTGTCAGTGACGATGCTGCTTGGCACTCCAAACAGCGAGATAATGTTCTTCATGATGAAGCGGCACACTGTGGTGGCTTTGATTTCTGCATAAGCTTCAGCTTCGGCCCACTTGGTAAAGTACTCCGTAGCCGTCAGAATGAAGGATTTCTGTTTAACAGCAGAATTCGGATCACCGAGGGGTCTGATGATGTCAAATGCCCACATAGAAAATGGCCAGGGGGCCGTAATAGGATGAAGAGAAGAGGCTGGAGCGTGGATTTTGTCGGCATGGATTTGGCACTGAAGGCACCTACGGACATAGGTGGAGCAATCTTCTTCTAAAGTAGGCCAGTAATAGCCCTGCCTAAGAATCTTCTTTGCCAAGGCCTGTCCGTTTACATGCCCTCCACACTCGCTGGAGTGGGCTGCTTCCACGACTTTCCAAGCTTCTTCATCATCTAGGCACCTCATTAGAACTCCACTCAAAGCCCGCCTATACAATTCACCGGCGATGATCGTGTATCTGGCGGCGACTCTTCTAATGGCTCTTCGCTGCTCAGCGTTGGCTGTTTCTGGAAATGTACCATCCTTGCAGTATTGCTCGATCTCATAAAACCACGGCAATTCTTCCTCTTCAATGATCTCCTCGAGCTTAGTCAATGAAACCTCTTTTATTTCCTCCCTTTCTATTTTCTTCTCTACGGACATCCTAAGATTGTTGAACCAGGGATCCTGCAGGGAAGGAACGTCTAGCCTTTGGACCACAATGGTCTCAGTGGCGCGACTTAGGGGGAGTGATAGGGAAGAGGCGAGCGACGCAAGGGCGTCGGCCAAGATATTCTGAGAGCGAGGAGTGTGAATATAGACGAGTTTCCTGAATTGCCTGGCCAAGAGCGTGACCAGATCCTGGTAGGGTTTGAGCTTAGGATCGCGGGTGCGGTAGGTTGACAAAACTTGACGCAGCACCAGCTGGGAGTCTCCTATGATGTTTAAGTATCACGCGCCCAAGATGTAGGCGTGCTTCAGACCGGCAAGGAGAGCCTCATACTCGGCTATATTGTTGGTGGCGGGGAACGAGAGTTGATATGCCACGGGGATGGTTACCCCTTCTGGAGTAAGGAGAACGGCGCCGACTCCGCTGCCCTGGGAATTAAAGGCACCATCGAAGTGAAGGGACCAAAAAGGAAGATGAGTGATCACCGCCAGGTGTTCATCGGGGAATTCGTCCTGAATGGAATCGGTGCGAGGGATAGGAGAATGAGCCAGGTGCTCGACAATAGCATATCCCTTAATCACTTTCTGTACGATGAAGGTGATGTCGAACTGGGAAAGAAAGCTTTGCCAGCGAGCTAGCCGGTTAGAAAGGATCGGCTTTTCCAACAGGTAACGGATGGGGTCCATTCTAGAAATGAGCCTAACCTCGTGGGTAAGAAAATAGTGTTTAAGCTTCTGCGCTACCCACACTAGTGCTGCACAGGTCTTCTCCATAGCAGTGTACTTGGATTCAGCAGGATTAAATAACCTTGAGAGATAGTACGCCGCCCTTTCTCTTCCTTCATCGTCTACCTGTGCCAAAATAGCTCCTAGGGAGTCCTCAATTACAGAAATATACAAGATCAGGGGTTTCCCGGGGATGGGTGGTTGTAGAACCGGGGGATTAGAGAGGTAAACCTTGAGTTCCTCATAGGCCTTCTGACATTGTTCATTCCATTCAAATTTCGTGCCTGCCTTTAACAATTCATAAAACGGGCGGCATCTTTGCGAATGCTGAGATATGAATCTCCTGATAAATTGCAAACGCCCGATCAAACCTCGAAGCTCAGTGACGTTCTTCGGCGGTGGCATTTCCATGACGGCCTTTGCCTTGTTGGATCGATCTGAATCCCCCGTTTACTAACTATAAACCCGAGCAATTTCCCTGATGCAACTCCGAACACACACTTCTTTGGATTCATCTTTAACTTGTATTCCCTAGACCTTTGCAATACCTTGGCTAGAATGGCGGGGTGCTCTTCTTGTGACCTCGATTTGACTAAAATATCATCCACATAAGCTTCTAAATAAACGTGCATCATATCGTGGAAGATAGCCATCATCGCTCTTTGGTAGGTGGCACCTGCATTTTTCAACCCAAATGGCATAACGACGTAGCAGTATGTGCCCCAAGGTGTGGTGAACGAGGTCTTTTCTTGATCCTCCGGAGCCAAAAGGATTTGGTTATACCCCGAGTAGCCGTCCATGAAGGAGAGGGCTTCGTACCCAGCTGTATTATCGACCAAGACATCGATGTGAGGAAGTGGAAAATCATCTTTCGGACATGCCTTGTTTAAGTCCCTGAAGTCAATACAGATTCGAATTTTACCATCCTTCTTCATCACCGGGACTATGTTTGCCACCCATTGCGGGTACAGCACCACTCTAATGAACCTGGCCTTATGCAATTTATCGACTTCTTCCTTAATCCTCAAGACCATCTGCGGGTGAAATCTCCTTGCCTTCTGTTTAACGGGCGTTGCCCCTGGTTTGAGAATCAGCCTGTGTTCGACCAATGCGGGGTCAAGGCCCGGCATGTCTTCGTAGGACCAGGCGAAAGAATCGTTGTACTCCCTCAAGACTTTGACAAGTTCCTCTTCGATTGGAGGAGGGAGATTGGCGGAAATAAGTATGGGCCTGGGGTCCTCTACTGTTCCGAGGTTAATTTCTTTAGTGGATTCATCCACTGCTACGGAAGGCTCGTCGAACTTCTTCAAGCCTTGGGCATATAGGTCGGCAGTGTCATCCATTTCATCTTCCTCATCATCAGCTGGGTCTTTCTCATTCACAATTTCATATACTCCTAGTCCATCCTTGCTCCATACCTCATCAATTCCATCATCATCTTCCAGGATAATTGCGGTCTCCACAAATTCTGGACACTTCAACAGAGCATGACATCTCCCAGCCAAATCTTGTAGAAACCTATCGGGGATGGTTTTGGGAGGACGCGTTACGGCAGGTGCCGCAGACGTGGACGGGCTGACAAAACTCGAACTAGATTCTACCCTGACTGACTCGACCATCCTAGAAGACTCTGTACACTGTACATCTAATCTAGGGGAGAAGAAATCTACCGGAAAAGAAATAGGGGTCTCGCGCCCCTGGGGATCTGGGCAGAACATAGCGTAATCTTCCATGGAGACCTCCGTTTTGAAATTGGCATTTTTTTTTGGAGGCCGGAGGTGATCACACAACAGGAGGAAGAAGGCGGAGGAGGAAGAAGCTGCATGGGGAACAATTCTGGGAAGATGTAGTCAAAGAAAGGGTCAGAAGACTTAAACCACATTTCATGGAGCTGAGCTCCTGGAGGAGGATGAGTGAATAGGGTTGATAGGTCAATGGGCGGGCAGCGCCCGCAAGCACATGGAACGAATAGAATTTCAGGTCTCTCCGCAAAGTACGGGTCGACCAGGAGTGTAGGGGAATGGGGAACAGAATCCAACTGTTGAAACCAGGAAGCGAGACGGGATGGGGACGTAGAATAAGTAGTGGCGGAGCTCCCCATCTTCCGGGGCCCCTGGCGGGCCAATGGCATCGGAGGGCGCTTTACCAGTTGCGTCTCCTTCTTCTTTGGGTCACCCTCTTTTTCACAAAACATCCTTGTAAAGCAATTAGCAAAGTCTTCCAAGTCACCGGCTAGCTCTTGCGGTGGTGGTGGCTGATCGGCAACAACACAAGCTTCATCTATCTTTTCTTCAAGGCTGGATGGCGAGGTCTTCAAGGTGCCGGGCTGCAACGGACCCTTCACAAAATGTTGCCGGTAATCCCAGGTCAACGGCCCAGAGTCCCCAAGCATTGACATGGAGGATTCATGGTAGTCGAGGCCCCGGCGGCCCATCTTCCTCCCCTTGGGAACGGGGTTGGTTCTGCCCTGCAGTTGTGCGCCGAGTCCTCGGCCTGGCTGATAGCCCAATTTTAGAATTAGGTGCCACCCTTTGGAGTCTCTCATCTTGGGCTTAACCTTCACATTGATTGGTGCAGCGGTGGGCTTGCACGACGCATATGCCCACGAATAGTTTAAGTCCATGACAGATAGAACAGGCCTGTTACTCGGCCACAGTGTGGGCAGAATCTTGGCCGCTATGGCGTCAACGTTTTGAACTGTGGAAACACTTTTCACTTTGACCACTCGCCCTTGGAATGGGAACTTCAGACACTGGTGGGCGGTCGAGGGGACGGCGTTCAAACTATTCAACCATGGACGACCCAGAATGGCTTTGAACATTGGGTCTATGTCCAACACATAAAATTCTACATCCATCACTAAGGGCCCTAGCTCGGCCTGTACAGTTACCACCCCGTGACAAGCACGTCTGGAGTTATCATATGCGGCTATCGTGGTTGGTGTCGGCTTGAGCATGTCCTCTGATATGTTACAAGCACGAAGGGTACTCAATGGGCAGACATTTATCGACGCCCCTGTGTCCACAAGGGCGGATTCCACGGCCGTTTTGTTTAGAGAGATGGTAATACATAACGGCATCTGCCGTGTCTCAGGAGGAGCTAGCTCTGACTCAGCAAATGTAATAGAGGGCCCCTTTGTGATCGTGGCCAAAACCGCGGGTAGGCTATCCACTGCCACATCTTCACTCACCATAACTTTCTGTAGGAAGATTTTCAGGGCGTCTTGGTGGAGTGGCGACCTCTTGATTAGTTCTAACACTGAGATTTTAGCCGGCAGCCGGTCTAAGTGCTGTAATAAGTCATATCTTGTGCCCGGCACCGGGTCCATCTCTTCTGGTTCAACTGTAGGGGAGGAAACTGTAGGGTTTGGTGCAGATGCACCTGGGGAAGGAAAAATTCTTTAGAAAGGACGCCTGCTCCGAAGGGCGCATTGCGAAGCTTGCACGGCCTAGACTGGGCCCCCGCTTGGCCTGGTGGGGCAGGTGAATGGCGTGGAGGTGGGGGTGAGGATGACTGAAGTGGGTTTAATGGGCCCTGGTGGAGGGGAAATGGGTGAAGGGTTAAGCTTAGGGGAATTGATGGGAGGCGTGGCGGGTGGTGGTGAAAGGACGGACGGAGTAGAGGGGAATGTAGCGGGCCTAAGAGGCGACACGGAGGAAGTGACGGGCGGTGTAGCGGTAGATCTAAGGATGGAGGGGATGGGAGGTGTGGGAGAGTAGTGGTGGTGTAAGGCCAAGAGATGGGCGGTGGTCTCATCATCAAACGTCCATCCAGCGTTGGGGGCTGGGCACTGGACCAAATTCACTTGTGCTGGAGCCGGTGCCGGCGGTTGCTGTTGTTGCGGAGGAGCGGGCTGATGCACTGGCATGGGATTTTGATGGATCCCAAGGTCTTGCTGCTGCGGTTGAGGTTGCGGTTGCTGCTGGGGCTGTTGCTGCTGCTGCTGCTGGGGCACCGCCTGTTGCGGCCTGGCCTGTCTCTGTCTCTGTTTGATATCCTCAATTAGTTGGCGCATCTGGGCCCAATCAATCCTCTGGCCCTCATGCAAATCATACACCAGGTCTCTGAACTGATAGCATCGCTCTATCGTATGCCCGGGTTGCCGATGGAATATACAATATCGGGATTGGTCGGCAGCCAGATTCCAGTTCGGGCGTTCAGGAGGCAGCTGGAGGTCACCGGTATACATTAGAGCAGAGAAAATATCTGGCAAGGTCTCCGGAAGAGGGGGGTAATGAGCCCTTTTTGGAGCTGGTCGAGCAGAGCCGTAGGTGGGGGGTGGAGGAACACTATTGTATTGCGGGGGCCGCTGAGGCTGTTGAGGTGGCGGAGGTGCCTGTTGAGGGTATTGCGGGACTTGGAAGGCAGGCTGGGGAACTGGCGGAGCGGCGAACTGGGGGTTACGCTGAAGCGGTGGGAAGCGGGGTGGAGCGGCTTGTTGGGGGAACTGCACGGCCTGGACTTGCTCGTTAATTTGTACCCCCTCAGTGACGGGGCCCTGGGTTTTCTTGGTGGCTTTGGGTTTCTGGGCCTCGAATAAAGAATGGATGGGGGAGTCTTTAAATTGGGTCTGAATAAACCTAGCTCTGCTGTATAGTTGGTGCATGTTTGAAATGTCATTCATTGCCAGAATGTTTCTGAAAGTTGGCGTAGCATTGGAAATCAACAACTTCACTTTCTCCTCTTCTGGAATCTGCCCGGGCACCCGTGAGGCCATCTGTCTCCAGCGGTCCGCATAGGTTGCGAAGTCTTCCTCCGGCTTCATCCTCTCCGCCACCAGGTCAGTGAAAGAGTACTCGGGTCAGACCCGATCCTGAAACCTCTGTATAAACCTCTCCTTGACGGTCTTGAAATTCTCAGCCTCCTCCATAGGCAAGGTGTAGAACCATTCCAACGCGACCCCCTCCAGAGACCGACGGAACAAATAGGCCATCAAACGATCATCCTGCTGGAACTGCGCAGACTCGTACAAGAACTCCCGGACATGGATGAATGGGTTTCCGTTCCCATCGTATTTGCGGTACACGGGGAGCTCCGACTGGGAAGGAAGACGTAGGTCCCTGAAGTTAGGGATAGGGACATCGGCTAGAGATTGCGGGCCGACTCGCTTGTGGAGGAGATCAATTTGTTGCTGCATAGCAGCCCACTTATCAAGAATTTCCCGCTCCTGGGAAGGAGGGGGAGGAGTAAGAGGAGCGGCACCTGGATAGGCGACCAAGGGATAAACTGACGAAGGAGGCGGCCCGTAAGAGGGATAATGGGCTGAGGAAGGTCCCATATCCGTATGAGCCACCTGGGCCGCCCCTGACTGTGACCTAGCGAAGTCCGCCGGGGCCTTGAGGGCCTGAGGCGATGGAGAAATTGTAGGGTACAACTCAAGATAAGGAACAGAGGGGATCGGGGATTTTCCTTTATCAAGTTGCTGATGGACCGATGTGGACGCCTGGCCCATTTCTATATTGGGGTAGCGAAGGTTCTGAGGGCGGACCGGAGTAAGGTCAATGGGAGCCGCAAAGGTGGTCCCGACCACAGGAGATGAAGTGGCGACACTGGCCGTGGCATGAGCCGGAACTGAGGCCGGGATCGCCCCCTTGCAAAGCTTGTCTGATGAGATGGAGTTGGGTGGGGTCCAACTGGGCCATCATATTGAGGATCATACTGGCTGAATTCTGATTGGGCGGATTTGAAAAAGAGGGTCGGGGACCCTCGCTCAGAGAGGTCGGGAGTGAAGGGGCCGTCCCCTCTCCCCCTTGCAAGTGGGTGACCCTAGGTGGGTCCTCAAGGAGACCACGAGGAAGGGAATCCTCGTGGGCCTGAGAGAAGTCATACGATGACATGGAAGAAGAAGAATCGAACAAGGGGTTGGAGTAGGAATGGAAATAAGAGTCAACCCTAGGAGATGATCGTGGGGGCAGAAGGCAGCCCCACATACACCAAGACACTTGCTACTAGAACAAGCAACACTAAATCAATCAAATCTACCAATCAAGTAATAAGCATATAATGGAGCAAGATGAGAGCAGAATCACTCAATAATGCAATCAAGTTCTTAAAATGATGCTCGTCAGTTCCTTATATCTTTGGGTTTGAACCTTAGTGGATTAATGAAAATATCAATTCTCTCGACCACTAGGTGCCTGATTGGGATGAGAAACGAGGAACTGTGTGACCCGATCGGGACCTCTCACTCGCGAATGCAACCCTAGACTGGGGTGGATACGGTACAACCGGCCCGGCGTCCGTGTGGGAATCCACGGCTCACGGGGGCTTACGGAGGTCCTCAGCAAGGTCCCTAGTTGGCTCCAAGGAATATGGAGACGAGAGGAAACCCTACCTCGGTAGGAATGCAACTAATATGGGAAGATGTCGATGCTCCTATGTGCACCGGAGTGCATGCACAAACTAGCCTAGCAGCTATCAATCAATGAGCGAGTATACACATGAGTAGTAAAAACATGGTGATGCAATGATAATAAGATGGCAGGGGGGAGCCAATGAACAGCACCAGGATCAATATATATATCAGCCGAAAAAAACTAAGCAAGATGAAATAAATGCACTGCAACAGGAGATGTGCGGTCCTCCTCTGACCGCTCTAAGTACACAGGCGGTTAATATCCAACCGTAGTTGATGGGAGGAAAGCAAGGGAAATACCAGACAGACGGCCGATAGTCAACCGCTCACGTACTTGAACCGCCGCCTCACAGGCGTGTATCTGCCACCCAAAAAGTATAGCGTACCTGTGCCTGGGCTCGGGACGGCTGTGTGAAAGCCGCTCAAACGGATGGACGGCGTCCAGGGAGCCGTCTGTAACAGGAAAGGCCAGGGTAGATAATCCTGATGGCAGAGTATATGAGCGGTGGAGTATCAACCGTACGTATGGGTCGACGGCTCTGGATGAACCGCGTGTGCGCCAGAGGACAGAAACCGCATTCAACCTGTAAATCACTCCAAGAGGAAAACCTTGACAACGACTAAGAAGGGTCAGCAACTCAAAAGCACGATGGGCATTAGGCATCCCACCGTGATCGCCACAAAAGGGGTGTAGATATATATTTCTCTCCTCTCTCCTTTTCACTACGGGTCAAAGTGCGTCAAGTGCATGAGACAAGTGAGAGAAAGAAGAGAAGATAGGGAATAAAGCAAAGTACCGTGATCGCCACCAAGATGCCGTACGCGATAGGCACGCCGTACCTTGGAAAATGGAGAGACAGTCACTTTAGTGCAGCACTGAGGAATGCACGGCTCCCTTAGGACCGCCTTATGTTGAGCGGTCTTACGATAGACCGCCCCAGGACGCTGCGAGGGACGCGGGAGGAACTGCTGCAGTGAGATGGACGGCGCTAGAGAGACCGCGTTCCAGGGAAGAACGGTCGTTGATGCACTGCGCGTACCGTTGAACGGCCGGAGGATAGCCGCTCAGTACCTTCACTCAGCAAGTTGAGAAGGGCTCGACCTCCACCCTCTCCGGCCGGCCAGAGGGGATGGGCCTCGTGCTGATTAAGTGCTGACCTGCGAAACAATGTAGAGACACAGGAGAGACACCTAGATTAGACCTAAATAATGTAGTATGCATTCAAACGAGAAGAATTAAGCATAAACAAATGAAAAGGGGAATACCTGGGGGGTTTTAAACCCCTAGGGTGACAAAAAATGGGATGGTTGTGTGCATGATAATGAGAAGGAGGGGGTACGCGGGTGAGAAACAATGCATGCAATGAAGGAAAACGACAAAGCTACGGAACGAAAGACTACGAAGACTGGGCTACTCCCTTGACCGGAGGCTCGTGCGGACGTGGAGAGCCTCCCTCCTTGGTGCTAGGTCGCTCAAAAATGCGGCAGGGCTTCGCCGTCGACCAAAATCTCCCCCCTTTTTGACGTCTGGCCGTAGGGTCTATTTATAGAACCTCGAAGGCCAGCCTCGAAATCAGGGTTTAGAGACTTTTTCAGGTCGAACTCTCAAAAGATAATTCGTAGATAATATCATAATCTTCCATCCAGATGAAACGGCATCAAAAATGGTTGATTATCCGCAGAGAAATCATCAAAATAAGTTGGGGATAAAACCATGGAATAAAAGGGATAAAATCAGTTGAAAATCGACAGCCGACGTCTTGTACGGTCTTACGATAGGCCGCTCAATGGATGGGCGGTCTTATTCGGACCGTCCATCCTGTCGGTGGAAACTAGAATAATCAGAAAATTTTCCCAACTATCTCTGGAACTGGCCGAAATGTTCGCCGTTGGACTCTGAACATATGAACGGTTGTATTGAGACCGTTTTAGTTTAGGGCGGCACAAACATGACCGTTTAACCCTGTCGGTGATAATTCGAATCATTTGGATAATTCTCTGAGAAAATGGGCGCGCGTAGGACTCTGAGATATAGGCGGTTGGAATAGGCCCGTCCATGAGATTGAACGGTCCTAATAACACCGCACAAAAGCCTGTCGGTGAATATTTAGAAAATCCTCAGAAATTAGCCAAAATATATGAATGGCCCATCTTCAACCGCCCACCTTCTGAACGGCTGATGTGAAGCCGTTCATGCCCTTAGGCACTTGATTCTCGTAAAATACGTTCAATTGACCAAATCCAAGGCCCATTAAGCCCCGAATCACCACGAATTGCATCAAGGAGGGAGACGACCCATAAAACGAGCCCGAGTCATGCCACAAAATGGCCCAGTGAATGATGAACGACTCGAGGCATCAACTAATGGGAGTAAGAGAAACGGCTCGAATTATCGGTATAAAACGGGTGTCAACACATGCCAGCAACGAATGTATGGACTTAGAATGCATGAGACAGCAATGTATAGACTTGCACGAGCAGGCGACAATGTGCAGACTTGATGCACAAACTATGCACATGAACACAGATGTACAGACTTTAGTGAATGCATTCTATGCAAACGATGTACAGACTTTGAGAGCAATGCAGGCTGTACAGACTTGACGAGCATGAAGCAAAAGGGTTGCAACGATGTACAGACTTCACCTAAGCAAGGGCTGTACAGACATTGGAATGTACAGACTTTGAGTGATGTACAACCATATCGATGTATAGACTTTGGAAGACGATGCATGCACAAGCCAACGATGTATAGACTTTGCCAATGTGAGACACTGTGCAGACTTTGCATGAATGCGACATCAATGTATAGACTTGCAGCGCGTGCAGGGACAATGTATAGACTTGATGTGGCTTCAAAGCAACCATGATAGTGTACAGACTTGTTTTGTGCAACACAAAGAGGCTGTACTGACTTCACCTGAGCATTGGCAAGAGATGCATTGGCTGTACAGACTTGATGTGCCTAAAGCAGGGCAATGTACAGACTTGAGATCAAGGGATGCACAGCCATTGGAATGTACAGACTTTGGATGAACTGTGCGAGGCAATGTATGGACTTGAATGCGTGCACAGGCTGTACAGACTTTGACAGTGTGTATAGACTTTGATGCCCAAATGCAATGTATGGACTTAGCGTGAAAGCGAGAAGATGCTAAGTGAGACGGAGCTGGCTGTACAGAGTTTGAGAGACGACGATGCTATACAGACTTTGATAGCGTGAGACGCTGAATGAGATGGTTGGATGTACAGACCTTGAACGTGTGTGTGCTAGATAATGTATAGACTTGATAAATGATGTGTGCACAAGGAGAGACGATGCATGAGACGATGCATGCACAAGGGGTGTACAGACTTGGTCTTACAATGTGTAGACTTGTCAATGCAATGTATAGACTTAAAGTTGATGCACAAACACAACTGCAAAGAATGTATAGACTTTGTGCAATGTGTAGACTTCGCATGCATGTGAATGTATAGACTTTGCAGACTTGCTAGCATGCGAATGTATAGTCTTTGTGTTTGCAGTGTGCATGCTATGAGCAATGTATAGACTTGATGAAGGATCGCACAGCCAAGGATGTGTAGACTATGCAGCGATGTGCAGACTATGCAGCAATGAATGTGCAGTCTACAGGCAATGTGCAGACTCTATTTTGCAAGCAAAACAGTGCATGGCTGTATAGGCTTGAATGCATGGACTTGTACGTGCTGACTCTGTTACATGAATGCATCGACCAGATGTCAGACAGATATAATGGAATGTCATTCACAAGCACACATTCACAATTACATGAACACATATGAATGCACTTAAATGAATCAACAAGGTCTTTCATGCACACATGCATATGGTGACTTATAGTGTTTGCTATCATCAAAACCACAGGGGCACAACAATCTCCCCCTTTTTGATGATGGCAACACTATGAGTCACACTGACTCAAGTCAAAAACATTCTCCCCCTTTGACTTCAGCAAAAAGACATTAGTTAGAGAGAGGAAAATTAAGCAGGTATGAAACGATTGATATAACATTTCTCCCTTTAACTACATGAAAGCACATTCTTCCCCAAAGAGCAATATGACTCATACCAATTTCTCCCCCTTTGTTTTTTTAAAAAAAATCATGGGAGAGGTATGAATGCAGAGATGCAGATGCAACAAGAAATGCAAGAACTCCCCCTAAATTTATGAATGCAAGACAATTCTCCCCCTTTAAGAATTTCTATGCAGCATGATTCATATGACAAGGAAGCTCCCCCTCAATAAATGGAACCTTATGAAATGAATGAGAAGGATACCACAGGGGCAATCAAGGATAAGTTCAGGTCATGATGAATCAAGGACAATGAGGAAAAGAATTTCACTAAGCTCCAAACACAAGGATATCAACAAGATTTTCAAGGAGATATCAATCTCATAAATCCAAAACATAAGTATTCAAAGTCTTCCATTATAAGGGCTTATGAATGAACTTTATTGATCAGCAGGGTTTAAAAATGTTGTATGCTAAGTTTGTCAATAAAATTCTATATTTATATCTAAAATCACGGTTTAATAACAATGAACCAAGCCCTCATATTTATATCTTGATTAATCTCCCTTTCTCTTACACAATCAAATTTATTGACTTCTTTCGAAATTACATGCACTAGTATTGAGATCAAGCAATTATGAAGTCATATGATTTTGTCTAGGGTTGTAGCAATTTAATTTTTACATCAATATTCAAATATTGTAATTTGTTCAACAAATTTTCATGCTACAAATTTTACGAGCACTCTAGTTCAGTGTACACCTTGTAACTAGAGGATATACGTTGATCAGACGCCAATATCCCTAAGCACTTAGTGTAACTAACAGTCATGCTTTATATGAATAGAGATAGCATTTACACATCATGACACACTACAAATCATTTCTTTAATGAGTGAGATGTATTACTCAGTGTGCATGCCATTGCTCTGCTTGATTATCAATCATTCTTAAGCAGAGTTAACTATGGCACCTCATGACACAGTCCTTTGGACATGGTTTCTCAGTGACCAAAGTCATTGCTCTGACAATTTACCCTTTAGACATTTCAGAAAAACTCATTTGCTTCAAATCAATACTAATTTCATGTACTTAACCAAATAAAGCCATGTATTCAATAGTGCAGATTTCAGAAGTTTTTACAAGACACAGCATGAAACAGTTGGTTAAAGTTTATTAAACATGATTCAGATATTTTTTAATAGATTTTAAAGTCAAACTCAATGAATACATTAAACTTAAACCACCTGAGTTATTTCAGACATTCATAAAATCGTATAATGGAAGATTCCTAGTTCAAGAGTTTTCAGATTTGTGATTTAGACATGCCCCATTGAAATCTTCATGAATGGCTGATAGAAGAGGTTCAGCAAGAATAAGTGATTTTGAAGCTCAGTGTTTTCTGAGATGATCAAGGTTTATCAATAGAATCAATAAAGAGGATATGCACACCAAGCAAGATAACATGAGGTCTGGCAAGTTTCAGGATTTTCAAGGATAACATGCAATGAATTCAGACAAGTGTATGCATTTGACAAAAATCTGCATGCAATGCATTGACTCCCCCTGACAATATGCATTCAATCAATCTTTTTGGCATTTTCAATGTAATGAGATGCAATGCAATTAACTACATGTATGCAAAGACATGCAAAGACTTCAACAAACTCCCCTTGAAAACATGCAATGTTTTGCCATGAGAACAGAACATATATCTTTGTGACTCATGCACATTCAGACTACCCTATCAAGCAATATGACCCATGGTACTAAAAAACCATCTCACACATAGTAAGAGCCTCCAGACAGATTTCACCTGCATTTTAGTAGCTTACTATTTAATATACCATAGTGGTCAATCATGATAATTCAACATGCAGTCCTATATGCAATCCAGATTTTTAGTGAGCTATGCAACAGACAGATTTCAAACAACATTCATATGCAGTTTAGATTTTCAGAAATTGCAAGTTTTATTCCCATTTCAATATCTAAACAGACAATTCATATGAGCATTGAGAGACATGAATACTCATAGTGTGCAAAGGATGACAAATATGCATGAAACACATTAAACATGATATGCAATGAATTTCAAAATAGGAAATGCAGAGAATTTACCTGAAAAGTTCAGAAATGGGTTTTCCATACTTGAGTGCCTTGGTTTATTAACCTCTGTTTATTCCTCAGCTTCCAAGGCACACCTGCAAGTTAGCACACTATTTTGCATGGGCTGGTACCCAAACAGTCTTGGGTCCTTACATGACAGTGATCCCTTTGAATTGCACTCTTAACTTTTTCTCGGCAAGTAGATCATCAATTTTCATTACCGAGCAATTATTCATAGAATGCCCAAAGCCACCACAATAACGACATGAAACAACATGTTTTGTGTTCTTGATGTGCACATTAGCATGATCATGAAATCTATGTGTATGAGAATTAAAGTTTCTATTGTTTGCATGAAAGTTCTATCCTTTGTTATCATTCGGCCAGCAATTTACAACTTTGTAGCCAGACTTTTCATATTCAAAATGAGAAGAGTGATTTCTTCTCTTAATAGGTGACCAGCACTCTCTAGCCAGATGACCTGGCTTCCAACAGTTAGAGCATGCAAGAGACTTTCTGTTAAAGACAAATTTAGGTTTATCAAAAAACTTTCTATTTGCAGGGAATCTACCAGATTTATAGTTAGACTTCCTTCCCTGAGCATGCCAACATTGGGCTACAATGTGACCCATCTTGCCACAGTGAAAGCATGAATTAGAATTTCTCCCACCAGCACTCAGCCAGCATTCAAATCTCTTATGACCCAATTTTTCACAATTAAAGCATGTCATATGCTGGTCTATTGAATCAAACTTGTTCCTATTAACAGCATGACTGTTTGCATGAAATTTAGCATGATATGAATGTGATTTTTGTTGGGTCCCGCGAGGTGTAAATGGATCTAGAAGGGGGGGTTGAATAGATCCTTTCACAAGCTTTGGCCTATTTAAAAACTATTAGCTAGCGGAAGCTTAAACCACTCTTATTAAGCGAATGAATCACTTAGGCACAATGCACAGCGGAATTAAGTAGAGTGGCTCAAATGAAAAGACTTGAATTACAAGCTATGAAACGTCCACACTTCTTTAAGCACATTTGTGATCTTGAAAGAAATAAGCCTTGTAGTGCAGGGATCATAAAGCATAACACTAAAACATGCAATAGCTTGCAACAACCGTGCTTGTGTGTGTGTGTGCTATGATGACCACTCAAAGTGCATATGTGTGTGAATAATCTAACCAAGTATGGAAACACACGAACCTGTGAATGGGGTTAGAAGATATAAAGCAATCACACACAATAAACAACCCATAACACAGAGATTTTTAAGGTGGTTCGGTTGCAACCCCGCAACCTACGTCCACCCCTCACCAAAACCCGGTGAGGCTTCCTTGCTAACTCACAGCTTGACCTGGGGACACGCCCCAAACCACAGAATAGAGAAAGCTCTCTTTCTGTCTTCCTACACACAAAGTCGGCAGGGACGGCAACACCGCAAATCGGAGAACTCCCGATTGCCTTCCTACTAACCACCGGTAGGGAGGTCAACACCACAAATCGGATAGCCTCCGATTGCCTTCCTACTAACCACCGGTAGGGACGATTCTCAAGTTCAAGTGTTTGAAAGAAATGGAATAAGAACAACTTATGAAAAACACTCAACAAGATATAGAATATGCGTAAGAGAAAAGATCTTGTCTGAGGTTTGCTGGAGCTTGAATCTTTTGAGGATTTGATGAAGAACTTCTTTCCTGAGTACTGTTCACAGCTACAGTAACTCGAACTCCTCTTCCTTGAACACACCCTTGCAGCCTCCCTTGATCTCCCTTATTAGCTTTGATTGTTTCCACTCTTCCTTGGAGGTTGCTGGATTGAGATATGAACTTGAATCACCTTGAGTTGATGGAGAGGATATTGGATGTAGCTTGATCTTCTCTTGAATACCCTTGAGTTGATGAAGAGGTGTATGGATGTAGCTTTGATCACCTTTGATAGCCTTGAATACTTCTTGCTTGGTTGGAGGTTGCTTGGCTTCAGATCTCACCTTGAAGCACCTTGGAAGGATGAAGAACTCCTTCCTGAAACACTGTTCACGGAGGTGCTACAATGCCCTCGAAATGGTCTCTCTTGATTCACTTCATCAACTCCATCAACTAGGGTTTCTAACCCTCTTATGTTGGTTTTATAACACTTGGAATGGTCCTTGGACACCCCCCAGACCAGATCCATAAATCATGGAAGATTAGGTAGGGTTTGATTAAACAAATCCATGGAAAGGGGCTAGCCACGAGGTGGATTTCGAAGTCAAACATGGCTGCATCGGGGCTGGCGGTCGACCGGAATTCATGGGCCGGTCGACCGGAACCTGCTGTAGCCAGAACTTTTCGGCTCTGGCAAAACCGGTCGACCAAAATTCATGGGGCGGTCGACCGGAATGTCACAGACCCCGAACCTTTTGGTTCTGGGAAATTCGGTTGACCTAGCTACAGTGCCGGTCGACCTAAAGCTACAGTAAATTCCAGATTAACACAATTCAGCCCCAAATGCCATTGCAACCCTTCCGAACTCTGTGGCATCAAACTCCTTTGATCTTGGGGAATATATATTGAGTGTTTTGGCCTGCAAAATCATATAAAAAGGATTAGAACTTTAGCTCAATAATCCATATAATAAATGTATGAAATACACATATGAAATCTCATGAATTAGTTATATGTGAACACTTTGAATCACAAGTGTTCTGAGCTAAAGATCAAGAGATAAGAGCTCAACCACCCCAAGTAAAATATCCATGAAACACACTTATGGAATCTCAATAACAAGAAGGATAGAAAAGCTCATTCTCAAATTAACCATCCATATCAAAAGATCAAGTTCATATGATAATGAATTTAAACGAATGGATGATCATCATGTAACCCAAAGTTTCAAGATTGATGTGAGCATTCAAGAACCACATGTTCCTTGGTATTAATGCAATGTGAGAACATATAATGCAAGTTGTGAGTGGGCATCATGAAACCAAATACATGGAGAGTGATAAACAACAATGACTCATAGTGTTAAGCCATTATCAAAACCAAGAATACCACAGAACTCATATGACTATAGCATGATGTCGAATGACCCAAGAGACCACAGAATGACTCAAATGACCTCAGGGACACAACAATTTTTTCTTATCATTAACAAATCAGCATTGTGTAATCTTGTGTCCTAATTTACCAAAATGAAAACATTCAATTTTCTTTTTCTGAGATGAAGGATTTTTATCATGAAATTTCCTAGCATTCATATCATCCTTCTCCATCAATTTACACTCATGCATCAAATGACCGAATCTATGACAGTAATGACAGATCATTTTCTTTTTAGATGCATGTGAGTGTGTGTGAGGACTGTGATCAACATGCACTGATGAACCTTTTTTATTTATTTTCTGTTCTCCCGTCTTTTTCTAATTTTTATCCTATTTTTCTATTTTCTTAGCCTTGTACTGAGGTGGAGATGAGGTAGAAGGCTTTTCTTGTTCTGAAGATTTAACAAAAATAGTTTTCAGGTTGGATCCATCAACCTTCCTCATGACTGGATTGTAACCCAGTCCCTCTTTCTTAAAATTAACATTTGTTCCCAGCAATTTATTCAGATTATTTTGCCCACTAACAAATTTAGACAAAGAACTCTTCAAATTTTGAATTTCATTTTCGAGAGATGCAGCGTATATTTCATAACTTGTAATCTCTTGCTCACTGCAATTGACAGCTTCGTTCAAAACTTTGTTAGCTGTTTTATATTTTTCAATTTCCTTTCTCAGCTCATCTACTTCTTCAGTTTCATTTGTACAGATGACTTTCCCTTTCTCTAAAGTAAGAAGTCTTTCAGATATCGAAGAGTTCAGCAGTTTTAACTTCTCATTCTCTTCCTTAAGCTTATCATTTTGAATTAACTCATTTATTAGAGTCTGATCTTCTGAGTTAACCTTGCTTTCTCTCCCAGCTTCAAACTCTTTCAATTCTTTTGGTTGTTTTTCAAGATCTTTCTGCAATTCCATATTTATAGATCTTATGGCATTAAATTTTTCAGCAAACAAGTTCTTCTCTTGCTCAAGTTTCTCAAATTTTTCTTCTTTTTCTTTAACAAATTTTCTAAGAGAGTCATTTTCAGATTTTAGCCTACTTAGTTCAGAGCAGACACATTCAAGTTCCTTCTTCAATTTTTCATTCTTATTTTTATGCACATGGATATCAGACAAACAGGCATCATGAGATTGCTTGATATTTGAACAATTTTCACATGGAGAACTTGAACTATCTAACCCAGTACCCTTTTTCAATTTTTTATACTGTTTTCTTAACCTCTCATGTGACTCTAATAAGTCAGTATATGAATTCTCCCAATCATTTAAAGTATAGTTCTCAAAAGGGTTTACCTCCTCATCATTATCGTCTTCATTCTGATTGCTGCCTTGATCGCTGCCACTTTGATTACTTCTGTTAGCCATCATGCAGCTCGTTTGATTTTCCTTCCCGACTCTCTTTATCATCTTCAATATATCCCTTGCAGATCTGCAACCAAGAAAACATGAATGAAGAGCTCAATTAGTCGCGGCCTTCATTAACTCCAGTGCTTTCTGATTTTCTGCACACATAGATCGATGCTTGTTAGTCCATTTGGACTGATCTTTTGGTAGTCTATGTGGACCATGTGAAATCACTTTCCACAGGTCTGGATCAACAGATTTAACATGAGCACGGAAAGCACTGTGCCACTGGTTGAAATTAGAACCACTAAAGATGGGTGGATGAGCCATTGAAGCAGATCAAAACTAATTCAAAGCAGTGGATTCAAACCGATAAACCAAATCTAACAAAAATGCACCGAAGATAGCAGGATCGGATCAGCAGATCGTTGGATCTGGAAAGTCAGAAACTTGGCTCTGATACCAAATGATAGGATCGGTGCGATGGATACAGAGGGGGGGGTGAATGTATCCCTCTTCAAAAATGCCCAGATTAAAACCAATAAGAGACAATTAGATAGAAATCAACTGAACTGCTCTCTTATCACAACCATGGACTGAGAAGCTCAGACTCACAAATGAGTTCTAATTCTTCTGAGCGAAAGAACAAACACTTCACAATCATATAAGCTCCCAAGGAAATCACAACAAATCAACCATGCATAACCTGTGAAGGGGAGATAGAAGACAAGGAGCAAACGCACAAGCCAAGCCACGGCACAGATAATTTTTTAGGTGGTTCGGTCACCAAGACCTACGTCCACCCCTCACTCCAAACCGGAGTGAGGCTTCCACTAGCTAACGCTAGAACCGTAGACTCAGTCTGCAACAGGTGCTGCCTAACAGCTTGACCAGGGGAACAACCTCCCCTCTTCCTCCAAACCGGAGGGAACCACTAGTGACACCCAGTCACTAGCAAACCAGAGACCGAAGTCTCTCTTCCTCCAGACCAGGAGGGAACACCTAGACTTGCAACCCACAAGACCAGAACCGGAGATGAATCTCCCTTCCTCCAAACCGGAGGGGAACCCACAAGTGACACCCAGCTACTTGCAAACCAGAGGTCACGGACCTCTCTTCCTCCACACCAGAGGGAACCCCGATCTTAAACCAGAGAATCGGAAAACATAGTGACCAAATGAAAAGGAAAAACAAGAAATGAAAAATACACAGCGATCAGAAAGCTGTAAAGGATAGATTTGATCCACGGTCCAGTAAATAGATCTTCAATAGAGTCTTCTTTCTTCTTCTCCATGAACTCTCTCTCTTTCTCTTTTTCTACTTCTGCTTTCATACTCTGCCTCTCTGCCCCTCCTCTCGTTTCTTCTCACTCTGTTCTCTCTTTTCTTCTTCTATTGGATCTCTTTCTTCTTCTTCTCTCTGCCTCTCTACTGCTCTCACCTTCTTCTATCATAGTCTCGATCAGTCTACTTCTGATGGAAGAAGCTCCATATTTATACCAGCAGCAGCTAGGGCGTGTGTAGGGCTTGTGCCCACTTTGTCCTCGGATCACGTGTCAGGTGCCAACCTCGGATCACGTGCCCAGACATCTTTCTTCTCGAAGGATATACCTGTCACACAGTCATAAGAGAATATATTAGAGAGATGTACATACTTGCTGGGTAACTCAAGACCGCCGTGTACAGACTTAGTATGAAAGATGCATATGCAATAGAATGTGTAGACTTAGAGATAAAGAGTGTACAGACTTTGTCTTGAAGGAGATGCACATATGCACTGAAGTGTGTACAGTCTTCACTGAAGAATGTTCAGACTTTAAGTGCTGAAGTGTGTACAGACTCTGCTGAAGAACGTTCAGACTTTAAGTGCTGAAGTGTGTACATACTCTGTTTGTTCGTGCATGCTACAATGTGTAGACTTAGCATTTGTGTAGAAGACAATGTATAGACTTATGAACTGATGCAGACACAGGCTGTACAGGCTTGATCGATGCACAAACAAGCGGTGATGTATAGACATGCCAGCAGCGAATGTATGGACTTAGAATGCATGAGACAGCAATGTATAGACTTGCACGAGCAGGTGACAATGTGTAGACTTGATGCACGAACTGTGCACATGAACACGAATGTACAGACTTTAGTGAATGCATTCTATGCAAACGCTGTACAGACTTTGAGAGTAATGCAGGCTGTACAGACTTGACGAGCATGAAGCAAAAGGGTTGCAGTGATTTCTAAGGATAGTGCAGTTCATCTGGTTGTCATATAGACATGCATTACTTGATCAAGTCTATACACTGCCAGCATACACGTTCAAAGTCTCTGCATTGAAGTCTGTACATTGGCCATGTCTGTACAGAGTCTTTTGCATTCCTTCATATCAAGTCTAGACATTCTGCATTCCTTCATATGAAGTCTATTCATTGCATGCTACAAAGTCTGCACATCCTGTTTGCACTAAGTCTGTACATTGTCTGTGCCTTCACGTGCCTGGTTGCATGAGTCATTGAAGTCTGTACATCGCTTGGCGTTCACCAAGTCTATGCATCGCTTGGCGCTCACCAAGTCTGTACATCATCTTCTAGCGTGCACACTAAGTCCATACAATCATGCTACATCATGTCTGTACGCGCTTCAGTCTTGCATGTATGAAGTCTGTACAGGGGTCTAGCTCTGCATTCATATAGTCTGTACAGTCAGTGTGTTGCTCGAACCAAGCCTACACATTGTTTCAACACACACACGCAAAGTCTGTACACTGCATCTGGCAGTCTGCACAGTAAGTCTATACAACATCCCACGGCAGTACTGTAATGTCTATACATCGCTGGCAGCCAGCATTGCAATGTCTATACATTACGTCCCACAGCCCTTGCTTTGCTCAAGTCTGTACAGCCTTTCCTTTGGCAAGTCCACACATTGTGAAAGTCCATATATTCATTGGCAGCACTGTGCAAGTCTATACATTGCCTTTGGGCATCTAAGTCCATACATTGGCAGCGTGTCTGTGTTTCAAGCCATTCGTCAAGTCTATACATTCCTAAGTCTTTACCTACGTTCAGAACCCCAAGTCTATACATTGGTGAAGTTTGCACATTGTGCTTTGAAGCTGCACCAAGTCTATACATTGTCTCGCCCACATCTTCAAAGTCTGTACATCCGATCGTCTCTTCCAGCGTCTCACGCTATCAAGTCTGTACAGCGTTTACGTACAGTGCATCGTCATCCAAAGTCTGTACAGCCAGCTCTGTCTCACCTTGCGTCTCTTCAAGTATGTACAGCCTTGGCGTATGCTTTCATAAAGTCTATACATCATGGGCTTCGAGTCTTCAAAGTTTGTACATTCTTCAAGGGGTAAGTCTATACATCGTTCGCTTAACTCTAGCTTGTGCATCGTAATGTCTGTACACTGCTTTCTCATGCACATAAACATCAAGTCTATACACTCCATTGTTTTCATGTCTATACATTCGATTGCTTCATGCTTTACACAGAAGTCTACACATTCCTCTCTGTTATGTTAATGCATCATTCTGCAAGTCTGTACTTTGAGGTCGCATGAAGGCTTTCAAGTCTATACATTCTCATGTTGTACATACTTGCTTATTTACTGCTTCTAAAGTCTATACACGTTGTCTTAAAAGCCTGAACTAACTAGTTACATTTCTTTTGTCTCTGCCTGCAGATGATTCAGGTTGATGATTGGGCACGTGATCCGAGGATGATGCTTGGCACGTGATCCGAGGATGCTCTGAAAAAGGAGGGAAAGAGCACCACTCACGCCACCCGTGTGAAGTCATGGTATTCAGGTCGGATGCCATATAAAAGGTGTCTTCTGCGAACAGATGGACTGAACTGGAGGAAAAAGCTAAGAAGAAGAATCCCTGAGCAGAAGAAGAAAACAGAGAGCCTCCACGTTCCAGAGAGAAGACAGAGAAAAATGATTTGAGAGTATTGTTCTGAGAGAAAAGTCTGAGTGAGAGAGAAGTGTCTAATTTGCTTCTTCGGAAGCTACATTGTTTTGGTTTTTAGAAATGATTGTCTTCATCGATTGTCTTATTTTTCAGTTTCTTTCTTCATATTTCTGATTCCATATTGTTACCCTCCAGTGTTTGGAGGAAGGGGGAGATACTCCGGTTTCCCTCTGGGCTGTAGAGGAAGAGAGATCTGTGATCTCTGGTTTTGTCAGTGACGGGTTGTCACTAGCAGGTTTCCTCCGGTTTGGAGGAAGGGAGATTCATCTCCGGTTCTAGTCTTGTGGGTAGCAGGTCCAGGTGTCAAGCTCTGTGGGTAGCAGAGTTTGGGTTGAGGGATTTGTTTCCCTTGGTTGGTCAAGCTGTGTGGCAACATTTTGTTCGCAGACTGAGTATGCTGTTTCTAGCCGTAGCTAGTGGAAGCCTCACTCTAGTTGGAGTGAGGGGTGGATGTAGATTGTGGACTACAATCGAAGCACCTTAAAAATACTTGTCTCTTCTGTGGTTTCCTATTATTGTTTGTGCTCTCCATCTGCTTGGCATTTTGTTTGACTGTGAACAGCCTTTTCAATCGCACTTACTTATTCTGTCTTGGTTATTGACTGCGTTAGCAATACTCTTTCGCTGTATGTGAAGGGTTAAAATTCGAAGTAGTGATTTTCAGCTGAAGTTTTTAAATCTGGAGTGATCTATTCATCCCCCCCTTCTATATCACTATTCGCTGCGCATAATATTTTGTATCAGAGCAGCTTTGCATCATGTGGACAAACGGTCAGGATAATTCTAATGGTCCTCGAAGTTTCATGCCCGAAGGTCAATCCATTAGTCGCCCTCGATTCTTTGATGGTAATAACTATCTCTTCTAGAAAAACAGGATGGAGGTGTTCATCAGGGCACAGAGCCACAAGCTGTGGAGGGTAATCACTACAGGGCCGTATGATCTGCCACCGAATGAGGACGTGTGGACAGATGATCATGTCAAGCTATCTTCACTTAATTGGACGGCGCTGAACATCATCCAGTGTGCTGTTCACCCAGATGAATATGCCCGCATATCAGCCTACAAGACGGCCAAGCGAATGTGGGACGAGCTGCAACTAATCTACGAAGGTACAGCTCAAGTGAGAGCCTCGAAGGTAAATCTCTACACCTCTGAATATGAATTGTTTAAGATGAAACCAGAGGAGATGGTGCGGACACCCGAGCAGCTGATCGGCACGATACGCCGAGCCACCGGTACCGCACGCGGAGCACGACACGAGCCACCTCAGCATCCATCTGGCTCGGAGACAGCCTGGAGACTCCGCCTTGAGCCTCCCCTTTATTATATTTAGTTAGACTTTATGTGTGTTTAATTTGTGTTTATTTCGTTGCATTCGGTTTGCCATTTTGATTGTAATAGGGGCTTAGGTGCAATTCGGACCCCGTGGGCCCCACGGCCACCCCAGGCCCCACCCCATTGGGCCACCTCAGCCTAGGGTCCCACGTGGGGTCAGTCAACATGCCACATGGGGCATCTAGAAGTTTGAATGGTCAATTGTCCACATGGGGGACAAGGGACCAAAATAGTCAACATTTCCAACCAACACCCACCTACCATGTCAAGCTTGTTCCCCCCCTAGTCAATAGGCTGTCCCCCCCTTATTTTTTTAATTGTATTTTTGTGGAATGGTCACAAGCCATCCCAACCCTCCATCTCACACCCCTAGATCCAACGGTGGAGGATGGATTAGATGGGTGACCTATATATGCTTGTATTTTCTCATTTTGATGAATTAATGCCATTTGAATCAAACTTAATGTTGGAGCAAGGCCTAGGCCGCCCCCTTCCTCTCTCCCTCTCCCCCTTGCAGCTGTGAAGGCTGCCTCTTGGTGGTGTGACTCCACCCTATCAGTTCCGGTCGCCGCCGCCGCCGCCACGAGCCGCCATCGCCACCGCCGGAGTTCTGTCCGCGCAGTATCACAGCAGCTTCTACGAAATTTCAGTCTCAGCCACGGCCTCAGATCGAGCTGGGAATTTTACTGGATGTTCCAGAGGTGTCCATCACGTCCTTAGAATTTTGGTTGGTCATAAAGATCTCATTTGGTATTTTTTGATTTTTGTCCAATCACAGTTTCCAGATCTGTCTACTGTCTGTTTCCATTTCCACCTGCCCAGAGTTTTAAGTCTTAGGTCCTTTTTTTGATTTGCTTTGGTTCGCCCAATTTTACTGGGCATTCTGTCCACTATCCCCTCCATCCCCAAATTTTCTTGAATTTTTGTGAGCCCATCTTATATTTTACAAAAATCGAGTTCTTCCCTAGCTACAGTACTTTCTGCCAGTTCCCAGATCTGACCACCCGACACTCTAAATATCCTATCAAATCACCACCACTTCGGAATCCAATTCCAAAAATTGTCCCAGCTTAATGGTTTGAATATCTACAAAGTTGAAGAAGATCTTGAAGTCTGATTCCTACGGAAAGTAGGCGGTCAACGGTGGTTCTCAGACAAGTACCCTGTAAATCTAATGTCTCGGTTACTGTACAACAGGGATTTGTAAATTCATTAAAGTCTAGATCCGGATAGATCCATCAGATCTCTATGCGTCTAGATTGAAGCATTTGAAGAGAGCTTTCCAACGATAGCTCATGCGTCCCGATCCGACGTCGGGATCGACCGCAGCAGCTGTTTTCGCCGGAGCGCGCGCAGGGAAAACAGAACTAAAATCCGTGGGCAGCCATTCCACAACTTGAAGATCGGACCCGACCGGCCACCAATCGGTGTCTCCGGCCGACCGCCGTCCGTGGAGGCGCGCCACCAGGGGTCTCCATCATAGTGGGACCCACCTCCGCAGATCCGGAGGACAGCGCCATCCGTGGGCCCCACGGGCCCGCAGAACCCGCCGTTCGGAAAGCACGAAAATGCGGAGTTCGGCGCGTCGAGTCGACATCAAGATGCTGCCTGTCAACCTGATTTACGTGATCCCTGGGGCCCACATGTGACCTTTTACCTCCCTGCGTGGAGTGGGTCGAATCCTTTTGTACCGCTGTGAATTATGTTAACCAGGGGTCCGTAAGTCAGCCGGGGTGTCTTCGTCACGCCGGGTGCATGGAGGTAAAGGTCTTAACTTCTTGGCGTTACATTGCTTAGCTAGTATACGGTCTTAGGCCGCTGCCGAGAGTGTAGGTTCCTAGCCCATGTGTCCATTTCACCGCTGTGAGCGTGAGAGTGACCCATCCCGCGACTCGATCCGAGTCCGGAAGTGAGTCTGACTACCTTGAACTCTGCCGGTTCCTTAACCGCGCACGATCCACGCTTTCCCTCGCATGGGACGCCGAGTGAGCTTGTACTTCTGTTAGCGACGTTTGCCACTAGGAGCTCGTAGTGTCGGGCTTAGTGTCTCCCTGGTGTGTATTGCTGGTCGCGTCTTCATCTAGAGTCCGAGGGTGGCACTGTATAGTGTCGTCTCCCGTGTCCGTCCCGCATCAGTTTGGTATCAGAGCAGGTTGAGTCTAGGGTAGTCTTGCATAGTCTTGCATGCATCATGGTCTAAGTCAAGTCTAGGACCATCATTATTTTCAAAACAAAAAAAAGAGTGTTTTTTAATTGCATTTCATCCCGATAGTTCGGTATCTTAAAAGGTGTTGTCCGAACGGTAGGCTACGCCTATCGGGAAGGCCGCACACTTGCGGGAGTGATCTTCGGATCGGTTAACTCCGCCTCGTACCGGATATTGGTTTAGGTCTAAGTGCATTGTCTAGTGTGTGTTTGCATTAGTCGGTTTGTCTTGTCTCTTGTCATCATGCCCATCTTGTAGTTCCGAGTTTCTCATGGAGTCCCAATCACTCGGGCAATATGGCCGTTGGTCTACCCATGGACTTGGCAACCATCCTCTCCCCTTCCGTAGGCCCGAAGCCTCAGATTTTTATGGCTCTAATGACCCGGGCGACTACCTCAATTGGGAGGCCACCATGGACAAATATTTTGAATGTTACACCATGTCCGATGCCATGCAAGTTAGTTTTGCCCGAGAGAGGCTTGTCCACAAAGCCGCCTGGAAATGGGAGAGCATTGAGCGCATGAGAGAGGTTAGGAGGCAAGGGCCCATCGAGTCATGGCATGAGATGAAGGATGAACTTAGGAAGGTCTACCTACCCGGCCCGGTCACCTCCAACCGATCCCACCCAATCACATCCACCCAAGTGGGCCATAATCGGAGGCAACGCGCCGCGCATGTAGAAGAGCCTAGGTCCACGACTAGGCCGACTTTATATGGGGGAGTCCATCACATCGCTCCTACTCCAAACCCCACCATTGCCGAACTCTTCCAAATCATTTTGGATAAGGTGGATAGGAAGTGTGATTATATTGAGTTCCTGCTTCCCCCTTGCCTACCTCCTAGCCGAGATAGAACCAAGCATGACCCTAAGGAGGTAGCAACCGGTAGTCCCAATCCAGTGTCATCTAGAGTGCCATCCCGAGGTCCTCTCTCCATCTTGGTGGATCCTCTTCCCCCACCCACGAGAGCCCCATTGCCTACACCCCTTGTCCGTCAGGAGGATAAGGGTAGGGACCCACTTATCAAGGAGCGTAGAGGATCACGACAACAGTGTTATCGCTGCCAGGGGTTTGGCCACTTTGCCGGACAGTGTCCCACTCGGACATCTCTAGCCCTAGGGGATAAAGGGGTTAGAGAAACCTCACCTTCCGATCTTATTTCGGAGCCCTCTCATTTGGAGCCGCCAAAGCCCGAGCCACCCGTGTTTCTAACGGGTACACTTTTCATAGCCGAACCACTTCTTAGATGGCTCAAGAACGGCTTGGCCCCATCTCTCCTCCCATCCATGGACCCTACCCTACCATTAGTGCCGGTCAACTCATTCCATACCACCTTCCGGTCTAGTCACCATGTGGATACATTAGATGATCTTCTTAAAGGATTAGACCGGCAGTTGACATTTACGCACTTGTTGGCCCCACGCTTCGACCGACCTACAGGTCGTAGCTTCACACATCCATCCCTAGGGTCCATCACCTCCGTGTACACTGTGGATCATGTTACCACGGAGGTTCTTCTACTCCTCCCTTTGCCGGCCGAGTCCAACTTCATTCCCCTTTGCCCAATGGAAGAATCTTACTTTCTACCTATGACTGTCGTCCCATCTCTCGCAATGAATGAAGGTGATCATTTACACCTCCAAGAGTTCCAAATGTGGGACAGTGATTTGTGGAAGCCTAGTCCGAGGGGTCATACCTTCTTTGATCCCTTCGACCCATTCTCTTATGGACTCCGTGACCCACCATATTTACTCCACCCCTTTGAGAGAGTCCACCATCATACCCCCACCGTCTCATCTCCCTTCATGGATGAAGGAGATCAACAACACCGTCTAGACTTCCACACCTGGGATCTTGAGATTAGGGAATCCATATCAAGGGGTCACACATTCTTTGATCCCTTCGATCCCTTTCTTCATGGGTCCCTTGGCCCACAATCTCCATTCCACTTCTTTAGGGGAGGTCACCATTATACCCCTCCCCCATGGGCCGGGCCATCGGCACCCACCGAGTCTGTTCACGGGCAAGAGACACCCGACCCTCCTATCCCACCCAAACCTCCCAAATCCAAAGGACCGTCTTATGGTTGTACCGACATTCGGTCACACTTAGGGTATGCATGGCACACATTCGGATGTCCTGGACCACCTTGCATATGATTGGGTCGAACTAACTGTAGGGTTGTTTAGGGTCGTGTGTGCATCTGTGTGTTTTTTTTCTTTTTGTTAGGCATGTTAGGAGTCTACATGACGACGTCC
Organism: Amorphophallus konjac; assembly: GCA_022559845.1. Taxonomy (NCBI): domain Eukaryota; kingdom Viridiplantae; phylum Streptophyta; class Magnoliopsida; order Alismatales; family Araceae; genus Amorphophallus; species Amorphophallus konjac. Next base: position 117,594,794 of record CM040125.1, read on the forward strand.
GTCGTCACAGTAAGGCCAGCAATGCACGGTACAAGGAGTTAGCCGGTGCCCATAGACACCACCGAGAGTTCCAAGAGGGCGAATATGTCATGATCAGGGTAAGACCTGAACGGTTTCCCTCTGGAACCGTTAAGAAGTTGCAAGCTCGCGGAGTCGGTCCCTTTAGAGTGTTGAAATGCGTTGCATCCAATGCGTATGTTGTGGACCTGCCCGAGGAATATGGTATAAGCTCTACCTTCAATGTATCGGATCTTGTTGCATATAGGGACCCAGCGGTGATCCCTAGTGAGCCTTTTGAGCCATCTCCTCCCCTTGAGAGTGATCCCACACCTGAGTGTCCACTTCCACCTCCAGCCCCTTTTTCACGGCAGCGTGAGCATATAGATCGTATATTGGACGAGCAAGTGACAGTTACCAGGAGTGGATCTTACCCGCGCTACCTAGTGCGATGGAGAGGACGGCCCGCTACTGAGGACACATGGATCACACATGACGAGTTGCAGCGGATTGATCCAGATCTTTTGGAGTGAAACAGGAGCGATGCAGACCCTTACTCGACAAGGTCAAGTTTCTCCAACCCGGGGAGAATTGGTGCGGACACCCGAGCAGCTGATCGGCACGATACGCCGAGCCACCGGTACCGCACGCGGAGCACGACACGAGCCACCTCAGCATCCATCTGGCTCAGAGACAGCCTGGAGACTCCGCCTTGAGCCTCCCCATTTATTATATTTAGTTAGACTTTATGTGTGTTTAATTTGTGTTTATTTCGTTGCATTCGGTTTGCCATTTTGATTGTAATAGGGGCTTAGGTGCAATTCGGACCCCGTGGGCCCCACGGGCCCCCCAGACCCCACCCCATTGGGCCACCTCAGCCTAGGGCCCCACGTGGGGTCAGTCAACATGCCACATGGGGCATCTAGAAGTTTGAATGGTCAATTGTCCACATGGGGGACAAGGGACCAAAATAGTCAACATTTCCAACCAACACCCACCTACCATGTCAAGCTTGTTCCCCCCCTAGTCAATAGGCTGTCCCCCCCTTATTTTTTTAATTGTATTTTTGTGGAATGGTCACAAGCCATCCCAACCCTCCATCTCACACCCCTAGATCCAACGGTGGAGGATGGATTAGATGGGTGACCTATATATGCTTGTATTTTCTCATTTTGATGAATTAATGCCATTTGAATCAAACTTAATGTTGGAGCAAGGCCTAGGCCGCCCCCTTCCTCTCTCCCTCTCCCCCTTGCAGCTGTGAAGGCTGCCTCTTGGTGGTGTGACTCCACCCTATCAGTTCCGGTCGCCGCCGCCGCCGCCACGAGCCGCCATCGCCACCGCCGGAGTTCTGTCCGCGCAGTACCACAGCAACTTCTACGAAATTTCAGTCTCAGCCACGGCCTCAGATCGAGCTGGGAATTTTACTGGATGTTCCAGAGGTGTCCATCACGTCCTCAGAATTTTGGTTGGTCAGAAAGATCTCATTTGGTATTTTTTGATTTTTGTCCAATCACAGTTTCTAGATCTGTCTACTGTCTGTTTCCATTTCCACCTGCCCAGAGTTTTAATTCTTAGGTCCTTTTTTTGATTTTCTTTGGTTCGCCCAATTTTACTGGGCATTCTGTCCACTATCTCCTACATCCCCAAATTTTCTTGAATTTTTGTGAGCCCATCTTATATTTTACAAAAATCAAGTTCTTCCCTAGCTACAGTACTTTCTGCCAGTTCCCAGATCTGACCACCCGACACTCTAAATATCCTATCAAATCACCACCACTTCGGAATCCAATTCCAAAAATTGTCCCAGCTTCATGGTTTGAATATCTACAAAGTTGAAGAAGATCTTGAAGTCTGATTCCTACGGAAAGTAGGCGGTCAACGGTGGTTCTCAGACAAGTACCCTGTAAATCTGATGTCTCGGTTACTGTACAACAGGGATTTGTAAATTCATTAAAGTCTAGATCCGGCTAGATCCATCAGATCTCTATGAGTCTAGATTGAAGCATTTGAAGAGAGCTTTCCAACGATAGCTCATGCGTCCCGATCTGACGTCGGGATCGACCGCAGCGGCTGTTTTCGCCGGAGCGCGCGCAGGGAAAACAGAACTAAAATCCGTGGGCAGCCATTCCACAACTTGAAGATCGGACCCGACCGGCCACCAATCGGTGTCTCCGGCCGACCGCCGTCCGTGGAGGCGCGCCACCAGGGGTCTCCATCATAGTGGGACCCACCTCCGCAGATCCGGAGGACAGCGCCATCCGTGGGCCCCACGGGCCCGCAGAACCCGCCGTTCGGAAAGCACGAAAACGCGGAGTTCGGCGCGTCGAGTCGACATCAAGATGCTGCCTGTCAACCTGATTTACGTGATCCCTGGGGCCCACATGTGACCTTTTACCTCCCTGCGTGGAGTGGGTCGAATCCTTTTGTACCGCTGTGAATTATGTTAACCAGGGGTCCGTAAGTCAGCCGGGGTGTCTTCGTCACGCCGGGTGCGTGGAGGTAAAGGTCTTAACTTCTTGGCGTTACATTGCTTAGCTAGTATACGGTCTTAGGCCGCTGCCGAGAGTGTAGGTTCCTAGCCCATGTGTCCATTTCACCGCTGTGAGCGTGAGAGTGACCCGTCCCGCGACTCGATCCGAGTCCGGAAGTGAGTCTGACTACCTTGAACTCTGCCGGTTCCTTAACCGCGCATGATCCACGCTTTCCCTCGCATGGGACGCCGAGTGAGCTTGTACTTCTGTTAGCGACGTTTGCCACTAGGAGCTCGTAGTGTCGGGCTTAGTGTCTCCCTGGTGTGTATTGCTGGTCGCGTCTTCATCTAGAGTCCGAGGGTGGCACTGTATAGTGTCGTCTCTCGTGTCCGTCCCGCATCAGGAGAACATCACTGAAATGTATGCCAGATTGTCTTTGATCACGAATACTCTTAAGGAGCTAGAGAAAGAGATGGCTGAAGCAGATGTAGTCAGAAAGATACTTAGGTCTCTTACCCCAGCATGGCACACTAAGGCCATCGTGATTTAAGAGTCAAAGGATTTGACGACTATGATAGTGACTGAACTCATAGGATCCCTCATGACCTATGAGATGAACTTTAAAAGAGGTGGTGAAGGAAGTGACAGGAAGGGCAAGAATATTGCTCTCAAGGCATCCCGTAATAAGGGCAGCAATAGCAGTAGCAACAGCAGTAGCGGTGAGTCCGATGAGTTTTATCTCGACCAGGAGGAGCAGGCAATGCTCACTCGACAGTTCAATAAATTTTTAAGGAATAAGGGGAAGATCTTTAGGAGGAAGAATCCATACTCCTTTAGCAAGAACGTTGAATCTAGAAATAATAAGAACAGAAATACTAAGAGAGTGACTTGTTTTCATTGCAACAAACAGGGACACATGAAAGGGGACTGCCCAGATCTCCAGAAGAAGGGTCCCTACCTTCAGAAGAAGAGCTCAAAGGTGCAGAAAAAGAAGAAGCCACAGGCAATGGTCTGCACGTGGAGCGATGAGGAAGAAGATCCGGAAAGTACTTCCTCGGAGGAAGATGAAGAAGGAATTTGCCTAATGGCAAACAGCGAAGAGGAGGTAACAAATATCTTTGAGAATTTTTCTATTGATGACTGGGAAGATGCCTATGCTGAATTATTAGATAAGTTCAATTCACTTAGTAAAGAGCATAGGGTTTTGAAGAGAAAATTCAATACCAATGTTGAAGAACAAACCCAAGTCTGTGAGGAAAATCAGAAACTAAAAGAAGAGTTAGAAGAAATAACTTCCCTAAGAAAAGAAAATGAAAAGCTCAAGGGAGAAAATCAGGAGAGTCAAACCCTGCTCAACGAACTCAAAATCAAAATTGAAGAAAGCCTGAATGAAAGTAGAGTGAACTCAGAAAAATATGAAGCTGTTAAGAAAGTCAATGCTGAACTTCTAAAAAATTCTGAGTCTCTTCAAAAAGAGCTGGAAGACAAACAGAAAGTTTTGGAAAAAATTGTCCAAGGAAAAACTAGTCTGGATGCTATACTAGGGACTAAGGTTAACTTCAATAAGGAGGGTCTAGGCTATGACCCAACTAACAAGAGACCCTTACAATTCAAAGCCATCACCTTTTGCCCGGAGAAGGGAAAAGAGAAGCTGGACACACCATCCAGCTCAAATAGCAGTCAAGGAGCTCAATGCCAGAAAGAAAGTTCAACAAACAATGCTGGTCGACCATTTAAATTGGGAATGAATTCTGTAAAGAACTTCACTAAGCCCACTGACCAGAACATAAATGGTAGATGGACCAAGCAAGTGGTTCAGAAGAAAAGCTGGAATTACTACCAACAGATGGGTCCAAACAGGATGTACTGGAGAAATAACTATAATACTCAAAAATCTGCTAATCAACAAGCTCACAGAAGATATCCCAGGAATGGGAAGCCTAATGACTGGAATAGAGCTTACTTCTCCAGACCAGCTGGACATAACCCCGACGATAATTTCAATAAACCAGAAGTAATGGTGCCAGAGAAAACCATGTTGAAGCAAATCTGGATTCCTAAACATTTGCTTAGAGATTTGAATAATGTCTTTGGACCCAACTCATCTTGGGTTCCAAATCACTTTGCTTGACTTTGTTTGTGTAGGTCTGCCTGGCAGCTGAGAACAACAAGTGGTACCTCGACAGTGACTGCTCCAGGCACATGACAAGAGACCGATCCAAGTTCAGCAAGATAGAGATGAAGGTAGGGGGTCTGGTCAAATTTGGAGGAAAGGACAGAGGTAGGATCATTGGAGTTGGCACAGTAGGTAAGTCTTCCACAAACTCCATTGAAAATGTTCAACTTGTGGAAGGTCTTCAACACAACCTGATTAGCATTAGCCAATTATGTGACAAGGGTCACAGGGTTGTGTTTGATGATAACTCATGCAAGATTTTTGAAATAAATTCCGATGTGGTTAAATTTGTAGCCAACGGGGTGAATAATGTCAACATGATAGACTTAGATGCTGAATCTGAACCTAACCTTTGTTTATCTGCTAATTCTGAAAATGATGCTTCTGAATGGCATAGACGTCTAGGCCATGCTAGTTTCTCTACTTTAAATAAATTGGTCAAGCATGATTTAGTTAGAGGCGTGCCTAGAATTAAGTTCAATTCTATTTCAAAATCATGTGATGCCTGTGCTCTAGGCAAACAGACCAGGAATTCTTTCAAGCTAAGATCTGAGCCATTGTCCTCTAGACCAATGGAACTTCTCCATATGGACCTCTTTGGTCCTACTAGGACACAGAGTCTTAATGGGAATAGGTTTGGCTATGTGATCATTGATGACCATTCTAGATTTTCATGGATCTTTTTCTTAGCCAATAAAACTGATGCTTTTCAAAAGTTTAACCAGTTTTTCAATAAGGTCAAACAAGAAGGAAAATACAAGATTTGTACAATTCAATCTGACCATGGAGGTGAGTTTGAAAACTCCATGTTTTCTGATCTTTGTGAAAGAGAGGGACTAACACACAGATTTTCTTCTCCCTGGACACCTGAACAGAATGGAATTGTGGAGAGAAGAAATAGAACTATTGTCAAGATGGCCCGAACCATACTGATTGAGAGTCAACTACCAAGGAAGTTCTGGGTAGAGGCGGTCAACACAGCAACTTACATAATCAACAGGGCCATGGTAAGACCCATTCACAAGAAAACACACTATGAGCTACTAAAAGGTAAGAAACCAAACTTGGTTCATTTCAGAATTTTTGGAGCTAAATGCTTTATTCATAACAATGACAAGAAATATTTAGATATGTTTGAAGCTAAAAGCTCCCCTGGACTATTTTTAGGATACTCCGAAGTGTCAAGGGCATATAGGGTCTTTAACATAACAGACCAGAAAGTTGAAGAGTCTCCACACATCATTTTTAGTGAAAAGAAAGGTCTTACTAACATTGGAAATATTGATAGGGATTCCAATCACGATGGGGAATTCCTAGAAGACCAAGAAGAAGAGAAGACTCAGCCGAGTGGAACATCAAATCATCCCATCCAGGAAGGGCCAGAAGAAACAGGTGAGTCTTCAATAAATGTTAGATTTCTTAAAGATCATCCGATAGATAATGTCATAGGCAACCCTGAAGATCCTCTTCGGACTAGGTCTCATTTTAGAAATGTTAATAATCAAGACCTAATTGCTTTAGTCTCACAAATTGAACCCAAATCAATAAAAGAGGCCTTGGCTGATCAAGCTTGGGTCAATGCTATGTGTGAGGAATTAGGTCAGTTCGAAAGAAATAATGTCTGGAAGCTTGTTCTAAGACCAGATAGTGTCAATATCATAGGAACTAAGTGGGTGTTTAAAAATAAAATGAATGAAGATGGAATCATTTCTAGGAATAAGGCCAGACTAGTAGCCAAAGGCTACTGTCAGGAATTTGGTGTTGATTTTGATGAATCCTATGCACCTGTTGCTAGGATGGAAGCAATAAGAATTCTGCTAGCTTTTGCATGTTCCAAGAATATAAAACTCCAACAAATGGATGTTAAAAGTGCCTTCTTAAATGGAGTTATTAATGAAGAGGTTTTTGTTGAACAACCCCCTGGATTTCAATTCTCTCCTCAACCTAACCAAGTTTTCAGGTTAAACAAAGCCTTGTATGGTCTAAAGCAAGCTCCTCGAGCATGGTATGAAAGATTGACTGAATTTCTGATCAGCAAGGGCTACAACAGAGGTAAGGTTGATCAAACTTTATTTACCAAGGGTACAAATAAAGATCTCATCATAGTTTAGGTATATGTAGATGACATTGTGTTTGGATCAACTAGCTGTGAACTATGTGATGAATTCTCTAAAATGATGTCTGCTGAGTTTCAAATGAGTTTGGTCGGTGAACTCAAGTACTTTCTTGGCTTGCAGGTACAACAGTCAGAGGATGGATGCTTCATCAACCAGACCAAATACACAATGGAACTATTCAAGAGGTTTGGTATGAATAACCTGAAGCACATTAAAACACCCATGGGTACCAATACCTCACTGGATGCAGATGAGACAGGTAAAGAGGTAGATGCCAAGCTCTATCGAGGTATGATTGGATCTCTACTTTACTTGACAGCCTCTAGACCGGATATACAGTTTAGTGTAGGAATGCGTGCTAGATATCAGTCTAGACCCACTGAAATACATTTAGCTGCAGTGAAAAGAATTTTCAGATATTTGTCAGCTACACATTCTCTTGGTTTATGGTTTCCTGCTTCACATACACTTAATTTAGTTGCATACACAGATGCAGATTATGCAGGGTGTAAACTAGACAGGAAAAGCACTAGTGATCACTGTGAATTTTTGGGTGGGTGTTTAGTGTCCGGGGGTTCCAAGAAACAACATTCTGTGGCCCTCTCCACTATAGAGGCTAAATATGTAGCTGCAGGGAGTTATGGTACACAAGTCATATGGATTAAACACCAGCTTCAGGACTACCAAGTAGACCTGGGGTGCACACCTATCTATTGTGATAATACCAGTGCCATCAATCTTGCCAAGAATCCTGTTTTGCATTCTCGCACCAAACACATAGAGATAAGACATCATTTCATAAGAGATTAGGTCTCTAAAAATAACTTTGAACTGATTCATATAGGCACTGATAATCAGATTGCAGACATCTTCATAAAACCTCTGGATAATAAAAAATTCACTACACTGAGAAGAGAATTAGGCTTATACAAGTTGTCTTCATTGTGAAGTCTGTTCCTTTTGTGAGGGGGAGTTCTGTATGACTGATCGTTAGCTTTCTGTACCGCTATGTTTGAGGGGGAGCTGGTTGAGCTATGAGAGGGAGAGTTCTTTGACAGATTCAAAAAGATTGACCAGATGTGTGTCATTGCTGGTTTTCATGACTGAATTAGTGTGGTTCTCTCAGACAGTAGAATCTCACTCATCTCTTAAGTCTATAAGTCAGTGATACTAAAGTCCAGCTAGAATCTTTCCTCTGGTATTCCTTCAGAGATCTGGATTAATTGTATAAAGTATATCTTCCAACATTGTCAATGATTCTGGTTCAGGCCAAAACCTGTATGTCTTGATATCTGACCCAATCAACTTGAAATCTAGACTTCAAGATTCACTTCAAGAAATAGTCCTTCAGGTATTGTTTTCAATCATTCCATCTCCTCAACACAAGAGCTTAACTGAATAAACATGTCTTGTTTTGGTCATTGAGAAACTGGGAGCTCCATCAATGAAATGAAGTTTTCTCCTATGTCATGAGGTGTCAAATGCTTAAAATGAATGAAAAGATATGACAGAGCAATGGTGGCTAGCTGGTGAGTAACTGGGGACTCTGGCCTCTAATCAAGGTGTTTCCTCATGTCAAAAGCCACAGTTACTAACTCTGTTCTTTAAAAAAAAGGGGGGGGAGGAGGTAATGAGGTACTCACACTGAGTAACTGTGGATTCATGCCTCTAATCAATGTGTCTCCCTAATGTCAAAAGAGTGAATTACCAACTTACTCATTGGTCTTCTTGAAAATCATCTCAAAAATCCCTTGTTGTTATGCACTAATGGATTGCTTGTCCTCAATACCTTGAGAACACCTTCTCTGACTTTGTCTCTTGTTGTCTTTTGGGATAGTCGCCTGTTCAGCTAAATCATGCCATACTTGTTAACTCCTGTTCTAACTCATATCCTATGTATGTTGATAAACTTTTCTATCATTCTATTTCTCTATTGTTTACTGGAGTTCAAGAATCTGCACTTGAGTTTAGCACCTCACTTATTTTTTTAAGACTTGCTCGTGCCTTTCTGCACTAAGATGTTACTGTGCTTCCTCTCATGTCTCCAGCACTTTCATATATTCTGCATTTCCTTTTGATGATGTCAAAGGGGGAGAGAGTTTTTGCAATATCAGTAGATCATTTGCTGTCATGAGTTGTGGGGGAGAATAGTTTGTCATGGCAATATCTGAGAGTGAGATGTGGGGGAGCTGAGAGTGAGTTGTTAGGGGAGTGGTTTTGGAGAAAGAAGTGTTTCAGCAGTAGTGTTTAATTTGGCTCTGCATGCACTTGCTTTGAATTTGCCTTGATTGTTAAAGCTGCAGTTAATTTCTTGTGAAGCCTTGATATTGCTTGATTCATAGTGTTGCCATCATCAAAAAGGGAGAGATTGTTGCATACCTACGGTTTTGATGATGTCTCACACTATAAATCAATCTGTTTCTATCTCTAGATCAATTCATGCTTCATCACTTAGGACAGTGCAGTTCATCTGGTTGTCATATAGACATGCATTACTTGATCAAGTCTATACACTGCCAGCATACACGTTCAAAGTCTCTTCATTGAAGTCTGTACATTGGCCATGTCTGTACAGAGTCTTTTGCATTCCTTCATATCAAGTCTAGACATTGTGCATTCCTTCATATGAAGTCTATTCACTGCATGCTACAAAGTCTGCACATCCTGTTTGCACTAAGTCTGTACATTGTCTGTGCCTTCACGTGTCTAGTTGCATGAGTCATTGAAGTCTGTACATCGCTTGGCGTTCACCAAGTCTATACATCGCTTGGCGCTCACCAAGTCTGTACATCATCTTCTAGCGTGCATACTAAGTCTATACAATCATGCTACATCATGTCTGTACACGCTTCAGTCTTGCATGTATGAAGTCTGTACATGGGTCTAGCTCTGCATTCATATAGTCTGTACAGTCAGTGTGTTGCTCGAACCAAGTCTACACATTGTCTCAGCACACACACGCAAAGTCTGTACACTGCATCTGGCAGTCTGCACAGTAAGTCTATACAACGTCCCACGGCAGTACTGCAATGTCTATACATCGCTGGCAGCCAGCACTGCAATGTCTATACATTGTGTCCCACAGCCCTTGCTTTGCTCAAGTCTGTACAGCCTTTCCATTGGCAAGTCCACACATTGTGAAAGTCCATATATTCATTGGCAGCACTGTGCAAGTCTATACATTGCCTTTGGGCATCTAAGTCCATACATTGGCAGCGTGTCTGTGTTTCAAGCCATTCGTCAAGTCTATACATTCCTAAGTCTTTACCTACGTTCAGAACCCCAAGTCTATATATTGGTAAAGTCTGCACATTGTGCTTTGAAGCTGCACCAAGTCTATACATTGTCTCGCCCACATCTTCAAAGTCTGTACATCCGATCGTCTCTTCCAGCGTCTTATGCTATCAAGTCTGTACATCGTTTGCGTACAGTGCATCGTCATCCAAAGTCTATACAGCCAGCTCTGTCTCACCTTGCGTCTCTTTAAGTATGTACAGCCTTGGCGTATGCTTTCATAAAGTCTATACATGGTGGGCTTCGAGTCTTCAAAGTTTGTACATTCTTCAAGGGGTAAGTCTATACATCGTTCTCTTAACTCCAGCTTGTGCATTGTAAAGTCTGTACACTGCTTTCTCATGCACATAAACATCAAGTCTATACACTCCCTTGTTTTCATGTCTATACATTCGATTGCTTCATGCTTTACACAGAAGTCTACACATTCCTCTCTGTTATGTTAATGCATCATTCTTCAAGTCTGTACTTTGAGGTTGCATGAAGGCTTTCAAGTCTATACATTCTCACGTTGTACATACTTGCTTATTTACTGCTTCTAAAGTCTATACACGATGTGTTAAAAGCCTGAACTAACTAGTTACATTTCTTTTGTCTCTGCCTGTCGATGATTCAGGTTGATGATTGGGCACGTGATCCGAGGATGCTCTGGAAAAGGAGGGAACGAGCCCCACTCACGCCACTCGTGTGAAGTCATGGTATTCAGGTCGGATGCCATATAAAAGGTGTCTTCTGCGAACAGATGGACTGAACTGGAGGAAAAGCTGAGAAGAATAATCCCCGAGCAGAAGAAGAAAAGAGAGAGCCTCCATGTTCCAGAGAGAAGACAGAGAGAAATGATTTGAGAGTATTGTTCTGAGAGAAAAGTCTGAGTGAGAGAGAAGTGTCTAATTTGCTTCTTCGGAAGCTACATTATTTTGGTTTTCAGAAACGATTGTCTTCATCGATTGTCTTGTTTTTCAGTTTCTTTCTTCATATTTCTGATTCCATATTGTTACCCTCCAGTGTTTGGAAGAAGGGAGTGATACTCCGGTTTCCCTCTAGGCTGTAGAGGAAGAGAGATCAGTGATCTCTAGTTTTGCCAGTGACGGGTTGTCACTAGCAGGTTCCCTCCGGTTTGGGGGAAGGGAGATTAATCTCCGGTTCTGGTCTTGCGGGTAGCAGGTCAAGGTGTCAAGCTCTGTGGGTAGCAGAGTTTGGGTTGAGGGATTTGTTTCCCTTGGTTGGTCAAGCTGTGTGGCAGCATTTTCTTCGCAGACTGAGTATGCTGTTTCTAGCCGTGGCTAGTGGAAGCCTCACTCTAGTTGGAGTGAGGGGTGGATGTAGATTGTGGACTACAATCGAACCACCTTAAAAATACTTGTCTCTTCTGTGGTTTGTTGTTATCGTTTGTGCTCTCCATCTGCTTGGCATTTTGTTTGACTGTGAATAGCCTTTTCAATCGCACTTACTTATTCTGTCTTGGTTATTGACTGCGTTAGCAATACTCTTTCGCTGTATCTGAAGGGTTGAAATTCGAAGTAGTGATTTTTAGCTGAAGTTTTTAAATCGGGAGTGATCTATTCACCCCCCCTTCTATATCACTCTTCGCTGCGCATAACAAAAGGTAGGAGTACTAAGAGAATTACATGCTTTCATTGTAGGAAACCCGGACACATGAAAGGGGACTGCCCTGATCTTCAGAAGAAAGGTCCCAACCATCAGAAGAAGAGCTCAAAAGTGCAGAAGAAGAAGCCACAAGCAATGGTCTGCACCTGGAGCGATGAGGAAGAGGATCCGGAAGACAATTCCTCAGAGGAGGATGAAGAAGGAATTTGGCTGATGGCAAACAGCGATGAGGAGGTAACAAATATTTTTGAGAATTTCTCTATCGATGACTGGGAAGACGCCTATGCAGAACTGTTAGATAAGTTCAATTCACTTAGTAAAGAGCATAGGATTCTGTAGAGAAAATTCAATACCAATGTTGAAGAACAAACGCAAATCTGTAAGGAAAATCAGAAACTAAAAGAAGAATTAGAAGAAATGACTTCTCTGGAAAAGGAGAATGAAAAGCAAACCCTTGAGAACCAGGAAGTTCACACACAGATCAAGCAACTCAAGATTAAATTTGAGAATGTCTGAATGAAAATAGTGTGATCATAGAGAAGTATGAAGCTGTTAAGAAAGTCAACTCTGAACTCTTGAAAAATTGTGTGTCTATGCAATGAGAGTTGGAGGACAAAAAAAAAGTTTTAGAAAAATTTGTTCAAGGAAAATCGAATCTGGATTCTATACTAGGTACAAGGGTTAATTTCAACAAGGAGGGTTTAGGCTATGACCCATCCAACAAGAGACCATTTCAGTTTAAGACTACCACCTTCTACCCAGAAAAGGGAAAAGAAAAGCTGGACACTCCATCCAGCTCAAACAGAAACCAGAGTGTTCAATGTCAAAAAGAAACTTTAACAAACAATGATGGACGATCATCTAAAATAGGAATAAATATTGTGAAGAACTTCACTAAGCCCATTCGCCAGAACATAAGTAGTAGCTGGACCAAGGAGATGAATCAGAATAAAAGTTGGAACTACTACAGAAGAATGGGTCCTGACAAGAGTTACTGGAGAAACAACACTCATCCTAAAAAATTTGTTAATCAACAAGCTCACAGGAGATACCCCAGGGATGAGAAAACTAATAATTGGAATAGATTTCATTTCTCCAGACCAGCTGGACATACCTCCACTCACAACTTCAATAGACCAGAAATTAAGGTGCAAGAGAAAACCAAGTTGAGACAATTCTGGATCCCTAAACATCTGCTTAAAGATTTGAATGATGTCTTTGGACCCAACTCATCTTGGGTTCCGAACTACTTTGCTTGATTTTGCTTGTGTAGGTGTGCCTAGCAGCTGAGAACAACAAATGGTATCTCGACAATGGCTGCTCCAGGCACATGACAGGAGATCGATCCAAGTTCAGCAAGTTAGAAATGAAGGTAGGGGGTCTGGTCAAATTTGGAGGAAAGAACAAAGGTAATATCATTGGGGTCGGCACTGTTGGTAAGTCTTCCACTAACTCCATTGAGAAAGTTTTACTTGTGGAAGGTCTTCAACACAATCTGGTTAGCATAAGTCAATTATGTGATAAGGGTCACAGGGTTGTGTTTGACAATAATTCATGTAAAATCTTTGAAATAAATTCTGATTGCATTAAATTTGTAGCCAACAGAACCAATAATGTCTACTTGGTGGACTTAGATGTTGAGTCTGATTCTAATATATGCTTATCTGCCAATTCTGAAAGTGACGCTTTTGTTAGGCATAGACGTTTAGGCCATGCTAGCTTCTCCACTTTAAATAAATTGATCAAGCATGATTTAGTTAGAGGCTTGCCTAAAATCAAGTTCAGTTCAACTTCAAAAGTCTGTGATGCCTGTGCTCTAGGCAAACAGACCCGAATGTCCTTCAAGCTAAGATCTAAGCCACTATCGTCTAGACCAATGGAACTTCTTCATATGGACCTTTTTGGTCCTACTAGAACTCAGAGTCTTAATGGAAGTAGATTTGGTTATGTGATCATTGATGACCACTCCAGATTTTCATGGATCTTTTTCTTAGCCAACAAAAATGATGCTTTTCAAAAATTCAAACAATTTTTTAATAAAGTCAAACAAGAAGGAAAACATAGAATTTTTTCAATTCAATCTGACCATGGAGGCGAATTTGAGAACTCCATGTTTTCTGAACTGTGTGAAAGAGAAGGACTAACACACAAGTTTTCTTCTCCCAGGACACCAGAGTAGAATGGAATTGTGGGGAGAAGAAATCGAACCATTGTGGAGATGGCCCGGACCATGCTGATTGAGAGTCAACTACCAAGGAAATTTTGGGCAGAGGCGGCCAATACAGCAAGTTATACAATCAACAGGGCCATGGTAAGACCAATCCACAAGAAAACACCCTATGAGCTGTTGAAAGGTAAGAAACCAAATCTGAGTCATTTCAGGATTTTTGGAGCTAAATGCTTTATCCATAATAATGACAAGAAAGACTTAGATAAATTTGATGCTAAAGCTGTCCTGGAATATTTTTAGGATACTCTGAAGTGTCAAGAGCATATAGAGTCTTTAACATAAATGATCAGAAAGTTGAGGAGTCTCCACACATTATTTTTGGTGAAGCAAAAGGTGATACTAACATTGAAAACACTGACAGGGATTTTGAGCACATTGGAGAATTCCAAGAAGACAAAGAAGAAGAAGAGCTTCAGCCAAATGAGTCATCAGATGCTCCCAACCTGGTAGAGCCGGCTGAGACAGGTGAGTCTTTAATAAATGTTAGATATCTTAAAGATCACCCAATAGATAACATATTAGGCAATCTTGAAGAACCTCTTAGAACTAGGTCTCACTTTTGGAATGTTCATAACCAGGACCTAATTGCTCTGGTCTCTCAAATTGAACCCATATCAATAGAAGAGGCCTTAAGTGATCAGTCATGGACTAATGCCATGTGTGAGGAGTTAGGTCAATTTGAAAAAAATAATGTCTGGGAGCTTATTCCAAGATCAAAAAATACTAATGTCAAAGGAACTAAGTGGGTGTTTAAGAATAAAATGAATGAAGATGGAATCATTTCTAGAAATAAAGCCAGACTAGTAGCCAAGGGATACTGTCAGGAATTTGGTGTTGATTTCGATGAGTCCTATGCACATGTTGCTAGGGTGGAAGCAATAAGAATATTGCTAGCATTTGCATGTTCCAAGAACATAAAACTCCAGAAATGGACGTGAAGAGTGCTTTTTTGAATGGTGTTATCAAGGAAGAGGTTTTTGTTGAACAACCCCCCGGATTTCAGTTTTCTGAAAAGAAGATCATAAAATTCCACTGTCCCACACGTCTCTCTCTCTTCTCTCTCCCTTGCAGTTGGATTGCAGTGATTTCTATGGTGTGATGCCATAAAACTTGGTGGATTCCAAGTTCTATCTTTCTCTCTGGGTGTGATTGCCAGCCACTGCAGCCGCCGCCGCCATCGGAGCCGGCAACAAGTCACCCCAATCGAATCTTTAACCTACTGTCTATGATTTTGAGATCCAAGATAGAAGCTTAAAGATTAGGTTGGTTCTCCCAATCCATCTGTCTGTTCGACCTCAAATTTTGAGGGTTTGTTCCCCCTTTCGTCCCCCACCTCAAGTTAAGTTTTCAGGCCAATCAGCCTACGTTTGCTATTTTTTCTAGTCCTTTAGTTCCACCCCTGATAGTCTGCCAACTTACAGATCTGCGGGATAGTTCCCTGTTCTTTATTTTCCCACCCCCTAAACCACGTCATAAAAATCCCAAAATATTTGTGTGGTATCCTCACACCCATTCCTTCCATCCATAAAATTCCCAGAGTCCAGATCCACCATTTTCCTTTGGGTCAAAATTCATTTTCAGGCAGATCCTATTCTATCATGTTTGATTTGGATTCCGAGCTAGAAACGTTTATGGAGCACATAGTTTTTCATTTCTAATCCGTTTAATGGATGGTTGTGAAATTAATATATGTTGTGTCCCTTTGAGTCCTCTTTGCAATGGCACCAATTTCACTCCGATCTGCCTTCGGATCTGGGCGCAACAATTATTTTCGTGGAAGCGCGCAGATCTATCCCGAGTCTGGCCAGCAAGAACAGTCCATCGAATAATTCATCCAAAAATATGCCGGCTTCGATTCAGTCGTCACCGACTTCAGGGATCAAAGTGAAGCATTCCCCCGACATCCCAGCCAGCCACCTCGGCCAGAAGTCGACCGGAAGCCGCCATCCCAGGTGCAGAGTTCGCTTGCTGTCCAACAAGTTGGAACAGTACCGAGTCAGACCAGTAGCCCGCCTCCGGCCCAAAAGCCCTTCCAGCTTGCTACCCGTCAACCCGAGTTCACTACTCTCGGGTCCCATTGTAGCCCTTTACGTCCCTGCGTAGAGTGGGTAAAAAAAAAATCACTGTTGTAATTATTTCATTACTATACACTAGGAGTACGGGTCTTGGCCAGGGTCGTCTTCCCCACGCCCAGAGCAT
This sequence comes from Amorphophallus konjac, assembly GCA_022559845.1. Taxonomy (NCBI): domain Eukaryota; kingdom Viridiplantae; phylum Streptophyta; class Magnoliopsida; order Alismatales; family Araceae; genus Amorphophallus; species Amorphophallus konjac. The sequence goes on from CM040125.1 coordinate 117,610,889, forward strand.
GGAGGTATCGTTTCTACTCTCCTCTCTTGGCATTTTGCTTACTTTGTATATTTCTATATGCCGTTGCATGAGTGTTAGGGTAATTAGCCCTTATATTATTTAACCACCACTGCGTGAGAGAGCGAGACCCGTCCCGTGACTTGATCCGGGCACGAGAGTGAGAAGACCACCCTTGACTCATTGCTAGTTTCTCAACCGCGCACATCCTCACGCTTCCCTTGTCAGGGACGAGTCGCGAGTTTGCCTAGAGTCCAAGATTCGCCTTCAAATTGGTGTTGAGTCGCGTCCCGTCCCGCATCAGAACCAGAGACTTGCAGACGCTCTAGCTCTCCAACGGCTGGGTCTTCTAGCACAAAAAATGGAGGTGAGTTTGATAGAACTAAGGAGAACATAAAGTTCTAAAGAACTAACCTGAGATGAGGTCTCCTTACTATCGAACTACGTGCTCCAGAACAAAGGTTCATGCATGTCGAACATGAACCCTATTTATAAGGTTTGCCTGTGGTTTGAGGATTAGATCAAACTTAGAGTCATTAATTGGGGCAGGATCGATCCTTAGAGAGTTCTAGAGAGTCTCTTATACTAGATAGCTTCGATCCAAAGTGATTAGGTTGCCAAAGATCCAAACCTTTCACATTTTTCTAGAGTTTGTTCACGAAAGGAAGAAACGGTCGTCTTCAGACCGCTACCGTGAAGACCCGGTCGTGCGATAGACCGCAATTTGGTGATCTTTTTGAATTTTTTGGAAAATAATATTTATCAGCTAATTATCTCCTTAAGGCCTATTTATCCCCTTTTTAAATCTGAAAATAGCCCCAATTACGTTTCTATAGTTGGGCTTGGGCCTAAAGGTCTTGGAATTGGGTCATTGGGCCAATTTAAGTTGGGCTTAGCCCTTTGATTAATATAGGGCCTTTAAGTTTAAAAGAGTTATCCTATAATTCTTTTAATAGCCCATTAAGCCATTTTTTAAATATTTAATAATTATATTAAATCCAAGAAATTTCCTAAAAAATTCTCGGACGTTGCACCCTCCCCCACTTAAAAAGAATTTGGTCCCCAAATTCAATGCATGTGGTCTTTAAGGAGAGTATGTTGCATCCCTAAAGTTTTGATGATGCCACACACTGTAAATCAATTTATTTTTATCCCTAGATCAATTTATACATTCAGTGCATTTACTTGTTTCAAAACCTGAAGGAAGTCTGTGGTAATAGCTTTAAGGTCCGTGCATAACATGTCCTTGGATCTCACCTCTCGTGGTCGGTGCAAACTCTAGTCGGTGCAATCGTCGTCTGGTATGGACCGTTAGATCCTGTCTCTTCATCTCAGTGCAAATGCGTCTTGGTGCAAGCGGTGTCTTGTACTTCTCTTTATCAATTCGGTGCAAGTGCCTGTCTCACTTACAAACACTGTAGCCTCGTTTCCATCTCGGTGCATTACGTGCCTAGACATAAATTGGCTCAGTGCATTTCATTGTATTTCATTACAGCATACACTTTTAGGTTCGGGCATATCCTATTTGTGCATCTTTGTGCGTCTCACCTTTCAGACTCGGTGCAAGGTCTGTCTTGCATCCGTTTTTGTTCGGATGATTCTTCTCTTTCATCTCGCTGCAATTCTCGCAAATCAAACTTGGTGCATCTACTGTGTTACACAGTTGTTTTTAAAAGTCCGTGCATATCCTTGATCCTTTCCTTTGACTCAGTACAAAGTCTTCGTCGTGTGCCTCTTGGACCCATGTCTGTGCACACCAGCAGTACGGGTGGACGCTAGAGTCTGTGCACATGGGGTCAATCACTTTAGTAAGTCAATTCAATGGTTGACTTGAATATCTGATGGGAATCGACGCCGAGCATATACTTTTTATTTTGTATTTATGTCCTTTAGTTTATTTTTATATCCATGGGAAAGTATATGCGTAATTGTAAGGCTTTGTAAGCCAATGCGTCATTCCCTTGGATTGTGTGGGTTTTTGTGCAATTATGTAGTAGGTCCAGCTAGGGGGCCCACAGCCCATTCCCATTGGTCCACCTAGGCCATGTGGGGCTGGTCAAACCATCCTAGGTGGCCATCTAGAAGGTTTGAATGTCAACTGACCACATGGGAGACAAGTTGATTAAAAATTCAAAGGTAGGCTACCTACCTCACCTACCTTGTCCCCCCATTAGAATTAATTAGGAATTTCATTTGTTTTATTTTATTTGGATCAAATATGAAGTCCCTTAAATGCCCCTCTAGATCCTAGATCTAAGGATATTCATGGTCTTTTTTTATTTATTATATAAGTCATGTATTTCTATTATTCTAGAATTAATGAAATGAGAAAAAGCATTGTGCAAGAGCCCCCCTTGAGTGAATTTCGACCTCCCCTCTCTCTCCCTCTGGTTTCTTCATCCCCAACCCCCATTCTAGAGTGATATCTCCTCCCCCTCAATCTCTGAGTTCATCGGTGCCGCCGCCGCCACCGTTAGTGCCGCCATCGCGCCGCCGCGAAGCCGTCTTCGGTGTTCTGTCCATCCAGGACAGAGGCAACTTCCCCGAATTTCTGCTCCCACCTCCCACCTCCCACCTCCTCTGGAGCTGAAATTTTCAGGAGTGGTTCACCTCTCGAACCTTTATCTTCAAAAAAAAATTCAAATCAAAATTCTTTCATTTGATATTTTTCAATTTTCGTTCAGACTGTCATTCTAGTTCTGCCAGATCTTTGTCTACAGTGATAGTTTCCCTGAGTTTTAGATTTCCCGACCACCTTTTGATTTTTCTTGGAGCCCCCAATTTTACTGGGAGTTCTGTCCGCCCTCCTCTACCTCTCCAAATTTTCGTGGAATTTATAAAGTTTGTTTCATATTTTTAGAAATTCTTGTTCCAACTCATCTACAGTTTTGTCTGCATCAGTCCAGATCCGACCACAGTACAGTGTAAACTCTCTAGAAAATCCAGGCCACCATATTTTTCAGATCTAAAAGTAGTCCTGGTTTTCTCTCTTGATTTCCTACAACTTTTCTGAAGAACATAACTTCAGATTCGGAAGTCTACTCATCCGTCAACGGCAGTTCTCAGACAACTCCTCAGTTGATCTGAGATTTCGGCCACTGTACAACAGCAGCTTGAAAATTCGGTCAAGGCCAAATATGGAGCACTCCATTTTTTCTCTCTGGTCCTAGATTGAAGTATTTCGAGTTAGATTTCCAACGGCTCTAGTTTTGTGTCGATCTGACATCGGGGATGATCGCAGCATCCGTTCTCGCCGGAGCGCGCGCCTGAAAATAGAACCGGCAGATCCGTGGCCGGTTATTCGGACCGGTGCCGATCGGAGCCGCCCGGCCTCCGGCCGGCGAACCAGCGCATCTCCATTCAAGGGAGTGCTCATCCGGGCATTCCCCACTACAGCGGTGCCACCGGGTCCCACACGGCCCCTCCGGACAGCATGTGGGCCCCACAGTCACGAGTTCGGGTGCTGCCGAAGCTACGCGAGAAGCTGCCCGTCAACCCGAAATCGGTCCTCCCGGGCCCCATTGTGTCGCCCTTTACCTCCCTGCGTGGAGTGGGCCGTAAATCATTGCTGTAATCTTCATGTATTAACTGTCCCGGGAGTACGAGTTCGGCCGGGTCCGTCGTCCCCACGCCGAGAGCGTGGAGGTATCGTATTCGCTCCTACACTCGGCATTTTGCTTACTTCATATATATTTTTTTATGCCGCTGCTAGAGAGCATGTGTAGGGGTATCTAGCTCGCTATATTTTTGTATCACCGCTGCTGCGAGAGAGAGCGATACCGTCCCTTGACCCGATCCGGGCACAAGTGAGAGTTGACCACCCTAGCTCACTGCCGGTTTCTCAACCGCGCACGTCCGACGCTTCCCTCGTTAAGAGACAATCGCAAGTTCACCTAAAGTCCGAGGATCGCATATCATTTCGGAGTCGAGTCCGTGGTCCGTCTCGCATCAGTATCTCTACTCAGTGCATGTTATGTCTATTCACATTCGGTGCAACATTTGCCTCATGTTTTTTTATATATATTCGGTGCATCTCTCCCAGTTCGTGCATTTAGCATTTATATGCCCAATGCAATGTCATCCTTCTTACTAATATCTGAAATGCTTTCCTCTGATTGTCTGTCAAGTATTTTTTCTTCTTTTGAGAAAAATAAGAATGGCTCGTGATCCCAGTATGGAGGAGGTGGCAGGATCGTGACACATGGAGAGAAGTGAGGTGGGATTCAGCCACGTGGGCTAAGGCCTTTAAGTGGGAATAATGGAAAGCACACGCCCATCCTCTGATGCTCTATAAAAAGTGAATGCTGAGCAGAAGAAGTAACAACCACGGGAACAGAAAAGAGAGGAGAAGGAGAAAGAGAGCTAGCAGAAGCAGAAGAGAAAGAAAAATTTCTGAGAGGGAGAAGTGTTCGTGAATGAGAAGATCTGCTTCTATGGAAGCTACATTATCTTTGTTTCTAGAGAATATTATCGTTTACCGATCGCTGTGTTTTCAAGTTTTTGTTTGATCATCTTCATTCCATATTGTTACCCTCCACTGTTCGGAGGAAGGGAGAGGTTCTCCAGTTCCCTTCAGTGTCTTGAAGGAAGAGAGGTTCAATCCTCTGGTTGTGTGAGTTACTTGGGAGTAACTGCACAGGGTTCCCTTTGCTGCATGCAAAGGAAGGGAGATTGTTCTCCGGTGCTCTTCTTCTGGTCGATCAGAAGATTGAGGAGGCTGTTCCTCTGTACAAGCTGTTTGGCAGCGGATTGTTGCAGACTGAGTCTACTGTGTGCGACTCAAGTGCAAGGAAGCCTTACTTGATTGAGTAAGGGGTGGACGTAGATTGCAGTTAGCAATCGAACCACCTAAAAAATTTGCTGTCTCATTTGTGGTTTGGTTGTTTTCGTGTGCTGCTCTCCAACTTCTTGAGACTTTGCTTCTTTGTGGTTGCTTTCTCGATATCACTTCTTCTCTTATCATCTTTGTTGTCTGTTTACGTGGCATTTATCTCTATAGTTTGAGGGGCTAATAACTTGTGGCTGTGTTTATCGGATTGGGGAGTGATCTATTCATCCCCTCCTTCTATCTCACTCTCCGCTGCACGTATCATTTGGTATCAGAGCAGGTTTTCACCATGTGGGCCAACGGTTAGGCTAACCCTAATGGTCCTCAAAGTTTTATGGCTGAGGGACAATCTATCAGTCGTCCTCCTTTCTTTGATGGTAACAATTATCTATTCTGGAAAAACAGGATGGTGGTATTCATCAGGGCGCAAAGCCACAAGTTGTGGAGGGTGATCACCACAGGGCCATACGAGCTACCACCGAACGAGGATGCATGGACAGATGATCAGGTCAAGCAATCGTCGCTCAACTAGACAGCCCTGAACATTATCCAGTGTGCTGTACACCCAGACGAATACGCTCGCATCTCAGCATGTAGGACGGCCAAGAAAATGTGGGACGAGCTGGAATTAATCTACGAAGGTACAGCTCAAGTGAGAGCAACAAAGGTAAATCTCCTCACCTCTGAATATGAGATGTTTAAAATGAAATTAGAGGAGACCATAACTGAGAAGTATGCCAGATTGTCTCTGATCATGAATAGTCTTAAGGGGCTTGGAAAAGAGATGGCTGAGGGAGACGTTGTCAGGAAGATACTTAGATCTCTAACCCCTTCATGGCATACAAAAGCCACTGTGATAGAAGAGTCAAGGGATCTGACGACTACGACTGTCACCGAACTCATAGGATCCCTTATGACGTATGAGATGAACATTAAAAGGAATGGTGAGGGAAGCGACAGAAAGAACAAGAATATTACCCTCAGGGCGTCCCGCAGAAAGGGAAGTAGCAGTAGCGGGAGTAGTAGTTGCGAGTCTGTTGGATTGTCAGATCTCGACCAAGAGAAGCAAGCAATGCTTACTCGCCAATTCAGAAAATTCTTAAGGTCTAAGGGAAAGACCTTCAGGAGGAAGAAGTCATACCCTTCTGGTAAGAACTTCGATTCCAACAATGACAAAGATGTTGCATCCCTACGGTTTTGATGATGTCTAAGACTATAAATCAATCTGTTTCTATCTCTAGATCAATTCATGCTTCATCACTTAGGACAGTGCAGTTCATCTGGTTGTCATATAGACATGCATTACTTGATCAAGTCTATACATTGCCAGCATACACGTTCAAAGTCTCTGCATTGAAGTCTGTACATTGGCCATGTCTATAAAGAGTCTTTTGCATTCCTTCATATCAAGTCTAGACATTGTGCATTCCTTCATGTGAAGTCTATTCACTGCATGCTACAAAGTCTGCACATCCTGTTCGCACTAAGTCTGTACATTGTCTGTGCCTTCACGTGTCTGGTTGCATGAGTCATTGAAGTCTGTACATCGCTTGGCGTTCACCAAGTCTATACATCGCTTGGCGCTCACAAAGTCTGTACATCATCTTCTAGCGTGCACACTAAGTCCACACAATCATGCTACATCATGTCTGTACACGCTTCAGTCTTGCATGTATGAAGTCTGTACATGGGTCTAGCTCAGCATTCATATAGTCTGTATAGTCAGTGTGTTGCTCAAACCAAGTCTACACATTGTCTCAGCACACACACGCAAAGTCTGTACACTGCATCTGGCAGTCTGCACAGTAAGTCTATACAACGTCCCACGGCAGTACTGTAATGTCTATACATCGCTGGCAGCGAGCACTGCAATGTCTATACATTGCGTCCCACAGCCCTTGCTTTGCTCAAGTCTGTACAGCCTTTCCTTTGGCAAGTCCACACATTGTGAAAGTCTATATATTCATTGGCAGCACTGTGCAAGTCTATACATTGCCTTTGGGCATCTAAGTCCAAACATTTGCAGCGTGTCTGTGTTTCAAGCAATTCATCAAGTCTACACATTCCTAAGTCCTTACCTACGTTCAGAACCCCAAGTCTATATATTGGTGAAGTCTGCACATTGTGCTTTGAAGCTGCACCAAGTCTATACATTGTCTCGCCCACATCTTTAAAGTCTGTACATCCGATCGTCTCTTCCAGCGTCTCACGCTATCAAGTCTGTACAGCGTTTGCATACAGTGCATCGTCATCCAAAGCCTGTACAGCCAGCTCTATCTCACCTTGCGTCTCTTCAAGTATGTACAGCCTTGGCGTATGCTTTCATAAAGTCTATACATCATGGGCTTCGAGTCTTCAAAGTCTGTACATTCTTCAAGGGGTAAGTCTATACATCATTCGCTTAACTCCAGCTTGTGCATCGTAAAGTCTGTACACTACTTTCTCATGCACATAAACATCAAGTCTATACACTCCCTTGTTTTCATGCCTATACATTCGATTGCTTCATGCTTTACACAGAAGTCTACACATTCCTCTCTGTTATGTTAATGCATCATTCTGCAAGTCTGTACTTTGAGGTCGCATGAAGGCTTTCAAGTCTATACATTCTCACGTTGTACATACTTGCTTATTTACTGCTTCTAAGGTTTATACACGTTGTGTTAAAAGCCTGAACTAACTAGTTACATTTCTTTTGTCTCTGCCTGCAGATGATTCAGGTTGATGATTGGGCACGTGATCCGAGGATGATGCTTGGCACGGGATCCGAGGATGTTCTGGAAAAGGAGGGAACGAGCACCACTCACGCCACTCGTGTGAAGTCATGGTATTCAGGTCGAATGCCATTGAAAAGGTGTCTTCTATGAACAGATGGACTGAACTGGAGGAAAAAGCTAAGAAGAAGAATCCCTGAGCAGAAGAAGAAAAGAGAGAGCCTCCACGTTCCAGAGAGAAGACAGAGAAAAATGATTTGAGAGTATTGTTCTGAGAGAAAAGTCTGAGTGAGAGAGAAGTGTCTAATTTACTTCTTCGGAAGCTACATTGCTTTGGTTTTCAGAAACGATTGTCTTCATCGATTGTCTTGTTTTTCAGTTTCTTTCTTCATATTTCTGATTCCATATTGTTACCCTCCAGTGTTTGGAGGAAGGGAGAGATACTCCGGTTTCCCTCTGGGCTGTAGAGGAAGAGAGATCTGTGATATCTGGTTTTGCCAGTCACGGGTTATCACTAGCAGGTTCCCTCCGGTTTGGAGGAAGGGAGATTCATCTCTGGTTCTAGTCTTGCGGGTAGCAGGTCCAGGTGTCAAGCTCTGTGGGTAGCAGAGTTTGGGTTGAGGTATTTGTTTCCCTTGGTTGGTCAAGCTGTGTGGCAGCATTTTGTTCGCAGACTGAGTCTGCTATTTCTAGCCGTGGCTAGTGGAAGCCTCACTCTAGTTGGAGTGAGGGGTGGATGTAGATTTTGGACTACAATCGAACCACCTTAAAAATACTTGTCTCTTCTGTGGTTTGCTGTTATCGTTTGTGCTCTCCATCTGCTTGGCATTTTGTTTGACTGTGAACAGCCTTTTCAATCGCACTTAATTATTCTGTCTTGGTTATTGACTGCGTTAGCAATACTCTTTCGCTGTATCTGAAGGGTTAAAATTCGAAGTAGTAATTTTCAGCTGAAGTTTTTAAATCGGGAGTGATCTATTTATCCCCCCCCTTCTATATCACTCTTCGCTGCGCATAACATTTGGTATCAGAGCAGGTTTGCATCATGTGGACGAACGGTCAGGGTAATTCTAATGGTCCTCGAAGTTTCATGCCCGAAGGTCAATCCATTAGTCGCCCTCCATTCTTTGATGGTAATAACTATCTCTTCTGGAAAAACAGGATGGAGGTGTTCATCAGGGCACAGAGCCACAAGCTGTGTAGGGTAATCACTATAGGGCCGTATGATCTGCCACCGAATGAGGACGCGTGGACAGATGATCATGTCAAGCTATCTTCACTTAATTGGACGACGCTGAACATCATCCAGTGTGTTGTTCACCCAGATGAATACGCCCGCATATCAGCCTACAAGACGGCCAAGCGAATGTGGGACGAGCTGCAACTAATCTACGAAGGTACAGCTCAAGTGAGAGCCTCGAAGGTAAATCTCTACACCTCTGAATATGAATTGTTTAAGATGAAACCAGAGGAGAACATCACTGAAATGTATGCCAGATTGTCTTTGATCACGAATACTCTTAAGGAGCTAGGGAAAGAGATGGCTGAAGCAGGTGTAGTCAGGAAGATACTTAGGTCTCTTACCCCAGCATGGCACACTAAGGCCATCGTGATAGAAGAGTCAAAGGATTTGACGACTATGATAGTGACTGAACTCATTGGATCCCTCATGACCTATGAGATGAACTTCAAAAGAGGTGGTGAAGGAAGTGATAGGAAGGGCAAGAATATTGCTCTCAAGGCATCCCGCAACAAGGGCAGCAGGAGCAGTAGTAGCAGTAGTAGCGGTGAGTCCGATGAGTTTGATCTCGACCAGGAGGAGCAGGCAATGCTCACTCGACAGTTCAGTAAATTTTTAAGGAATAAGGGGAAGATCTTTAGGAGGAAGAATCCATACTCCTTTAGCAAGAACGTTGAATCTAGCAATAATAAGAACAGAAATACTAAGAGAGTGACTTGTTTTCATTGCAACAAACAGGGACACATGAAAGGGGACTGCCCAGATCTCCAGAAGAAGGGTCCCTACCTTCAGAAGAAGAGCTCAAAGGTGCAGAAAAAGAAGAAGCCACAGGCAATGGTCTGCACGTGGAGCGTTAAGGAAGAAGATCCAGAAAGCACTTCCTCGGAGGAAGATGAAGAAGGAATTTGCCTAATGGCAAACAGCGAAGAGGAGGTAACAAATATCTTTGAGAATTTTTCTATTGATGACTGGGAAGATGCCTATGCTGAATTATTAGATAACTTCAATTCACTTAGTAAAGAGCATAGGGTTCTGAAGAGAAAATTCAATACCAATGTTGAAGAACAAACCCAAGTATGTGAGGAAAATCAGAAACTAAAAGAAGAGTTCGAAGAAATAACTTCCCCAAGAAAAGAAAATGAAAAGCTCAAGGGAGAAAACCAGGTGAGTCAAACCCAGCTCAATGAACTCAAAATCAAAATTGAAGAAAGCCTGAATGAAAGCAGAGTGAACTCAGAAAAATATGAAGCTGTTAAGAAAGTCAATGCTGAACTTCTAAAAAATTCTGAGTCTCTTCAAAAAGAGCTGGAAGACAAACAGAAAGTTTTGGAAAAATTTGTCCAAGGAAAAACTAGTCTGGATGCTATACTAGGGACTAAGGTTAACTTCAATAAGGAGGGTCTAGGCTATGACCCAACTAACAAGAGACCCTTACAATTCAAAACCATCACCTTCTGCCCAGAGAAGGGAAAAGAGAAGCTGGACACACCATCCAGCTCAAATAGCAGTCAAGGAGCTCAATGCCAGAAAGAAAGTTCAACAAACAATGCTGGTCGACCATTTAAATTGGGAATGAATTCTGTAAAGAACTTCACTAAGCCCACTGACCAGAACATAAATGGTAGATGGACCAAGCAAGTGGTTTAGAAGAAAAGCTGGAATTACTACCAACAGATGGGTCCAAACAGGATGTACTGGAGAAATAACTATAATACTCAAAAATCTGCTAATCAACAAGCTCACAGAAGATATCCCAGGAATGGGAAGCCTAATGACTGGAATAGAGCTTACTTCTCCAGACCAGCTGGACATAACCCCGGCTATAATTTCAATAAACCAAAAGTAAAGGTGCCAGAGAAAACCATGTTGAAGCAAATCTGGATTCCTAAACATTTGCTTAGAGATTTGAATAATGTCTTTGGACCCAACTCATCTTGGGTTCCAAATCACTTTGCTTGACTTTGTTTGTGTAGGTCTGCCTGGCAGCTGAGAACAACAAGTGGTACCTCGACAGTGGCTGCTCCAGGCACATGACAGGAGACCGATCCAAGTTCAGTAAGATAGAGATGAAGGTAGGGGGTCTGGTCAAATTTGGAGGAAAGGACACAGATAGGATCATTGGAGTTGGCACAGTAGGTAAGTCTTCCACAAACTCCATTGAAAATGTTCAACTTGTGAAAGGTCTTCAACACAACCTGATTAGCATTAGCCAATTATGTGACAAGAGGTCACATGGTTGTGTTTGATGATAACTCATGCAAGATTTTTGAAATAAATTCCGATGTGGTTAAATTTGTAGCCAACAGGGTGAATAATGTCTACATGATAGACTTAGATGCTGAATCTGAACCTAACCTTTGTTTATCTGCTAATTCTGGAAATGATGCTTTTGAATGGCATAGACGTCTAGGCCATGCTAGTTTCTCTACTTTAAATAAATTGGTCAAGCATGATTTAGTTAGAGGCGTGCCTAGAATTAAGTTCAATTCTATTTCAAAATCAGGTGATGCCTGTGCTCTAGGCAAACAGACCAGGAATTCTTTCAAGCTAAGATCTGAGCCATTGTCCTCTAGACCAATGGAACTTCTCCATATGGACCTCTTTGGTCCTACTAGGACCCAGAGTCTTAATGGGAATAGGTTTGACTATGTGATCATTGATGACCATTCTAGATTTTCAGGGATCTTTTTACTAGCCAATAAAAGTGATGCTTTTCAAAAGTTTAACCAGTTTTTCAAAAAGGTCAAACAAGAAGGAAAATACAAGATTTGTACATTTCAATCTGACCATGGAGGTGAGTTTGAAAACTCCATGTTTTCTGATCTTTGTGAAAGAGAGGGACTAACACACAGATTTTCTTCTCCCAGGACACCTGAACAGAATGGAATTGTGGAGAGAAGAAATAGAACTATTGTCGAGATGGCCCGAACCATGCTGATTGAGAGTCAATTACCAAGGAAGTTCTGGGCAGAGGCGGCCAACACAGCAACTTACATAATCAACAGGGCCATGGTAAGACCCATTCACAAGAAAACACCCTATGAGCTACTAAAAGGTAAGAAACCAAACTTGGTTCATTTCAAAATTTTTGGAGCTAAATGCTTTATTCATAACAATGACAAGAAAGATTTAGATAAGTTTGAAGCTAAAAGCTCCCCTGGACTATTTTTTGGATACTCTGAAGTGTCAAGGGCATATAGGGTCTTTAACACAACAGACCAGAAAGTTGAAGAGTCTCCACACATCATTTTTAGTGAAAAGAAAGGTCTTACTAACATTGGAAATATTGACAGGGATTTCAATCACGATAGGGAATTCCTAGAAGACCAAGAAGAAGAGAAGACTCAGTAGAGTGGAACATCAAATCCTCCCAACTAGGAAGGGCCAGAAGAAACAGGTGAGTCTTCAATAAATGTTAGATTTCTTAAAGATCATCCGATAGATAATGTCATAGGTAACCCTGAAGATCCTCTTCGGACTAGGTCTCATTTTAGAAATGTTAATAATCAAGACCTAATTGCTTTAGTCTCACAAATTGAACCCAAATCAATAGAAGAGGCCTTGGCTGATCAAGCTTGGGTCAATGCTATATGTGAGGAATTAGGTCAGTTCGAAAGAAATAATGTCTGGAAGCTTGTTCCAAGACCAGAAAGTGTCAATATCATAGGAACTAAGTGGGTGTTTAAAAATAAAATGAATGAAGATGGAATCATTTCTAGGAATAAGGCCAGACTAGTAGTCAAAGGCTACTGTCAGGAATTTGGTGTTGATTTTGATGAATCCTATGCACCTGTTGCTAGGATGGAAGCAATAAGAATTCTGCTAGCTTTTGCATGTTCCAAGAATATAAAACTCCAACAAATGGATGTTAAAAGTGCCTTCTTAAATGGAGTTATTAATGAAGAGGTTTTTGTTGAACAACCCCATGGATTTCAATTCTCTCCTCAACCAAACCAAGTTTTCAGGTTAAACAAAGCCTTGTATGGTCTAAAGCAATCTCCTCGAGCATGGTATAAAAGATTGACTGAATTTCTGATCAGCAAGGGCTACAACAGAGGTAAGGTTGATCAAACTTTATTTACCAAGGGTACAAATAAAGATCTCATCATAGTTCAGGTATATGTAGATGACATTGTGTTTGGATCAACTAGCTGTGAACTATGTGATGAATTCTCTAAAATGATGTGTGTTGAGTTTGAAATGAGTTTGGTCGGTGAACTAAAGTACTTTCTTGGCTTGCAGGTACAACAGTCGGAGGATGGATGCTTCATCAACCAGACCAAATACATAATAGAACTATTCAAGAGGTTTGGTATGAATAACCTGAAGCACATTACAACACCCATGGGTACCAATACCTCACTGGATGCATATGAGACAGGTAAAGAGGTAGATGCCAAGCTCTATCGAGGTATGATTGGATCTCTACTTTACTTGACAGCCTCTAGACCGGATATACAGTTCAGTGTAGCAATGTGTGCTACATATCAGTCTAGACCCACTGAAATACATTTAGTTGCAGTGAAAAGAATTTTTAGATATTTGTCAGCTACACATCCTCTTGGTTTATGGTTTCCGGCATCACACACACTTAATTTAGTTGCATACACAGATGCAGATTATGTAGGGTATAAACTAGACACGAAAAGCACTAGTGGTCACTGTGAATTTTTGGGTGGTGTTTAGGGTCTTGGGGTTCCAAGAAACAACATTCTGTGGCCCTCTCCATTGTAGAGGCTGAATATGTAGCTGCAGGGAGTTGTGGTACACAAGTCATATGGATTAAACACCAGCTTCAGGACTACCAAGTAGACCTGGGGTGCACACCTATCTATTGTGATAATACCAGTGCCATCAATCTTGCCAAGAATCCTGTTTTGCATTCACGCACCAAACACATAGAGATAAGGCATCATTTCATAAGAGATGAGGTCTCTAAAAATAACTTTGAATTGATTCATATAGGCACTGATAATCAGATTGCAGACATCTTCACAAAACCTCTGGATAATGAAAAATACACTACACTGAGAAGAGAATTAGGCTTATACAAGTTGTCTTAATTGTGAAGTCTGTTCCTTTTGTGAGGGGGAGTTCTGTATGACTGATGGTTAGCTTTCTGTACTGCTATGTTTGAGAGGGAGCTGGTTGAGCTATGAGAGGGGGAGTTCTTTGACAGATTCAAAAAGATTGACCAGATGTGTGTCATTGCTGGTTTTCATGACTGAATTAGTGTGGTTCTCTCAGACAGTAGAATCTCACTCATCTCTTAAGTCTATAAGTCAGTGATACTAAAGTCCAGCTAGAATCTTTCCTCTAGTATTCCTTCAGAGATCTGGATTAATTGTATAAAGTATATCTTCCAACATTGTCAATGATTCTGGTTCAGGCCAAAACCTGTATGTCTTGATATCTGACCCAATCAACTTGAAATCTAGACTTCAAGATTCACTTCAAGAAATAGTCCTTCTGGTATTATTTTCAATCATTCCATCTCCTCAACACAAGGGCTTAACTGAATAAACATGTCTTGTTTTAGTCACTGAGAAACTGGGAGCTTCATCAATGAAATGAAGTTTTCTCCTATGTCACGAGGTGTCAAATGCTTAAAATGAATGAAAAGACATGATAGAGCAATGGTGGCTAGCTGGTGAGTAACTGGGGACTCTGGCCTCTAATCAAGGTGTTTCCTCATGTCAAAAGCCACAGTTACTAACTCTGTTCCTTTAAAAAAAAGGGGGGGGGGAGGAGGTAATGAGGTACTCACACTGAGTAACTGTGGATTCAGGCCTCTAATCAATGTGTCTCCCTAATGTCAAAAGAGTGAATTACCAACTTACTCATTGGTCTTCTTGAAAATCATCTCAAAAATCCCTTGTTGTTATGCACTAATGGATTGCTTGTCCTCAATACCTTGAGAACATCTTCTCTGACTTTGTCTCTTGTTATCTTTTGGGATAGTTGCCTGTTCAGCTAAATCATGCCATACTTGTTAACTCCTGTTCTAACTCATATCCTATGTATGTTGACAAACTTTTCTATCATTCTATTTCTCTATTGTTTACTGGAGTTCAAGAATCTTCACTTGAGCTTAGCACCTCACTTATTTTCTTAAGACTTGCTCGTGCCTTTCTGCACTAAGATGTTACTTTACTTCCTCCTCATGTCTCCAGCACTTTCATATATTCTACATTTCCTTTTGATGATGTCAAAGGGGGAGAGAGTTTTTGCAATATCAGTGGATCATTTTCTGTCATGAGTTGTGGGGGAGAATAGTTTGTCATGGCAATATCTGAGAGTGAGATGTGGGGGAGCTGAGAGTGAGTTGTTGGGGGAGTGGTTTTGGAGAAAGAAGTGTTTCAGCAGTAGTGTTTAATTTGGCTCTGCATGCACTTCCTTTGAATTTGCCTTGATTGTTAAAGCTGCTGTTAATTTCTTGTGAAGCCTTGATATTGGTTGATTCATAGTGTTGCCATCATCAAAAAGGGGGAGATTGTTGCATACCTACGATTTTGATGATGTCTCACACTATAAATCAACCTGTTTCTATCTCTAGATCAATTCATGCTTCATCACTTAGGACAGTGCAGTTCATTTGGTTGTCATATAGACATGCATTACTTGATCAAGTCTATACACTACCAGCATACACGTTCAAAGTCTCTGCATTGAAGTCTATACATTGGCCATGTCTGTATAGAGTCTTTTGCATTCCTTCATATCAAGTCTAGACATTGTGCATTCCTTCATATGAAGTCTATTCACTGCATGCTACAAAGTCTGCACATCCTGTTTGCACTAAGTCTGTACATTGTCTGTGCCTTCACGTGTCTGGTTGCATGAGTCATTGAAGTCTGTACATCGCTTGGCGTTCACCAAGTCTATACATCGCTTGGCGCTCACCAAGTCTGTACATCGTCTTCAAGCGTGCACACTAAGTCATACAATCATGCTACATCATGTCTGTACACGCTTCAGTCTTGCATGTATGAAGTATGTACATGGGTCTAGCTCTGCATTCATGTAGTCTGTACAGTTAGTGTGTTGCTCGAACCAAGTCTACACATTGTCTCAGCACACACACGCAAAGTCTGTACACTGCATCTGGCAGTCTGCACAGTAAGTCTATACAACGTCCCACGGCAGTACTGCAATGTCCATACATCGTTGGCAGCCAGCACAGTAATGTCTATACATTGCGTCCCACAGCCCTTGCTTTGCTCAAGTCTGTACAGCCTTTCCTTTGGCAAGTCCATATATTCATTAGCAGCACTGTGCAAGTCTATACATTGCCTTTGGGCATCTAAGTCCATGCATTGGCAGCGTGTCTGTGTTTCAAGCCATTCGTCAGGTCTATACATTCCTAAGTCTTTACCGACGTTCAGAACCCCAAGTCTATATATTGGTAAAGTCTGCACATTGTGCTTTGAAGCTGCACCAAGTCTATACATTATCTCGCCCACATCTTCAAAGTCTGTACATACGATCGTCTCTTCCAGCGTCTTACGCTATCAAGTCTGTACAGCGTTTGCGTACAGTGCATCGTCATCCAAAGTCTGTACAACCAGCTCTGTCTCACCTTGCGTCTCTTCAAGTATGTACAGCCTTGGCGTATGCGTTCATAAAGTCTATACATCGTGGGCTTCGAGTCTTCAAAGTTTGTACATTCTTCAAGGGGTAAGTCTATACATCGTTCACTTAACTCCAGTTTGTGCATCGTAAAGTCTGTACACTACTTTCTCTTGCACATAAACATCAAGTCTATACACTCCCTTGTTTTCATGTCTATACATTCGATTGCTTCATGCTTTACACAGAAGTCTACACATTCCTCTCTGTTATGTTAATGCATCATTCTGCAAGTCTGTACTTTGAGGTCGCATGAAGGCTTTCAAGTCTATACATTCTCACGTTGTACATACTTGCTTATTTACTGCTTCTAAAGTCTATACACACTGTGTTAAAAGCCTGAACTAACTAGTTACATTTCTTTTGTCTCTGCCTGCAGATGACTCAGGTTGATGATTGGGCACGTGATCCGAGGATGATGCTTGGCACATGATCTGAGGATGCTCTGGAAAAGGAGGGAACGAGCCCCACTCACGCCACTCGTGTGAAGTCATGGTATTCAGGTCGGATGCCATATAAAAGTTGTCTTCTGCGAACAGATGGACTGAATTGGAGGAAAAAGCTGAGAAGAAGAATCCCTGAGCAGAAGAAGAAAAGAGAGAGCCTCCACGTTCCAGAGAGAAGACAGAGCGAAATGATTTGAGAGTATTGTTCTGAGAGAAAAGTCTGAGTGAGAGAGAAGTGTCTAATTTGCTTCTTCGGAAGCTACATTATTTTGGTTTTCAGAAACGATTGTCTTCATCGATTGTCTTGTTTTTCAGTTTCTTTCTTCATATTTCTGATTCCATATTGTTACCCTCCAGTGTTTGGAGGAAGGGAGAGATACTCCGGTTTCCCTCTGGGCTGCAGAGGAAGAGAGATCTGTGATCTCTGGTTTTGCCAGTGACGGGTTGTCACTAGCAGGTTCCCTCCAGTTTGGGGGAAGGGAGATTCATCTCCGGTTCTGGTC
The DNA here is from genome assembly GCA_022559845.1 of Amorphophallus konjac. Taxonomy (NCBI): domain Eukaryota; kingdom Viridiplantae; phylum Streptophyta; class Magnoliopsida; order Alismatales; family Araceae; genus Amorphophallus; species Amorphophallus konjac. Next base: position 117,628,246 of record CM040125.1, read on the forward strand.
TTGCGGGTAGCAGGTCCAGGTGTCAAGCTCTGTGGGTAGCAGAGTTTGGGTTGAGGGATTTGTTTCCCTTGGTTTGTCAAGCTGTGTGGCAGCATTTTGTTCACAGACTGAGTCTGCTGTTTCTAGCCATGGCTAGTGGAAGCCTCACTCTAGTTGGAGTGAGGGGTGGATGTAGATTTTGGACTACAATCGAACCACCTTAAAAATACTTGTCTCTTTTGTGGTTTGCTGTTATCGTTTGTGCTCTCCATCTGCTTGGCATTTTGTTTGACTGTGAATAGCCTTTTCAATCGCACTTACTTATTCTATCTTGGTTATTGACTGCGTTAGCAATACTCTTTCGCTGTATCTGAAGGGTTGAAATTCGAAGTAGTGATTTTTAGCTAAAGTTTTTAAATCAGGAGTGATCTATTCATCCCCCTCTTCTATATCACTCTTCGTTGTGCATAACAAAAGATAGGAGTACTAAGAGAATTACTTGCGTTCATTGCAGGAAACCCGGACACATGAAAGGGGACTGCCCTGATCTTCAGAAGAAAGGTCCCAACCATCAGAAGAAGAGCTCGAAAGTGTAGAAGAAGAAGTCACAAGCAATGGTCTGCACCTGGAGCGATGAGGAAGAGGATCCGGAAGACAATTCCTCAGAGGAGGATGAAAAAGGAATTTGCCTGATGGCAAACAGCGAAGAGGAGGTAACAAATATTTTTAAGAATTTCTCTATCGATGACTGGGAAGACGCCTATGCTGAACTGTTAGATAAGTTCAATTCACTTAGTAAAGAGCATAGGGTTCTGAAGAGAAAATTCAATACCAATGTTGAAGAACAAACGCAAATCTGTAAGGAAAATTAGAAACTAAAAGAAGAATTAGAAGAAATGACTTCTCTGGAAAAGGAGAATGAAAAGCAAACCCTTGAGAACCAGGAAGTTCACACACAGATCAAGAAACTCAAGATTAAATTTGAAGAATGTTTGAATGAAAATAGTGTGATCACAGAGAAGTATGAAGCTGTTAAGAAAGTCAACTCTGAACTCTTGAAAAATTGTGTGTCTATGCAATGAGAGTTGGAGGACAAACAAAAAGTTTTAGAAAAATTTGTTCAAGGAAAATCGAATCTGGATTCTATACTAGGTACAAGGGTTAATTTCAACAAGGAGGGTTTAGGCTATGACCCATCCAACAAGAGACCATTTCAGTTTAAGACTACCACCTTCTACCCAGAAAAGGGAAAAGAAAAGCTGGACACTCCATCCAGCTCAAACAGAAACCAGAGTGTTCAATGTCCAAAAGAAAATTTAACAAACAATGATGGACGATCATCTAAAATAGGAATGAATATTGTGAAGAACTTCACTAAGCCCATTCGCCAGAACATAAGTAGTAGCTGGACCAAGGAAATGAATCAGAATAAAAGTTGGAACTACTACAGAAGAATGGGTCCTGACAAGAGTTACTGGAGAAACAACACTCATCCTAAAAAATTTGTTAATCAACAAGCTCACAGGAGATACCCCAGGGATGAGAAAACTAATAATTGGAATAGATTTCATTTCTCCAGACCAGCTGGACATACCTCCACTCACAACTTCAATAGACCAGAAATTAAGGTGCAAGAGAAAACTAAGTTGAGACAATTCTAGATCCCTAAACATCTGCTTAAAGATTTGAATGATGTCTTTGGACCCAACTCATCTTGGGTTCCGAACTACTTTGCTTGATTTTGCTTGTGTAGGTGTGCCTAGCAGCTGAGAACAACAAATGATATCTCGACAGTGGCTGCTCCAGGCACATGACAGGAGACCGATCCAAGTTCAGCAAGTTAGAAATGAACGTAGGGGGTCTGATCAAATTTGGAGGAAAGAACAAAGGTAATATCATTGGGGTCGGCACTGTTGGTAAGTCTTCCACTAACTCCATTGAGAAAGTTTTACTTGTGGAAGGTCTTCAACACAATCTGATTAGCATAAGTCAATTATGTGATAAGGGTCACAGGGTTGTGTTTGACAATAATTCATGCAAAATATTTGAAATAAATTCTGATAGCATTAAATTTGTAGCAAACAGAACCAATAATGTCTACTTGGTGGACTTAGATGTTGAGTCTGATTCTAATCTATGCTTATCTGCCAATTCTGAAAGTGACGCTTTTGTTTGGCATAGACGTTTAGGCCATGCTAGCTTCTCCACTTTAAATAAATTGATCACGCATGATTTTGTTAGAGGCATGCCTAAAATCAAGTTCAGTTCAACTTCAAAAGTCTGTGATGCCTGTGCTCTAGGCAAACAGACCCGAATGTCCTTCAAGCTAAGATCTGAGCCACTGTCGTCTAGACCAATGGAACTTCTTCATATGGACCTTTTTGGTCCTACTAGAACTCAGAGTCTTAATGGAAGTAGATTTGGTTATGTGATCATTGATGACCACTCCAGATTTTCATGGATCTTTTTCTTAGCCAACAAAAATGATGCTTTTCAAAAATTCAAACAATTTTTTAATAAAGTCAAACAAGAAGGAAAACATAGAATTTTTTCAATTCAATCTGACCATGGAGGCGAATTTGAGAATTCCATGTTTTCTGAACTGTGTGAAAGAGAAGGACTAACACACAAGTTTTCTTCTCCCAGGACACCAGAGCAGAATGGAATTGTGGGGAGAAGAAATCGAACCATTGTGGAGATAGCTCGGACCATGCTGATTGAGAGTCAACGACCAAGGAAATTTTGGGCAGAGGCGGCCAATACAGCAAGTTATACAATCAACAGGGCCATGGTAAGACCAATCCACAAGAAAACACCCTATGAGCTGTTGAAAGGTAAGAAACCAAATCTGACTCATTTCAGGATTTTTGGAGCTAAATGATTTATCCATAATAATGACAAGAAAGACAAAGATAAATTTGATGCTAAAAGCTGTCCTGGAATATTTTTAGGATACTCTGAAGTGTCAAGAGCATATAGAGTCTTTAACATAAATGATCAGAAAGTTGAGGAGTCTCCACACATTATTTTTGGTGAAGCAAAAGGTGTTACTAACATTGAAAACACTGACAGGGATTCTGAGCACAATGGAGAATTCCTAGAAGACAAAGAAGAAGTGGAGCTTCAGCCAAATGAGTCATCAGATGCTCCCAACTAGGTAGAGCCGGCTGAGACATGTGAGTCTTCAATAAATGTTAGATATCATAAAGATCACCCAATAGATAACATATTAGGCAATCTTGAAGAACCTCTTAGAACTAGGTCTCACTTTAGGAATGTTCATAACCAAGACCTAATTGACCCAAATCAATAGAAGAGGCCTTAAGTGATCAGTCATGGACTAATGCCATGTGTGAGGAGTTAGGTCAATTTGAAAGAAATAATGTCTGGGAGCTTATTCCAAGACCAGAAAATACTAATGTCAAAGGAACTAAGTGGGTGTTTAAGAATAAAATGAATGAAGATGGAATTATTTCTACAAATAAAGCCAGACTAGTAGCCAAGGGCTACTGTCAGGAATTTGGTGTTGATTTCGATGAGTCCTATGCACATGTTGCTAGGATGGAAGCAATAAGAATATTACTAGCATTTGCATGTTCCAAGAACATAAAACTCCAGCAAATGGACGTGAAGAGTGCTTTTTTGAATGGTGTTATCAAGGAAGAGGTTTTTGTTGAACAACCCCCCGGATTTCAGTTTTCTCCTCAACCTAACCAAGTTTTCAGGTTGAACAAAGCCCTGTATGGCCTAAAACAGGCTCCTCGACCATGGTATGAAAGACTGACAGAATTTATGATCAGCAAGGGCTACCATAGAGGTAAAGTAGATCAAACTCTTTTTTCGAAGAGCTCAAATAAAGACCTCATCATAGTTCAGGTATATGTAGATGAGCAAGGGCTACCATAGAGGTAAAGTAGATCAAACTCTTTTTTCGAAGAGCTCAAATAAAGACCTCATCATAGTTCAGGTATATGTAGATGATATTGTCTTTGGGTCAACTAGCTCTGAACTATGCAATGAATTTTCTAAATTGATGTCTGCTGAATTTGAAATGAGTTTGGTAGGTGAGTTAAAGTATTTTCTTGGCTTACAGGTACAACAGTTAGAGGATGGATGCTTCATCAACCAGACCAAGTACACATTGGAAATTCTCAAGAGGTTTGGCATGAACAACTTGAAGCACATTACAACACCAATGGGCACCAACACCTCATTGGATGGAGATGAGACAGGTAAAGAAGTAGATGCCAAGCTCTATCGAGGTATGATTGGATCTCTACTTTATTTGACTGCTTCAAGACCTGATATTCAATTCAGTGTAGGAATGTGTGCAAGGTATCAGTCTAGACCCACTGAATTGCATTTAGCTGCAGTAAAAAGAATCATCAGATACCTGTCCACTACTCACACTCTTGGTTTATGGTTTCCTGCATCACACACACTTGATTTAGTTGCATACACAGATGCAGATTATGTCAGTTGTAAACGAGATAGAAAGAGCACTAGTGGTGACTGTGACTTTCTAGGTGGGTGTTTAGTATCTTGGGGTTCCAAGAAACAACACTCTGTGGCCCTCTCCACTGCAGAGGCTGAATACGTAGCTGCAGGGAGTTGTGGCACACAAGTCATTTGGATTAAACACCAACTTCAGGACTATCAAGTAGACCTGGGGTGCACACCTATTTACTGTGATAATACTAGTGCCATCAACCTAGCCAAGAATCCAGTTCTGCACTCCCGCACCAAACACATAGAAATCAGACATCATTTCATAAGAGATGAGGTCTCTAAGAACAACTTTGAACTGATTCATGTCGGCACTGCTAATCAAATTGCTGACATCTTCACCAAGCCTCTGGACAATGACAAAGTCACCACATTAAGGAGAGAACTAGGCATGTTTAAATTATCTTAACTATTTTTCTCCTGATATTGAATTGATCTATCTTGGTAAAATGCTGTGTGAAATGTCTGTCCTTATTGTGAGGGGGAGCTTTGTGTATCTTCTGATTAGTTTCATTGAGTGCTTCGTTTAAGGGGGAGCTGGAAAGGTAGTGATTTTGTCTGATTCAAAAAGTCTGACCAGATGTGTGTCATTGCTGGTTCTCATGATTGAATGAGTGTAGTTCTCTCAGTCAGTAGAATCTCATTCATCTCTTAAGTCTATACGTTTGTGTTACTAAAGTCCTGCTAGAATCTTTCCTCTAGTAGTTTATCAGAGATTTGGTTTAAGTGGTCAAAGTATATCTTCCTACATTGTCAATGATTTCAAGTCAGGCTAAAACCTGCATGTCTTGATATTTGTTCAGAACAACTTGAAATCTAGATCTCAAGATTCATTACAAGAAACAGTCCCTCTGGTATTGTCTTCAATCATTTCCCCTCCACATCATAAGGGATCAACTAAATTAACAAAGGTCTATGGCTTGATCACTGAGAAACTGGGAGCTTCATCAATGAAGTGAAGTAACTCCTATGTCATGAGGTGTCCAATTTTTTAATAAAAAAAAATTGCATGCAAAATGACCTTAATATCTCTGATCATCACAGAGCAATGGTGACAAGGTGGTGAGTAACTGGGGACCCTGGCCTCTGATCAAGGTGTTTCCCCATGTAAAAAGCTATAGTTACTAACTCTGTTCTTCAAAAGGAAGAAGTAATGAGGTACTCACACTGAGTAACTGGGGATTCCGGCCTCTGATCAAGGTGTCTCCCTAATGTCAAAAGTGTGATTTACCAAACCACTCATTGATCTCTTTGCAAAATTCTATATTATCCCTTGTCTCTGTGCAAAGGTCTGGAATGCTTGTCTTCAATACTATGAGAACATCTTCTCTGATTTTGTCTCTTGTCGTCTACAAAGTACTGTTGTTTTAATCAGAAATCTTGCCATGCTTGTTCACCTCTGTTCTACATCATATACCATGTATCTGGATAAACTTTTCCCTCATACTAATTCTCTACTGATTACAAGAGTTCAAGAATCTTCACTTGAGTTTAGCACCTCACTTATTCTCTTAAGATATGTTGTTGGGTCTTTCTACACTAAGAAGTCACTATACTTCTTCCTCATGTCTCCAGCAATTTCATACATTTTTCATTTCCTTTTGATGATGTCAAGGGGGGAGAGAGGTCATGAGGCCATGCAATTTTCGAGAGACCATTCATATTCTGAGAAAGTGTTTTTGGAGCAAAGTTGAGGTTCAGAAGTTGTGCTTGATTTGTCTGTATGATTGGCCTATTTTTTAACTGATTGTTTTTAATGCCTTGATATTGCTAATGCCTTGATATTGCTTGATTCATAGTGTTGCCATCATCAAAAAGGGGGAGATTGTTGCATCTGTAAGGTTTTGATGAAGTCACACACTATAAATCAATTTTTTTTTATCCCTAGATCAATTTATACATTCGGTGCATTTACTTGTTTCAAAACATGAAGGAAGTCTGTGGTAATAGCTTTAAGGTCCGTGCATAACATGTCCTTGGATCTCACCTCTCGAGGTCGGTGCAAACTCTAGTCGGTGCAATCGTCGTCTGGTATGGACCGTTAGATCTTGTCTCTTCATCTCAGTGCAAATGCGTCTTGGTGCAAGCGGTGTTTTATACTTCTCTTTATCAATTCGGTGCAAGTCTCTGTCTCACTCACAAACACTATAGCCACGTTTCCATCTCGGTGCATTATGTGCCTAGACATAAATTGGCTCAGTGCATTTCATTGTATTTCATTGCAGCATACACTTTTAGGTTCGTGCATATCCTGTTTGTGCATCTTTGTGCGTCTCGCCTTTCAGACTCGGTGCAAGGTCTGTCTTGCATCCGTTTTTGTTCGGATGATTCTTCTCTTTCATCTCGATGCAATTCTCACAAATCAAACATGGTGCATCTACTGTGTTACACAGTTGTTTTTAAAAGTCCGTGTATATCCTTGATCCTTTCCTTTGACTCAGTACAAAGTCTTCGTCGTGTGCCTCTTGGACCCATGTCTGTGCACACCAGCAGTACGGGTGGATGCTATAGTCTGTGCATAGGGGGTCAATCACTTTAGTAAGTCAATTCAATGGTTGACTTGAATATCTCTACTCAGTGCATGTTATGTCTATTCACATTCGGTGCAACATTTGCCTCATATTTTTTTTATATATATTCGGTGCATCTCTCCCAGTTCGTGCATTTAGAATTTATATGCCCAATGCAATGTCATCCTTCTTACTAATATCCGGTTGCTTGATCTGTGTGTGAACTTCCTGGTTCTCAATGTTGAAGAACAAACGCAAATCTGTAAGGAAAATCAGAAACTAAAAGAAGAATTAGAAGAAATGACTTCTCTGGAAAAGGAGAATGAAAAGCAAACCCTTGAGAACCAGGAAGTTCACACACAGATCAAGCAACTCAAGATTAAATTTGAAGAATGTCTGAATGAAAATAGTGTGATCATAGAGAAGTATGAAGCTGTTAAGAAAGTCAACTCTGAACTCTTGAAAAATTGTGTGTCTATGCAATGAGAGTTGGAGGACAAACAAAAAGTTTTAGAAAAATTTGTTCAAGGAAAATCGAATCTGGATTCTATACTAGGTACAAGGGTTAATTTCAACAAGGAGGGTTTAGGCTATGACCCATCCAACAAGAGACCATTTCAGTTTAAGACTACCACCTTCTACCCAGAAAAGGGAAAAGAAAAGCTGGACACTCCATCCAGCTCAAACAGAAACCAGAGTGTTCAATGTCTAAAAGAAACTTTAACAAACAATGATGGACGATCATCTAAAATAGGAATGAACATTGTGAAGAACTTCACTAAGCCCATTCGCCAGAACATAAGTAGTAGCTGGACCAAGGAGATGAATCAGAATAAAAGTTGGAACTACTACAGAAGAATGGGTCCTGACAAGAGTTACTGGAGAAACAACACTCATCCTCAAAAATTTGTTAATCAACAAGCTCACAGGAGATACCCCAGGGATGAGAAAACTAATAATTGGAATAGATTTCATTTCTCCAGACCAGCTGGACATACCTCCACTCACAACTTCAATAGACCAGAAATTAAGGTGCAAGAGAAAACCAAGTTGAGACAATTCTGGATCCCTAAACATCTGCTTAAAGATTTGAATGATGTCTTTGGACCCAACTCATCTTGGGTTCCGAACTACTTTGCTTGATTTTGCTTGTGTAGGTGTGCCTAGCAGCTGAGAACAACAAATGGTATCTCGACAATGGCTGCTCCAGGCACATGACAGGAGATCGATCCAAGTTCAGCAAGTTAGAAATGAAGGTAGGGGGTCTGGTCAAATTTGGAGGAAAGAACAAAGGTAATATCATTGGGGTCGGCACTGTTGGTAAGTCTTCCACTAACTCCATTGAGAAAGTTTTACTTGTGGAAGGTCTTCAACACAATCTGGTTAGCATAAGTCAATTATGTGATAAGGGTCACAGGGTTGTGTTTGACAATAATTCATGTAAAATCTTTGAAATAAATTCTGATTGCATTAAATTTGTAGCCAACAGAACCAATAATGTCTACTTGGTGGACTTAGATGTTGAGTCTGATTCTAATATATGCTTATCTGCCAATTCTGAAAGTGACGCTTTTGTTTGGCATAGACGTTTAGGCCATGCTAGCTTCTCCACTTTAAATAAATTGATCAAGCATGATTTAGTTAGAGGCTTGCCTAAAATCAAGTTTAGTTCAACTTCAAAAGTTTGTGATGCCTGTGCTCTAGGCAAACAGACCCGAATGTCCTTCAAGCTAAGATCTAAGCCACTATCGTCTAGACCAATGGAACTTCTTCATATGGACCTTTTTGGTCCTACTAGAACTCAGAGTCTTAATGGAAGTAGATTTGGTTATGTGATCATTGATGACCACTCCAGATTTTCATGGATCTTTTTCTTAGCCAACAAAAATGATGCTTTTCAAAAATTCAAACAATTTTTTAATAAAGTCAAACAAGAAGGAAAACATAGAATTTTTTCAATTCAATCTGACCATGGAGGCGAATTTGAGAACTCCATGTTTTCTGAACTATGTGAAAGAGAAGGACTAACACACAAGTTTTCTTCTCCCAGGACACCAGTGTAGAATGGAATTGTGGGGAGAAGAAATCGAACCATTGTGGAGATGGCCCGGACCATGCTGATTGAGAGTCAACTACCAAGGAAATTTTGGGCAGAGGCGGCCAATACAGCAAGTTATACAATCAACAGGGCCATGGTAAGACCAATCCACAAGAAAACACCCTATGAGCTGTTGAAAGGTAAGAAACCAAATCTGAGTCATTTCAGGATTTTTGGAGCTAAATGCTTTATCCATAATAATGACAAGAAAGACTTAGATAAATTTGATGCTAAAAGCTGTCCTGGAATATTTTTAGGATACTCTGAAGTGTCAAGAGCATATAGAGTCTTTAACATAAATGATCAGAAAGTTGAGGAGTCTCCACACATTATTTTTGGTGAAGCAAAAGGTGATACTAACATTGAAAACACTGACAGGGATTTTGAGCACAATGGAGAATTCCAAGAAGACAAAGAAGAAGAAGAGCTTCAGCCAAATGAGTCATCAGATGCTCCCAACCTGGTAGAGCCGGCTGAGACAGGTGAGTCTTCAATAAATGTTAGATATCTTAAAGATCACCCAATAGATAACATATTAGGCAATCTTGAAGAACCTCTTAGAACTAGGTCTCACTTTTGGAATGTTCATAACCAGGACCTAATTGCTCTGGTCTCTCAAATTGAACCCAAATCAATAGAAGAGGCCTTAAGTGATCAGTCATGGACTAATGCCATGTGTGAGGAGTTAGGTCAATTTGAAAAAAATAATGTCTGGGAGCTTATTCCAAGATCAAAAAATACTAATGTCAAAGGAACTAAGTGAGTGTTTAAGAATAAAATGAATGAAGATGGAATCATTTCTAGAAATAAAGCCAGACTAGTAGCCAAGGGATACTGTCAGGAATTTGGTGTTGATTTCGATGAGTCCTATGCACATGTTGCTACGGTGGAAGCAATAAGAATATTGCTAGCATTTGCATGTTCCAAGAACATAAAACTCCAGAAAATGGACGTGAAGAGTGCTTTTTTGAATGGTGTTATCAAGGAAGAGGTTTTTGTTGAACAACCCCCCCGGATTTCAATTTTCTGAAAAGAAGATCATAAAATTCCACTGTCCCACACGTCTCTCTCTCTTCTCTCTCCCTTGCAGTTGGATTGCAGTGATTTCTATGGTGTGATGCCATAAAACTTGGTGGATTCCAAGTTCTATCTTTCTCTCTGGGTGTGATTGCCAGCCACTGCTGCCGCCGCCGCCATCGGAGCCGGCAACGAGTCACCCCAATCGAATCTTCAACCTACTGTCTATGATTTTGAGATCCAAGATAGAAGCTTAAAGATTAGGTTGGTTCTCCCAATCCATCTGTCTGTTCGACCTCAAATTTTGAGGGTTTGTTCCCCCTTTCGTCCCCCACCTCAAGTTAAATTTTCAGGCCAATCAGCCTACGTTTGCTATTTTTTTCTAGTCCTTTAGTTCCACCCCTGATAGTCTGCCAACTTACAGATCTGCGGGATAGTTCCCTGTTCTTTATTTTCCCACCCCCTAAACCACGTCATAAAAATCCCAAAATATTTGTGTGGCATCCTCACACCCATTCCTTCCATCCATAAAATTCCCAGAGTCCAGATCCACGATTTTCCTTTGGGTCAAAATTCATTTTCAGGCAGATCCTATTCTATCATGTTTGATTTGGATTCCGAGCTAGAAACGTTTATGGAGCACAGAGTTTTTCATTTCTAATCCGTTTAATGGATGGTTGTGAAATTAATATATGTTGTGTCCCTTTGAGTCCTCTTTGCAATGGCACCAATTTCACTCCGATCTGCCTCCGGATCTGGGCGCAACAATTATTTTCGTGGAAGCGCGCAGATCTATCCCGAGTCTGGCCAGCAAGAATAGTCCGTCGAATAATTCATCCAAAAATATGCCAGCTTCGATTCAGTCGTCACCGACTTCAGGGATCAAAGTGAAGCATTCCCCCGACATCCCAGCCAGCCACCTCGGCCAGAAGTCGATCGGAAGCCGCCATCCCAGGTGCGGAGTTCGCTTGCTGTCCAACAAGTTGGAACAGTACCTAGTCAGACCAGTAGCCCGCCTCCGGCCCAAAAGCCCTTCCAGCTTGCTACCCGTCAACCCGAGTTCACTACTCTCGGGTCCCATTGTAGCCCTTTACGTCCCTGCGTGGAGTGGGTAAAAAAAAAATCACTGTTGTAATTATTTCATTACTATACACTAGGAGTACGGGTCTTGGCCAGGGTCGTCTTCCCCACGCCCGGAGCATGGAGGTATCGTTTCTACTCTCCTCTCTTGGCATTTTGCTTACTTTGTATATTTCTATATGCCGTTGCATGAGTGTTAGGGTAATTAGCCCTTATATTATTTTAACCACCACTGCGTGAGAGAGCGAGACCCGTCCCGTGACTTGATCCGGGCACGAGAGTGAGAAGACCACCCTTGACTCATTGCTAGTTTCTCAACCGCGCACATCCTCACGCTTCCCTTCTCAGGGACGAGTCGCGAGTTTGCCTAGAGTCTAAGATTCGCCTTCAAATTGGTGTTGAGTCGCGTCCCGTCCCGCATCAGAACCAGAGACTTGCAGACGCTCTAGCTCTCCAACGGCTGGGTCTTCTAGCACAAAAAATGGAGGTGAGTTTGATAGAACTAAGAAGAACATAAAGTTCTAAAGAACTAACCTGAGATGAGGTCTCCTTACTATCGAACTACGTGCTCCAGAACAAAGGTTCATGCATGTCGAACATGAACCCTATTTATAAGGTTTGCCTGTGGTTTGAGGATTAGATCAAACTTAGAGTCATAAATTGGGGCAGGATCGATCCTTAGAGAGTTCTAGAGAGTCTCTTATACTAGATAGCTTCGATCCAAAGTGATTAGGTTGCCAAAGATCCAAACCTTTCACATTTTTCTAGAGTTTGTTCACGAAAGGAAGAAACGGTCGTCTTCAGACCGCTACCGTGAAGACCCGGTCGTGCGATAGACCGCAATTTGGTGATCTTTTTGAATTTTTTGGAAAATAATATTTATCAGCTAATTATCTCCTTAAGGCCTATTTATCCCCTTTTTAAATCTGAAAATAGCCCCAATTACGTTTCTATAGTTGGGCTTGGGCCTAAAGGTCTTGGAATTGGGTCATTGGGCCAATTTAAGTTGGGCTTAGCCCTTTGATTAATATAGGGCCTTTAAGTTTAAAAGAGTTATCCTATAATTCTTTTAATAGCCCATTAAGCCATTTTTTAAATATTTAATAATTATATTAAATCTAAGAAATTTCCTAAAAAATTCTCGGACGTTGCACCCTCCCCCACTTAAAAAGAATTTGGTCCCCAAATTCAATGCATGTGGTCTTTAAGGAGAGTATGTTGCATCCCTAAGGTTTTGATGATGCCACACACTGTAAATCAATTTATTTTTATCCCTAGATCAATTTATACATTCGGTGCATTTACTTGTTTCAAAACATGAAGGAAGTCTGTGGTAATAGCTTTAAGGTCCGTGCATAACATGTCCTTGGATCTCACCTCTCGTGGTCGGTGCAAACTCTAGTCGGTGCAATCGTCGTCTGGTATGGACCGTTAGATCCTGTCTCTTCATCTCAGTGCAAATGCGTCTTGGTGCAAGCGGTGTCTTGTACTTCTCTTTATCAATTCGGTGCAAGTGCCTGTCTCACTTACAAACACTGTAGCCTCGTTTCCATCTCGGTGCATTACGTGCCTAGACATAAATTGGCTCAGTGCATTTCATTGTATTTCATTGCAGCATACACTTTTAGGTTCGGGCATATCCTGTTTGTGCATCTTTGTGCGTCTCACCTTTCAGACTCGGTGCAAGGTCTGTCTTGCATCCGTTTTTGTTCGGATGATTCTTCTCTTTCATCTCGCTGCAATTCTCGCAAATCAAACTTGGTGCATCTACTGTGTTACACAGTTGTTTTTAAAAGTCCGTGTATATCCTTGATCCTTTCCTTTGACTCAGTACAAAGTCTTCGTCGTGTGCCTCTTGGACCCATGTCTGTGCACACCAGCAGTACGGGTGGACGCTAGAGTCTGTGCACATGGGGTCAATCACTTTAGTAAGTCAATTCAATGGTTGACTTGAATATCTGATGGGAATCGACGCCGAGCATATACTTTTTATTTTGTATTTATGTCCTTTAGTTTATTTTTATATCCATGGGAAAGTATATGCGTAATTGTAAGGCTTTGTAAGCCAATGCGTCATTCCCTTGGATTGTGTGGGTTTTTGTGCAATTATGTAGTAGGTCCAGCTAGGGGGCCCACAGCCCTTTCCCATTGGTCCACCTAGGCCATGTGGGGCTGGTCAAACCATCCTAGGTGGCCATCTAGAAGGTTTGAATGTCAATTGACCACATGGGAGACAAGTTGATTAAAAATTCAAAGGTAGGCTACCTACCTCACCTACCTTGTCCCCCCATTAGAATTAATTAGGAATTTCATTTGTTTTATTTTATTTGGATCAAATATGAAGTCCCTTAAATGCCCCTCTAGATCCTAGATCTAAGGATATTCATGGTCTTTTTTTATTTATTATATAAGTCATGTATTTCTATTATTCTAGAATTAATGAAATGAGAAAAAGCATTGTGCAAGAGCCCCCCTTGAGTGAATTTCGATCTCCCCTCTCTCTCCCTTTGGTTTCTTCATCCCCAACCCACATTCTAGAGTGATATCTCCTCCCCCTCAATCTCTGAGTTCATCGGTGCCGCCGCCGCCACCGTTAGTGCCGCCATCGCGCCGCCACGAAGCCGTCTTCGGTGTTCTGTCCATCCAGGACAGAGGCAACTTCCCCGAATTTTTGCTCCCACCTCCCACCTCCTCTGGAGCTGAAATTTTCAGGAGTGGTTCACCTCTCGAACCTTTATCGTCAAATAAAAATTCAAATAAAAATTCTTTCATTTGATATTTTTCAATTTTCGTTCAGACTGTCATTCTAGTTCTGCCAGATCTCTGTCTACAGTGATAGTTTCCCTGAGTTTTAGATTTCCCGACCACCTTTTGATTTTTCTTGGAGCCCCCAATTTTACTGGGAGTTCTGTCCGCCCTCCTCTACCTCTCCAAATTTTCGTGGAATTTATAAAGTTTGTTTCATATTTTTAGAAATTCTTGTTCCAACTCATCTACAGTTTTGTCTGCATCAGTCCAGATCTGACCACAGTACAGTGTAAACTCTCTAGAAAATCCAGGCCACCATATTTTTCAGATCTAAAAATAGTCCTGGTTTTCTCTCTTGATTTCCTACAACTTTTCTGAAGAACATAACTTCAGATTCGGAAGTCTACCCATCCGTCAATGGCAGTTCTCAGACAACTCCTCAGTTGATCTGAGATTTTGGCCACTGTACAACAGCAGCTTGAAAATTCGGTCAAGGCCAAATACGGAGCACTCCATTTTTTCTCTCTGGTCCTAGATTGAAGTATTTCGAGTTAGATTTCCAACGGCTCTAGTTTTGTGTCGATCTGACATCGGGGATGATCGCAGCATTCGTTCTCGCCGGAGCGCGCGCCTGAAAATAGAACCGGCAGATCCGTGGCCGGTTATTCGGACCGGTGCCGATCGGAGCCGCCCGGCCTCCGGCCGGTGAACCAGCGCATCTCCATCCAAGGGAGTGCTCATCCGGGCATTCCCCACTACAGCGGTGCCACCGGGTCCCACACGGCCCCTCCGGACAGCATGTGGGCCCCACAGTCACGAGTTCGGGTGCTGCCGAAGCTACGCGAGAAGCCGCCCGTCAACCCGAAATCGGTCCTCCCGGGCCCCATTGTGTCGCCCTTTACCTCCCTGCGTGGAGTGGGCCGTAAATCATTGCTGTAATCTTCATGTATTAACTGTCCCGGGAGTACGAGTTCGGCCGGGTCCGTCGTCCCCACGCCGAGAGCGTGGAGGTATCGTATTCGCTCCTACACTCGGCATTTTGCTTACTTCATATATATTTTTTTATGCCGCTGCTAGAGAGCATGTGTAGGGGTATCTAGCTCGCTATATTTTTGTATCACCGCTGCTGCGAGGGAGAGCGATACCGTCCCTTGACCCGATCCGGGCACAAGAGAGAGTTGACCACCCTAGCTCACTGCCGGTTTCTCAACCGCGCACGTCCGACACTTCCCTCGTTAAGAGACATTCACAAGTTCACCTAAAGTCCGAGGATCGCATATCATTTCGGAGTCGAGTCCGTGGTCCGTCCCGCATCAGTATCTCTACTCAGTGCATGTTATGTCTATTCACATTCGGTGCAACATTTGCCTCATGTTTTTTTATATATATTCGGTGCATCTCTCCCAGTTCGTGCATTTAGCATTTATATGCCCAATGCAATGTCATCCTTCTTACTAATATCTGAAATGCTTTCCTCTGATTGTCTGTCAAGTATTTTTTCTTCTTTTGAAAAAAATAAGAATGGCTCGTGATCCCAGTATGGAGGAGGTGGCAGGATCGTGACACATGGAGAGAAGTGAGGTGGGATTCTGCCACGTGGGCTAAGGCCTTTAAGTGGGAATAATGGAAAGCACACGCCCATCCTCTTATGCTCTATAAAAAGTGAATGCTGAGCAGAAGAAGTAACAACAACGGGAACAGAAAAGAGAGGAGAAGGAGAAAGAGAGCCAGCAGAAGCAGAAGAGAAAGAAAAATTTCTGAGAGGGAGAAGTGTTCGTGAATGAGAAGATCTGCTTCTATGGAAGCTACATTATCTTTGTTTCTAGAGAATATTATCGTTTACCGATCGCTGTGTTTTCAAGTTTTTGTTTGATCATCTTCATTCCATATTGTTACCCTCCACTGTTCGGAGGAAGGGAGAGGTTCTCCAGTTCCCTTCAGTGTCTTGAAGGAAGAGAGGTTCAATCCTCTGCTGTGTGAGTTACTTGGGAGTAACTGCACAGGGTTCCCTTTGCTGCATGCAAAGGAAGGGAGATTGTTCTCCGGTGCTCTTCTTCTGGTCGATCAGAAGATTGAGGAGGCTGTTCCTCTGTACAAGCTGTTTGGCAGCGGATTGTTGCAGACTGAGTCTACTATGTGCAACTCAAGTGCAAGGAAGCCTTACTTGATTGAGTAAGGGGTGGACGTAGATTGCAGTTAGCAATCGAACCACCTAAAAAATTTGCTGTCTCATTTGTGGTTTGGTTGTTTTCGTGTGCTGCTCTCCAACTTCTTGAGACTTTGCTTCTTTGTGGTTGCTTTCTCGATATCACTTCTTCTCTTATCATCTTTGTTGTCTGTTTACGTGGCATTTATCTCTATAGTTTGAGGGGCTAATAACTTGTGGCTGTGTTTATCGGATTGGGGAGTGATCTATTCATCCCCTCCTTCTATCTCACTCTCCGCTGCACGTATCATTTGGTATCAGAGCAGGTTTTCACCATGTGGGCCAACGGTTAGGCTAACCCTAATGGTCCTTAAAGTTTTATGGCTGAGGGACAATCTATCAGTCGTCCTCCTTTCTTTGATGGTAACAATTATCTATTCTGGAAAAATAGGATGGTGGTATTCATCAGGGCGCAAAGCCACAAGTTGTGGAGGGTGATCACCACAGGGCCATACGAGCTACCACCGAACGAGGATGCATGGACAGATGATCAGGTCAAGCAATCGTCGCTCAACTAGACAGCCCTGAACATCATCTAGTGTGCTGTACACCCAGACGAATACGCTCGCATCTCAGCATGTAGGACGGCCAAGAAAATGTGGGACGAGCTGGAATTAATCTACGAAGGTACAGCTCAAGTGAGAGCAACAAAGGTAAATCTCCTCACGTCTGAATATGAGATGTTTAAAATGAAATCAGAGACCATAACTGAGAAGTATGCCAGATTGTCTCTGATCATGAATAGTCTTAAGGGGCTTGGAAAAGAGATGGCTGAGGGAGACGTTGTCAGGAAGATACTTAGATCTCTAACCCCTTCATGGCATACAAAAGCCACTGTGATAGAAGAGTCAAGGGATCTGACGACTACGACTGTCACCGAACTCATAGGATCCCTTATGACGTATGAGATGAACATTAAAAGGAATGGTGAGGGAAGCGACAGAAAGAACAAGAATATTACCCTCAGGGCGTCCCGCAGAAAGGGAAGTAGCAGTAGCGGGAGTAGTAGTTGCGAGTCTGTTGGATTGTCAGATCTCGACCAAGAGGAGCAAGCAATGCTTACTCGCCAATTCAGAAAATTCTTAAGGCCTAAGGGAAAGACCTTCAGGAGGAAGAAGTCATACCCTTCGGGTAAGAACTTTGATTCCAACAATGACAAAGATGTTGCATCCCTATGGTTTTGATGATGTCTCACACTATAAATCAATCTGTTTCTATCTCTAGATCAATTCATGCTTCATCACTTAGGACAGTGCAGTTCATCTGGTTGTCATATAGACATGCATTACTTGATCAAGTCTATACATTGCCAGCATACACGTTCAAAGTCTCTGCATTGAAGTCTGTACATTGGCCATGTCTATACAGAGTCTTTTGCATTCCTTCATATCAAGTCTAGACATTGTGCATTCCTTCATATGAAGTCTATTCACTGCATGCTACAAAGTCTGCACATCCTGTTTGCACTAAGTCTGTACATTGTCTGTGCCTTCACGTGTCTGGTTGCATGAGTCATTGAAGTCTGTACATCGCTTGGCGTTCACCAAGTCTATACATCGCTTGGCGCTCACCAAGTCTGTACATCATCTTCTAGCGTGCACACTAAGTCCACACAATCATGCTACATCATGTCTGTACACGCTTCAGTCTTGCATGTATGAAGTCTGTACATGGGTCTAGCTCAGCATTCATATAGTCTGTATAGTCAGTGTGTTGCTCAAACCAAGTCTACACATTGTCTCAGCACACACACGCAAAGTCTGTACACTGCATATGGCAGTCTGCACAGTAAGTCTATACAACATCCCACGGCAGTACTGTAATGTCTATACATCGCTGGCAGTGAGCACTGCAATGTCTATACATTGCGTCCTACAGCCCTTGCTTTGCTCAAGTCTGTACAGCCTTTCCTTTGGCAAGTCCACACATTGTGAAAGTCTATATATTCATTGGCAGCACTGTGCAAGTCTATACATTGCCTTTGGGCATCTAAGTCCAAACATTTGCAGCGTGTCTGTGTTTCAAGCAATTCGTCAAGTCTACACATTCCTAAGTCTTTACCTACGTTCAGAACCCCAAGTCTATATATTGGTGAAGTCTGCACATTGTGCTTTGAAGCTGCACCAAGTCTATACATTGTCTCGCCCACATCTTCAAAGTCTGTACATCCGATCGTCTCTTCCAGCGTCTCACGCTATCAAGTCTGTACAGCGTTTGCGTACAGTGCATCGTCATCCAAAGCCTGTACAGCCAGCTCTATCTCACCTTGCGTCTCTTCAAGTATGTACAGCCTTGGCGTATGCTTTCATAAAGTCTATACATCATGGGCTTCGAGTCTTCAAAGTCTGTACATTCTTCAAGGGGTAAGTCTATACATCATTCGCTTAACTCCAGCTTGTGCATCGTAAAGTCTGTACACTGCTTTCTCATGCACATAAACATCAAGTCTATACACACCCTTGTTTTCATGCCTATACATTCGATTGCTTCATGCTTTACACAGAAGTCTACACATTCCTCTCTGTTATGTTAATGCATCATTCTGCAAGTCTGTACTTTGAGGTCGCATGAAGGCTTTCAAGTCTATACATTCTCACGTTGTACATACTTGCTTATTTACTGCTTCTAAGGTTTATACACGTTGTGTTAAAAGCCTGAACTAACTAGTTACATTTCTTTTGTCTCTGCCTGCAGATGATTCAGGTTGATGATTGGGCACGTGATCCGAGGATGATGCTTGGCACGGGATCCGAGGATGCTCTGGAAAAGGAGGGAACGAGCACCACTCACGCCACTCGTGTGAAGTCATGGTATTCAGGTCGAATGCCATATAAAAGGTGTCTTCTACGAACAGATGGACTGAACTGGAGGAAAAAGCTAAGAAGAAGAATCCCTGAGCAGAAGAAGAAAAGAGAGAGCCTCCACGTTCCAGAGAGAAGACAGAGAAAAATGATTTGAGAGTATTGTTCTGAGAGAAAAGTCTGAGTGAGAGAGAAGTGTCTAATTTACTTCTTCGGAAGCTACATTGTTTTGGTTTTCAGAAACGATTGTCTTCATCGATTGTCTTGTTTTTCAGTTTCTATCTTCATATTTCTGATTCCATATTGTTACCCTCCAGTGTTTGGAGGAAGGGAGAGATACTCCGATTTCCCTCTGGGCTGTAGAGGAAGAGAGATCTGTGATCTCTGGTTTTGCCAGTCACGGGTTATCACTAGCAGGTTCCCTCCGGTTTGGAGGAAGGGAGATTCATCTCCGGTTCTAGTCTTGCGGGTAGCAGGTCCAGGTGTCAAGCTCTGTGGGTAGCAGAGTTTGGGTTGAGGGATTTGTTTCCCTTGGTTGGTCAAGCTGTGTGGCAGCATTTTGTTCGTAGACTGAGTCTGCTATTTCTAGCCGTGGCTAGTGGAAGCCTCACTCTAGTTGGAGTGAGGGGTGGATGTAGATTTTGGACTACAATCGAACCACCTTAAAAATACTTGTCTCTTTTGTGGTTTGCTGTTATCGTTTGTGCTCTCCATCTGCTTGGCATTTTGTTTGACTGTGAACAGCCTTTTCAATCGCACTTACTTATTCTGTCTTGGTTATTGACTGCATTAGCAATACTCTTTCACTGTATCTGAAGGGTTAAAATTCGAAGTAGTAATTTTCAGCTGAAGTTTTTAAATCGGGAGTGATCTATTTATCCCCCCCCCTTCTATATCACTCTTCGCTGCGCATAACATTTGGTATCAGAGCAGGTTTGCATCATGTGGACAAACGGTCAGGGTAATTCTAATGGTCCTCAAAGTTTCATGCCGGAAGGTCAATCCATTAGTCGCCCTCCATTCTTTGATGGTAATAACTATCTCTTCTGGAAAAACAGGATGGAGGTGTTCATCAGGGCACAGAGCCACAAGCTGTGTAGGGTAATCACTATAGGGCCGTATGATCTGCCACCGAATGAGGACGCGTGGACAGATGATCATGTCAAGCTATCTTCACTTAATTGGACGGCGCTGAACATCATCCAGTGTGCTGTTCACCCAGATGAATACGCCCGCATATCAGCCTACAAGACGGCCAAGCGAATGTGGGACGAGCTGCAACTAATCTACGAAGGTACAGCTCAAGTGAGAGCCTCGAAGGTAAATCTCTACACCTCTGAATATGAATTGTTTAAGATGAAACCAGAGGAGAACATCACTGAAATGTATGCCAGATTGTCTTTGATCATGAATACTCTTAAGGAGCTAGGGAAAGAGATGGCTGAAGCAGATGTAGTCAGGAAGATACTTAGGTCTCTTACCCCAGCATGGCACACTAAGGCCATCGTGATAGAAGAGTCAAAGGATTTGACGACTATGATAGTGACTGAACTCATTGGATCCCTCATGACCTATGAGATGAACTTCAAAAGAGGTGGTGAAGGAAGTGATAGGAAGGGCAAGAATATTGCTCTCAAGGCATCCCACAACAAGGGCAGCACTAGCAGTAGTAGCAGTAGTAGCGGTGAGTCCGATGAGTTTGATCTCGACCAGGAGGAGCAGGCAATGCTCACTCGACAGTTCAGTAAATTTTTAAGGAATTAGGGGAAGATCTTTAGGAGGAAGAATCCATACTCCTTTAGCAAGAACGTTGAATCTAGCAATAATAAGAACAGAAATACTAAGAGAGTGACTTGTTTTCATTGCAACAAACAGGGACACATGAAAGGGGACTGCCCAGATCTCCAGAAGAAGGGTCCCTACCTTCAGAAGAAGAGCTCAAAGGTGCAGAAAAAGAAGAAGCCACAGGCAATGGTCTGCACGTGGAGCGTTGAGGAAGAAGATCCAGAAAGCACTTCCTCGGAGGAAGATGAAGAAGGAATTTGCCTAATGGCAAACAGCGAAGAGGAGGTAACAAATATCTTTGAGAATTTTTCTATTGATGACTGGGAAGATGCCTATGCTGAATTATTAGATAACTTCAATTCACTTAGTAAAGAGCATAGGGTTCTGAAGAGAAAATTCAATACCAATGTTGAAGAACAAACCCAAGTATGTGAGGAAAATCAGAAACTAAAAGAAGAGTTCGAAGAAATAACTTCCCCAAGAAAAGAAAATGAAAAGCTCAAGGGAGAAAACCAGGTGAGTCAAACCCAGCTCAATGAACTCAAAATCAAAATTGAAGAAAGCCTGAATGAAAGCAGAGTGAACTCAGAAAAATATGAAGCTGTTAAGAAAGTCAATGCTGAACTTCTAAAAAATTCTGAGTCTCTTCAAAAATAGCTGGAAGACAAACAGAAAGTTTTGGAAAAATTTGTCCAAGGAAAAACTAGTCTGGATGCTATACTAGGGACTAAGGTTAACTTCAATTAGGAGGGTCTAGGCTATGACCCAACGAACAAGAGACCCTTACAATTCAAAACCATCACCTTCTGCCCAGAGAAGGGAAAAGAGAAGCTGGACACACCATCCAGCTCAAATAGCAGTCAAGGAGCTCAATGCCAGAAAGAAAGTTCAACAAACAATGCTGGTCGACCATTTAAATTGGGAATGAATTATGTAAAGAACTTCACTAAGCCCACTGACCAGAACATAAATGGTAGATGGACCAAGCAAGTGGTTTAGAAGAAAAGCTGGAATTACTACCAACAGATGGGTCCAAACAGGATGTACTGGAGAAATAACTATAATACTCAAAAATCTGCTAATCAACAAGCTCACAGAAGATATCCCAGGAATGGGAAGCCTAATGACTGGAATAGAGCTTACTTCTCCAGACCAGCTGGACATAACCCCGGCTATAATTTCAATAAACCAGAAGTAAAGGTGCCAGAGAAAACCATGTTGAAGCAAATCTGGATTCCTAAACGTTTGCTTAGAGATTTGAATAATGTCTTTGGACCCAACTCATCTTGGGTTCCAAATCACTTTGCTTGACTTTGTTTGTGTAGGTTTGCCTGGCAGCTGAGAACAACAAGTGGTACCTCGACAGTGGCTGCTCCAGGCACATGACAGGAGACCGATCCAAGTTCAGTAAAATAGAGATGAAGGTAGGGGGTCTGGTCAAATTTGGAGGAAAGGACAGAGATAGGATCATTGGAGTTGGCACAGTAGGTAAGTCTTCCACAAACTCCATTGAAAATGTTCAACTTGTGAAAGGTCTTCAACACAACCTGATTAGCATTAGCCAATTATGTGACAAGAGGTCACATGGTTGTGTTTGATGATAACTCATGCAAGATTTTTGAAATAAATTCCGATGTGGTTAAATTTGTAGCCAACAGGGTGAATAATGTCTACATGATAGACTTAGATGCTGAATCTGAACCTAACCTTTGTTTATCTGCTAATTTTGGAAATGATGCTTTTGAATGGCATAGACGTCTAGGCCATGCTAGTTTCTCTACTTTAAATAAATTGGTCAAGCATGATTTAGTTAGAGGCGTGCCTAGAATTAAGTTCAATTCTATTTCAAAATCAGGTGATGCCTGTGCTCTAGGCAAACAGACCAGGAATTCTTTCAAGCTAAGATCTGAGCCATTGTCCTCTAGACCAATGGAACTTCTCCATATGGACCTCTTTGGTCCTACTAGGACCCAGAGTCTTAATGGGAATAGGTTTGACTATGTGATCATTGATGACCATTCTAGATTTTCAGGGATCTTTTTACTAGCCAATAAAAGTGATGCTTTTCAAAAGTTTAACCAGTTTTTCAAAAAGGTCAAACAAGAAGGAAAATACAAGATTTGTACAATTCAATCTGACCATGGAGGTGAGTTTGAAAACTCCATGTTTTCTGATCTCTGTGAAAGAGAGGGACTAACACACAGATTTTCTTCTCCCAGGACACCTGAACAGAATGGAATTGTGGAGAGAAGAAATAGAACTATTGTCGAGATGGCCCGAACCATGCTGATTGAGAGTCAATTACCAAGGAAGTTCTGGGCAGAGGCGGCCAACACAGCAACTTACATAATCAACAGGGCCATGGTAAGACCCATTCACAAGAAAACACCCTATGAGCTACTAAAAGGTAAGAAACCAAACTTGGTTCATTTCAAAATTTTTGGAGCTAAATGCTTTATTCATAATAATGACAAGAAAGATTTAGATAAGTTTGAAGCTAAAAGCTCCCCTGGACTATTTTTTGGATACTCTGAAGTGTCAAGGGCATATAGGGTCTTTAACACAACAGACCAGAAAGTTGAAGAGTCTCCACACATCATTTTTAGTGAAAAGAAAGGTCTTACTAACATTGGAAATATTGACAGGGATTTCAATCACGATAGGGAATTCCTAGAAGACCAAGAAGAAGAGAAGACTCAGTAGAGTGGAACATCAAATCCTCCCAACCAGGAAGGGCCAGAAGAAACAGGTGAGTCTTCAATAAATGTTAGATTTCTTAAAGATCATCCGATAGATAATGTCATAGGTAACCCTGAAGATCCTCTTCGGACTAGGTCTCATTTTAGAAATGTTAATAATCAAGACCTAATTGCTTTAGTCTCACAAATTGAACCCAAATCAATAGAAGAGGCCTTGGCTGATCAAGCTTGGGTCAATGCTATATGTGAGGAATTAGGTCAGTTCGAAAGAAATAATGTCTGGAAGCTTGTTCCAAGACCAGATAGTGTCAATATCATAGGAACTAAGTGGGTGTTTAAAAATAAAATGAATGAAGATGGAATCATTTCTAGGAATAAGGCCAGACTAGTAGTCAAAGGCTACTGTCAGGAATTTGGTGTTGATTTTGATGAATCCTATGCACCTGTTGCTAGGATGGAAGCAATAAGAATTCTGCTAGCTTTTGCATGTTCCAAGAATATAAAACTCCAATAAATGGATGTTAAAAGTGCCTTCTTAAATGGAGTTATTAATGAAGAGGTTTTTGTTGAACAACCCCATGGATTTCAATTCTCTCCTCAACCTAACCAAGTTTTCAGGTTAAACAAAGCCTTGTATGGTCTAAAGCAATCTCCTCGAGCATGGTATAAAAGATTGACTGAATTTCTGATCAGCAAGGGCTACAACAGAGGTAAGGTTGATCAAACTTTATTTACCAAGGGTACAAATAAAGATCTCATCATAGTTCAGGTATATGTAGATGACATTGTGTTTGGATCAACTAGCTGTGAAGTATGTGATGAATTCTCTAAAATGATGTGTGTTGAGTTTGAAATGAGTTTGGTCGGTGAACTAAAGTACTTTCTTGGCTTGCAGGTACAACAGTCGGAGGATGGATGCTTCATCAACCAGACCAAATACATAATGGAACTATTCAAGAGGTTTGGTATGAATAACCTGAAGCACATTACAACACCCATGGGTACCAATACCTCACTGGATGCATATGAGACAGGTAAAGAGGTAGATGCCAAGCTCTATCGAGGTATGATTGGATCTCTACTTTACTTGACAGCCTCTAGACCGGATATACAGTTCAGTGTAGCAATGTGTGCTACATATCAGTCTAGACCCACTGAAATACATTTAGTTGCAGTGAAAAGAATTTTCAGATATTTGTCAGCTACACATCCTCTTGGTTTATGGTTTCCGGCATCACACACACTTAATTTAGTTGCATACACAGATGCAGATTATGTAGGGTGTAAACTAGACACGAAAAGCACTAGTGGTCACTGTGAATTTTTGGGTGGGTGTTTAGTGTCTTGGGGTTCTAAGAAATAACATTCTGTGGCCCTCTCCACTATAGAGGCTGAATATGTAGCTGCAGGGAGTTGTGGTACACAAGTCATATGGATTAAACACCAGCTTCAGGACTACCAAGTAGACCTGGGGTGCACACCTATCTATTGTGATAATACCAGTGCCATCAATCTTGCCAAGAATCCTGTTTTGCATTCACGCACCAAACACATAGAGATAAGGCATCATTTCATAAGAGATGAGGTCTCTAAAAATAACTTTGAACTGATTCATATAGGCACTGATAATCAGATTGCAGACATCTTCACAAAACCTCTGGATAATGAAAAATACACTACACTGAGAAGAGAATTAGGCTTATACAAGTTGTCTTAATTGTGAAGTCTGTTCCTTTTGTGAGGGGGAGTTCTGTATGACTGATGGTTAGCTTTCTGTACTGCTATGTTTGAGAGGGAGCTGGTTGAGCTATGAGAGGGGAGTTCTTTGACAGATTCAAAAAGATTGACCAGATGTGTGTCATTGCTGGTTTTCATGACTGAATTAGTGTGGTTCTCTCAGACAGTAGAATCTCACTCATCTCTTAAGTCTATAAGTCAGTGATACTAAAGTCCAGCTAGAATCTTTCCTCTAGTATTCCTTCAGAGATCTGGATTAATTGTATAAAGTATATCTTCCAACATTGTCAATGATTCTGGTTCAGGCCAAAACCTGTATGTCTTGATATCTGACCCAATCAACTTGAAATCTAGACTTCAAGATTCACTTCAAGAAATAGTCCTTCTGGTATTATTTTCAATCATTCCATCTCCTCAACACAAGGGCTTAACTGAATAAACATGTCTTGTTTTAGTCACTGAGAAACTGGGAGCTTCATCAATGAAATGAAGTTTTCTCCTATGTCACGAGGTGTCAAATGCTTAAAATGAATGAAAAGACATGACAGAGCAATGGTGGCTAGCTGGTGAGTAACTGGGGACTCTGGCCTCTAATCAAGGTGTTTCCTCATGTCAAAAGCCACAGTTACTAACTCTGTTCCTTTAAAAAAAAGGGGGGGGGGGAGGTAATGAGGTACTCACACTGAGTAACTGTGGATTCAGGCCTCTAATCAATGTGTCTCCCTAATGTCAAAAGAGTGAATTACCAACTTACTCATTGGTCTTCTTGAAAATCATCTCAAAAATCGCTTGTTGTTATGCACTAATGGATTGCTTGTCCTCAATACCTTGAGAACATCTTCTCTGACTTTGTCTCTTGTTGTCTTTTGGGATAGTTGCCTATTCAGCTAAATCATGCCATACTTGTTAACTCCTGTTCTAACTCATATCCTATGTGTGTTGATAAACTTTTCTATCATTCTATTTCTCTATTATTTACTGGAGTTCAAGAATCTTCACTTGAGCTTAGCACCTCACTTATTTTCTTAAGACTTGCTCGTGCCTTTCTGCACTAAGATGTTACTGTACTTCCTCCTCATGTCTCCAGCACTTTCATATATTCTACATTTCCTTTTGATGATGTCAAAGGGGGAGAGAGTTTTTGCAATATCAGTGGATCATTTGCTGTCATGAGTTGTGGGGGAGAATAGTTTGTCATGGCAATATCTGAGAGTGAGATGTGGGGGAGCTGAGAGTGAGTTGTTGGGGGAGTGGTTTTGGAGAAAGAAGTGTTTCAGCAGTAGTGTTTAATTTGGCTCTGCATGCACTTGCTTTGAATTTGCCTTGATTGTTAAAGCTGCAGTTAATTTCTTGTGAAGCCTTGATATTGGTTGATTCATAGTGTTGCCATCATCAAAAAGGGGGAGATTGTTGCATACCTACGATTTTGATGATGTCTCACACTATAAATCAACCTGTTTCTATCTCTAGATCAATTCATGCTTCATCACTTAGGACAGTGCAGTTCATTAGGTTGTCATATAGACATGCATTACTTGATTAAGTCTATACACTACCAGCATACACGTTCAAAGTCTCTGCATTGAAGTCTATACATTGGCCATGTCTGTATAAAGTCTTTTGCATTCCTTCATATCAAGTCTAGACATTGTGCATTCCTTCATATGAAGTCTATTCACTGCATGCTACAAAGTCTGCACATCCTGTTTGCACTAAGTCTGTACATTGTCTGTGCCTTCACGTGTCTGGTTGCATGAGTCATTGAAGTCTGTACATCGCTTGGCGTTCACCAAGTCTATACATCGCTTGGCGCTCACCAAGTCTGTACATCATCTTCTAGCGTGCACACTAAGTCCATACAATCATGCTACATCATGTCTGTACACGCTTCAGTCTTGCATGTATGAAGTATGTACATGGGTCTAGCTCTGCATTCATATAGTCTGTACAGTTAGTGTGTTGCTCGAACCAAGTCTACACATTGTCTCAGCACACACACGCAAAGTCTGTACACTGCATCTGGCAGTCTGCACAGTAAGTCTATACAACGTCCCACGGCAGTACTGCAATGTCCATACATCGTTGGCAGCCAGCACAGCAATGTCTATACATTGCGTCCCACAGCCCTTGCTTTGCTCAAGTCTGTACAGCCTTTCCTTTGGCAAGTCCATATATTCATTGGCAGCACTGTGCAAGTCTATACATTGCCTTTGGGCATCTAAGTCCATGCATTGACAGCGTGTCTGTGTTTCAAGCCATTCGTCAAGTCTATACATTCCTAAGTCTTTACCGACGTTCAGAACCCCAAGTCTATATATTGGTAAAGTCTGCACATTGTGCTTTGAAGCTGCACCAAGTCTATACATTGTCTCGCCCACATCTTCAAAGTCTGTACATCCGATCGTCTCTTCCAGCGTCTTACGCTATCAAGTCTGTACAGCGTTTGCGTACAGTGCATCGTCATCCAAAGTCTGTACAACCAGCTCTGTCTCACCTTGCGTCTCTTCAAGTATGTACAGCCTTGGCGTATGCGTTCATAAAGTCTATACATCGTGGGCTTCGAGTCTTCAAAGTTTGTACATTCTTCAAGGGGTAAGTCTATACATCGTTCACTTAACTCCAGCTTGTGCATCGTAAAGTCTGTACACTACTTTCTCATGCACATAAACATCAAGTCTATACACTCCCTTGTTTTCATGTCTATACATTCGATTGCTTCATGCTTTACACAGAAGTCTACACATTCCTCTCTGTTATGTTAATGCATCATTCTGCAAGTCTGTACTTTGAGGTCGCATGAAGGCTTTCAAGTCTATACATTCTCACGTTGTACATACTTGCTTATTTACTGCTTCTAAAGTCTATACACGCTGTGTTAAAAGCCTGAACTAACTAGTTACATTTCTTTTGTCTCTGCCTGCAGATGATTCAGGTTGATGATTGGGCACGTGATCCGAGGATGATGCTTGGCACGTGATCCGAGGATGCTCTGGAAAAGGAGGGAACGAGCACCACTCACGCCACTCGTGTGAAGTCATGGTATTCAGGTCGGATGCCATATAAAAGTTGTCTTCTGCGAACAGATGGACTGAACTGGAGGAAAAAGCTGAGAAGAAGAATCCCTGAGCAGAAGAAGAAAAGAGAGAGCCTCCACGTTCCAGAGAGAAGACAGAGCGAAATGATTTGAGAGTATTGTTCTGAGAGAAAAGTCTGAGTGAGAGAGAAGTGTCTAATTTGCTTCTTCGGAAGCTACATTGTTTTGGTTTTCAGAAACGATTGTCTTCATCGATTGTCTTGTTTTTCAGTTTCTTTCTTCATATTTCTGATTCCATATTGTTACCCTCCAGTGTTTGGAGGAAGGGAGAGATACTCCGGTTTCCCTCTGGGCTGCAGAGGAAGAGAGATCTGTGATCTCTGGTTTTGCCAGTGACGGGTTGTCACTAGCAGGTTCCCTCCGGTTTGGGGGAAGGGAGATTCATCTCCGGTTCTGGTCTTGCGGGTAGCAGGTCCAGGTGTCAAGCTCTGTGGGTAGCAGAGTTTGGGTTGAGGGATTTGTTTCCCTTGGTTTGTCAAGCTGTGTGGCAGCATTTTGTTTGCAGACTGAATCTGCTGTTTCTAGCCGTGGCTAGTGGAAGCCTCACTCTAGTTGGAGTGAGGGGTGGATGTAGATTGTGGACTACAATCGAACCACCTTAAAAATACTTGTCTCTTTTGTGGTTTACTGTTATCGTTTGTGCTCTCCATCTGCTTGGCATTTTGTTTGACTGTGAATAGCCTTTTCAATCGCACTTACTTATTCTATCTTGGTTATTGACTGCGTTAGCAATACTCTTTCGCTGTATCTGAAGGGTTGAAATTCGAAGTAGTGATTTTTAGCTAAAGTTTTTAAATCGGGAGTGATCTATTCATCCCCGTCTTCTATATCACTCTTCGCTGTGCATAACAAAAGATAGGAGTACTAAGAGAATTACTTGCGTTCATTGCAGGAAACCCGGACACATGAAAGGGGACTGCCCTGATCTTCAGAAGAAAGGTCCCAACCATCAGAAGAAGAGCTCGAAAGTGTAGAAGAAGAAGCCACAAGCAATGGTCTGCACCTGGAGCGATGAGGAAGAGGATCCGGAAGACAATTCCTCAGAGGAGGATCAAGAAGGAATTTGCCTGATGGCAAACAGCAAAGAGGAGGTAACAAATATTTTTAAGAATTTCTCTATCGATGACTGGGAAGACGCCTATGTTGAACTGTTAGATAAGTTCAATTCACTTAGTAAAGAGCATAGGGTTCTGAAGAGAAAATTCAATACCAATGTTGAAGAACAAACGCAAATCTGTAAAGAAAATTAGAAACTAAAAGAAGAATTAGAAGAAATGACTTCTCTGGAAAAGGAGAATGAAAAGCAAACCCTTGAGAACCAGGAAGTTCACACACAGATCAAGAAACTCAAGATTAAATTTGAAGAATGTCTGAATGAAAATAGTGTGATCACAGAGAAGTATGAAGCTGTTAAGAAAGTCAACTCTGAACTCTTGAAAAATTGTGTGTCTATGCAATGAGAGTTGGAGGACAAACAAAAAGTTTTAGAAAAATTTGTTCAAGGAAAATCGAATCTGGATTCTATACTAGGTACAAGGGTTAATTTCAACAAGGAGGGTTTAGGCTATGACCCATCCAACAAGAGACCATTTCAGTTTAAGACTACCACCTTCTACCCAGAAAAGGGAAAAGAAAAGCTGGACACTCCATCCAGCTCAAACAGAAACCAGAGTGTTCAATGTCCAAAAGAAAATTTAACAAACAATGATGGACGATCATCTAAAATAGGAATGAATATTGTGAAGAACTTCACTAAGCCCATTCGCCAGAACATAAGTAGTAGCTGGACCAAGGAAATGAATCAGAATAAAAGTTGGAACTACTACAGAAGAATGGGTCCTGACAAGAGTTACTGGAGAAACAACACTCATCCTAAAAAATTTGTTAATCAACAAGCTCACAGGAGATACCCCAGGGATGAGAAAACTAATAATTGGAATAGATTTCATTTCTCCAGACCAGCTGGACATACCTCCACTCACAACTTCAATAGACCAAAAATTAAGGTGCAAGAGAAAACTAAGTTGAGACAATTCTAGATCCCTAAACATCTGCTTAAAGATTTGAATGATGTCTTTGGACCCAACTCATCTTGGGTTCCGAACTACTTTACTTGATTTTGCTTGTGTAGGTGTGCCTAGCAGCTGAGAACAACAAATGATATCTCGACAGTGGCTGCTCCAGGCACATGACAGGAGACCGATCCAAGTTCAACAAGTTAGAAATGAACGTAGGGGGTCTGGTCAAATTTGGAGGAAAGAACAAAGGTAATATCATTGGGGTCGGCACTGTTGGTAAGTCTTCCACTAACTCCATTGAGAAAGTTTTACTTGTGGAAGGTCTTCAACACAATCTGATTAGCATAAGTCAATTATGTGATAAGGGTCACAGGGTTGTGTTTGACAATAATTCATGCAAAATATTTGAAATAAATTCTGATAGCATTAAATTTGTAGCAAACAGAACCAATAATGTCTACTTGGTGGACTTAGATGTTGAGTCTGATTCTAATCTATGCTTATCTGCCAATTCTGAAAGTGACGCTTTTGTTTGGCATAGACGTTTAGGCCATGCTAGCTTCTCCACTTTAAATAAATTGATCACGCATGATTTTGTTAGAGGCTTGCCTAAAATCAAGTTCAGTTCAACTTCAAAAGTCTGTGATGCCTGTGCTCTAGGCAAACAGACCCGAATGTCCTTCAAGCTAAGATCTGAGCCACTGTCGTCTAGACCAATGGAACTTCTTCATATGGACCTTTTTGGTCCTACTAGAACTCAGAGTCTTAATGGAAGTAGATTTGGTTATGTGATCATTGATGACCACTCCAGATTTTCATGGATCTTTTTCTTAGCCAACAAAAATGATGCTTTTCAAAAATTCAAACAATTTTTTAATAAAGTCAAACAAGAAAACATAGAATTTTTTCAATTCAATCTGACCATGGAGGCGAATTTGAGAATTCCATGTTTTCTGAACTGTGTGAAAGAGAAGGACTAACACACAAGTTTTCTTCTCCCAGGACACCAGAGCAGAATGGAATTGTGGGGAGAAGAAATCGAACCATTGTGGAGATAGCTCGGACCATGCTGATTGAGAGTCAACTACCAAGGAAATTTTGGGCAGAGGCGGCCAATACAGCAAGTTATACAATCAACAGGGCCATGGTAAGACCAATCCACAAGAAAACACCCTATGAGCTGTTGAAAGGTAAGAAACCAAATCTGACTCATTTCAGGATTTTTGGAGCTAAATGATTTATCCATAATAATGACAAGAAAGACAAAGATAAATTTGATGCTAAAAGCTGTCCTGGAATATTTTTAGGATACTCTGAAGTGTCAAGAGCATATAGAGTCTTTAACATAAATGATCAGAAAGTTGAGGAGTCTCCACACATTATTTTTGGTGAAGCAAAAGGTGTTACTAACATTGAAAACACTGACAGGGATTCTGAGCACAATGGAGAATTCCTAGAAGACAAAGAAGAAGAGGAGCTTCAGCCAAATGAGTCATCAGATGCTCCCAACTAGGTAGAGCCGGCTGAGACAGGTGAGTCTTCAATAAATGTTAGATATCATAAAGATCACCCAATAGATAACATATTAGGCAATCTTGAAGAACCTCTTAGAACTAGGTCTCACTTTAGGAATGTTCATAACCAAGACCTAATTGACCCAAATCAATAGAAGAGGCCTTAAGTGATCAGTCATGGACTAATGCCATGTGTGAGGAGTTAGGTCAATTTGAAAGAAATAATGTCTGGGAGCTTATTCCAAGACCAGAAAATACTAATGTCAAAGGAACTAAGTGGGTGTTTAAGAATAAAATGAATGAAGATGGAATTATTTCTACAAATAAAGCCAGACTAGTAGCCAAGGGCTACTGTCAGGAATTTGGTGTTGATTTCGATGAGTCCTATGCACATGTTGCTAGGATGGAAGCAATAAGAATATTACTAGCATTTGCATGTTCCAAGAACATAAACTCCAGCAAATGGACGTGAAGAGTGCTTTTTTGAATGGTGTTATCAAGGAAGAGGTTTTTGTTGAACAACCCCCCGGATTTCAGTTTTCTCCTCAACCTAACCAAGTTTTCAGGTTGAACAAAGCCCTGTATGGCCTAAAACAGGCTCCTCGAGCATGGTATGAAAGACTGACAGAATTTCTGATCAGCAAGGGCTACCACAGAGGTAAAGTAGATCAAACTCTTTTTTCGAAGAGCTCAAATAAAGACCTCATCATAGTTCAGGTATATGTAGATGATATTGTCTTTGAGTCAACTAGCTCTGAACTATGCAATGAATTTTCTAAATTGATGTCTGCTAAATTTGAAATGAGTTTGGTAGGTGAGTTAAAGTATTTTCTTGGCTTACAGGTACAACAGTTAGAGGATGGATGCTTCATCAACCAGACCAAGTACACATTGGAAATTCTCAAGAGGTTTGGCATGAACAACTTGATGCACATTACAACACCAATGGGCACCAACACCTCATTGGATGGAGATGAGACAGGTAAAGAAGTAGATGCCAAGCTCTATCGAGGTATGATTGGATCTCTACTTTATTTGACTGCTTCAAGACCTGATATTCAATTCAGTGTAGGAATGTGTGCAAGGTATCAGTCTAGACCCACTGAATTACATTTAGCTGCAGTAAAAAGAATCTTCAGATACCTGTCCACTACTCACACTCTTGGTTTATGGTTTCCTGCATCACACACACTTGATTTAGTTGCATACACAGATGCAGATTATGCCAGTTGTAAACTAGATAGAAAGAGCACTAGTGGTCACTGTGACTTTCTAGGTGGGTGTTTAGTATCTTGGGGTTCCAAGAAACAACACTCTGTGGCCCTCTCCACTGCAGAGGCTGAATACGTAGCTGCAGGGAGTTGTGGCACACAAGTCATTTGGATTAAACACCAACTTCAGGACTATCAAGTAGACCTGGGGTGCACACCTATTTACTGTGATAATACTAGTGCCATCAACCTAGCCAAGAATCCAGTTCTGCACTCCCGCACCAAACACATAGAAATCAGACATCATTTCATAAGAGATGAGGTCTCTAAGAACAACTTTGAACTGATTCATGTCGGCACTGCTAATCAAATTGCTGACATCTTCACCAAGCCTCTGGACAATGACAAAGTCACCACATTAAGGAGAGAACTAGGCATGTTTAAATTATCTTAACTATTTTTCTCCTGATATTGAATTGATCTATCTTGGTAAAATGCTGTGTGAAATGTCTGTCCTTATTGTGAGGGGGACCTTTATGTATCTTCTGATTAGTTTCATTGAGTGCTTCGTTTAAGGGGGAGCTGGAAAGGTAGTGATTTTGTCTGATTCAAAAAGTCTGACCAGATGTGTGTCATTGTTGGTTCTCATGATTGAATGAGTGTAGTTCTCTCAGTCAGTAGAATCTCATTCATCTCTTAAGTCTATACGTTTGTGTTACTAAAGTCCTGCTAGAATCTTTCCTCTAGTAGTTTATCAGAGATTTGGTTTAAGTGGTCAAAGTATATCTTCCTACATTGTCAATGATTTCAAGTCAGGCTAAAACCTGCATGTCTTGATATTTGTTCAGAACAACTTGAAATCTAGATCTCAAGATTCATTACAAGAAACAGTCCCTCTGGTATTGTCTTCAATCATTTCCCCTCCACATCATAAGGGATCAACTAAATTAACAAAGGTCTATGGCTTGATCACTGAGAAACTGGGAGCTTCATCAATGAAGTGAAGTAACTCCTATGTCATGAGGTGTCCAATTTTTTAATAAAAAAAAATTGCATGCAAAATGACCTTAATATCCCTGATCATCACAGAGCAATGGTGACAAGGTGGTGAGTAACTGGGGACCCTGGCCTCTGATCAAGGTGTTTCCCCATGTAAAAAGCCATAGTTACTAACTCTGTTCTTCAAAAGGAAGAAGTAATGAGGTACTCACACTGAGTAACTGGGGATTCCGGCCTCTGATCAAGGTGTCTCCCTAATGTCAAAAGTGTGATTAACCAAACCACTCATTGATCTCTTTGCAAAATTCTATATTATCCCTTGTCTCTGTGCAAAGGTCTGGAATGCTTGTCTTCAATACTATGAGAACATCTTCTCTGATTTTGTCTCTTGTCGTCTACAAAGTACCGTTGTTTTAATCAGAAATCTTGCCATGCTTGTTCACCTCTGTTCTACATCATATACCATGTATCTGGATAAACTTTTCCCTCATACTAATTCTCTACTGATTACAAGAGTTCAAGAATCTTCACTTGAGTTTAGCACCTCACTTATTCTCTTAAGATATGTTGTTGGGTCTTTCTACACTAAGAAGTCACTATACTTCTTCCTCATGTCTCCAGCAATTTCATACATTTTTCATTTCCTTTTGATGATGTCAAGGGGGGAGAGAGGTCATGAGGCCATGCAATTTTCGAGAGACAATTCATATTCTGAGAAAGTGTTTTTGGAGCAAAGTTGAGGTTCAGAAGTTGTGCTTGATTTGTCTGTATGATTGGCCTATTTTTTAACTGATTGTTTTTAATGCCTTGATATTGCTAATGCCTTGATATTGCTTGATTCATAGTGTTGCCATCATCAAAAAGGGGGAGATTGTTGCATCTGTAAGGTTTTGATGAAGTCACACACTATAAATCAATTTGTTTTTATCCCTAGATCAATTTATACATTCAGTGCATTTACTTGTTTCAAAACATGAAGGAAGTCTGTGGTAATAGCTTTAAGGTCCGTGCATAACATGTCCTTGGATCTCACCTCTCGAGGTCGGTGCAAACTCTAGTCGGTGCAATCGTCGTCTGGTATGGACCGTTAGATCTTGTCTCTTCATCTCAGTGCAAATGCGTCTTGGTGCAAGCGGTGTTTTATACTTCTCTTTATCAATTCGGTGCAAGTCTCTGTCTCACTCACAAACACTATAGCCACATTTCCATCTCGGTGCATTACGTGCCTAGACATAAATTGGCTCAGTGCATTTCATTGTATTTCATTGCAGCATACACTTTTAGGTTCGTGCATATCCTGTTTGTGCATCTTTGTGCGTCTCGCCTTTCAGACTCGGTGCAAGGTCTGTCTTGCATCCGTTTTTGTTCGGATGATTCTTCTCTTTCATCTCGATGCAATTCTCACAAATCAAACTTGGTGCATCTACTGTGTTACACAGTTGTTTTTAAAAGTCCGTGTATATCCTTGATCCTTTCCTTTGACTCAGTACAAAGTCTTCGTCGTGTGCCTCTTGGACCCATGTCTGTGCACACCAGCAGTACGGGTGGATGCTATAGTCTGTGCACAGGGGGTCAATCACTTTAGTAAGTCAATTCAATGGTTGACTTGAATATCTCTACTCAGTGCATGTTATGTCTATTCACATTCGGTGCAACATTTGCCTCATATTTTTTTTATATATATTCGGTGCATCTCTCCCAGTTCGTGCATTTAGAATTTATATGCCCAATGCAATGTCATCCTTCTTACTAATATCCGAAATGCTTTCTTCTGATTGTCTGTCAAGTATTTTTTCTTCTTTTGAGAAAAATAAGAATGGCTCGTGATCCCGGTATGGAGGAGGTGGCAGGATCGTGACACATGGAGAGAAGTGAGGTGGGATTCTGCCACATGGGCTAAGGCCTTTAAGCGAGAATAATGGAAAGCACACGCCAGTCCTCTGATGCTCTATAAAAAGCGAATGCTAAGCAGAAGAAGTAACAACAACGAGAATAGAAAAGAGAGGAGAAGGAGAAAGACAGCTAGCAGAAGCAGAAGAGAAAGAAAAATTTCTGAGAGGGAGAAGTGTTCGTGAATGAGAAGATCTACTTCTATGGAAGCTACATTATCTTTGTTTCTAGAGAATATTATCGTTTACCGATCGCTGTGTTTTCAAGTTTTTGTTTGATCATCTTCATTCCATATTGTTACCCCCCACTGTTCGGAGGAAGGGAGAGGTTCTCCAGTTCCCTTCAGTGTCTTGAAGGAAGAGAGGTTCAATCCTCTGGTTGTGTGAGTTACTTGGGAGTAACTGCACAGGGTTCCCTTTGCTGCATGCAAAGGAAGGGAGATTGTTCTCCGGTGCTCTTCTTCTGGTCGATTAGAATATTGAGGAGGCTGTTCCTCTGTACAAGCTGTTTGGCAGTGGATTGTTGCACACTGAGCCTGATGTGTGCGACTCAAGTGTAAGGAAGCCTTACTTGATTGAGTAAGGGGTGGACGTAGATTGCAGTTAGCAATCGAACCACCTAAAAAATTCGTTGTCTCATTTGTGGTTTGGTTGTTTTCGTGTGCTGCTCTCCAACTTCTTGAGACTTTGCTTCTTTGTGGCTGCTTTCTCGATATCACTTCTTCTCTTATCATATTCGTTGTCTATTTACGTGGCATTTATCTCTATAGTTTGAGGGGCTAATAACTTGTGGCTGTGTTTATCAGATTGGAGAGTGATCTATTCATCCCCCCCTTCTATCTCACTCTCCGCTGCACGTATCAGAGTGTACTTACATTCAAATATCTCAGGAAATCTTTTGCGCATAGCTTCTTCCGTTTCCCATGTCGTCTCGTGCGGCCAAGACTTGCTCCATTGGACTTTCACCATGAGAATTGTTTTATTTCGAAGTTGACGTACTTTTTGTTCAATTATTTTGATTGGCTTTTGCTTGTATGTCAAATCCCTTTCAATATTTAAGTTGTCATAGCTTATAACATGGAATGGATTAGGGACTTACCTTTTGAGCATTGAGACATGAAATACATAGTGGACTCCAGCTAATTGAGGAGGCAAGGCAATCCGGTATGCGACCTTGCCAACCCTTTCGAGAATTTCAAAGGGGCTGATGAATCTTAGAGTGAGCTTGCCTTTAATGTCGAACCTTTGAATACCTCAACCTGGAGAAATCTTGAGAAACACATGGTCTCCTACTTGGAATTCCAGATCACGCCTTCGATTATCAACATATGATTTCTATCTATCTTGAGCCATATGGAGTCTTTCTCGAATGAGCTTTACCTTCTCAGTAGTATCTCGAATGATTTCTGGACCCAGAAGTTACCTTTCTCCAACTTCATTCCAGCATATTGGTGAGCAGCAGCTTCTCCCATATAGTGCCTCGAATGGCGCCATTTGAATGCTATCTTAGTAGCTATTGTTGTAGGAAAATTCTACTAGAGGCAGGTGATCGTGCCAACTCCCACCGAAATAAATAACACATGCCCTGAGCATATCTTCCACTGCCTAATTGGTCCTTTCAGTTTGACCATCAGTTTGTGGATGGAACGCAGTGCTGAAATTGAGTCGGGTTCCCAATGAGTGTTGTATACTCTTCCAGAATTAAGATGTGAATCGAGGGTCTCGATCGAAAATAATAGTCATTGGGACACCGTGTAGCTTGACAATCTCCTTCATGTATAAGGCTGCTAGAATTTCCACAAACCATCAACTTTTTATAGGTAGAAAGTGTGCCAATTTAGTCAATCGGTCTATGATCACCCATATACCATTGTGTCCACCTCTTGTCTTAGGTAAACCCAAGATGAAATCCATCCTTATATTTTCCCACTTCCATTTGGGAATTTCCAAGGGATGTAGTTTACCAGTGGGCCTTTGATGTTCTGCCTTAACTTGCTGACAAGTGAGATAGCGGGATACAAAGTCCTCTATCTCTCTTCTTGTTAGGCCACCAAAAATTCATTTTCAGGTCTTGGTACATCTTGATAGCACCAGGGTGAATAGCATACCTTGATTTATGAGCTTCTTCCATGATCACTTTCTTAATACCGGCATGATCTGGTACACAAATTCGATCTTTAAATAATACCCCTCCATCGGTTGAGATAGAGAACTCCGGCCTTTGATCAGTATTAGCTTTGATCTCCATTAATGTGGGGTCATTTTCTTGTAATTTGACTAGATCTTCAATCGGTGTAGGTTGTGACTGGATATTGGCAATAATACCCTTTTCTTCTTCTGCATCCACATCAAGATTCAAATGAGTAAAATCCTCTATAAGATAAGTTATACCTTTCCTGAGGCTTGCTAGAGTTACCATTGGTCTAAGGATCAGAGCGCCAGCTACGGCATTTGCTTTGCCTGGATGATACTGAATAGAGAAGGCGAAGTCCTTAAGGTACACCTACCATCTTCTTTATCTTATGTTTAGTTCCTTTTGGGTAAAAAGGTATTTCAGACTTTTGTGGTCCAAAAATATAGTGAATTTCTCCCCATAAAGGTAATGTCGCCAGATTTTTAAAGCGAAGATAATATCATCCAATTCCAGATCATGGACGGGATAGTTCTCTTCATGACACTGCAATTTCCTCGAAGCATAACATATCACATTGCCATGTTGCATAAGGACGCACCTGAGGCCAATGCCTGATGCATCCGTGTAGACTTCAAATCCACCACCTTCAACAGCTAGTGCCAAGACAGGGGCAGTGGTTAAATGATGTTTAAGGGTTAGAAAACTCTCTTCACAATCCTTCGTCCATATGAAGGGATTTTCTTTTCTTGTAAGCCTAGTCAAGGGAACGGCGATTTTGGAGAAATCCTTAATGATTCGCCTATAATAGCCAGCCAAACCGATAAAGCTTCTAACTTCGGGTACGGTCGTTGATCGGCTCCAATTCTTGACAGCTTCCACCTTTGAAGGATCAACAGCGATACCTTCTTTTGAAATGATATGGCCAAGGAAAGAAACCTCTTTTAGCTAGAACTCGCACTTCCTGAGCTTTGCGTAGAGTTAATGCTCTCTTAGAGTTTGTAAAGCTATTCTTAAATGTTCTTCATGTTCTTCCTTCATTTTAGAATAGATGAGAATATCATCAATAAATACGACCACAAATCGGTCGAGATAGGGCCTAAACACATTATTAATAAGTTGCATAAATGTTGCCGGGGCATTTGTTAACCCAAACAGCATCACCATGAACTCTTAATGCCCATATCTGCTTCGAAAAGCACACTTGTAGATGTCTTCATCTTTAATCCTTAGCTGATGGAAGCCCGACCTGAGGTCCATCTTGGAGAAATATTCTGCT
Source organism: Amorphophallus konjac (assembly GCA_022559845.1). Classification (NCBI taxonomy): domain Eukaryota; kingdom Viridiplantae; phylum Streptophyta; class Magnoliopsida; order Alismatales; family Araceae; genus Amorphophallus; species Amorphophallus konjac. The sequence continues at coordinate 117,667,547 of CM040125.1, forward strand.
CCAGAAATTTGATCAAACAATTCATCGATACGTGGCAACGAATATTTGTTCTTGATGTTGAGTTGATTTAGTTGCTGGTAATTGATACATAGCCTGAGGGATCCGTCTTTCTTTCTAACGAATAAGACCGACGCACCCCAAGGGGATGTGCTGGGTTGAATGAAGCCCTTGTCTAGCAACTCCTGAAGTTACCTCTTCAGTTCCTTGAGTTCCGTAGGGGACATCCTGTAGGGAGCTATTGAAATAGGTGCTGCTATAGGAATGAGTTCAATGGAGAAGTTTACTTCCCTTTCGAGCGATAAACCGGATAAATCAGATTGAAATACATTGGGGAACTCTTTGATAATAGGGATTTCTTCTATGGAGATTTCTTTGGACTCGGTGACAATCACGGAAGCAAGAAAAACTTCACATCCTTACGAAATGAGTTTGCAAGCGTGAAGAGAAGAGATGATGGTAGGGTGCTTCCTATACTTGATGCCAAGGAAAGAGAATCGCAGGAGACCTTGTTTTCGAAAAGAAATTCTCATATTGCGACAATTGATGTAGGCGTCATGGTCAACAAGGCAATCTACACATAGAATGGCATCGTAGCCTTCCATGTCAAGGCATACAAGGTTTGCGAGAAGATTATGGCCTTCTAAAGTTACCTCACTATCTGGATAGTGGGTTGTAAGTTTTGTTCCGGGGTCTAAAGGTGTTGTCATTGCTAGGTCCGATGGTAGAGGAACAAGTGAAATTGGTATAATTTTTACAAAGGTAGTAGATATAAAAGAATGAGAGGCACCAGTATCAAATAACACAAATGTAGGATGCGAATAAATTTGAACGACACCTTGCATTAGCCCATCATCCTTGGGCGTTTCTTCATCCATCACGGCATTGAGGCGAGCTTGGCGCCTACGACCGCCATTAGAAGGTTGCTCCTTCATAAGAGGGAAATCGGGCATACGGTGCTCCCGACTTCCACATCGTAAATAAGTGCCAAGGCGCTTCCAGCACTATTTAGCCAAATGGCCGAACTTCTCACAAAATGTACAGGCAGTTGCGAGAGCTCCTTCTTCCTCCTTGATCTTTTTGCCTTTACCGTTGCCACTCCCATTGCCATTACGGGATCTCTTCTTGTTGTCACGGGACTTGTAGGGTTCCGTTATGCTGAATCTCTCTTCTTCCCTTCCTCGCCGATCGAACTTCCGGCTAGACTCCTCTTCCTTGTCCTTAAATTTTCCAACCTTTTCCAAGCTCCTTTCATATAAATGTGCACGCTGGACCATCTCCGCATAAGTATGGATATTCTGGAGTCCAAGTTACGTAATAAAAATGGGCCTCAAGCCATCCATAAATCAGTTAGCCTTTAGTGGATCGGTGCTAACCAAATTAAGATCATATGGTGCCAGTCGAGAGAACTGAAGTTCATACTCTGCCACGGACATCATGCCCTGGCAAAGAGAGACGAATTCTGCGGCTTTTCTCTCCTTGACATGCTCAGAGAAGGACTTTGTATGGAAGAGTGTAAGAAATTCCTCCCATGTAAGTTTATCATTTTGTTGCTGCGCCTTCCACCAAGTATGGGCGTCTTTGTTTAACTGGAAGGTGTGGAGACAAACTTTCTCTTGGTCGGTGCATTGCATGACATTAAAAATCATCTCTATCTCGTATACCCAATTCTCCGCCTCGTCGGGGTTAGAAGACCCAGAGAATCTTGGAGTGTTCATACTCCAGAAATTCCCGTGCAAGTTACCCGTGCCAGCTCTCGCGCCAGCTTGCGCCACCGTCTGTAGGGCCTGGATAAGACCCGAAACTGTTTGTTGCATCACTTCCCAATTAGCACGATTTGCGGCACGTTCCTGTGGAATCAATAGAAATAAACCTAGATATAATTTCTCATTAACTATCTCATCCCGGGCTCTACCCCATCTCTCATAGGTGGGCAATTTCTTTCCTTAGTTCATAGGTGTGGGTCCTTAATCCTTGGACTTAGCCTATGACATGACATTTTCCTAGGACATACTTATGCCTAGGTTCTAATACCACTTTAACTGTCACACCCCGAGATATAAGTACAGAGGAAGATATTCGAGAACGTGAACAGCCGGCTAGTACGCCGCAAGCGAGCAATATATTCAGAGCGCTAACACATCCACATATAAGTATGAATGCACAATAATTGAACAAAACCTTTACTTTTATTGAATAATAATTAAAGTACATGATATTGACTCTTGACTCTTTGACTGACTAGACTCAATAAAGTGAAAATTACATAGTGACTCTTGACTATCAACTAATGACAATCTAAGGCTTCGCCCCTTCTTTATTCCCTCTCGGATCCATCACTTGAATAGTTCGAATCCGACCCGCTAGAATGTCCTGAAAGATTGGAGAAGAAGTAGGGAATGAGCACACTTGCCCAGTAGATATCTTCGTATCAACATGAAGGCAATGTTTAAGTAATTAACATTTTTAGCTCTAGGAAACATGATAAAAAGGAATGTGGTAAATCATACGAATACAATCCAAGTAACATTAATAACGAGATATAGATCATAGAGATATGAAGAATGTGAAGAGATAATAGAGCATGATCAAGCAAGATATAAGGTGAAGTGGCCTTTCATGAACTAGAATGTACTTTTCATAACCATTAAGGCTATGCACTAGAAAGTCATGTAATAAGAAAGTACTAGCAAGCATGTAAATTTCACAAAATTGCTTCGTGATTTTCACCCGTTTATAAAAAAAGTACACCCAGCGCAATGCGACGCCAGAAAGCATCAAACCCCATGGTTTACAGTACGTTTCCGGCTATCTGTCGAGGGGGCTAGCGTCGAGCCCTTGGACACTGTCCATGCCCGATCTTGCATCTTCAAGTTATAAATCAAGCTACTTCCACGAGAAAATAAAGTAGGCCAATAATGTACAAGTTCAAACTATAGTTTCATGATAACAAATATCAAGGTAAGAACTTACAAAAATTGAAATCGTGAGGTTAAGGATGATTTAAAGACAAGGTCATGCTACGGAAGAAATCCGGCAGCATAACAACGTATTCCTTAACTTTCATAATTCATTAATAACTTTTTGAACAAGGTGTGGGGTTCTAGATCATCAATAGACCATCTAGGAACTTAGAAAAATCAACCCTTGGGTCAAACCACGGGTTAGACAGGAACTGGGTTGAAGTGGCCATTACTGGACCATTTTTGGACAGAGGCGGTCAAGGCAGGACTACTATCATAAATTTTGCGATCAGGTCAGGATCGTTTCTATATAGAGTCAACGCATGAAAAAAGAAGGGTCGGCGTAGTGGTTAAATCTGGACTAACGCTGCCATGGGATGACCGCAACTTGACAATAGCGGCCGCCTGAGGGCTGCTACAATCCAGGACACAGAAACACACCAGTCTTGTGAGTACTTTCTAGACAATTGGGTTTTAAGGGTACAACTAGCTCGGCGTCCTAGTGGGAATCCCAAGCTCGCGGAGACTTACGGAGGCCTTGAAATAAGATCACCTAGTCCGGTGGAAGGAATATCCCACGGAGAGGGTCACAAGTCCAAGATTGTGTGCCTATGAGTGCAAAGTGTAACTAACAACATCGTACCGGAATAGGTGCCATGTACTTAAGACAAGACTGTAGATGAGAAGGGATCGTGGTAAAACAGCGCTCAAATCATCACTAAACAAGTCCATGAATCGCATGAAAACATGATCATTAATACAAGAGTATATATTTTGACATGAAAGTAGCATAAGCTAAAAATGTCTAAAACTCATAAAGAACATGAAATCTATTAAGATGGGTAATCAACATAACTAAAATTATGAATACAACATGATAACCCAGAGTAGAACCTAATTATCTAGGTCTAACATATGATAAATAGGGATGTTCTGCAACCTATTTTGGGTTAACAACATGCAGAAAACTGAAACATAAAAGTGGTCTACTTAGGACCATTTCTATCCTAAGCAGTCATTTGGGGACCGCTTTAGTGCAGTAGCGGTCTCTGTGTGACCATTTCTATCCTGTCAGCCAGAAGGGTAAGAATAGAGCAACTAAAGCCTATTCTAAGGCAATATACCTTATGAAAATCTGCTAGATAGGGAGACAAATTAGGATAGCTCATGGAGATGCATGGGTTACATGAATTAAATCGAAATCAATAACTTTTCTTATTAAAGACATGGTTCATGTATGCAAACATTAGTTAACTGCACAGTGTAAATACAACATGAAATTCATTACATACAGAGCATGAAAGCACATGAAACTAGAGGGCTTTTATTCCTAACTTGTTAATTTAGCCTTTTCAAGAGATAACCTACCTTTGATTCGATCCCTAGACTTCGAATTTCTGACTGGAAGTCGACCCTAGTTTCTACACATCCTGTGCTAAACTAGCAAGTTCTGGTCCCTCTATCTTCTGATCCTCTTGACTTAAATCCATGAAATTTGGAGGGTAGGAAGAAGATATAAAGGGGAACAAAAAGTTCTAAAGACTCAACTTGAACTAAGCTCGTTTAGGGCTTCTAATTACCTGATCTTCACTGGACCGGTGCATTGTTTCTTGTGCAGCCTGCAGCGAACCAGAGACTTGCAGACGCTCTAGCTCTCCAACGGCTGGATCTTCTAGCATGAAAATTGGAGGTGAGTTAAATACAACTAAGGAGAAGATAAAGTTCTAAAGAACCAACCTGATATGAGGTCTCCTTACCATTGAACTACGTGCTCCAAAACAAAAGTTCACGCAGATCGAACCTGAACCCTATTTATAATGTTTGCCTAGGGTTTAGGGATTAGATAAAACTTAGAGTCCTAAATTGGTCCAGGATCGATCCTTAGAAAGTTCTAGAGAGTCACCTATACCATATAGCTTCGATCCAAGGTGATTAGGTTGCCAAAGATCCAAGCTTTTTACGTTTTTCTAGAGTTTGTTCACGAAAGGAAGAAACGGTCATCTTTAGACCGCTACCGTGAAGACCCGATCGTGCGATAGACCACAATTTGGTGATCTTTTCAATTTTTTTGGAAAATAATATTTATCAGCTAATTATCTCTTTAATGCCTATTTATCCCCTTTTTGAATCTGAAAATAGCCCCAATTACGTTTCTATAGTTGGGGTTGGGCCTAAAGGTCTTGGAATTGGGTCTTTGGGCCTATTTAAGTTGGGCTTAGCCCTTTGATTAATATAGGGCCTTTAAGTTTGAAAGAGTTATCCCATAATTCTTTTAATAGCCCATTAAGCCCTTTTTTAAATGCTTAATAATCATATTTAATCCCAAAAAATTCCTAGAAAATTCTCGGGTGTTACAACCTCCCCCACTTAAAAAGAATTTGATCCCCAAATTCAATGCATGTGGTCTTTAAGGAGAGTGTACTTACATTCAAATATCTCTGGAAATATTTTACTCATAGCTTCTTCCATTACCCATGTCGCCTCGTGCGGCGAAGATTTGCTCCATTGGACTTTGACCATGGGAATAGTTTTATTCCGAAGTTGACGTACTTTTTGTTCAATTATTTTGATTGGCTTTTGCTTGTACGTCAAATCCCTTTCAATATTTAAGTTGTCATAGCTTATAACATGGAATGGATTAGGGACTTACCTTTTGAGCATTGAGACATGAAATACATAGTGGACTCCAGCTAATTGAGGAGGCAAGGCAATCCGGTATGCGACCTTGCCAACCCTTTCGAGAATTTCAAAGGGGCTGATGAATCTTAGAGTGAGCTTGCCTTTAATGTCGAACCTTTGAATACCTCAACCTGGAGAAATCTTGAGAAACACATGGTCTCCTACTTGGAATTCCAGATCACGCCTTCGATTATCAACATATGATTTCTGTCTATCTTGAGCCATATGGAGTCTTTCTCGAATGAGCTTTACCTTCTCAGTAGTATCTCGAATGATTTCTGGACCCAGAAGTTACCTTTCTCCAACTTCATTCCAGCATATTGGTGAGCAGCAGCTTCTCCCATATAGTGCCTCGAATGGCGCCATTTGAATGCTATCTTAGTAGCTATTGTTGTAGGCAAATTCTACTAGAGGTAGGTGATCGTGCCAACTCCCACCGAAATAAATAACACATGCTCTGAGCATATCTTCCACTGCCTAATTGGTCCTTTCAGTTTGACCATCAGTTTGTGGATGGAAGGCAGTGCTGAAATTGAGTCGGGTTCCCAATGAGTGTTGTATACTCTTCCAGAATTAAGATGTGAATCGAGGGTCTCGATCGAAAATAATAGTCATTGGGACACCGTGTAGCTTGACAATCTCCTTCATGTATAAGGCTGCTAGAATTTCCACAAACCATCAACTTTTTATAGGTAGAAAGTGTGCCAATTTAGTCAATCGGTCTATGATCACCCATATACCATCGTGTCCACCTCTTGTCTTAGGTAAACCCAAGATGAAATCCATCCTTATATTTTCCCACTTCCATTCGGGAATTTCCAAGGGGTGTAGTTTACTAGTGGGCCTTTGATGTTCTGCCTTAACTTGCTGACAAGTGAGACAGCGGGATACAAAGTCCGCTATCTCTCTTCTTGTTAGGCCACCAAAAATTCATTTTCAGGTCTTGGTACATCTTGGTAGCACCAGGGTGAATAGCATACCTTGATTTATGAGCTTCTTCCAAGATCACTTTTTTAGTACCAGCAAGATCTAGTACACAGATTCGATCTTTAAATAATAACCTTCCATCGGTTAAGATAGAGAACTCCGGTCTTTGATCAATATTAGCATTGATCTCCATTAATGTGGGGTCATGTTCTTGTAATTTGACTAGATCTTCAATCAGTGTAGGTTGTGACCGGATATTGGCAATAATGTCATTTTCTTCTTCTGCATTCACATCTAGATTCAAATTAGTAAAATCCTCTATAAGATAAGTCATACCTTTCCTGAGGCTTGCTAGAGTTGCTATTGGTCTTCGGCTAAGAGCGCTAGCTATGGCATTTGCTTTGCCTGGATGATACTAAATAGAAAAGTCAAAGTCCTTAAGGTACTCCTTCCATCTTCTTTGTCTCATGTTAAGTTCCTTTTGGGTAAAAAGGTATTTCAGACTTTTGTGGTCCAAAAATATAGTGAATTTCTCCCTATAAAGGTAATGTCGCCAGATTTTTAAAGCAAAGATAACAGCAGCCAATTCCAAATCGTGGAGGGGATAGTTCTCTTCATGACGCTTCAATTGCCTTGAAGCATAACATATCACCTTGCCATGTTGCATAAGGACGCACCCTATGCCAATGCCAGATGCATCCGTGTAGACTTCAAATCCACCACCTTCAATAGCTAGTGCCAAGACAGGGGCAGTGGTTAAATGATCTTTAAGGGTTGGAAAACTCTCTTCATAATCCTTCATCCATATGAAGGGATTTTCTTTTCTTGTAAGCATAGTCAAGGGAACGGCGATTTTGGATAAATCCTTAATGATTTGCCTATAATAGCCAGCCAAACCGATAAAGCTTCTAACTTCAGATATGGTCGTTGGTCGGCTCCAATTCTTGATAGCTTTTACCTTCGAAGGATTAAAAGCGATACCTTCTTTTGAAATGATATGGCCAAGGAAAGAAACCTCCTTTAGCTAGAACTCGCACTTGTTGAGCTTTGCGTAGAGTTGATGCTCTCTTAGAGTTTGCAAAGCTATTCTTAAATGTTCTTCATGTTCTTCCTTCATTTTACAATAGATGAGAATATCGTCAATAAATTTGACCACAAATCAGTCGAGATAGGGCCTAAACACATTATTCATAAGTTGCATAAATGTTGCCGGGGCATTTGTTAACCTAAACGGCATCACCACGAACTCTTAATGCCCATATCTGCTTCGGAAAGCACACTTGTAGATGTCTTCATCTTTGATCCTTAGCTGATGGTAGCCTGACCTGAGGTCCATCTTGGAGAAATATTCCGCTCCAGAAATTTGATCAAGCAATTCGTCGATACATGGCAACGGATATTTGTTCTTGATGGTTAGTTGATTTAGTCGCAGATAATCGATACATAGCCTGAGGGATCCATCTTTCTTTCTAACGAATAAGACCGGCGCACCCCAAGGGGATGTGCTGTGTCGAATGAAGCCCTTGTCTAGCAACTCCTGAAGTTGCCTCTTCAGTTCCTTGAGTTCCATAGGGGACATCATGTAGGGTGCTATTGAAACAGGTGCTGCTCTAGGAATGTGTTCAATGGAGAAGTGTACTTCCCTTTCGAGCGATAAATTGAATAAATCAGATGGAAATACATTGGGGAACTCTTTGACAATAGGGATTTCTTCTATAGAGATTTCTTTGGACTCGGTGACAATCACGGAAGCAAGAAAAGCTTCACATCCTTACAAAATGAGTTTGCAAGCATGAAGAGAAGAGATGATGGTAGGGTGCTTCCTATACTTGATGCCAAGGAAAGAGAATCGCGGGAGACCTGGTTCTCCAAAAGAAATTCTCTTATTGCGACAATTGATGTAGGCGTCACGGTCAACAAGCTAATCTACACCTAGGATGGCATCGTAGCCTTCCATGTCAAGGCATACGAGATTTGCGGGAAGATTATGGCCTTCTACAGTTACCTCACTATCTAGATAGTGGGTTATAAGTTTTGTTCTGGGGCCTAAAGGTGTTGTGATTGCTAGGTCTGATGGTAGAGGAACAAGTGAAATTGGTAAAGTTTTTACAAAGGTAGTAGATATAAATGAATGAGAGGCACCAGTATCAAATAACATAAATGTAGGATGCGAATAAATTTGAACGGTACCTTCCATTAGCCCATCATCCTTCGGCGTTTCTTCATCCATCACGGCATTGAGGCGAGCTTGGCGCCTACGACCGCCATTAGAGGGTTGTTCCTTCATAAGAGGGCAATCGGGCATACGGTGCTCTCGACTTCCACATCGTAAACAAGCGCCAAGGCACTTCCAACACTCTTTAGCCGAATGGCCGAACTTCTCACAAAATGTACAGGAAGTTGCGATAGCTCCTTCTTCCTCCTTGATCTTTTTACCTTTACCATTGCCACTCCCGTTGCCATTACGGGATTGCCTCTTGTTCTTAGGGGACTTGTAGGGTTCTGTGATGCTGAATCTCTCTCCTTTCCTTCCTCACCGATCAAACTTTCGGCTAGACTCCTCTTCCTTGCCCTTAAAATTTTCAACCTTTTCCAATGTCCTTTCACATAAATGTGCCCGTTGGACCCTCTTCGCATAAGTACGGATATTCTGGGGTCCAAGTTGCGTAATAAAAATGGGCCTCAAGCCATCCATAAATCGGTTAGCCTTTAGTAGATCGGTGCTAACCAAATGAGGAGCATATGGTGCCAGTCACGAGAACTAAAGTTCATACTCTGCCACGGACATCATGCCGTGGCAAAGAGAGGCAAATTCCACGGCTTTTCTCTACTTGATGTGCTCAGAGAAGTACTTTGCACGGAAGAGTGTAAGAAATTCCTCCCATGTAAGTTTATCATTTTGTTGTTGCGCCTTCCACCAAGTACAGGCGTCTTTGTTCAACCAGAAGGTGGGGAGACGGACTTTCTCTTGGTTGGTGCATTGTATGACATTGAAAACCCTCTCTATCTCGTCTATCCAATTCTCTGCCTCGTTGGGGTTAAAAGACCTGGATAATCTTGGAGGGTTCATACTCTAGAAATTCTCGTGAAAGTTACCCACGCCAGCCCTCGGGCCAGCTTGGGCCACCGTGTATAGGGCATGGGTAAGACCCGCAACTATTTGTTGCATCGCTTCCCAATTAGCATGATTTGCGGCACGTTCAGCGGCCATTGTAAGAGTGAAGTGCCTGCAAAAATAAACAAGTAATTAATTCATGTGAAATCAATAGAAATTAACCTAGATATAATTTCTAATTAACTATCTCATCCCGGGCTCTACCCCATCTCTCATAGGTGGGAAATTTCTTTCCTTAGTTCATAGGTGTGGGTCCTTAATCCTTGGACTTAGCCTATGACATGACATTTTCCTAAGACATACTTATGCCTAGGTTCTAATACCACTTTAACTATCATGCCCTGAGATATAAGCACAGAGGAAGATATTAGGGAACGTGAACAGCTGGCTAGTACGCCGCAAGTGAGCAATATATTTAGAGCGTTAACACATCCACATATAAGTATGAATGCACAATAATTGAACAAAACCTTTACTTTTATTGAATAATAATTATAGTACATGATATTGACTCTTGACTCTTTGACTGACTAGACTCGATAAAGTGAAAATTACATAGTGACTCTTGACTATCAACTAATGACAATCTAAGGCTTCGCTCCTTCTTTATTCGCTCTCGGATCCATCACTTGAATAGTTCGAATCCGACCCGCTAGAATGTCCTGAAAGATTGGAGAAGAAGTAGGGAATGAGCACACTTGCCCAGTAGATATCTTCGTATCAACATGAAGGTAATGTTTAAGTAACATTAATAACGAGATATAGATCATAGAGATATTAAGAATGTGAAGGGATAATAGAGCATGATCAAGCAAGATATAAGGTAAAGGGGCTTTTCATGAACTAGAATGTACTTTTCATAACCATGAAGGCTATGCACAAGAAAGTCATGTAACAAGAAAGTACTAGCAAGCATATAAATTTCACAGGATTGCCTCGTGGTTTAAACCCGTAAGCATCATACCCCATGGTTTACAATACGTTTCCGGCTATCTGCCGAGGGGGCTAGTGTCGAGCCCTTGGACATTGTCCGTGCCCACTCTTGCATCTTCAAGTTATAAATCAAGCTACTTCCACGAGAAAATAAAGTAGGCCAATAATGTACAAGTTCAAACTATAGTTTCATGATAACAAATATCAAGGTAAGAATGTATAAAAATTGAAATCGTGAGGTTAAGGATGATTTAAAGACATGGTCATGCTACGGAAGAAATCTGACAGCATAATGATGTATTCCTTAACTTTCATAATTCATTAATAACTTTTTGAACACAGTGTGGGGTTCTACATCATCAATAGACCATCTAGGAACTTAGGAAAATCAACCCTTGGGTCAAACCCCGTGTTAGATAGGAATTGGGTAGAAGCGATCTTTACTGGACCGTTTCTAGATAGAGGCGGTCAAGGCAGGACTGCTATCATAAATTTGGCAGTCAGCTCAGGACCGTTTCTATATAGAGTCGATGCATGAAGAAAGAAGGGTCGACGCAGTGGTGAAATCTAGACTAACGGGTCATGGGATGATCGCTACTTGACAGTGGCAGTCACCTGAGGGCCGCTACAATCCAGAACATAGAAACACACTGGTCTTGTGAGTACTTTCTAGATAATTAGATTTTGAGTGTACAACCAGCTCAGCGTCCTAGTGGGAATCCCAGGCTCGCGGAGACTTATGGAGGCCTTGAAACAAGATCACCTAGTCCGGTGGAAGGAATACCCAACGGAGAGGGTCACAAGTCCAAGATTGTGTGCCTATGAGTGCAAAGTGTAACTAACGACATCGTACCGGAATAGGTGCCATGTACTTAAGACAAGACTGTAGATGAGAAGGGATCGTGGTAAAACAGTGCTCAAATCATCACTAAACAAGTCCATGAATCGCATGAAAACATGATCATTAATACAAGAGTATATGTTTTGACATGAAAGTAGCATAAGCTAAAAATGTCTAAAACTCATAAGGAACATTAAATCTATTAAGATGGGTAATCAACATAGCTAAAATTATGAATACAACATGATAACCCAGAGTAGAACCTAATTATCTAGGTCTAACATATGATAAATAGGGATGTTCTGCAACCTATTTCGGGTTAACAGCATGCAGAAAACTGAAACATAAAAGTGGTCTACTTAGGACCATTTCTATCCTAAGCAGTCATTTGGGGACCGCTTTAGTGCAGTAGCGGTCTCTGTGTGACCATTTCTATCCTGTCAGCCAGAAGGGTAAGAATAGAGCAACTAAAGCCTATTCTAAGGCAATATACCTCATGAAAATCTGCTAGATAGGGAGACAAATTAGGATAGCTCATGGAGATGCATGGGTTACATGAATTAAATCAAAATCAATAACTTTTCTTATTAAAGACATGGTTCATGTATGCAAAAATAAGTTAACTGTGCAGTGTAAATAAAACATGAAATTCATTACATACAGAGCATGAAAGCACATGAAACTAGAGGGCTTTTATTCCTAACTTGTTAATTTAGCCTTTTCAAGAGATAACCTACCTTTGATTCAATCCCTAGACTTCGAATTTCTGACTGGAAGTCGACCCTAGTTTCTGCTCGTCCTGTGCTAAACTAGCAACATCTGGTCCCTCTATCTCCTGATCCTCTTGACTTAAATCCATGAAATTTGGAGGGTAGGTAGAAGATATAAAGGGGAACAAAAAGTTCTAAAGACTCAACTTGAACTAACCTCGTTTAGGGCTTCTAATTTCCTGATCTTCACTAGATCGGTGCATTATTTCCCGTGCTGCCTGCAGCGAACTAGAGACTTACAGACGCTCTAGCTCTCCAACGGATGGGTCCTCTAGCATGAAAATTGGAGGTGAGTTAGATACAACTAAGGAGAACATAAAGTTCTAAATAACAAACATGAGATGAGGTCTCCTTACCATTGAACTACGTGCTCCAAAATAAAAGTTCACGCAGATCGAACCTGAACCCAATTTATAAGGTTTGCCTAGGGTTTAGGGATTAGGTAAAACTTAGAGTCCCAAATTGGGGCAGGATCGATCCTTAGAAAGTTCTAGAGAGTCACCTATACCAGATAGCTTTGATCCATGGCGATTAGGTTGCCAAAGATCCAACCTTTTCACGTTTCTCTAGAGTTCGTTCACGAAAGGAAGAAACGGTCGTCTTCAGACCGCTTACATGAAGACCCGGTCGTGCGATAGACCGTAATTTGGTGATCTTTTTGAATTTTTTGGAAAATAATATTTATCAGCTAATTATCTCCTTAATGCCTATTTATCCCATTTTTGAATCTGAAAATAGCCCCAATTACGTTTCTATAGTTGGGGTTGGGCCTAAAGGTCTTAGAATTGGGTCTTTGGGCCAATTTAAGTTGTGCTTAGCCCTTTGATTAATATAGGGCCTTTAAGTTTGAAAGAATTATCCCATTATTCTTTTAATAGCCTATTAAGCCCTTTTTTAAATGCTTAATAATTATATTTAATCCCAAAAAAATATTAAAAAATTCTCGGCCGTTACATTATATTTCTCGTGGAAGTAGTTTGATTTATAACTTGAAGATGTAAGAGCGGGCACGGACAGTGTCCAAGGGCTCAACTCTAGCCCCCTCGACGGATGGTTGGAAACATTATGTAAACCATGGGGTATGATGAACACTGGTGCCGCATTGCGCTGGGAGTACATTTTTTATAAACGGATGAAACCCACGAGGCTCATCATGAAATTATTACACTCTCGTTACATGACTTTCTAGAACATAGCCTTTATTGTTACGAAAAGTACATTCTCGTTATTTGTGTTGATCATGAAAGGCCAAAAAACTTATATCTTTATTACAATCTTGCTTGATCATGATCCCATATTCATTCATATCTCTATATCTGTGTTGTGACTTATGGTTTTCTTTATTTTTATCACGTGTTTTATCGCAGTTTACATTATTGCCTTTCATAGAGTTAAAATGATAATTACTTAAACTTACTTTCATGTTGATACGAAGATACCTACTGGGCAAGTGTGCTCGTTCCCTACTTTCCTAATCTTTTCAGGAAACTCTAGTGGAACGGATTTGGATTACTCGAATGACAGATCCGAGGGTGAGAGCGAGTGAAGATCAAGAGAAGCCCTAGATAGTTTAAAAGTCATGAGTCTTGTTATAGCTAAGTCCCTTCACTGTGATAGGCGGTGAAGTTGATCATGTTATGTAATTTTTCTTTTATTGGGTATAGTCAGTCACTATGTCAAGAGAGTCAAATGTAAATGTACTTTTGATTAATATGATTTAATAAAGTTAAAAGTTTGAGTACATTACATTGTGTTCACTCTTAATTTATGTGTGCATGTTTAGCGCTCTGATTATCTTGCTAGCTTGAGACGTATTGCCGGCTGTTCACGTTCCCGACTTAATTCCGTTGCATATCTCGGGGCGTGACTCTACTTGTCCTGTCTGAGGAGCACACATAATGTCAGATTGTTTGGAGATGAGATGTGGCTGAGTTTGGGTCCATATGATTAGGAGTACGTATCATTTGCATATATTTGTATGGAACTATGAATTAATCATTTATTTCTTTATATCTTGACTTCACTTGCCCTTCAAGTTACTAATGTAAAATTGTTCAACACTTGCAAATCATCATGGGTAGACGACGTCGCCCTGCATGGGAGACGGGTTATAACGACCCAAGATCTGAATACCGAGAAAGAGTCCGATATTCTCGAATCTTGGCCCGCAACCCACGAGCCAAAGGCTTGGAAAGGTTAAAGGGACAGTGTGGCAGTGTTTAAGAATCTAAAAAAATTGCAACCCAATAAAGCTTAACATAAATAATGAAAGGAATAAATAGTTATATAATTTAATAATTACACAGTCCAAAATTTATATGTCCATATATAAGTGCAGTAAACAGAACAAGGTACAAGACCACGAGGCATACCCCATCTCTGGCAAACGGGTACTAAGTCTGATAGGTGGCTCCACGCGAAGCCTCTAAAACACAACAAGCAAGCTGCGCCTCACCTGAAAATAAAAGGGGGTGAGCCTCATCTCATCAGCTTAGTAGGGGTCTTGCGGATCTCCACCTCACAACGATAAGTACACAGTGCAACAAATAACAATTCAGAACAATAACTATAACAAAAAGAACATCAATTAACAATTAAAGGAAAGTAATCTCATCACACGTGTACCACGGCTATTCAAAGTAAGCCGCGAGTCCAAGCCGTACAATAGGATACCCTCGGCCACATGATCACTAAATCACAACGGTAAAAAACTAAGGTCGCTACACTCAAGTGACAGGAGCACTATCCACTAGAAGCAAGGTCGGATGCATCCACTGACGACTTAGTCCACAACCTCAGGTGTCTCCCTACACGCCCCAGGCGAAAACTGAGACACCGTACACATAACATAAGATAAGGTTCTAATCGGGGTCATGCTCACCAGAACATGTCCGTAATCCCCGACCATGTGTGCACACACTGACTGACTGCGCTACATCAGGCCCTCTAGCTAGTTTTCCTCTCGGCCTAGACTCGAGCCGCCACAATGGGAGGCCCTATGGAAACTAGCCCGAAATCATCTCTCTCAGGTCTAGCTCTCCACCACTCCCAGGTGGGTCTGCATATGCGTGCCCAGGCAAGCTATGACTAGTGGAAAAATGTCACTCAAACTAAGGACCTGTTGTGAAACCACTGACGTTTCACTGGTCATGGACACACGCTCATCAAATGGAACACGAGTCTAAGTCTGTAAGACACAAGGCCGCCGAGGTTGCTATGTCGGAAAACCATAAACTATTCACTTTTCCCCGCCATAGGTGTACCCACATGTTTTAAACCAAGTCATCGGACGTCCCACCATGAGACGACCGTCGTGGGGTTTACACGGCTAATTTCTCATGCATTTTATCCATAATTATCTTAATTTAAATTCTCTGGGTGAAAATCTGAGTTTTCGGGCCGAATAGGCCATTCCAGGGGAGGGTCGGTCGACCTACAGGGGCATTCGGCCGACCGGCCAGGAAGGTCGGTCGACCGGTCTGCCCAGGTGTGGACACTAAAAAAAAGGAGAAGAAGAAAAGAAGAGATAAGAATGGGCCAAATGAAACGGCCCCAAAAATGAAAAGGGCCCAAACATGAAAAGGCCCAAATGAAATAGAAGGAGTGATGGGGGAAATAAAAAAAAGAGAATTTACAAAAAGAAAGAAAATAGAAAGAAACAAATTGCACGGACCCTCCCTTTGCTCCCCTTCCCGTGTTTTCTTTTTCCCCATGCGAGCATTAAATGCTCGTTGAAACTCCCTTACCCCTGCAGCCTCAGACGGCTCCGCCATGCTTGCACATGCTCGGACGCATGATAGAAGGGGTGCGCCCGGCCCACTCCGCACCTGCTCCACCTGCTCTCGTGAAGTCGCAACGACAACAGCGGTCACACCAGCAACGGCTACAGCGGCAGTGAGGAAACTCAAAAAAAAGAGAGAATTACACGGAGGGTTTCCCTTTGAACTGGGACTTGCGTTCCCCTCTATAAATATAATAACATGGCTGAAGAAGAAGAGAGAGGAGACGCTGAATAAACGCTACCGAAATTTTGCCTGAGAAGCTGAAGAGAGAGAAGAGAGAGGTGAGGGAAAGGGAGCAGGGAGCTCCGGCCCTTGCTCCCTCCCCCTTTGTATTTCATTCTTTGATTTCTTCTGCAAAATTTCTGTGATGTATTCCTCTCCCCTGATATGAAATAAGAAGGAAGCACCCCCCTTTGGGAGATTTTTGCGCTGCAACTCTTATGATGTTCATTCTTTCATGCTCAAGCTTTCTTTCCCTCCTTGATCTCCTACTTGTAATGTTTTCTTACTTGCTGGCTTTTACCAGTGATTAGAACTCAGTAGGGAAATTTTTCGCCTCTCAAAACCCAACTTTGGGATTTGACTAATTCATAGTCATGATGCCAAAGGGGTGAGGGATATGGGGCTTAGGTCCAGATTACTTGTTCTAATTTTTTTTTTGCTACCATAGTTTTGAGGAGGGAGATGCATATAATAGCCTTTAAGGAAGGGTTCCGGGTTTACATAACCCCATAAGTATGATTCGGAATCTATGCCCGTCAGGGCTCCTTTGGGCTGCTCCCCAGTAGATTTCAAAATCCCTTGCTCTCTTCTGAAGTTTTCCGATCACCCTCAGATCTCCGGGGACTTGCTCCCTCATAGCATGGTCCCCGGATGATCTCCTTCAAAGGGTGAACATTGATGGCCATATATCTTGGCGATAGTTTAAGTCCACATCTCAGAAACGTGATTATGGCAGCCTGTGGGTCATTGGAGTCCCTTATAGGCTAGTCCTTGAAATTTTCATGCTCGATTCGGGTCATAGGATGTTGCTGTTTCCGCACGCATCCTCAGATGTTGCCGCTTCCGTGAACATCCTTATTATTTTGGGGCCGTCTCAGATCTCTTCCGTGGATGAGTACCCAATTTACCCCTCCCAAAGCTCCATGTTTAGGGGAGGTGCTGTCGAATTTTCATCGGGAAATTTGAAGACTGATGATGGCAATTGGACTGAACTCAAGACATCGTGAGCAGATCATTGAACCAAAAAAAATCAATATGAACTAATGTATAACAAGCACAAAGCAACGCAGTGATCAACATAATTTTAGAAAACTGTTGAAAATAAGAAGGAACAAAAATTTACTCACTGGTTGAAAGGAAGTCGACTTGGGCTGGCCCCAAGTCGACATGCCCATGATCCCAGCAGTAGGAACCTGTTGCTAGCTTGGTGCAAGTCGACTTGGTAAGGCTCCAAGTCGACTTGCCCATGATTCCAGCAGTAGGGACCTGCTAACTGGCTTGGAGCAAGTTGACTTGTCCTAGCCCCAAGTCGACTTGCCCAGCCTGTTGATCCCTCACAGTAGCATGCTCCACCCTGTGATTTCTCCTCCCGTATGCGTGCATGAACACGTGTATTGTGTGTGTCTTTGCCCACATGTCAACAAGATAAACAAAGAGAACAGAAAGGAAATGAATGAAACAAAAGATAAATGAAACTGAAACTGAATTTCCATGAAACCCAAGCAAAGAAGTAAGATGAACATAAAAAAAGGGCCTTCGCATATGCGTGGCATCATGAATAAATTTTAAATATAAACAAAGCCTCATATACATTTAATTCTGCACTTGGAGCTGCACATGATCTTTTTATCAAGTTTCATGCATATGCATAGCTGAATATATGTAATTGCTCTGAACCTCCCTTTTAAGCTAAAATTTCATTAGCTGCTGATGTGCACAACCTTTTGTTGATTTTGAAACATTGCTGCTGAGAGAGTCGACTCCATCTTGGCCAGTTGCTATCTACGCTCTCCTTGGGCAGAGGCCTGCCAAGGAGTCGACTCAGGGAGTCGACTCCCTACATGCCTACTGCCTTTTGCAGTAGGCTTGCCCTTGATAGAAAAAGGGAAAATTAAGCATGGCATGTGCATGATATGTTTTGCACAATTGGTTTTCATAAATACAAGGCTTGAGCACTACATGTGCACGATAATTCCACATAATTGCCCCTTTCAGGCCTTTGGGACATCTGGCTGAACACCCCTCACATATAGGAGATTTGCATGACAACCCCTTCGGGTTTCTTGAAAAGCATCAGACTTCGCATGTACATACCAGATCATGATAGATTCTCACTGAAATGCATGAGTGTGGGCATATCTGCCCCTCCACTACCTTTTCATGAATGGGTCAATGGCCCTTGTGGCTTGTTGCTGGGCAGACTAACAGCCCTCTCTGGGCTCTGCTGATATTTCATGGTAGCATGTGCTTCCTGCCCCTTTCCTCCCATACGCTCACCTGCATATGCATGCATGCACACTTTGCCCATATGCCAAAAAGGGAAATTAAAGATGAAACGGATCAAATCCAAAAAAAAAAAGAAAGAAAGAAAGAGAAAGAAAAAAAGAGATAAGGCAAAACCAAAAGAAAAGAAGCTTGTGGCCGGCTGAACTTTGAGGTTCAGCTGACCTGTCCCCAGCACAGGTCGACTAAGTTTTAGAAATTCAACTGACCTGCACAATGTAGGTTAGTTGATTTCTTGAAACTCAGCTAACATGCCTTGTGTTTAGGTCAGGTAATCTGTGAGTTCAACCCGTAGATAAAAAAGAAAAGAAAAGAAAGAGCCAAAAGAAAAAGATGAAACGAAACATGAAATAAAAGATGAGAGTTTGATAACCCTTGATCTGCTATGATGGAACAATAATATGAACAAGGAATGAAATGAAGAAGGGATGTCCCTAAAAAATGCCAGATTCGGTCGATCGATGCCCATCATGGGTCAACCGAACCCGAAATTCAGTCGACCTCCTTTAGGAGGGTCGACAGATTTCCAAAGAAATCAGTCGATCCCCTTGGGAAGGTCTACTGATTTTCATTAAAAAGCCATACATTAAAAAAATGGTGAATAATAAATTGTTACAATTAAATAATAAAATAATAATGATAATAAGAATTTAAAATTGTGATAATAATACAATAATCCATAAAATGACTTCTTTAAGTATTCAACCGCATATTGTCCGGGGTACTTCCCCATTGACCCTTAGCGCCGAGAATATCAATGATGCCTATGCAAGATACGTCTCGACCCCGGGGACCACCCTCATTATGGTCACAGCTCGACATTGCATCGGGTCAATAACCCGCTGGATTTGAACCATTTTGACTGAGATTTAGCTGAATATCAAACTTGTCGTGCTTCGACAGACATTGGGGCCTACCATGATTTTCTTTATCGTTTATGTTATGCCTCCTCTGGTTTTGATGCGGGCAAAACTATGTTTGATTTGATTAATACTGGCAAAACTATTTTGATTTGAAGTTGTGTAGAATAATATGTGTTATAATGTCTTTTCACTAAGTCAGAATTGTTTCATGTTCAAAATGAGGTCGATGCATCTTCTAGTGTCAAGAGATCAGGTCGATGCATATTCATGCATGTTGCTAGACAGGTCAATGCATCTACACATTTTGGCCTAGCAGGTCGATGCAGTTGTAGAAGTCATGCATTATCAGGTCGATGCACATTGTAGTCAGGTTGATGCAACTGAGCAATAGTGAGCCAGCGATTGCATTACGAGGTTGATGTGATAAAGGACCTTGTGCTTATAAGGTCGATGCACCTTGTCCATCATCTTAGAGATCAACTCGATGTCAAAATGTCCTGCATCGATGTTTTGAGAGTTTTTGGTAGCATCTCACTGGACAAGTCTGATACGCGTAGTGGAGAGTGAGATAGAAGGGGGCATGAATAGATCACTCCCCAATTCGATAAACACAGCCACAAATTCTTAGCCCCTCAAACTATAGTGATAAAGGCCACGTAAATAGACAACGAAGATGATAAGAGGAGAACTGATATCGAGAAAAGCAACCATAAATAAGCAAAGTCTCAAGAAGTTGGAGAGCAGCACACGAAAACAACCAAACCACAAATGAGACAGTGAATTTTTTAGGTGGTTCAATTGCTATCTGCAATCTACGTCCACCCCTTACTCAATCGAGTAAGGCTTCCTTGCACTTGAGTCGCACACAGCAGGCTCAGTCTGCAACAACCGCTGCCAAACAGCTTGTACAGAGGAACAACCTCCTCAATCTTCTGATCGACCAGAAGAAGAACACCGAAGAACTATCTCCCTTCCTTTGCAGGCAGCAAAGGGAACCCTGTGCAGTTACTCCCAAGTAACTCACACAACCAGAGGATTGAACCTCTCTTCCTCCAAGACAATGGAGGGAACTGGAGAACCTCTCCCTTCCTCCGAACAGTGGAGGGTAACAATATGGAATGAAGATGATCAAACAAAAACTTGAAAGCACATCGATCGGTAAACGATAATATTCTCTAGAAACAAAGATAATGTAGCTTCCATAGAAGCAGATCTTCTCATTCACGAACACTTCTCCCTCTCAGAATTTTTCTTTCTCTTCTGCTTCGGCCGGCTCTCTTTCTCCTTCTCCTCTCTTTTCTGTTCTCGTTGTTATTATTTCTTCTGCTCAGCATTTGCTTTTTATAGAGCATCAGAGGATGGGCGTGTGCTTTCCATTATTCCCGCTCAAAGGCCTTACCCCACATGGCAGAATCCCTGCACACTTCTTTCCATGTGTCACGATCCTGCCACCTCCTCCATACTGGGATCGCGAGCTATTCTTATTCTTCTCGAAGGAGAAAAAATACCTGACAAACAATCAGAGGAAAGCATTTCGGATACTGGTAAGAAGAATGACACTGCTCTGGGCATATTGGTGCCGAATGCACGAACTGGGAGGGATGCACCGTTTATATAAAACATGAAGCAAATGTTGCACCGAATGTGATTAGACGTAGCATGCACTGAGTAGAGATATTCAAGTCAACCATTGAATTGACCTACTAAAGTGTTTGACCCCACATGTACAGACTCTAGCGTCCACCCGTGCAGCTGATGTGCACAGACATGGATCCAAGAGGCACAAGACGAAGACTTTGTACAGAGTCAAAAGAAAGGATCAAAGATATGCACGGACTTCTAAAACAACTGTGTAACACAGTAGATGCACCGAGTTGAATATTCGAGAATTGCATCGAATGAAAGAGAAGAAACATACGAACAAAGACGGATGCAAGACAGACCTTGCACCGAGTCTGAAAGGCGAGACGCACAAAGACGCACAAACAAGATATGCACGAACCTAAAAGTGTATGTTGCAAAGAAATACAATGAAATGCACTGAGCCAATTTATGTCTAGACACGAAATGCACTGAGATGAAAACGGGGCTACAGCGTTTGTGAGTGAGACGAAGACTTGCACCGAATTGATAAGGAGAAGTACAAGACACCGCTTGCACCGAGATGAATTTGCACTGAAAAGAAAAAGGACAAGATCTAACGGTCCATACCAGACAATGATTGCACCGACTAGAGCTTGCACCGACTTGAGAGATGAGATGCAAGGTCATGATATGCACGGACCATAAAGGTATTGCAACAGACTCCCTTCATGCTTTGAACCAAGAAGATGGTCCGTATAATAAATTGATTTATAGTGTGAGACATCATCAAAACCTTAGGGATGCAATAATCTCCCCCTTTTTGATGATGGCAACACTATGAATCAAGCAATATCAAGGCATTAAAAACAATCAGTTAAAAAAAAACTGGCCAATCATACAGACAAAATGAACACAGCTTTAAAAATCAAAACAAGCGCATGCAGACCAATCAAGCACAACTTCTGAACCTCCCACAACATTTTTGCAGAAAAAGAATGATCGCAGAAAATGAATGATCTTTCGGATATTGTCTGACCTCATAACCTCTCTCCCCAACATTTTTTGCAGAAAATGAATGATCTCTCGGATATTGTCTGACCTCATGACCTCTCTCCCCCTTTGACATCATCAAAAGGTAATGAAAGGTGTATGAAATTGCTGGAGACATGAAGAAGAAGTATAGTGACTTCTTAGTGTAGAAAGACCCAACAACATATCTTAAGAGAATAAGTGAGGTGCTAAAGTCAAGTGAAGATTCTTGAACTCTGGTAATCAATAGAGACTTAGTATGAAGGAGAACTTTATCCACATACATAGTGTATGATGTAGAACAGGGATGAACAAGCATGGCAAGATTTCTGATTAAAACAACAGTACTTTGTAGACGACAAGAGACAAAATCAGAGAAGGTGTTCTCATAGTATTGAAGACAAGCATTCCAGACCTTTACATAGAAACAAGGGATTAATATAGAGTTTTGCAATGAGATCAATGAGTAGTTTGGTAAATCACACTTTTGACATTAGGGAGACACATTGATCAGAGGCCAGAATCCCCAGTTACTCAGTGTGAGTACCTCATTACTTCTTCCTTTTGAAGAACAGAGTTAGTAATTGTGGCTTTTTACATGGGGAAACACCTTGATCAGAGGCCAGAGTCCCCAGTTACTCACCACCTTGTCACCATTGCTCTGTGATGATCAGGGACATTAAAGTCATTTTGCATGCAGATTTTTCTTTAAAAATGTTGACACCTCATGACATAGGAGTTACTTCACTTCATTGATGAAGCTCCCAGTTTCTTAGTGAACAAGTCATAGACCTTTGTTCATTTAGTTGATCCCTATGATGTGGAGGGGAAATGATTGAAGATAATACCGGAAGGACTGTTTCTTTGTAATGAATCTTGAGATCTAGATTTCAAGTTGTTCTGAACAAATATCAAGACATGCAGGTTTTAGCCTGACTTGAAATCATTGACAATGTAGGAAGATATACTTTGACAACTTATGACAAATCTCTGATAAACTACTAGAGGAAAGATTCTAGCAGGACTTTAGTAACACAAACTTATAGACTTAAGAGATGAATGAGATTCTACTGACTGAGAGAACTACACTCATTCAATCATGAGAACCAGCAATGACACACATCTGGTCAGTCTTTTTGAATCAGACAAAATCACTACCTTTCCAGCTCCCCCTTAAACGAAGCACTCAATGAAACTAATCAGAGGATACACAAAGCTCCCCCTCACAATAAGGACAGACATTTCACACAGCATTTTACCAAGATAGATCAATTCAATAAAAAAAAATCAAGATAATTTGAACAAGCCTAGTTCTCTCCTTAATGTGGTGAATTTGTCATTGTCCAGTGGCTTGGTGAAGATGTCAACAATTTGATTAGCAGTGCCTACATGAATCAGTTCAAAGTTGTTCTTAGAAATCTTATCTCTTATGAAATGATGCCTGATTTCTATGTGTTTGGTGCGGGAGTGCAGAACAGGATTCTTGGCTAGGATGATGGCACTGGTATTATCACAGTGAATCGATGTGCACCCCAGGTCTACTTGATAGTCCTGAAGTTGGTGTTTAATCCAAATGACTTGGGTGCCACAACTCCCTGCAGCTACGTATTCAGCCTCTGCAGTTGAGAGGGCCACAGAGTGTTGTTTCTTGGAACCCCAAGATACTAAACACCCACCTAGAAATTCATAGTGACCACTAGTGCTCTTTCTATCCAGTTTACACCCGGCATAATCTGCATCTATGTACGCAACTAAATCAAGTGTGTGTGATGCAGGAAACCATAAACCAAGAGTGTGTGTAGTGGATAGGTATCTGAAGATTCTTTTTACTGCAGCTAAATGCAATTTAGTGGGTCTAGATTGATACC
Organism: Amorphophallus konjac; assembly: GCA_022559845.1. Taxonomy (NCBI): domain Eukaryota; kingdom Viridiplantae; phylum Streptophyta; class Magnoliopsida; order Alismatales; family Araceae; genus Amorphophallus; species Amorphophallus konjac. Next base: position 117,691,403 of record CM040125.1, read on the forward strand.
TTGCACACATTCCTACACTGAATTGAATATCAGGTCTCGAAGCAGTCAAATAAAGTAGAGATCCAATCATACCTCGATAGAGCTTGGCATCTACTTCTTTACCTGTCTCATCTCCATCCAATGAGGTGTTGGTACCCATTGGTGTTGTAATGTGCTTCAAGTTGTTCCTGCCAAACCTCTTGAGAATTTCCAATGTGTACTTGGTCTGGTTTATGAAGCATTCATCCTCTAACTGTTGTACCTGTAAGCCAAGAAAATACTTTAATTCACCTACCAAGCTCATTTCAAATTCAGCAGTCATCAATTTAGAAAATTCATTGCATAGTTCAGAGCTAGTTGACCCAAAGACAACATCATCCACATATACCTGAACTATGATGAGGTCTTTATTTGAGCTCTTCGAAAAAAGAGTTTGATCTACTTTACCTCTGTGGTAGCCCTTGCTGATCAGAAATTCTGTCAGTCTTTCATACCATGCTCGAGGGGCCTGTTTTAGGCCATACAGGGCTTTGTTCAACCTGAAAACTTGGTTAGGTTGAGGAGAAAACTGAAATCCAGGGGGTTGTTCAACAAAAACCTCTTCCTTGATAACACCATTCAAAAAGGCAGTCTTCATGTCCATTTGCTAGAGTTTTATGTTCTTGGAACATGCAAATGCTAGCAATATTCTTATTGCTTCCATCCTAGCAACAGGTGCATAGGACTCATCGAAATCAACACCAAATTCCTGACAGTAGCCCTTGGCTACTAGTCTGGCTTTATTTCTAGAAATGATTCCATCTTCATTCATTTTATTCTTAAACACCCACTTAGTTCCTATGACATTAGTATTTTCTGGTCTTGGAACAAGCTCCTAGACATTATTTCTTTCAAATTGACCTAACTCCTCACACATGGCATTAGTCCATGACTGATCACTTAAGGCCTCTTCTATTGATTTGGGTTCAATTTGAGAGACCAGAGCAATTAGGTCCTGGTTATGAACATTCCTAAAGTGAGACCTAGTTCTAAGATGTTCTTCAAGATTGCCTAATATGTTATCTATTGGGTGATTTTTAAGATATCTAACATTTATTGAAGACTCACCTGTCTCAGCCGGCTCTACCTGGTTGGGACCATCTGATGACTCATTTGGCTGAAGCTCCTCTTCTTCTTTGTCTTCTAGGAATTCTCCATTGTGCTCGGAATCCCTATCAGTGTTTTCAATGTTAGTAACACCTTTTGCTTCACCAAAAATAATGTGAGGAGACTCCTCAACTTTCTGATCAGTTATGTTAAAGACCCTATATGTTCTTAACACTTCAGAGTATCCTAAAAATATTCCAGGATAGCTTTTAGCATAAATTTTATCTAAGTCTTTCTTGTCATTATTATGGATAAAGCATTTAGCTCCAAAAATCCTGAAATGAGTCAGATTTGGTTTCTTACCTTTCAACAGCTCATAGGGTGTTTTCTTGTGGATTGGTCTTACCATGGCCCTCTTGATTGTATAAGTTGTTGTATTGGCCGCCTCTGCCCAAAATTTCCTTGGTAGTTGACTCTCAATCAACATGGTCTGGGCCATCTCCACAATGGTTCGATTTCTTCTCTCCACAATTCCATTCTGCTCTGGTGTCCTGGGAGAAGAAAACTTGTGTGTTAGTCCCTCTCTTTCACACAGTTCAGAAAACATGGAGTTCTCAAATTCACTTCCATGGTCAAATTGAATTGAACAAATTCTATGTTTTCCTTCTTGTTTGACTTTATTAAAAAATTGTTTGAATTTTTGAAATGCATCATTTTTGTTGGCTAAGAAAAAGATCCATAAAAATCTGGAGTGGTCATCGATGATCACATAATCAAATCTACTTCCATTAAGACTCTGAGTTCTAGTAGGACCAAAAAGGTCCATATGAAGAAGTTCCATTGGTCTAGACGACAATGGCTCAGATCTTAGCTTGAAGGACATTCGGGTTTGTTTGCCTAAAGCACAGGCATCACAGACTTTTGAAATTGAACTGAACTTGATTCTAGGCAAGCCTCTAACTAGATCATGCTTGATCAATTTATTTAAAGTAGAAAAACTAGCATGGCCTAAACGTCTATGCCAATCAAACGCGTCACTTTCAGAATTGGCAGACAAGCATAGATTAGAATCAGACTCAACATCTAAGTGTACCAAGTAGACATTATTGGTCCTGTTGGCTACAAATTTAATGCTATCAGAATTTATTTCAAAAATTTTGCATGAATTATTGTCAAACACAACCCTGTGACCCTTATCACATAATTGACTTATGCTAATCAGATTGTGTTGAAGACCTTCCATAAGTAAAACTTTCTCAATGGAGTTAGTGGAAGACTTACCAACAGTGCCGACCCCAATAATCTTACCTTTGTTCTTTCCTCCAAATTTGACCAGACCCCCTACCTTCATTTCTAACTTGCTGAACTTGGATTGGTCTCCTGTCATGTGCCTGGAGCAGCCACTGTCGAGATACCATTTATTGTTCTTAGCTGTCAAGCACACCTACACAAGCAAAATCAAGCAAAGTAGTTCGGAACCCAAGATGAGTTGGGTCCAAAGACATCATTCAAATCTTTAAGCAGATGTTTAGGGATCCAGAATTGTCTCAACTTGGTTTTCTCTTACACCTTAATTTCTGGTCTATAGAAGTTGTGAGTGGAGGTATGTCCAGTTGGTCTGGAGAAATGAAATCTATTCCAGTTATTAGGTTTCTCATCCCTGGGGTATCTCCTGTCAGCTTGTTGATTAACAAATTTTTGAGGATGAGTGTTGTTTCTCCAGTAACTCTTATCAGGACCCATTCTTTTGTAGTAGTTCCAACTTTTATTCTGATTCATTTCCTTGGTCCAGCTACTACTTATGTTCTGGCGAATGGGCTTAGTGAAGTTCTTCACAAAATTCATTCCTATTTTGGATGATCGTCCAGCATTGTTTGTTAAATTTTCTTTTGGACATTGAACACTCTGGTTTCTGTTTGAGCTGGATGGAGTGTCCAGCTTTTCTTTTCCCTTTTCTGGGCAGAAGGTGGTAGTCTTAAACTGAAATAGTCTCTTGTTGGATGGGTCATAGCCTAAACCCTCCTTGTTGAAATTAACTCTTGTACCTAGTATAGAATCCAGATTCGATTTTCCTTGAACAAATTTTTCTAAAACTTTTTGTTTGTCCTCCAACTCTCTTTGTATAGACTCACAATTTTTCAAGAGTTCAGAGTTGACTTTCTTAACAGCTTCATACTTCTCTGTGATCACACTATTTTCATTCAGACATTCTTCAAATTTAATCTTGAGTTGGTTGTGCTGTGTGTGAACTTCCTGGTTCTCAAGGGTTTACTTTTCATTCTCCTTTTCCAGAGAAGTCATTTCTTCTAATTCTTCTTTTAGTTTCTAATTTTCCTTACAGATTTGCATTTGTTCTTCAACATTGGTTTTGAATTTTCTCTTCAGAACCCTATGCTCTTTACTAAGTGAATTGAGCTTATCTAATAGTTCTGCATAGGCGTCTTCCCAGTCATCGATAGAGAAATTCTCAAAAATATTTGTTACCTCCTCTTCGCTGTTTGCCATCAGGCAAATTCCTTCTTCATCCTCCTCTGAGGAAATGTCTTCCGGATCCTCTTCCTCATCGCTCCAGGTGCAGACCATTGCCTGTGGCTTCTTCTTCTGCACTTTCGAGCTCTTCTTCTGAGGGTAGGGACCTTTCTTCTGAAGATCAGGGCAGTCCCCTTTCATGTGTCCGGGTTTCTTGCAATGAAAACATGTAATTCTCTTAGTACTCCTATCTTTGTCATTGCTGGAATCGAAGTTCTTACCAGAAGGGTATGACTTCTTCTTCCTGAAGGTCTTTCCCTTAGACCTTAAGAATTTTCTGAATTGGCGAGTAAGCATTGCTTGCTCCTCTTGGTCGAGATCTGACAATCCATCAGACTCGCAACTACTACTCCCGCTACTGCTACTTCCCTTGCTGCGGGATGCCCTGAGGGCAATATTCTTGTTCTTTCTGTCGCTTCCCTCACCATTCCTTTTAATGTTCATCTCATACGTCATAAGGGATCCTATGAGTTCAGTGACAGTCGTAGTCGTCAGATCCCTTGACTCTTCTATCACAGTGGCTTTTGTATGCCATGAAGGGGTTAGGGATCTAAGTATCTTCCTGACTACGTCTCCCTCAGCCATCTCTTTTCCAAGCCCCTTAAGATTATTCGTGATCAGAGACAATCTGGCATACATGACAGTTATGGTCTCCTCTGATTTCATTTTAAACATCTCATATTCAGAGGTGAGGAGATTTACCTTTGTTACTCACACTTGAGCTGTACCTTCGTAGATTAATTCCAGCTCGTCCCACATTTTCTTGGCCGTCCTACATGCTGAGATGCGAGCGTATTCGTCTGGGTGTACAACACACTGGATGATGTTCAGGGCTATCCAGTTGAGCGACGATTGCTTGACTTGATCATCTGTCCATGCATCCTTGTTCGGTGGTAGCTCGTATGGCCCTGTGGAAATCACCCTCCACAACTTGTGGCTTTACGCCCTGATGAATACCTCCATCCTATTTTTCCAGAATAGATAATTGTTACCATCAAAGAAAGGAGGACGACTGATAGATTGTCCCTTAGCCATAAAGCTTCGAGGACCATTAGGGTTAGCCTGACCGTTGGCCCACATGGTGAAAAAAAACATGCTCTGATACCAAATGATGCGCGCAGCGGAGAGTGAGATAGAAGGGGGGGATGAATAGATCACTCCCCAATTCGATAAACATAGCCACAAATTCTTAGCCCCTCAAACTATAGTGATAAAGGCCACGTAAATAGACAACGAAGATGATAAGAGGAGAACTGATATCGAGAAAAGCAACCACAAATAAGCAAAGTCTCAAGAAGTTGGAGAGCAGCACACGAAAACAACCAAACATGAAAACAACCAAACCACAAATTAACTCATGATATTCATGGACCATAAAGGTATTGCAACAGACTCCCTTCATGCTTTGAACCAAGAAGATGGTCTGTATAATAAATTGATTTATAGTGTGAGACATCATCAAAACCTTAGGGATGCAACAAGGTCGACACGCCTAAGTGGCACGTTGATGTTACAGAACATAAAGTGCTGGCTTGTGCATTAACAAGTCGATGCACTATGTATGTGCATCGATGCAGCGTATGTTTCTCTGACTACATAAGGTCTACCTGTATGAGAAATAGGTCGATGCTTCAATGCAAGCTTGCTGCAACAGTTCATCTCATTTGAAAGACATGTTGATGCACTTTCTTTGTGCATCAATGCATTTACAAAAATTCACGCATTCATTCGTATGATTTAGCTTGTCTTCATGATATGCTTAAGTTTGCATTCTATAATCATTTATTTTGATATCTCGTTAGCCACATGAAAATGAAGTTAATGATGAATCTTGTTATATGTTTTGTCAAGAACATCAAAAGTGGAATTGCCAGAGTGACTCGGCCAATTGTTCAAACATCTAAACTGCAAAGTTCAGAATCAAACTGGCCAAGTCATCTTCCCTCAAATCTCCTAAGTGAAGTAGCCTGGCACGTGATCCAAGGATGATACCTTAACAGAAGAATATGCCACGTGGAAGGTCTCCAGCCTTTATTTGACATGTGGATTCTCTGATCAAGCGCCTTCCAACAATCATTTTGGTGGGAGTGCTCCCTCCACACGCCTTATCGGAATCTTGTGGGGTCCACAAGATTCATGCTCGAGGATAAAGAGGGATCATGCGTGCTCTAGAAGGACAAAGAGAGGCGAGCAAGAGATTCGAAGAATTAAAGCAAACCAGAGAAGAAATAGTGAGGAGGAAGAAGAGCTTGAGAGTGTGAGTTTCCTACAGAAGAGTGAGAGAAAACAGAGTATCAGAAGAAGGAGAAGAAGTCTGAGAGAAGAAAGCTTGAGGAGAAATTGGGTTGGTCTTGACTTCTGAATCAGATTCAAAGTCTATTGCTCGAGAGAGCTATATGTTTTCATTCTGCCTTTGTCATCTTTGTCTGTTTCCATTTTGCTTATGTTTGAACTAGAGTAAGCTGTGTAATCAGCAGTTTAAGTTGTGTAATCAGGGGTCCAAGCTGTGAGACGGCATCGAGGAGTTTTCCTCGGACAGCAAGATGTGAAGCTCAGCCGTTTGTAAGTTGTGTGTTCAGCAGATTCAAAGCTGTGTATCAGCGAAAGCCTCACTCGATTGAGCGAGGGGTGGACGTAGATCTCAAGATTAAGATTGAATCACCTTAAAAATTACTTTGTCTCTTGTGTGTGATTGCTTGCCTTGGCTTGATTCACTCAGTATTTTCTCTATCTGAATTCAACTGATAGATCAACATCTCTGTGGTATATCAAAAGACTCAATCAGAAGGATAGGTTATGCCTATCTAAAAAACTGTCTCTTGCGTGAGGAGATTCGTGAATCAAACCTCCAGTACTAGAACTGAGTTGTCATGTTGAATGTTTATTTGCTGATTATAATATCTCTTGATGTTCTATGTGGATGATAGCATTTCTTCATTAGATCTTCTCGTTGATCATCCAGATTGATTTGGTAGATTACTTTACATCAATTTTATTCCGCATTTTAATTACTATTGCTAAGAGAAAAATTGAAATTGATCTATTCACCCCCCCTCTAGATCAGTAGTTCATCCATAATGTCACGTGGTATTAGAGCCAAACTCTCCTTAAGAGCTTAACATCCCGGAGAGATCTGGTGAAATGGATGCTAGAGGTCTTATAGCTGAGGGTCATTCCATAAGTAAGCCTCCATTCTTCAATGGAACTGACTATGCATACTAGAAGAATCGAATGCAGGTTTTCTTAAGAGCAAAAGACCATGAGATCTGGAAGGTGATCAGCTGAGGTCCTTTCGAGCTTCCCGAAGATGAAGATGTCTGGACACGAGAGCAAATTTGAAGATCGACACTGAATTGGAGTGCGATGAATGCTATGCAATGTGCTCTACATCCCACCGAGTTTTCCAGAGTGTCCTCCTACTCCATAGCGAAGGAAATGTGGGATAAATTGTAGGTAATATATGAGGGAACATCTTAGGTAAGAGAAACCAAAGCAAATTTTCTAGTCTCTGGGTATGAAGCTTTTAAGATGAAATCTGACGAAACCATTTCCGAGATGTATGCTAGGTTGATGCAGCTAACGAATAGTTTGAAGAGTCTGGGCAAGAACTATAGTGATTATGAGCTGGTCAGGAAGATCCTCCGGTCCTTGACAGCTATCTGGCATACGAAGGCTAATGTAGTAGAGGAGTCTACGAATCTGGCGACCACCACGATTGATGAACTCATCGGCTCTTTGATGACATGCGTGTTGACACCCGTTTTATGACCAATAAGTCGGGTCATCTCCTTGTTCATTCTATATGCTGCTACGAGTTATTCCCTTTCATTGAGCTTTCTTGATCAGTTGAAGGTTTATTTCATGGGTCTTGATTCCTTGGTTGGGTCTGATTCCTTGATTTCTTGCATTCGATGAAGCTTAGCAAGCTTTCTTTTCACCATTGGATCTATCGTCTCTAACGGTCTATTCCAGGGGCGTTACGTTCCTCTGACGCATTAGCCCATGGCCGCTACATATTGAAGAGCCCTTACCCTTAAGGCTTCTTTCTGGTTCTTATCCTTTGGCTATCCATTGTCTCTAACGGTCTATAACAGGCACGTTACGTCTTTTTGACACATTGGCTCTGGGCCGTTACATCTTGAAGAGTCCTAACGTGTTATCCCTCGACCGTTACATTCATTCAGAGTCCAACTGTTTGCAACTTCTTCCCGTTGATCTTATCTTATTAAGAGATAAGGTTTTGTGACGGTCTACTCCTGGAGCGTTACATTCCTATGGCGGTCTGTCGTGCAGCCGTTACATCCAACAGAGAGTCCTGGCAAGTCTGGTCTTTTCCCTGCTACGTGGTCGAGTTGAGAGTTTGATCTTGTGGTTTCTCTTCCAAATCTGATCCTCAGGACCTTCTGTTTGTTTCTAAGGACTCTTGGGAGTATTATCTTCAAGAGTTTGCTAAGAATCATCCTCCTTTTTAGCTGGATTATCCTCTGCTCGACCGGAGAGTTTGAGGGCCTATAAATAGAACCCTTAACTTCATGGCCAAAAGGAGAAATCTGGAGTTTGCGTCGAAGTGCTGCCGCATTCTGGAGCCACATCCAACCAAGGAGAATTGATTTTCTACGTCTATCTGCATCTCAGTCAAGGGAGTACTTTGGTTTCAAGTGTTTAGTTCATCATTGGCATATTTGTGTTCTCCCCTTCTCCTTTGCATCATAGCATTGTCCTACTCCTTCTTCCACGTTCCTCCACTTGTTTCATTCATCTAAACATCCTTCCTATGTTTTAAAACGCCCAGAGGGGTTAAAAAACCAAAATTCCCCTGTATTCCCCTTCCTTTTGCATGATATTAAGTTCATTCGAGAATTGATGCTACGTTGTGTGAAAGGCTAATCTGGGGTTATTTTCTTGTGTTCTACGTTCTTTGGCAGGTTTATAGGGTTCATTAGATGAGGCCCAAGCTTTCTAGCCGGCTGGAAAGTTTGGACTTTGAAGGATTCACGAGCTTGTTCTGCAGACACTCTGACGGTCTTCATCAGGCGCGTCAGGTTCCTCTAACGGTTTATCGGGCGACCGTCACACTCCTATGACGCGTAGGTGCTGGGCCGTTACATTCAACAGAGCTGCAGTTTCCTATTGATTTCTCTCTCCCGTGGGCGGGTGCATCATCCTCCTATTCTAAGGTATTTCTCAGGTCTTTGGCTTATGTTTACCTTGGTGGCGATCATGTTCTTTCTTAGTATTGGGCATTGGTTATCTCTTTCTCATATCTCTTATTTCTTTTGCTTGTTCCACCCACGCGGTGTGTTTTCATTTATTCCTTTGCTCCACGCCCCGGCGTGTGTTTTTCATTTCCCTCTTTAGTTTAGTTTGATTGAGATAGCAGTGCCCATACTAGAGCTTGTTCTGATTGCCTAGGTTCATGGTTCACATGTTCATAGGTTGATTGAGATCATTGTTATTTGCTCATTATATTTGTCATTCTTCATATCACATAACAAAAGGAAGAAAACAAATCAACAGTTTTTTGGTGATCACGATGGGACAACTTGTGCCAATCGTGTTTTGATCTCTGTTAAACCTGCCGTCATTTCCTTGTCTTGGTTTTCCCCAGATTTCCCTTTTATTTTCTGTTGTTTCTGGTTCCCTGGCTCCTCTGACGGTCTCCAGTTCCTGTGTTACATTGCTTCTGACGGTCTGGTCTTCGACCGTCACTTACTTCTGATGCATGTCCCCTAGACCGTTACATACTCCAGATAGGTACGCATCCCGAGGTGCATTCTCTTTCCATAGTTTCTGCTGTGATATTCTTACTTGGGTGATACCTGGTCCCCTCCCTCATTATTCTGCTCATTCATATTCATTGTGTGCATACTTGTTTGCTAGATTCTCGGTTAGAATTTGCATGCACTTCGGTGCGCATAGGTTCATGCATATTTCCATACATTAGATTGCATTTTCCTACCTTGGTGTGCGGACCTCTCATCTCCATATTCCTTGGGGTCGACTAGGAAATCACACCAGGGACCTCCTTAAGTCCCCGCGAGCCGTGGATTCCCACACGGATGCCGGGCCGGTTGTACCTTTGCACCCCATGTCTTGGATTGCATAAGTGAAGGAGTGATCATATTTAGAGTCAAACCAAGCCTCACACCCCTCTCCTATTAGGAACCCATTGTTGAGAGCACATTTTTAATCAATTTACTAAAGTTCCAAAGGAGAAATCATAGAAATCTTGTGGCATCATCTTAAGCAACTTGGTTGACTTGGAGTGTCTTCATTTCTTTTTCGCTTACATCTTTGCTAGAAGTCGTCTAAGTTTGGTCACTTATTGTGTGATTGTTGTGTGTTGTTGTTTGCATCTTGTTCAGGTTGTCTGTTGCATGTGGAGTCCCCTCCATCCGTTAGAGGCTTCATCACCCGGGGGCGAGTCCCTCTCCTCATCCTATTTCAACCCACTCTTTGAATCTACTATGGCTTCCTTTGATATTCCTCGGTCCCAAGAGGAGTCTCTCCCTCAAGGGCTTCTAGAGGACCCCTCTAGGGTTGTCTCGTTCCAGCCCAGGGAGGAACCCCTTCCTCCTTCATCTTCCATCCCTATGCAGATTGCTCCATCCACTCAAAATCCTCCTCTTCCTTCCGCCAATTCTGTCCTTCAGATGATGGCTCAATTAGACCCGGCCCAGCTTCAGGCGGTCAATCAGGTTATGCAGGGGTCCAACACCCCGCCTTCTCTATTGTCTTTGGTCATTCCAATCCCTCCGTCGCTCAACCTAGAGCCGACAGACCCGCTGTCCAGCCCACTTCTATTGATCTCACTCCGGTCCAACCTAGGACCCTCCGCTTCTCCAATCTTGAAATGGGCCAGTCTTCTGGTTCGGCCCAACAGTGCCTTGATAAGGGCAACCCAATTTTGCCTCCTTCTTTCCTGTTGGATCATCACATCTCAGGCCCAACTGTGCCGCAAGTTCTTCTTGGTCCCAATGATTTTATGCACCCTCAGCAAGGGGTAGCCCAGGTCCAATCCAACGTGGGTCATCCTTCGATCCACCATCCTTCTTATGGACCGTATCCTCCATCTGTTTACCCTTCCATTCCTCAAAATTCATCCTTTACTGTCCCTACTCCCTCCAGAGAGCAGGAGTTGCTTGATAAGTGGGCCGCCATGCAACAACAACTCAACTTCCTTCAAAAGCGGGTTGGCCCTCAATCTTTGGCAGACGTTCCAGTCCCGAGTTTTCAGAACATCCGGTTTCCTCCACAGTCCGAGCTCCCCAATTATAAAAAGTATGATGGGAGCAGCAACCCTTTTGTTCATGTGAGGGACTTCTTATACGAGTCGGCTCAATTTCAGTACGATGATCGCCTCATGGCGTATCTATTTCACCGATCGTTAGATGGTGTTGCACTGGAATGGTTTTATTCTTTGCCACTGGAAGATGCCGAGAGTTTCAAGACAGTAAAAGATAAGTTTATTCAGAGGTTCCAAGATAGAGTCGGTCAGGAATATTCATTTACAGATCTGGTGGCTGAAAAGATGAAACCAGATGAGGAATTTGCTACCTACGCAGACCGATGGAGGCAGATGGCCGCTAGAGTGCCTGGCCACATTCCGGAGGAAGAGAAGGTCAAATTGCTAACTTCAAATGCCACTCCGACCTTCTGCAACATTCTAGCCATGAATGATATAGCTAACATGCATCAACTTTACAGCCGAGCGCGCTTTATTCAAACTCAGTTCAAGGATTCCCCCATACACTCGCTCTTTGAAAACCAAAAGCCCAAGTATCATAAGAAGTCTCAAGGGCCTGTTACCGAGGGGATCCAGACGAACGGGCAAGTTCAAGCCGTTACTTTTCCTTTCCAAGCCGCACCCTTTCGCTTCCCCCAAAACCCCCGCACTCCACAGAACCCCGCTCCCCAAAACTTCCAAGTTACCCCATAAAACCCTCCGCCTGCCTTCACCACTCCACAAAATACCTTCGCCGCACCACAGCAACCACCACAACCTCCGCAATATCACAATGTCCCTCCACCCAACGGCTACAACACCAACAACAAGCGTCCGGCTCCTAAAAGGGCACAATACCCACCCTTGCCAGAAACCCTCACGGATATCTTCTCGGCTCTCATGTCAGTAAATGCTATACAACTTCCTCCGGAACGGCCCATTTGGAACACAGCCGTTGATCAAACAAAGTATTGCATATTCCACAGGTAGCCGGGGCACACAATTGAAGGATGTTTTCAGTTCAGGGACCTAGTGTATGACCTCCATGAAGGACAGAGAATTGATTGGGCCGAGATGTACAAGGCCATTGTTGAAATCAAAGAGAAGAGAAGGCAGCCGCCGAGGCAGCAAGTGCAGCAACAACAGGCACCGCAGCCACATCAACAGCAACAGCAGCCGGTTCAGGATTTGGGGATTCATCACAACCCGATGCCGAACCATCCTCCCGCTCCGCAGTCTCAGCCGCCAGCATCGGCTCACGTCAATGTTGTCCAGCCCCCGGCCCCTAACGTCGGGTGTTCTTTTGATGATGATGGCACCACACCGCAGATAATGGCCCTCCACCATAATCATCGCAATCCCCTCGCTTCCCCTATCATTTTACCTACACACCCGACACCTTCACCACTTGTTCTCCCATTCACACCCGCTCCAGTAAATCCGCCACTAGTTATCCCCGCTACCATCATTTCTCCGTCACCCACTACACCTATCACTACACCTCCGCTAACCGTTCCTCAGCCCATGCCTACGCCCATCGTCACTACCCCACCTTCCACTAATCCCTCACCCATCATCCGTCCATCACCACTTATTACCTCCACCAACACCACATCCCACCAGATCCTTTCTCCTACACTGCTTATCCCACTCATCCACCCCACGGGGCCAATCATATCGCCTCCTGATGCCGTGCCGGCACAAAACCTCACCCTACGGAGCAGGCAGTTGTTCCATCGGAATTATCCTACCACTTCCAATCTTCAGTCCTCCCAACCGACTACCGAATAGGAAGAAACCGAACCTCTGTCGGGTACCCAATACGACCTGCTACATCATTTGGATAGGGTGCCCGCCAAGATATCTATTTTGGAGCTCATTAAAAGATCTACCCTTCACCAGGATGCTCTCAGAAACTTTCTACAAAAGGTGATTGTTAGCGAAGACATGGTAGTCGACAGTCTACCTACGGCACTGGCAATAATTTCCAAAGGGCCGGTAATCACATTTTCTGAAACTAAGCTAGCTCCTCCAGAGGCTCGGCAAATGCCGCTCTGCATTTCAATCACTCTGAATAAAGTCAATATTGACGCAGCACTGGTTGATACAGGGGCATCTATTAATGTATGCCCGCTCAGTACCCTTCGAGCTTGCAACATCTCAGAGGAATTGCTACGGCCAACCCCCACTACCATAGCTGCATATGACAACTCGAGGAGAGCATGTCATGGGGTGGTCACTATTCAAGTAGAGCTTGGGCCTCTTACTATGCCTGTGGAGTTCTATGTGCTGGACATTGACCCTATGTTCAAGGCTATTGGGTCGCCCATGGATTGACACTCTCAGCGCCGTACCCTCCACTGCACATCAGTGCATTAAATTCCCTTTCCAAGGGAGGGTCGTCAAAGTTAAGAGCTTATCCACGGTCCAATCTGTTAAGGCTATTTTAGAAAAGGTTCTTCCCACCTTATGGCCAAGCAGCCGGCCAGTTATCTCTGTGCTAGATCTAGACTTTCCTTGGGCTTATGCACCCCGCAAGCCCATCGCTGCTACGGTCGATATCAAGATGAAGCCCCAAATCTGAGATTCCAGGGGCTGGGACATTATATTGAAACTAGGCTACCAACCAGGTAGAGGCCTCGGTGCTCAATTGCAAGGAAGGACCAAGCCCATCCCCAAGGGAAGAAAAATGAACAGGAGAGGTCTCGGCTACCGAGAGACCGCATTATCTATGATGGGTGATTCTGGGCCACTCACCTGGGACTACCGTCAGTATTTTGTCAGAGGGCCTCTTCAGCAAGGCACATTGAGCCCACAACCAGTTCTGCTAGAAAGGAAAGGTTCAGTTTGTTCAGTTGCCAGTCCCCCTCTACCACCAAAAGGGCCAGTTGATGACATGATTAACTACAGTCAGGCCTTTGAAAGATTATTCCATGAAGAGAGCCGCCGACAGAAGCATCAGGAGGTTCGGCTCATCCAATGGAGGCCGAAGAAGCAGCTAGTTCAGCATCCACGGGAAAAAGGGAGCTCACCTGCTATCATCTCTTGGTCTCCTTCCCGTCACACATCTCTCCTCCAACTATTGGAGCCCATTCCTCGTTCTCCCCTATGATGGTCGATCCGTACTTTACGGAAGGACCACCTAAAATCTTGTTTGTTCCTTGCGCCTGCAGGCGTTGTCCTCCTATTAATCTGGTCGATATGTGCACTCCTCCTTCACCTACCACTCCACTCCACGAGATGTGGTTTCGGTCCTCCAATCCATTCTTCGATTGCATCTTCCCCGAGTTGTTCCCCATGCAACTCCCCCCTCCTCCATCCTGTTGTGTGGTCTCCACTGTTCTCCAAAAAAAAACATCAAATTTGAAACGGAGATTTCAGTGGAAGATTACGCTTCCCTGTCTCCATCCTCCACCCAGGGGCACGAGTCCCCTACTCCTTCCCTTCCACTAGATTTTCTTTCCCTTAGGTTAGGATTAGGGTCCATCGCGTCTAGGGAAGTAGAGTCAGTTAGGTCTAGAGAAGTAGGGTCTTGTTCTAGATCGTCCAACCCTTCCTCCTCTGAGCCGCGCCCGCTTGCGCGTCCTCCCAAATCCGTTCCTGATAGATTCCTGCAAGATCTAGCTCAGCGGTGTCGGGCTCTTTTGAGATGTCCAGAATTTGTTGCTACCGCAATCATAATCAAAGATGAAGAGGAAATAGAAGGGGTGTGTAGTGATGACGGACTCAGTGTCTATGAAATCCTGGATGAAAAAGACCCGATTGATGATGAGGAAAGCAACGTAGATGACACTGCCAATCTATATGCGCGAGGGTTAAAGAAATTTGACGAGCCATCGTTGATAGTGGATGAACCTACGAAGAAAATAAATCTGGGAACTGAAGAAGACCCAAGGCCCATCATTATCGCCGCTAATCTCCCTCCACAAGTAGAAGAAGATTTGATCAAGGTTCTAAGGGAGTATAGTGATTCTTTCACCTGGTCTTATGAGGACATGCCAGGTCTTGACCCCTCCTTAGTGGAACACCGACTCGTGCTTAAACCAGGGGCAACACCTGTGAAACAACGGTCGAGAAGATTTCACCCCCACATGGCCTTGAGGATTAAGGAAGAAGTCGAAAAGTTGTACAAGGCCAGATTCATTAGAGTGGTTCTATATCCTCAGTGGGTGGCGAACATAGTCCCTGTTATCAAGAAGGATGGAAAGGTTCGTATTTGCATCGATTTCAGGGATCTTAATAGAGCATGTCCCAAAGATGATTTCTCGCTGCCTCACATCGACGTTTTGGTGGATAGCACCGCCGAGTACGAATCTTTGTCATTCATGGATGGTTACTCAGGATATAATCAGATCCGTCTCGCTCCTGAAGATCAAGAGAAGACCTCCTTCACCACACCCTGGGGCACGTACTGCTATGTGGTTATGCCGTTCGGTCTAAAGAACGCGGGTGCCACCTACCAAAGGGCGATGATGGCTATTTTCCACGACATGATGCATATCTATATGGAAGCCTACGTGGATGACATCATGGTAAAGTCAAGGACAAAAGAAGATCACCCCTCTATTCTGGCTAAGGTGTTGCAAAGAGTCAGGGAGTACAAGCTTAAGATGAATCCGAAGAAGTATGTTTTTGGAGTCTCTTCAGGGAAGTTGCTAGGGTTCATAGTGAGCAAACGGGGGATCCAGATTGATCCTAACAAAGCACAGGCCGTCATGGACATGCCTCCGCCAAAGAACATCACAGAACTTCGAGGACTGATTGGAGGATTACAATTCATCAAAAGATTCATATCCCAACATTCTCAAAGGTGCCGCCCGTTTTACGAATTGCTAAAGGCGGGGGTTATGTTTGAATGGAATCAAGACTGTCAGAAGGCCTATGAGGATTTAAAGGAATATCTATCCAATCCCCCAGTTTTGCAACCTCCTGTCCCTGGGAAACCCCTAATCCTATACATCTTGGTCATTGAGGACTCCCTAGGGGCGGTCTTAGCACAAGTAGATGACGAAGGGAAAGAGCGGGCTGCTTATTACCTCTCTCGGTTATTTAACCCGGCTGAGGCCAAATACACCGCTATGGAAAAGACTTGTGCCGCCTTAGTGTGGGTAGCTTAGAAGCTTAAACATTACTTCCTTGCCCACCCAGTTAGGTTGATCTCTAGAATGGACCCGATCCGCTATCTCTTAGAAAAGCATGTCCTTTCTAGTAGGTTAGCTCGCTGGTAGAGCTTCCTCTCCCAATTCGATATCACATTTGTCGTTCAGAAGGTGGTCAAAGGGTACGCCATCGTCGAGCATCTTGCCCATCTCCCAATCCCTCACACTGACTCTATTCAGGATGATTTCCCTGATGAGCATCTCTCTGTCATTTCGCATCATCCCTTCTGGTCTCTGCACTTCGATGGAGCGCTCAATTCTCAAGGCCGAGGGATCGGCGCTGTTCTGGTCACTCTAGAGGGAGTGATAATTCCCTTTGTTTATCAACTTCGATTTCCTGCTACCAACAACATCGCCAAGTATGAGGCTCTCCTAGCCGGATTAAAGCATGCCTACCTTCTGGGCGCGCGTTACTTGAATATCATAGGAGACTCTTAGCTCATCTTGCGGCAAGTTCTGTCCACTTACCGCACTCGTGACCCCAAGCTTAAGCCATATCAAGATTTGGTCACGCTCCTGGCTAGGCAATTCCGTAAGCTGATCTACATTCATACTCCTAGGTCTCAGAACATTCTAGCCGATGCCTTAGCATTGCATGCCTCCTCTCTATCTTTCCCTCTCAGTCAGAGTACTGAGACTATCATCGTTCAGAGAATGGACGCACCCTCTCTTCAGGATCCTTGGTACATCAACCTTAAGAAAACTGTAGAGGTGAGGGCTGAGAAGGAAGACCTTAAGAAAGTATCTTTGATGGAACTAGAAGAGATCCTGGAGGAAGAAGAATTTCCATGGTATCATGAAGTTGAGTTATTTTGCAAAGACGGATCGTTCCCAGAAGGGGCAAATGCCGAGCAGCGCAAGTCAATAAGGAGAGCCGCCTCAAGGTATACTATCGTCGCAGGAGAACTATACAGGCGTGCTACCAATGGAATGCTCATGAGATGCTTAGATGATGATGAGGCTTGGAAGGTGGCTGAAGCGGCCCATTCTGGTGAGTGTGGAGGTCATGTCGATGGCCAGGCTCTAGCAAGGAAGATCCTTAGGCAGGGCTACTATTGGCCCACTCTAGAGGAAGATTGCTCCCTCTACGTCCGGAGGTGTCTTAAATGCCAACTCCACACTGATAAAATCCATGCTCCAGCTTCATCTCTCCATCCTCTTTCCGCTCCTTGGCCATTCTCCATGTGGGCTTTTGACGTTGTCGGCCCGCTCGGTGATCCTAATTCTCAGATCAAACAGAAATCCTTTATCCTTACTGCCACTGAATACTTCACTAAATGGGCCGAAGCGGAGGCGTACCCAGAGATCAAAGCTTCAACAGTTTGCCGCTTCATCATGAAGAATATCATCTCGCGGTTCGGAGTGCCAAGCAGCATCATCACCGACAACGGACCCCAGTTCATCTCTCAAGAGCTCAAGGACCTATGTAAGAAGTTCAATATTGCATTGCATCATTCATTTCCATATTATCTTCAAGGCAACGGTCAGGCCGAGGCCACTAACAAAACCCTTCTTAAAATTATAAAGAAAACATGCGAATCTCATAAGTTTTCCGATTGGCCGAAAAGATTAGTGGAAGCTCTGTGGGCTTACCACACCTCCGTCCGTACTCCCACGGGACAGACTCCCTACGCTCTTACCTACGGGATGGAGGCGGTGCTCCCCTATGAGATCTTGATCCCTTCCCTTAGAGTGTAGCTCGATAAGGAACTTAATCTCGATGAACGTCGAGAGGCGCTGCTCGTCCAGCTGGAACTCTTGGATGAGAAGAGGATGAACGTGGCCGATCATGTATCCGTTTACCAAAAGAGAGTTTCGCGTTATTTTCAAAAGAAGGTGATTGAACGTAAATTTCAAAAATGTGATATAGTTTTGAAACGCAAATTCATTCGGTCTGCAGGTCCTAGGTCTAAATTGCAACCTAACTGGGAAGGGTCGTTCATTGTAAAAGAGGCTTATCCAGGGAATGCTTATCGCTTAGTGAACGCGGAAGGTGAGGAGCTCTCTCACACTTGGAATGGGTTGTATCTTAAGCGTTTCTTTCCTTAGAGTCTAACCCGTGCCACCCCGGCAGCAAGGTGTTCCTTTCCCTTCACCATGAAAGAGAAGTCTCGAGTACGGCAATCGCACACTACACGACATCCCTGGTCGGGTTTCCACTGTGTAGACATCGTTTCTCTTTGGCCATGCTTTGGGGGAAGGTCGAAGTCCCTATCCGTTTCTTTCTTCGGCTGAATCCAGGGGCAAGGAGTGAATAAGGAGGCGATGACAGATCCAGGCACCCTAACGAGAGGAGGTCTCAAATAGGGGCAGTCCGTTATGACCTGATGCCACAAGCGTAGAGCAAAGAAAATAAGGAAGCAAAAGGAGCAATCTTTGTGACAAAATCCAAAACCATTATCTCAAAAGTCTATCAATCATGATCCCAGAGCTCCAGAAAGGCAATAAAGAAAAGCTAGGCATGGCAAGAGTGGCAGTACAGTTCCCCGCGGGATGAATGAGCCCGATCGTATGCATGCCTAGAGTGGACTAAGGTTCGATGATGGGCACAAAGCCCCGGCGCAACAGACCAAATCTCTAATGGGTTGTTTGGAGAGGAAATCAAGTCCTACAAACTTCCATATCTGGCCTAAGCTTACCCCTGTGTTCTTTTTTCCTTTTTAGGACTAAGACTAGTACCCTGGGTATGGCCTTGGTAGAAGCACCGTTTTGCGAATCAGGTCTTGGCCAGGGGTTGTCACCTTGTTGCACGCCAACCTTAGAAACTCTTAATGTAATAAGAAGGGCCCACGTTGCCGAGGGAAGCATCGGATTTCAAAATCAAAAAAATCATATATTTCAAAATCCAAAAAATCATATATTTCCAAAATCCAAAAAATCATATATTTCCAAAATCCAAAAAAATCATATATTTCAAAATCCAAAAAATCGTATATTTCCAAAATCCAAAAAAATCATATATTGAAATCCAAAAATCGTACATTTCAAAATCCCAAAAAATCAAATATTTCAAAACCTAAAAGAATCAAATATTTCCAAAATCTCACAAAAATTTAGACATTTCCCAAAACTCCAAAAAATGCCATCATATGCATTGCATGCATCGCATTATTTCTATTATGTTTTCTGCCTATTTGATAAGGCTCCACCCCTTGACCAAATATCAAGAAATGGTCATTCTCTAACTTGCTTTAAGGCAAGGGGTTGAGTCTAAGAACAGATCTAACTTGCTTCTTGTCTAAGTGTGTGCAGAGCGCAGATTCAAGCTCAGGTTGAAATCTCACAACTGTGCAGGTCCAGGTATGTAACGCACCAGCATCAGGCCGTCACACTCATATAACGGTCCATCGTTGACCGTCACATTGTCTTCAGGGCGTTGGCTCTATTCTCTCAGCAGGTCCATCTCTGACGGTCTTCATGTAGACCGTCACATCCTTCTAACGGTCTGTCTCTAGGCCGTTACATCCTCCAGAGAATAGAATTCTCAATCCATTCCCCCGACGGCCTATCGCCAGACCGTCACACCCTTGTGGGCGGCCCTTTGCAGGACCATTACGCTTTCCAGAGGCTGTGCTTTCAGATCATTCTAGCCGAATCAAGCAACCACCCATGCTCATTTCAATTAAAATCACTTCCAAATCATTCACTTAAACTCATTCAATTGGACTTAATGCAACATCAATTCTAATTGTCAATTTATATCATCATCATGAACAAAATCAAGCTACATTCAGTTTCCTATCCGCAAGAGGGCGGATCTTCTTTAATTCCTTCACGTAGCCACGGCGTGTGTCGTCGTTCTCTTTCACTTCCTCTTACCACGGATGCACCTTACTGATCTCCCACATGGTCAGCACGTTCCGAACTACTCTTTCATCCTCCCCAGTCCCCATCTTCCTAGGTAGAAGGGGAGGGTAGTGTGATAGTGTTGGAACTTCTATCCGAGGTAGTCCGATCTGAAGATGGCACCGGTGTGGGTTGTAGATCGCCATGGTAGTATTTCCCACTAGCTGGAGGTCCAGGCCTTGACGCCGCGGTATTCTAAGCAAAGTGCTCCGAAGGATTCTTGATCGCATGATGAATTTCTCTATTGACAAAGTGTTGAGGAAGAGGCACCATTCATCCCGTGTTTTCTTGTCTGGCGTCTTGCATTCAACCTGAGAAGAAAATCCAAAGGCACCTCCAATAAAGAACAAAGGGTGGCTCCCAAAGATCCGGCTAGCAGAAGTTATATCTTCCTTGGGTTGGAATTTGACTCTCACTCCCATCCAACACTCAAGGAGTATCATGGAACCGAATAGAGGTCCTCCTAAACAAGCGGAGCTTAGTCCTTCGTAGAGATATGAGAGGATTGCTTGAGAGATGGACATCCCCCGCCACAACCCGCTAATAATGCTGAGATTTTGGGTATCTAAGAGGTGGTCGGTAGTGGTGAAAAGGAAGACTCCACATAAGTAAACCGACACCGCCTTGGCTTTTGCTTCATGTCTCTCCCACTTGTTTTTGCAATGAGAGACTATCCACTGTGCCATGGGTATTAAGTGAATGTGGTGCGGGCTGATCATGGTCCTCACGTCCTTTGGATTGTGAATGAAATCGCTCAAGATCAAGGACAGGTCAATAGGCTCCACCGTATAGCAAACTAGGTCCTCATCCCCCGCCTTAGTCTTAGGAAGGGCTAGGTAGGTTTCTACCTCCTCTAATAGGACTGAAGCTTCAAAGGAAG
Source organism: Amorphophallus konjac (assembly GCA_022559845.1). NCBI lineage: Eukaryota > Viridiplantae > Streptophyta > Magnoliopsida > Alismatales > Araceae > Amorphophallus > Amorphophallus konjac. The sequence goes on from CM040125.1 coordinate 117,712,107, forward strand.
GGAAGATAAAGGTATGTGTTTGTGGATGCCACAATTCTATGAGGGCTGAAATGCTTGGCCAATCTAAGGATAATTTCTGAAAGTTCTTGCCTAAGACCAATAGAGGTTGAAGGTGCCATGCCCTAAGGATTGCTAAGACTTCTAAAGGGAGTTCCTTGATCATGAGAGCCACCCACTTCAGATTGGAGTAGCATCTTGGACCGGGAAGAGGCTAGAAGAAGAAGAAGAAGAGATTATAGGAAGTTGAAGTGCAGAATTATTGAACTTGGTTAAGGAATTATAACTCACCACTCTTTGAGCACTTGAGCTCAGATGCTTGGGGATTGATGTCAGCCTTTGCAACTCCCCATGCTCTTTCCTGGCGGCTCTAGGTCTGGTGTAGACCTTCTCCTCCATGACCATCACTTCGAAGCTTCTCTCCATGGTATTTCTGCCCTTAGGAGAGGTTCTTCAGCCCTTGTAGCAGAGAATTAAGGAAAGCTATGATTTTTGGCAGAGTTCCTGAGTTTTTAAGTCTTGCTTTTGGCTCTAGGATGATAAAATCTGGGTAAGAAGACCTTATCTTAAGTCTGGGAGAGTTCTAGTGGGGGTTTAGATGGTTAACCTTCGGGTTTGGCCTCTCACGGCACAATCCGTCTCGGAGTACACCTAGATCTCTAACGGTATATCGTAGGACTATCACTTATCTCTGACGCTCCAATTCTGGAGCGTCACATTTCCTATGGGTTTATTTTTGGCCCAATCTCGGCCTGCCAAGCCTAACGGCGTAACATTGCACCGTTACGTGTTGTGACTCATGGACCCTGAGCCATCACATTGTCTGCCATGCGGTCCGGGCTTCTCCTTCGCTCGATCATTCCTAACGGTCTAGTTATGGCCGTTACTTGTCTCTAACGCTCCACATTTGAGCCGTCACATTTTCTGCACGTTAGTTCAATCCAGCATTGTTCTATCGTCCCTAACGGTCTGGTTCTGGCCATCACATCATTCTAACGCTCCCCAGTGGACCGTCACATTTCCTACAAATCAGGTTGCAGTCTGGTCTCTATCATCCCTGACGACCCCATGGTGGTGCGTTACATGACTCTAACGCATCTTCTCTTGACCGTCATGTTTTTTGCTGCTGGTTCTGTGCCATTCTCTTCTGCCTGAGGTTAGACCTGCCGGTCTTACACATTTGACAGTTTATTCACACATACCATTCATACACATTGATACACTCATGCATTCCATACATTTCATTCACATTTATCCCCTCCATCTTCACATCCATTTCACACATTCATACATTCATTCACATAACAAAACAAAACAGAAAAAAGAATCTGCATTCATTTTTCATATATAAGTTATGTACAAGTAACAAGAAAAAAAACCAAAGTACAAGCTCATTCGGCCGGCTTGTCCGCTGGGCCGCCGTCATCACCTCCGCCCTCGGGTCTCCTCGCCGGTGGCGCTATGGAGGCACTCTCCTCCTGCTGTCCTCTCTCTGCCCTCTCATTCCTCCGCTGGCCGGAGGAACTGACGAGGTAGTCAGCCGCTAAGCTGGTACGGGCAGCACTCCTTGGTGCTTCACTCTGAGAGGCGCTCCGCTTTGGTCCTCGGCCCATCATCCGTATAGTCCTCTCCAGAGTCCGTACCTTGACCATCATATCATGTGCCTGGAGCCGCGCTGCTCTTGCCTCGGACTGGTATCTCTCTAGGTTCGCCGTCTGCATGGCCGTCCGCTCAAACTCTCCTCTCCATCGGGCCACCTCCACCAGCAACAACTCTATCTCTGCCCGAGCCCGCTCAGTCTCAGCACGGTTCCTCTCTGCCTCCGTCCGAGCACGCTCCGCCTCGGCCTTTGCTGCGGCTAGCTCTTTCGCCTGTAGTTTGCATTTTATCATGATTAGCCAAATAAGCATTTAAATTTTGCATAAGCATTTTTTAGTCAAAGCTTGTTTTCATCTTACCCGCTCTGCGAGGGTGGCCTCCGCCTCCTCGGCCCGAGCAACCGCTCGAGCAAACTCGACGTCCCGCTCAGCTCTTTCCCCGGCAGGCTGTGATGACGACGATGGGGCGTCCGGTCTCGCTCTTTGGGCTCCCTCGGCCCGCTGCATTTGTGAATCATAGTTAGTCAGTCGCATTTGCATCATTTGCATCATAAGCATAATCATTTAGGTCTAAGGTCTTGGGAATCTTACCAGAAGCTCCAGGGCGGTCCGGTACTCATCCCGCTGCTGGACGATAGCGTGGAGTAGCCCCTCAAGCTCGGCTATCCTCCCCTCAGGGTCTAGCTGCATTTAGAAAGCATATGAGTCAACATATAGGAAGTTTTCATGTAAAAGCATTCAGAGTTTAAGTTTAGAAATGCATACCGGTCGTCGGGTACCTCGGTACACCTGGTCCCCGTATCGCCGGGCGAAGGCTTTCAAATACGCCTCATTGCTGTCGGCCCGCTCCTTTACCGCCCGACCTCCCTTGTTCCAGTCATGGACGTATTTCGCCATGCGGGCGCACCAGTCCACGTCGCCACTAATGCCCTTCGATGACTTCCCTGGGCGCTCGTCGCCGCGGCGTGAGAAGGTCACCTCTGGCTAGTGTAGTCCCCGGGTCCGCAGGATCAAGCTATAGTGTAGTGGCTCGATGACGTTGATGCAGTGTAGCCAAACGTCTCGTCCAAGGTATGATAAGGTTGTCTGGACCCATGGCTGTCCCTCGGTACTCTCGTCCCGGTACGGGGTCCATCTCACTTGAATCATGTTAGTCCTTTTGTCAGCATATAGAACATTCATATAGAAGCATCTGGCAACATTCAAGGCATTTAGAGTTCTGGGCTTACCGCCGTATGCGGGAAGGAATCCAGCTCGTCCTAGATCGCCCGAGTCAATTGAGTAATCGACCCTGAGTCCCTTGCGACCACCCATCGTCTGGCGACCGGGATCAGTCCGGGATGGAGTAGTGTGCCTCTCCCTATCCCTGGGAGGTGTATGAAGCTCCAGATCTGCATTTAGAAGTCAAAAGTCAATTGCATTGCATAATCATTTGCATAAACATAATATAAAGCATTTAAGTCAGGTTTACCTGTAGAAAAGGCGAGAAGCCGCCCAGCATGGTCTGTCGGTCCGTCGTGCTGAGGGACTCGAACAGGAAGGCCAGGACTGCTGCCCCCCATGCGTATTTTCCCACTCTGCCTAAATCCTCTAGCAGTGGCAGCAGTCTGCAGCTGATCACATCCGCTCGAGTCGTGAATATGAGCTTCCCGAACAGTAGCATGAGAAACCGTCTCAGGACGCGATCTCCCTCTGGTCCCGCCTCTGCCGCCACATGTGGGCGCACCTGCTCTATCACTCTACCTATATGCTCCTCAGGTAGCTCTCCCACGGCTATCGCTGCTCCTCTTAGTCCCAGGCTCTCCTGTAGTCTCGATCTCGACAGCTGGGATGATGTCTGGCCTGGTCTGATCAAGTCAAGCCCCAGCAGCTCCTGGGCCATTTCCCTGTAGTCCCTGTATGTCCAGCCTGTCACCGCGGCTCAGTGGACTCTCAGCCCTGTGATCCTCGCTATGTCTTCCAGCGTGGGGATCATGTGACCCCATGGGAAGATGAACGCCCTGCTGATCGGGTCCCATCTCTCGTGCAATGCATAGAGCAGTGGCGTGTCCATCCTGATCACCTCGATGCTCAGCACCTCGGCGAATCCCATTGCTGCGAGTCTCTCTCTCTTGTAATCGGGCAGTGCTTGGTAAACGGCCGGAATCTGCAGCCATGAGATCCTTGTTCGTCTCTTCCCCTGCATTCATTTAGAGCATAAGTTAGTCAATTGCATCATAGAATCATTGCATAGAATTCATATAATGAAAACACAAAAAAATTGAATAACTGAAAACTTAAGAAATCAGTTTTGATCTCTAGTGATTGTGATGGCCCTGGGGTGGGGCGTCACACGGCTCTAACGCGCCAGGGGTGATGCGTTAGGCTCGTGACGGTCGCTGGAAGGACCGTCACGTTCTCTGCTAAAGGGCGTTTTCCCTCTTGTTTCCCTTGGCTTCCCACTTTGGCCAAATGGCCTACATGTGTTCCTAATGGGTTCATAGACCCATTTTTTACCCCCCATCCATCCATGCATGCATTTAAAAACTCATAAAAATTAAAAAAATTAAAGATTAGGGTGAGTGGGATTACCTCACGGTCTTGGCCCCTCTTCCTCTTTTTTTCTGTTGCAATGGGTTCTCCTTCATCCAGGGGAGCTTCCCCTTGATCCTCCTTGGCCGTTGGAACATCTTCCTCCGCCGTTGGCTCCCTCATCGCCGTTTCTTCTTCCACAGGTGGTGGGATCACTTCACGCTCTATCCGACGGTGGAGGCGTCAGATGGCCTTCTTCTTCGTCCCCTTTTCCCTTCTCTTCGGTGGCTGTGGGGCCTCGTCTCCGGCCATCCTCGTCAGTGGTTGCCGGTGGTCTTGGTCTTCTCGGTTAGGTTTTTTTTGGGTGTTAGGGCGAATGGATGTATGAATGATGGTTTGTGACCGTTCGGTCTTGTTTTTTTTGAACGCACAGGAAATGTGACAGTCTATCACCAGACCGTTACATTCTCTGACGCGTCTTCTTTAGACCGTTAGGTTTGTTTGAGTACGTTTTATTGAAGAATGTGAACCGCCAATGTCTAACCGTCCAGTCATAGACCGTTACATTGTGTAACGCACCATTTGTAGGCCGTTACAATTTGCAGATTTCTTGATGAATAAAATGGTCTATTTGATGCTTGAATGATTGCATTTTCTGCCATGGTGTATATTATTAATGCTTTTCATGCGTACAAATGATTGTGCCTTGTTTCATGCTCATATTAATTATCATTGGCTAATCTTTTGTTCATGAATGAAGTTATGAACATCACGCTTTGCCGTTCGTCAGGCAGGTAAGTCAGGTACAGTATCTCGATCCCTTGTCCCTTTAATGCATTACTATATGTTATCTATGATATATTATCTCGAGAACCGACTGGTCATTCATGTGCTCTGGGATCTGATGTTCCCCTTAAACAAAAATGATGATGATCTAAGTGCACATGTTTAATCGTTGGATATGCCATTAGGTTGGAAAAGTTTGGGGATGATGGTTCTGTCTTGCACGCCGTTGTTGCAGATGGTGTCCTGACCCTGATTTCTCCGGTCTAGCAATATTATTCTCGAGTATCTTGTTATTTTATCTTTCTTTGCATTCATTTTAATGATTTCTTTATTTTAGCCCAGCATGCATCATGCGCATTCTTTGAGCATTCATGAACTCTTCTTCTGCCAATGTGTCTCAATGATGGTGAATAGCTGTGTTCTCAATCTCGAATAAAATGATCTTCATTCCACTCTGAATTTAAAGGATTCCTTCGATCTGTTCGCTTGATTTGGTTGGCTGGAGATCCCTGTCTGGAGTTTAGTCAGTTGTCTCTTTCCTTCCCGTTGCTTCTGGCGGCTAGCCGTGTTTTCCTTTCCTTAGTTGTTAGTTCCTCCAGACATGCATCCTTTGGTTGGCTATTTCCTTGTGATTAGTTCAAAGTTTTCTAGATAATTCCTGTCACTTGTTGTTTGAACGGGTGTCGTTTGCCTTAACGCCCGCTTTTCAGTCCGTTCCGTGTCATTTTCGCTGCATCTCCATGTTCCTTTTCGCTTTCACTTCACCTCCGCTCGCTCCCTTGCAAAGAGGACGTTAAGGAGGGGCATCTGTTGACACCCGTTTTATGACCAATAAGTCGGGTCATCTCCTTGTTCATTCTATATGATGCTCCGAGTTATTCCCTTTCATTGAGCTTTCTTGATCAGTTGGAGGTTTATTTCATGGGTCTTGATTTTTTGGTTGGGTCTGATTCCTTGATTTCTTGCATTCGATAAAGCTTAGCAAGCTTTCTTTTCATCATTGGATCTATCGTCTCTAACGGTCTATTCCAGGGGCGTTACGTTCCTCTGACGCATTAGCCCATGGCCGTTACATATTGAAGAGCACTTACCCTTAAGGCTTCTTTTCGGTTCTTATCCTTTGGCTATCCATTGTCTCTAATGGTCTATAACAGGAACGTTACGTCTTTCTGACGCATTGGATCTTGGCCGTTACATCTTGAAGAGTCCTACAGCTTGAGGCATGTTGCCAGTGCTTATCCTTTTGCCTATCCGTTGTCTCTAACGGTCTGTCGGGAGACCGTTACATCATTGTGACGCGTTATCCCTCGACCGTTACATTCATTCAGAGTCCAACTGTTTGCAACTTCTTCCTGTTGATCTTATCTTCTTAAGAGATAAGGTTTTGTGACGGTCTACTCCTAGAGCGTTACATTCCTGTGGCGGTCTGTCGTGCAGCCGTTACATCCAACAGAGAGTCTTGGCAAGTCTGGTCTTTTCTCTGCTACTCCGTGGTCGAGTTGAGAGTTTGATCCTGTGGTTTCTCTTCCAAATCTGATCCTCAGGACCTTCTGTTTGTTTCTAAGGACTCTTGGGAGTATTATCTTCAAGAGTTTGCTAAGAATCATCCTCCTTTTTAGCTGGATTATCCACTACTCGACCGGAGAGTTTGAGGGCCTATAAATAGAACCCTTAACTTCATGGCCAAAAGGAGAAATCTGGAGTTTGCGTTGAAGTGCGGCCGTATTCTGGAGCCACATCCAACCAAGGAGAATTGATTTTCTACGTCCATCTGCATCTCAGTCAAGGGAGTACTTTGGTTTCAAGTGTTTAGTTCATCATTGGCATATTTGTGTTCTCCCCTTCTCTTTTGCATCATAGCATTGTCCTACTCCTTCTTCCACGTTCCTCCACTTGTTTCATTCATCTAAACATCCTTCCTATGTTTTAAAATACCCAGAGGGGTTAAAAAACCAAACTTCCCCGGTATTCCCCTTTCCTTTTGCATGATATTAAGTTCATTCGAGAATTGATGCTACGTTGTGTGAAAGGCTAATCTGGGGTTATTTTCTTGTGTTCTACGTTCTTTGGCAGGTTTACAGGGTTCATTAGACGAGGCCCAAGCTTTCTAGCCGGATGGAAAGTTTGGAGTTTGAAGGATTCACGAGCTTGTTCTGCAGACACTCTGACGGTCTTCATCAGGCGCGTCAGGTTCCTCTAACGGTTTATCAGGCGACCGTCACACTTCTGTGATGCGTAGGTGCTGTGCCGTTACATTCAACAGAGCTGCAGTTTCCTATTGATTTCTCTCTCCCGTGGGCGGGTGCATCATCCTCCTATTCTAAGGTATTTCTCAGGTCTTTGGCATGTGTTTACCTTGGTGGCGATCACGTTCTTTCTTAGTATTGGGCATTGGTTTTCTCTTTCTCATATCTCTTATTTCTTTTGCTTGTTCCACCCACGCGGTGTGTTTTCATTTATTCCTTTGCTCTACGCCCCGGCGTGTGTTTTTCCTTTCCCTCTTTAGTTTAGTTTGATTGAGATAGCATTGCCCATGCTAGAGCTTGTTCTGATTGCCTAGGTTCATGGTTCACATGTTCATAGGTTGATTGAGATCGTTGTTATTTGCTCATTATATTTGTCATTCCTCATATCACATAACAAAAGGAAGAAAACAAATCAACAATGCGAGCTGAATCTTAAAAGAGTCGACGACACTGAGAAGAATAAGATGCCCCTGGCGCTTAAAGTAAGTTCTTGCAGCAAAGGTTCTTCTAGCGAGCATAGTTCTTCTAGTTCTGAAGAAGATTCAGGTGAGTTCGCTATGTTAACTAGAAAGTTTAAGAAATTCTCGAGGAAAGAAGATAAGAGCTGCAGACGAAAATACTCCTCAGGGAAGAGACAGTCAAGATTTAAATATGATGATTTTAAAAAGACTGACGGCATTGTATGTTATAACTGTAAAAAATTAGGACATCTGAAGGCGGACTGTCCAGAGCTGCAGAAAGAGAATCAGCCCAGGCGGAAGAACAAGAAGGCCAAAGCCATGGTGAGCACCTGGAGCGACGAAGAAGAAGACAGTCATAGAAGCTCATCTGACAGCAAAGATGATGACAAGCTGTGCCTGATGGCCAGAAGAGAAGAAGAAGAAGAAGAGGAAGATGATGAGGTAACTTTCCCGTTTAAAAATTATACTCATGGCTGATTGGGAAGAGGCATATGCTGAAATTTTAGATAAATATGATAATATTCATAGGGAGAATAGACACTTGAAAAAGAAAATAAACTCCCTTGTTAATGACACCACTTTGAATGATAGGATTGCATATCTAGAAACTGAAAACACTGAGTTAAAAAAATTACTTATTGAAATAGATGATTACAAAAATGTTCTGAATGGATTGAGATGCGAAAATGAGAATCTACAAAATGTTATTGATGAACTTAAAATCAAAATGCAAAAGTTTGAAGAAGAAGCAAAAACTGCAAATGAAAAGTATGAGGCTATTAAAAGTGTAAACGAGGAATTGAAGAAAGTCATTGTTAGTTTGGAAAAGGAAGCTAGTGATAAACAAAACTCCCTTGAGGCCATGACTCAAGGAAAAGAAAATCTGAATGCAATTCTAGGAACTAAAGTAAATTTCAGAAGAGAAGGATTGGGTTTTAATCCAACAAGCAAGAAAAGTTTTGGGATGAAGACAATCTCATTTGTTGCTGAGAAAGGAAAATCAAAATTCAATCCTTTGATAAGAATGAATTGTGAGGAAAACAACAATGAAAAATCTATGAAAAACAATAAACAAAGTAAAGTGAGTGCCAAGGACAAGGGCAAAGGGATGGTGGATGCACCTAAAGAATCCAGTACACACATCAATGCACCTAAGCCCAAGGGTCAGGGTAGGTGTCAACCTATTAGGTCCCAAGTGCATGGGAACCCCAAGACCAGAACAACCCAGTCACAATAATCAGGTCAACGGGTCCAATACACTGCTCAGACTTCTCCTTCAGCTAAGTCTTAGTCATTTAGAAATCAAAGTCAGAGCAGGAATCCTTCAGGTCGACACTACCACTACAAAGCATCAACCTGGCCATCATTTCAGAATTCCTTTCATTTCAACCCAAATAGGACAGATCGAGGCAACTATTCTAGAAGGTCTATGTATCAGAATCTTTAGAAATCTAAGTTGCAAGGCTACTCTTGGAATGATTCTATGCAACTTAGGTACAGGTCATTTATGAATCAAAATTCTTATGAATATGTGCATCACAAGTCTGCCCTACCTAGTTTCTTTAGGGAACCCACTAATCCCAATGCTTCTTGGTCCCACAAGTGGCACAAAAATTCTCATGCATCTGAAAGGCCAACAAAAATTCAGAATGTGCACAACAACCAAAACAAGTAGAACAATAATAAGAAATCCACAACAGAAGGAAAATCACAAACACACATGTGGATACCAAAAAAATGTTGTCATGTTTGAATGATTTGACTACTGTTACGGGGCCCAAACAGTCTTGGGTTCCAAATTTTTTTGCTTGATTATGCTTGTATGTATGCCTGGCAGCCAACCATAATAGATGGTATCTTGATAGTGGCTGCTTTAGGCACATGATCTGGAACAAAGAAAATTTCTGCATGTTGGTGGAGAAAGATGCTGGTCATGTCACTTTTGGAGGTAATATGAAAGGTAAGATTATTGGGACAGGTAAGGTTGGTAAGTATTCTTCTTGCTGCATAGAAGATGTGTTACTTGTTGAAGGTCTTGCATATAGTCTTCTTAGCATCAGTCAACTATGTGATAAGGGCCATAAAGTAGTTTTTGACTCACATGTATGTACTATCTATGAACCTAATTCAGAAACTATAAAATTCATTGGAAAAAGAGTCAACAACATTTATTTGGTTGATTTAGATGATGTTGCACACATAAATCTTTGTCTAACTGTAAATAAAGATGACTTATCCTGGCTTTGACATCGTAGGTTAGGTCATGCTAGTTACAAAATGTTGCACAAACTGAATAAATTCAGCATGGTTAAGGGCTTACCTGAAATATCATTCAAGAAGAACAATAAAATCTGTGAGGCATGCACTCAAGGTAAACAGACTAGGAAGTCATTTAAGTCTAGAACAAAAACATGTCTTCTAGACCCTTTGAGCTAATTCATATGGATTTGTTTGGTCCTTTTAGATCAGCTAGTTTAACTGGTAGAAGATATGGTTTTGTCATTGTAGATGACTTCTCTTAGTATACTTGGGTGTTTTTCATAACTCACAAAAATGATGCTTTTAGTGAATTTCAGGAATTCTTCTACATAATAAATCAGGATGGTAAGTATTCCATTTCTATTATTCTGTCAGATCATGGTGGTGAGTTTGAGAACTCACAATTTGATGACTTTTGCAGGGATAATGGAATAACCCACAGATTCTCTTCACCAAGAACTCCAGAACGAAATGGAGTAGTTGAACGAAGAAATAGAACCTTGGTGGAGATGGCTCGGACTATGCTGGTGGAAAGTAGCCTACCTAGAAGGTTTTGGGCTGAAGCTGTGAACACATCTTACTATATTATTAATAAGGCTGTTGTAAGACATCCTACTCAAAAGACTCCTTATGAACTATTGAAAGGTAAGAAACCCTCACTAGCTCATTCCAAAGTTTTTGGATCTAAATGTTTTATTCATGTTAACTCAAAAAAAGACCTTGATAAGTTTGAGGCTAAGAGTGAATCAGGAATTTTCCTGGGATATTCTGAGACTTCTAGAGCCTATAGAATCTATAATGTGAAATCTGAAACTGTTGAAGAATCACCACATGTTGTCTTTGATGAGACAACTAACAGGTCTGAAGTTGATCTTTGTAGAAACAAGGATGAAGGAGAGATATTGGAAAATAAAGAAGTGCAAAGTGAACAACAAGAAGCTGAAGATGAGATTGAAGGATCAAGAATTAAGGGGGAGGTAAGTGGTAGCTCAGGTAATCATCTTACCAACATTAAAGTACTTAGAGACCACTCATTAGAGAATGTTATCGGTAATCTGAATGAACCTCCTAGAACTAGGTCTCACTTCAGAATTAAAAATGAAATGAATTCATTTGCCATAGTTTCACAAATAGAACCCAAAAATATTGAAACTACCTTAAATGATGATCATTGGATTAATGCCATGCATGATGAGCTGAATTAGTTTGAAAGGAACAAGGTATGGCACCTAGTTCCCAGACCTTCAAATGGCTCCATTATAGGCACAAAATGGGTTTTTAGAAATAAAACTGATGAACAAGGAAAATATATTAGAAATAAAGATAGGCTAGTGGCACAGGGGTACAATCTGGAATTTGGGGTAAATTTTGAAGAATCATTTGCTCCTGTGGCCAGGCTAGAAGCCATTAGAATACTTCTTGCATTTGCAAGTAGCCGAGGAATAAAACATTGTTGGCCCAGACTTGATGGCGGACAAGAAGGGGGGTTGAATTGTCCCCCAGCAGAGGTGGCGGATTTTAAAAACTTTCTAAACTAAACACAGCGGAATTAAAATTAACTACGTTAATTAGCTTAAACTGATGTGAGATTAAAATGTTCTCTCAAACTTTTTGATCTCACTCGAATAATCTATGCAATGAATGATAGAACCTACGCCAAACACGGATAGCAGAAGAAGCAATGTGAGATGGTGCAGTGAATAAAAACCAATATAATTGACCTGTGAATGGAGATAGAGAAAATGGACAATCACACAGACATCCACAAGGAACACGGAGATTTTTAGGTGGTTCGAGACCACGACGGGCTCCCTACATCCACCCCTCATCAAACCCCGGTGAGGCTTCAGTACACGCTACGAACCGTAGCAGAACGAGGACGAACTCCAACACCACACACGCTGCTTCCGCAGCAATGCACAACCATGGGGCCTAGCCCCGAGCCGCTTCCACCGCAGCACACACACACGCAGTCGGGGAACACACCCCGGACACAAAACCCACACGGAGACACAGCTCCGTCTACAAACAAACTAGGGAACCTTGCCCAGCAGTAAAACCAAACACTCAGAGACGCAGCTCTACCCACAAATGATAATATATCAAGTTCGATGAAAAGAAAGGATATACAATAAACACACACAATATGAATCTATGTTCAAATAAAAGAGTAAAAATGAGAGAAGAAGGATTCCCCCTCAAATTCGCAGTGAAACCCATCCTCTGGAGTGGTAAGGTGCACTGGAGATCGTTGCTTGGAGTGGAAGTCGACCAATCTCCTTGGAGACGTCGTAGGTAGAATAATCAGCCATCTAGCTCGCAGATTGGACTCAAATCGATAGGAATAGCATGAGGATGGTGTTCCCCTAGTCTTCTTCTTCCTTCTCCCTCAAGGTGCGTCACCCACACTCCTTTCCTGCAACAAATGAACTCGTTAAGCCCCCAAAATCTTATCGTCGAAGCAAATCGCGGCCAACATATACTCAAAGGAAACAGAAGCAAAAAGACCACAAAGCCCCTCTAAAAACCCTTCAAATAACACTCAATAGAGGGAGAAAGCCTAAGGGTATTGGGGTAAAAAGCCTAAGGGTATTGGGGTAAATCGGACCTAGAAACAAAGAGTTTGAAACTAAAACGGCAAACCCGACTCGGGTCACCCAGAAGAAGTGTCGACTCAAGGAGTCGACACTTTCTTCACCACACTCTGTCTGCGCCAAAAAGAAGGCCCAGCCATGTAGGTGTCGACTCTCAGAGTCGACACTTGCAGCCTGCTGCCTCAAACAGCAGGCTGGGCTACAAGTGTCGACTCTGGGAGTCGACTCTTGTAGCTCCAGAACAGAGAAATGCATAATGCAGTAATATTAAGCCCAAAAACCATATAAATGCATCAAGGCCAAGTTATCCATATAAGAATGTAGTGAAAGTAAGCTTTTACCATGTCTCTTACCATGTCTTCAAAAGTTTGAGAGCAAAACTTAACCTGCAGATTAGAAGCTCAAATTTATGATAAATTCAAGCCAATTCATATGAAGCCTGCACTTATATCTGAAATTCATTCACATGTAGAATTTGATTCACATACTTCCAACCCATTCAAAACACAAGCTGCTCACTCCGAAAATGATTCAAGCAATCCATTACCAAATAGAGTTCAACCAAGATACTCATGAATACAAGTTCAGTCCTAAGTATCCTGAACTCATACACATACTGAGAGCCAATGGAAGAACCCCTCAATAATTCAATCCAAGCAAAGCTGAACGAACTCAATCCATTGTCAACAAGGATCAAATTAAATCTATAGCCAATACATGACAATCTTAGTCAACATATCAAATAATGAATCAATCAACCTTTGTCAGAAATAGATCAACCTACATATGAATCCTATTTCAGACCAAGACAATCAAGTTCAGTCCAACTCAATATGAGTATGCCATATGTCATATGCATTAATCCTTCAGCATATCAACTTTGATGATCCATGAAAACTCAGCCCATTTTCAATTCAGATCAAGCAACCATATATGGATAATGGATTACATGAGCTGTCCATAACAAGCCAAGCTTACACAGTGCATTAAACATGAAACCAAATTGATTAAATGTAAGGCATTTCAATTTCAGCTCAAGGATGGCCATTCAACCTACAATATAATATATTGAAATGCAGCTTCACACATCAATTATGATTAAAGCAACCCAACCATGAGTTTCATGATCAGACCAAGACTGTTTAGATCAGTCCAAGATTCCAGGTTCAGCCAAAAATAAGGCAGCTCAAACCAATACAAAACTAGCCAACTAAGGATCATTAAACCTCATTCAAAGGCACTAAGAGACATGAATTTCCATGACTTAAACTCATCATATAAACCAACATGGAAACCTGTTTCTCATTCAAAATTCAAGCCATTCATAAACAATGCTCAAAGTAGCCACACATAACACTAAGGGCGACCTTATGAAGGCTGAGTGTAGCTAAGGTCGACTCTTATGGAGAAGATATCAAAAGAAGTCTGAGCATGTCTTATATAGGTCGATGCATGTAATGATCAAGTATGAACATATGAAACACGGATCAATGCCATGAGGAACAAGTCGACACCCTGAGTGATTAGGTCGTATCCACAGTTCATTGAGGCACATTGAGGTTGACTCCACAAAGCAAATTGTACAAACCTCCTTCAAGACAAGATATCAACATTAGACTCCAGAATGACTAATATGCTTTTTAGCATTTTCACAATACTCTTGCACACAATATATTGTTATCATCAAAATCATCACTAAGGACAAAGAGGGAGCGTAGCGAACCCAACAATCTCCCCCCTTTTGATGATGATAATATATTGTGGGTCTCTCCCCCTTTGGCATTATCAAAAAGTGGGGGACCAGAGGAACAACTAAATATGAAATTTTAACATGAATGGCGTACGAACCCAGCAATCGACCTACCATGAAAGGAAGGTGTGTGAACCATGAACACCAAGCAAAAAATGACATTTGACGTGTGTAGACACGCCAAAATCGATGCTATGTTGAGTAAATCTCATGTCACCACGTGACGCCCCAAAGTGGACTTCAATATTGGCTTAATATGAAGTTTTCCTAATCATTTGGTAGTTTTTCCATGATAATTCTAATTCTCCATAACAATTGTAATTAACGCCTGGAGGAAGGGCGTCATTTAACTGACGACCTGATGGGGGTTGTGATTTCACAAATAAACGACTGTTCAAACAGGCATCGTTTCTTGGATTTTACGAATCCTAAAGAAAATAAAATTCAAAGAATTGACGCCCATCTTTAGGGCGTTGATTATTTAACGCCCATTCAAACAGGCGTCATTTGTCAATTTTAAATTAGGAAAGTCCTTTATTACGATAAATAAATCCAGGAATTAACGACTGTGTGGATGTCGTCATTTCAATTAACGCCCCTCGTCAGGTCGTCATTTTCACTTCCGTCTCCGTTTCGCCTGCTACCTTCCAGTAGTGATTGGAGAGGGGGATTTCTTTAGCCCATCTAGAAAGCAGCCAAACTAGGTCCATCAGGACCAAACAAGGCCCAACTCATCTAAGTGATAGCCCTGCAGGGCCCACTTAAGCTAGAAAGCCCAAATAAGTTCACTCGGGATCACACCCTTCCTCGGCGGCCCTTAGGCTCGGAAGGCCCGAGCATCGGCCAGGTCATAGAAAGACC
The DNA here is from genome assembly GCA_022559845.1 of Amorphophallus konjac. Classification (NCBI taxonomy): domain Eukaryota; kingdom Viridiplantae; phylum Streptophyta; class Magnoliopsida; order Alismatales; family Araceae; genus Amorphophallus; species Amorphophallus konjac. The sequence goes on from CM040125.1 coordinate 117,727,170, forward strand.
CATGCCCGATCTATCCCCTCGCCGGGATAAGGGCAGGCGCTCAGCGTCCACTCCGACCTATCCTCATCCGAGCTATGCCTATCGCCCGGACAGGGTTGGCACCTTTTATGCTCGGGACGACTGACGATTGCTTATCCATGCTGCCGTTGAGAACCCTTTATGAGCAGGAGTTTATGAAAATAAGGGGCCCATGATCCCTCTAGGGTAAAAAGATCCCACGATGAGGACGTAAAGATCCCACGTTGAGGACGTAACGCCCGCCTGAAATCCCTCAGCTTACGTGACTCCTGAAGCCAGTGCACTATATGAACCTGGGACTACCTCCAACGAAGGGTAAGGGCTAGAACACACCTATACCCCCTAAGCAGGAACCACTTCACCACCTTGGTGTAGAGGGATCTCGTGCATCTCCTTCCTCCTCCCTTCATCGCTTCCATCATTGCTCGACTGACTTAAGCATCGGAGGGTTTACCATAGGGAATCATCCCTGGGCCCCCTGATCCGTTTCCCTTCTTTGCAGTTCACTATCCGGTGACCATTTACCCCGCTCAGGACAAGCGCGAGATCACGGCTCTTCATCTGGCGCCGTCTGTGGGAAACGATCAAAAAGCCAGTATGGTGCGAAGAAGTTCAGGGAGGAGATCCGCCGGTGAGAGGGGAAAGGCCATGATAGCGGCGGGGGAAGGCCCCTCTCAAGCCTCGCAAAATCCCCCCTCCAATGCCAGTACCCCCGCCAACGGACCACCCCTTCCCCCTACGGTGGTAGGGCTACCACTCAACGGTGGCGCTGACGCCTTCCAAGCCCTCAACGCGAAACTGGATATCCTCTTAGAACTCATGAGGACCCAGGCTGCCAGGGATGGAAGGTCACGCGCCCCTCCAGAGAGCCCTCCCCGTGAGAACGTGTCACAACACACTGCCGGAGGCCGCTTTACCCTCCGAGGCCGGCAGATTATCCGTAACAGGTCAGGAGGACACTCACAAGCCCCTCCTTCAGAGCAAGAGGCTTCCTCCACGCCAAAAAGGGGAAAACCTGGGGCACGCCGCCTAAACCCGAAGACCGAAGTCCTCGGGGAGCACCCAGGCAGCCCTTCCGAGCCCCACGGCGCAGCGACAGCCAGAGCTATCCCTCCGACTGCGAGAATTCGAGAGGTGATTCGCAGAATAGGAGCGCACCCTACACGCCCTACAGAAGGTCTCTTCCACGGAGGATCAGGAGGAATCCCCATTCTCTGACTGTATCTTGAAGGCAGAGGTGTCTCCCAGAACTTCCATCCCGACCTTCAAGTTTTATGACAGCCAGGGTGACCCGGCCGATCATTTCGACAGTTTCGACGCCCTGATGACCCTTCACGGAGCGTCCGACGCCATCAAATGACGAGCCTTTGTAACTACCCTAGTCCAAGGAGCCCAAGCCTGGTTCCGGGCCCTCACCCCCAGATCCATCCGAGACTTCAAGCAGTTTGGGCGAGTCTTCAAAGAGAGTTTCGTCGGGAGCGGTCCCCCAAGGTCGGTGGCGGGGCTTTTGGCCCTCAAACAGGCGCAAGGGGAGAAGCTTCGGGCTTACATTACCCGATTTAAATCGGAAGCCCTGAGGATCCCCCGCCTGGACATCGCCTCGGCCATAATCGCACTGATCGGGGGCACCCACGATGAGAACCTCCGTCGCGAGCTTGTCCTACACCCTCCCTCGACCCTTGTCGCGCTAGTGACTCTGACTTTGCGCCATGCCGAGTACGAAGAGGTGCTCAGCGCATGCCGAGATGCAACTGGCTCGGGTCGGGAGGGGGACAAGAAGCGGGCACCCGAGCCAAGTTCGGGTCCAAGAAAGAGGCAGAATCGAGACGGGGAACGCAAGGAACCGTCATGAAAGTACGAGAGGTATACTCCTTTAACCACTCCGGTTTATGAGATTTACGAGGACATTAAGGGCTCGGGCCTCCTCTGCCAATCCGAGCCAATGAGATTGAAATTCCGCAGCCGCAGCAAGCACTGCCTGTTCCACAGCGATTACGGGCACCACACCAGTGATTGCCACCAGCTCCAGGATGAGATCGAGCACCTCGTCCGTCAGGGACACCTATTTCGGTTCGTAGCAGAGCGTAAGGAAGACCGAGGCACCCCAGAGGAAATCGACAACGCCCCCCGAGGGGTCCACATCAACGTCATCGCTGGAGGAGCTGCATCAGGAGGAGACAGCGGCCGAGGAAGGAAGCATCATGCTGAGTGGGAATGTCGAGCCACCGAGCCTCCCAGGGCCCCGCCAAGTGAGCCCCAGGTCATAGTCTGCTCCGACCAAGACTTGGAAGGGCTAAGCACCCCGCACCATGACGCCCTAGTCATATCAGCCACAATAAACCATTGTAACGTAGATAGGATTCTAGTTGACAATGGGAGTGCCCCTGATGTATTATCTTATGATTGTTTCCTTAAGATGGTGGAGGATCCGTCTAACCTCTGCCTGATCCGAACCCCTCTTTGCGGGTTCAATGGCCAGGCCACTTATCCCGAGGGAGCCCTAAGCCTGCCGGTTACTCTCGGCACCCCACTCAAAACCGTTACGGTCATGGTGGACTTCATAGTGATCAAAGGTATGATATCATACAACGCCATCTTTGGCCGAGGAATCCTCAGTCGAACGAAAGCGGTGCCCTCTACCTATCACCAAAAGATGAAGTTCCCCACCAAAAATAGGTTGGGGGAGGTCCGAGGTAACCAAGCCACGGCCAGAAGGTGCTACAACATCTCGGTAGAGGTCACAAGGCCTGACGGGAAGAACAAGGGCCCCCGGGAAGTCGAAGAAAAATCCGAAACCACCGAACCTGGAGGCGAATTGCTAGCGATTTTTCTAAACGACGACCTGACCCTAGGGGTTAAGATTGGAGCCGACCTGCCGTCTGAGGTCCAACAACAATACAAAGAGTTTCTTTACGCGTACATCCGAGTCTTCGCATGGTCTGATGATCAGCTCCCCGGGATACCAGAAGAGACGGTGATGCATAAGCTCGACCTCGACCCAATCAACAAACCCATACAACAACGGAGAAGGAAGCATGCACAAGAGAAGCAGGCGATCATCAAGGAACAAGTCACCAAGGGGCAGAAGACCGGTCTTTTTAGACCGATCTTGTACCCGACGTGGTTAGCCAACGTCGTCCTGGTGCCGAAAGCTTCGGTAAAATGGCGGATGTGCGTGGACTTCACCGACTTGAATAATGCCACCCCTAAAGACTGCTATCTGCTGCCAAGCATCGACCAACTGGTTGACTCAACATCGGGTAATGAGATACTCAGTTTCCTAGACGCCTATTCTGGTTATCATCAGATCAGAATGAATCTAGAAGACATCGAGAAGACCGCCTTTATCACCGACTTTGGCGTATACTGCTACACCCAGATGCCTTTCGGGTTGAAGAACGCTGGAGCCACGTACCAGAGGCTGGTCAACCATATGTTCGAGGGATAGCTCAGCTAGAATATCAAGGCCTATATTGACGACATGCTTGTCAAGACTCCCAAGGCCGAGGACCACTTTGCCGACCTAGCCGAAACCTTCGACACCCTCCTGAGGTACAATATGAAGCTCAATCCTACCAAGTGCGCCTTTGGAGTAAGATCTGGGAAATTCCTGGGTTTCTTAGTCACCCAGCATGGGATCGAGGCCAACCCCGACAAGGTCCAGGCCATTCTGGACATGCGCCCACCTACCTACATCAAAGACGTCCAACGCCTGACCGGGCGCATTGCCGCACTCAGCAGGTTCCTGTCCCGTACGGCCAAACGATGCCTACCTTTCTTCAAGCTTTTGAGGGCGCCCAAATTTCCATCTGCTACGTTCGAATGGGACGAGGAATGCCAAAGAGCGTTTGCTGAGCTTAAAGAATTCCTGGCTTCACCCCCGGTGCTATCCAAGCCTGTCCCAGGCGAAGCCCTGTGTTTCTATCTCTCAGCAACCCCATCTACAGTTAGCTCGGTCCTGGTCAGAAATGACTCGGGAGTCGAGAGACCGATCTACTACACCAGTAAGGTGCTCAACGAGGCCGAGAGAAGGTACCCCACAATCGAGAAACTCGTGCTAGCGTTGGTTACCGCGGCCAAGCGCCTCCGACCCTATTTCCAAGGGTATTCCATTACCGTGATGACCGGCGAACCATTGAAGAGGATCCTCGCTCACCCTGAAGCCTCAGGACGCCTCGTCAAATGGGCCATCATGCTCAGGGCCTACGATATATTGTACCGACCTCGCTCGGCTATCAAAGGCCAGGCACTCGCTGACTTCATCATCGAGAGCACCATCTCGGCCGAACAAAGATCCCCGTCCGCACCTGGAACAACATGGGAGCTGTTCATCGATGGATCCTCCAACTCAGCGGGAAGTGGCGCTGGAATCCTCATGAAGTCCCCCGAACGAGCCGACCTACAATACGCCTTGAAGTTCAACTTCCAGGCATCCAACAATGCTTCCGAATATGAGGCCCTTATCTCAGGAGCCCGCATGGCCCGGCGGCTGGGAGCTGAGCGAGTCAAAATTCACACTGACTCCTAGCTAGTCGCTAGCCAGGTCAACGGCGATTACGAAGCTCGAGAAGCATCGATGGTCAAATACCTCCAGCTGGTCAGAGCCATGGCACAACAGTTCGAGAGATTTGAGGTAGTCTGAATAGCTCGAGAGGAAAACTCCCGAGCGGACGCCCTCTCTTGACCCCAAGGGTACTTGGTCGGTCCTCCTCGAAGAGCTAGAGTGCCCGAGCATCGACTCGGAGCTCCTGGCTGTTGACTCGGCCTCCCCAAGCGACTGGCGCACCCCGTACCTATCGTGGATCCAAGATTCTCAAGAGCCTCCCGACCCTCGGGAAGCCCGCAAATTGAAGTACCAAGCTCGGTGATTCGTCACTCTCGACGGCACTCTTTACCGAAGATCCTTCTCCGGTCCCCTCCTGAAATGCCTCAACACTGATGAAGCCAACCGAGCGATTCAAGAAGTTCGTGAAGGTCTCTGCGGAGCACATTTAGGAGGAAGGTTGCTCGCCAGGATCTTGCTACGGTAGGGATACTGGTGGCCCACTCTACAGCGCGACTGCTCGACTTATACACAACACTGTGACCGATGCCAACGATTTGACCACCTAGTCCATCAACCGACAATCGAGCTCATCACCTTGCTGAGCCATATCCTTTCGCTCGCTGGGGAATCGACATCCTCGGGCCATTCCCCACGGCCCAGGCCCAGACGAAGTTCGTTATCGTTGCAATCGACTACTTCACCAAGTGGATCGAAGCCGAGACCACAGCAAGGATCACCGAGACAGTCGTCTAGAATTTCGTTTGGAAGTCGATCATCTGTCGTTACGGCATCCCCCGGGTGATAGTAAGCGATAACGGTCGACAATTTGACTCTCATTATTTTCGAGACAGATGTGCCAACCTGGACATTCACAATCACTTCACCGGGGTCGCACACCCTCAGGCTAACGAACTAGTCAAAAATGCCAATAAGACTATCTTAAAAGGCATCAAGACCAGGCTCGGCAAGGCCAAGGGCAGCTGGCTTGAGGAATTGCTGAACGTACTTTGGTCACATAGAACGACTCCCCGAACGGCAACTGGTGAGAGCCCTTTTCAGTTGGTATACGGCGCCGAGGTCGTCATCCCGTTGGAGATTGCCAATCCTTCATTCCGAGTCATTTGTTTCTCCTCCGAGACAAATGATCAGAAATTACTCGAAAACCTTGACCTAACAGATGAACTCTGAGAGATTGCCAGCATCCAAGCAACAAAATACCAACACCGTCTCACTCGATACTACAACGCCAAGGTCCGAGATAGGCGCTTTCAAGCGGGAGATTTCATCCTCAGAAAGGCCGAAGCCTCTCGACCACTTGAGACGGCGGGCAAGCTATCCCCTAATTGGGAAGGCCCCTACCGAGTGGTCGAGACGCTCGGGAAAGGAGCATACCGGTTATCTACGATGGAAGGAGAACCCATTCCTCGGACCTGGAACGCAACTACACTATGCAAGTTCTATTTCTGAATACCGAACATTGTGTAGGCAACATGGAATAAAATAAAAGTTTTGATTTCCATTACTCAAACAACTCACTTGTACATCAGGAAGGCCGAAGCCAAAAAAATACATGTCAAAAAAGCAAAAAATCGATCTGGCGCCGCTGTATGAGCCCATCGCTCAGCTGACTCGGTTGACCTTCCCCCGTCTAGCCACTGACTCTGCCCCGCATAGAAACTGGCTCGGATAAGGAGAAGTCGACTCCGTTGGCTCGGGTAGCTCGGAACAAAGGTGACAGAGGGACTGGGGAGAAGAAGGCTACCTTCCAAGTTAACAGAGATGGAGGAAGGGGAAGAGGGAAAGCATATGAAGGCCTCCTCTCTGCCAATCTGCCAACTCTTTGGAAGGCAGAGAGTGCAGGCACCCTCCGAAGAGTTAAAGAAATGACAAGGAGGGCAGAAGAGGGAGAAAGAGGCTGCGGAAGAAGAGAGGAGAAGCAGGAAGTGGAGAGGGATCTTGAGAGAGATCCCCTCCAGGCAGCGAGCAGGAAGGGACGGACGGTAGGGATGCCTGATGCCCCCATTCGTCCGCCATCTCCCCCCCCCCCCCCCCCCCCGCAAGCGCCGCCATAACTGATAAAAAGAAGACGGCGTGCCTCCACACGTCAAACCTTCTTCAAACCCGTCCGCCGGCCGTCGAACCTCCTTCAAACCCGAAGCAGCGAGGACTCTCTGCCCTTCGTCATCGGTAGCCTCATCTTCCAGAGCATCTTCCATGCTTCAAATACAACAGCACAACGCTACGTGAAGAAAGAATGAGGAAAGACTGTCAGGGAAAATCTTAAGCGGTGGAGAGGAAGGGACGCCCTTCAGACCTTGTATAGGCGAAGGGAGGCTATTTGCCTTAAATGATTCTCTCCTCGAAAACAAGCTAAAGGGATCTCAACGGTCACCTCAATCTTCTCGTTTCCACCCCAGCGGGACACACGAAGCGGCCAAACATTCAAAGCATGAGAAAATGGAAAGACACCCTGTCAGACGCTCACCCAACCATCAGGCGAGATCCACGCAGAAAGTATCGGCACTTTCCAACCACTACAGATACACTGAACAAAACACGGCAATGGCGATACGAAATAGTTAAGTCTTCGTCATAACGCTATTACCTTATCTATTTTTCTACACAACGGAGAAAGTTTTTTTTTCAAAAGAAAAAAGACATACAAAGAGAGGAAGCAAAGTGGATACATTAGGCCTCTGGCCCACCCTGAACCTCGAAAGTGGAAGGCTCAGGCGGTCTGCCCCCGGCATCCTCGGCGACGGCTGACCCTGGCACTTACCTCACCGGCGTAGGAACTGCCTCGGTTGCGTGCCCTCCCGAGACGTCCAGAGCTGGCGACCCCTCGGGCGAAGAGCCCTCTTGATCTTCTTCCTCTGACACCGAAGCAGAGGAGCCGTAGGATGACAGATCCGAGTCGTAGCATTACCTAGACGGGAAAACAATTATCCCGGACGCCTGCTCCTCGGCATAAGATACGGCCCGGTCGTAGCCCTGCTTGAACCCCTTACAAATGCCCCGGCGAAGCGCTGCCTCATAGTAGGGGAGGGCAACCACTTTAAGGTCGACCCGGTAGGCATCCGAGCATTTGTATTATTGTGCCCATGTGGTTTTGATGATGGTTTTAATGGTGGTTTTGATGATTGGCCTTTGAAGTGAGTTATTCACTATGAGTCATCTTGATGTGTGTGTCATCATGCTATTATTCAGTCATTCTCTGATCATAATGCTGTTTTATCATGTAAGTGAATGGAGTTCATTTGGCTGTCAGATTACATGCTCTACTTAATTCTGTCTACACTCTGTCTGCACAGTCTCCACAGCAGTGCGTCAACTCCTTGAGCTGATGCGTCGACTCTTCAGCTCAATCTCTCAAGTCTATACACTCCATGCCCATTCAAGTCTATACACTGGTCTTAATATTCTATGTCTGTACACTGCCCGACCAGTTAAGTCTGCACATTGCCAAAGTCAGTACAGCTCAACTCTATACATCCTTCCAAGCTTCAACTCTATACACTGGATTGTCAAGCTTCATGTCTATACACTGGTTTGCCTAAACTTCAACTCTATACATCTGATTACTATTGCAGTGTTCACCAAGTCTATACATCGCCTTCAGACCTTCAACTCTACACACTGCTACAGGAACCAAGTCCATACACTCTCCCATTCAAATCCTTCTAAGTCTGTACATCGTCTTCGCATCTGCAAGTCTATACACTGGACTTCATTTTACCAAGTCTATACACTGGACTTTGTTTTACCAAGTGTGTACACTCCACATCTTTTCCTACGCTTGGCCAAGTCCATACACTCATACCTTTTCCTATGCTTTCCTGGTCAAGTCTATACAGTGCTAAGTCTCTACATTGCATTCAGCTTACACGTTCAAAGCCTCAAAGTCTGTACAGCGTGAAGTCTAAACATTAGCTTAGGGGCTTCAAGTCTATACATTGAACTGTTCTTCAAAGTCTGTACAGTGGCTTCGAGTCGGCAAGTCTGTACATCGGCTTCATTCACTCAAGTCCATACATCCACAGTGGTACTTCCTTATCTGTACAACGCTGAAGCCTTCCCAAGTCTGTACACTGCTTGAGCCTCACCAAGTCTGTACATCGCTTCAAGCGATTCAAGTCTATACAGCCTGCCTTCACATTCAGAGTCTGTACATCGGTCCTACAGCCGATCGTCTCATTCAGAACTTTGCAAGTCTGTACAGCCGAGCGTCTCATGCATCGTCTCACTCTGGCAAAGTCTATACACTGGCTCAAGCTTGTCGAAGTCTATACATCACCGTTGGGCATCAAGTCAATACACTATTCACCATTTTATTAAGAGTCTTACACTATCAAGCTTGTACATTGCGAACAGTGCATCTCTTCCTCAAAGTCTGAACACTGGCCTCCTGCTTCAAGTCTATACATTGGGTTGTCCGACCACAACTCTATACATTCGGTTGTTATAACTTGAGTCTATACAGTGCTCACAGCACACTCGTTCCAAGTCTGTACACTGGTTAGGCTTCGTGAAGTCTATACAGTTGCTGAGCATTGTAAAGTCTACACATTGGTAAGGCTAGTTCATGCATTGTTCATCACAAGTCTATACAATCATCTCTGAGCATCAAAGTCTGTACAACCTGTCTGTCTTCATGGGTTCTGTGCTTTTAGTGCGTTGACGCACTTGGCTGACTGCGTAGACGCAATTGTGCGTCTTTCGCTTTCTGTCTTGTTCACTGCGTCGACGCTGACACTGGATGCGTTGACGCATTGGCCAGTTGCCAAGGGCGTGAGCATCTCGCTTGAGGAGCTGAGGCGACGCTGCACGATGGAAGCGTTGACGCCTTGGGCTGATGTCCAAAGGTCTGTTGATCAACATCAAGTCTGTACAGTGTGAAGTCTGTACATTGGTTCTGTCTTGAACAGAACGCCTAAGTCTATACATTGCTATGGATTGCCCTGAACTAACTAAGCCTATACACTGAAGATGCTGAAGACCTCCAAGTGTATACACTCTCACATGATACACACTTGGTTAACTATTGTTTCAAGTCTATACACTCGATTCCTTCATGATTTACACTGAAGTCTACACACTCTCCTGTTATGATAATGCATTCTTCAGCAAGTATATACACTGAGCACAGATGAAGACTTCTAAGTCTATACACTCCCTCACACTGTACACACTTGCTATATTGATTTCTATAAGTCTATACATTACTTAACGATGTACAGCCTGTGTTAATTTCGTTCATCGACTGAACACTTCTTTAATCCTATAGGTGTCTGGCACGTGATCCAAGGAGCTGAAATGCTGACACGTGGCCAAATACCTGGGCGGGAAATGTGGAGGCCACACGCGCCCAGTGCTGCCTCTGCTCGAGCTGCTATAAAAGGGAGTCTCGATTATCTGAAGGAAAGTGATCGAAGCCTTGAGAGCAATAGCAGAATAGCAGAAGTGCAGAAGTGCTGAGGGTTCGATCCAGCAGAAGAGAAGAGTTGCAGAGAAGAGAAGAGAAGAGAAGAGAAGAGAAGAGACAGAGAGGGCCTGCGAAAGAAGAAGAAAAAGAGTGAAGAAGCAGTAGAGAAAGAGAGAGAGAGAGAGAAGGAGTTCGTAGAGAAGAAATGGGAAAAGCTTGAATATCTGTCCTCTGCCGTTTGGATCAAATCCAAGCCAGACCTGCTCCCTTGAGAGCTACATTACTTGTATTTCGTTTCCAGCTTTTGGCGCTGTGATTTTTCATCCTTTCTTATTTTCTTTTTATCTTTCCATCTTTGTACTTCCGATCCTCTGGACTGAGGTTGGGTTCTTCCTGGTGGGTCAGGAGAAGGGAGATCTGATCTCCGGTTGCAAGTAGCTGGGAGCTACTTGTGGGTTCCCTCCGGTTTGGAGGAAGGGAGGGTTGGTCCTCCGGTTCTGGGCTTGCGGGTTGCAAGTCCAGAGGTCCCTCCTGGTCTGGAGGAAGAGAGGTCTGCGACCTCTGGTTTCCAAGTGGCTGGGAGTCACTTGGGTGTCCCTCCGGTTGGGAGGAAGAGGGGAGGCTATTCCCCTGGTCAAACTGTGTGGCAGCAACTGTTTGCAGACTGAGTCTGCTTGGTTCTAGCGTTTGCTAGTGAAGCCTCACTCCGGTTGGGAGTGAGGGGTGGATGTATGTCTGGAGGACCGAACCACCTAAAAATCTTTTGAGCAATGGTTTGCTTTGTGTGATTACTTTCGCTAGATGCTTGGATAGACGCGCTTCATGTGTTTGCTCATAAGTTTAATTGAATTAGTTTTATTTTGAGATTGCGTCTAGCATTTGAGTTTTTATTTGGGCATTATTAATAGAAGGATACATTCACCCCCCTCTGTATCCGGGCCTAGCACCCTAACAGTTGGTATCAGAGCGGTGTCTGCATACAAGGTCCAGCGACCTGCAGATTCGATCTTGCAGTCTTCGGTGCTAATTTATTTTTAGTGCATCAATATTCCTGTTGCATTAATCTGTTGTGTTCTCATGGCTCATCCACCGATTTTCAGTGGTACGCATTTTAATGCATGGTTCGCTAGTCTGATGAATTATATCAAATCTGTGAATCCAGACCAGTGGAAAGTAATTTCACATGGTCCTCATGAACTGCCAAAGAAAAAGTCCAAATGGACTGACAGTCACAAGTCTATGCATGAAGAGAATCAGATAGCTATAAATCTAATGAAGACAGCTACTGATAGAGCCTTTCACTCATGCTTCTTTGATTGCAGTTCTGCTAAAGATATTCTGGATATGCTGAAGCGAACTCAGAAGAGAGATGTGGACAGCTGCATGATGGCTGACAGAAATGATCAAGGCAGCAATCAAACTGAAGAAGATGATGATGATGAGGTAAATGTCTTCGAAAATTTTTCTCTAGAAGATTGGGAGAATGAATATGCTGAATTATTTGAATCTCATGAACTATTAAGAAAACAGTATAAAAAATTGAAGAAGGGTACTGGTTTAGATAGTTCAAGTTCTCCTTGTATAAATTATGTTGAATTGAAAAATATTCATGATGCCTGTATGTCTGATTTTCAAATATTGAAGAAACAAGTTTCATTATTGAAAACTGAAAATCAAGATCATATAAATGTGATATCTGAACTCAAAGAAAAATTCAACTCAGATAATGATAATCAGACTCTTGTTAACTATCATGACCAATATGAAAAATTGCTGAAAAACTTTGAAAGTGTGAACTCAGATTTAAACAAGCTGAAATCTGAAAATGACTCTCTGAGAACATCTGCTAATAAAAATGTTAAAAAATCTGAGAAACTTGAGCAGGAGAAGAACTTATTTGCTGAAAAACTTGAAGCCATCAAATCTGTGAATGTGGAATTATAGAAAAACATTGAAAAGAAGGAAAAAGATTTGAAGGAATTCAAGGCTGGAAGAAAACTTGAAACTAACTCAGATGATCAGACTTTGATAAATGAGTTAATTCAGAATGACAAGCTCAAGGAAGAAAATGAAAAATTAAAAATGCTGAACTCCACTGTGTCTGAGAGACTGCTAGCTTTAGAAAGAGGAAAACCTGTGTGTGTTGAAGATTCTGATAAACTGAGCAATCTAGAGCAGGAAGTTGAAAAATATAAAACTGCTAACAAAGTTTTGAGTGAAGCTATGAGTTGCAGTGAGCAAGAGATTGCCAGTTATGAGTTAAACATTGCCTCTTTGGAAGAAGAAATTCAAGACTTGAGGAACTCTCTGTCAAAGTTTGTTGATGGGCAGAAAAACCTAGACAAGCTACTAGGTATAAAAATCAACCCTAGGAAGGAAGAGATGGGCTACAATAAGATAAACAAGAAAGAACTTCAGAACAAAGTTATGACATCTTTTGTAAATGGTTCAGATGTAGCCACCACCTCTAAAGACAAACAGCCCATTGCTCAGAAAAAGCTGGGAACAAAGATTAATTTTAAAAAGGAAGGACTGGGTTATAGTCCAGTCATGAGGAAGGTTGATGGAGCCAACCTGAAAACTGTCTTTGTCAAATCTTCTGAACAGGAAAAGCCTTCTACTTCATCTCCAATTCAGTACAAGGCTAAGAAAACAGGAAAACAGGATAAAAATCAGAAAAGGACTGTAAATCAGAAAATAAATGAAAAGGGTTCATCAGTGCATGTTGATCACAGTCCTCACACACACTCACATGCATCTAAAAGGAAAATGTCATGCCACTACTGTCATAGATTTGGACATTTAATGCATGAGTGTGAATTAAACGAACTGGATGATTTGAATGCTGAAATGATGAATGCTAGGAAATATCATGATAAAAAACCTACTGTTCATTCAAAGAAAAGTGAATGCTCTCATTGTGGTAGATTAGGCCACACCTTTGCTCAATGTTGGTTTTCTAATGGAAAGAAAAAACCACTCTCACATCATGCTAAATCTTATGCTAACCAACATGCTTTTAATATAAACAAAACTGCTTCTCTGACATAGCATGTCAAATGTTTTAATTGTAACAAGCTTGGGCACAAGGCCACTGAATGTTGGGCAAGCTCTTTTAGAAGAAAGTTCCCTTTCTGCTCCCATTGTGGGAAGCATGGCCATGCAGTCAAGGACTGTTGGCATGTCCAGGGTAGGAATAGAAATTCCAAAGAATTTGGTAGGAACAAACTTGTTTTTAAAAGAATTCATGTTTGCTCCAATTGCAGAAGACCAGGCCACCAAGTTGCTGCTTGCAGGGTAGCTGGACATGAAAAGAAAAAATTTCATAATAATAACAGAAACCCTCATGCTCACTCTTATAATGCTCAAGTTCATGCTAGTATACATAAGAGGAACATGAAACCTGCTAGTTCATGCCACTATTGTGGGCTGTCTGGGCATTCAATGCATAACTATTTTATCATGAACTCTGATGACTATTTGGCATAGAAAAAGATGCAGGCAGTCCCAAAAGGGGCTAATTACTATGCAAGACCCAAGACCACTTGGGTTCCTGCTAGTGGAAAATAGAAACGTGCCTAGCAGGTGTGCCTTGGATGGAATAAAGGGGTAATGATCCAAGGCACTCAAGAATGAAAAACCCCATTCTCACACTTTTCAGGTAATCTCTCTGCATTTCCCATTTTGAAACTCATTGTATATCTGGTTTGATGTATTCTTGCATATTTTGTTCTTAGTTTCATCTAGTGCATGCATATTAAATCTGTTCTTGCATATTCATTCATCATCTGTCAGTTGCATTATTTTCTGATCATGCACTCTGAAATTTCTGAAAATCTGAACTGAATGTGAATATTGTTTGAAATTTGTGTGTTGCAATAGCTCACTGAACATTCTGAAGGACAGTCTGAATGTGCATGAATCAAAATCATATGTTCAGTGTCTCATGGCAAACATTGTATGTTTTCAGGGGGAGTTAATTGCATATCCTTGCATAGCATTCAGTGTTGAGTTTTTTGCATACATATAGTGCATTACATTTCCTTAAACTGAAAATGTCAAAAAGATTGTCTGAATGCATGTTGTCAGGGGGAGTCAATGCATTACATATAGGTTGTCAAATGCATACATTTGTCAGAATTCATTGCATATCCCTTCTTATCATTTTTGTTAACAAACCTTGATCATATCCCTTCTAAGCTTCAAAATCTCTCCTATCAATTGGTATCATTTGACTTCAGAAATCTATCAGTCTGTCATGAAGATTTCAATGGGACTATCTCAATCATAAATCTAAAAAATTCTTGAACTAGAAATCATCTATTATATGATTTTATGAATGACTGAAATAACTCATGTGGTTTAAGTTTAATGTATTCAATGAGTTTGGCTTTAAAATCTCTTAAAAATATCTGAAGCATGTTTAATAAACCTTAACCATCTGTTTCATGCTGTGTCTTGTAAAATCTTCTGAAATCTGCATTATTGAATTCATGGCTTTAAATTGGTTAAGTACATGAAATTACTATTGTCTTGAAGCAAAGGAATTTGTCTGAATTGTCTAAAGGGTAATTGTTGTCAGAGCAATGACTTTGGTCACTGAGAAACCATGTCCAAAGAACTGTGTCATGAGGTGTCTTAGTCAACTCTGCAGAATAAAATTCAGTGAAAATTCTGGCAGAGCAATGGCATGCACACTGAGAAATACAACTCACTCATCAAGAAATGATTTGCAGTGTGTCATGATGTGTAAATGCTATCTCTGTTCATATAGAGCATGACAGTTAGTCACACTAAGTGCTTAGGGATATTGGCCTCTGATCAAGGTATATCCTCTAGTTACAAGGTGTGCACTGAACTAGAGTGCTCGTAAAATTTGTAGCATGAAGAAATTGTTGAACGAATATTGATGGGGACATCAACGACAGCCCGCTCACATTGTGTTTACATTTACGTCCTTTTGTATTTGTATGAATACCCTCGTGATATATGGGTACACAATTGTAGGTCTTAGTGGGTTTATTTGCAAAAGGCCATTGGGTTTCTTTGCAAAAGTGCATGTAGGCCCAGCAGGGGCCCCCTCCCTCCTCCTTATTGGTCCACTTGGACTCCCGGGCCCAAGGTGGCTGGTCCATGGTCCAACCTTGGACTTGGATCTAGATTTAATTAAAGAAGACAATTCCAACTTGCCTTCTTAAAGGGGGGGGCGAACCTTGTAGTTTATTGGGATTTATTGTGGTTGTTCAAACCACATCCCAGCCCTTCACTCATCAACCCTTGATCCAAGGGTCTAGAATTAGTTAGAGACCTAGACTATATAATGTTGAATTTTCATGAGAAATTCAATGAAAAAAATCAAAAAAATTGTGAGTCTCTTGGAGCTTGGTGCGCCCCCTTCCTCTCTCCCCCTGGTTTCCTCTTCCCCAACCCCAGATCTAGAGTGTATCCCCCTTCTATCATCCCCTCTCAACCTTCGGTGATCGTTTGTGCCGCCGCCGCCGCCGTTCGTGCCGCCTTCGAGCCGCCACGGGATCGTCTTCAGTTTTTTGTCCTGCTGGACAGAGGTGCAGTTCGTGAATTCCTGAAGCCAGCCACGAGCTCAGATCGATTTTCAATTTTGAGGGTTGGTTCCTATCTTCTATCCCATTCTCCACAAAAAAATCCAAGTTCAAAAGCCACCGTTTCGTATTTTTACCATTTCGTTCAACTCTCAATCTCAGATCTGTTCTGTCACTGTCTACAGTGATAGTAGCCCGGAGTTCTCCACCTTCGACCACCCTTTTGATTTATTTTTGACCTCCCAATTTAACTGGGTGTTCTTTCTATCGTCCCCTACCACCACAATGTTTCTTAAATTTTTATCATCCTTCTACCTATTTTTAAAAATTCATGTTCTACCGGAGCTACAGTACTTTCAGTCAGATCCCAGATCCGACCTTCATCCAGTAAACAAATCACAGAAAATCATAGACACATCCAAACGTGTCCAAACCACTTTTTTGATCTTCCCAGCTTAAATTCCAACAACTTTGCTGAAGAACACAACCCCTGATTCGAACGTCTCCCTCGTGGTCAAAGGCAATCCACAGGGAAGTTCTCTGCTGACCTGTGATTTTAGGAACTATACAACAGAAGATTGAAAATTCTATAAGTCAAGATCTGAGCAGATCCAGGCCAGATATTTAAGCCTAGGTTGAAGAACTTCAAGCTAGCTTTCCAACGGCGCCAGTCTCGTGTCGATCCGACGTCGGGGCTGATCGCAGCGTCCATTCTCGCCGGAGCGCGCGCTGCAAAACAGCAACCACCAGTCCGTGAACAGCAAACCCGTCGGGTGCCGATCGGAACCGCCCGACCCCCGGGCGACGTTCCGGTGTGTCGCCAGCCCAGGGAACACTTCCCTAAGTGTCCACACTACAGCGGCGCCACCGGGTCCCACACGGCCCCTCCAGACAGCACGTGGGCCCCACGGTCGTGATCACGCGTGTAGCTGAATCAACACACGAAGCTGCCCGTCATCCCGAATTCGGCCCTCCCGGGCCCCTGGTGTCCCCCTATACCTCCCTGCGTGGAGTGGGCATATTTCCATTGCTGTAATATTCATGTATTAACTATCCCGGGAGCACGAGTTCGGCCGGGCCCGTCGTCCCCACGCCGAGCGCGTGGAGGTATCGCATTCGCTCCCTTACTTGGCATTTTGCTTAATTCTCATATATACTTGCTTATGCCAGTGCTAGAGAGCATGATAGGGTAATTAGCTCGCTTTCTATTTATATCACCGCTGCTGCGAGAGAGAGCGTTACCGTCCCGTGACCCGATCCGGGCACAAGTGAGAGCCGACCACCCTAGCTCACAGTCGGTTTCTCAACCGCGCACATCCGACGCTTCCCTCGTTAAGGGGCTGTCACGAGCTTGTCGTGTCCGTGGTCTCGTCCCGCATCAATTTGGTATCAGAGCGAGTTGAGTCTAGGGTGTCAAAAAAAAGAGTGTCATTTACGTCTAATCATTAGTCGGTCTAAGTCGTGTTTAGGGTCATCATTGTTTTAAAAGAAACAAAAAAAGAGTCTTTTCGCATTTGCATCCCTTTACTCGGTATATCAAAAGGTGTTATCTGAATGTTAGGCTACGCCTATCGGGAAGGTCGCACACTTGCGCGAGTGATCTTCGGATCGCTTATCTCCGCCACGTACCGAGTCTTGGTTGTGTCTAGGTTGTCGTCGAGTCACATTCCAACTTTGCATTACTTAGGGTCGTGTCTAGTGTTTTGTCCAAATGGCCTTGCATATCCATTCCTAGGGGACCCAACCCCATCTTGGCCACCATGGCCACATCCCGAGCCTATAGTCCAGATGAAGTGGGCGCAATGTTCCAAGCCATGCTGGGAAAAGTGCAAAGGTTTAGTACAAGCCTAGATCGGTTTAGTACTAGCCTAGATCGGTATATCGGGGTAGATTGGTTGTTCCCGGAACCACCCCAAGGACCCCTTCACCATGAGAGGGACATTCCTTCCTCACCTATGAGAGCTCCAATGTCATCACTCTCTATGTCCGAACATGATTCAGAACTATCTCATTTGGAGCCACCAAGGCCCGAGCCACCCGTATTTCGAACGGGTACACTATACATCGCCGAGCCGCTTTTTAGTTGGCTCAAGGATGGCTTGGTCCCACATCCCTTTCCATCCATGGACCCTACCCTACCTTTGGTGTCCGCCAACTCCTACCACACAACTTTTCGGTCTAGTCACCATGTCGATACTTTGGATGACCGTATTATGGGATTAGATTCACAATGGGAGTTGACGCATCTTTTGGCCCGAGGCTTTGACCAACCCGCTAGTCTTCGCTTCACCCATCCGGCCTTAGGATCCATTACCTCCGTGTGCACCGTGGGGTGTGTCACCACGGAGATTCTTCTACTCCTCCCGATGCCGGCCGAGTCCGACTTCATTCCCTTTTGCCCAAGGGAGGAAGTTTATTTTCTTCACATGACCATCGTCCCGTTCACTATGGCAGATGAAGGTGACCATTCACCTCTTCAAGAATTTCACGATTGGGACCATGTCATGTTGGAACCCACCACAAGGGGTCATACCTTCTTTGACCCTTTTGACCCCTTCACTATTAGGCTTCCCGAGTTACCACCCGTACTCCCCTTCTTCAAGGAAGCCCACTTTTACGCCCCTTCCCCTCGGGATGGGACATCTACATCCACCAATCCCGACCCACCTACACCCGGCCCTTCTAAACCACCCGAGTCGCCCACATTCGAAAAGCCGTCCACACATAACCACACCCGACGTATAGGTGTTCCCCATGCCATTCATTCCCAGTTGCACAACATGCATGTATGGCACATATTCGGGTGTCCTGGTCCTCCATCACCCATGTACGGGTCGGACTAACATTAGGTGTGTCTAGGGTCATAGTTGAGTCAGTGTGTTTTCTTGTGTGGTTTGCTTTGTGTGGTGTGTTTTGAGTCGATTGTTTGTGTGGTTTGCATACGTGTGTTAGTGCATGGTGAGTCTGCATGTGTCTTGTGTAAGCTCGTTGTCGTTCTCTTATGAGTAAGAGGTGATTGGACTCACTTGATGAGTATGGGATTGGTTCTACTTCTATACCCGGATCAGTCACCTATAGGGACTCAGCGGTGATTCCTAGTGAGTCTTCGAGCTGCTTCCTTCTTTTTTGAGAGTGCCCCTTCGGAGTGACCACCTTTAGCCATAGCAGTTCGCATATCGAGTATATATGGAATGAGCAGGTGCCGATCATTTGGAGTGGGGCGTACCCGCGTTACTTGACACGGAGACAGATCCACCGATGTACCTTAGCAGCAGCATCCCTTACTCGACGGGGTCGAGTTCCTCCCACCCGGGGAGAATTGATGGGGACATCAACGACAGCCTGCTCACATTGTGTTTACATTTACGTCCTTTTGTATTTGTATGAATACCCTCGTGATATATGGGTACACAATTGTAGGTCTTAGTGGGTTTATTTGCAAAAGGCCATTGGGTTTCTTTGCAAAAGTGCATGTAGGCCCTGCAGGGGCCCCCTCCCTCCTCCTAATTGGTCCACTTGGACTCCCGGGCCCAAGGTGGCGGGTCCATGGTCCAACCTTGGACTTGGACCTAGATTTAATTAAAGAAGACAATTCCAACTTGCCTTCTTAAAGGGGGGGGCGAACCTTGTAGTTTATTGAGATTTATTGTGGTTGTTCAAACCACATCCCAGCCCTTCACTCATCAACCCTTGATCCAAGGGTCTAGAATTAGTTAGAGACCTAGACTATATAATGTTGAATTTTCATGAGAAATTTAATGAAAAAATCAGAAAATTTGTGAGTCTCTTGGAGCTTGGTGCGCCCCCTTCCTCTCTCCCCCTAGTTTCCTCTTCCCCAACCCCAGATCTAGAGTGTATCCCCCTTCTATCATCCCCTCTCAACCTCCGGTGATCGTTTGTGCCGCCGCCGCCGTTCGTGCCGCCTTCGAGCCGCCACGGGATCGTCTTCGGTTTTCTGTCCTGCTGGACAGAGGTGCAGTTCGTGAATTCCTGAAGCCAGCCACAAGCTTAGATCTATTTGAAATTTTGAGGGTTGGTTCCTATCTTCTATCCCATTCTCCACAAAAAAATCCAAGTTCAAAAGCCACCGTTTCGTATTTTTACCATTTCGTTCAACTCTCAATCTCAGATCTGTTCTGTCACTGTCTACAGTGACAGTAGCCCGGCGTTCTCCACCTTCGACCACCCTTTTGATTTATTTTAGACCTCCCAATTTAACTGGGTGTTTTGTCCATCGTCCCCTACCACCACAATTTTTCTTAAAGTTTTATCATCCTTCTACCTATTTTTACAAATTCATGTTCTACCGGAGCTACAGTACTTTCAGTCAGATCCCAGATCCGACCTTCATCTAGTAAACAAATCACAGAACATCATAGACACATCCAAACGTGTCCAAACCAATTTTTATGTCTTCCCAGCTCAAATTCCAACAACTTTGCTGAAGAACACAACCCCTGATTCGAACATCTCCCTCGCGGTCAAAGGCAATCCACAGGGAAGTTCTCTGCTGACCTATGATTTTAGGAACTGTACAACAGAAGATTGAAAATTCCATAAGTCAAGATCCGAGTAGATCCAGGCCAGATCTTTAGGCCTAAGTTGAATAACTTCAAGCTAGCTTTCCAACGGCGCCAGTCTCGTGTCGATCCGACGTTGGGGCTGATCGCAGCGTCCATTCTCGCCGGAGCGCACGCTGCAAAACAGCAACCACCAGTCCGTGAACAGCAAACCCGACGGGTGCCGATCGGAACCGCCCGACCCCCGGGCGACGTTCCGGTGTGCCGCCAGCCCAGGGAACACTTCCCTAAGTGTCCACACTACAGCGGCGCCACCGGGTCCCACACGGCCCCTCCAGATAGCACGTGGGCCCCACGGTCGTGATCACGCGTGTAGCCGAATCAACACACGAAGCTGCCCGTCATCCCGAATTCGGCCCTCCCGGGCCCCTGGTGTCGCCCTTTACCTCCCTGCGTGGAGTGGGCATATTTCCATTGCTGTAATATTCATGTATTAACTGTCCTGGGAGCACGAGTTCGGCCGGGCCCGTCGTCCCCACGCCGAGCGCGTGGAGGTATCGCATTCGCTCCCTTACTTGGCATTTTGCTTAATTTTCATATATACTTGCTTATGCCGCTGCTAGAGAGCATGATAGGGTAATTAGCTCACTTTCTATTTATATCACCGCTGCTGCGAGAGAGAGCGTTACCGTCCCGTGACCCGATCCGGGCACAAGTGAGAGCCGACCACCCTAGCTCACAGCCGGTTTCTCAACCGCGCACATCCGACGCTTCCCTCGTTAAGGGGCAGTCACGAGCTTGTCGTGTCCGTGGTCTCTTCCCGCATCAAATATTGATGCTAAAATCAAATTGGTACAACCCTAGACAAAATCATATGACTTCATAATTGCTTGATTTCAATACTGATGCATGTAATTTCGAAAGAAGTCAATAAATTTGATTGTGTAAGAGAAAGGGAGTTTTATCAAGATAAATATGAGGGCTTGCTTCATTTTTATTAAACCATGGTTTTAGATATCAATACAGAATTTTATTGATAAACTCTACATACATCATGTTTAAACCATGCTGATCAATAAAAATCATTCATAAGCCCTTATAATGGAAGACTTTGAAATATTCTGATTTGGATTTATGAGAATGACATTCCCTTGAAAATCTGACTGAAATTCTTGTAGTTGAAGCCTCTTTGAAAAATCTGATTATTTGAATCTTTTCTGCTCACTGTCCTTGATTCATTGAACTGACCTTATCATTGAAAGCCTCGGTGGTCTTCTTCTCAACTATATCAATTGGAAGTCATGCAACATGCATATCAATTGGCATCTATTCAGGGGGAGTTTTCATGTCATATGCATTATGCTGCATAGAAACTCTTAAAGGGAGAGAATTGTGATCTTGCATTTTGAAATCTTACCTTCCCATGATTCATCTTGACTATATCAAAGGGGGAGATTTTTGCCAAAGGGGGAGATTGTTTTTTCAATTATAGCATGCTGGTTGCTTTAATTTCTCAAACTATTTTCTTTTTGATGACGTCAAAGGGGGAGAATAGTTTGAGTCATCAGATTGACTCACTGTGTAGTGTTGCCATCATCAAAAAGGGGGAGATTGTTGTGCCCATGTGGTTTTGATGATGGTTTTAATGGTGGTTTTGATGATTGGCCTTTGAAGTGAGTTATTCACTGTGAGTCATCTTGTTGTGTGTGTCATCATGCTATTATTCAGTCATTCTCTGATCATAATGCTGTTTTATCATGTAAGTGAATGGAGTTCATTTGGCTATCAGATTACATGCTCTACTTAATTCTGTCTACACTCTGTCTGCACAGTCTCCACAGCAGTGCATCAACTCCTTGAGCCGATGCATCGACTCTTCAGCTCAATCTCTCAAGTCTATACACTCCATGCCCATTCAAGTCTATACACTGGTCTTAATATTCTAAGTCTGTACACTGCCTGACCAGTTAAGTCTGCACATTGCCAAAGTCAGTACATCTCAACTCTATACATCCTTCCAAGCTTCAACTCTATACACTGGATTGTCAAGCTTCATGTCTATACACTGGTTTGCCTAAACTTCAACTCTATACATCTGATTACTATTGCAGTGTTCACCAAGTCTATACATCGCCTTCAGACATTCAACTCTATACACTGCTACAGGAACCAAGTCCATACACTCTCCCATTCAAATCCTTCTAAGTCTGTACATCATCTTCGCATCTGTAAGTCTATACACTGGACTTCATTTTACCAAGTCTATACACTGGACTTTGTTTTACCAAGTGTGTACACTCCACATCTTTTCCTACGCTTGGCCAAGTCCATACACTCATACCTTTTCCTACGCTTTCCTGGTCAAGTCTATACAGCGCTAAGTCTCTACATTGCATTCAGCTTACACGTTCAAAGCCTCAAAGTCTGTACAGCGTGAAGTCTAAACATTAGCTCAGGGGCTTCAAGTCTATACATTGAACTGTTCTTCAAAGTCTGTACAGTGGCTTCGAGTCGGCAAGTCTGTACATCGGCTTCATTCACTCAAGTCCATACATCTACAATGGATCATCAAGTCCATACATCCACAGTGGTACTTCCTTGTCTATACAACGCTGAAGCCTTCACAAGTCTGTACACTGCTTGAGCCTCACCAAGTCTGTACATCGCTTCAAGCGATTCAAGTCTATACATCCTGCCTTCACATTCAGAGTCTGTACATCGGTCCTACAGCCGATCGTCTCATTCAGAACTTTGCAAGTCTGTACAGCCGAGCGTCTCATGCATCGTCTCACTCTGGCAAAGTCTATACACTGGCTCAAGCTTGTCGAAGTCTATACGTCACCGTTGGGCATCAAGTCAATACACTGTTCACCGTCTTATTAAGAGTCTTACACTATCAAGTCTGTACATTGCGAACAGTGCATCTCTTCCTCAAAGTCTAAACACTGGCCTCTTGCTTCAAGTCTATACATTGGGTTGTCCGACCACAACTCTATACATTCGGTTGTTATAACTTGAGTCTATACAGTGCTCACAGCACACTCGTTCCAAGTCTATACACTGGTTAGGCTTCGTGAAGTCTATACAGTTGCTGAGCATTGTAAAGTCTACACATTGGTAAGGCTAGTTCATGCATTGTTCATCACAAGTCTATACAATCGTCTCTGAGCATCAAAGTCTGTACAGCCTGTCTGTCTTCATGGGTTCTGTGCTTTTAGTGCATTGACGCACTTGGCTGACTGCGTAGACGCAATTGTGCGTCTTTCGCTTTCTGTCTTGTTCACTGCATCGACGCTGACACTGGATGCGTTGACGCATTGGCCAGTTGCCAAGGGCGTGAGCATCTCGCTTGAGGAGCTGAGGCGACGCTGCACGATGGAAGCGTTGACGCCTTGGGCTGATGTCCAAAGGTCTGTTGATCAACATCAAGTCTGTACATTGTGAAGTCTGTACATTGGTTCTGTCTTAAACAGAACGCCTAAGTCTATACATTGCTATGGATTGCCCTGAACTAACTAAGCCTATACACTGAAGACGCTGAAGACCTCCAAGTGTATACACTCTCACATGATACACACTTGGTTAACTATTGTTTCAAGTCTATACACTCGATTCCTTCATGATTTACACTGAAGTCTACACACTCTCCTGTTATGATAATGCATTCTTCAGCAAGTATATACACTGAGCACGGATGAAGACTTCTAAGTCTATACACTCCCTCACACTGTACACACTTGCTATATTGATTTCTATAAGTCTATACATTGCTTAACGATGTACAGCCTGTGTTAATTTCGTTCATCGACTGAACACTTCTTTAATCCTGTAGGTGTCTGGCACGTGATCCAAGGAGCTGAAATGCTGACACGTGGCCAAATACCTGGACGGGAAATGTGAAGGCCACACGCGCCCAGTGTTGCCTCTGCTCGAGCTGCTATAAAAGGGAGTCTCGGTTGTCTGAAGGAAAGTGATCGAAGCCTTGAGAGCAATAGCAGAATAGCAGAAGTGTAGAAGTGCTGAGGGTTCGATCCAGCAGAAGAGAAGAGTTGTAGAGAAGAGAAGAGAAGAGAAGAGAAGAGACAGAGAGAGCCTGTGAAAGAAGAAGAAAAAGAGTGAAGAAGCAGAAGAGAAAGAGAGAGAGAGAGAAGGAGTTCGTAGAGAGGAAATGGGAAAAGCCTGAAGATCTGTCCTCTAGCGTTTGGATCAAATCCAAGCTAGACCTGCTCCCTTGAGAGCTACATTACTTGTATTTCGTTTCCAGCTTTTGGCGCTGTGATTTTTCATCCTTTCTTATTTTCTTTTTATCTTTCCATCTTTGTACAATTCCGATCCTCTGGACTGAGGTCGGGTTCCTCCTGGTGGGTCAGGAGAAGGGAGATCTGATCTCCGGTTGCAAGTAGCTGGGAGCTACTTGTGGGTTCCCTCCGGTTTGGAGGAAGGGAGGGTTGGTCCTCTGGTTCTGGGCTTGCGGGTTGCAAGTCTAGGGGTCCCTCCTGGTCTGGAGGAAGAGAGGTCTGCGGCCTCTAGTTTCCAAGTGGCTGGGAGTCACTTGGGTGTCCCTCCGGTTGGGAGGAAGAGGGGAGGCTGTTCCCCTGGTCAAGCTGTGTGGCAGCAACTGTTTGCAGACTGAGTCTGCTTGGTTCTAGCGTTGGCTAGTGAAGCCTCACTCCGGTTGGGAGTGAGGGGTAGATGTAGGTCTGGAGGACCGAACCACCTAAAAATCTTTTGAGCAATGGTTTGCTTTGTGTGATTACTTTCGCTAGATGCTTGGATAGACGCGCTTCATGTGTTTGCTCATAAGTTTAATTGAATTAGTTTTATTTTGAGATTGCGTCTAGCATCTGAGTTTTTATTTGGGCATTATTAATAGAAGGATACATTCACCCCCCTCTGTATCCGAGCCTAGCACCCTAACATGTATCACTCGAACGCCTCCGCCTCGGCCAATCCCACCCTACCAGCGAGCTCGGCCTTCTCCCGCTTCGCCTCGGATAGCTTCCGCTTGGCCTCAGCCGTCCGCTCCTCGGCCTCCGCCGCCCGCTTCTCCGCCTCGGCTCGATCGGCCTCGGCTTCCCCCCGAAGGCGCTCAACTTCCTCCGCCCGATCCACCAGCTCGGAGCGCTTAGCCTCCACCGGCCATCCAGCTCGACACGAACAAGGCGCTCCTCTTCAAGAAGCCTGCTCTTCCTCTCGAGCGATTCGTGGGCCTTAGCTAGCTGCTCGGTTAGCACCCGGGCCTCCACCTGGCTCGATCGCACCAGCTCTCTAATCGAGGAAAGCTCCCGTCGATGCCCATCACGCTCCTCGGCAAGTCGAGCCAACCTCCTGTCAGACCCACCAAAGGTCCAGGCCAGGGTCGCTCGCTCCGACTCCAACCGAGCGTACGCTTTTGCCAGAGTGGCCCCCATCTAGGCCAGGACCAAGCCGCCCTCCATAACTGTCTCGAGGGCCACGGAAGGGGAGTGCTGCCTATCTCCCCCCTTCACCTTCACGGCTATACCAGGACATATTTGATACAGAGGGCCTTGGATGCCGAGCCTCACCAGGGCCGCCGGAATGGAGACCCCCTGTTCGGTCGACGTCCCTCCGGACGGCCCGGATCGAGGTGTGGCTTCGTTCGCCCCTCGTGCCTTGATCGGTCTGGACTGCGTCACCTTTTCTTGCGACCCCCCAGCCTGGATTGGTTCGGCAACTACACCGCCACTTAGAGCGTCGCCTGCCTTAGTCAACGCCCCAATCTTGGCCGTGGTCCCAGCGTCACCCGCCTCGTCTACGGCCCCCTCGTCTCCTACTGAGGGGAGAGCCGAGCCAGCATCGTCGCCGACCGCAGAAGCAGCCCCAACCTCCTCGGCCCCCTCTTGCTCGATGGGTGGGAGAGCTCGCCTGGTAGGGTCGGCCCCATCATGCTCGGCGAAGGGGCGAGCCGCAGCAAGGTCACCTTCGACTGTGAGTACGACACCGGCCTTCTTGGCCCACTTCCTGGCCTTCGCGATGGCCCGAATCATGCCCTCCACATGATCCTTACGCTTGGACCCCCGCGGCCTGGAGGATTCACCCTGGGCCGCCCCCTTGCCCTTATCTCTGGCTCGGGAGCGACCCGTGGGAGCAGGCGACTCATCGGCAGTCGAGTCATCGCCGAGGTCGATCACCTCTGCGGCCTCCTCCAAAGCCGGCCGCCTGGTGTCTGCACAAAAAGGAAGACATGGTCAGAAAGAGAAAAATGGACCCAACATCCAGAGAAGAGTCTAACTTGTGGCACCTGAGCCAGACGGATGCAGTCGCGTGAGGAGGCACCGCTCTACGTTCTCTGGGGTAACCAGCTCTTCTGTGGATTGGCGGTGCTTCAGCAAGATAGTCGCGTATTCCTCCACATGTGGTGGGAACTCATCCTACCTGGGAGTAATATTCGGGTGGAAATTGGGGATTACTGGACACCTCCAGGTTTCCTCCACCGAACAAATCCCAACCCAGAAGAATTGAGTTTTCCACCCCTTATGCGAAGAATCCTTCGCAGCCAAGGAGATGCAGCTCCTATTCCGCCTCGTTTGGATGAAATAGAAACCCTTCCCGGCCGAGGGATGTGCCTTCAACTCAAAAAAGTAATAAAAGAGGTCTAGGGAAGGGGGAACTCCGCATTGGCGGCAGAGGATGCGAAAGGCATAGAGGAGGAGATAGGAGTTGGCTACCCACTGAATGGGCGCCAACCGGAAAAAATTGAGAAGCTTAAGAATGAAAGGCTCGAAGGGAAGGCGAAACCCGCCCTTCCACACCAGAAGGAAGGTACAGATATGACATGTAGGAGAGTGCAAGCTCGTCTCATGCGGAGCAGCCGCGGTAAAACTAAACTTGTGGGGCAGGCGAAACTGGTGCTGTAGCCTTCTCACCTCTGCCTCCCCCAATTCAGTATAGTTTGGGACCACCATTTTCATCACTGGCTTATCCTCCTACTCTTTTGCATCCGGACGCTGATCTGCTAGGGACTCCGGAGAAGAACCCGAAGAAAGACATTCTCGGGACCCCAAAGACTCCGAAGGAAGAGGAAGCCACCGAACTGCCTCTGTAGTTATCTCTATCAACTCCGCGAACACCGCTGCAAGCCTCTGCTCTTCCGTCGTGTCCTCACGACGCATCAAGGAGCCCAAAAAGTAAACACGAAGGTGAGCCAAACCCTAAAAATGGAGGGAGTTTGGAATGACAACAAATGCCCAATGCCTATATCCCCACGCGAAAGGCGGCACGCCGTTCTGACCTCCGAGAGAAAGGGGCCCCTTCATTTAAAATCCGTCTGGATTATCATTATTAAGGGCCCAGGTGACCACGACACGTGGCTTCCTAACACCGTCAGATCTCCACCCACTTGAGCCAGGCTGGTCCAAAACCCTAACGGCTACTCTTCTGAGCCTACCAAGGCTTGGGAGTAGGAGGGGGACAAGTGGAGAGGGGGATTTCTGTAGCCCATCTAGAAAGTGGCCAAACCAGGTCTATCAGGACCAAACGAGACCCAACTAATCTAAGTGATAGCCCCGCAGGGCCCACTTAAGCTAGAAAGCCCAAATAAGTTCACTCGAGATCACACCCTTCCTCGGCGGCCCTTAGGCTCGGAAGGCCCGAGCGTCGGCCAGGTTAGAGAAAGACCCATGCTCGATCTATCCCCTCACCGGGATAAGGGCAGGCGCTCAGCGTCCACTCCGACCTATCCTCATCCGAGCTACGCCTATCGCCCGGACAGGGTTGGCACCTTTTATACTCGGGATGACCGATGATTGCTTATCCATGCTGTCGTTGAGAACCCTTTATGAGCAGGAGTTTATGAGGATAAGGGGCCCATGATCCCTCAAGGCTATAAAGATCCCACGATGAGGACGTAAAGATCCCACGTTGAGGACGTAACGCCCGCCTGAAACCCCTCAGCTTACGGGACACCTGTAGCCAGTGCACTATATAAACCTGGGACTACCTCCAACGAATGGTAAGGGCTAGCACACGCCTATACCCTCTGAGCAGGAACCACTTCACCACCTTGGTGTAGAGGGATCTCGTGCATCTCCTTCCTCCTCCCCTCATCGCTTCCATCATTGCTCGACTGACTTAAGCATCGGAGGGTTTACCCCAGGGAATCATCCCTGGGCCCCCTGATCTGTTTCCCTTCTTTGCAGTTCACTATCCGGTGATCATCTACCCTGCTCAGGACAAGCGCGAGATCACGTCTCTTCAGTGATCCTTTCCCCATTTTACACTTTGTGTTTGATTTGGAAGAGGGATTCTTGCTGGAGGATTGATTACCTTGTTTTAATCCTATTGATGCAAGGATTTTTGGGCCTATAAATACCCCTTGAATCTCATGCGCGCGAGAGAAGAACAACAACAACAAAAGGAGAGCTGACCAGAGAATTAAGAACATCGTGAGAAGAGTGTTTGTTCTTCTTGCAGTTTCTTCTTCCACCAGCGTGATCTTCCTCCAGGCGGTGTTGTTCCTCTCACCGGCGTGATCTTCCTCCATGAGCGAGCCTCCTCCAGGCGGTTTCTTCTTCATATTACTGTGCAGCCGCTGCGGCTCTATGTTGCATTCCCCTCTACTGCTGCACACACAACAACAGGGTGTCTTTCAAACCTCTTAGTTGTTGTTGTTCATATCAGCATCACCACGCATCCTTCTTCTAGCTCTCTGCTAGAGTTATCACCATATTACGTTTATTGTTGTTTACTTTGTATATTCATCCATAATATCCATACCTTGTTACTCCTCTTAAGGGGTTTAACATAAAACACACAAGGTGTGTTCATGCTTAATTTGATTGATTTCTATACTTTTAGAGCATTGATACTACACACTTGGCTAATCCATATCTTTGTTTATTTTGTGTGTTTTCTTGCAAGGGTAATCAAGCTATAAACCCCCTTCATCGGCCGGCCGGTAGGAGGAATGACGAACTTGCAATCTCACCCGCTTCATACAAGGTACATGCGATCATCTTTGTATTTTTGAGGTAACCCCTCTGGTGATCACCCTCCATAGAGCATCTCATGCTCATCCTCTTTTCTTTCATGTCCCACTCATTTTAGCATATTATCCATATTATCATTTTTATTTTTAAAATCTTTTTCTTCTCTCTTTAAAATGTCTACGTGACATGTTCACAAATTGGCAATCATGGTGGGACCCTTTTTGTTTTTAGTTTGATTACTGCTCCCTGCGGCACCCTCGCGTGCCCCTCCTTTTGGCGCCCTCGCGTGCCCCTCCCTTCGGCGCCCTCGCGTGCCCCTCCCTTTGGCACCCTCGCGTGCCCCTCCTTCGTGCTCCACGTAGCACACTCCCCTTGTGCACCACGTGCACACCCCCCACTGGATTAGCCAATTTTTGAAGTATCCATAGCATTTTTCTTAGAAAGGAAAATTGATTTCTATCAGTTATCAGGGCCTTCGATTCTCTATACTTGAATAGCGCCCTCCATTCCACCGTCATTTCTACATATACCGACTGTTGAAACATGCGATGTTTCCATTTAGTTTTAGCATTTATTATTTTTATAATTCACGCCCCTCACAGAGGCGTCATTTTCACATTTAACGCCTCACACCAAGGCGTCAGTTTCTTTGACTGCTATTGATTTTGGCCATTTCCTTGATTACTGTTTAATGTGTTTCAACGCCCCTTTCAGAGATGTCGTTTCCTCATTTAACGCCTCACACCAAGGCATTTTTCCCCGCTTGCTATTGCCACAGTTTGTTGACTGCATTTTTGACACCCCCCACAAAGGCATCTTTCACTGGTACAACGCCTTACTCAAAGGCCTTATCTGGATCATCAGTATTTTTATTCATTAGTTCGTGCACTGATTACTGCCATCTGACGGCCCTTTTCAGAGGCGTCATTTCTTCAGACAGCGCCTCACTCTAAGGCGCTATTTCATTTTGGTTGCTTTCAGTTTACACTGTTCATAGTGATTAGCGACTGAAACACAATCGATGATTGTTGATATAGCGACCTCCTCCAGGTCATCATTTTGTTCTGTGCCCACAGACCCCTGGTTACTGCTGTTCATTCACCTGTTGATTGCTATTACTGTCTATCTGATCATTATCTGCTTGATTTTCCTGCATTAGACTGCATTTAGGGCATTGGGCTTGGGAGACCTCCTCCCCCCACACTTTGTAGGATCTCACCCCCTCTTAGTGAAGGAAGGACCCTCCTTTGAGCATTCCGTCTCATTGGACCGAAAACTCATAAACCAAGCCTCCGTAAGTCCCCGCACCCGTGGATTCCCTCACAGACGTCGGGCAGGTTGTACCATTGAAGCACCCAGAGTATAGTTGACCCATATGTTGGTGAAGGGAGAGAAAGAACCTAGCTAAACCCGGAGATTATACCCAAACTCCCAACTAGGACCCACTTTCAAAGGAGAGAATTCATTATACTTTAAAACTCACCTAATCTCCAAAGAAAAAAAACCTTAAAATTTTGGGTCCATCATAACTTGAGTGTGTATCTTGTTTGATTGGGTGATTATCTTTGGCTTACACTTGCTTATTAGACATATCTTTCTTTCCTTAAGCATGAAACTCCGTTCTGGTAAAATCATCAATATGGCCAACTATGGGTATACTTATGATGGTTATGAGGAGGGTCAATCTGACTCGTTTTATGAGGTTCCTTCTCAGGATTCCATCTACTACGAGGAAAACTATGTTCCCTCTCCCACTCAGGTCCATATGGTGGACACTACTTCTCCGGAGGTTGAGCCTTCTTCTCAAGCTCAACCTACCACCCAAAATACTTTTGGGGACACCTCCCCTTCTTTCAACTTCAATGATTTTCTCAAAGCTCTCACTCAACTGGATGACTCCCAACGCCAGGCGGTCCAAGCCGCCTTAAAAGGAAAATCCATCCCGTCATCTTCCAACCCTCCCCAGGCCGTGGGTGGCCACTCTGTTAACTTTTTCCAATGACCAGGCGGTCGCACCTAGGGTGCCCTCGCGCCCACCAACTCCTGTTATGACTACGCCGGCCAGTCACTCCGCTGCTAGGCCTCAACAACCTCCTGTTCCTCAATTCTTGAGAAGGCCTATGGCGAATCAATACTCTTCTCGTCCAGCCCCAGCGGAGTCTGATACCCACACTATACTCCTCCAAAAGATTGCTAGTATGGAGGAGCAGCTCAAGAAGGTCACTGCACCCAAGGCCGCTCCCGAAGTTACTCTTCCCGCTCTGCCAGTCTTTCACTTACCCCCATCTGAGATGCCAAATTTCTGGCGGTACAATGGAACGTGTAATCCGTACATCCATTTGAAAGAGTTCTTATATGAGGCATCATTCTCGCAGGATAACAAGACTTCTCTGGCTTATCTCTTTAGGCGGTCTTTAGATGGTCTGGCACTAGAATGGTTTTACTCCCTGGAGCCGGCTGATGCCGGTGACTTTGATGTAGTTCAACGAAAGTTTCTGCAAAAGTACAAGGACCGTGTGGGTCCCTCACTATCTGTTACTGATTTGGTTGCCGAAAAAATGAAGCCCGAAGAGGACTTCATTTTATTTTCTGATAGGTGGAGAGCCATGGCCGAATGACTGAAAGACACACTGTTAGAAACGGAGCAAGTGAAGATGATTATATCAAACTCCACTCCGCAATTCCGTCATATTCTAGCCATGAATAAGTTGAGCACCATGGAAGAGCTTTATGAAAGAGCAAGATACATACAGACACAGATGAAAGATTCATCCATTATGGGCATGTTTGAACCAAGGCCGAAGATGATGAGGAAGAACGTAATGTCGGCAATACTGGCGCCACTACCGAAGGCACTGTTATTAAAGAGCAGGTGAGCGCGTTTGGCAACTCCGCACCTTTCCGCCACCCTCCGAATCAAAGATCACAACAACCAGCCTTCCAAAACCAAGTTCACCAGCCGAATAATAATCCTCCTCTGACCTTTCGGTCTCTTCCACCTCAAGAGCAACAATAACCTCACTTCCCACCGTAAAATCAACCCCCACAATACCACCAAGTACCCCCGCCAGCCAATTATGCACCATAACAACCGCAGCAGCCGAGAAGACCATTGGGGCCTATAAGGGCCCAATACCCTCCGTTACCAGAAAGTCTACCATATATCTTCAACGCTCTCATGGCTGCCAACGCGCTCACCTTGCCTAAAGAAAAGAAGGTGTGGCCGCAACATGTAGACACCTCTCGGTATTGCGTCTTCCATCGGCAGCCGGGGCACACTATCGATAATTATTTTCACTTCGAGGATTATATATATGATATGAATGATCAAGGTGATATTGATTGGGACGAGATGAGGAGATTCATCGCTACTTTAAAGGCACGAAGGCCTCCTCGGCATTCACAGGCTCAGCAGCCTGCTCAGCAACCAGCAGTACCTCCTTCATAGCAACAGCAGGCTCCTGCACCCCAGCCATGAATGGGGATTTTTAATAATCCGCTACCAGAGCACCCGGTTCAAAATAAACAGGTAAACCATGTCACCTCAATCCATGAAGTTAAGAGAGGGCAGGGCTGGCATGAAGATCACGCCTCTTTCAGGGCCATTAACCAAAGTCAACAACCACCACAATTGTTAAGAAGACTTCAACCTGCACCCTCCTCCCAACCGCCATGTCCCCTCATACGATCACTTAACTCTAACCCTACTCCTTCACGGCTCCTTCTTTTACGCCAACCTATGAATTCTCCTTCACCTCAAAACCCCCCACTAAATAGACCCCTCCTTATCCGCCCCTCGTCGGCAACCATCTCCCTTCCTGTTTCACCACAACCTACCTTGTCTACCACCACCATGCTTCCGAGGCCCCTCCTTGTCACCCGGCCTCCACCTCCACCTTCCGATAACCCTCAGCCAGCAAGGCCCTTTATAAGAACCCCTCATCCTACCAATCCTACCCCAGCATCCAACACACCTTTCACTGTTCCCTCTACCCCTTTACCTAGTCCAGGCACGACAGAGGCGCCGAAAACAATGGTGCTCCGTAGTGGACGGATGTTCCACCGAGTGTTTCCCCAACGGGAGCAGGAGCCGGTACAAGAGCAAGGAGAACATGAAGAAGAGTCTGTACCTGGCACAGAGTATGATCTATTGAAGCATTTGGACAGAACATCGGCCCGAATCTCTATTCTAGAATTGATTAGAAGATCCACCACACATCAGCTAGCCCTGAAGCAAAATCTACAGAAAGTAATGGTAAATGAAGATATCCCAGTTGAACAAGTCACTGCAGTTTTAAGTCCAGCCAGCAATCAACCGGCCATCACTTTTTATGAACATGAATTGGCCCCGCAACCGGCCCGAAAATATGCATTATGCATTACTATTGACATCAACAAAGTGGCAGTGGAGCAATGTTTGGTTGATACAGGGGCATCAATTAATGTTTTGCCACCAAGTACCTTGAAAATGTGTGGCATTCCGGAGAGTCAGATCCGGCCATCTACAATCACTGTCACAACCTACGACAATACAAAGAAGCCGCCTCTAGCGATAATCACTTTAAAAGTTGGTTTGGGTCCAGTTTCAGTCACAGCGGATTTCCATATTCTAGACATGGACCCGACATTCAACGGCATCTTTGGCCGTCCTTACATTCAGGAACTTGATGATGTGCCCTCCACGAACCATCAATGCATAAATTTTCCACACAAAGGGCGCATTATCAAAGTTACCAGCATGCCCATTTTGCCAACTGACGACATACATTCTGCTACCTCAGTTCCTTCAATGTGGCCGGCTAATAGGCCCATATTGTCGGTCTTGGATCTTGCCGATCTGCGGCAAGACTTGGCAAGGCCGTCTCCTTCAACCCCTCCTACTACGCAAATGTCACCACAACCATCCAAAGGCAAGAAGAAAAAGGGTTTGATAAACACACCTGGATGGAACATTTTAATGAAAATGGGGTATAAGACTAGTAAAGGCCTGGGCATTAATCTCCAAGGCAGAGTCAAACCTGTCAGGCACCAGAAGATGATTCCCCGGGGTGGCCTAGGGTACAAAGGGCTACGCAAAGAAGAACAAGGGCCATGGGCCGTCATGACTTCCACTCTTAAAACAGATCGGCAGCCTCTTACATGGACCCTACAAACACACTTTGTGAAAGGGGGCACTCATAATGATGAGCAAACCACGCTAGTTACTTCCATGCTGAACTGTCAAGATGTACATGCACGGCAGTTTGCTCGCCACATAGCCCCATTGGCTACATACAAGGCCCTGGAGTCCTTATAGCCAGATAAAAGAAGAAAGATGGATGACCCCGAATGTGACTGGTACAGATGGTTCGACATGAAAGATATCACCATTGCTCTGAGCCGACTGTTTATGCTGACTAATCCGGAATGGTCGCCATTGATTCTTGAACTAATTGAAAATTTAGCAGTAATCACTGACAAAAGGTAGCTGTTGAGTAACTGCACAGATACCGGGGAGCTGGATGTGCCGTATGAAGAAGGCTTCAATGTGGATAGGCTGTGGGCCGGCCTTTTCTCTCTTAAATCCATCCATCCAACAATTGTTGTCCATTTGCTTGATAAAATATTTTGCTCAGATATCCCTAGACCGCTCGCGGTCTTGATAACCTTTTCTCCAGATTCATTTCAAGTGTTCCCCCCGATTCCCCCTTTGCTCCTCGAGCAATTTTATAAACTCTCCATCACGCCCCCGCATGGGCAAATCACTTATTCGATCTTTCGCTAATCTCTCAATCTCAACACCACCTCCTATTCCTTCCTCTCATTGCTTTATTATTGAAA
Source organism: Amorphophallus konjac (assembly GCA_022559845.1). Classification (NCBI taxonomy): domain Eukaryota; kingdom Viridiplantae; phylum Streptophyta; class Magnoliopsida; order Alismatales; family Araceae; genus Amorphophallus; species Amorphophallus konjac. The sequence continues at coordinate 117,762,002 of CM040125.1, forward strand.
ATGAAAAAAAAATGCCAAAATTCAAACTCCCCAATCTTCCATCTCTTTTGAAGAGACCTCCTATCTTGCTTCGGAGCGCGCCCCGATCCAAGGGCCACTCTTTCAAGGTTCATTAGTGGACCTTCTTTTCTCCTCCGATGAGGAGGCTCTACCTGTATCCCCTCCTGTATCCATTGCATCTTCATCTTCTTCTCCTTCACCTCATTTAGGTCGGGGTAGTTCATCTAGCTTGTCATCTTGTTTCTCTCCCTCTCCTTCTAATAAGAGTCTTGGGTTAGCTTCGCATAAGAAATCCAAGGGTAGGCAGATTCCCCGTAGATTCTTGCTAGATTTAGCTAGAAGGTGCCAGTCATGCTTAGCTCTTCCCGAATTTCTGGAGGATCCGATACTCCTGCCGGATTTAGAATGTGAGGATGTGTGTCCTTTAGATGAAGGGTTTGGTGTTTATGAAACTATGAATGATGAAGACCCTATTGAAGAGGGGGATGAAGATTACGAAGAATATGAGGATGAGGCTGATGCTTTTGCCAGTGGTATCAGAAGGTTCGATGAACCAACATCCTCAGTAGAAGAGCCTACCAAAGAAATAAATCTGGGTACTGAGGAAGACCCTAGGATCATCCTCATTAGCAAGAATTTGCCACCCTCCGAAGAAGAGGCGCTTATTTTGGTTCTTCAAGAATACAAGGACACGTTCGCGTGGAGTTATGAAGATATGCCTGGACTACACCCTGCACTCGTTGAACATCGACTTACACTTAAGCCAGGGTCCATTCCGATTAAACAGCGGTTGAGACGTTTCCACCCAAATATGGCATTAAAAATGAAAGAAGAGGTCGATAAGCTCCATAAAGCTAGATTCGTTAGAGTCGTCCTCTATCCTAACTAGGTGGCTAACATCGTCCCAGTCATGAAGAAAGATGGAAAGGTTCGGATTTGTATAGACTTTAGGGACCTCAACCGCGCGTGTCCTAAAGACGACTTCCCCCTCCCACATATCGATGTTTTGATTGACAATACGGCAGGATATGAGACTCCCTCCTATATGGATGGCTTTTCAAGCTATAATCAGATTCGTTTGACTGAAGAAGATCAAGAAAAGACATCGTTCACTACACCGTGGGGGACTTATTGTTATGTGGTCATGCCCTTCGGACTTAAGAATGCTAGAGCCACCTATCAAAGGGCTATGATGGCAATTTTTCATGATATGATCCACATTTATATTGAGGTGTACGTTGACGACCTGGTAGTGAAATTAAGGACAAGGATTGAGCATCCCGGTGTTCTAGTCAAAGTCTTGCAGAGGTCGCGTGAATACAAGCTCAAGATGAACCCCAAGAAGTGCGTATTTGGTGTTTCATCAGGAAAGTTACTTGGATTCATCGTAAGTAAGAGGGGTATCGAGATTGATCCCAACAAGGCGAAGGCCATAAGAGAAATGCCTCCTCCCAAGAATTTGAAAGAAGTTCGAGGACTAATCGGGAGGTTGCAATTTATTCGCCGGTTTGTCTCCCAGCACTCACAAAGATGTAGCCCGTTCTACGAGCTTACTAAGCCGGGAGTCAAGTTTAATTGGGATGACAAGTGTTAGGCTGCCTTTGATGGATTGAAGGATTATCTCTCAAATCCTCCTGTCCTGAGGCCGCCAGTTCCAGGCAAACCGCTTGTTCTTTACATTTCAGTCCTGGATGACTCTATACGTGCTGTCCTAGCCCAAGTGGATGAAGAAGGAAAAGAAAGAGCAGCCTACTACTTGTCAAAGCTTCTCAACCCCTGTGAGCAGAGATACTCAGTCATAGAGAAGACTTGTGCTGCTTTAGTCTGGGTAGTTCAGAAACTTAAGCATTATTTATTAGCTCACGAGGTTCACCTCATTGCTCGTATGAACCCAATCAAGTTCCTTCTTGAAAAATCCGTCCTCACCGATCGATTAGCACGATGGCAAAGCTTCCTTTCTCAATTTGATATCATCTACATTCAGCAAAAAGTGATTAAAGGCTATGTTATAGCAGAACATCTCGCTCATCACCCTCTCCCCAGATTCGACCCTATTTGCTTAGAGTTTCCAGATGAGGAACTAATGTCCGTCAATCAGCCCGATTCGATGTGGATGTTACATTTTGATGGAGCTTTGAATTCAAAAGGGAAGGGGATTGGTATTGTTCTTCTATCACCGGAGGGTATCACTATTCCACTCGCCTCTCAACTTGCATTTTCAGTTACAAATAATATAGCTGAGTATGAGGCTCTTCTGGCCGGACTGGAGGCCGCTCACCAATTCGGTGTTACCAAATTACGGATTGTAGGTGATAGTCAGCTTATTCTTCGCCAGGTGCTCACCAAGTGTCGCACGCTCAATCCTAAACTCAAACCCTATCAAGAACTAACTTCTGCTTATGCCAAGCTTTTCACCAAATTAATCTTTGTCCATGTTCCTCGCGATCAGAATATTCTGGCCGATGCTCTTGCTTCTCTTACTTCTTCTTTGGTTTTCCTCCCCGAAAGGGATTTCCATTCTGTTATTGTTCACAAGCGTCTCACTCCCGCTATCAAGGATCCAGCTTTCCTTAGTATTAAGGAGGAGGTGCTTAAGAAGGTTAAGCAAGGTGAAATCATTGAGAATAAGGAGACCATGTTGATGGATTTAGAGGAAGAATTGGACGATGAAGAGAAGCTGTGGTATTATGAAATTGCTAAGTATTGCCAGGATCAATCCTATCCTGAGGAGGCCACGGTTGAAGAGAAGAAAGCCATTAGAAGAGATGCTCAGCGATACACTCTAGTTCGAGGTGTGCTTTATAGAAGAGGTCTCACCGGAGTTTTATTAAGGTGCCTGGATGATGACGAATCTTGGAAGGTTGTGAAAGAGGCGCATTCGGGAGTATGTGGTGGTCATGTGAATAGCCAGATGTTAGCTAAGAAAATCCTTAGGCTAGGCTTCTATTGGCCCACTCTAGAAGAGGATTGCTCCATCTATGTTCGAAGGTGTGTTAAGTGTCAACTGCACGCCGACAAAATCCATTCTCCTGCTTCTTCACTCCATCCTATGTCTTCCCCATGGCCTTTCTCTATGTGGGCTTTTGATATCATTGGACCTCTTGGTGATTCAAACCTCCTCACAAAATTGAAATCATTTATACTCATGGCCACGGAGTACTTCACCAAGTGGGCGGAAGCAGAAGCTTATGTGGAGATTAAAGCGTCAACCGTCTGCAAGTTTATAATGAAGAATATCATTGCAAGGTTCGGCATCCCGAGTACCATCATCACCGACAATGGACTGCAATTCATCTCTCAGGAACTTTAATTAGGACCTCTGCAACAGGTACATCATTGCATTGCATCATTCATCTCCTTACTATCCATAGGGCAATGGCCAAGCAGAGGCAACTAATAAAATGTTGATTAAAATTATCAAGAAAACGTGTGAGGCTAATAAATTTGCGGATTGGCCAGAAAAGCTGGTTGAAGCTCTATGGGCCTACCGAACATCCATTCGGACTCCTATTGGGTAAACCCCTTTCGCCCTCACTTATGGAATGGAGGCGGTAGTCCCTTATGAGATTCTTATCCCTTCTCTACGAGTATAATTGGACAAGGAGCTCCCCATTGATGAGCGTCGTGAATCTCTCCTTACTCAATTCAAACTCTTAGATGAGAAGCGTTTAGCCGCCGCCGAGCATGCATGAGTATATCAAAATAGGCTTTCACGTTTTTACCAAAAGAAAGTAATTGAGAGAAAATTTAAAATTGATGAGATGGTGATTAAGCGAATTTTTGTAAAACCCGGTGCACCCCGTTTAAAGCTCCAACCGAACTGAGAAGGGCCGTATGTAATAAAAGATGTTTACCCTGGCAATGCTTACAAACTAATTAACGTTGAAGGGGAAGAGCTGGCTCACCCTTGGAATGGTCTTTACTTGAAGAAGTACTACCCCTAAGTCTTTGAAAAGAAAAATTTTGAAAAAAAAAAGAGGAGAAAAAAGAAAAAAAGGATGAAAAATTACATGCTGGCATAGTGCATAGGCCGTAAGCCCGAAAGATCAAAAATCCTTAATTCATTCTTCAGTCTTGATGGTTTAACCTTGGGGTCAATTCCCACACACACTACACGCTTTACTCGTAAACTCAAACGGTCTAAAATTCGAGGAAAGTCAGACCCAAACTAAGAGTGTAAAAATTTTACCTATTCTCTTCTCTTCGGCTCACGAGAGGGAGTACGAGTCAAGGAATACTAACCAAACCTGCCCGCCGCCCTAGTAGGTGGAAGTCAGGGCCCAAAAGGGAACAAAATGCCTAAAGCCCAAGTACAATTAGGTCTTTATCTATTTGAGAAATTTGAAAAAAAAAGGGGAAAGAAAGTTATAAAATAAAAGAAAAGCATGTGAAGAGGGCAAAGTCCCCGCAGGAAAAACCCTGATCATAAGCATGCGTAAATAAGGGCGAAAAGAGCAACAAAATTTCCCTAAGCTGAAGACCGAACCCCAACAGGCATTAGGGTAGGGAAGGAAAGATTCCCGAATCTCGATAACCCCTCGTGAGCTTCCTCAACTTATCTTTCACTTCTCCCTCCATGGTAGGTTGTAAGCTCAAAGGATGGCAAAGACCTACTAAGAAGGATGGGCCGCGAGAGAATATGAGTAAAAGCATAAGTCAATAAGAATGTTGACCCTTTGTTAAGTCATTTAAGAAAGATTAATGAATTTAAGATGGTGATTATGTAAGGCTCAAGACCCTCTGTGCTATGCTCAGCCTCATAAAAAAGATAAAAAAGGATAAAAAGAAAAAGAACGAAAAAAATATATATGATTCAATTAACACCTTCCCATTTAGGCGTCATTTACATAATTAACGACAGTGTCTACGTCGTCATTTTCAAATAAAGAAAAAAAATAAAAAATGGTTTTTCAATTCACGCCTGCTTAGGGGGCATCACTTAATAAATTCACGGCTTTGTCAATGTCGTCATTTTAATAAAAATTCAAAAAAAATAATTTTTTAATCAACGCCTGTGTGCGAGGGCGTCATTTTCAAAACGAAAAAAAAATGAAAAAAAGAAGAAGAAAATGAAAAAGAACAAAAAATTAAGCCTGCTACTTTCCATCTCATATGCTTGATTGCATTCTTGTGTGGACATCTTTTATTTTAAGTTGGCATCTGCTTGCTTGCATGTTACATTTTCTTATATATATTTTGTTATCCGCATGTATTAATTAGAGGCTTGACCCCTTGACCCGTCAACAAGGTCAAAGAAGAGACAATTGAGCAAGGGGCCAAGCCGAACAAGTGGATTAATCTGTTTGTTTAAGTGTGAACTACAGGGCAAGAACGAACGAGAACGAAGAAGGGCAAAAGGGCAGAAAGTGAAAGCAAAGGCAGGTACACAAGTGCTCAAGGCTCAGGTAACTCAACAAAAATCTCATGTATATATATCAATGAATATCTAAGTACAAGTGTGAAGGTGGAGGAGTACAAGTAAGTCTCTCTCTCAGCTCTCACCTCCACCCTCCTCTCTCCTACTCTCTACCTCACCATCGTCGTCCCGACGAGGCGCCCGTGGAGGGGGCATGGACCCCCGGGAAGTAGTTGGAGCTCGAGCCTGCTCCTCTGCCTCGCTCCTCTACTGGAGAGAGGAACCTGCCACGAAAGTAGAACTGGTAAACGTGTACCTCATAGCACGCGCCCGCTCCCGGCCTCGCTGGAGGCACTCCTCTGTCGCCCGTAGCCGCTCCTGTGTGACGGCTAGCTGTGCTCTCAGCTCCGTGAGCTCCTGCTCACGCGCTGCCTGCTCCTCCTTCCGCTCCTCTTTCTCTCGAGATCGCTCCGCCGTGCGCTCATCTCGCTCTAGGGCACGCTCCCTACGCTCCATGTCGAGGGCGACCCTCAGCTCTGCCACGTCCTGAGGTAGCTCCTCTCGCCGCCTCAAGGCCCCGTCGAGTTCCGTGACTCGCTGCTCGCGGATGGCCAGCTCCGTCCCGACTAGTGCAGCCTGGGTAAGAACCGCCTATAACTCTGAGGTCTGCAATCAATTAAACAAATCATCAGTTTTACATTTTAAATTCAATTTCGTAAACAACTGAAATAAAATCTTTGTTGACTTACCCGTGTGGCCATCGCGCGCTGTCCTGCCTCAATACATGTAAGTGAGGCTCGGAGCTCCTCAGTCTGTAAGAACGAATTTTTATAAACACACATAATGATATAATCAAAGCCATGAGTTTGAGTTCAAGCTTACCCATGTGGCGAGGTCGCGCTCCGCTGCCTCGGCCCGTGCCACTGCTCCAGCAAGTAATCCCTCCAAGGAATCCACCACGATGCTCGGGTCTCTCGAGCTGGAAGCCCCACCTGCGCCTCTCATTGCTGCTCCCTACTGGGCACACTGCATTCATTGAGATTGTCAGTGACTAATCATTAATAATTCAGGAATTCATTTGCATATAGATAATTTAAACACTCACCAGGGTCTGTAAGTCTGCCCGTGTGGCGGCCAGCTGGGCCTCTAGGCTGTGGAGGTGAACCTGCAAGTCCATCGCTGCTATGTCCCGTGCATCCTACATTCATCACACATATCAGTCGCATAATAAGCATATAACTTTGCATAAAAGAAAAAAAGAAAGTGCATGCATACGTACCCCTAGGACCCTCATCTGCGGTCGACTGGCGTAAACCTCCCAGTAGCGTCGGAGGTACTCGAAGCTGTCGGCTACCTGGGAAGTGACCCATGTCCCGCCGCGCTGCCAGTTAGCGTACTGGTCAGGGTACCGGACTCTCCAGTCTGTCACCTTCGTGCGACCGTGGGTCTTCTTGCCTATCCCTCTGGGCTCTCCTACCTCGACCCACTCCGGGTGTAGGTCGAGGATCCTCATAACTAGCCTAAGCCGTAACGGCTCAATTTCGTTCAGGCAATGAACCCAAAGCTCATGCCCAAAGCGAGGTCGGCCCGCTACGACCCAGGGCTGGCCCTCGTCGGTCATGCCCTCATAGGGTCTCCATACCACCTGCATTCACAAACATGCATCACATCATGTCATATTAGTCATCAGATTTCATAAAGTAGGAATTGCATCATATTTAACATGCGTACCAATGAAGAGGGGTAGTCGCGAAACTCCTGTCGTAAAACTCGCAGCTCGTAGGCCAGTGGCACTCCTGTCACGACTGGTAGCCAGCGTCGCGCCAGTGGGAATGCTCCCTCATCTCCAGGTCGAAGGTCGACACGCCCCATCAGCATGTATTGGTGACTCCACACCTGCATCCATCCATTGCATTAGTAAAGCATTCACATGCATTAAAAGAGAAAAAGAAAAGAAAAAATACATACCTGAAGAAAAGGTGAGAAGCCACTGACAGTCGTCTCTCGACCCGTCCCCATAGACAGGTCGGCCATCAGGTGCGCTAGAAGAGCGGCTCCCCAAACGTATCTGCCGACGCTGTCCAAGTCCTCGAGGATCCCCAAGAATCGACAGTTGATGATGTCGCCCTTCGTGCCGAGTAGTAGCCTCCCGAGCATCAGGAATAGGAACCTCCTCAAATCTCGATATGCTCCCTCTCTCTAAGTCGGGTCCTGGCAGTAGGCGGCCGTAGCTCTCCCAATCAGCCTCTACAAGAACTGCTCCAGAGATTCCCTCGATTTCTATCTCGAATCCCTCAATCCCATAGCTATGGTAAGGTCGGTGCGGTAGATGGTCCTACAGTCACTAGGCGTCCCTGCTATCGTCTCTAACCCTAGCAGTCTCTGTGCCAACTCGCTATAGTCGGGTAGGGTAATCCCGCTCACGGCCTCCCCGTCTACCCTCAGCCCAGTGATCCTAGCAACATCCTCTAGACAAGGAACCATGTGACCCCACGGTATCAAGAATGCCCGACTAGCCCTATCCCATCTCTCTTTAAGAACCTGGATCAAGGGTAGGTCGGGTCTCACAGGCTCTATGCTAAGGAACGGTCTGAACCCCATGGCATCTACCCTATCCCTCTGGAAATCTGGAAGCCCGTAATAAGCAGACCGAACCTGGACCCAGGAGATCCTAGTCCTCATCAAACCCTGCCGACAAAAGAACAATTTGATATGAGTTTCATGGATATTCATTTGTTGTTGGTTCTCTGTCTGAATTGACGACCTATCTTCGGTCGTTACTTATTTAATTGACGCCCCTGTGGGGGGCGCTATTTCAGAATGTGTCTTTGGTGATTTGATGAATAATTTGAATTGACAACCAATCCTGGGTCGTTGTTTGTTTGAGTGATGCCCCTGTGGGGGACGCTATTTTGAAGATTATTTTCTGTCCCGTTGTATGTTGAATTAGCGCCCCGGTGGGAGGCATTGTTTTCTACGGTGATTTGAAATAAACAGTGCACGAAATAGAAATAAAAATAGAAAGATATATCGAAAATTAAAAATGGCATGAAAATAGCAACGAATGTTGATTAAACATGATAATTTCAAAATAACGACATGCTGTAGGGCGTGGTTTCATGAATTAATTATTTTCAGAAAAAATAAAAAAAAACATGGTGAATTGACGACCCAAGGTGGGACGTTGTTTGAATTGACGGCACCACTGGGGGCGTCATTTCACTGATTTGCTGGTTTGGCATTCTCCCTTCACCGAGGGCTATGGAAATTTGATAAAAGTAAAAAAAAAATTGAAAAAAATGCTGGGGTAGGGGTACCTACCTTGCTTCGTTCTGGCGTTAGCAAACCCCCACGGAGGGGTTGTCGTGGTTGTCGGGGCTGACGGGGTGGACGTGGTTGACGGACATGGCGAGGTCGAGGGGCCGCCGCCGCCGGTGGTTCATCCTCTTCTTCTTCTCCTTCCTCTTCATCTTCTTCCTCCTCATCGTCATCTTCCCCTTCATCATCTTCTTCATCTTCGCCTTCGTCTTCATCTCCACCGTCTTCATAGTTTCCACCTCCTTCATTTCGTTCTTCGGCTACTCCGCCTTGCTCCGCCGCCAGAGCTTCTTCGGCCGGTGAAGCACCCTCGGCCGCCGCGGGAGGAGCCTCCTCCTCCACGGTGTGTGCGTCGTCGCCAAGGTCAACCACCTCGGGGGCAGAGACTCTCCAGCGATTGCCAGGACCCGCCATGGGTTCGAGAGAGATAGAATGGAAAAGGGAAATGAGATAGGGGAGATGGGGGCTCGGTTACGGTTTGTAGCAGAGAGAAAAGAGGAAGAAGAGGGAAAGCAAATGAAGGAAGGAGAAGAGAAGAGGGAAATAGGGTTTAACGTTCGAAAATAATTGACGTCCTAATTACTATCGGCACTCGTGTAATTGATGATTTTGATCAAGGCGTGGTTTCATGATATGACGACATGGTTTCGATCGTTATTTAACTTTGCATGGGAACTTGCACCGTCGTCAGGCGCATTAATAGGAATTTGATTGATGTGATTGAAAGTCATGATTACGATTTAGAATTGACGTCACTAGAGGAGGCGTTAGTTCGTTAAGGAACGACGTTGGTCAAGGCGTTGTTTGTAAAAAATTGAAAGGAATATTTTAAAAAAGAATTTAAAATTTTAAGCAATAAACCCCTTAATCTGGGGTGCTAATTAATCAACGCCATTTTGAGTAGGCGTCAATTGAGGTTTTATTTATGTTTAAGGTAATTGATTAATAGAGATTGACGACATTGATAAGGGCGCTGTTTAAGGAATTGACGCCATGCTTGGAGGCGCTTATTAGTACAGAAAACCTGAAGCTCAGTTTTATCAGACAGAATCACATTGAATTGGAAGACAAGATCATATAACATGTTGTTTTGGCTCAAATAAGGAAAGATTCTTTTATTTCATCAAAGAAAATCATTGTTACATTCAATGAGCCACCATGGGCCTTAGCTTCCTAAGTGTTATTACATAATATTTGCATTTGTCTTCTTCCTCTTCAACATGTGTGTTGGACCTATGAAGTAGTCCAACCTTCCATTGAGCCATGATTGTCTTGAGTTCTTCTTGATCTCCACTTGAGCCTAGTTCCCTTCTCTTGAGTGGTGGAAGGTGAGAAGCTTCTTCAAAAGTGTGTCGAGGTAGACCAAGTTGTGGGAGGCACCGGTGAGCGTTGTAGAGGACGAAGTCAGTTCCGCCAATTAGTCATAGCTCGATGTCGGAGGAGAGTCTCCAGTGAAGCTCTTGGGTCTTGAGGAACCCCGGTGTGCAAGTGAAGCCATCCTTTGGCATGGTCTTGAAGTAGTTCCTCCAATCAACCCTCTTCTTGAGCTTTGGCACCCGATTAGTCACCCTCTCACATAGGCCAAGAGAATCCGTCATATACCGGAGAGGGCTCTTAGAAAAGATTTTTGAGGCCGATTGGGTTTCTTGGCATGGATCAAACTTTAGGTGGAGGTCCACCCAACAAGAGAGAAGTAGCATTGACCCATAGAGAGGCCGTCCCAAGGAAGCCGAAGTGAGTCCATTGTAGAGGTTGGCTAGCACCGCTGGACCTATCCTTTTTCCTTCCCAAATGCTAGCTATGGCACTCAAGTGGCATTCCTCTAGGTGGTCTTCCATTGAAGGGAAGAGTAGAGCTCCTACCATGCATATAACAAAGCCTTTCATTACTCTCTCCAATAAATCCTCATCCTCTTGGGCTTTATCCATATTCTTGTATACCCATGAGGCTAGCTTTAAAAGGTTGATTCCTTTATGGGCTTTGATTTGGTTCACTAGATTTGGGCTTTGTATGAGGCTAGTAAGCATATCATGAGCACTCATTGGTCTAGTCATACTAGCCATCTTTGTCTCATCTCCTTGTTTCATCTTTCTTAACCCAAGGAACATCTCTACTTCTTCTAGGAGAATAGTGGCTTCAAAGGTGGGAAAGAGGAAAGTATGGGTGTTTGGATGCCATAATTCTATAAGTGCTCCTATGGAGGCCCAATATAGGTGGATATCATCATAGTGGGTAGCATGGATTACAAGACCAAGTAAGTGCCATCTACTAAGAAAAGACCTCATATCTAAAGAGAGTTTAGAGAGGAGTAAGGGGAGCCACTTGATTTTCAAGAACCTCCTTGGACCTGGTATATTTGGATGATCCTGAAAAAGCATGAAAAAGAGAAGAAGAGAAGAGAATGCAATCAGAATTTTAAAGAGAAAAGGAAGAATGAAATAAAAAGCTTTAAAATCAAACTTACCTGGCCCTTAGCTATCCTCCCGCTAATGCGGCTTGCAACTTCAGATATCATAGGAAAGCTCATCCTAGGCTTCTTTGAAGGGTTCTGTAACATCCTGTCCATCTTTTCTTTTGAAAACAAGTGGATGTTTCTGCTATTCTTCTCTTGCTGATCTTCGGTTCTCTGCGTGCTCTCAGTCGCCTTGATATATTTAGCAGACGAACATGTTGCCTTTTATAACATTTGAAACGCTAACAGTCGTTTAGAAGAATCACAGTTTGAGATTGAGGAGGATCAAATCGCTGGAGATTTGTTTTCGAGTAGGGAACGGGACGGTGGTGTTTATAGTTAATTGATGACATATGTCCTGGTGTCATTTCATTAATTAGCGACATTGTAGGTGTCGTCATTTATCCAGCACCTTGCGTACGGGCGTCATTTTTCAGTCCGATTCCAAATCAAACAGCAAAACTAATTAACGACATCATAAGTGTCGTCATTTATGCTTATAACGCCTCTATGAAGAGTCGCCACTTCTTGAGCTTACACTTTTGAATTAATTTACAGCATTATGATTATTCATGAACTTAAGTGATGTTATATCTTGATGAAATTACTTGTGTCATGCACTTATGATCATATTCTGAGCTAACGATCTTTTATGAGCTAATGATTTTTTAGCACAGAAAGCACAGTCCATGCAGGTCTTGAAATGATTGGATTTACTCCACTAGTAATATCATTCCATCCCTTGTATCTTTCATGTATGCATTTTTACTATATGGTACTCTACGCTGTTATAGCATGTCAAGGACCTTGTGGTTCTGATGAACCTGAAATTTGAGTTCCCCTTCATCAACAATTGTGATAATTCCAGGGGGAGTCTTGATCACACGGATAGGCCGTTAAGTCATCTAAGGTTTGGGACGATGGTTCCACTTTCTGAGTTGATGCGTGGGCAAACGGGCTTCGGTTTAGTGTTAGCTCAGAGATCTGGATTCCTGACCAAGTCTGGATGGTTTAACAACATTATTCTTGATTATGTTCTATTTTAGTTTGTTTTAATTTTTCTTGTGGCCCAGCATGCATCATGTAGGACTTTGAGTTTAATGATGAAAATCCTCATATTGTGCCAATAATGAGGGCTGCTTGCTCTTAACCGAGTTGACATGAGATATTCCATTCAAAATCAAGTACTATATTCTCCTTGAAGCCGCTCAGACTGGTTCCTTGAAAGCATTCATTCGCTAGGTCTTTTTCATTTTATTTTTTTGCAAACCCACATTGGTTGTAGCACGTCCACATTGCCTGGTAACCGCTCTCCAATGGTGTCTTTTCTTCCGTGCCCTCGTGCATATTTCGTTTATTAGATTAGTTCCTTCATCCAACTGATCATTGCTTTCTCGTAATCATCTGAAGTTGTTTCATTTAGAATCCTAGAAAGGTTTCCAACGCTTAGTGTCGGAGGCGTGTCACATCACACCTTGGCATCTGCTTATCTGTTCGTTCCTACTTCATTCCGCTTGTTGCACTTTCGCTTCATTCCGTCTCACTCCCTTGCAAAGCAGACGCCAAGGCGGGGCAGCTGTAGACACGCCAAAATCGATGCTATGTTGATTAAATCTCATGTCACCACGTGACGCCCCAAAGTGGACTTTAATATTGACTTAATATAAAGTTTTTCTAATCATTTGGTAGTTTTTCCATGATAATTCTAATTCTCCATAACAATTGTAATTAACGCCTGGAGGAAGGGCATCATTTAACTGACGACCTGATGGGGGTCATGATTTCACAAATAAATGATTGTTCAAATAGGCGTTGTTTCCTGGATTTTATGAATCCTAAAGAAAATAAAATTCAAAGAATTGACGCCCGTCTTTGGGGCGTTGATTATTTAACGCCCATTCAAACAGGCATCATTTGTCAATTTTAAATTAGGAAAGTCCTTTATTTCCATAAATAAATCCAAGAATTAACGACTGTGTGGATGTCGTCATTTCAATTAACGCCCCTCGTCAGGTCGTCATTTTCACTTCTGTCTCCGTTTCGCCTGCTACCTTCCAGTAGTGATCATTTCCCCATTTTACACCTTGTGTTCGATTGGGAAGAGGGATTCTTGCTAGAGGATTGATTATCTTGTTTTAATCCTATTGATGCAAGGATTTTTGGGACTATAAAAACCCCTTGAATCTCACGCGCGCGAGAGAAGAAGAACAACAACAAAAGGAGAGCTAACCAGGGAATTAAGAACACCGTGAGACGAGTGTTTGTTCTTATTACAATTTCTTCTTCCACGAGGTGTTGTTCCTCTCACCGGCGTGATCTTCCTCCACGAGCGAGCCTCCTCCAGGAGGTTTCTTCTTCATATTGTTGTGCAGCCGCTGCGGCTCTTTGTTGCATTGCCCTCTACTGTTACACACACAGCAGCAGGGTGTCTTTCAAACCTCTTAGTTGTTGTTGTTCATATCAGCATCACCACGCATCCTTCTTCTAGCTCTCTGCTAGAGTTATCACCATATTACGTTTATTGTTGTTTACTTTGTATATTCATCCATACTATCCATACCTTGTTACTCCTCTTAAGGGGTTTAACCTAAAACACACAAGGTGTGTTCATGCTTAATTTGATTGATTTCTATACTTTTAGACCATTGATACTACACACTTGGCTAATCAATATATTTGTTTATTTTGTGTGTTTTCTTGCAAGGGTAATCAAGCTATAAACCCCCTTCATCGGTCGGCCGGTAGAAGGAGGAAGGAAGAACTTGCAATCTCACCTGCTTCATACAAGGTACATGCGATCATCTTTGTATTTTTGAGGTAACCCCTCTGGCGATCACCCTCCATAGAGCATCTCATGCTCATCCTCTTTTCTTTCATGTCCCACTCATTTTAGCATATTATCCATATTATCATTTTTATTTTTAAAATCTTTTTTCTTCTCTCTTTAAAATGTCTATGTGACACGTTCACAACGTGCAGTATGCAAGATGACAAAATTATATGCAAATGCTCAATTTTTGAATTTTGTTCAAAGTATATGACCAAACTATGCACAAGTTGTATGATTAACCTAAGCTATATACAAGTGTCTCGCTGAAAAGTACATTATTCTTCCCTTTTTGTCATCAACAAAAACCGATTGACAATGGGGTTATTTAAGCTATTATGGACAGTATGATCAAAAGATGCATCAATATGAAATGATGTATGGTATGAACAAAAATGATCAAGCAATCAAGCACTCAAGCACGTATAATAAGATATTGACTCAAGCAAGTCCCTTCGGGACAGGTGTACGGATAATGCAATTGATTGTTGAACATGATGAACATATGCAATACTGAGAAGGTCGTGCTTACATAAATAAGGTACTGCATTAACCATGAAAGACGACTGATTCATAAAGAACATTCACACAATCAAACCCAAAGTGTATAAGTGAAGATTGAGCAATGAATTCCAAGCAATATGGATTTTCAGATTTTCCAAGGAACACTCGAAAGAACTTCTCATCCATACACTTCCATACACGATGCTCAAGTATTGATAGCTATGTATTACCCCAATTTTTTTTAAAATACTAAAGATGTGACTAACCTTTTGACGTGAGTTGTACGTTTTGTCTCAGAGGCATTTCCCGATTACTCAGTTTCGTCACGCATTTTAAATGTGTGTTGTCACTTTTCGACGTGAGTTGCATCCTTTATCTCAGGGACACTTCCCGGCTACTCGGTTGCAAATCACACTTATTCTAATGTGGATTTATTTCTTCTTTCGACGCGAGTCTCCTCCTTTATTTTAGGGGGGATTCCCGGCTACTCGGATTCACATTCCACTTATCTGACCTTTTGATGGGGTAAACAGCTCTTTCCTCATGAGATATGTGATTTTTATGTAGAGAATCAATAGCTCTTGAAGTGTTGAGTAGAATAACTGTAATCCTTATTAAATTAAATCATTTATCTCAAAAAGGTGTAAAGTGTGTGGGTAGTTGTATTGAATGTAAAATATGAATTAGCCACATCACAGTTATGTCTCCCCCTAAGTGTATGCACAATAATAAGAAGAACCTCCCCATTAATATATGCCATGTAACAAACATGTCTAAATCAATGTAATTTCATTTAGCATGGTAAAAGGTCTTAGAAAGATATCAAGAAGTGGTTCTATAAAGTATATACATGCAATCAAGTAGGGATCTTTTAATGTTTTCAAGCAAATTGATTATCGGTACTTGGCGGAGAACGTAGGTCTGAAGACCACCATCACGCATGAGGAAAGCTTCCAGTTGTACATAATCCAACCTTCCACTATCGCCATTTGATATACCGAATAATCATGGCATTCAAGCACACAAGTACGAAGAGTATATGCAAATATATGCATGTAAATGGAAAATGATTGAAGTCTATCCTTATTTACAATTATGTAAAGATGTGTATGATATGTGCAATGTGTATCATGCAACTAAGTATGTGTTCTATGTATGCAAAAATGAACTATTATTTGCAGGATGTGAGTAAAAGTATGAAAGACTTTATGCACAGACCAAAGCATTCAAAATTAAATTATTATTATTTGTAAAACGAAAGAAAAGGTGTGTATGAAAAACTATATATGTGCAATGTTAAGTATTCAGAGCTAAAATTATTCACAAGATATGTAAGAAAAAGTGTTCAAGTCATCTAAATATTTTTCTCCAAACTCAAATTTCACTTTTTTAGATTTTTCAAAATGAACCTAAACAAAATGACTTTCAAGACCAAACCATTTTTCTTTCTCACCTTGAGAGTCCTTTATTTATTAATATTCCTTGGCCTCAAGGCCCCCTGTAAAATAGATTCTCATTTTGGACATTTGGGTACCCAAGCTATCTTGGGTCCCGAGGGGTTAGTGTTGACACGAACAGATGGATTCTTGTATCTCCTAGCAAATCAATCATCATCAGTTCTCATTGTAGAATAATCATCCATAGAATGGCCATTCTCACCACAATAAAAACAACAAGAGAATTTTCTTTTCATGGACCATTTTTAATTGAAAGGTAATTATTCATCATATGTCCAATTTCACCACAATGAAAATAACATGAAGAGTTTCTTTTAATGGATAACTCATTATCTCTTTTCTTGGTAAAACAATTTTCAATGATATGTCCATGCAATCCACAGTAATGACAAGAAAGACTCTTTTTGACAGATTGATTATCATCATCTTTCTTTGTGAAGCAGTTTTCAATGACATGACCATGTAAACCACAGTAGAAGTAATGAACAAAATTTTCTTCATAGGTTTTTCATGATTTTTAGAATCATCAACAATTTTCATTCTCGACTTCAATGCCTCATTATCATCGAATTTCATCAAGAAACAATCATACATGTCATGACCAAATTTGTCACAATAAAAACATGAACCATTCCTTCTTTTCCTTGTTACATGATCATATTTAATTGATGGAAATTCTTCAAGCACACGAGAACAATTAACAGCCTTTTTATGTTTTTGATTTCCTTTATCACACATGGACAAGGACTCATTCAAACTCTTGATTTCCTTTTCCAATGTTGAGATGTGTATTTCAAGATCAGCAATCTCTTTTTCGCATGAAGTAACTTTTTCATTCAGCATGACATTGATAGTTTTGTGACTTTCACTTTCTTGCAACAATACATATATGTACTCTATCAGATTCATCAACAGGCATGTATTTTCCCTTTTCAAGTGCAAGTAATTTTTCAGACATGGTTGAGTTTAAATGCTTCAACTCTTCATTTTCCTTAACAAGTTTATCATTCATAATCAGTTCTCTGCACAAATCATGATCAATAGAATTCAATTCTATTTTGTTTCTTAACTCACTTTCAATTTTCTCCATTTGAATGATTTTATTCTTAAGAGCAGAATTTTCATTTCTTAGATTTAAAATTATTTCTTCATTAGCATCATCCTGTCGAATTAAGACTTCATTCACTATTTCAAGTTCGAAACACTTAGCACATGGTGAGTTAACATGTGAAGACTCATCAAGCTTCTTTTTCAATTTTTTATTTTTAGATTTCACCATTTTATATCTGCCAAACAATTCATCATAAGCTTTCATCAACTCATCATAACTAAGCTCATCTTCTTCATCAGAGTTAGAATTTACCTCAGAACTTTCCTTGCTTTGTCTATCACTGTTGCTTGCCACGAGACACTCAATGTCATCTTTCCTTTTCTGGGTTTTGTTTAGCCCATCCCAAATTTCTTTGGCTGACCTACAAGATGAAACAAATGGAAATTGATTAGTGTCCAAGGCAGCCTTAAGAGCATTCAAAACAAACAAGTTATCAGAATTTATTCTCTTATGTTCATCAGTCCATCTTAACTCATTTTTGGGAAAAACGTGAAGACCATGAGTGATTAATCTCATAAGCTTCAGATCAATACTACAAATCCAAATACTAAATTTACCAAGCCATGATATATAATCAAAACCATCGAAGATAGGAACAGAATTTACATCAGCCATCATAAAGTGATCTCTACTCCTAGACCGCAAGGTCCGCTAAAAAATTAGAGAATGTGCTCCGATACCAATTGTTGGCCCAGACTAGATGGCGGACAAGAAGGGGGGTTGAATTGTCCCCCAGCAGAGGTGGCCGATTTTAAAAACTTTCTAAACTAAACACAACGGAATTAAAATTAACTACGTTAATTAGCCTAAATTGACGTGAGATTAAAATGTTCTCTCAAACTTTCCGATCTCACTCGAATAATCTATGTAATGAATGATAGAACCTACGCCAAACACGGATAGCAGAAGAAGCAATGTGAGATGGTGCAGTGAATAAAAACCAATATAATTGACCTGTGAATGGAGATAGAGAAATTGGACAATCACACAGGCATCCACAAGGAACACAGAGATTTTTAGGTGGTTCGGGACCACGACGGGCTCCCTACGTCCACCCCTCACCGAACCCCAGTGAGGCTTCACTACATGCTACGAACCGTAGCAGAACGGGGACGAACCCCAACACCGCACACGCTGCTTCCGCAGCAATGCACAACCACGGGGCCTAGCCCCAAGCCGCTGCCACCGCAGCACACACACACACAGTCGGGGAACACACCCCGGACACAAAACCCACACAGAGACACAGCTCCGTCTACACACAAACTCGGGGAACCTTGCCCTGTAGTAAAACCAAACACTCGGAGATGCAGCTCCACCCACAAACGATAATATGTCAAGTTCGATGAAAAGAAAGGATATATAATAAATGCCCACAATATGATTCTATGTTCAAATAAAAGATTAGAGATGAGAGAAGAAGGATTCCCCCTCAATTCGCAGTGAAACCCGTCCTCTAGAGTGGTAGGGTGCGCTAGAGATCGTTGCTTGGAGTAGAAGTCGACCAATCTCCTTGGAGACACCCTGTAACACCCTGAGATCTGATTCCCAAATTTTGGGGGTATGTATTTTTTTTTGTCGGACCCCGAAGCAAATTACTTCGTACGTATCGCGAAAGCAGCAATGTAGATAAACGTACATGCATTCACATGAGAGAGAGAAACCATAGGTTACAGAAATGTAGGTAAACATCTCAACCATTCATAGTCTCCAAAGGAGTACAAGTTCATAGTTCCAGATTACACATGAGCCCGCATGGGCTTGCCACTCCACAACCCTACACAAAATAGAAATATTCGACCATAGCATACCCAGACGAACAGTGGCTAACTCTACTCTTCAGTTGTTGCCTCCTCCCCAATCTCTTTCTCTATGTCCCCTGAAAACGTGTGTCACAAGGGGTGAGTGTGACGCTCAGTAGGCAACCCAGTCAAACCGGGGTTAACTTTGCATCTATATAATGCATTATATATAGAGTTTCAGATGTTAACACTAGCTTAGTACATTTCATCATCAGTTCTTAAGATAACTCATGTAAGGAAAACGTAGATTCTTTGACTAATGTATAAGGTACCCAAGCATGCAGCAAGAACCCAGTGATTAAGCAGTTAAACATTATCACATTTCCATGAGTGTTCATATTTTTGCCATGTAGGGAACCGGACAGCTGTCACAAACACCAGAGGTCCACACACACAAACAAACGAACGAAAGAGTACTACGCAGACCCGAGAGCGAACTCCCACCTACATTCTTGTGGCCCAGTGGCATTACGTATCGCCGTCCCACAAAGGCCGCCCCACAATGGGACCGAAGACTGAATCAATAGGATTTTGAACCAGGGTGTTACGTATCGCCGTCCCCTGGGATCTTTTACTTCCACGGCATTACGTATCGCCATCCCGCAGAAGGGACCGAAGTCCAACCTCACATAATGCTGCTGTTTTCCCTTCATGGCATACACATTCTTATTTATCTTTTAGTGACTAGCATGACATTTATCATAATAGACATGTTTTCATTGATCAAGGGGGCCAAACAAGCTCACAGTCATGCTCCTCATAATTTAAACATGCTCACAGATATGCTTTTAAATAGTTTAAGAGGGCTAAACATACTTGCAGTCATTTCAGGTTAGTACAGGTTTATCCTTTCTAGGCTACACATGCACAGAAAATGATTTATATCTGTAAGTACAGAATTTCTGTGGGCATAAAATTTTTACTGTGTGTTGCTAACTTATCCTTTTGCCATTTTCTAATTTCTCAGATTTTTATGAATTAATATGCCCCCTCAAAATTCTCATTTTCTCAGTTTCTGGAAATTGGGCAGACCCACAGGTGCACCGGCCTTGCTCATAGTCGGCGCCAGCCTGCACCGACCTCACTCACACCAACACCGACCTTGCTCGTGGCCAGGGCCAAACTTTCACCGACCTTGCTCGTGGCCAGGGCCAAACTGCCAAACTTGCACCGACCTTGCTTGTGGTCAGGGCCAAACTTGCACCGACCTTGCCCATGGCCAGGGCCAAACTTGCACCGACCTTGCTCGTGGCCAGGGCCGAACTTGCACCGACCTACTATGCACGGACTTTGGTTATGCTAACACAAATATGCACATACCGACTATGCTGAGGCCTCACCGTGACCAACACAAAATGTGCACAGACCTATTATGCTCAGACCTCACCGTGGCTAACACAAAACTTGCACAGACGCGAAACATGCACCGACACAAACATGCACCGACACAAAACATGCATAGACCTTATTCTGCACAGACCTTTACCTACACATGTACCCAATAGTGCACAGACCTTGCAACCAACGCACAGACCCCTTTTACCTACGTATGGATAAAAGTGCACAGACCCTACTTTAACTAAAACCTGCACGGACATTAAACCTACACTGACCCTACCTATACATGGACTAAATGTGCACCGATGCCAACACAAACATGCTCAGTCCCTTACGCATGGACTAAATGTGCACCGATGCTAATACATCATGCACAGATCCCTCCTGGCCTAAACATGCACCATCCTCTCCTTTGGCCTATACTAAACATGCACCGACCTACTACGGGACCTGCTCAGACCTGATGTATGGACTCTAACAAGTATGCTCAGACTTGATTGGCTACCCCATTGGTGCACCGACTAGGGATTTCCTATATATTGGTTCTGACCCTCCAAAGAACTGTGGAAACTCATGAAACACAAAACTGATTTGAAAAACAAACCCCAAAATGGATACGATGGTTGTCCCCACCTGCCCTTAATCCCTCTTTAGAGTGTATGAAAGACATTTGAAATCATTCTAATGCAGCATTGACCCCCAAAGTTTGAGGTTAGGTCCCTACCTTTGAGATGTTAACCGACGATCCGGGGATAATATCCACACCCCAGATCCACCTCAGCTTTACCCTTCGATCTGGGGATGAGATCCACACCCCAGACCCACCAAGACTTCTCTGCAGGTCCACCCCCCTACGTAAAGGCCAAGGTCCCTCACCTCTCTTTATTTCACAAAAGGACCCGTAGGTGGCAGAAAAATGGAAGATGAGTGTTGCTAAAGGATGGCCACCCATGAAACCCCCTCCTTATATAGTTTTTCAGGCCTCCCAAGAGTTCACCCACGTCCCTCGAGGCTCTAACAAGCTCCAAGGTCGCTGGTTTTGAAGAGGAGTTAATGCTAAGCATCCCTTTGGGCTTGAACAGGTGTGACAATTCGACCGCTGATCATAAATGCTACTGTGCGCACATTTCTGTTAGGAATTACATTGGAATGTCTTCATATGAAATGAAGAGGACTACCAGATCTAACTTTCAGTCTTATTTTCATCAAATTTCATTAACCCTACCAGGAGTTATGATTTTTCCATTAATTACGTGTGAATTCGCCCAACAGTCACACCTCTTCATGACAGTTGGCGGAAAAGGGCTCAGAACCATGGGTTCTGGTGCGAATTGGGTCTCTAGCTTAACATAAGAGTTTGGGATAAGGGTCCAAGCTTTCTAATGGACCTAGTTTCATCCCATTTTGATCTCCTTACATTAAGTTACGAATTTTCTAAGGGTTCTTAGATAGTCTATCCAGATTTTTGACCCGTTTGGTTCATGGGTCTTAATTGTGCCCGATTGGGCTACTGCCCAATTGGTGGTCTTTACATTCTCTCCCCCTTAAAATAATTTCATCCTCGAAATTGAAAAAACTTCCTTTCAGGGAAAAATACTTACCGAATATTTGGGGGTATTCCTGGCGTATCTTGTCCTCCGACTCCCAAGTTGCTTCCTCGGAATGAGAATTCTTCCATAAGACTTTCACCAGCCGGATGGTCTTATTCCTCAATACCTGCTCCTTCTGTTCTACGATCTCGATGGGCTGCTCTACATAAGATGAATCTGATTCAACTTTCAAGAGCTCGTATTCTATCACATGCGAGGCATCACAGACATATTCCCTGAGCATGGAGACGTGAAAAACCGGATGCACATGTGCCAGAGCGGGCGGGAGTGCAAGTTGATAAGCCACCTTGCTGACCCTCTGTAGAATCTCAAAAGGCCCAATATACCTGCGACTGAGCTAGCCATTCTTACAAAATCGCATGACTCCCTTGGTAGGAGACACCTTTAGAAATACATTGTCTCCTTCCGCAAATGTCAACTCTCTCTGCCGCTGGTCTGCATAACTTTTCTGACGGCTATGGGCTGTGAGGAGTCACTGCCGGATAGTGGATATCTTCTCTGAGCAATATTACACCAATTGTGGCCCGAATAGCTACTTCTCGCCAGCTTCATACCAACATACCGGTGACCTACATGGACGCCCATAAAGTACCTCATAGGGTGCCATTCTGATGGTGGAGTGGTAACTATTGTTGTATGCAAACTCTATTAGAGGTAAGTGATCATCCCAGTTGCCTCTCCATTCAATACTGCACGGCCTCAGCATATCTTCTAGGGTTTGGATGGTACGCTCAGATTGCCCATCGGTCTAAGGGTGAAAGGCCGAGCTGAGCCGCAACTTTGTCCCCATGGCCTATTGCAAACTCTTCCAGAACCTCGCGGTGAATCGAGGGTCCCGATCAGAAATTATAGACAAGGGTGCACCATGCAACCGAATAATCTTAGCGATGAATAATTTTGCTAAGGATTCAATTGGAGTTTGCTTGTTGATGGGCAGGAAGTGTGCAGTCTTTGTGAACATATCCATAATTACCCAGATTTTGTCGTGCCTTCTCCTAGTCATGGGTAGACCAGACACAAAGTACATGGTGATTTGTTCCCATTTCCATTGTGCCATCTCAATGGTCTGGAGGGGACCACCAGGTCTTTGATGCTCAATTTTTACCTGCTGACATGTGAGACATTTGGACACGAACTCCACAATGTCCCGCTTCATTCCTGGCCACCAGTACGTCCTCTTCATATCTTGGAACATCTTGGTGCTTCCGGGATGGATGGAGAACTTTGACCCATGAGCCTCCCACATCAAGTCCTTCTTCATATTCACATCATCTGGTACACAAATTCTTCCTCGGAATGTGATCAGTCCATCAATTCCCGTTTGGAAGCCCTTATTATTCAATTGTCTCTGCAATGCCATGTCTTGCCTTTGTGCCTCAGCAATTCGATCTAAGTATGTAGGTTTTGCCGATAACTCAGCTACAAGACCGAACTGCTTCCTTTTCTCAGGTCGTGATGCAATCACTCCCTCCATCATATCCCACTCTCGATGTAAACTCAGCGCCATCAACTTTTGGCTGAGAGCATACGCCACCACATTCGCCTTGCCCGGATGGTATTGTAGGGCAAAGTCATAGTCCTTCAATAGCTCGACCCATCTCCTTTGTCTCAAATTGAGTTCCCTTTGGGTGAATATGTACTTGAGACTCTGATGGTCAGTGAAGACCTCAAACCGAACCCCATATAAGTAGTGCCTCCAAATACGCAAAGCGTGGACCACTGTTGCCATTTCCAGGTCATGAGTGGAGTAATTCCTTTCAGGGTCCTTTAGCTATCTTGAGGCATAGGCGATTACCCGGCCATTTTGTATTAGTACGCAATCGAGGCCGATTCTAGAGGCGTCCGTGTAGACAGTGAAGCCATCAACCCCCCGAGGGAGTGCCAATATTGGGGCCGAAGTTAATTTTTCTTTGAGCATCTGAAAGTCATCTTCGCACTCTTTTGACCAGATAAATTTTGATCCTTTCTTGGTCAGCTTGGTCATTGGGGCTGCAATGGTGGAGAAGCCCTTTATGAATCGGCGGTAGTATCTAGCCAGGCCAAGGAAGCTTCTAATTTCCATGACCGTCTTCGGTGCTTCCCACTTTGACACTACTTCCACCTTGCTTGGGTCCACTGCTATACCGTCCCCGGAGATAACATGTCCGAGGAACATAACCCGATCAAGCCAAAATTCGCATTTGCTGAATTTGGCGAAGAACTTGTTCTCCCTGAGGGTCTGAAGAACCACTCTCAAGTGCTGCCGATGTTCCTCCTGACTGGTAGAATATATCAGGATGTCATCAATAAAGACCACGACAAACTGATCTAGATAGGGGCGGAAGATATGGTTCATCTGCTCCATGAACACAGCCGGAGCATTAGTTAACCCGAATGGTACCACTAGGAACTCGTAGTGACCATACCGAGTTCTAAAGGCCGTCTTCGATACATCCTCGGGTTTTATTCTGATCTGGTGATAACCTGTCCTCAGATCAATTTTGGAGAAGACCTTGGCAGATGATAGCTAGTCAAACAACTCTTCAATCCTCGGTAGAGGGTACTTGTTCTTTATTGTGACCTGGTTAAGCTTGCGATAATCAATGCACAGCCGCATGGTCCCATCCTTCTTCCGCACGAACAAGACTGGTGCTCCCCACGGGGACACGTTGGGCCGGATAAAGCCCTTGTCTAGCAACTCTTGCAATTGCTTCCTAAGTTTGGCAAGTTCTGCAGGAGCCATTCGGTATGGAAAAACAGAGATGGGTGCGGTGCCCGATGTTAGCTCAATGGAGAACTCTGTCTCACGAGCTTGTGGTAGTCTTGGCAGTTCCTCGGGAAATACATCAGGAAATTCTCGGACTGCGTCCAAGTCTTCTAGAATCTTGACAGAGCCTTCTTCAAGCACCACACTAGCTAAGAAATAGTCGCACCCTCCGCTGATCAGCTTGGAGGCCCGGATGGCTGAAACTATCATTCTCCCAGACTTGTCCTTAGGGCATTGAAAGAAGAATGTCTCCTTCCCTGGTTCCTGAAAAATCACTCTCTTCCGATGGCAGTCCAAGAGAGCGAAATGTTTGTCTAACCAGTCCATCCCCAAGATGTGGTCAAAATCGGCCATGTCTAGGATGTAGGCTTCCCCCAGCAATCTTCTCCCACATATCTTTACCTCAATAGTAGAGATCACAAGCTTGGTGTGGACTTGTTTCCGGTCGGTGTACTGACTACCATTTCCCCGAAGAATGTGGCTTGGGGTCGGTTCTTCAGTTGATTAGCAAAGTTGGTGGATATGAATGTGTGTGTAGCTCCTGAGTCAAACAAAACCTTTGCATAGACATTATCCATAAGGAGCGTACCTTCAACCACGGTAGGAGTGTTGTCTGCCTCTTCTTGCATTAGTGCATAGACCCGCCCTTTGTACTGGATCTTCTCTTGTAGAGAAAATGGCTTCTATTGGGCCTTCTTGGGGCAGTTCTTCGCGAAGTGTCTGGCCTCGCCGCATTCATAACATTTTCCCTCTACCCTCCAGCATTCTCGTCCCCGATGGTTACGTCCGCACTGGATGCAAAATGGAATACCCAGTTCTTGACACCTTGAAAATGAGCAAGGGCAGAAGCAGAATTGAAAAGAAGATTAGACCAACAGTGAAAGATCAATGACGAAGTTCGTCAACCATCTACCCAGCTGAAGCCTTTCGCCGGCCAAGCTGATGTCCGGTGCCATTGTCAGTCAGACGGCGGCACTGATGAAGCAGTAGTCATCCGACTGATGAGACCTCCTAGCACATTCTAACAAGAAGCCGGAACCGACAAATGAAGATTGTAAAGGCTTTTACAAAGTCAGAACAAAAGAAGAATCATCTCCACAAACTTTACACCCAGCTGAAGTCTTCTCATACTGAAGCTGATGTCCAGTCTTGTCATCGTTCAGGTGACAATGCTGATGAAACCCTAGTCCAATGACTGATGATAGTTCCTTTGGTCCACTTGAGTCCAACAACAAATTCCTGATACAGTTCCGATATGTTTATAGATCTAACAGTTCTAAGTGGAGCTTAAAAGCCCTAAATGGGCCTATGAAATGGGCTTAGGGGTGTGGCATCCAGGCCCCCTCACTCAAATCGCACGCCGCGCCGGGAGCTACTGTCATCTCAGGCGCGCCGTGAAGATGGAGTGGAGTGGCACGCCGACTACCACCTGCGGAGAAGATACAAAATGCAGATATAAAACCCCCTTCCCCTCGAGCAAGAAAGGGGCAGAAGCTCAGCGGAAGCTCAACATCACCACCGCCAGAGAGAAAAACGAGAGAAAAAAGAGAGAAGAGACCAACAGAGCAAGAGAG
Organism: Amorphophallus konjac; assembly: GCA_022559845.1. NCBI lineage: Eukaryota > Viridiplantae > Streptophyta > Magnoliopsida > Alismatales > Araceae > Amorphophallus > Amorphophallus konjac. Next base: position 117,788,097 of record CM040125.1, read on the forward strand.
AGAAAAAAAGAGAAGAAGAGGAAGAAGGAGAAGAAGCTCCAGGTGGGCAGCTGGGGAGGGAGAGGAGTCAATGCTCTGCCCTCCCCCTCCGTGTTTTCTTTTCTTCTCTATGTAACCTTATGAGTTTTACCTCGATTTATCAAATGTAACCGGGATATCCCGGCCTTCGTTCTATTTCCCTTTCCCTCATTCCCCCTTTTTGATTGGTGTAAGTTTGGGATGATGCAATGGAATGAAATGCTTTGATGGCCCGTTTGGGCGTTTCCCCATTTTCTTTCTTCTTCCTTACATGTATCTATGTTTCTGGTTCAACTGAACGTGAAATGATGAAGCCTTCCCATCTCTGGTTTCTCTCGAATGAGTGCTGCTCAATGGCTTGAATGATCGTTCTGATGCTTCAGGTTTCTCTGCTCCGATTGTTCTTCCTGGGGAGGGCCGAAGGAAGAGTCCCAATCTTTACATGCATGGATTATTGGACTCTATCCTCTCCCCCATTCAGTGATGCCTACACTGGGTAGTCTCCCCATCTTTCATTCCGTTTGTTTCCTTTTCTTAAGCCATTAAGGTCGCCCCAGGAATCAGGGACAGTTATCCCTTGGTTTCCCTGGACGGCCGGCGATAGAACAACATATCCCCATGGGTTTTAAATGGGTGATGATCTCGAGCCCTCCATAAACCTCGCCTTCCAGTGATCCCCTGGCACTGCCCAGCAAAGCCCTTGGCTTCCCCCCTCATTTGCATCCTAAATTCCCAGCCATTACCTGAATCCCGGAAAGAAATCTCAAGAACAGAGTACCGTAAACCTCTGTTCTTATCCCAGCGTCCTCACATCTCTCGGCCCCGCATACAGTAAACTGGATGAACAGCTCTCGGCGCCATCCTTAAGGCGCCGAGAACTGTCTTGGCCTTCTGGCCTTTGCGCCGAGAACCCCTGCACCTTGGCCGCGCCGGGAAGCCCCCCCCCTTTTGCTGCTTTGCATCGTGCTGGGAACCTTGCACCTTGGCCGCGCCGGGAAGCCCCCCCCCCTTTTGCTGCTTTGCATCGCGCTGGGAACCTTGCACCTTGGCCGCGCCGGGAAGCCCCCCTTGGCTGCTTTGCATCACGCCGGGAAGCCCATCCGATGGCTTTCTCCACTTGCGCCGAAACCCCCTTTAACACTTCCTCCTCGCGCCGGGAAGCCTACGTCGAGAACCCCCTGGCCTCCTCTTCACTGCGCCGGGAACCCCGGCCCTCTCACCTTGGCGCCGAGAACCCCCCGGCCTTCTTGCCATTGGCGCCGGGAGCCCTGGCCTTCCCATTTTGGGTCATGTCGAGAGCCCGTGCCCATTCAGAGTGTGCCGAGAGCCTAATCTGCCACCCAATGAATCCTAACATCCAGAGCAAACCCACACAGGGATATCCGTGGATCACCAGATATGTCCCGGGGATAAAATTAAAGGGAGTCGGACTCCCTTATGTTCCATCGGTTCGTGTCGGGATTACGACAACCTACCCCCTTTTTAGCTCCGGTGAGCTCTGCCAATGCATGAATGCCACCAGCTCTTATAAGGGAAGAGCCAAATATTGCCCCAAGGCATACATGTGTAATGCGAGAGGTTCGGCCTCTCTATCTCTCGGCTTTCATCCCGGCACTCCGTGGGTGATAGCCTATTCTCCCCTGGGCATAATTCAGATTATGGGGAGATGCTGTCGAAATGTTGATCGATGCTTTAAAACCCCATCATGGTTACAGCTCAGTCTGCCTGTGATTTAAATCCGCTTTCTCCCCTTTCCCCTACACCCAGTTTTTGAACCGCTGATTCAACGATATCGTCTGTTTCCGTGGTCGATGTTATTATCTTACCCGCCTTCCTGGCCCTGGTACGAAGTTTAAAATGGTGCACATGAATATCTGTTTGCCTTATGAGGCCTCCTATTTCGGCGTTTGATCAAGGGTTGTCCTTCTTAGGAAGGGCGTAATTAACGTCATAGCCTTTATTGTATGACGGACTTCTGGTCCCGACTCGGACTTCACAATCGACTGACCAAGTCAGATCGAGCGCACAATGAAATCGTCACACATGTGACTGGCACGCCAATTAACCAAACCAATAAATCAATGAATCAATAAATATTTAACATAAATAAATCCCGCGTCCACAAGTCTGGCACGCCCGGTGGGACCTAGTCTCCCTTCATCTCTACGCCGAAATAGGAGGCCCAGCGGGCCCCCCCTCAAATTTCTGATTCCGTGCTTTCGTTATTTCCAGGAAACTACAATGACGGCTGGAATCATCTATGTACACTTTGATCAACAAGTGGTCGATGTACATGTTCGAGAGGGCTACCTGGCGGTACCTCTTGCGTTCGGATCGATGCTGCCTGCTGTCGGGATGCCCAACTGCTTGGGCCTCATCTTCACTGACCTGCTTGAGATCGACAACCAGGAACAAAAGACTGTTAGACATTGCCACAAGCTACCATCCCCAAAATGAGCCGGGGGATGTAGGATACTCCTGAGGTCGTGGCCTGCTTCGTCCATCACGAGGCGAAAAGGGGCGCACCCTCTGCTGCTGGAAGAAGGAGGAGATCCGACAGGAGAGCCCGATCCACTGCTGCAGGTCGCCAGATATCCAACTCAGGAAAGACAATGCTGATCGGAAGAATCCGGACGAACCTCAACGGCCGCCCGAGGGAGGTCAACCCAAATGTGGTCATCCCGAGACTACCCACCACCAACAGATTTCAAACTCTGGCTACTAGGAGGGCCGACGTCGAGAAAGAGGACCGAAGGCCGCTGGCACCAAAGCCGCCCAAGTTCAGGCAGATCTGGCGGCAGAAGAAGACCCAGAGCTGGGCCCCAGCTCAAGATGAAGAAAACTTTGCTGACACAATTGTTGCCCGGTTCAGGGCAGGAAGCAGAAGAGGAAAAGGAAGAGACATAAGAAACGCTGCTGCTGTTCACCCCGGGGCTCGGGGTAGGAGAGATGAGGAAGAGAATGAAGGAAGAAATCTGACTACTATTCGCCCCAGGATGAGGGACAGAAGATATGAGCAGAAGGAAGACCTAACGGTCACCCACCCCATGGCTGGGGGCAAAAAATGGGAAAGAAAGAATTATGCTGCTGCTGCCGACTGCTGCCAGGATGGGAGTAGAAGGTTCAGGGAGGAAGAGGAAATGAGAATAAGCGAACCAGTCGCTGCTGTCACTCTAAGAAGACTAAGAGCCTGCGCCAGACATGCCGATATACTCAAATACTGCAAAGCCGAGCACCTGACTGCTTAGGTGGGGAGACTGGCTTATCAGCAGAAGGGCCAGGAAAGATTGATGCTCCAACCAAAGCCGCGAAGGCACAATCAAGAGGAGATGAAACAAGTGGCTCAAGACTACTTTCACTACCTGGGGAACTCCGCCCTCGGGCAGCAAAGATTATCCCGTGCCTTGGGCACCATGGATGATGAAGAAGAAGAAACCCTTCAAGAAGTGATGCTCGGAGTCTCCTCCTCCGATTCCAATGATTATGAAGAAGGCCACAGAGCCTGGTATGGGAAAGAAGACCTGCATAGGGAAGAAGCCAGAGAAAGAATATCAGTCTTTGACCGGCTCAAATACCCCGATCAGATGAGAAGGAAAGTCTACAGGCAGAGGGAAAAGATGCAGATCTTTACCTACAATATGGCCGGGCTTGTCAAAGGGCGGGATATGTTACCGACACGGCCAGATGAACTGCTCAGACTAGCAACCAGACCAGGCCCCGTCACAAGAAGAGGCCAGACGGCAAAAGATAAGATGAAGACTAATGATGAAGCCTTTAAGATCACCACTATGACAGTTAATGTGGTGACAGCAGAAGATGAAGATAATGATAAGTACAATATGAAGTGATCTAGAAGGGGAGGGGATGAATAGATCACTATTTTTTCGTAGAATTAAAAAAATACTGCAGAGTATATCGCTAAACGCAAATAACCTCGAGCTCCGACTATTGAAAATGATGCAATGCAGTTAATAGCTCAAGCAAATAGAAGGCATACCACAATATTACCACAATCGATCACACAAGGACTCAGAGGATTTTAAGGTGGTTCGGTCCTTCAGACCTACATCCACCCCACACTCAAACCGAGTGTGGCTTCACTAAAGGCTGGGCAACACAGCTTGCCAAACAACTGCTGATACACAGCTTCCCAGGAGAACAACCTCTCCTCTTCCTCCTACCAGGAGGGAACCTCTAGCGACCAGCAGTCACTAGAACCCAGAGACTCTCGTCTCTCTTCCTCTTTACCAAGAGGGAACCCCACTAGTAGTAGCCCTACTACTAGTGAACCAGAGGTCGAAGACCCCTCTTCCTCCCAACCCGGAGGGAACCTACAAGCAGCCCACCTGCTGCTTGCAGACTGGAGATTGACTCTCCCTCCTCCTGATCTCACAGGAGGACCCCGACCTCAGTCCAGAGGATCAGAAACACAAACAAGAACAGTTGAAGAAAGGTAAGAACAATAAACGAAAAATACGATCGAAGGAAATCAAATGCCAGAAAATGGAAACAATGTAGCTCAATACAGAGCAATAGACTTCGGATATGATCCGCAAGTCAGAACAACTCTTCTGATCACTCTTCTGCTCTCTCTCTTTTTCTCTTTGCTATTCTTTCTTCTTTCTTTTCTTTTCCTGGATTGAAGGGCTCTCTATTTTCTTGCTTTTTTCTTCTATGCCACTCTTCTTCGATAACCTTCATCTGAGGACGAAGGATTCTATTTATAGCAGTAACAGCAGGTGGATAGGGCACAGAACGCGTGTGCCTCCCACGCTCGATCCAGAATCTTCCTGCCACGTGCCTTTATCAGATTGGTTCCTCTTGTCTCGGATCACGTGCAACCCAGGAGTGTGGAATGTTCTTCCTCGGACCTGTAATGAGATTAAATCCATTAATACGCTGCATGGCCACAAAAACCAAAACTGCATGAGGTATGTAGTAACAACACGACGTGCCCATTACTCGAAATGACACAAGAACGACACGAGATACTCTGTAATAGGTCAGACACACAGAAGGAAATGACACGAGGTGAGGTTATAAGCCAAAAGAGACACGAGGTCACGAACGCAAAAACAACACGAGGACTACACGGGCTAACGACAGAAACCGACACGAAGTGGTTGCAAATATTCAAGACACGAGGTCTACGGAAGGCAACACGATGTGTGGTCAAGGCGAAAACGACACGAAGTCTAAAGCGAGAAACCAACACGAAGACAGAATATAAAGAAACGACTCGAAGTGAAAACAACACGAAGTGAAGTTTGACACGAAGTGAAGACAACACGAAGTGAAGTTTGACACGAAGTGAAAAACAACGACACGAAGTATAGTGGTGACAAACACACACTACACAGAAAGCGACACGAAGCCAGTAAGAACAGCACGAGATGAAAACAACACGGGCTGACCACAACTTAAGGATGAAAAATAGAAACCGACACGAAGACACATGAACACGAAGATGTAAACACAACACGAAAACATGGACAACAGTAACCGTCACGAAGTGTGGTTACTAAGTAGGAGCGACACGAGGTCTACAGGAAAACTACACGAAGTTCATCAGAACTTTTAGAGCAGCTTCAGGAAAATGACACGAAGACATGAGAAGAGAAAACAACACGAAGTGAAACGAACACTTGAACTTAGACTGACTTAGAGACTCAGCGAAAATAGACTCGAAGACAGGAATACAAACGGATGACATGGAAACAACACAGTAAACGAAGACTGCACGAGGTGAAAGACAACACTCAATCAGACGACAACATGGCTAACTCGACACGAGGTGAAAACGCGAAGTAAGAAAGACATGAGGTTTAAGAAAAACAGCACGAAGACCGAACTTGTACGAACGCACGAAGTGTTACCTCTTAGCAGCTTTTTCATATAAAACCATGGATAACTCAAGTGCAAGATATCTGATCAAAAATATCAACAACAATTAACATAGTGTTGCTCATCATCAAAACACTTAGGGAAGACACAAAATCCAACAATCTCCCCCTTTTTGATGATGACAACACTATATTAAGTATAAGAGATAAGTTCAAAAGAGATCATTTCAAGAGATTTAATGCAGACAAATTAAAGCAGACTTTCAACGCACTAGCTTCCTTGCTTCCTCTGATGACACCAGAACACTCCCCCTGAACACAGCAACATATAACCTCAGACTTGATAACTAACTACCCCTCAACACAATGGCATGCAACAAAAACTCTGAAACCGAAACCACACAATTCTCTCCCCCTTTGACATCATCAAAAACTAGGGGCAAATCTGAGGATACAGAGAAAGGAAAATTGCTGACTATAGAGAGAAAATAGGACAGAGTAAGGCAGATAAATGGAGGTTATTGAGATGTTTAGTCAATTAAGAAAGCCATTAATTTTATGTGAGGATTTTTGAAGATCAGTTAGTCAGACTGTGCAAAAACTGTGAATAAGGATTCGCTCCATACACAAAACCAGATTCTAAGCAAGTAAGTTACAAGATACCAGTTTGATCAAGGTAAGTCTTTACTGAGAGAGTATAAAGTAAGACAGTCTGAAGACAAAGACCTGTGGTATTGAGAACAAACAAATCAAGAGCTATACTTCAAGTGAGCAGGATCTTTAAAGATAGTCAAGATCAAAGGTAAGTCTGTCAAGTACACCTTTGACATTAGGGAGACACCTTGTTTAGAGGCATGAAACCCCAGTTACTCGGTGGCAGGACCACATTACCCCTTCTGACAAGAAGACAGAGATAGTATTCTAACTGGTGTTGACATTAAGGTGACACCTTTATCAGAGGCCAGACACCCCAGTTACTAACCAGATATGTACCATAGCTCTGTATGATCAAGATAATTAATAAGAAACCAGATAAGTACTGCCATCTCATGACATGGGATGTTTTTTCACTTCATTGATGAAAATCCCAGTTTCTCAATGAGCAGTTAACAAGGTTGACAACAATTTTATGAAATTTTTGATTTTTATTAACCAGCTCTTAAAACCTTGTTAATTAAGCTTGAGTCCGTTTGAGAACAATACACCAGATCCAAGGTGATTCAGACTAGAGCACAAAATACCTCATTTCGGACTCAACATTGACTAAGTAGGTATGCTGTACTGGCTAGATCAGAAGACAGTTACCGTGTAGGAAGATAATCTTTGAATACAGATTTTGATCTCAGTGGGACTAACAGTTGAAATTCCAACAAGAAATTAGATGAACAGTCTTAAAGGATAAAGCATCCAACACTTTCTTTTATACACCTAATCAACCTGATTCTCTTTTGATGTCAGCAAGATGTCGTTCGGAGTATGTTCAAATTAGGCCAAAGACCAAAGCACCTATTATAAATCTAGCTCCCCCTGAGACCTTGACCCCAACACAGACTTAACCAAGACAACCCTCAAAACACTTCAAAGAGAACACCATGAAGTTTGAACAGACTATTCAATCAAAACGGAGTGAGTCACCAAACACTCATAATGAAGTTATTTCTTCAGCAACAGACAATGAATATGATAAGCACAATAACACATGACATGGTATTCAGAAATCAAATGTTCAATCATGAAATTCTGTAAATACCTAGTTCTCTGCGCAAAGTGCTAAATTTTTCAGTATCCAGTGGCTTAGTGAAGATATCTGCATATTGTGAGTTAGTGCCAACATGGATCAACTCAAAAGTCCTCTTAGCTACTTCATCTCGAATAAAATGATGCCTGATTTCAATGTGTTTAGTTCGGGAATGAAGTACAGGATTCTTTGCAATATTTATTGCACTAGTATTGTCACAAAAGATAGGAGTACAACCTAGCTCAACCGAGTAGTCCAGAAGCTGGTGTTTTATCCATATAACCTGTGTGCCACAGCTCCCCGCTGCTACATATTCAGCTTCAGCAGTAGAAAGAGCCACAGAGTGTTGCTTCTTGGATCCCCAAGAGACTAAGCATCCTCCTAGATATTCACAGTGACCACTAGTACTCTTCCTGTCCAATTTACATCCTGCATAATCTGCATCAGTGTATGCAATGAGATCTAACTTGCATGATGCAGGATACCAGAGACCTAGATCATGTGTGGTAGATAAGTATCTAAAGATTCTCTTTACAGCTGCCAGATGCAATTCAGTAGGCCTAGCCTGGTATCTGGCACACATCCCTACACTAAATTGAATGTCGGGCCTGGATGCAGTTAAGTAGAGGAGTGAACCGATCATACCTCTATATAGTTTAGCATCCACCTCTTTACCTTTTTCGTCTGAATCCAGTGAGGAGCTGGTACCCATGGGTGTTGAGATTGTCTTGAGGTTGGTCATTCCAAACCTTTTCAGCATCTCCAGAGTATACTTGGTTTGATTTATGAAACAACCATCCTCCATTTGTTTGACCTGGACCACAATTAACTCCTTTCCGAGACTTTTGGTGAATAGGGTTTGGTCAACCTTACCTCGAGTGTAGCCCTTGCTCACAAGGAACTCAGAAAGTCTCTCATACCAGGCTCGGGGAGCCTGCTTCAATCCATAGAGGGCTTTATTCAACCTAAAAACCATGTTAGGCTGAACAGAGAAATTAAACCCAGGAGGTTGTTCAACATATACTTCTTCCTTCAATAGCCCATTTAAAAATGCGATTTTGACATCCATTTGCTGTAGCCGAATGTTTCTAGAGCATGCAAATGCAAACAAAATTCTTATAGCTTCCATCCTAGCTACTGGTGCATAGGATTCATCAAAATCCACACCAAATTCCTGACTGCAGCCTTGAGCTACAAGTCTTGCTTTGTTTCTAGAGATAGCACCATTTTCATCAATCTTATTTTTGAAAACCCATTTAGTGCCAATGACATGAGTGTTTTCAGGTCTAGGAACTAGTTTCCATACATTATTTTTCTCAAATTGATTTAATTCCTCACCCATGGAGGATACCCAAGAATCATGCTTTAAAGCCTCTTCCACAGTCTTGGGTTCTACCTGAGATGTCAAAGCAGCTAAGTCATGTTCTTGGACAGTTCTAAAATGAGACCTTGTCCTAGTGGGATCATGCAAATTACCTATGACATTTTCACTAGGATGATCTTTGTGAAATATTACCTTACCTGAGGGTTCACCTACCTCAGTTGCTCCTTCTTGTTGTAAGTTTTCTGGTTGAGCAGTTTGCTGCATCTCTTCTTCTTCAATTTTCTCCAAGAAATCTCCCTCATCAGGTGACTCCCTGTCATCATTTATCTTTTTGTCAGATAGAACATTCTCATCAAACACTACATGAGGTGTTTCTTCAACAGTTTGCTCATCTTTATTGAAGACTCTGTAAGCCCTAGAGGTTTCTGAATATCCGAGAAAAATTCCAGGAGAGCTTCTTGCTTCAAACTTATCCAAACCATTCTTACCATTATTGTGGATGAAACATTTGGAACCAAAGATTTTAAAATAAGAAATGTTTGGCAGCTTACCCTTGAGGAGTTCATAAGGAGTTTTCTTATGAGTAGGTCTTACCAAGGCTCGATTTAAAATGTAGCATGCTGTATTTGCAGCTTCTGCCCAAAATCTCCTTGGAAGTCCACTCTCAATCAGCATAGTCCTGGCCATCTCAATTATTGACCTATTTCTTCTCTCAACAATTCCATTATGCTCCGGTGTCCTGGGAGAAGAAAATCTGTGAGTCACTCCCTCTCTTGAGCAAAATTCAGAGAATGAAGAGTTTTCAAACTCTCCTCCATGGTCAGACTGAATTGTAATGATATTATGTTCACCTTGCAGTTTGATTTTATTAAAAAGTTCTTCAAAGTGAACAAAAGTATCATTTTTATTTGCTAAACAGAACAACCAAGAAAATCTAGTGAAGTCATCAACTATGACTAGACCATATCTCTTACCTGACAGGCTTTGTATTCGAGTAGGACCAAAGAGATCCATATGCAAGTGCTGTAGTGGTTTAGATGAGAGACCTTCAGTTCTCAACTTAAAAACTGCACGAGTCTGTTTACCTTGAGCACAAGCATCACAGAGCTTGGACCCTAACTGGAATTTTATTTTGGGCAAACCTCTGACTAGGTTATAATTAGACAGTTTATTCAAAGTAGACACACTAGCGTGGCCTAGACGCCTATGCCAGTCAAAAGTAACATGTTCAGAATTAGCAGACAGACACAAGTTTGTTTCAGAATTATCATCTAGATCAACGATGTACACATTATTTACTCTATGACCTTTGAACATGATGTTATCAGAGTTCAGCTCAAAAATAGTGCACGAGTTGTGGTCAAAGAGTACCTTGTGTCCTTTGTCACAAAGTTGACTTATACTTACCAAGTTGTGCTGAAGTCCTTCTACAAGATACACATCTTCAATGGAGTTAGTGGAGGACTTACCAATCGTACCAATTCCAATTATTCTACCTCTGTTATTTCCTCCGAATTTGACCAAGCCCCCAGACTTCATTTTTAGTTTGCTGAATTTGGACCGGTCTCCTGTCATGTGCCTGCTACAGCCGCTGTCAAGATACCACTTGTTATGCTCAGCTGCCAGGCTGACCTGCAAAAAATTCAGACAGAGTAATGTGGGACCCAATTCAAATTGGGTCCAGAACCAGTTTTCAGATTATGCAAAAAACACTTGGGAATCCACATTTGTTTTATAGTTCTCTTCAGTGGTTTTATGTGGGTTGATTTTTCCCTTTTGTCGTTTCTTGGTGGATGTTGAATAAGCTTATTCCTATTTGAACTATGCTGTTTCTGAACAAAGACATTGTTGGTTGGCCTCTTAGAGGATACGCGTGTGTGTTGAGCATAATTCATGTAAGCATTTTTACTCCAATAAAATTTGTGCTGAACCTGGTGAACGTTGCCATGTTCTACTTGATAATTAGCATGATGAGCTTTCTTAACAAAACTTTTCACCCCTTTTGTGACATCAATAGGACTGGTTCTGTGAGAACCTTTGTTCCCCACCTGTTGCACATGAGCAGTTCTTGTTTCAGGATTTCCCGACTTAGGTTGCTGACCAGTGGATTGAATGAATTTGCCGGTCGAAAACTTCATTGTAGAGACAGATTTGGAACTGGATGGTGTTTCCAGTTTCTCTTTGCCTTTGGCGGGGCAGAACGTGGTAGTCTTAAATTCAAAGGGTTTTTTACTAGTAGGATTGTATCCTAATCCCTCCGTATTGAAGTTTACCCTCGACCCCAGAAGGACATTCAGGTTGTTTCTCCCCTCTGTAAACTTCTCAAGCACTTTTTCTTTGTCCTCAATCTCCTTCTGAAATTCATTGCATTTGTCCTAGAGTTTCTGATTAACTTTTCTAACTGCCTCATATTTTTCAGCCATCAGTCTAATCTCTCCTTTACACTCTTCATCTTTACACTTCAGCTCATCCATTCTAGCTAGACTCTCCTCTCTTTCCATTCTCAACCTCTCAATCTCACCTTTAACCTGGTCTAGCTCAATGGCCATCTCCTTGGTTTTCATGCTATCAGTGACAATAGAAGAGTGTTCTTCAGACAGAGAATGAAACTTACGTCTAAGCATTCTGTGCTCCTTGTTTAAACAATTATATTTACTTAACAGGTCGCCATAGGCGTCCTCCCAATCATCCAAGGTAAAATTCTCAAATAAGTTTGTTACCTCTTTCTCATGGTCGGCCATGAGGCAGATCTTTTCTTCATTTTCACTGGACGAAGTGGCTTCTGGGTCCTCCTCCTCATCGCTCCATGTGCACAGCATGGCCTTCTTCTTCTTGTGCACCATCTTCTTCTGGTGTCCTGGAGCCTTAGCTTGTAGCTCTAGACATTCACTTTTCATGTGACCGGGTTTCTGACAATGATAGCAAGTGATCTTCTTAGCAGACCGGTTCTTCTCAAATCCTCGCTCAGGAGACTTCATTGCAGCATTAAATTTCTTCCTCCTGTAGAATTTTCCTTTAGTTCTCAGGAACTTTCTGAATTGCCTGGTGAGCATAGCTCGCTCGTCCTTGTCCAGGTCTGAGAATCCATCAGAGCCTTCGCTGCTATCATCACTGCTGCTGCTGCTGCTGTTGTTCTTCTTAGCATGTCGTGAGACCTTCAGAGCAACATTCTTTCCCTTTCTGTCATGCCCGTCGTTTCCATGTTTGAAATTCATTTCATGGGTCATGAGGGATCCAATCAGCTGGGTTACTGTCATGATGGATAAATTTCTTGATTCCTCTATTACAGTCACCTTGGTTTCCCAGACGGGAGTTAGAGACCTAAGGATCTTCCTGACTATGTCTTCTTGTTGAATATCCTTTCCAAGGCCCTTCAGACTGTTGATGATCACAGATAATCTGGGATACATTTCTGTGATCGGCTCCTCTGGCTTCATCTTAAATAACTCATATTGAGTTGTAAGTATGTTGATCTTGGTAGCCTTCACCTGAGATGTGCCCTCATGAATTAACTGCAAATCATCCCACATGTTCTTTGCAGTCTTGCACGCTGAGATCCTTGAATACTCTTCCGGGTGGACGGCGCACTGTATGATGTTAAGAGCTGTCCAATTCAGTGCGGAGAGTTTGACCTGATCTTCTGTCCACATATCTTCATTCGGTGGAAGGGTGTATGGACCATCTGTAATAACTTTCCATAGCTTGTGGCTTTGGGCCCTGATAAAGACTTCCATCCTGTTCTTCCAGAAGAAGTAATTATTACCATCAAAGAAGGGGGGACGGGTGATAGACTGCCCATCAGCTATGAAACTGCGAGGACCAGTGGATCTGTTTCCCTGGCCGTTGGACCACATTCTGGGAAAAACCTGCTCTGATACCAACTGATAAGTACAATATGAAGTGATCTAGAAGGGGAGGGGATGAATAGATCACTGTTTTTTCGTAGAATTAAAAAAATACTGTAGAGTATATCGCTAAACGCAAATAACCTCGAGCTCCGACTATCGAAAATGATGCAATGCAGTTAATAGCTCAAGCAAATAGAAGGCATACCACAATATTACCACAATCGATCACACAAGGACTCAGAGGATTTTAAGGTGGTTCGGTCCTTCATACCTACATCCACCCCACACTCAAACCGAGTGTGGCTTCACTAAAGGCTGGGCAACACAGCTTGCCAAACAACTGCTGATACACAGCTTCCCAGGAGAACAACCTCTCCTCTTCCTCCTACCAGGAGGGAACCTCTAGCGACCAGCAGTCACTAGAACCCAGAGACTCTCGTCTCTCTTCCTCTTTACCAAGAGGGAACCCCACTAGTAGCAGCCATGCTACTAGTGAACCAGAGGTCGAAGACCCCTCTTCCTCCCAACCCGGAGGGAACCTACAAGCAGCCCACCTGCTGCTTGCAGACTGGAGATTGACTCTCCCTCCTCCTGATCTCACAGGAGGACCCCGACCTCAGTCCAGAGGATCGGAAACACAAACAAGAACAGTTGAAGAAAGGTAAGAACAATAAACGAAAAATACGATCGAAGGAAATCAAATGCCAGAAAATGGAAACAATGTAGCTCAATACAGAGCAATAGACTTCGGATTTGATCCGCAAGTCAGAACAACTCTTCTGATCACTCTTCTGCTCTCTCTCTTTTTCTCTCTGCTATTCTTTCTTCTTTCTTTTCTTTTCCTGGATCGAAGGGCTCTCTATTTTCTTGCTTTTTTCTTCTATGCCACTCTTCTTCGATAACCTTCATCTGAGGACGAAGGATTCTATTTATAGCAGTAACAGCAGGTGGATAGGGCACAGAACGCGTGTGCCTCCCACGCTCGATCCAGAATCTTCCTGCCACGTGCCTTTATCAGATTGGTTCCTCTTGTCTCGGATCACGTGCAGCCCAGGAGTGTGGAATGTTCTTGCTCGGACCTGTAATGAGATTAAATCCATTAATACGCTGCATGGCCACAAAAACCAAAACTGCATGAGGTATATAGTAACAACACGACGTGCCCATTACTCGAAATGACATAAGAACGACACGAGATACTCTGTAACAGGTCAGACACACAGAAGGAAATGACACGAGGTGAGGTTATAAGCCAAAAGAGACACGAGGTCACGAAAGCAAAAACAACACGAGGACAACACGGGCTAGCGACAGAAACCGACACGAAGTGGTTGCAAATATTCAAGACACGAGGTCTACGGAAGGCAACACGATGTGTGGTCAAGGCGAAAACGACACGAAGTCTAAAGCGAGAAACCAACACGAAGACAGAATATAAAGAAACGACTCGAAGTGAAAACAACACAAAGTGAAGTTTGACACGAAGTGAAGACAACACGAAGTGAAGTTTGACACGAAGTGAAAAACAACGACACGAAGTATAGTGGTGACAAACACACACTACACAGAAAGCGACACGAAGCCAGTAAGAACAGCACGAGATGAAAACAACACGGGCTGACCACAACTTAAGGACGAAAAATAGAAACCGACACGAAGACAGATGAACACGAAGATGTAAACACAACACGAAAACATGGACAACAGTAACCGTCACGAAGTGTGGTTACTAAGTAGGAGCGACACGAGGTCTACAGGAAAACTACTCGAAGTTCATCAGAACTTTTAGAGCAGCTTCAGGAAAACGACACGAAGACATGAGAAGAGAAAACAACACGAAGTGAAACGAACACTTGAACTTAGACTGACTTAGAGACTCAGCGAAAATAGACTCGAAGATAGGAATACAAACGGATGACATGGAAACAACACAGTAAACGAAGACTGCACGAGGTGAAAGACAACACTCAATCAGACGACAACATGGCTAACTCGACACGAGGTGAAAACGCGAAGTAAGAAAGACATGAGGTTTAAGGAAAACAGCACGAAGACCGAACTTGTACGAACGCACGAAGTGTTACCTCTTAGCAGCTTTTTCATATAAAACCATGGATAACTCAAGTGCAAGATATCTGATCAAAAATATCAACAACAATTAACATAGTGTTGCTCATCATCAAAACACTTAGGGAAGACACAAAATCCAACAGATAATCCCTTCGTCGATGATGCTGAAGGGGCTTCAGAAGATCTACAGATCCCGTCAACCCTGGATCCCATGATCCAGATGATGTTTAGAAGATATCAATAGGAGATCAATGCTCTCAGAAGATAGCTAAATGAGAGGCATGAAGCTACACCGGTCTCCAAGCAAGCCGAGCCTGTGGGGCAGACTGCCAGCTCAACAGAAATGGCTATCCCAGCTAATCCTCTCCCGGCTGATAAGGGCAAAGCACCGAGCCAACCCGTTCTGTAGCAGACGGTAGCTCAGCCCTCTGTATCTCAGACGCAGCCTGCCGCGCCGGCCTTGCGCGCAACTATGATGACAACTCCTTACGGTCAGCAACAAGCTCACTTCTTCCCAAAAAACATAGATCCAGCCGTAGCCCAGAAGCTGATGATTGAAAAGATTGTGGAGATGAAGCTGTCTGAAAAGACTGGTGATGATGCTAGTACCTACGATGTGTACAAGGTACCATATCCTCCCCAGTATGCTGCTAAGAGACTACCTCCAAGCGTCAGTAAGCCGCCGAAGTTTGAAAATTTTAATGGCCAGGGCTCTCCCAGGGAGCACATAGCTTACTATACCACAATCATGGGTGACTTGGCAGCTGATGAAGCTTATCTGCTTAAGTTCTTTGGCTCATCCTTCACCGGAATAGCCTTTGAATGGTATTCAAGCCTGCCGGCTGGGTCAGTGACCGATTGGCCTGATATGCAAAAAAAGTTCCGCGACAGATTTCACGTCACGGAAAGAGAGATTACAATAGCAGAACTATATGCAACCAGGCAAAAGCAAGATGAAACAGCACTGGACTACATCAAAAGGTGGAGGAACTCAGCTATGAGATGCAGGAGACCTCCTCATCAAGAAGATGCAGTGCAAATATGTAAGCAGAGCCTCAGGAGAGAGGTACTGGAAAAGATGATTGGTGCAGATGTCAGAACGTTTGACCGATTGAACAATATAGTGGCAGAGGTCGAGACGTTCCTGTCTAAGCGTCCGACGGTCAATGCTCCCACTGTGCCGAAAGGGAAATCTAATGATCGACGACCATCGCACTCTGAGGCCAACACCGTCGATTTCAGAACCTTCGAGCAACAGAAAGGGAAGAAGGGGGCAGATGAAGCTCTCCCACCAGCAGACACAGCAGAAAGAAAAGATAAGGTCTCTCTGAGAAACAAAATGAGAAAGCCGTACTCCTTCCCGAAAGATAAGACAGCCGCACTATTCAACTGGGCATACAAGTTCAACAAGGTAACATTGCCTGAGCCAAAGAGACCCGATGACGCGGCGAAGAAAGGTGATCCACTATTCTGTCCATATCACCGTGCGTTGGGGCACGCAATTGAAGATTGCTACATCTTCAAAGATATTATGGAAGGCATGGTCAAAAAGGGCGAGCTACAGCTGGGAGATTACCAGGTAGAGCCACCTCGTCCACATGAGCCTCCGGCGTTAAAAATGGCCGCCAATATGATTTCAATCTACCAGCAGCTGCCTAAGGAGGCCGTTGAAGAATGTACCAGGCATACTTATGAAGCTTGCTTCCTCACCCCACTGAAGGATCAGGAAGGATGGCAGATGAAACCCATAAAGAACAGAAAGAAGACTCCCGCAGCCAAAACCAATGGAGCGATTATCCACGGTGTCACACCAAGGCCCGAACCACCTCCAGTAAAGCCAGTATGGCGCACAGCTGAGACAGGGCCGGTCATCCGGATCCCCACTCATAACCGAAGAAGACAAGTCCCCCTACCTGCACATAAGGAAGTAAGTCCTGCAGCCAGGCGTTTACAGCAGTATATTAATGGGCTCGATGAATATGAACAGAAAAAGCCCGGGCACCTGTTGGTGAAAGACTGTATACTCTGGGAATAGCTCAAAGAATTGAAAATTAAAGAGCAGTCAGAGGCAGAACAAGAAAAGGCTGAGACTGAACCCTTCTAGGGGCAGGGGCCAATAAAGCCTAATTCCCAGAAAAAGAAGAGGCGGCCCAAGTCCAAGAAGGGAAAGAGGGTCGTGACAGTACAATGTAACACCCTGTCGGCACTCTTTACCTCGCCCGGGGAGGACGATGAGGATGAAACATCAAATGCCCCGCTAGAAGCCAACCATGCCGAGGCCTCAACCTCGGCACATGCAACACGCTCCGGAAGAAGGTGGGGGCGCCCACCACCAGCTAATCATAACATTATGTTCAGAGGGGAACAGCCCTACCAGATTCCCGAACCGGAGGTACGAGGTGTCCAGGTTCCTCCCCCTACCGGCTTGTACCAAGAAAAGAAGAAAGGAGGTCAAACTCCAACATTTCTGGAATTTCTGTCTAGTCTAGAAAATGGGCAGTCGATACAGGCTGGGCCAGATAAAGGCAAGGGACCTCAGCAATCGGCATCTGTAGCCTACGAGTAGAATGAGAAAGAAGGGGATAACCCTTTGACGGCACCAGGGGCCGTTGCTATAGAAGAAGCCCCCCAAGAAATCAGTCCCGGGGATGAAACCAGCACTGGGCAACAGAGGCCACGGGCACCACATGAACCTCCAAAACCCCGATGGGCGGAAGAAATGAGACTGTCTAATGTCAGGGTGTGGGCAGCCGGATCATGAAAATGCTAAAGAAGCTCCCTACCCGATTCTCCATCTGGGAGATTCTCTCTCTGAGTGAAGAGGCTCGCCAGGCAATTGTTGATGCCTTGCAGTCGTCGGCACAATATGAAGCACTCTTGACAGAAGTGAATTTTGGGCCGTCAGTTACATTCTCAGAGGATGACATGCTGATTCCGAATTCCGGCCATAACAGACCGCTGTATATGAGGGGCTCCCTGAACTGTCAGCTGCTGAACAATATACTGATAGATCCCGGGGCTGCCGTGAACATTCTCCCATACCGCATCTACCAAAATTATTACTTTGATCTGCAGCTTACCAAGGTCAGAGACATGAAAATTGCAGGATTCAACCAGAAATGTGAGACGCCCCTTGGGGTGGCTGATTTTAACCTCACATTGGGGGATCTCACTACCGTGGTACGATTCTATGTAATCGACTCCAACACCACATATAAGGCCCTGCTGGGGAGACCGTGGCTGCATGAATATCAGATAGTGCCGTCCACGCTACATTGTGCATTAAATACTGCCATGAAGGAAAAGAAGAGAGGGTGTTTGCGGATCTGCATCCCTTCGAAGTATTCGAGTGCCATATGCTCGATGCATACTACTACACGGAGGTGTCGCGAAAGGGTGAAGAGAAAGAGGCTGGGGTCAGCCAGAAAAAGCCGGCAACGAAGGCAAGAAACTGGTCTCCCTCGCCACCAAAGGGCTATATTAAAAAGCATGAGGTATATCACATCTCTTATGCTGGTGACTTTGCTCGGATCACCCCTCCTAGCATTCACCCGGATGATATCAATGAAGAAATGAAAGAAAAGTACACACAAGTGGAGGTGCCGCAGGGTTTATTTAAGCCCATCGCCAGCCTAGAGTACCAAACGGTGCTACCACTGAAGACTATGGAAATCCCTCGCTTCTGCGAGCCTCCTACCATATTCTACACCGGGGAACCAGTCGAGGAAGATGATCAAGACTGCATGGTCCCTGAAGAGGTTGTAAACCGGATGGTGCCGATTACAGGTTTGGACTATACTACCCAGCGGGTTTCGCAGATGTTCTCTAAACTGCAGATGCCATCACTACAACCTGTTGCCCAAAAGAAGGCGTTCCAGGAGCTATGGGATCCACCCCGGGATAATAAAGAACTGAGGAAGATCCCTCAGCACCCAGGATTGGGTTATCCCCTTCAAGAATACTATGAAGCTGAGGTGGACGTCATATCTGTCTCCTACCAGCATGAAGGCCCTTCCGAGGTGGGATATGACAAGTACCCCTCGGAAGATGAAGAAATCATTTATCAATCATAATGAACAATGAAGCCCCGGACAGTCAGCCGGAGACGGGGACGTCTGATGAAGCAAAGAAAGATTGGTGCTGGGAAGACCTACCTTGCAAAGAGGATCTGTTCCATGCTGAAGCAAAGTTTGACACGGGAACCCCGGATGAAGACCAAGTAGCCAAAGAACTGAGGGAATGCCTGGAGTTTGAGCGCATCCTGGAGGAAGTACGGGCTCTACAGAATGATGATCTCTCAAAGGAGTCTGCATCAGAAGAGCCTCTAAGGGCGGAAGACTCCATCTTTGAGTTTCCTGCTGACCCAGTTACGTCCTCGGGGCATACTGAACAGAATACAACAATATTGGCCATATATGATGAGCCAGCACCTTCTGATGACCAGTATGATGAAACAGAAAATCATGAAACTGAAGAAGATGATATCCCGGGAGGCTTCATTGACCTGCAAGAAGCCCCGCCCGAGGTCGAAGATGGAGGTCAGGCCACCGTCGATGAGCTTGTGGAAATAAATCTGGGGACCGTAGATGAGCCAAGGCCGACATTCCTCAGTGCACTGCTGGAACCAGCTACCAGGGAACAATATATACAGTTCTTGAAAGAATTCCGAGACTGCTTTGCATGGACATATGATGAAATGCCGGGACTGAGTTCTGATGTGGCACAGCACCGATTGGCAATAAACCCATAGGCTAGCCCTGTAAAGCAGCCTTCCAGGAGAATGCGCCCTGAATTAATAAATCAGATTAACAAAGAGGTTGACAAGCTAATCGATGTGGGCTTTGTTGAAGAGAACCAGTATACTACATGGCTAGCCAATATAGTGCCTGTAAAGAATAAGAATGGGCAAGTTAGAATATGTGTTGATTTCCGGGACCTTAATAAGGCTTGCCCGAAAGATGACTTCCCAGTACCAATCACTGAAGTGATGATCGATGCGACTACTGGTCATGAGGCCCTATCATTTATGGATGGGTCATCCGGATACAACCAAATCTGGATTGCTGAGGAAGACAGAGTGCACACTGCATTCCGTACCCCGAAGGGGATATTCCACTACAAAAGGATGCCGTTTGGCCTCAAGAATGCCGGCGCTACCTACCAAAGAGCTATGACCAAGATCTTCGATGATTTGCTCTTCAAGAAAGTAGAGTGCTACATTGATGATTTGGTAGTAAAAACTAAAAGAAGAGAAGACCATTTGCAAGACCTGAGGGTAGTATTCCAGAGGCTGCGCAAATATGAACTCAAGATGAATCCCATGAAATGCGCCTTCGGCGTGTCCAGTGGAAAATTCCTCGGGTTTATTGTCCATCATAGGGGCATTGAAATTGACCCATCCAAGATTAAGGCTATCTAGGAGCTCCCTCCGCCAAGGAATCTGTCCGAGCTGAGATCTCTGCAAGGGCGTCTGGCCTATATCCGATGATTTATATCAAATCTGTCGGGAAGATGCCACTCCTTTCACAAGCTCATGATGAAAGATGTGCCATTCCTCTGGGACGATGGCTGTCAGGAAGCCTTTGAGAAGCTGAAAGAATACCTCAAGACCCCTCCGGTGCTGGGGGCACCAATTAAGGGCAGGCCCTTGATACTGTATATCGCAGCCACATACTGTTCCCTGGGGGCAATGCTGGCACAGATAAATGAAGAAGGCAAAGAACAAGCCTTGTACTACCTAAGTAGGAGGCTGATTAGAACTGAAGAAAGCTACAGCTACATAGAAAAGACCTGCTTGGCACTAGTCTTTGCTGTCAAAAAGCTCCGACACTATATGTTGTCACATGAAGTCAGATTGATATCTGCAGCAGATCCGCTCAAATACATATTGACTCAGCCAGTACTGAAGGGCCGATTGGGCAAATGGGCAGTGATCCTGATGGAATTCGATATTACCTATACACCCCAGCGGGTGATAAAAGGACAGGCCATGGCTGATTTCTTCGCAGAGCATCCTGTGCCGAAAAATGATATGCTAGGGACTGAGTTACCCGATGATGAGACACTCGAGGCCTGCCAAACCCAGTCAGTTATGTGGCAACTATTCTTCGATGGAGCATCCAGAACAGAGACAGACTCCGATGGAAAGACCAGAATACGGGCTGGAGCCGGTATTGTGCTGAAATCACCAGAAGGGGAGGTCGTGCATACTTCATGTTCTATAAACAAGCCCTGCACCAATAATGAGGCCGAGTATGAAGCTCTGATAATCGGGCTATATATAAGCCTCAACATGGGTATCCAAATGCTTCAAGTGTTCGGGGATTCGATGTTGATAATAAAACAGATCCAAGGGGAGTTCGAAGTGTGGAAGCCAGAACTGAATCCCTACCACCAAAAAGATGTGCGCCTCATGGTGAAATTCTACCATATTGAGCTCAAGCATGTGGGCCGTGGACACAATGCCCAGGCTGATGCACTGGCAAAGCTGGCCAGCTCACTAGCAATTCTGCCGAATAAGACACTGAACATTGTCGTTATGAACCGAGGGCAAGTCCCCAGTATGCTAGAAGGGTGCCCCGAAGAAGATGAAGTTGCCACCATCAGCACAGAACAAGCGTCTGATTGGAGACAGCACCTGCTGCAGTGGTTTCTACACCAACAACTGCCACAGATAAGAGAAGAAAAGATGAAACTCCTAAGAATCAAAGATTCTTATGAACTCAGGAATGGAGTTTTGTTCCGAATAATGGCAGATGCACGCAAGAAGATTCTACTCCGCTGTCTGTCCACTGAGGAAGCCTGGCAAGCGATGAAAGAAACACATGCTGGGATAGCAGGTGCCCACCAGACTGGTCCCAAGATGAAGATAGAAATTAAGAAGTTGGGCTACTATTGGCCCACCATGTTTGAAGACTGCTGTAAATTTGCAAAATCATGCCAGAAATGCCAGGAGCATGCTACTATGCCTAGAAGGCCTCCTACGACTCTGCACCCTACAATTCCCAGTTGGTCGTTTGCACAATGGGGAACTGATGTAGTCGGGCCACTGTCGACTTCCTCGGCCGGACATAAGTACATACTAGCCATAACAGATTACTTCTCTAGATGGGCGGAGGCTATAGCATTAAGAGAAGTGACTGGTGAACTGGTCGCCAGATTCATCAAGCATAACATTATCTTCCGGTTCGGGATCCCCAACCGAATAATATCTGACAATGGAAGTCATTTCAGAAATTAGAAGGTCTACCGGCTTGCTGAGAAGTATAAGATCGAATGGAGGACCTCCACTCCTTACAATCCATAGGCAAAGGGATTGACAGAAGCTTTTAACAAAACTCTCTGCACCTTGCTGGCCAAGGTTGTCGGTTCCAATAAGAAGGACTGGGAAGAGAAAATGTATGAAGCTCTGTGGGCATACCGCACTGTCTTCAAGACACCTACAGGGTGCTCACCATACTCGCTGGTATACGGCTCAGAGGCAGTGGTTCCGCTAGAGCTGGAAGTCCCGTCACTCAGAGTGGCAGTCCAATACGGCCTGGCCCGTGGCGAACAGACCAATGCAGAAAGAAGACTAGAAGAACTGGCTGAATTGGAAGGGAAGCACCTCCAAGCCCAGAAGAGTATCCAAATGTATCAGGCCCGCATGGCCACTGCATTCAACAAACTCGTAAGAGGACGAGAATTCAAGAAAGGTGACCTCATCATGGTCAAGAAAAAGGAAGTCATGGCGTCCAACCCAAAAGGAAAGCTGAATGCTAACTCGGAAGGTCCTTATGTGATACAGAGGGTCTACGAAGGAGGGGCCTACGTGGTTGTTAACCATCGAGGGGAAATCGAATTCTCCCCACTCAACGGAAGACATCTAAAGCTGTATCATGCGACACAACCGGCATTCCCCGAGTGATCAGGCAAAGCTACCCCTTTCCCGGTCTAGTGGCACTCCGCCCTAACCGAGCTACCCTTTTCTTGGTATAGCGGCACTCCGCCCTAGCCAAGCTACACCCTTTTCCCGGTCTAGCGGCACTTCACCCTAGCCAAGCTACACCCTTTTCCCGGTCTAGTGGCACTCCGCCCTAACTGAGCTACCCTTTTCTTGGTATAGCGGCACTCCGCCCTAGCCAAGCTACACCCTTTTTCCGGTCTAGCAGCACTCCGCCCTAACCAAGCTACCTTTCCTTGGTCTAGCGGCACTCCACCCTAGCCGAACTACCCTTTCCTTGGCCTAGCGGCACTCCGCCCTAGCCAAGCTACACCCTTTTCTTGGTATAGTGGCACCCCGCCCTAGCCAAGCTACACCCCTTTCCTTGGTCTAGCGGCACTCCGCCCTAGCCAAGCTACACCCTTTTCCCGGTCTAGCGGCACTCCGCCCTAACCGAGCTACCTTTCCTTGGTCTAGCGGCACTCCGCCCTAGCCGAACTACCCTTTCCTTGGCCTAGCGGCACTCCGCCCTAGCCAAGCTACACCCTTTTCTTGGTATAGCGGCACTCCGCCCTAGCCAAGCTACACCCCTTTCCTTGGTCTAGCGGCACTCCGCCCTAGCCAAGCTACCATTTCTTCATCTAGCGGCACTCCGCCCTAGCCGAGCTACCCATTTCCTTGGTCTAGCGGCACTCCGCCCTAGCCAAGCTACACCCTTTTCCCAGTTTAGCGGCACTCCGCCCTAACCGAGCTACCTTTCCTTGGTCTAGCGGCACTCCGCCCTAGCCGAACTACCCTTTCCTTGGCCTAGCGGCACTCCGCCCTAGCCAAGCTACACCCTTTTCTTGTTATAGTGGCACTCCGCCCTAGCCAAGCTACACCCCTTTCCTTGGTCTAGCGGCACTCCGCCCTAGCCAAGCTACCATTTCTTCATCTAGCGGCACTCCGCCCTAGCCGAGCTACCCATTTCCTTGGTCTAGCGGCACTCCGCCCTAGCCAAGCTACACCATTTTCCCGGTCTAGCGGCACTCCGCCCTAACTGAGCTACCTTTCCTTGGTCTAGCGACACTCCGCCCTAGCCGAACTACCCTTTCCTTGGCCTAGCGGCACTCCACCCTAGCCAAGCTACACCCTTTTCTTGGTATAGCGGCACTCCGCCCTAGCCAAGCTACACCCCTTTCCTTGGTCTAGCGGCACTCCGCCCTAGCCAAGCTGCCCCCATCTTAAGCTGGTGGCATTCCGACCTGTCACCCTCTAAAAAGGAAGGAAGAAGAAAGAACAAAAAAAAAGTAAAAGTAAAGAAAAATGGGGTTAAAAATAGAGATACCCCGCCAGACTTGCTCCTATATTAGGGACAAGTGCAAAAATGGCTCAAAACCCAGCTGTGGTGAAAACCCGAAAGGGCACTGTAGGCAAAATCGGGTACCCCGCCACGTGAAAACCCGAAAGGGCGCGTGGGCAAAAGCAAGAGGGGGCCGGCTCCGGTGAAAACCTGAAAGGGCGCTTGGGTCAGTAATGTGGTGATTCCAAAGAAAGCCTCACCTCCCACCGTAAAACTCCTCGTCGATCGACCGGCGCCTTGGCCCGATCAACGATTAAACCTAGCCAGAATGGACCTCACGTCTATTCTATTGAAGCCTTCATGCATTGCTCAAGAAAAATTCCCTCGATAATAAGCCCACCATGGGATAGACCTTCCGTCTGTCCTGATAAAACACTTCCACTTGTTTCTGTCTAAGACCCACAACAATGAAACCCTGTCCGGTTTAGACCTTACGTCTATCCCGATGAAACCTATGAAATCCTTGCATTGGTATAAGCCCAGTACTGAAACCTGATACTGATCGACCGGCACATTGCCCGATCAGCAATAAAACCTTGTTCGGTTTAGACCTTGCGTCTATTCCGACTAGATCTACAGGTCTCTTTACGTCCCGCCGTGATGAAACATGCTGTTGATTGATTGGCACACTGCCCGATCTATGATGAAATCTACCCAGTTTAGACCTTCCGTCTATCCTGATGAAATTCATGAACTCCTTGCATTGGTATAAATCCAATACCAATGATGAAACCCGCCATTGATCGATTGGCACCTCGCCTAATATCAATGATAAAACCCTACTCAGTTTAGACCCTACGTCTATCCTGATGAAGCATATGAAATCCTTGCATTGGTATGAGCCAATACCAATGATGAAACCTACTATCGATCGGTTGGCACGCTGCCTGATCGACGCTAAAACCCATCCAGGGTAGACCTTCCGTCCGCTCTGACATAGCACAACACTGCTCTTTGAATCGATTCAGACCCTCCGTCTGGATGGATCATGAAACTCTATTCCTTTGCGTTAATGTTAAACCCCACATTAACGATGAAACTCATATTTTCAGCAAACGGCCTCGTGCCCGAGCTGCTATCTATATCCTCTAAATCAATTCGGACCTTTCGTCTGGATAGATCATGAAACCCTACTTCCCTTTGCATTGATGTTGACACCCACATCAATGATCGTGTGTCCACAATAAACATACGGTGCCATGGTCCATAGGATGAAAGTTCTGGTCCCAGAAAAGACAATGAAAAAGAAAAGAGAAAGAAAACAACAAAAAGTATATATATATAAAAAAATGGGGTTGAAAATAGAGATGCCCCGCCAGACTTGTTCAGGCATTCTGGACAAGGGCAAAAATGGCTAAAACCCAGCTGTGGTGAAAACCTGAAAGGGCACTGCAGGCAAAATCGTGTACCCCGCCACGTGAAAATCCGAAAGGACGCGTGGGCAAAAGCAAGAGGGGGCTGGCTCCGGCGAAAACCCGAAAGGGCGCTTGGGTCGATAATGTGGTAAGTCAGAAGTTCCATGCCAACCGGCACGTTGCCTTCACCTCCCCTTCACTGATGAGGCCTTCCGTCGGTCATCTAGCTCTATGCCCCACCGATGATAAAGCCTTTCTGCGGTAGATCCTACGTCTACCCTGATGAAATCTACATACCCTCTTTTCACATATACCACCAACAATAAAACCGGTCATCATTCCGATAAAGCCTAGCCAGTTCAGACCTTACATCTGTCCTGATCTAACTCCTAAACTTTCCCTTGATCGATCGGCTCCTTGCCCGGTCAACGATAAAACCCTACATGGATAGACCCTACGCCTAGCCTGATGAAACCTACGTATTTCTTGGCAAAGTCCCACCCGCCATAAAACCTGCTGGAATAGACCTTACGTCTGTCCTGACGAGACCTACACCTTTACATACGCCCCACCGTTGATCGACCGGCACCTCGCCCGATCAATGATGAGATCCTCTATCCGGTTTAGACCTTACGTCTATACTGATGAAACCTATGAAACTCTTTGCGTCGATATAGGCCCCATATCGATGATGAAACCAACCACTGATCGACTGGCATCTCGCCCGATCAGTGATGAAACCATGTCCAATTGAAACACTGCCAGTGTAGACCTTTCGTCTATTCTGATGAAACTTATAACTCTTTCTTTACATCGATATAAACCCAATATCGATGATGAAACCAATTGTTGATCGACCGGCACCTCGCCCGATCAACGATGAAACCCTGTCAGTGTAGACCTTTCGCCTATTCTGATGAAACTTATAACACTTTCTTTGCATCGATATAAACCCGATATCGACGATGAAACCAACCACTGATCGACTGGCATCTCGCCCGATCAGTGATGAAACCATGTCCAATTGAAACACTGCCAGTGTAGACCTTTCGTCTATTCTGATGAAACTTATAACTCTTTCTTTACATCGATATAAACCCAATATCGATGATGAAACCAACTGTTGATCGACCGGCACCTCGCCCGATCAACGATGAAACCCTGTCAGTGTAGACCTTTCGTCTATTCTGATGAAACTTATAACACTTTCTTTGCATCGATATAAACCCGATATCGATGATGAAACCAACTGTTGATCGACCGGCATCTCGCCCGATCAGTGATGCAACACTGCCAGTGTAGACCTTTCGTTTATTCTGATGAAACTTATAACACTTTCTTTGCATCGATATAAACCCAATATCGATGATGAAACTAGCTATTGATCGACCGGCACTTCACCCGATCAATGATGAAATCCTATCCAGTTCAGAACCTACGTCTATCCTGATGAAAACCACGCACCCTTCAATGTCCCACCTGCGATAATCTCTACCCAGTCTAGACCTTACGTCTACTCTGATGAAACTTGTAAAACTCCTTTGCATCGATATAAACCCAATATCGATGATGAAACCATGTACTGGTCGATTGGCACATTGCCTCGACTAGCTTTGAAACCTGCCCGGAATGGACCATTCGCCCGCTCCGGATAGTGCTCTGAGCCTCTTCGTTCACATTCCTGCAAGCCATCTCCCTTGCGGCACGTATGGCCAAGAAGGACGTGTGCTACCACCAACAAAATTCTGTTTAAAGCGCCCCCGGAGGCTGTCACGCGGTGGAGCGAGTTCCCCATCCTTTCTCTAAAGGGGTGGACGCTCTCCTGCTAGGTACGGGCTACTCCCATAGGGACCGCTGAAACCGCTGCTAAATCGCTGTGAAATATTGACGGTGCGATAAGTTAAGAGCAAACCACGTATGAGACTGGTATAAAGAGTCCTTTCCATTGAATAAAAAGAGAATACAAGAAGGGCCCCTGAGGGGAAATTGTATTACAAAAAAAGAGGGATGTGAAAAATGAGGGTAAAAGCCCTCTCGGGGGGGTTAAAAAGAAGAGGAAGGAGAGGCTTCTCGGCGCGAAGGAAAGCGCGCCGAGAACCCTCCGTCGGCCGAAAGAAGGGAGGCGCGCCGAGATGCCCGCGTCGAGAAGCCCGCTGAAGACCCCCGCGCCGAGAAGGCCGCGCCAAGACCCCCGCGCCGAGAAGGCCGCGCCGAGACGCCCGCACCGACAACAGGTTGCGCCGAGAGGGTCACGCCGAGAAGTAACCCAATTCTAGCGCCGAGAAGTCAAAAGGTAGTTGGAAAATATGGAGATGAAAAACATGAAAATGAAAGATATATGCACAATATTGTTACAGTAACATGAACAAGCTGAATAACAATGACAGAAAGAAATTAAGGAAGATACCCTCGAATGATGAAGGGCACCTGCAGACCCCGTGCCGCTTATTCTGCGCTTACGCCGCCCGCAGGTGGGGGGCATTTGTTGACACCTTGAAAATGAGCAAGGGCAGAAGCAGAATTGAAAAGAAGATTAGACCAACAGTGAAAGATCAATGACGAAGTTCGTCAACCATCTACCCGGCTGAAGCCTTTCGCCGGCCAAGCTGATGTCCGGTGCCATTGTCAGTCAGACGGCGGCACTGATGAAGCAGCAGTCATCCGACTGATGAGACCTCCTAGCACATTCTAACATAAAGCCGGAACCGGCAAATGAAGATTGTAAAGGCTTTTACAAAGTCAGAACAAAAGAAGAATCATCTCCACAAACTATACACCCGGCTGAAGTCTTCTCATACTGAAGCTGATGTCCAGTCTTGTCATCGTTCAGGTGACAATGCTGATGAAACCCCAGTCCAATGACTGATGAAGGTTCCTTTGGTCCACTTGAGTCCAACAACAAATTCCTGATACAGTTCCGATATGTTTATAGAGCTAACAGTTCTAAGTGGAGCTTAAAAGCCCTAAATGGGCCTATGAAATGGGCTTAGGGGTGTGGCATCTAGGCCCCCTCACTCAAATCGCACGCCGCGCCGGGAGCTACTATCATCTCAGACGCGCCGTGAAGATGGAGTGGAGTGGCACGCCGACAACCACCTGTCGAGAAGATACAAAATGCAGATATAAAACCCCCTTCCCCTCGAGCAAGAAAGGGGCAGAAGCTCAGCGGAAGCTCAACATCACCACCGCCAGAGAGAAAAATGAGAGAAAAAAGAGAGAAGAGACCAACAGAGCAAGAGAGAAAAAAAAATAGAAGAAGAGGAAGAAGGAGAAGAAGCTCCGGGTGGGCAGCTGGGGAGGGAGAGGAATCAATGCTCCGCCCTCCCCCTCTGTGTTTTCTTTTCTTCTCTATGTAACCTTACGAGTTTTACCTTGATTTATCAAATGTAACCAGGATATCCCGGCCTTCGTTCTATTTCCCTTTCCCTCATTCCCCCTTTTTGATTGGTGTAAGTTTGGGATGATGCAATGGAATGAAATGCTTTGATGGCCCGTTTGGGCGTTTCCCCATTTTCTTTCTTCTTCCTTACATGTACCTATGTTTCTGGTTCAACTGAACGTGAAATGATGAAGCCTTCCCATCTCTGGTTTCTCTCGAATGAGTGCTGCTCAATGGCTTGAATGATCGTTCTGATGCTTCAGGTTTCTCTGCTCCCAATCTTCACATGCATGGATTATTGGACTCTATCCTCTCACCCCTTCAGTGATGCCTACACTGGGTAGTCTCCCCATCTTTCATTCCGTTTGTTTCCTTTTCTTAAGCCATCAAGGTCGCCCCAGGAATTAGGGACAGTTATCCCTTGGTTTCCCTGGACGGCCGGCGATAGAACAACATATCCCCATGGGTTTTAAATGGGTGATGATCTCGAGCCCTCCATAAACCTCGCCTTCCAGTGATCCCCTGGCACTGCCCAGCAAAGCCCTTGGCTTCCCCCCTCATTTGCATCCTAAATTCCCAGCCATTACCTGAATCCCGGAAAGAAATCTCAAGAACAGAGTACCGTAAACCTCTGTTCTTATCCCGGTGCCCTCACATCTCTCGGCCCCGCATACAGTAAACTGGATGAACAGCTCTCGGCGCCATCCTTCAGGCGCCGAGAACTGTCTTGGCCTTGTGGCCTTCGTGCCGGGAACCCCTACACCTTGGCCGCGCCGGGAAGCCCCCCCCCCTTTTGCTGCTTTGCATCGCGCCGGGAACCTTGCACCTTGGCAGCGCCGGGAAGCCCCCCTTGGCTGCTTTGCGTCGCGCCGGGAAGCCCATCCGATGGCTTTCTCCCCTTGCACCGAAACCCCCTTTAACACTTCCTCCTCGCGCCAGGAAGCCTGCGCCGAGAACCCCCTGGCCTCCTCTTCACCGCGCCGGGAACCCCGGCCCTCTCACCTTGGCGCCGAGAACCCCCTGGCCTTCTTGCCATTGGCGCCGGGAGCCCTGGCCTTCCCATTTTGGGTCATGCCGAGAGCCCGTGCCCATTCAGAGTGTGCCGAGAGCCTAATCTGCCACCCAATGAATCCCAACATCCAGAGCAAACCCACACAGGGATATCCGTGGATCACCAGATATGTCCCGGGGATAAAATTAAAGGGAGTCAGACTCCCTTATGTTCCATCGGTTCGTGTCGGGATTACGACAACCTACCCCCTTTTTAGCTCCGGTGAGCTCTGCCAATGCATGAATGCCACCAGCTCTTATAAGGGAAGAGCCAAATATTGCCCCAAGGCTTACATGTGTAATGCGAGAGGTTCGGCCTCTCTATCTCTCGGCTTTCATCCCGGCACTCCGTGGGTGATAGCCTATTCTCCCCTGGGCGTAATCCAGATTATGGGGAGATGCTGTCGAAATGTTGATCGATGCTTTAAAACCCCATCATGGTTACAGCTCAGTCTGCCTGTGATTTAAATCCGCTTTCTCCTGTTTCCCCTACACCCAGTTTTTGAACCGCTGATTCAACGATATCGTCTGTTTCCGTGGTCGATGTTATTATCTTACCCGCCTTCCTGGCCCTGGTACAAAGTTTAAAATGGTGAACATGAATATCTATTTGCCTTATGAGGCCTCCTATTTCGGCGTTTAATCAAGGGTTGTCCTTCTTAGGAAGGGCGTAATTAACGTCATAGCCTTTATGGTATGACGGACTTCTGGTCCCGACTCGGACTTCACAATCGACTGACCAAGTCAGATCGAGCGCACAATGAAATCGTCACATATGTGACTGGCACGCCAATTAACCAAACCAATAAATCAATGAATCAATAAATATTTAACATAAATAAATCCCGCGTCCACACCAGTCCACCCCTCGGAATCGGTTCTTGGCGCGCCACCTTTTCCTTGTCTCGCCTCCCTCCGGCCTGCATAGGCCTTTTGCCCGATGACTTCTACTCCTCGGCAAACCTATTGTGGACATTTGTTAGAATTTAGCCTTATATGTCTCCTAGATTTTTTTTCTTGACTTCAGTCATTACCTTGTATTTTCTTGCTCGGCTAAATGAGCAAGCCTCAATGTCGTTCGGTAGGAGCCTGGGTCTTTGGTTGCGACATAGCGTCGGACATTGCTACGCAGTCCCTTGACGGATTTCTTCACCTTCCAACGTGCATCATCGAATATGTGTGGAGCATATTGGCCCAGAGCTGAAAACTTGGCCTCATAGTCAGCCACCGACATGCTCCCTTGCTCGAGGCTTAGAAATTCTTGCTCCTTCGCATCTCGCACATGCTCGGGAAAATACTTCTCTCGGAAGACAGCCAAGAATTCCTCCCATAGTATGTCACCGTCGTGGTAGTCCGCGAAGGTGGTCCGCATCTTGGCCTTCCACCATAAGTCGGCCTGGTCTTGCAAAACATAGGCTGCCAGGTTCACCTTCTCCTCTTCGGGACACCGCATTGCGCGGAACTTCTTTTCCATTTCGCTGAGCCACGACTCAGCCACCTCTGGACAGCTCTCCCCCTTAAAGATAGGAGGCGCCAACCTTAGGAACCGATCAAGTGTCGGCAGGTTGTGACGTGGTGCAGGTGCGGGCTGCTACGTCATTTGTTGCTGCATGGCCTACATCAACCCTTGGAAGCTCTGCATGAACCCTTCTAGGTTGACTCCCGCCTTGGGCACCTGCCCACCGCCAACTGCAGGGGCATGGATAGCCCCATTGTTCGCTCCATTTGGGTCATCTACACCCGATCCCCCCTCATCCGCCTGAGGAAGATCTCTTTGCCTTCTTGGCGGCATGGTTCTGAAAGACATACAATTGTTTAAGTAAGAGGGTTTTAAATGGTGTCAAGCATACTCTACCCTTTCTCCACTATGGGACATCTGGAATGGTTGTAACCCTGGTTTGTCTCTCGTGCTCTAATACCATGTTGTAACGCCCCGAGATCCGATTCCCAAATTTTGGGGGTATGTACTTTTTTTTGTCGGACCCCGAAGCAATTTACTTCGTACGTATCGCGAAAGCAGCAATGTAGATAAACGTACATGCATTCACATGAGAGAGAGAAACCATAGGTTACAGAAATGTAGGTAAACATCTCAACCATTCATAGTATTCAAAGGAGTACAAGTTCATAGTTCCAGATTACACATGAGCCCGCATGGGCTTGCCACTCCACAACCCTACACAAAATAGAAATATTCGACCATAGCATACCCAGAGGAACAGTGGCTAACTCTACTCTTCAGCTGCTGCCTCCTCCTCAATCTCTTTCTCTATGTCCCCTGAAAACGTGTGTCACAATGGGTGAGTGTGACGCTCAGTAGGCAACCCAGTGAAACTGGGGTTAACTTTGCATCTATATAATCCATTATATATAGAGTTTCAGATGTTAACACTAGCTTAGTACATTTCATCATCAGTTCTTAAGATAACTCATGTAAGGAAAATGCAAATTCTTAGACTAATGTATAAGGTACCCAAGAATGCAGCAAGAACCCAGTGATTAAGCAGTTAAACATTATCAAATTTCCATGAGTGTTCATATTTTTACCATGCAGGGAACAAGACAGCTGCCGCAAACACCAGAGGTCCACACACACACACACACACAAACGAACAAAAGAGTACTACGCAGACCCGGGAGCGAACTCCCACCTAGATTCTTGTGGCCCAGTGCCGTTAAGTATCGCCATCCCACAAAGGCCGCCCCACAATGGGACCGAAGACTGAATCAATAGGATTTCGAACCAGGGCGTTACGTATCACCGTCCCCTAGGATCTTTTACTTCCATGGCGTTACGTATCGCCGTCCCGCAGAAGGGACCGAAGTCCAACCTCAAAGAATGTTGTTGTTTTCCCTTCATGGCATACACATTATTATTTATCTTTTAGTGACTAGCATGGTATTTATCATAACAGACATGTTTTCATTGATCAAGGGGGCCAAACAAGCTCATAGTCATGCTCCTCATAATTTAAACATGCGCACAAATATGCTTCTAAATAGTTTAAAAGGGCTAAACATACTTGCAGTCATTTCAGGTTAGTACAGGTTTATCCTTTCTAGGCTACACATGCATAGAAAATGATTTATATCTATAAGTACAGAATTTCTATGGGCATGAAATTTTTACTATGTGTTGCTAACTTAGCCTTTTGTCATTTTCTAATTTCTCATATTTTTATGAATTAATATGCCCCCTCAAAATTCTCCTTTTCTCAGTTTCTGGAAATTGGGCAAACCCACAGGTGCACCGACCTTGCTCATAGCCGGGGCCAGCCTGCACCGACCTCACTCGCACCTGCACCGACCTTGCTCGTGGCTAGGGCCAAACTTGCACCGACCTTGCTCGTGGTCAGGGCCAAACTTGCACTGACCTTGCTCATGGCCAAGGCCAAACTTGCACCGACCTTGCTCGTGGTCAGGGCCAAACTTGCACTGACCTTGCTCATGGCCAAGGCAAAACTTGCACCGACCTTGCCCGTGGCTAGGGCCAAACTTGCACCGACCTTGCTCGTGGCCAGGGCCAAACTTGCACCGACATACTATGCACGGACTTTTGTTATGCTAACACAAACATGCACAGACCGACTATGCTCAGGCCTCACCGTGGCCAACACAAAACTTGCACAGACCTATTATGCTCAGACCTCACCGTGGCTAACAAAAAACATGCACAGACGCGAAACATGCAAAGACCTTATTCTGCACAGACCTTTACCTACGCATGGACCCAATAGTGCACAGACCTTACAACCAACGCACAGACCCTGCTTACCTACGTATGGACAAAAGTGCACATACCTTATAAACAATGCACATACCTCTTTTACCTACGTATGGGCAAAAGTGCACAGACCCTACAAAGAATGCACAGACCCTACTTTAACTAAAACATGCACGGACCTTAAACCTGCGCTGACCTTACCTATACATGGACTAAATGTGCACCGATGCCAACACAAACATGCTCAGTCCCTTACGCATGGACTAAATGTGCACCGACGCTAATACATCATGCACGGATCCCTCTTGGCCTAAACATGCACCGACCTCTCCTTTGGCCTGTACTAAACATGCACTGACCTACTATGGGACCTGCTCAGACCTGATGTATGGACTCTAACACGTATGCTCAGACTTCACTGGCTACCGCATTGGTGCACCGACTAGGGGTTTCCTATATATGGGTTCTGACCCTCCCAAGAACTGTGGAAACTCATGAAACACAAAACTGATTTGAAAAACAAACCCCAAAATGGATATGATGGTTGTCCCCAACTGCCCTTAATCCCTCTTTAGAGTGTATGAAATACATTTGAAATCATTCTAATGCATCATTGACCCCCAAAGTTTGAGGTTAGGTGACTACCTTTGAGATGTTAACCGACGATCCGGGGATAATATCCACACCCCAGATCCACCTCAGCTTTACCCTTCGATCTGGGGATGAGATCCACACCCCAGACCCACCAAGACTTCTCTGCAGGTCCACCCTCCTACGTAAAGGCCAAGGTACCTCACCTCTCTTTCTTTCACAAAAGGACCCGTAGGTGGCAGAAAAATGGAAGATGAGTGTTGCTAAAGGATGGCCACCCACAAAACCCCCTCCTTATATAGTTTTTCAGGCCTCCCAAGAGTTCACCCACGTCCCTCGAGGCTCTAACAAGCTCCAAGGTCACTGGTTTTGAAGAGGTGTTAATGCTAAGCATCCCTTCGGGTTTGAACAGGTGTGACCCTTCGACTGCTGATCATAAATGCTAGTGTGCGAAAGTTTTTATTGGGAATTACGTTGGAATGTCTTCATATGAAATGAAGAGGACTTCCAGATCTAACTTTCAGTTTTGGTTTCATCGAATTTCATTAACTCTACCAGGAGGTATGATTTTTCCATTAATTACGTGTGAATTCGCCCAACAGTCACACCTCTTCATGACAGCTAGCAGAAAAGGGCTCAGAACCGTGGGTTCTAGTCCGAATTGGGTCTCCCCCTCAACATAAGAGTTTGGGCTAAGGGTCCAAGCTTTCTAATGGGCCTAGTTTCATCCCATTCTGATCCCCCTACATTAAGTTACAAATTTTCTAAGGGTTCTTAGATAGTCTGTACTGATTTTTGGCCCATTTGGTTCATGGATCTGAATTGTGCCCGATTGGGCTAGTGCCCAATTGGTGGTCATTACACGCCCTAGGTAGAATAATCATCCATCTAGCTCACAGCTCAGACTCAAATTGACAGGAATAGCATGAGGATGGCGTTCCCCTGGTCTTCGTCTTCCTTCTCCCTCAAGGTGCGTCGCCCACACTCCTTTCCTACAACAAATGAACTCGTTAAGCCCCCAAAACGCGGCCTACATATACTCAAAAAAAATAGCAGCAAAAAGACCACAAAGCCCCTCTAAAAACCCTTCAAATAACACTTAATAGATGGGAGAAACCCTAAGGGTATTGGGGTAAAAAAGCCTAAGCCAATTGGACCTAGAAACAAGGAGTTTGAAACTAAAATGGCAAACCCGACTCCAATCGCCCAGAAGAAGTGTCGACTCAAGGAGTCGACACTTTCTTCACCACACTCTATCTGCGCCAAAAATAAGGCCCTGCCATGTAGGTGTTGACTCTCAAAGTCGACACGTGCAGCCTGCTGCCTCAAACAGCAGGCTGGGCTACAAGTGTCGACTCTGGGAGTCGACTCTTGTAGCTCCAGAATAGAGAAATGCATAATGCAATAATATTATGCCCAAAAACCATATAAATGCATCAAGGCCAAGTTATCCATATAAGAATGCAGTGAAAGTAAGCTCTTACCATGTCTTCACAAGTTTGAGAGCAAAACTTATCCTGCAGATTAGAATCTCAAATTTATGATAAATTCAAGCCAATCCATATGAAGCCTACACTTATATCTAAAATTCATTCACATGTAGAATTTGATTCACATACTTCCAACCCATTCAAAACACAAGCTGCTCACTCCAAAAATGATTCAAGCAGTCATTACCAATCAGAGTTCAACCAAGCCACTCATGAAGACAAGTTCAGTCCTTAGTAGCCTGAACTCATACACATACTGAGAGCTAATGGAAGAACCCTTCAATAATTCAATCCAATCAAACCTGAACGAACTCGATCCATTGTCAACAAGGATCAAATTAAATCTATAGCCAATACATGACAATCTTTGTCAACATATCAAATAATGAATAAATCAACCTTTGTCAGAAATAGATCAACCTACATATGAATCCTATTTCAGACTAAGACAATTAAGTTTAGTCCAACTCAATATGAATATGACATATGTCATATGCATAAATCCTTCAACATATCAACTTTGATGATCCATGCAAAGTCAGCCCATTTTCAATTCAGATCAATCAACCATATATGGATAATCGATTACATGAGCTGTCCATAACAAGCCAAGCTTACACAGTCCATTAAACATGAAACCAAATTAATTAAATGTAAGGCATTTCAATTTCAGCTCAAGGATGGCTATTCAACCTGCAATATAATATATTGAAATGCAACTTCACACATCAACTATGATTAAAGTAGCCCAACCATGAGTTTCATGATCAGACCAAGACTGTTTAGATCAGTCCAAGATTCCAGGTTCAATCAAAAACAAGGCAGCTCAAACCAATACAAAACCAGCCAACTAAGGATCATTAAACCTCATTCAAAGGCACTTAGAGACATGAATTGCCATGACTTAAACTCATTATATAAACCAACATGGAAACTAGTTTCTCATTCAAAATTCAAGCCATTCATAAACAATGCTCATAGCAGCCACACATAACACTAAGGTCGACCTTATGAAGGTTGAGTGCAGCTAAGGTTGACTCTTATGAAGAAGATATCAAAAGAAGTTTGAGCATGTCTTACATAGGTCGATGCATGTAATGCTCAAGTATGAACATATGAAACACAGATCAATGCCATGAGGAACAAGTCAACTCCCTGAGTGATGAGGTCATCTCCACAGTTCATTGAGGCACATTGAGGTCGACTCCACAAAGCAAATCGTACAAACCTCCTTCAAGACAAGATATCAACATTAGGCTCCAAAATGACTAATATGCTTTTTAGCATTTTCACAATACTCTTGCACACAATATATTGTTATCATCAAAACCATCACTAAGGACAAAGAGGGAGCGCAGCAAACCCAACAAACTTCAACAGATGGATGTCAAATCTGCATTCTTAAATGGTCTAATAAAATAAAATGTTTATGTAAAACAACCCCCTGATTTTGAGTGCATTGATTTCCCTGATCATGTGTACAAGCTGGATAAGGCATTATATGGACTGAAGCAAACTCCTAGGGCCTGGTACGACAATTTGAGCTCGTTCCTCACAAATAAAGGATTTTCAAGAGGTGAAGTTGACCAAACCCTATTCACTAAGGTAGATAACAAGGACATTCTTGTTGTTTAGATTTATGTAGATGGCATAGTGTTTGGGTCAAGTAAATTATCCATATGTGAGGAATTTTCTAATAAAATGACTGATAAATTTGAAATGAGTTTAATGGGAGAACTAAAATTTTTCCTTGGACTGCAGATCTGTTGAACTTTAGAAGGAAGCTTCATTACTTAAGCAAAATACATCAAGGATCTCCTGAAGAAGTACAAGCTGGAAAACCTCAAGGCCATCACTGCACCAATGGGTACATCAACTAGTCTTGATGATGACCCTAAAGGTAAACTGGTTGATCCCAAAACATATCGAAGTATGATCGGATCCTTGCTTTATCTTACTGCATCTCGACCAGATATTCAGTTTTCTGCATGTTTATGTGCTAGATTTCAGGCTAGTCCTAGGGAATCACACTTGAGTGCAGCAAAAAGGATTTTTAGATATCTATCTGGCACCATTGAGTTAGGATTATGGTATCTTACTAGGTGTGAGCTAGAACTGATAGCTTACACTTATGCAGATTATGCAGGGTGCAGGATAGATAGAAAAAGCAATAGTGGGTATTGTCAATACCTAGGTGGTTGTCTAGTGTCTTGGGCATCTAAGAAGCAACACATTGTTGCTCCTTCTATTTCTGAAGTTGAGTATGTTGCAGCAGGAAACTATGCAGCCTAGGTACTCTGGATTAAGCACCAACTTAATGACTATCACATAAATCTTGGGTGTATTCCTATTTTTTGTGACAACACCCGTGCTATTTCCTTAACTAAAAATCATGTTCATCATTCCCGGACTAAGCACATTGAACTAAAACACCATTTCTTGAGAGATGAAGTAAATAAGAATGAAATTGAATTGAACTTTGTAGCATCAGAAAAATAGATTGCTGACATTTTTACTAAACCACTTTCTAACGAAAGATTCAAATTCTTAAGAAGAGAACTTGGTTTATGTAAATTTTAGCATAATGACTGTTTACTTGAGTTCTTTTCTTGCATAGAATAAGTGCTTTCTGCATTTCACTTAACATGCACATGTTTCAGGTTATCAATAAATGCTTAATGTGGTTGTCATTGCATATACTGCATTGCATTCTGTCTATCTTGACTCTAAAGGTATTGTTGTGCCCCTGTGATTTTAATGATAGCAAACACTATGAGTCACCATGTGTCTGCATATGAAAGATTGAATGTTGCTGCACTAATGAGGATTGCTTGCTCCATACACACTCAGAGGGTCCATGCATACTCAACCATCATCAAAAAGGGGGAGATTGTTGTGCCCCTGTGATTTTGATGATAGCAAACACTATGAGTCACCATGTGTCTGCATATGAAAGATTGAATGTTGTTGCACTAATAAGGATTGCTTGCTGCATACACACTCAGAGGGTCCATGCATACTTACTGAGTATATAGAAAGTATCGATATTCATTACGCATATGTCATAACTCTATCTGAACATTACGCCAGTGTATATGTTCAGGGTCAGTGCACATCTTGGTGTAGTCTGTTGGTCTGTGTATATGAAGACCGTGCATAAAATGCTAAACTTGGTGCTTTAGCTCTTATGTATTTT
This sequence comes from Amorphophallus konjac, assembly GCA_022559845.1. Lineage (NCBI taxonomy): Eukaryota > Viridiplantae > Streptophyta > Magnoliopsida > Alismatales > Araceae > Amorphophallus > Amorphophallus konjac. The sequence goes on from CM040125.1 coordinate 117,826,986, forward strand.
AGGGACCAAGGTCCTTGCAGACCTTATCAATGTGCATTTCAAGGTCAGTGCATTCACTTATGTTCAGCACATCAAGTCGATGCACACTTTTCTTATACACACCCGGTCGGTGCAACTCTCGCACCGTTACACGTAATCAAGTCGGTGCAGTTCTCAAATGCTTACCTTAGCTCATGTTTCAAGTCAGTGCAATGCACTGTAGCACATGCAGTCAAAGTCCGTGCACATGAATGTAGCGTGCATGTTGAAGTCAGTGCACTTCTTGACTTAAGTAAGTGTAGAGTTAATTGTCTAAGGCCAAGGTTTGTGCATATCTCAGTTAGGCTGCACAACAAAGTTAGTGCATGTCACTGTTCATGTGCATCTATGTTTGTGCATTCAAGTCTGTGTACACTACCTTGGCAGATGAGAGTTGGTGCACATTTGGCTTGTGCGAGACCGAACTCGGTGCAAGTGGTATTTCATGCATTCTCAGGCTGGCATCATGTCGGTGTAAGATCGCATTGCGTAGATTAAAGTCGGTGCATACTTGGCGTGTGCGAGACCGAACTCGATGCAAGTTACATTTCATGCATTCTCACAGTCGGTGCAAGTATACCATGTGCTAACCAACTCCGTGCAACTCTCGTTGCTGAGCACACAGGTCTGTGCAACTTTAGCTGCTGTGAACATTTAAGTCAGTGCATCAGTGTCATATGTCACCACACGGTCGGTGCACATCTTCCTTGTGCACTATGCTAGCTTGTGCATTTCTGCTCGTATGTCACCGAGGTTTGTGCATTGTTTCATGTCAGTTGGGTTTAGGTCGATGCTTATCTTCTTTATGCATAAAGTGTGTCTGTGCAGGTCTCACTATAAGCACCCCAAGGTCTGTGGACATCTTCCATACATGCCTAAAGCCTGTGCATATTTTCACACCGATTGCTATTGGGTATGTGCATATTTTATGCTAGTGGTTATAATGTCAGTATACACTTTAGCTTGATGAAAAGAAGGTCCATGCATATTAGTTCATATACGTCATCGAGTCTGTGCAATACTCATACCAGTTTAACTGTCAAATGTTTTGACATTTTAACAGGATAAATGTTCGTGACATGTTAAGAAGGGCACGTGATCCAAAGCGAACTGTCCCTGAAAGAAGTCGCCACGTGGATTCTCATATCCAGATTTTGACATGTGGCTAATACATTCCTGAAGCTTCTTGGCGGGAGTATTCCCTCCACACGTCTAGGGTGTGAGCTCGTGGGTCCCAGACTGAAGCTTTATATAAGACCCTTCTTCTACGCAAAGAAGAAGAAGATGGACTAATAGAGAAATCAAGAAAAAAAATAGAGATCTGAGGAGAGGCAGAAGAAGAGAGAAAGAGCAGCTGTAAGAAGAAGAAGGAGGAAGAAAAGATAGAGAGTTTGAGAAAGAAGAAAAGGAAGAAAGAGTGAGAGAGATCATGAAGAGAATATTGAAGCAGTCTGAAGACCTATTCCACTGGACCTTGGATCAAATCCGGGCCAGTCAGCTCTTGCGAGAGCTATAACTGATTTGTAATTTCTTTCAGCTTTCCGGTGCTGTGATTCTTCATTTCTTGTTTTCTTCTATACCTCTGTTTCAAGCTGTAAGTCAGCAGAGCAAGCTGTGCCGCTCAGCAGTTGCAGAGGATCGGTTCCTCTGGTCGGCTAAGCTGTATTGCCCAGCGGTCAAGCTGTTCGTCAGCGGTTGGCTCAAGCTGTAATGCCCAGCGGTTGAAGCTGTGAATCAGCAATTATAGGCAAGCTGTGAGGCCCAGCGGGTTAAGCTTTGTATTAGTAGGAATCCACACTCTGGTTTGAGTGTGGGGTGGACGTAGGTCTGGAGGACCGAACCACCTAAAAACCTTCTGTCCATCATGGTTTGATTGCCTTGTCTGATCCACTAGATGTATGTTTATGCTCGATCTATATTTCCCATCTAGTGGGTATTTGGTTTGCACACCGAGCATTTGACTCTGGTCTCAAGAGAGAGAGCCATTCTGATCAGATGAATTGAGTCATCTCTTTAGTATATGTAGAGTTGATCAATAGGTCAGGCTATATGATCTTCCTCTCGTCATTCGAAGAGAGCATCCAAGTCAATCAAGGCACCTGTTAGCTTTAATTCTGTATCTCTGTTTATTATAAGTTTTAATTGGGCAAAGTTTTAAAGAGGGATTCATTTACCCCCCTCTGAATCCGGGCCTTGCACCCTTTCAGTTGGTATCAGAGCATGTTTCTGACTTCCAGATCCAACGATCTGCAGAGGATCCTGCTTGTTCGATTTCGTGCTTTACTGTTCCAGTGTGGTGCATGTTTCAGATATTATTTTCGAGCTCTTAAGATCTGAATCTATTCGGCTGTATTTCAATGGCTTCTCTTATGGTTTTCAATGGCTCTAATTTTAGCAGCTGGCTAGGTGGCCTATGTACTTACATGAATTCTATTAACTCCAATCTATGGAATCTTGTATCAAACGGCCCACATAAACTCCCTCATGACCATACTAAGTGGTCTGATGCGGACCAATTGAAGGATAGAGAAAATAATATGGTTCTTAATATTTTGAGAGCTGCAATGAATGTTGACATATTTCCTCTTGTTCTCAGATGCAATTTTGGAAAGGAAATCCTGGATGCAGTGATTGCCATTCATGAGAAGAAGGGAGAAGAATGCCTGATGGCCAACCAAGGTGATCACAACTCTGATAAACAAAAGGAAACATCATCTCAGTAAGCTCCAGATCAGAAGATATTTCATTAGATGAACTGATAGTGATGTATGATGAACTTCTAGAGAAATCGAGAAAGATGCAACCTGAGAATAAGAAGTTGAAGAAAAAGATAAATCAGATTAGTTCTAATGTTTCTTGTGAAAATTGCTCGAAATTGAAACAATCCTTTGATGAATGTTCATACATACAAGAAACAACTATGCTTGTTAAAAAATGAGGATGAAGAACTTAATCTGAGAATTTCTGAACTAGAAGAAAATTTGAGTACAAGTAATGATGAAATGTTGAATTTGGAAGAACTGAACGCTGTCATGACTGACAGATTGCTCAGTATTGAGAAAGAAAAATCTATGGTTTCCACTTGTGAAAAAGAAATTGAAAATTTGAGAAAAGAAAATAAATCATTGAAAGAGGAACTGAAATCTGTCAACTATGTTGTATCTGATTATGTTGAAGATGAAGTTCTGAGAGCTGAAATTGAAAACCTTAAAATGAGATTACAGGAGGTTAATAGTGAAAGATCTGAATTGAACATATTAAAATCTGAGAATGACAGTCTTAGAAACAAATCCCTTGAAGCAGAAAACACATGCTCAAAAGAAAAAATGATGAATGTGTTTTTCTAAAAGAATTGATTGAAGATCTTTATTCTGAGGTTGATATGCTAAAGAATTTGAATGCATCCTTAAAAGGTGAAAATCATTTGTTGCTTGAAAAGAAAAAGGAAGTAGAAGAATCTGAAGAAACTCTGATTGATGAAAATAAAATGTTAAAAGATCAAAATAAGAAGTTGGTGGTTTTGAACATTGTGGCTACTGAAAGATGCATGACTGTCGAAAGAGAAAAATACTAAGAATAAAACAAATGATGGAAAAGAACAAAAATTCTTGCATGAGATTCAAATTCTGAAAAATCTTAATGATGCTATGTAGAAACAGATTGTCACCTATGAAGAAGATCTAGTAAGTTCTGAAATGTAGATTTCTTCACTCAAAAATGAAATTGTTGAACTGAACAAATATTTGTCCAAGTTTGTTAAGGGAAAGGAGAATCTGGATAAATTATTGGGAAATAAAGTGAACATTCAGAAGGAAGGATTAGGCTATAATCCAGATAATAAAAGAAACACAAAAGGAAAAGAAAAAATTATCTTTGTGAAAGGTTCAGAATGTGCGAGTATTTTAAAGTCTATTTCACCTAAGAAATCTCAAAATACTCATAGGCACAAGTCTGAACAAAAGGAAAAGGACAATATCTGTGAAAAATCTTTTCATATTAAGAAAACTCATGATGTTCAGAAAAAGAAGGATAAATGTTTTTATTGTGAAAAATTTGGCCATGAGATAGTTGATTGTTGTGTTATGAAGAAGGATGATTTGAAGAGTAGTAAATTTCTTACTAAGAAACCTTCGTTTGGTCAAAAGAAGAGAATTCAATGCTTTTATTGTCATAGAATTGGTCATGTCATGCATGAGTGTGGTTTAATGAAACAAGATGACATGAAAGCTAAGAAATCTCATTCCAAGAATCATGCCTATCTGAATAAAAACATTCACTGTTTTAATTGTGGCAAATTGGGTCACTTTGCTACACAATGCTGGCATACACAAGGGAGAAATAGTCAACACAAATTTGTTAAAGCCCATGTGTATCAAAATCTCCTTGATAGAAATAAATCTGGTTTTAAAATATAAACCGTTGCATGTTTTGAATACGGAAGACCTGGCCACCGAGCTTCTGAATGTTGGTTGGCATGTTATAGAAAATGAGATGCTCATTTTTTTAACAAAAATTTTTCATAAGAATGCACAAAGGTTCCATGTTAATAATAATGTGCATAGGAAGAATTCTCAAATGGCTACATCATGTCATTACTGTGGTCAGTCTGGACATTCCATGTCCAACTGCAAATTGATGAGATTTGATGACATTCGTGCACAAAAACTATTTAGAACACCTGTTGGGGGTAATACAGGACCCAAGGCTGCTTGGGTTCCTGCTGGATCAAAATAACCCAGTTGTTGCAGGTGTGCCTTGGAGAGGAATAAAGAGGTAATAAACCAGGGCACCTGAAATGACCCCATTTTTGAGCCTTCCAAGTAAATTCACTGTATTCTATGTCTTTACATTCATTGCTCAATTTGTCAGCTAAATTTATTGATTGCATAGCATGATAAATTTAGCTCAGCACTATATGCATTGCATATCACTTGCATACCATGTTAATTCATCTGTGCGTCTTCTAACTGATCTTCTCTGAAAATCTGAATTAATCATCAAGATGATTGTAGCTTGTCTCAGTTGGAAGTGCATATTTGTTCCATGAGCATAATTCATGAAGTTCCAATGATTTGTGTGTTTACAGTACTTAAATGATTGTGTCAAAATGCACATAGTCAGGGGGAGTCAAAGCATTTCTTGTGTATCATGCATACTTGTTTAGGCTAATTCCCTGCATGATTTTCATGTCTTTCATGAGTGATTAATGCACTTGTATACATGTAGTAAATTGCATATCATTTCATTAATTTTTAAAACACCAAAAAGAATGTTAAGTGCATGCATTCAGCTAGAGGGAGTTAACCCATGTGCATATATGATTGCATATCATCATATTGAAAATTTCAAAAAGATTGACTCATTGCATATAGGCAGGGATAGCATATTCATTTCATCTATTTCTCTGCCTAGCAAGCCTGACTGTTCTACCTCACCTCTCTTGCTAGTGACTTACATCCATTTGACTCCAGTCAATTCCAACTGTCTCCATCAATTCCTTGGACTCATTTTCTGGTATCACTATGGGCTATTCTCACTATTGATGTTTAAGTCAATACTGGTTGCTTGCTGTGATTTCTCTTGTCAAAATGACATGATTAATCTTGCTCTTCGTTGTGAATTCTGAAGAATTCTTCTACTTTCTGATTGATGCTGCTTTGATCACACTATGTGCAAGCCTAACCCTCACAAATGCTTTCATGGCAACTGATCATTGTTTCTGCTGATGATAGTTGTTTAGATATATTGATTGAACTGATCTTGAAGAAATTTAAATTTATGTACCTTGTTTATAGATCTGAAACCTTAAAAGAAACTCCTATCATACAGGTTTAAGAATGTCTACTGATCTAAGCTAGTATAAGTCTAATGTCTTCTTGAATTTGTATTTTAAAGACTTGAAAGTATCTGAATCACAAGTTTTAGTAAATTCTAATCAACTGTTTCATGTAATCTCTGGACTAAATCTTCTGAAATCTGAAAATTTGAAATTAAGGCTATTTTGGTTGAGATACATGTTAGTAGTATTGTTCTTAAACATTAAATCTGTCTGAAGTTGACTAAAAAAAGGGAAAGACAAAAATCAGAGCAATGACCTTGATCATTGAGAAACTGGGTCCTCTTTCAAAGAAATGGAGTATACCCATGTCATGAAGTGCCATAGTTATCTCTGGTATAAAAATAATTGAAAAAATCTGACAGAGCAATGTCATAATTGTGTTGAGTAACTGGGGATTCCTGCCTCTAATCAAGGAGTCTCATCATGTAAAAAGACACTTCTATTGCTAACTCTGTTCTCATAATTGAGAGGCAATACAGTCATTACACTGAGTAACTGGGTCACTTCACCTGAGACGTGTTGTGCCTCATGTAAAAAGGTGTTGATCAACGAAGATTGCTCAAGAAAATAAGTTGCTGCATAATAGAAAAATTCATAAAATCCCTTTAAAATAGTTAACTTCACGTACCATTGAAGGCGTTTAACCTCAATACAACAATGTGTAACTCCTAAAGGAGCCATTGAGATTAATTGAGTAAGATGGAAGAGGATTGAACTGGAATGTTATATGAATAATTGGTTCACCTTTATTAAAACTCAGTTTCAGATATGAGTATTGAATATAATTGACAAATTTGGTATACATCATGCTTAAACCCGTTTTATCATGAAGTTTAATTCATAACCCCTTATGATAGGAGAGTCTATCTATACCTGGGTTTATAACAATGGTACCTGCTATAAAATTCTTCTGATCAGTTACACTATTGACAACTTCATCAACTTGCATATAAGTTTCCTGATCATCACTTGAACCTGCTCACTGTTTCAGCTGAATTGTTCTTGAAAGATTCTATGCTTTGCTCGCTGCCTCAACATTTTTCTTCAATCTATTTTTGATATACTCCTTCCATACCTTCTTCAAAGCCTTGTTTCATTCTGAGCAAGGAGCATTGTCATGTCTTCAGGAGAGGATAAGTGTTGAAGAAGACCGCATTTATTCCATCTTAAAAGGGAGAGGTTTGATGCTTAATTGTCTAACTACCCATGTGCTTGTTGATTGTATTCCTTTATTCAGGGGGAGTTTCATGTATGGTTGTTCTTCATTTTTATCCAGGGACATGTTATATCAATCCTTTCATACCTGCTTATTTTTCTCTCTCAAACTATTTTCTTTTTGATGAAGTCAAATGGGGAGAATAGTTTGAGTCAGTGTGACTCATAATGTTGCCATCATCAAAAAGGGGGAGATTGTTGTGCCCCTATGGTTTTGATGATAGCAAACACTATGAGTCACCATGTGTCTGCATATGAAAGATTGAATGTTGTTGCACTAATGAGGATTGCTTGCTGCATACACACTCAGAGGGTCCATGCATACTCAACCATCATCAAAAAGGGGGAGATTGTTGTGCCCCTGTGATTTTGATGATAGCAAACACTATGAGTCACCATGTGTCTGCATATGAAACATTGAATGTTGCTACACTAATGAGGATTGCTTGCTGCATACACACTCAGAGGGTACATGCATACTTACTGAGTATATAGAAAGTATCGATATTCATCATGCATATGTCATAACTCTGTCTAAACATTACGCTAGTGTATATGTTCAGGGTCAGTGCACATCTTGGTGTAGTCTGTTTGTCTGTGTACATGAAGACCGTGCATAAACTGCTAAACTTGGTGCTTTAGCTCATATGCATTTTAGGGACCAAGGTTCGTGCAGACCTTATCAATGTGCATTTCAAGGTCAGTGCATTCACTTATGTTCAGCACATCAAGTCGATGCACACTTTTCTTGTACACACCCGGTCGGTGCAACTCTCGCACCGTTACATGCAATCAAGTCGGTGCACTTCTCAAATGCTTACCTTAGCTCATGTTTCAAGTCGGTGCAATGCACTGTAGCGCATGCAGTCAAAGTCCATGCATATGACTATAGCGTGCACGTTGAAGTCAGTGCACTTCTTGGCATAAGTAAGTGCAGAGCTAATTGTCTAAGGCCAAGGTTCGTGCATATCTCAGTTAGGCTGTACAACAAAGTCAGTGCATGTCACTGTTCATGTGCATCTATGTCTGTCCATTCAAGTTCGTGTACACTGCCTTGGCAGATGAGAGTCGGTGCACATTTGGCTTGTGCGAGACCGAACTCGGTGCAAGTGGCATTTCATGGATTCTCGGGCTGGCATCATGTCGGTGCAAGATCGCATTGCGTAGATTAAAGTCGGTGCATACTTGGCATGTGCGAGACCGAACTCGGTGCAAGTTGCATTTCATGCATTGTCACAGTCGGTGCAAGTCTACCTTGTGCTAACCAAGTCCGTGCAACTCTCGTTGCCGCAAGCACACAGGTCTATGCAACTTTAGCTACTGTGAACATTTAAGTCAGTGCATCAGTGTCATATGTCACCACATGGTCGGTGCACATCTTCCTTGTGCATTATGCTAGCTTGTGCATTTCTGCTCGTATCTCACCGAGGTTTGTGCATCGTTTCATGTCAGTTGGGTTTAGGTCGATGCTTATCTACTTTTTGCATAAAGTGAGTCTGTGCATGTCTCACTATAAGCACCCCAAAGTCTGTGGACATCTTCCATACATGCCTAAAGCCTGTGCATATTTTCACACCGATTGCTATTGGGTCTGTGCATATTTTATTCTATTGGTTATAATGTCAGTATACACTTTAGCTTGATGAAAACAAGGTCCATGCACATTAGTTCATATACGTCATCGAGTCTGTGCAATACTCATACATGTTTAACTGTCAAATGTTTTGACATTTTAACAGGATAAATGTTCGTGACATGTTAAGAAGGGCACATGATCCAAAGCGAACTGTCCCTGAAAGAAGTCACCATGTGGATTCTCAGATCCATATTTTGACACACGGCTAATACATTCCTGAAGCTTCTTTGCGGGAGTGTTCCCTCCACACGTCTAGGGTGTGAGATCGTGGGTTCCAGACTGAAGCTTTATATAAGACCCTTCTTCTGCACAAAGAAGAAGAAGATGGACTGATAGAGAAATCAAGAAAAAAAACAGAGATATGAGGAGAGACAGAAGAAGAGAGGAAGAGTAGCAGTAAGAAGAAGGAGGAGGAAGAAAAGATAGAGAGTTTGAGAAAGAAGAAAAGGAAGAAAGAGTGAGAGAGATCGTGAAGAGAAGATTGAAGTAGCCTGAAGACCTATTCCACTACACCTTGGATCAAATCCAGGCCAGTCAGCTCTTGCGAGAGCTATAACTGATTTGCAATTTTTTTCAGCTTTCCGGTGCTGTGATTCTTCATTTCTTGTTTTCTTCTATACCTCTGTTTCAAGATGTAAGTCAACAGAGCAAGCTGTGTCGCTCAACAGTTGCAGAGGATCGGTTCCTCTGGTCGGCTAAGCTGTATTGCCCAGCGGTTGAAGCTGTGAATCAGCAATTATAGGCAAGCTGTGAGGCCCAGCGGGTTAAGCTGTGTATTAGTAGGAATCCACACTCTGGTTTGAGTGTGGGGTGGACGTAGGTCTAGAGGACCGAACCACCTAAAAACCTTCTGTCCATCGTGGTTTGATTGCCTTGTCTGATCCGCTAGATGTATGCTTAGGCTTGATCTATATTTCCCATCTAGTGGGTATTTGGTTTGCACACCGAGCATTTGACTTTGGTCTCGAGAGAGAGAGCCAATCTGATCAGATGAACTGAGTCATCTTTTTAGTATATATAGAGTTGATCAAAAGGTCAGGCTATATTATCTTACTCTCGTCATTCGAAGAGAGCATCCAAGTCAATCAAGGCACCTGTTAGCATTAATTTCGTATCTCTGTTTGTTATAAGTTTTAATTGGGCAAAGTTTTAAAGAGGGATTCATTCACCCCCCTCTGAATCCGGGCCTTGCACCCTTTCAGGTATATCAAATGGTATGTTGGGAAAAGGGCATATTTCTTCTGCCTGAAAACCCACGCCATGTGTAGAGGCTAGTCCTCTACCAGGTACCATTGGTCAAGGGTGTGTCTAGGTCTTGCATCTTTTTTTTGATAATGATAATCCAAGGTTCATACATGATGTGCATTAAATGTTTAGTCCAGCAGTGCATATGGATAGGGGGAGTTCATATTAAAACATGTTGTGCTCATCTCATATCATACATGATAATAAGAGCAGTTCATGTTAGAATGTTCAGAAATCAAGCCAAAGTTAATTTCATTTTGTTGCATCAAGGTAGATGTAAGTGTTTCTTATGGAATGTTGACACCCAAAGTCGATAATCTTTTGCATAAGTTCTGTCTGCTGCATCTTGTGTCTCAGGTTTTGATTCTGTCTTATTTGGTCGACTGAAAATGCCATTTCGATCAACTGAAACCTTCAATGTCTCCTGGATTGACTAACTCCCAGCTGAACAGATGTTTCCATCATTCCATGTCTCTCTCTCATTTATATCATTTTCACGTGGCATCACATCTATATCCTATCACTTGGTATCTTTCACATCTCTCACCAGACATATCTATTCGGTTGCATAAATCCTGAAAAAATATTGCAAAGCTCTTGCACTTCTTTTTAGAAATAATGACAATATGACCTTCAATTCATTACTATGAACTACTGAAATAAGAAATCTTCTCTTATAAGAATCTGTGATAAACTATGAATGAATTGATGGTTTAAGTCTACTAAATTAAAGAGTTTAAAAATTAAACTCAATGAAAGAGGATGTAGTTCACACTTAATAGCTCTCAACCACATCTCACATGATATGTTTCGTAAAGTCTCTCAGAATCTGAAAATTTAAAATTCATGATAAACTTGGTTGAGACACTTGGATTGTGTATTATTTTTAAACATAAATTCTTCTGAAAACAAAAGGGCAGCAAAAGTCAAATTATATTGAAGAATTCAATAGACAGAGCAATGACGGAGTAGCACTGAGAAATTGGGTCTTTCATCAAAGAAATGAAGTGAACCTGTAGCAACCCTGATAAAATATTAATAATGATAAAGATTTATAAAGAAATCTTGTAAATAGAAAAAAATAAAACAAAAATAAATAACGCCTCTGATAACGACGCTATTCAAATTAGAAACGCCTCTACCTAAGGCGTTATTCAAGAAAGGACGCCCTCACTACAAGACGTCAAATTCCAAACGCCAAAGAGGGCAAGGACAAGAAACGTCCTTTTCTTGGGCGTGTTTTAAAACAAGGAACGCCCTTATACAAGGCGCTTCTTAAGAAACGACCTGAACAAGGTCGTCAATTCAAGAATCGACGCCCTGACCTAGGTCGTCAATTCGATTCCAGTTCCGTTCGACCCGGGAGCTTATCCAGGGAAGGATTATGTTAATCTAGTAAGTGTCTACTAGGGTAAGGACTCTATTAGGGATATATTACCCTCAATCAAACACTACCTTTGTTAGGATTTCCAAAATCCCTATAAATACCTTGATCGATCTAACCCTAAAAACCTATTTGGTTGATCTGCTCTGCTACGGTACGTGAAGAACAAACAGTTCTTCTTATTTCCTTGATTCTCTGCTTCGACTACATGAAGCATTAATATTCTTCGTTTTCTTCTCTTCTTACAGGTTAAGAAGCCCCTACGTTCTGAAGAAACAGAGTTCTTCATCCGGGTAAAAGTTCTTACTTTTGTGTGATGTTCAGATTACAAAGAAACTGATGCAGTTTCTTCATTCTCTTATAGGAAAGCTGCAGTTGAAGAAACGAAGTGTTCTTCATCTACGACCTTTTCATCAAAGCCATCATCCAATAGCAACTTGTTCAGGAGTCTCTGTTCTGAACAGAGCGTCGTTCCTTCTCACAGATCCTTCACGGTTATCTCCAAATCAAGCTATCAAGGTAGGTTTTCTCAGGTTACTGTAGCCCAAATGAAATTAATGCAAGATATATGTATATAAGCATGTCATGCATACGATTATTATAGTTTCCATGCATTTTCTAAAATATTTTGAAAGAGACGCCCCTGGCAAGGGCGCTAATTCACATGAAACGACCCTTCCCAGGTCGTTAATTTCATATTTAACGCCCTGTACTCAGGCGTTAATTTCTTTAAATCGTTAATCACCCATCTTAAGAACTGATTATCTATGAAATCATGATTATAGAATAATGCATGATTCTTTGTCTTCAACCTGCTAACTTTACTGTCATGATATTATATTCGTTCCTCTGTTATCTTGGAATTATTACTGTCCTTAAAAATTTCTGAATAAACTTGAATTAACGACTTGGACAAAGTCGTTTTCCATATGTTAACGCCCCAGAACAGGGCGTGAATCTGAAAGGTAACGCCCCTTCCAAGGGCGTGTTTTAGATAAATCCTGAAAATTATTTATGTTCTGTCAAGTATGTAAATAATGAGACGCCTGCAAATGTAGTCGTCAAATCTTGAAGAAACGACCCTGACCAGGGCGCGTTTTAGACAAATTATTGAATTATTGAAATTTCTACAAAATGGATACATATGTAAACGCCCTTCTGTTAGGCGTTAATTACTTGAGAAACGACTTGACCTAAGTCGTTATTTTATGTAAACTGATTTTTTATCCTGATTCTGTTAACCGATGGTTTCATATTATACATATAGGTATATATATCGGCACTATTCTCCACTCCGTGAGTATAGTCCCACTTTTTTTTATCGATCACACTCAACTCTCATTGACATACAAGCTCTCCATTGGACATTCCGTTCCTTTGGACTAGCGAGTTAGTCATAGAGACCTCCGTAAGACTCCTCGTATCTTGGATTCCCTCAAGGTCGACTGAGCTGGTTGTACCCTAAAAACCCATTACACCATTGATGCCATGTCACTCTAAAGAAACATGGGATACCAGCCCTTATGATTATACAAAGAGTATATCATAAGAAATTCTTAATGGGATGATGATATCATGCCATATCATGTCATTCTTGTAAACCTCAATTCTATGATAAGAATGAGGGTATCTTACCTTAATATAATGTTCATGTGGACTTCAATTCTATATAAAGAATGTCCATACTGATTTGTCATGGTACCAAGTTAAGGGAACCATATTCTACCTAGATTTTTATCGATATCATGATTATACCGTTATTATCGCCATTCTATGTCCTTTGTCATATTTTTTGGACTCTATTCTGTCAAAGTTGTCATACGTGTCTACAAGCTTGATGATTGAAATTCTATATTGGCTATATAAACAAGAGTGGATGTCAAAACACATGATAAATGCCTACGCATATAGGGCCCGATCTGGTCTTGGGAGGAGCACCCGAAAGTACTTGTTCCCATGGGAGTTAAAATGATAAGGTATCTGGCATTATACGGAGTACTTGACTTGCTTGATTGGACATTCCACATACATCTTGTACTTGAATCGTACTTGACATGAAATGAAATGCGTGGCCCGAAAAAGGGTAATTTACTTGCTTGATACATGATAGCCAAAGTTCTTGACATGACTTGTTAAACGTACTTGCTTGAATATCTTGAATAAACTTGTTATCTTGTTGAAAGTTCATGATTTGTTCATCTTATTTCTTGATATTACATTCTCTCTATCTTGTCGTTTTATGCGAGCATGCATAGCTTTATTGCATTCATGAAAGATGTAATTACTTAAACCCATTGCTAGTACTTGAGATATAATTTCCTACTGAGCGTTCGCTCATTCCGTTTGTCCCTTTTTACTTTTCAAGTAAGTCCGACGACGATGGAAGTCAATCAGATGGGAATGGTCAAGAGTGAAAGTGATAGAACTTCTCCAAGTGTCGTCTAGTTGTTTCTATAGTTTTCTTGAGTCGACTATGTACTTTTCTTTTTATTAAACAGAGTATTGAATTTGTAATAGTCTATCCATTATGAAATAAAGGATTGGGTTATCTTGCTATTTTGCGCATCTCTGTCTTTGTGTCGAATACACGACCACTCTGATTGACATGATTGATATAAACTCGTCGCGCATCTCCGGGTATCTTCCGCGCTCAGGGCGTGACAGTTTTTATGGTATCAGAGCCTAAGGTATTCAATTCCTAGGAAAAACCCAAGTCCAAGGATAAGTTGAACGTTTAACCAAGTGAGATTGGGTAGAACCAAGGGTTAAGAGTCAATGAGTCTTTTAATAAGATCACAGTGATATAATACTAATGTAGCTATTATAATTGTAGGATAATGGCTGCCGAACGTACTCAATGGCGCAACATGCAGCGTACCCTCTAAGGGATGACTCAAGTGCTACAACAGGTAGCACAAGGTGGTACTCCACGAGCTGGAAGCTTACACCAAGCCTTTAAGAACATGAATCCCCCGAAGTTCATAGGATCGACCGATCCGGACGATGCCGAGCATTGGGTTCGGGAGACTGAACGTATATTCTGTGTCATGCAATGCACGGATCAGGACAAAGTTCTATTAGCTACATTCCAGTTAGAGAAAGATGCTAGATGCTGGTGGGAGTCTATTGAAGCAACCATCGATCTTACTCAAGTAACATGGGAAGAATTTGTGGAATACTTCAATGCTAAATATTTCTCGGACCGAGTCCAAGAAAAGAAGGCTGCAGAATTCGCTGCACTAAAGCAACGATCTTTATCATTAGCAGATTATGAAGCTCAGTTCTCCAGGTTGTCTAGATATGCTAAGCATCTTATTAGCACGGAGAAGATGAAAGCCTGTAGATTTCTTAATGGGCTTAGGCCCCACTATATTACTCAACTGGCGCCTATGGACATCCAAGTTTATTCTGAAATAGTGCGCCGAGCTCAATTACTTGAAGATGCCACGGAACTATCTGATAGGATCCGTGGAAAAGACAAGAAGGAGCAAGTCACAGGTTCGGGTTCTTTTAAACCCAACTTTAAGAAGAGGCCTAGTAATGGAGGTCCTTCCTCTCAAGATCAAAAATTCAAGAAGACCAAGCCCTTCTCTATCACCACTACACCTTCAAACGTAGTATGCAAGCATTGTGACAAGGCTGGTCACAAGACAGAAGAATGCTGGAGGAAATTAGGAGCTTGTCTCCGTTGTGGGAGTCGCGAACATCGGATTCCCGATTGTCCATTAATGAATGACCAAGCCGGTGACGGTAAACGCCCGGTGACGAAGAATGCTGGTCTTCATGCAATCCAGGAGACCGAACAAGAAGAAGAAGGTGGACTGGTAGAAGGTACATTAACAGTTTGTTCCAAAAGTGCTTATGTCTTATTTGATACGGGTGCATCGCATTCTTTTATTTCTAAGAAGTTTGCCGACCCGTTACCGTTAGAACCAGAATGGATAAAAATAGTTCTAACTACTCCTCTTGGAAGCGAAAATGATGTTACTCATCACTACCAAAACTGTGAGGTAATGGTTCAAGGTAGGAATTTACCTATAGATCTCATATGCCTCGATCTAAAGGAGTATGATGTTATACTGGGAGCGGACTGGTTATCCAAATACCAGGCAACGGTTGATTGCCGCAATAGCCAAATTGCTTTCAAAGATTTTCCAGAGTTAGTCTTTACTCGCCCCAAGAGTCGGAACAAATCCCCTCTTATTTCGGCTCTTCGAGCAAGCAAGCTCGTAAGGAAAGGATGTGTATCCTTCCTTGCCTTTGTCACTGTTAAAGAAGCTAAGGAAACCAAGATAGAAGACATTCAGGTAGTGCAAGAATTTCCAGACGTATTTCCGGAAGATTTGCCGGGATTACCCCCTCAAAGAGAAGTGGCCTTCACCATTGACTTAGTCCCTGGTGCTGGTCCAGTTTCAAAGGCACCCTATAGAATGTCCCCTGCGGAACTCAAAGAGTTGAAGGAGCAGTTGATGGAACTAATTCGAAAAGGGTTTATTAGACTAAGTACTTCCCCGTGGGGAGCACCAGTCTTATTTGTGAAGAAGAAGGACGGATCCATGAGATTGTGCATCGACTATCGACAGTTGAATCATCTCACTATCAAGAACAAGTATCCACTGCCGAGAATCGATGAGTTATTTGATCAGATTTCAGGATCCAAATATTTTTCCAAGATTGATCTCAGGTCGGGATATCATCAATTAAGAATCAAGGATGATGACATTCATAAGACTGCATTCAGAAGCAGGTATGGCCATTACGAATTTGTTGTTATGCCTTTTGGACTAACGAATGCCCCTGCTGCTTTTATGCAGTTAATGAATAACATATTCAGGCCTTATCTAGATCAATTTGTGGTGGTTTTCATTGATGATATATTGATATATTCCAAAACTAAGGAAGAACATGAGGAGCATTTAAGGATCGCATTGCAAGTATTGAGGGAAAATCAATTATATGCAAAGCTCAGCAAATGTGAATTCTGGCTTGAAGAAGTGACTTTCCTCGGACATGTGATATCCAAGGATGGTCTATCTGTTGATCCATCAAAGGTTGAAGCTGTTAGAAACTGGGGAAGACCAACCAATGCTAGCGAGATCCGAAGTTTCTTAGGTCTTGCAGGCTATTATCGGCGATTCATCAAAGATTTCTCTAAGATCGCCGTACCACTTACAAGATTAACTCGTAAGAAGATCCGATATGAAAGGAGTGAGGAATGTGAAAGAAGTTTCCAAACTCTCAAGGATCATCTCACTACAGCTCCGGTGTTAGCTCTACCAATAGAAGGAGATAAATTCGAGGTCTACACAGATGCGTCTGGCATTGGCCTCGGATGTGTCCTAATGCAACAAGGAAAGGTCATAGCATACTCTTCACGTCAACTGAAGAAGCATGAGGAGAATTACCCCGTCCATGACTTAGAACTGGCCGCGGTGGTATTTACCCTAAAGATATGGAGACACTACTTATATGGAGTGCAGTTTACTGTATACTCCGATCACAAAAGTCTCAAATATCTATTTTCACAAAAGGAGCTAAACATGAGACAAAGACGCTGGCTAGAATATCTCAAGGACTTCGACTTCAATATACAATATCATCCCGGAAAGGGTAATTATGTGGCTGATGCCCTTAGTCGAAAGCCGAGAGCAATGATAGCCAATTGTATGATACAAGAATGGAGATTGCTAGAACAATTCTCCAAGCTCAATATAAGCTTGGACAAGGAAGCCAAATTTGTCACATTATCTCATGTAAGCATACAGTCGGATTTATTATCTGAAATATAAGCACTTCAGGATGATGATCCTATATTAGTGGAAATCAAAGGCAGATTAGAAGGACAATCCGACTTTCAGATAGCTTCTGATGGAAGATTATTGTTCAAAGATAGAACTTGTATACCTGACTATCCGGAATTAAAGAAGAAGATCTTAGATGAAGCTCACCGATCAAGGTACACTATTCATCCAGGATCAACCAAAATGTACCAAGATGTAAAGAGGAACTTTTGGTGGCCTAATATGAAAAGAGAAATAGCGGACTATGTATCACGCTGTCTCACATGCCAACAGGTCAAGGCAGAACACCAAAAGCCTGCTGGAAAACTACATCCTCTAGATATTCCTAAGTGGAAGTGGGAGGATATTGGTATGGATTTTATCATGGGTCTATCTAAATCAAGAGGAGGACATGATGGAATATGGGTTATTATTGATCGATTGACTAAATCGGCGCATTTCTTGTCAATCAAGAGTCGATGGTCAATTGATGTCTTAGCTGCATTATATCTCAAAGAGATAGTCAGGATACATGGAATTCCTGTCTCAATCGTGTATGACAGAGATCCCCGTTTTACTTCTCATTTTTGGAAGGGACTACAACATTCGTTGGGAACAAGGCTCAACTTTAGTACTGCTTTTCATCCTCAAACGGATGGTCAGACCGAGAGAACTAACCAAGTTGTTGAAGATATGCTTAGAGCATGCATCATTGACTTTGGAGGAAGCTGGCACGATCACTTGCCACTAGTGGAATTTGCATATAATAATAGCTACCAAGCTAGTATCCAAATAGCACCTTTCGAAGCTTTATATGGAAGGAGTTGCCGATCACCCTTATGCTGGAACGAAGTTGGAGAAAAACAACTATTAGGTCCAGACATGGTAAGGGATACAACTGAGAAGATACAAGTAATCAGAGAAAAATTGTAAGTTGCTCAGACCAGGCAAAAGGCTTATGCAGATACAAGAAGGAGAGATCTTGAATTCCAAATCAGAGATCATGTATTTCTTAAAATATCGCCTGGACGTGGCATACGAAGATTTGGTGTTAAGGGCAAGCTTACGCCAAGATTCATCGGACCATTTGAGGTACTCGAAAGAGTTGGCGAGGTTGCTTATCGCATCGCGTTGCCTCCTCAATTGTCCGACATGCATAATGTGTTTCACATATCTATGTTGAAGAAGTATGTGCACGATCCATCTCATATTATTGAACATGGAGATCTGGTGATCCAGAAAGATCTCACCTATGAACAGAAGCCTATGAAGATCTTAGATCGAGAAATACGAGCTCTAAGGAATAAGGTTATTCCCATCCTCAAGGTGCAATGGAATAAGAATCCTGAACACGAAGCGACATGGGAGACCGAGGAATCTATGAAGAAACGATTTCCCGAGTTGTTCTAAGAGGTATATACTCTACACACTCCGCGTGTATACATGATATGCAATTGAATTTGGGGACCAAATTCTTTTTAAGTAGGGGAGGGTGTAGCAACCCTGATAAAATATTAATAATGATAAAGATTTATAAATAAATCTTGTAAATAGAAAAAAATAAAATAAAAATAAATAACGCCTCTGATAATGGCGCTATTCAAATTAGAAACGCCTCTACCTAAGGCGTTATTCAAGAAAGGACGCCCTCACTACAAGACGTCAAATTCTAAACGCCAAAGAGGGCAAGGACAAGAAACGCCCTTTTCTTGGGCGTGTTTTAAAACAAGGAACGCCCTTATACAAGGCGCTTCTTAAGAAACGACCTGAACAAGGTCGTCAATTCAAGAATCGATGCCCTGACCTAGGTCGTCAATTCGATTCCAGTTCCGTTCGACCCGGGAGCTTATTCAGGGAAGGATTATGTTAATCTAGTAAGTGTCTACTAGGGTAAGGACTCTATTAGGGATATATTACCCTCAATCAAACACTACCTTTGTTAGGATTTCCAAAATCCCTATAAATACCTTGATCGATCTAACCCTAAAAACCTATTTGGTTGATCTGCTCTGCTACGGTACGTGAAGAACAAACAGTTCTTCTTATTTCCTTGATTCTCTGCTTCGACTACATGAAGAATTAATATTCTTCGTTTTCTTCTCTTCTTACAGGTTAAGAAGCCCCTACGTTCTGAAGAAACAGAGTTCTTCATCCGGGTAAAAGTTCTTACTTTTATGTGATGTTCAGATTACAAAGAAACTGATGCAGTTTCTTCATTCTCTTATAGGAAAGCTGCAGTTGAAGAAACAAAGTGTTCTTCATCCACAACCTTTTCATCAAAGCCATCATCCAATAGCAACTTGTTCAGGAGTCTCTGTTCTGAACAGAGCGTCGTTCCTTCTCACAGATCCTTCACGGTTATCTCCAAATCAAGCTATCAAGGTAGGTTTTCTCAAGTTACTGTAGCCCAAATGAAATTAATGCAAGATATATATATATAAGCATGTCATACATACGGTTATTATAGTTTCCATGCATTTTCTGAAATATTTTGAAAGAGACGCCCCTGGCAAGGGCGCTAATTCACATGAAACGACCCTTCCCAGGTCGTTCATTTCATATTTAACGCCCTGTACTCAGGCGTTAATTTCTTTAAACCGTTAATCACCCATCTTAAGAACTGATTATCTATGAAATCATGATTATAGAATAATGCATGATCCTTTGTCTTCAACCTGCTAACTTTACTGTCATGATATTATATTCGTTCCTCTGTTATCCTGGAATTATTATTGTCCTTGAAAATTTCTGAATAAACTTGAATTAACGACTTGGACAAAGTCGTTTTCCATATGTTAACGCCCCAGAACAGGGCGTGAATCTGAAAGGTAACGCCCCTTCCAAGGGCATGTTTTAGATAAATCCTGAAAATTATTTATGTTCTGTCAAATATGTAAATAATGAGACGCCTGCAAATGTAGTCGTCAAATCTTGAAGAAACGACCCTGACCAGGGCGCGTTTTAGACAAATTATTGAATTATTGAAATTTCTGCAAAATGGATACATATGTAAACGCCCTTCTGTTAGGCGTTAATTACTTGAGAAACGACTTGACCTAAGTCGTTATTTTATGTAAACTGATTTTTTATCCTGATTCTGTTAACCGATGGTTTCATATTATACATATAGGTATATATATCGGCACTATTCTCCACTCCGTGAGTATAGTCCCACTTTTTTTTATCGATCACACTCAACTCTCATTGACATACAAGCTATCCATTGGACATTCCGTTCCTTTGGACTAGCGAGTTAGTCATAGAGACCTCCGTAAGACTCCTCGTATCTTGGATTCCCTCAAGGTCGACTGAGCTGGTTGTACCCTAAAAACCCATTACACCATTGATGCCATGCCACTCTAAAGAAACATGGGATACCAGCCCTTATGATTATACAAAGAGTATATCATAAGAAATTCTTAATCGGGTGATGATATCATGCCATATCATGTCATTCTTGTAAACCTCAATTCTATGATAAGAATGAGGGTATCTTACCTTAATATAATGTTCATGTGGACTTCAATTCTATATAAAGAATGTCCATACTGATTTGTCATGGTACCCAAGTTAGGGGAACCATATTCTACCTAGATTTTTATCGATATCGTGATTATACCGTTATTATCGCCATTCTATGTCCTTTGTCATATTTTTTGGACTCTATTCTGTCAAAGTTGTCATACGTGTCTACAAGCTTGATGATTGAAATTCTATATTGGCTATATAAACAAGAGTGGATGTCAAAACACATGATAAATGCCTGCGCATATAGGGCCCGATCTGGTCCTGAGAGGAGCACCCGAAAGTACTTGTTCCCATGGGAGTTAAAATGATAAGGTATCTGGCATTATACCGAGTACTTGACTTGCTTGATTGGACATTCCACATACATCTTGTACTTGAATCGTACTTGACATGAAATGAAATGCGTGGCCCGAAAAAGGGTAATTTACTTGCTTGATACATGATAGCCAAAGTTCTTGACATGACTTGTTAAACGTACTTGCTTGAATATCTTGAATAAACTTGTTATCTTGTTGAAAGTTCATGATTTGTTCATCTTATTTCTTGATATTACATTCTCTCTATCTTGTCGTTTTATGCGAGCATGCATAGCTTTATTGCATTCATGAAAGATGTAATTACTTAAACCCATTGCTAGTACTTGAGATATAATTTCCTACTGAGCGTTCGCTCATTCCGTTTGTCCCTTTTTACTTTTCAGGTAAGTCCGACGATGATGGAAGTCAATCGGATGGGAATGGTCAAGAGTGAAAGTGATAGAACTTCTCCAAGTGTCGTCTAGTTGTTTCTATAGTTTTCTTGAGTCGACTATGTACTTTTCTTTTTATTAAACAGAGTATTGAATTTGTAATAGTCTATCCATTATGAAATAAAGGATTGGGTTATCTTGCTATTTTGCGCATCTCTGTCTTTGTGTCGAATACACGACCACTCTGATTGACATGATTGATATAAACTCGTCGCGCATCTCCGGGTATCTTCCGCGCTCGGGGCGTGACAGAACCTATGTCATGAAGTGCTCTAGCTATCTCTGTTCAAAAATTAAAATAGAATGGTAAATTCTACTGAGTAACTAGGGGTACTGACGTCTAATCAACGTGTACCCTTAAGTTAAAAGGTATGGATTATACCTGACTGTTCTGAAAAATCATGAAAAAAAGGTCAAGGAAAATAATATTGTAACCCAAAGGTGAAAAAATCAAAACTGTCAAAAATGTTTAATCTCAGTACATGTCCCTAGTCACTCCTAAAACATCACTGATTTTGAGTGAGTAAGATAAAGTGAGATTAAACTTGACACAATCTATGTAGTTTTGGTTTATTGATATTAAAAGTTACTGCAAAATCATTCAAAGAGTTTGATTGATAAACTCTTGATTTATCCTTCTTAAACCAAATCTCTATCAAGGTTGCATAATATGAAGTCTTATACCAGAAGAATCTTAACTCTCAAGGATTAGCTAATGAAGGTTGATTCAGATTGTAAGCATGTTCATTTCTGTGCTTCTTTTCATTAAACCTTTTATACATACTCTTGAATTACCTATCATTCAATCTCCTGTCCATTTCATTGTCAAGATCACATCACTTCTATCAATCATCTTTTTGCTGATGGCAAAGGGGGAGAGAAAAGAGACTAAGTCTTTCATTTGAAAGTTTCCTTTATGGTGAGTATGGGGGAGCGAGAGAGCTGTGTCTTTCTGTATCTTTTCATGGGAGAGAAAGCTATGTTCATGGGGAGAGAGAGCTGTGAGAAGAAGATTCAGATTCAAATCTGTCTTTCGTTGTCTTTTGTGGCAAAATCTTGAAGTCAGTTGTCTAAATCTCCATGTGGGCATAATTGCATGTATGTGTCCTTTCCATATTCTAACTCATAGCATTCTCAGTGTTTGCCATTAAAGTGAAGCAGTATTGCCATCATCAAAAAGGGGGAGAATGTTGTGTCTCCTCTGGTTTTGATGCTGGCCAAACTATGTTTGATTTGATTAATATTGGCAAAACTATTTTGATTTAAAGTTGAGTAGAATAATATGTGTTATAATGTCTTTTCACTAAGTCAGAATTGTTCCATGTTCAAAATGAGGTCGATGCATCTTCTAGTGTCAAGAGATCAGGTCGATGCATATTCATGCATGTTGCCAGATAGGTTAATAAATCTACACATTTTGGCCTAGCAGGTCAATGCGGTTGTAGAAGTCATGCATTATCAGGTCGATGCACATTGTAGTCAGGTCGATGCAGCTAAGCAATATTTATATATATATGAGGCTCGTTAGTCCTTGTAGGCTAATCGTACATACGTGAGGCTCATACATACGTGCAAAGGTATTTTAGATTCTAATTAATTATTAGGTCCATATCCTAAGGCTTCTTAAGGTCTTATTATAGTTTTAGTTATGTATATGTACATATTCCTCACAGCCTATTATGTATTAGCACCCTTCCAGCCCATTGGTCCTTATTTATGTATAATGCCCATTAGTTATGGGTGTGGACTATTCTATATATATATATTTATATATCCTTAAACCATAACATAAGGCCCATTATAGTACTAATCCTTCCAACCCATTAACTATAACTATACCTTGGATTAGGGTCCTTCTTTTACATTGGTTTAAAGCCCGTTAAGGTTTGGGTTGAAGTTTAGGATGGCCTTTAGCTCATTAATGGGTTGCTCATTACTAATTCCATATTTGGGTCAGATGTTTGTATACTATCATTTTCACTACTCTTATTCATCTATCTACCTTATGGGTATCAGAGACATGTTCGATCCTATGAAGGTTTTTATTTTAAAAAAACATTCACTAGCTAGTCGCTTCTTAGTACATAGATGAATACTTGGGTTTTATCTCATGATTTCTATTAAAATAGAGATGTCATAACTTAATATTCTATTTTACTTTTTAATAAGAAGATCTCGCATTATCTCCCTTATGGAGATATAGATAATGATTTCTATTTTCCCCTTTCATAATTTTACCTGGTGTTACACCCTCCTCCAGTAAAAGAATTTGGTCCCCAAATTCACATCACCTTTTACCTACTATTCGCTAAGATAACTATGCAAGTAAATGAATCTAAGATGTATGGAATGGAAAGAACTAATTTCAAGATTAAGGATAAGGGGTATCTTCTATGATTTCCTCCCTTGTGGTCTTCGCTTCCACTAAGGCTTGAGTCCTGTTGGGTCCCATAGTGCAGGAGCACGGATCTAGAGGGGGGGGTGAATAGATCCCTCTACTAAAAATATGTCCAATTAAAAACTTAAACCTACTCGCAGCGGAATTAGCAAGTTTAACAAGATTGAGGAATTTAAATTAAGCTAGATAAACTTAATTCACTCAATCTCACCGAGCTCACATGATTGTGTAAATAGATTAGATAGAGATGCACACAATCACACAATTCAAACCATGAGACACGGGAATTTTTAAGGTGGTTCGGGACCACGACAGGATCCCTACGTCCACCCCTCACCAAACCGGTGAGGCTTTCTCCATACGCTGCGAATGTAGCAAACACGAGAATTTCTCCCCACACACACGGGGTAAAAACCCCAAACCACACACTGCGAATGCAACAACACACGGGGATTTCTCCCTACACACACGGGACAAAAATCCCAACACACACGCGGATATGCTCCGCACCAAACAACGCACAAGCGTCAACTCAAACCACTCGAAGAAACCATTCTCCGAACCCACACACAGAATATTCGTTCAGAAATAGATGAAATGACCACGGATGAGTACAATAAGCTCCAAATAAACTCTAAAGACTGAAACTAGATAGATTCAACAAGTATAATGCTCCCCCTTCAATTAAATTGTCGGCTCTTCTTGGCTCGTCGTCGGATGATCACGATTCCGGCGTCATCTTGTTCCTCTCCTCGAGCCACTTCTTTTCTTCTTCTACCACGAGCTCCAAATCTTCATGGATGTAGATGATAACCACCTTGCTAGAGCTCATCTTCCTTTCCCCCCTTTTCTTCTCCTATAAGAAAAAGCAAATAAGCATTAGGGTTCTATCTTTTCAAAACTAGGAGTTCACATTCATATATATAGAAGAATGGCCAAAAGACTCATATAACCCTCCTAAAACATGTTAGAAATACCCTCATAACATTAGGAACCTTTGGGGGGTAGTTTGGTAAAGTTTTAGAGGGTTTAGAAAGGGTTTTAACACTTTACGGAACTCCCGTTCCAGAAGGGTCGACCCTTGGGGTCGACCCTCGGGCAAACAGAGGTCGACCAGACCAAAAATAAAAAGTAGACACACAGGGGTCGACCCCTGCAGGCAGGTTCCACAAATTGTCTTCTGATCGACCCAAAACCGTTGGGGGTCGACCCTATGGGTAGACCCATGTCAGAATGGGTTAACAAAACACTTCCAACCTCCATGAATCCAAGAGAAAATATGTGATTAAATATTACCATAATCCCATGAGGATCAACCATGAATTTTCATCCTGAAAAACATGATAAAGTAAGAGGTTAGATGAGAATCAAAAACCTTGCATCAAGCATTAACACTATGAACATGTTCACATTATAATACATCATTGAATCCATTCAAACATGTATTTGGCTTTCCATTCACAACCAACAAAAACACTTCCACCAAATGACAAGGTTTTGATATGATGAACATGAATTTATCAATCAACGAAATATAAAAACATGGGAGCTCAACCATTCAATAGATTTCTTGAATCAACCAAATCTTCAACATCAAAATACTTCATTACCCAAATGTTAACAATTATGCCAAATGCAAAGCATGTAGTAAAGCATGGGAACTCATTCATTCAAATGACATTCTTGTTGATAAAAACTAACATTCATTTCACGAGGAGCATTGTCATAAACATAGAATCTTCAAATCGCATGCATCACATACATCACACACATTAGTAAATATCCAATCATGCAAACATGTTTTCTCATGAATTCTCATTGAGTACAAGGCATATGCATTCTTTCAAGCATGTTTCATAAATTCATTCTCATTCAATATAAAGCCATCTCACCAAGTGTATATGCATGGTGCTAACATCAAAACATGTATGAGCCTTACAAAGTCACAAATGCATCCACATGATGAAATCACAATAATAATATTTTGTAATCATCAAAATCACGTACACAACAATCTCCCCCATTTTGATGGTGACAAAATGAATGTTATGCATTAAAGCTCTCTCCCCCTTTGATATAATCAGAAATGGGGATCAACATGAGGAATTCGTGATAGTATCAAAAGCAAAAACCAACATTGCTTTCTCCCCCTTTGTCATTGACAAAAACACAACGGACATTGGGGTTATTAAGAGATCCATATGCACAATGTGTTCAACAAGATGCAATTCAAAATATGCATGTATGAATGCTATAAATGCCAAATATGCACAATATGCACAACATGCATGAACTAGTGGAATCAAGCATGTATGTGTAAGCAGCTTTGGCATACTCTACAAAAAACGAGCTCATTATGGTATTCATGGGTGAAGGAGAAATACCTAGCAAACAAGAATATCTGGGATTTCAAAATCAAGTCTTATTACTCCTCGGCTTGGAAGGGGATTCTACAAGCCAGGAATTGGATCCGCAGCCATATAATCTATTCTATTTCAAATGGCCATGACACTAATCTATGGTCTGATCCTCGACTGAATGGAACCAGGATTAACAACCTGTATGGAGACCAAATTATACAGGATCTAGAGATTGGCAAAGATGCAAGTGTGGCTACATTTATCTCTGGAAGGTAGTGGATTTTACCAACTACACTTTCAATGGAAATGGCTGACCTATGGAACATTATTCAGCAAGTTCATATCCATAATGCAGAATCTGATGTCATCAAATGGAAGAATAATGTACAAATAAATAGAGTTAGCCACATCTGGGAAGAGGTTCGACAGAAAGGACAATATTTTACCCATCATGAGTGGGTTTGGTCTAACTCAACTTCACAAATAGCTTCACACTATGCTTGCCAAGCTAATCTTAACAAGATGCCCACTGTTGATAACCTACAAAAAAAGGGATTCTACCTTCCTAGCAGATGTCCTCTATGCAACCAGGGCAGAGATACCCAAGATCACCTTTTCTTTGGATGCTCCTTTACTAGCTGAGTGTGGAAACAGATTTTGATAAGATTTGATCTGCATAGAAGGCCGACCATTGGGCTGTGCAATGAACTTCAACTTCTGCAAGCCCAATTACAGAATTCTGGTCAGATAATTAAGTTTGCTAGACTCTTGTTTCGCATTACCATATGGAAACTATGAAAGGAAAGATGTGTCAGAATCTTTGAAGACACTACTACCTACAAATCTGTAATCCTCATTCAAATACTTAAAGATGCAAGAAGTTGCATGGAGTTCCAAGGGAAGAAGAGACTAACTAGAATGGAAAAAAGTATCTTCAGTAGATTCATTCTATTTTCTTAATAACCTATGAGTCCACAGCCTGTGTGGTCTTGAGCACAGTAGCTCTGCTTTGCAGACTTATGATGTACAGTTACTTTTCCATTTAATAGAAGCTTTTTTTTGGGAAACCCTGCCTAGGGGTAAAATGGTAAGTGCACCTCTTGAAAGGAAACACTTAGCCATCAAACCGCTAGGAGGCTATTTTTATTGATAAGATCAAAAATAAATAATTACATGATACGAACGCTAGGCATACCTAGCTTGTCCAATCGAGCTGCACCCTTAATGTTCATGGGAAGCTCATGAGAAGAAAAGAAAAAATTACATTTATTGGTGCAAGCTAGAGAAGCTAATAAATTAGCAACAACATTTGCCTCTCTAAAGATATGACTAATAGACTCCCACTGAGAGAGGATTTCCCAGATTTCTCTAACATGGGTAAGAATAGTCCATGGGCAATGAGCCTGTTTATTAATGATCTACACAAGAACTTTTGAGTCACATTCTATCAAGGCCGAATGAGCATTAATAGTGCGAAGGTATTTGATTCCATCTAAGAGAGCTCTTGCTTCGGCAATGATGCTGTTACATGCCCCATAGAATTGAGAAAAGGTAATAATAATATCACCTTTAGCATCTCTAATAACACCACCCCCACCAGAGACACCTGATCTCTTGCTGGCACCATCGGTGTTCAATTTGAGCAGTGGCCATGGAGGGCAAAGCCATTTGACAGCTTTCAGTTTAGGGCTTTTAATGCTGGCTCTATTGATACCGAAGTGGGCTAGAATGTTCCTCCTACTGGAATTATCTTCCCTTAAATCTGAAAGTTCACAGCATTGTTTGGCCTGGACAATAATGCTATGCAGCAGATTCTTCTTCGAAATGTGCTTATCTTCATATTTAGCCAAGTTCCTGGCTGACCAAAGCTCCCACATACTATAGCCAATGACAGCCAATGAGAAGAGTCCATACAGAGATTTCAGTTTAAGAATAGAGACAGAACTAAAAATCCTTGTTCTTGCCAAAAAAATTAGGCGCGTCGGCAGCCGTGGGCACGGCCGCCCACGCGGGACGAGTGGGCGGTCGCGCCCACGCCCGCACGCGGGCGCCGACAGCGGCGCGCCCGCCTGCCCCCCCCCCCCCCCGCGGGTCAGCGGAACCACCTTCAAACTGTAGACCCAATTCATAGAGTGAGGACCAAATGAAAAAAGCTTTATCACTAGTAAAGAAAAGATGGTTAGTATTTTCCCCTTGGGGTTGATTACAGCAATAGCATTTAGAACACAATTGAATTCCCAAAGCCTGCACATTTGAGTTTGTAGGGATGCAATTATTTACAATTTTCCATAATAGCACTGAGATTTTGGGGGGCAGCCATTTGGACCAAAGCTGAGTCCAGGGTAATTGGGGCTGAGCTTGATGATTACTGCTGACAGATTTGTAAACTGTGTTAGCGCAGCAAGAGTGATATAGAAGGGGGGGATGAATAGATCACTCCCTATTTAAACAACTTCAGTGGAAAATCACTCCTTCGAAAATCACCCTACCGAATATAGCTAAACAAATTAGCCAATGCAGTGAGAAACTAAGACAGAGTAAAAGGATGCGATTAGAATAGGCCGTCCACACACAAGCACATTGCCAAGCAGATAGAGAGCATCAACGATTGCAGCAAACCACAGAGGAGACAAGAGATTTTAAGGTGGTTCGATTGTAGTCCACAATCTACATCCACCCCTCACTCCAACTAGAGTAAGGATTCCACTAGCCAATGCTAGAAACCTGCAGACTCAGTCTGCGAACAATGTGCTACCACACAGCTTGAATAACCAAGGGAAACAAATCCCTCAACCAAACTCTGCTACCCACAGAGCTTGGAACCTGTTCCAGCTACCAGCTAGAACAAAACCGGAGATAGCTCTCCCTTCCTCCAACCTGGAGGGAACCTACTAATGACAACCCGTCACTAGCAGAACTAGAGATCTATGATCTCTCTTCCTCTGTAGCCCAGAGGGAAACCGGAGTAACACTCCCTTCCTCCAAACACCGGAGGGTAACAACTCAAGATCAGATATGTGAAGAAATAAAAGGAAAAATAGAAATGCAAACAAGAACAAACGATGAACACAAATCATTTCAGAAAAATCAAATACAAAATGTAGCTTCCGAAGAAGCAAATTGACTCTTCTCTCTCACTCAGACTTTTCTCTCACAGGACTGCTCTCTAATCTTTTCTCTCTATCTTCTTTCTGGAACGTGGAGGCTCTCTCTCTTTTCTTCTTCTGCTCAGGAATTCTGCTCTTAGGCTTTTTCTCCAGTTCGCTCCATCTCTTCGCAGAGGGCACCTTTTATATGGCTTTCGACCTGAGTTTCAGGCCTTCACACGAGGGAGTCTCGTTCCCTCCCTTTCCAGAGCCTTCTCGGATCACGTGCCAAGTATCATCCTTAATTCACGTGCCCAATCATTGACCTGTATCACCTACAGGCTGAGACAAAGGACTGTGATTAGTTAGTTCAGTCAGATACGAATGTATAGACTTTAGGGTATCAGATTAAGTAAGTGTGAACACTGAAGGAGTGTATAGACTTGTGAGACTTCAAGCAAACTCAGTGTATAGACTTGCTGAAGAATGCATTAGCACAAAGGATGAAATGTATGGACTTCTGTGAAGTGTATGAGGCCCTTCGAGTGTATAGACTTAGGGATGCCAAATAGGCAAGTGTGTCACAGTGTGAGAGTGTATAGAGTTGAGGTTCTTCAGCGAGCTCAGTGTATGGACTCGTAAGTGTTCATGCGATCTCAATGTGTAGACTTCATTCAGTAGACAAGACAATGGATGTATGGACTTGTAAGAGAACAATGCTTGAAGGCATCGAATGTGTAGACATTGAATCAGCAGTTTAAGCAAGTGTTTCAAATGAGAGAGTGTATCGACTTGCAGGTTAACAATCGAGTGTATAGGGTTGAAAGCCTAACAATCGATTGTATAGACTTGTAGGTTAACTGAGTGTACAGACTTCAATCAATATGCATCAGACGACTCTGTATGGACTTGAAGACCCTTAGCCAATGTATAGACTTCAAGTGAAGACCAATGTATAGACTTCACGTGAAAGCCCAATGTGCAGACTTGAGCTATGCAAGCTACAGTGTCGATGTATGGACTTTGTGAAAGTTCAGACTTGAATGCTCGACCAGTGTACAGACTTGCAGAGCCGAACCCAATGTATAGACTTGAGGAATTGAAGCCAATGTACAGACTTGTCGAATGGCTCAGCAATGTATAGACTTGGCGAACCACGGTCCAATATACAAACTTGAAGCCTTAAGACGCAGCATGAGACGCTGGCTGAGACGGACGCTGTACATACTTGCTAAATGAAATGCTTCGTGAGACACAGTAAGAGACGGTCAATGAGACGCTGACTCTGTACAGACTTAAGCTAAAGCAAGACAGTCGATGTATAGACTTGATGCAGAAGCCTTCAAGTGATGTGTTGACTTTGACCAGATGAGACGCTACAAGAGACGGACCAATGAATAGACTTGATAGTGATCTCTGCAGCGAATGTATAGACTTTGCAAACTGAGACGCAAAGTGAGACGATGAAAGACACTGTGGATGTTCAGACTTTGGCAAGTGTGAGCGAGACAATGCAGACGCTGTACATACTTTGAAGTTACACTATTGATGTATAGACTTGAATGAGCATGGAGTGTATAGACTTGAAGGTCTGAAGGCGATGTACAGACTTGGATGAACGTTGCATGAACAAGCCTAACCAATGTATAGACTTTGATACACAAACACACAATGCATGGACTTAGAGTGCAGCACGGACAGATGCAATGTACAGACATGCGAATCTGATAGAACACTCAAGCACACACTCATGCACAGGGGAGCAATCGCTGCTCCAGGGGAGCATTCTTAGCGTCAGGGGAGCATATTATCTGACAATCATATGTACTGCACTCATTAACATGATGAAACATGAATTAATCTAGAGATAGAAGATTGATTTATAGTGTGAGACATCATCAAAACCGTAGGGATGCAACAAACTGGAGACACCACACATTGGCCAGATGATGAGAGACTCCATACCTCCTTGTCCTGTAGCTAGGATAGGTTGGTGGTTCTGATGGCTGTGATGATGTCTGCTGGTAAATATGTATCAATAACCTGTGTTTCTTCAAGTGTCGGCTACTTAATACAATGACAAACTGAAACCTTGTTGTTGGGGATTGCTGTAGCAGGGACATAAGAATTCAGTGGCTGATTTCCTAACCAGGTATCCACCCAGACTTTAGTTGAATTCCCATCTCCGATAATGACTTTTTTGTGCTGAACAATGAGGTTTCTAGCTTGAAGCCAGCATTTTCTGCCATGACCTTTCATGTTTCTGAAAGTAACATCCATAATATGACAGTGTTTGATGTGTTTGGCTCTGAAAAATTCTGCCCACAGGGAATTAGCGTGCATAGCTCTCCACAACATTTTAACCCTCAAAGCTAGTTCCATTTGACTAAGAGACATAATACATAGACCACCATAGCTGACTGGTCTACAGATGGCTTGCCATGATTTCCAATGATGTTTATTACCTTGGGAGGAGGAGCCTCAGAAAAAGTTGGCAAAAGATCTATCCAGACTTTGGTGAGTTCCAGTATGAAGAGGAAATGAGGCCAAAGTATAAATGGGAATGGACGACATCACATGTTTGATTAGGGTAAGTTTTGCTCCCTGGGATAGTAATCTGCCTTGCCAACCCTCTAATCATTTCTGTATAGAGGTGATAATCCCAACAAAATGGACTTTTTTACTCCTGCCAAGAACTAAAGGGAACCCCAAGTATTTATGAGGAAAAGAGTGCTGAGAAAACCAGTGGAATCTCTGATGCGTTTGGCAACAGTTGGGTTTGCTTTATGGTGAATGAAGAATCCACTCTTCCCAACATTGATCAGCTGACCTGAAGCTCTCTCATAAGCTTTAAGAATCTTGATTAGCCTTCAAACTAAATTCATGGAAGCATTGCTAAAAATGAGAGTATCATCTGCAAAAAGTAAATGAGAAATATTGGGGCAGCCCCTTGGGCAAGTATACCATCCCACACTGCCAGCACTAAAGGCTTCTTTCAGAGATTTACTAAGGACTTCTTCTGCTAAGATAAATAGTGATGGTGCAATGGGATCTCCTTGGCGAATACCCCTTGAAGATTTAAAGAAGCCTGCCATATCACCATTCACTAAAACTGAAAACCAGCAATTGTTCAACATATGTTCAATGAAATGAATAAATTGAAGACTGAAACCAAATTTCCTCAAGACAGCAAAGAGAAAATCCCATTCAAGGCGATCATAAGCCTTGGCCATGACCAGCTTAAACATGACATTACCACCCCTAGTCTTCCTGCCCAACTCTTGGGCTAAAGCAATATTTTCCACAATCTACCTACCTTGTACAAATGCTGACTGTTCCAGAGAAATGAGTTTAGGCAGAAAAGCAGCCAGCTTATTGTTAAGGATTGTTGAGATGATTTTATAAAAGAAATTGTAGAGACTAATAGGCCGATAATCAGAAATATCCAGGGCATTATTCTTCTTTGGTATAAGGGCAATAATAGAGGCTGCTATAGTTCTGGGAAGGGGTTGCTAAGTAGTGAAAAACTCTTTAACTGCACTGACAACCAAGCTTCCAATAATGTGCCAAGACTTCTGAAAGAAAACACCCGTGAAACCATCTGGACCAGGAGCACTGTCTGCAGACATTTTAAAGACCACATCCTTGATCTCTGACTCACTCGGGACAGCACACAGGCATTCATTATCTTCCAAGCTGATCATCCTTGGGATATAGTCTAGAATACTATTATCAATGTAGTGGACCTGCGAAGAGAATGCTTTTTGAAAATGTGAGACTGCAATGCTTTTCATTTCCTCATGGTCAGAAGTGATGCTGCCAGCTGAGTTCCTAAGCTGAGCAATCAAGTTCTTCCTTCTGTTGGACAAAGTAGACATATGAAAAAAAATTGTATTCCTATCCCCTTCAAGAAGCCAACGGATCCTAGAATTCTGCCTCCAAAAACGCTCATGTTGCAGGTATCTTTTCGAAAGTAGGGATTTAGCCTCCTCAAGCTTAGTATGATTTGCAATAGATGGATCAGAATCATAATTAAATTCAGCTAGAATGACTGCATCTTCAGCCGAGGCAAAGTTCAAATGAACATTGCCAAAATTTTCCTTATTCTAGAGACTAAGCATTTTCCTCATATGTTTCAATTTTAAACAAAGGGTGGTAATGGAGGAGGAAGCAATGGGACTGGTGCGCCAATAGAGTTCAACAGCCAAATTGTAATTATCATGCATGGTCCACATCTTCTGAAATGAGAACCTACAATGGAATCTCGCCAGCAGAGGAGGCTTAATCAACAATGGAGCATGGTCTGAAGCTTCTCTGGACAGATGCTCAATAGTAACATGAAGATTGTTTAACCACACAGAGTTGATGATGGCTCTATCCAACCTGGCCCAAATGCCTTTACTTCCCATTTGATTGTTATGCCAAGTAAATTTAGAGCCTAAAAACCCAGCATCCAATAGACCACAATCAGCAATACAATCTTTGAAATCAGAGATGGCAGACAGGTTAGGAACATTTCCTCCCAATTTTTCATCCAAGTCCAAGATACAGTTAAAGTCACCTGCTACTAGCCAAGGAGAAGTAACCCGAGCATTCAACACCTTCAAGGAATCCCACAAAAGCCTTCTCTCAACAGTATTGCACTTGGCATAGACAATAGTAATATGAAAAGCAGTCATGATAAGATTTGTTTGCAATAAAGTAATTTGCTGGTCATCCCTGCTAACAAGGGTAAAGTCCAGTGGGTCTTTCCACAATACCCAGATATGAGCCTTCGAGTCAATGTTGGCAATAGCGTTATTCATTCCAAGTTTTCTACAAATGCTATCTAAATGACAAATGTTGATTTTAGGCTCCAAGATAGCAACAAAATCAATCTTATAAGTTTTCAGAAGAAACTTTACACGGCCTAAAGAAACATCATTCCCAATACCTCTAATATTCCAAACAAGAAAACTCGTTGACAGGAAGAGGTGTTAGCAATGTTACCCGCATAATTAGTCCTCAACATGGACCTGGTGATGACTCCAGTGTGCCCATCATGCACTGCTCTTACATTATTTAATTTAGCGATAGCTACAATCTCCTGGCATCTGCTATAAATCTGTTCTTGATTGATAATACATTGATTTGCCATAAATGGGGGATCTTTGATAATTATGCAGTCATCTTTACCCACAATGGCCAGCTCTAGAACAGGGGCAATTTCCCCAACTGGAGGGGCTCTTTGGACTGGTAGCTCTTTTTGATTGTTGACCATTGAGTCCATTGCACACACAGTGGCATTGTCTGGAAAGTTGGAGGTAAGATCCAAGGGCTGGTATTCAGCGGTCGACCGGGGCTCAGCAGGTAATTGAACAGAAGTAAATTGATCAGAATCAGAGCTGAGAGTATCCTTGCTATTAATCTTGTCCGAATGATGACCCTCAGCATGAATCTTATTTGGAGACTCCACAACTGATTTATTTGCTGAATTGTCAACAACTCTGTGGGATTCAGGGACCACCAAGGGCATGACCTCATCAATCTTGTCATCGACTCTGGCTTTTGAGTGAATAACAGGCTGCCAAATAGCCTTAGACTTTGTATCCACACCAGTTTGCATCAAAGGGATAGGGTCTTCCGGTATTTTACCAATTCGGGCTGATCCTTTCATTCCTTTACAACTTTCCACATTATGGCCAATCTGGGAACAATGATGGCAAAATGCGGGGAGTTTGGGGTAGTAAATCTCCTGCCAAGCACCACCCCCCAGTACTCCAATCCACACCCTAGAGGGAAGTGGTTTAGAAATATCCAGCTCAATACAAACACGAGTAGAACTAGTTTGTGACAGATTCAAAGTTGAAGGATCTATCTTCAACACCCGGCCTATATTACCAGCAATCGATCGAGCATAGGCTCAATAAAAAAATTTACCGGGAGGCCAGGGAGAGCAATCTATACCAGAAGAATGGGGGAATGAGCATTGGGTGAGAACTCCATCGTCCATTTGAAGAAACGGAATAAACGACCATGTACATACAGAGACTCTCTCAGCAGTAGAATAAGATAGTCATCATAATTCCTGAACCTCAAAAGAAGGAGCCGATTGTCCAGAGCGCTTATCATGAAGTCATCTTTGAATGGAAATCTTTTAGATAGATGTGCTCTGATGTCAATGAAATAAGGCCTTCCCTGTAGAGTACGGGCAACCAGAGAGAAGGTGAATGGCTGCAAAGAAGCTTATATCTCAGCCTGACTGAAGAACACAGTTGGTTCCCCCTTGTCAGTCACCGCGGGTTCATGCACAGATCCTTGGATCACCGGAGGAGCCATGGACGAGGAAAGGACTTCAATGAAAGTTCTAGTCAGAACTGGACTCAGAGCGGGAGAGGGGACGGGTAGCATGGGTGGGTGAATCGAAGAAGAAGGGTGGGAGGAAGCTGGGGGGGCCACAGACGGCCCCCCAGGGACAGCCATGGGCCAAAGACACGCCGCCGAAAACTCTCTAGGTCAACGCCGTCGGTCTCTCCTCGAGCTCTCTCTCTCTCCACATTAATTCTCTTGTTTAATAGAAGCTCTATACCATTAACTACCAAAAAAACTAGTTGCCCAAGTTTAAAATGCAAGTAGAATGAACATGTACGATTGATCTCCAAGCAAATAGATATATATACATGCAATATAGCTCCCCCATTTTATTTAAAGTGAAGGGATGGGTGTACTAAAAGCGCAGGTGAGTCAGTAAAACCAGTTTGCTCAAGTGCACACCTAGGGGATTGTGCAATCATATAGGCGATTTAGGTAAAAGCCAATGCAATCAATCAATTTTCTGAATACATATTAAATCAAATTTTCATGTGTAAGTGAATAACATGAAAATAGATTGTTTCAATATGGATATTCAGATTTTTAGATCAAAACAATGAGAGATTATACAAACTGCATTTCATTTTAAGAAAACAGCATATTGGAGGCTATGCTCTACCACAATGAGATTTTTAAAAATTTTCAATTCAAAATTTTTCACAATGACAATCAGAATTTTTTTCTTGAGGGATTAAGTTCAAATAACTCCTTTTTACACGAGGAGACACATGGAGCTCATGCCATACTCCCTGGTTACTCAGAGTATTAATTGTTTCACTTCATTTTGAGCAGAGATATTATAGTACAACACCTTTCTGAAATAAATCGCATCACGTCTCAAGTGACATGTGCCCAATTTACTCAGTGAGACTAAACATTGCTCTGCCTTTCATTTTTCATTTTCTTTCAACAAATAGGCAGGCAACTTTTTCCTCAACTGCCTCTTTAACATATATGCAGCAAAATTAATATCTCTAGAGTGTTGAAAAGAAATTCCCATATCCTTATCTCTAACACTCATTTTCACATTTTGTGCATAAAGTGTGTGAATTTGATTTAGCATATATATCGAAATTATTATGAGCACATAACAATGTAGCTCCCCCTATCTAGATGCACTTATCAAATCTTTACTCCCCCTGAGTGTATGATAAGAAACACACTTGTTAAGACTTAGATACAACATTATTTATCAAGGGAGTTTGAGGTCTTAGAATTTTTAAGGAAAGGGTTTTAGCATATATTAACATGCAAGCATACAATGGAAATATGCACATTGCAATGTAGAATGTAACAAGAGTGGGGTATCCAAGATTTCAAATTTCACATGACAACTATATATACATCTAATTCAACTAATGTGTGAAATGCATTTTTGCAAATGTGAGAACACAGCTTTATTTTGAACAGAGGATTCAGGAGTTTCATACAACGCATCACAACTTTCACCACATGATAAGCAACCATAAAGCAATATCATCATCCAAAAGAGAATGGAATAGCATGAATCTCAAATTTTTCTACTAGCAAGACTCCCCCTTAATCAAATGCATGATTTCATAAAATTCATTTAAGTTTGATGCCATATGCATAGAAGACTCATGGTACCGGACAGAGGCACATTCTCACGCATGGTGATAGCTTTCAGACATGCTTAACCTGCCCTTCAACATGTCACCATATATATACCATGAATTCATTCAATGAAAGCATGAATGGCTTGTAAAGAATTTACAATTTAAAGCATAACAAACTAGCAGAGGGAAAATATTAAAAACACCAATTTGACAACGAAGAAGCAAAGTCGGGGTATTACCATACGAGTGTGCCTTGTTCCATTTTATTGGAACCCCTTTCAATTTATTTTCTCAAGGCACACTTGCATCAAGATCAACTCATTTGACGGATTTTGGCACCGAAGCCTTCTTGGGTCCTTGGATGTTAGTAGCATTTCTTTCATAAGTTTTCTTTGACATTTTCATTGCCACCATACCATCATTCTTCATGATCCTGCAATCCTCAATGACATGCCCATGATTTCCATAATAAAATCATTGAGGGGTGGTATTTCTAGAAAAAGATTTCCTTTTAGCATGATCAAAAGAGTTTTCAAAAATATTTCTTCTTCTATTTTTAAAAGGCCTAGATTTAACAAAATTAAACCTAGCATTCATTCTAGAAGCATGAAAATTATCAGTTTTCAAAAATCAACACTCTTTTATAATATGTCTGTACTTCCCACAATGATAGCAACAAGGAGAAGTAGTTCTAACAAATGATTTTTCATTATAAGCATAAGTTTTTCCAAAGAACTTTCCCTTGTTAGATGAAAACATTTGAGCACGATAAGCATGTTTGTCAGTAAATTTTCTTTGAACATTAAACTTAGCATTCATGGCCTGAAGTTCACCTTTTTGCTTCATAAAATATTTTTTCATCACATGGCCAAGTTTATGACAATAGAAACAAGAAATACTTCTTTATCTTTTAAAAGAAGATTTATCTTCACATGCACGTTGGACATCCTTTTTCATGATATTACAATCATCCATGACATGACCAATTTTATTACAATAAAAGTAATAAATATTTTTTTCCTCTTGAAAGCATGTTTATCTTTGCAAGTATTTTCATCATCCTTTTTCATGACAACACAATCATCCATCACATGTCCAGACTGACCACAGTAAAAACAACTCAATTTTTTAATTTTTGGGACATGTGCATGTTTCATGTGACTATTGCAAGCATCAAATCTTTTGTTGTTAGGTTGAGACTAAATTTTGGAATTTTATTTCTCAACAACCGATGTATTTGAAATATGGGAGGAACATGATGCATGCACAAATAATGTTTGTGTTTTCAGACGAAAGGCCTTCTTCTTGGTGGGTTCATACCTAAGACCTTCCCTTTGAAAATTTACCTTAGTCCCCAATATCTTGTTCAATTTTTCCTTCCTATTAACAAACTTAGACAAAGATGTATTTAAATCAATAATTTCAGATTCAAGTGAAGCAATACGCATTTCATAGTTAGCTATGTCTTGTTCACTGCAAACTGCACATTCATTCGGCACTCTATTTGAAGTTTTATAGCTTTCAAGTTCTTGCTCTAGCACATGTAATTGTTCACATTCATCAACAACCAATCTTTTTCCCTTTTCAAAAATAAGCAATTTTTTTCAGACATGGTTGTATTTAAATGTTTCAATTTCTCATGTTCAGATTTCAACAATACATTTTCTTTTTCAAATTTTTTAAAATATTTTATGCTGCCTTCAAGTAAAGAAATCTGAATTAGCATAACACCATTGTACTTTTTAAGCTCTTCATTTTCATCCATAATGCTCTTGCTATCAATTTCAGAATCAAGCAATTTCTCAAACAATTTTTCATCGTCAGACAGTGAATCTAACTTGTTTCTAAGACACTTTTCAGTTTCTTCAAGTAATGAAATCTTAGACAACAAGGATTTATTTTGTTCATACAATTCATGACACTCATTTTCAGAATCCAAACATCTATTAGATTTTTCAAGCATAGCATATTCTTCACGCATGTTAGAAATATCTTCTTCAAACAATTTTATTTTGGATTCCAGAAGTTCATTTTGACTTTCTAAACTTTCAATTTTTAATTCTAACAATGTGCACTTTTCACAAGAAATATTAGCATGCACATTCTCATTAGTTTTCTTTTTCATAGTTTTATTTTCAGATTTGAGCTTCTTACATTTTTCATACAAATTAGTGTAAGCTAATTCCCATTCCTCAACATAAAGCTTTTCAGAATTAGAATTTACCTCCTCTGAATTTTCGTCACCATGAGCCATTAAGCATGGATCCATGTAGCATCCTGAATTTTTACCGAATATCATAATATTATTTTAGTATATTACTATTTTATGCTTGGCTCAGATTTCAAATTTTAATAAAAATATGAGAAAATATGAATCCTATGTAACACGTTAATTCCAACAACTTTGTCTTAAGAATCGAGCCCAGAATAAAATTGGATTGGGCCCAATTTCAAAGTTTAGACTAAAAATTGTAGCTTTATGAAGAACAACCTAAATCGCTAAATTGGAACTTAATTCTCACCCTAATGGGCTCTAATCGAAGCCTAACCCTGGCCCAACCCTTGTTGACCGATTCTTCTTCGAAAACTCTAACCCTAGATGCCTCAATTTGACGCGGAGACGGTGGATTTGATATATCCCTAATTTCTCTCTGTTTTTCACTCTTTTGATTCCTGGGTCGAATTCGATCTCTAGAGGCTTCAGTATGGTCTATAAATAGAGGGCTTTGACCGTTGGTGACCCTCATTTTGATCATTTGGCAGGCGGCGTGATCGATCGTGGCTGGACCTGGGTGAATTAGGGCATTCGGTGGCGGCATGTTTTAGGGTTCCGGCGACCTTTTCTCTTCCTCTTTTCATCGACTAAAGGTAGGTTTCTCTCAGGTTAAACGTTAACCAAAACATGCCATCTTGTAGATCTCAAAGTAAGCTTTCTATTGAACATATTTTGCCCAAGTTCTATTGACCATAACGATCGTATTTGTCATTCTAACCAAGGGTATCCGTACCTCTTCGTTCTTAGTTACTTCTATTTAAGATCGTGATCACCTTAATTAAATTCTAATTAAAATATACCATGCTATTCTACTTTGAAAGCTCTTTCAAATGATCATAGTTTGCTCAATTTTGTTTATTGTATCGCTTGTATTTGAGGTTTTACTGAAAGACTATCGGGGTTCGCTGTTGGTAGATCTCGGTATTTGAAACGGTCGTAACAGCGACCGCTTGGTGAAGAAACGATCCCGCGATAGACCGTTTGACTGCCAGTTTTTCAAAAAAATGAAAAATATTTTTATTATTAATGAAGCAGTCCTTGCCTGACCGTTTGTTCCATGTAGCAGTCTCCCTCCTGACCATTTTCGGACCTCATATAGTAAAAGCAAAGGTTTGTTTTCTACGTTTTGACTGATTATTAGCTAGTGCCTAGCATGTATTTTGACCAGTAATGATGAGAAACGTATTGTTAACTTGGCATAATTAAACTATAATCAATCTATATCATATTCATGATTATTCCTTCTTGATTAGTATCCTTAGACAACTATGTGGAAGGTTATAAAATAAACATGTTTAGTCAATTTACCTAAGTTTTACACTTATAAATTGTTGAATATTGTTCATAATACTCTGTTTGACAGTCTTGCCACTCCGGTGGTATTGACTGACCGCACTGTTCACGCTTTCTGTGTTTCTAAGCCTTAATCTTGTAATAGTTGGGACTCTCCACCGGATACTCCTTCCGTTGGACTAGGACCAATATTATGAGGCCTCCGTAAGACCCCGCGAGCCTGGGATTCCTACTAGGACGTTGGGCAGGTTGTATCCTCAAAGCCTGTACCGATCAACTCGTGATTTCATGTTGGGCAGACCAAGTTCGT
Organism: Amorphophallus konjac; assembly: GCA_022559845.1. NCBI lineage: Eukaryota > Viridiplantae > Streptophyta > Magnoliopsida > Alismatales > Araceae > Amorphophallus > Amorphophallus konjac. The sequence goes on from CM040125.1 coordinate 117,868,029, forward strand.
ATGGCCTATCTATCTAGGGCCGAATACGGTCATGCCCTAGACCGCAAACCAGTCCGTGCGGTCATGTCCTTGACCATTTTTGGGTTTACTGGTCAATGTGACTCAGTAAGTTTTCTAGTCGTTTTAACTTGATTTAAAGTTGGCTAGTGCCTTTCACTTGACCCTAGGACCTAGGTCTATACCCTGGATTGGTCCAGACCTATCTCTAGTCGAGTTGGTACTTAATTCAAGATGACTTTTAAGCCTTCATGGTCTAGCCTGATAGCGGTCTCCAGAGGACCATTTCATTTGATATGTGGTCCAATGATAGACCGCTAAGCATCTCTGGCTTGACCTGTTCCTGGGCCTGCTAGTAGCAGCCTTGTGTCCGACCCTCAGTTTCCCTTGCGGTTTCTATTGATCGCAAGCAGTCTTTGACCTGATTTTCTTCGTGTTTTTGTGATGAAGCTAATTGATTGTGGTAACCTCTAAGGCTACATTTCTGGCCTATCATTATTGATTTTGGGCTATCGAGCCTATTCCGTCTCTTTCCTCCAAATAATCTTGCTCTTAGAAATTTGGATTTGTGAGCTTAGCCTTGGAACTCTTAGCCATTATACGAGTGAATGTCTAGATTGGGATCTATGATCCAACCCCCCTTTAGTGCCAACGCATCATAAGGGCCCGGTCCGGTCCTAGGAGTAGCGTCCGAAAGTACTTGTGCCCCGGGGAGTTTGTAATGATAAGGTGTGACATTGCACCGTAGTGCATGACTAGAGTGATAATATATGACATTCCACTTCACTCAATTACTTGAAATTTCTTGCGTGACCTGACATGCGTGATTAACATGGCCAAATTCACATGGAACTTTACTCGAAACCCTGTGGAACTCTTTTTATACTTGCAATTATTCTTCATTACCATCTATCTTTTCCTTCACTTATTTGTCATTTACCGCATGTTTATATGTTTAGTTTGATTCTTTTATCGCATTGTCATACATGATGAAATGATTAATCACTTAAACTATGACCGATGATAGAGATATAAAATCCTACAGAGCTCTCTCTCACACAATTTTCCAATCCTTTTCAGGTAGCACGGATGAGGATTTGCACACCGATGGGGACGGGAGCGAGTAAACATGGAGCGAGCCTTCTAGTCGTGTTATGAGTCTTTGGTCTGATTAGATGTCGAGTCGTGTTGATTCAGGATCTATGTATATTTTTCTCTTCTTTTTAGTCATTGTAATATTTAGTAAGTCCACGAGATGTCGTTGTAAGAAAAATACATTTCATCTTTATTATCAATAAAGTTTGGTTGGTTGAATGTATTTGTTGGCCTTTAATATTTGGTCTCTTGTGGCAATGAATGCTCTGATTGACATGAGTGATATAACTGCTGCGTTCTGATTTTCTGCATCGGGGCGTGACAATCCATCACTTCTTCTTCATACTTTCGTGCCAACTCGTCCCAAAGGTCTCTTGCTGACCTACAAGGAGAAATACATGAAAGTACATCACATTCAATGTTATCCTTCAGAAAATTTAAAGCTCGAAGATTTTCATTTGCAGAATGTTTAAATGGTTCTTCACATATGACTTTCCAAATATACGACTCATGCAAACCAAGATAAACACACATAGTATTTCTCTAAGAAATATAATCATGACCATCAAAAATAGGTAAGCAATTGATTGACATATATTCAGGAGAAAAATTCATGATTGTAGAATGCACAGGGATCACTCTATAGATCGTGAGATCAAGGGACAACAGAGCCTCGCTCTGATACCAATTGTTGGGTCCCGTAGTGCAGGAACACGGATCTAGAAGGGGGGTGAATAGATCTCTCTACTAAAAATATGTCTAATTAAAAACTTAAACCTACTCGCAGCGGAATTAGCAATTTTAACAAGATTGAGAAATTTAAACTAAGCTGGATTGTAGTACCCCGAAAACATAAATGAAAATTATAGGATAATAATTATACCATTCTAACAAATATCAAATGGAGATAGCCAATAAAAATTTAAAGGACCTTAAACGTTAAAGATATTAAAAAGAGACTAGGATCAAACCTGTCTCTGATACCCAAAAGGTAGATAGATAATTAAGAGTAATGATAACGATAAGATACAAAGATTCGATCCAAATATGGGATTGATAATAAACCATTAAGTACAACCCATTAAGGAGTGAATGGCCATCCCAAATCTCAACTCCAGCCTTAAGAGGCTCTAAACCAATGTAGAGGAGAACAAGAACCATACCTAATGGACTCAATAACCAATTAGAAGTTAAGAGACCTTTACGTCCAAGTATGAGTTTCACATAGGTAAATTTAGTTAAAGGCTAATGGGCCTTAAAACAAACTAATGGGTTAGAAGGATTAGTCTATAATGAGCCTAGAGAATCACTATAACTATATTAGGGCCTTATGTTATAAGCCCAACTCACTCATAACCCATTAATAGCTACATGGTTCATATTAACCTATGTATATGTATGTACTAATACGCACTCCATGTAAGAACTTTTATGTATAGAAACTAATGGGTCAGCACTCACTTATATACTTTGGCGTGGTGCATAGAATCCAAGGTGATGTGTGGGCCCGATACACCCACAATCAACATACTACCTTTATGCGGAAACCCCAATACATAGACGGCCTCACATGTCATTAAGAAACCAAAGTCAACCCATATATATATATATATATATATATATATATATATATATACATATATATGAACCCCTCCAAGGAAAACCGCATATAATAAATATATACGTGAGAAAATATATGCATATATAAAACCCATATATGTAACCCACACACACACACACACACATATATATATATATATAATATAAAGAGTAAACCCACTCATCTATATATCTGTGCATATATATATATAATGCAATATATATAAATATAATACAACGTAAATAATCCTTATATGTATTATGGCCTAGAACCTACAGGAAGACCCAAAATGTGTAAACATAAAAGCATGGGCTTTTGTCCACGCATGCAGCCATAAAACCTATCCCACATTACAAAAAAAGAAAATAACAAGAGAGAGAAAGAAAGTGTAAAGGATATCCAACTAAATATTAGCATATTGAGAGTTTTCTACAAAACCCAAAGGGGGAAATCGAACGTGCATGGCTTTGAAATTTTTCCCAATAGGAAAGCGGTCGAGGATTTGGGGAAATACTAAGAACACTAGGATTTTTAATTTGGAAATTCTTAAGCCAGTAGGATCCTTTATGTAGGAAGTGGAGTTCCCATTAGGATTCTAACGTCTTAATCTATAAATAAAGCCCATCAAGACTTACGATTCCTACTGCTATTCTGTTGATAGAACTCATCGTCATCTTCTGCTGTCGAACGAAGGAAGAAGACTTGTTGCTACTTCTTTTTTCCCCCCTTCCTTTGCTACGCTGCTACCAGAAGGAGCCCTGCACCTTAATGTGAAGAAGTTGTTCCTTCTTTTGCTTCTTCATTTCTTCTTCAACGAACGAGCCCTGCTATTTTTATCTACTACCGCTACTGCGTGCGGCTGTTGGAGCTGTTGCTGCTCTTATTATTCTCCTCAGCCGAGCTGCTACGGCTGCTACTCTCTTCACGATCCGACATTCAAACCCAGTAAAAAGGTAGGTTTTCTCAAAGAATTGAAGCCCAAGATAATAGTAATCAGGCTTGCATGTCTAAAATTCATATTTTTGTTCTCACTGATCATAGTTTTGCCTAAGTTTTAGTTTACTGTTTGATTATCTTAATTAATTAAATAATCACAACATGTTAACAATTTTATATCTATGTAACCACTTGTTTAAAAATCACAAAGTGCATGTGACTTGAATCCTCATGATTTATCTTAAATTTTCATGTGATTATATGATTTATTAACTAGTTAATAATTAACTTTAATAAATAAGAGGAATTGTTAAAGTTACATGGTGAATCATGATTTCCACTGTAGCACAGTAGTTGTAGGTTTTTAACTTGATAGTCCGTTCTAGATCGCCGGAGCGTCCTTTAGTTATGAAATTTTATGGGCGTGTTATTGGGATAGTGATCGAGGTAGTGGTGTTGGTACCTTTATTTTCTGATCCTCCAAGCCCAAAGTAGCCCTCCTCTCAAGTAAATTTTTTTTTGAACATCACGTTAGGTAGAGTTTTTCGGGCTCTTCATTTCTGTATATAGATTGCGTGATTCCGACTTATATACATCGAGAACGAAGCGTTTAAGGTAGAGACACACTATTCATTACCTTAACTAAATAACGACTTTTTCTCTGTCTGTTATTTAATTAATTAATGACTTTTTACTTTGTCATTATTTAATTAACGTCTTAATCACTATCGTTATATATATAATAATTACTTTATCTTTGAAATTAAATAACTATTGAACCATATATCCAAAAATCATGATATTTATATTTCTAGAATCCCTGTAATTTTCTTTATTATTTTTATTTTTTTGTTCTCCAAAAATCCTTGCAATTTGAAAGCGACAGTATTTATTAAGGAAATAATGACAACGTGCGTTGTCAGCATTTCTTTAATATATATATATATATATATAAACTATATAACTTTTTACGCATATTTTTAAAAAATCATATTTATAAAACTATGTAAAATAAAATTATAATATATATATATATATATTTAGAATCCTTAGATTTTTCTCTTAATTATCATATATTTAGTTCCAAAAATTTTATTTTATTGGAAAAAAATATTACTATGAAATTAAAAACTACATATCATGATTAAATCCTAGAAAATTCATATCTTATGATCAAAGTCGGTAAAAATTACAATATATATATATAGTCGTGATCCTTGTAAATTTCCCTTAATTACCATGTAATTAGTTCTAAAAATAGTATCAGTCCTTTTAAATAGATGCTATTTTCTAAATTATTTGATTAAATAGAAGTTAAGATATGAATTGACACCTACTTACATGGACACGATTTATTCTATTTTTCTCGAGATTTGATATGTACCGTGGATCATATTAGCACTACGTCTCAGTCCGTAGATGTAGTCCCACATTTCACGTTGGTTTCTCGATACACCCTCAACTCTCGGTGACATACGAGCCCTCCGTTGGACATTCCATTCCTTCGGACTAGAAAGTTAGTCATTGGGACCTCCATAAGTCTCCTCGTAGCCTTGGATTCCCTCAAGGCCGATTGAGCTGGTTGTACCAAAACACCTTGTACCTTTTTAATGCCACGTCACTCTGGAGAAACGTGGTAACCCGGCCCTTTCATGGTGCTATTCTTGGCCCAAGAGAAAATTCTCTTATCTAGTGAAATGAGTGATCATTCCACTAGGTGATATATTGAATTGGGTATCCTATTACTAGGAGCCAATTCTTCAGCTTACTTCATGTCCATTGAATTGGTGACTATCTTGTTAGTCATCTCTTCAAGTATTCATGGCTACCTATTTAGGTGCCAATTCCACCCAGTTTATCATCATGGTTTTCTTTGTTTTGTGTGGATTTTCATCGCAAGTTCGTCCTTACTCAAGGGCCTTGCCCTTGAATCCCATGAAATCTTACCTTATCATTCTACTAAAGCTTGTTCTTGAAACTCCTTATTGGCTATGAACTATCGTGGATGTCTAGATCTTTCTTTAATGCTGTGCATATAGGGCCCGATCTGGTCCTGGGAGGAGCACCCGAAAGTACTTGTGCCCATGGGAGTTATATTGATCACGGTGTCTGGCATTGCATCGAAGTACTTGTCTCTCTTGATATTTGGCATTCCACACTCTCTCTTTCTCTCGTGACTTACGTACATGACTTGACTTGCGTGACTCGACTTGCGTGGCCCAGAATGGGCAAGTACTTGCGTGAAATATCCAATAATCTATAATTTTTCTCTTGAATACTTGTTTAAGACTTGCTTGAAAGTTTACATAACGTGGTAAATCTCTTGCTAGTTTTGTTCACTTGCTCGGTTATTTTAACATGCATAGCCTTACTTACATTTGCATACAAAAATGTAATTACTTAAACCAATTGCTTGTTCTTGAGATGTAATTCCTACTGAGCTTTCGCTCACTCAGTTTTATTCCAACATTTTTAAAGTTATCAGGTGGCTAGCGAGACTGAGACTCACATGGGAGGGACAAGTGTGCAAGCGAGCTCTGGGAATTAGTGAACCCGAGTCTTTTACTTTCTTGAGTCTAGATGATATTCTCTGTTTAGATGGTCATGTCTAGATCCGTTAGTGTGTCTCTAATTCCTTTCTTTCTTGGTATTATTCCTGAGTCTTTTTATTAAAGTTGGAAATTTTAATATACTTATATTTGGAATAAAATTTTCATTTATTGCCTCAAATTAGTTGGTGTCATGTTTCATGCTCTTGATTATTCACGACTATTAACTCCCACGTTCCGAGTGTTAGGACAGTGCGATCGATACAGAGGGGGGTGAATGTATCCCTCTAGAAAATATAGCCCAAATTAAAACTCTAAAGCTCAGATATGCGGAATAAAGACTAATGAGCTTTCCAAGATGAAATGATAAGGTAACAAATGAACAAACAGTTGGACTGCACCAATGCAGCCACCTGAACAACCAGAAACGAAGGCAGAGTTAAACAACCCAAACACACTTAGCAGAATATAATGCTCAAAAATAACTCTCTAGATAATGTAACTAGCCAAGCATGCACAACCTGTGAATGGGAGGTAGAAGATATGGAGCTAACACAAGGCAAACCACTGCACAAATAATTTTAAGGTGGTTTGGTCCTCCAGACCTACATCCACCCCACACTCAACCCGAGTGTGGCTTCACTAACAGCTGGGCAACACAGCTTGCCAACAGACGCTGATACACAGCTTACCCAGGGGAACAGCCTCCCCTCTTCCTCCTACACGGAGGGAACCTCTAGCAATCCACGGTCACTAGAAACCAGAGACTCACGTCTCTCTTCCTCTATACCAAGAGGGAACCCCACTAGTAGCAGCCCCGCTACCAGTGAACCAGCCAGTAGCACTCTGCTACCAGCAATCCACCAAAGGCCTAGCCTCTCTTCCTCCTAGCCTGGAGGGACCCCTGGACTTGCTACCCACAAGCCCAGAACCGGAGACAAGTCTCCCTTCTCCTGAATCCACAGGAGGAACCCACAAGTAGCTCCCAGCTACTTGCAATCGGAGATCAGATCTCCCTTCTCCTGACCCACCAGGAGGAACCCGACCTCAGACCAGAGGATCGGAAGAACAAGGCTAACCAAAGAAACAAAAGAAAAAATAAGGAAACATAAAAAACACAGCAACAAAAGCTGTAAATGAAACACAAGAGATGTAGCTCTCAATGAGCATAGTCGTTCTGGATTTGATCCACGAACAGACTGAACTTATCTTCAATAGACTCTCTCCTCCTCTTCTTTTCTTCCTCTTCTTTCTGCTTCTCTTTCTTCTCTCTTTCTTCTCACTTCTCACGAGCACTATCTCTCTCTTTTCTTTCTTCTGCTCTCACTCTCTTTCTTCTTCTTCTCTTTTTCTTCTTCTTTTCTTTTTCTGGATCGAAGGGCTTTCTGCTCTCCAGGCTTCTTCTTCGATCAGCCTCCATCTGAAGATGAAGGCTCCAATATATACCAGCAGTAGTAGGGAGATAGGGCGTGTGCTTCCCACGCCTTCCGTCCAAAAGATTCCTCCTCGGATCACGTGCTCAGCACCCACCTCGAATCACGTGTCAGGTGCCAGCTTCAGGTCACGTGCCCATTCATCAGTACGCTCAGCAACTGGAGTTGAGGTGGCATCAACACACTTGCTCCAAAGGGTTGACGCAGCCTTTAGAGATCTTCAACCTTTTTAACTGCTGCATCGACTCCATCAGCCTGCTGCGTTGATGCATCGGTGATCCAGTGATCAAGTCTTCAGCAGATGGGCGTGCTGCGTCGACGCTCTCAGCATGCTACGTTGACGCATTGGTGTTCCAGCATCTGAACTTAGATGGCTTCAGCCCTCTCACGTTTCGTGTGGAGTGCGTTGACGCATTGTGCAACTGCGTCCACCCTCTGGTCACCTTGTCGATCCATCAACCTGCTATGTCGACGCCACTTGATAAATGCGTTGACGCACCAGAGTAATCCAGTAAGCCATTAGCTCTTCCTTTGTAACTGATGCGTCGATGCTACTCTATTTTGGCGTTGACGCAGTGAAATAACTCGTGAGGGTCTCTGCTTCGTGGAGTTAACATTGTGGATATCAGTGAAGGCTTCTTCAACTGATGCGTGGATGCTTTAAGCTCCCAGCGTCGACCCTGTTCCCTTCAGCAACAAGAATGAAGTCATAAGATTTAAGTATGTACATTGTAGTGTATATACTTCGAAAGAAACAGTCCAATGTATATATACTTCAAGAACTCTAGACAACGGACGATGTACAGACTTCAGATGCTACAGTCCAATGTATGGACTTTGCCAAAGTGAAACAGTGTACAGACTTTGAATCAAACCGATGTATAGACTTGAATGGGCATGGAGTGTATAGACTTGAAGTCTGAAGATGATGTATAGACTTGGTGAACACTGCAACATCAATCGGATGTATAGAGTTGGGGCTACACATACTTTGGCAATGTGTAGACTTTACAAAGAGCATGCTACAGTGCCGATGTGTAGACTTGGCCAATGTTCAGACTTGAAAGCTCGGGCAGTGTGCAGACTTCAATTAGAAGATGCCCGATGTACAGACTTGAAGATGAGGCGCCAATGTACAAACTTGCAAAAGCGAAGCCAATGTACAGCCTTTGAAAGGCTTGAACACTGCGATGTTCAGACTTTAGCAATGTATAGACTTAGGGTGTAGCTAAAGCATCGAGCGTAGGAATAGGCCAGAATGTATAGACTTTGAAGGATTTGAACGTGAGACTGTATAGACTTGGCCCCTTTCCGGATGTATAGACTTTGAGTCAAGGAGGCGTTGTGTAGACTTTGGAAAGTCTGAGCCAGTGTACAGACTCGATGATATGAAGACGATTGTATAGACTTCCAATGGAACGAGTGTAGAGACTTTCAGTTGAACACTTCAGTCCCGTTGTATGGACTTGAAGATGGAAGCGAAGAGTCGACGCATCAGCTCAATGAGTTGACGCACTGCTGTGGAGACTGTGCAGACAGAGTGTAGACAGAATTAAATAGAGCATGTTATCTGACAGCCATATGAACTCCATTCACTTACATGATAAAACATGAATTAATCGAGCATATAAAAGACACAGCAAGATGACTCACAGTGAATAACTCACTTCAAAGGCCAATCATCAAAACCACCATTAAAACCATCATCAAAACCACATGGGCACAACACCGAGCAAACGACACGTTCTGCTGTAATCGGTTCAGGACGTGACAGAGGTGGTATCAGAGCTTCGGCTTTCACATCCTCAAGTTATTAGGTTCCAATGATAGGTCAAGTATCATTGTCAGTCATATCAGAGCTTCGGCTTTCACATCCTCAAGTTATTAGGTTCCAATGATAGGTCAAGTATCCTTGTCAGTCATATCACAGCTTCGGCTTTTTCAACTCCTTGGGTCATTAAGTCCAAGTGATAGGTTGAGTCTCCCTGTCGATCATCCTATAGGAAATCCCGTGAGAATTGGGTAGAGCTTGGGGTTAAGTTATAAAATACATAAGTTTGTTCATTACTAATTATCAAGATTCTAAGATCGATAATTAATTTTCCCAAAAATCCTTGCAAGAACATAAATAAAATGGAGGCACCTAAACTAACTTTTGTCCCTGAGATGGTCTTGGTGGACGTCCAAGCTTATGCGGACCTTGTTAGAAGAATCCAGCAATTATAAAATGTGATAGCAGAAAAAGAGAGAGTTGAAGAAAAGAACCAAGGCAAGCACCCTAAAAAGTCTGCCCGGGATAAGAAGAGACCTTATGAGGATCACAATTCCCAAAGGTGCAAGAAATGTAAGAAAGGAAAATGTTAGGTAGCTTCTAGAGGCTTAACTGGAGAGAAGTGTAAGCATTGTGGTAGGGATAACCACCAATCAGAGGTTTGCTATCGGAAGATAGGAGCATGTCTACGATGCGGAAGCCAAGAACATCGGATAGACAAGTGCCCTTTCATAAACCCGAAACACTAGGAAGGGGCCCAAGCCTTAGTGAACGATGAACTTGCCAAAGAAAAAGCTACGGAAGGTACCCTCACACACAAGCCTAAATTAGTCTTCTTAAAGTAGTTCTTTCAATATATTTGAGCTGCTTCCTTTATGTAGACCATAATCAATTATAGCTAGTTCCCCGTCTTGAGTAGAAGAAGTGATGTGAATTTGGGGTCCAAATTCTTTAAGTGGGGGAGGATGTAGTACCCCGAAAACTTAAATGAAAATTATAGGATAATAATTATACCATTCTAACAAATATCAAATGGAGATAGCCAATAAAAATTTAAAGGACCTTAAATGTTAAAGATATTAAAAAGAGACTAGGATCGAACCTGTCTCTGGTACCCATAAGGTAGATAGATAATTAAGAGTAATGATAATGATAAGATACAAAGATTCGATCCAAATATGGGATTGATAATAAACCATTAAGTACAACCCATTAAGGAGTGAATGGCCATCCCAAACCTCAACTCCAGCCTTAAGGGGCTCTAAACCAATGTAGAGGAGAACAAGAACCATACCTAATGGACTCAATAACCAATTAGAAGTTAAGAGACCTTTACGTCCAAGTATGAGTTTCACATAGGTAAATTTAGTTAAAGGCTAATGGGTCTTAAGACAAACTAATAGGTTAGAAGGATTAGTCTATAATGAGCCTAGATAATCACTATAACTATATTAGGGCCTTATGTTATAAGCCCAACTCACTCAAAACCCATTAAGAGCTACATGGTTCATATTAACCTATGTATATGTATGTACTAATACTCACTCCATGTAAGTACTTTTATGTATAGAAACTAATGGGTCAGCACTCACTTATATACTTTGGCGTGCTGCATAGAATCCAAGGCGATGTGTGGGCCCGATACACCCACAATCAACATACTACCTTTATGCGGAAACCCCAATACACAGACGGCCTCACATGTCATTAAGAAACCAAAGTCAACCCTATATATATATATATATATATATATATATATATACACACACATATATATGAACCCCTTCCAAGGAAAACCGCATATAATAAATATATACGTGAGAAAATATATGCATATATAAAACCCAGATATGTAACCCACACACACACACACACACACACACACACACACACACACACACATATATATATATATATATATATATATATATAATATAAAGAGTAAACCCACTCATCTATATATCTGTGCATATATATATATAATGTAATATATATAAATATAATACAACGTAAATAATCCTTATATGTATTATGGGCCTAGAACCTACAGGAAGACCCAAAATGTGTAAACATAAAAGCATGGGCTTTTGTCCACGCATGTAGCCATAAAACCTATCCCACATTACAAAAAAAGAAAAAAACAAGAGAGAGAAAGAAACTGTAAAGGATATCCAACTAAATATTAGCATATTGAGAGTTTTCCACAAAACCCAAAGGGGGAAATCGAACGTGCATGGCTTTGAAATTTTTCCCAATAGGAAAGCGGCCGAGGATTTGGGGAAATACTAAGAACACTAGGATTTTTAATTTGGAAATTCTTAAGCCAGTAGGATCCTTTACGTAGGAAGTGGAGTTCCCATTAGGATTCTAACGTCTTAATCTATAAATAAACCCCATCAAGACTTACGATTCCTACTGCTATTCTGTTGATAGAACTCATCGTCATCTTCTGCTGCCGAACGAAGGAAGAAGACTTGTTGCTACTTCTTTTCCCCCCTCTTCCTTTGCTACGCTCCTACCAGAAGGAGCCCTACACCTTAATGTGAAGAAGTTGTTCCTTCTTCTGCTTCTTCATTTCTTCTTCAACGAACGAGCCCTGCTATTTTTCTCTTCTACCGCTGTTGCGTACGGCTGTTGGAGTTGTTGCTGCTCTTATTATTCTCCTCAGCCGAGCTGCTACGGCTGCTACTCTCTTCACGATCCGACATTTAAACCCAGTAAAAAGGTAGGTTTTCTCAAAGAATTGAAGCCCAAGATAATAGTAATCAGGCTTGCATGTCTAAAATTCATATTTTTGTTCTCACTGATCATAGTTTTGCCTCAGTTTTAGTTTACTATTTGATTATCTTAATTAATTAAATAATCACAACACGTTAACAATTTTATATCTATATAACCACTTGTTTAAAAATCACAAAGTGCATGTGACTTGAATCCTCATGATTTATCTTAAATTTTCATGTGATTATATGATCTATTGACTAGTTAATAATTAACTTTAATAAATAAGAGGAATTGTTAAAGTTTCCCGGCGAATCATGATTTCCACTGTAGCACAGTAGTTGAAGGTTTTTAACTTGATAGCCCATTCTAGATCGCCGGAGCGTCCTTTGGTCATGAAATTTTATGGGCGTGTTATTGGGATAGTGATCGAGGTAGTGGTGTTGGTACCTTTATTTTCTGATCCTCCAAGCCCAAAGTAGCCCTCCTCTCGAGTAAACTTTTCTTTGAACATCACGTTAGGTAGAGTTTTTCGGGCTCTTCATTTCGGTATATAGATTACGTGATTCCAACTTGTATACATCGAGAACGAAGCGTTTAAGGTAGAGAAACAATATTCATTACCTTAACTAAATAACGACTTTTTCTATGTCCATTATTTAATTAATTAATGACTTTTTACTTTGTCGTTATTTAATTAACGTCTTAATCACTGTCGTTATATATATAATAATTACTTTATCTTTGAAATTAATTAAACTATTGAACCATATATCCAAAAATCATGATATTTATATTTCTAGAATCTCTGTAATTTTCTTTATTATTTTTATTTTTTTGTTCTCCGAAAATCCTTGCAATTTGAAAGTGACACTATTTATTAAGGAAATAACGAAAACGTGCGTTGTCGTCGTTTATATATATATATATATATATATATATATATATATATGTGTGTGTGTGTATATATACGTAATAGACTTATATTTGGAATAAAATTTTCATTTATTGCTTCAAATTAGTTGGTGTCATGTTTAATGCTCTTGATTATTCACGACTGTTAACTCTCACGTCCTATTTGGAATAACATGTTCCGCTGCTATGGGTTCGGGACGTGACAGAGGTGGTATCAGAGCTTCGACTTTCACATCCTCAAGTTCTTAGGTTCCAATGATAGGTCAAGTATCATTGTCAGTCATATCAGAGCTTCGACTTTCACATCCTCAAGTTATTAGGTTCCAATGATAGGTCAAGTATCCTTGTCAGTCATATCACAGCTTCGGCTTTTTCAACTCCTTGGGTCATCAAGTCCAAGTGATAGGTTGAGTCTCCTTGTCGGTCATCCTATAGGAAATCCCGTGAGAATTGGGTAGAGCTTCGGGTTAAGTTATAAAATACTTAAGTTTGGTCATTACTAATTATCAAGATTCTAAGATCGATAATTAATTTCCCCAAAAATCCTTGCAAGAACATAAATAAAATGGAGGCACCTAAACCAACTTTTGTCCCTGAGATGGTCTTGGGGGACGTCCAAGCTTATGCGGACCTTCTTAGAAGAATCCAGCAATTAGAAAAGGTGGTAGAAGAAAAAGAGAGAGTTGAAGAAAAGAACCAAGACAAGCACCCTAAAAAGTCTGCCCGGGCTAAGAAGAGACCTTATGAGGATCACAATCCCCAAAGGCGCAAGAAATGTAAGAAAGGAAAATGTTGGATAGCTTCTAGAGGCTTAACTGGAGAGAAGTGTAAGCATTGTGGTAGGGATAACCACCAATCAGAGGTTTGCTATCGGAAGATAGGAGCATGTCTACGATGCGGAAGCCTAGAACATCGGATAGCCAAGTGCCCTTTCATAAACCCGAAACACCAGGAAGGGGCCCAAGCCTTAGTGAAAGACGAACTTGCCAAAGAAAAGCTATGGAAGGTACCCTCACACTCAAGCCTAAATTAGTCTTCCTAAAGTAGTTCTTTCAATATATTTGAACTACTTCCTTTTTGTAGACCATAATCAATTATATCTAGTTCCCCATCTTGAGTAGAAGAAGTGATGTGAATTGGGGGACCAAATTCTTTAAGTGGGGGAGGATGAAGAATCCCGAAAACTTAAATAAAAATTATAGGATAATAATTATACCATTCTAACAAATATCAAATGGAGATAGCCAATAAAAATTTAAAGGACCTTAAACGTTAAAGATATTAAAAAGAGACTAGGATCGAACATGTCTCTGATATCTATAAGGTAGATAGATAATTAAAAGTTATGATAACGATAAGATACAAAGATTCGATCCAAATATGGGATTGATAATAAACCATTAAGTACAACCCATTAAGGAGTGAATGGCCATCCCAAACCTCAACTCCAGCCTTAAGGGGCTCTAAACCAATGTAGAGGAGAACAAGAATCATACCTAATGGACTCAATAACCAATTAGAAGTTAAGAGACCTTTACGTCCAAGTATGAGTTTCACATAGGTGAATTTAGTTAAAGGCTAATGGGCCTTAAAACAAACTAATGGGTTAGAAGGATTAGTCTATAATGAGCCTAGAGAATAACTATAACTATATTAGGACCTTATGTCCAAGTTTGAGTTTCAACAAGTATAATGCTCCCCCTTCAATTAAATCTCCGGCGCTTCTTGGCTCGTCGTCGGATGATCACGATTCTGGCGTCATCTTGTTCCTCTCCTCGAGCCACTTCTTTTCTTCTTCTACCCCGAGCTCCAAATCTTCATGGATGTAGATGATAACCACCTTGCAAGAGCTCCTCTTCCTTTTCCCCCTTTTCTTCTCCTACAAGAAAAAGCAAATAAGCATTAGGATTCTATCTTTTGAAAACTCGGAGTTCACATTCATATATATAAAAGAATGGCCAAAAGACTCATATAACCTTCCTAAAACATGTTAGAAATACCCTCATAACATTAGGAACCTTTGGGGGATAGTTTGGTAAAGTTTCATTGGGTTTAGAAAGGGTTTTAACACTTTACGGAACTCCCGTTCCAGAAGGGTCGACCCTCAGGCAAACAGAGGTCGGCCAGACCAAAAATAAAAAGCAGACACACAGGGGTCGACCCTTGGTGTAGGGGTCGACCCTTGCAGTGGGTCGACCCCAGGGGTCGACCCCTGCAGGCAGGTTCCATAAATTGTCTTCTAATCGACCCAAAACCATTGGGGGTCGACCCATGTCAGAATGGGTTATAAAAACACTTCAAACCTCTATGAATCCAAGGGAAAACATGTGATTAAATATTACCATAATCCCATGATGATCAACCATGAATTTTCATCCTGAAAAATATGATAAATCAAGAGCTTAGATGAGAATCTAAATCCTTGCATCAAGCATTAACACTATGAACATGTTCACATTATAATACATCATTGAATCCATTCAAACATGTATTTGGCTTTCCATTCATAACCAACAAAAATACTTCCACCAAATGACAAGGTTTTGATATGATGAACATGAATTTATCAATCAACCAAATATAAAAACATGGGAGCTCAACCATTCAATAGATTTCTTGAATCAAGCAAATCTTCAACATCGAAATACTTCATTACCCAAATGTTAACAATTATGCTAAATGCAAAGCATGTAGTAAAGCATGGGAACTCATTCATTCAAATGGCATTCTTGTTGATAAAAACTAACATTCATGAAGTATTGATTTTATGAGGAGCATTGTCATAAACATAGAATCTTCAAATCACATGCATCACACACATTAGTAAATATCCAATCATGCAAACATGTTTTCTCGTGAATTCTCATTGAGTACAAGACATACGCATTCTTTCAAGCATGTTTCACAAATTCATTCTCATTTAATACAAAGCCATCTCACCAAGTGTATATGCAATGTATATGCAATGTGCTAACATCAAAATATGTATGAGCCTTACAAAGTCACAAATACATCCACATGATGAAATCACAATAACAACATTTTGTAATCATCAAAATCACATACACAACAAGTCCCTTCTTGGAGCTTTGGGTTTTGAATAGGGCATTTGACTATCCTATGTTCAAGGCTTCCATATCGAAGGCATGCTCTCGTCTTCCGATAACAAACCTCCGATTCATGATTTAGCCTTCCACAATACTTACACTTTTCTAGAGATGGGTCTATATGAGCGACTCAATATTTACCCTCCTTACACTTCTTACACTTTTTACACTTCTTACACTCTTGGGAACTACAACCCTCGTTTGGCCTCTTCTTGGTTGCGGTGAACTTCTTAGAATTAACCGCTTGATTCTTCCCTTCATCCCTCTCGACTATGTTCTTTTCTTTAACCCTCTCTTTTTCTTCCGCAGCCTTTTCTAACATTTGGACTCTCCGAACCAGTTCTGCATAAGCTTGGACATCTACCAGTACCATCTCGGGAATAAAACTTGACTTAGACGCCTCCATTTTATTTAGGTTCTTGCAAGAATAATTGGGGAGATCAATTACTGATTTAGGAATTATGATGGTTTAAGTAATGGAACTTAAGTATCTTATCCTTCTTTTAGAATTTAACCCCAAGTTCTACCCAAATCTCACGAAATTTTTATAGGATGACCGACCAGGATACTCAATCTATAACTTGGACTTGATGACCTAAGGATTTGGAAAGCCGAAGCTCTGATACCACCTATGTCAAGCCCCGAACCGATAGCAGCGGAATGTGTCGTTCACTCGGAACGTGGCAGTTAAATAGTCATCTCAATCAAAGCAATCACATAAGACCAGACTTCGGCAAAAATAAATTATATTCATATTAACTTGTCATTACAATTTATTGACTCAATTACAAACTTTAAAGAAGAAAAAGGAAAAAGATGAAGCATCAATAGGACCTAGACAAGACAAACTAGATAGATATCACCATACTAGACTCAAGAAAGACAAAAGACACGGGTCCTCTAGTTTCCAGAGCTCTCTTTCACACTTACCCTTCCCAATTGAGTCTCGGTCTCGATAGCCACCTGATTACCTTAAAAATGTTGGAATAAATTGGGTGAGTGAACGCTCAGTTGGGATTATATCTCAAGAACAAGCTTACTTAAAGTAATTACATGTTACATGAATGCAAGCATGGCTATGCATGAATGAACGCAAGATAAGGAGAGACAATAACCATATAAGGAAGTTATTAACAAGAAGGAATAAGCAAAGCTTCGAGGATTATCAAGCATCTAATAGTAAATAATGTCACGAGATATTGGCTAGTTAATCAAGTACCACGACGAGTCATGCACGTAAGTAATATCAAGTATTGTCACAAGAGAGAGAGAGAGAGAGAGAGAGAGAGAGAGAGAGAGAGTGGAATGCCATAATGCTAGAAAGATAAGTACTTCGGTGCAATGCCACACCATGATCAATCAACTCCAATGGGCACAAGTACTTTCAGGTGCTCCACCCAGGACCAGATCGGGCCCTATATGCGCAGGCATTGGGTCATGTATATTATCAACATCCACTATAGTTTGTAGCCAAAAGAGTTCCAAAGGAATAAACCATTGTAGGATGATAAGGTAGATTTCACGAATGATGGAGTTCAAGGACAGAACTTGAACAAGTAGGACACATCATTAAACCTCACGAAAACCAAGACATGTCATGAAATTGGGTAATTGACGTCCACCCAGTTGCCACCAATTACAGAAATAGCACCCACAGTGTAGTCGCTAATTCTTGTGAATTGCACAAACTCAATGAAATAGCACCCTGTCTAAGGTCGCTAAATCAGGGAAATAACAGCACTGCACAGGTCGCCAATTCCTTCTAGCGCCCAAGTCAATGTCGCCAGTTACTGACAGAGAGCGGACTTCTCAAAGAGGCTAGAACAGTGCTCTATGAGGGCTAAAGCATCACGTTTCTTCAGAGTGATGTGATAGGACACAGTGTCATGGGTTTTTAGGGTACAACCTGCTCGAGTGCCTTGAGAGAATCCAAGGCTAGCATAGACTTACGGAGGTCTCTATGATGAAATTACCAGTCCGAAGGAAGGAATATCCTGCGGAGGGTTCAAACACCACCGAGAATTAGTGTGTAATCGATAGAATCAAAACAGAAACCCCATCTACGGATGTGAGATGAGATTGTCAATGACCCTCGATATGGGCCAGAAAACGCGATAAAACTGTGAGACCAGAAATCTGCGCCTGTACAGAAGTCGCTATTTAATGAAATAGCGACCTTCAGAAAGGTCGTTCATTCACACTTTATATCAGAATTTTCATGAAAATAATTAAAATTAACGACACTGTATAAGGGCATTAATTCTAGGATTTTCCTGAAATTAATATTTATGATTTCAAATAGCGACTGTGTACAGTGGCGTTCATTCTTTGAATGACGCCATGACCTCTGTCGTGCATTCATAATTTTCAATATATGCTCCATTTACTGGTTATTTTCAAATTAGCGCCTTTGTGTGAGGGCGTTCATTATTTAAATAGCGACTAAGGGAATGTCGCCCATTATTTGTCTGATGATATGCATCGGCCAGATACGATCATAGACACATATTACTATTCACAGATCGGAAGTTCACAAAATCAGAAAAGTAAAGACATGATTAGATAGATAAAATTATCAGGAATCCAGAATCATATTCATGCATTAATTTTAACGTCAGGTTTTGTAGAAATAAATTTTTAAGTAGGTGATATTTATTAAATGCTTAAAATAAATAGCGGATTGACAAAGGGTCATTCATTAAAAGACGCCCTGACCATTGTCGCTATTTCAGAAGAATTAGCGACAACGCATGCGGGCGTTCATTAAATAAGCGCCTATGCCAGGGTCGCTATTTTCTAAAACATAGTAAAAACTACAGGCACTGAAACAGAAATCATGGTATCATGCTATATGACCTATATGCATGAAATTACTGTGATTAATAGGTTGGGCTTCGTAACTTGAGAACACCTACTTTTTTCGACGATTGTGAGAGGAAGATGAGGATAAGAAGATATGCAGCAGCAGGTGATAAGAGTAACAGACGTAGCAGTACGTAGCACTCGAATCAGATGAAGAAGAAGATGGCGAGAAGAAGCAGCAGTAACGGTAGCTTCACGCGAAGGAAGAAGAGAAGCAGCGGCTTCTCACTGCAACCGCAATCGAACAGCAAAACAACTATAACAGTTGCTCACGATCGTGAAGAAGAAGGAGGAGGAAGCAGATGCTCCTTCACAGTTGCAATACGGTAGTCGCACTAGCAACAGAGAGGCGATGTCGACACAGGGAATCAGTACGAGCAGCAACAGTAGCCGGAGCTCGTTGATGGAGGGGTGTTATTTATAGAAGATAGGGATTCGACGAGGGTCAGATTCCTAATTGGATATAAATTCCCACGTAAGAGTCCTACATGGTCTAAAGTTTCCTCATGCAAATCCCCACTGCTAAAACACCAGCCGCCACCTGTTTGTCCCATGAAAACCCTAAGGCTACTACCTATTCGAATGTGATGAGGTTAAAGGCTTTGGGTTTGTAGAAAACCCTTAAGAGTTAATATATTTAGGTATATACATATCCAATCCTATCTTAAAGCCCCCTTGGCTATTTAAGCTTTTAACTTATAAGGGTTTATACACGAGGCTCTTGAGTCATACGTAAGGCCCATAAGACTATTGGGTTTTATCATTTGGGTTTTATAATTTATTTGATTTGGGCCCTTGACTTATTTCTTTAGAGATTTTTATTAGGTTTAATTTATTTATGAAATGTATTTATATATATACACCTAAAGCCCATCGTAAGGCCCATTTGTTTATGTACTGGACCTTTGGCTTTGCAAAGGCCTAATAATAATAATTGATATATATATATATATATATATGAGGCTCGTTAGTCCTTGTAGGCTAATCGTACATACGTGAGGCTCATACATACGTGCAAAGGTATTTTAGATTCTAATTAATTATTAGGTCCATATCCTAAGGCTTCTTAAGGTCTTATTATAGTTTTAGTTATGTATATGTACATATTCCTCACAGCCTATTATGTATTAGCACCCTTCCAGCCCATTGGTCCTTATTTATGTATAATGCCCATTAGTTATGGGTGTGGACTATTCTATATATATATATTTATATATCCTTAAACCATAACATAAGGCCCATTATAGTACTAATCCTTCCAACCCATTAACTATAACTATACCTTGGATTAGGGTCCTTCTTTTACATTGGTTTAAAGCCCGTTAAGGTTTGGGTTGAAGTTTAGGATGGCCTTTAGCTCATTAATGGGTTGCTCATTACTAATTCCATATTTGGGTCAGATGTTTGTATACTATCATTTTCACTACTCTTATTCATCTATCTACCTTATGGGTATCAGAGACAGGTTCGATCCTATGAAGGTTTTTATTTTAAAAGAACATTCACTAGCTAGTCGCTTCTTAGTACATAGATGAATACTAGGGTTTTATCTCATGATTTCTATTAAAATAGAGATGTCATAACTTAATATTCTATTTTAATTTTTAATAAGAAGATCTCGCATTATCTCCCTTTTGGAGATATAGTTAATTATTTCTATTTTTCCCTTTCATAATTTTACTGGGCGTTACTTGCCACCTGAGCGCTGATGCTTCGCCTTCACCTGCTGACATGTTAAACATCTGGTCACGAACTCAGCAACATCCTGTTGAGTGGTGATAGGAAGATCTAGAGGGGAGGGGTGAATAGACCAGCCCATTTTTGCCCTTCTTTGCGGAAATAAAAGTTAAGTCTAACACAGTAGATAATGAGGTAGATATTAGTTAATATCTAAGAAGCTGGATACACACAAGATGCTTGGAAACGGTCCTATCAAGCTTCTACCGTTGGAACAAGAGAGAGAACAAACCACAAGATAAGATCTTTAAGGTGATTCTGTCTCAATCTAAAGACCTACGTCCACCCCTCACACAACACAGTGAGGCTTCACTAGTGCCAACGCACAACAGCTGATTCACAGCTTCCAACTGAGAGATACACTCTCACACTCCGCTGTCACACAGCTTGTGGGATCACAACCCAAACCACACAGACGGGCGACCACACCTTCTATCTTACTACACGCAGGTAGGGATCTAATGATATGAAGTTTGTTTAGAAGAAAAGCGAACTAAAGATGAAAATCCTAGACAGAGTATCGTAATGAAAACGCTATGATAAAGAAGTCTCCTGTCTGGAAATGAGCTTGAGAGAGCGTTGGCTTTCTTCGTCTCGTTGAATCTTCATAGCAGCCACGGAGATTTTCTTTTCGTCGTGAGGAAGAGAAAATGTCTTCTTCTAGTTTCACTCATGCCGGCAGCATCAGGACGAAGAGTAGCTTGGACAGCAAGCTTTCTTCTTCTTCGTTTTCTCCTCAGCCCTCTTCTCAGCTCACTTGCTGCTTTTGTTTCCTTCGAACTGGAGCTCATGCTCCTTATGTATATTGGTGTCCTTGGGAGACACCAACGTTGTCCACTTTTCAAGCAACACCCAGAATGTCACATCCACATTATTTGATCTGCTTCCACTTGCACAGTTGACTCCATTCTTGTCAAGTATGTAGGAATGTGGGTAGGTAGGATACCATAGCAGCGAAGGTATGATTTTCTTCAGAAAATATCTCTGCCAAATCACAGTCTTCTGACACGGAAGCAATCTGACGGCTTTTTCCAGAGTAAACGGATCCTCTGAGTTAAGTTTCGGATCTTGAAATCAGCTTCCATCGGATTCAGATCCGTTCTGGACAAACAAAGTGTGTCGACACATTCATGTCTGTGTGTCGAGACATTTCTTTGAAAAACTTGGAGAATCGTTCTGGTTGATCGTGGATGTGTCGACACTTTTCTGTTAGTGTGTCGAGACATCGCTTTGAAATGCCTAGTAGACAGCTTCTGTCGGTTTCAAGTATGTTCTGGTTGAACGTTGATGTGTCGACACTTTACCCCCAGTGTGTCGAGACATCCTTTTAAAATTCTTGAAGAACCATGGCTGATGAGTCAAGACAACACCAATGGTGTCGAGACATGTGAGCCATGTGCAGAGTTGTTGTAAGAAGGTGTCGGGACATAAGCGCCTTGTGCAGAGATTATCACACGAATGTGTTGATACTTTTCACTCAGTGTAATGACCCGGTTTCTTGTCGGATCTTTGTCGAATCCTTTGCAGGTCTCGTAGGATCTTTAATAGATCTTTCGGGTCTGTTTCGGATTGGTTTCGTTGAGTTTCGGTTCACTTTGGTGGCTTCCGAGTTGAGTTTGACGAGCCGTGTGGGTTTTTCTCACGTACTAGTTACGGAACCCTACGGTGAGTTTGTTTGTCAATTCTCAAACTCGTGGATGCTGCAGCGACGATGTACTCGTCGAGCTGGTCGTTTCGACTATTTTTGCGTATTTTTCTGAATTTGTGCATTTTCGGCGCATTTTTGAAATTTTCGGAAATTAGGAAAATTTCCTAATTTCTTTTCCTTTTTCTTTTCTCTTTCTCTCTCTCCTCCTCATTCGCGCGACCGTCCCTCTCTCTCCCGTTTTCTCTCGTTCTCTCCCCTTTCCGGCTCCGGCTGCAGACGGAGGCGTGCGTGGGCGAGGTGGCGAGGCCGTGGAGTTGTCGAGGTGCGCGATAGGGCGAGGATCGGATCGATTCTGGCGGGATCCCGAACGGTGGATTCAAAGCCGGTGAAATCGGTTCGCGAGTGGTTTTCGGCGTGGTTTAGTCCTTTCGGGACGCGGTTTCTTCGGTGGAGGTAGGGTGACGGATCCTTGCTTCTTCATCTTCGTTTTCCCTGCCATTGAACGGCGTTCGGCTAGGAAACGAGCGTGTTTGGGCTTGTTTTGCCTAAACCGTGATTTTCATGGTTTTTAGGGTCGGCCGGTAAACGGTGACCGTTTACGGTTCAGTTAGTTTCTAAATGACCGCAGGGATGTTAGAATCTCATCCACGTAGTTTTCGTGCGATTTGGTGTTCATTCGAGGCCGGTAGAAGTCCGGGAACCTCGGTGACCCACTTAGGGTTGATTTGGTAAAATCGCCCGAATCTTGCGTTTTTGTGCGTGCATGTGGGCGTTTTGGCCCTTGAATGTTGTATTTTGTCGAATGGGTTTGTATCCCCTGCGTTTCGGCGTGAATGGGGCGTGGAACGGGCCAATCCGGCCATTCCTCTATTTTCCCGCCGTAACCGAAGTAGCGGTCTAGCCAGCGACCGTCACTTGCTTTTGACGGCCCTACGATGGACCGTTATTTGGTTTGAGGGTTTATTAGCCCTTTTGCTTCTGGGTAAGCGACGGCCCTAGCTTGGAGCGTCGTTCCCGTGTAACGCGCCGGTGCCTGGCCGTTACTTTGCTTTCATCATTTTTCCTTGGGGTTAAGTCAGCTGATCTAACGCGCTTGACCCAGCGCGTTAGATGGAAATAACGCGCCTTGCCCTGGCCGTTACTTTCTGTTGACTGACTTTGACCTGTTGAGGCGGTTCCTCCGACGGATGTGTTCCCATTCGTTATTTCGAGTATAACGCGCCTGCCCCTGGCCGTTATATTCTGCGTGGACGAGGTTGGGTGGCTGTCCCGTTGGAAGCGACGGTGGAGCCCATGTGCGTCGTTAGTGAGTAACGCGCACACCCTTGTCCGTCGTTTGCTGTGGTGTTGGGTTGAGGGTGGCTATGCCGTTGTGAGTAACGGATAGGCCCCCGTGCGTCGTTTGGTTCTGACGGCCCTCCCCTGCCGCGCTATTTCGTGAGTGACGCGCCTGGCTTAGCGCGTTGCTTCGTTTTGGGTTTGGGTGGCTATGCCGTTGGGAGTAACGGTGGAGCCCCTGTGCGCCGTTTGCTTGTAACGCCCCTGGTCCCGTGCGTTACTTGGCTTTTGTGTGCTTTGTAGGTTGTTAGGGTGGTGTGAGCGACGGCCTGTGTCCGTCCGTCGTTTGGGAAATAACGCCCCTGAGCTAGACCGTCACTTGCTAATAACGGTCTAGGGCCTGTGCGTTGCTTCCCTTGTGCCTTGGTTTTCCGCCCGATGATTCTGTGTGTCTTGGCTTGTCCTTGTGGTCTGCCCGTTGTCCCGTGGATGTCTCCTGACGTCCTACGAGGGTTAAGACTACGTTGTGAGGTAGCCAGGAGTCTTCTTACTTGTGGTAGGATCCTTGATCCTACTCTTGTATGCTTTTGTTGTTTGGGTTTCGGTCAACCCGGTGTGACCCAGTGGTTGACGTGTGACCTTGTCTGTGCCTGTCTTGGCGGTTCTGTCCTATCCAAGACGCTGCTTCTGGATGTTTCGAGGTGTTGTTCTACCTCGGTTTGCATGTCCAGCTGTGCTGAGGGTTCTTGGTGCTTCCCTCAGGTCTCCGTGTGTTGTTTTCTGCGGAGCGTGGTTTTTCTGGCCTAGTATTAGACCGATTGGCGGCTTGTCCCGCTGTTTGTGACGATCTTGCCTTTGAGTCGTTCAACTCAGGATCGTTACATAGGAGGTCTAGTTGCTTGTCCTGAGTTGTCGGCGGTGGTGATGCTGCCATTTGGTGCTTAGAAGTACGAGTAAATGGGCGTGGTTGCTTGTCTGTACTTCGGCACTTGTGTTTTGAGCTTCTGTGTCGTGTGAAGCCTCCACTTGTGTGACCTAAGGCCTAGAGGTGCCGACCCGCTAGCAGATGGCGGAGGGGTTTTCCCGGTGAGCAGTTTTTAGTTAGTTCCGCGGGCTCCTAGTCAACGGTGGTGTCCTGCCGAGGGAGAATACTAGCTAGAGGACCTGGCTTAGACTATAGCTAGTGTGTGCACACGTGGTCAGGGACTGAGGACTTACGTCGACGGGCGTGACCCTGACTAGTTACTTGTTTGCTGTTACTGTTTGGTTCAGCAGGTGTCTACATCTCTGCTGTTGTTACAGCAGTACTGTAGGTGAGACACTTGAGGTGCAGCATGAGACGTCAGTGGACGCAGCTGGCTTTTTAAGGAGGTGCTTCCGTCACGTGACGCGTAGCTCTTCACGTTTTCTTGCGCGTTGTGACCTTGCGAGTTGCCCGTTCGTGGCTGTGCTCGAGGTCAGTGTTCTATCGTCTGCACGATGTTCTGATCGTGCGCGGGGCTTTGTGCACGACGTTCTCTGTCGTGTTTTGTCTGTTTCCCGGTGTCGGCGTTCGCCTTCGCCTTTGTTTGGGCTGGTTGACAGGCCGATGTACCCTTTTGTGTGAGTTTAGGGTCATCCACCTGTTGCCTTTTTGTTTGGAGTAGTTTGGGATGCCGAGGTTAGTTCGGTAGCCGCTTGTTTGGTGCGGGTTCTCACCCTCTCCTGCGTGTTCCCTACTCCTACTTCCCGTCTGTTCCTTTACAGCTTTGTAGTGTAGCTTTCCTGCTTTGCTACGTTGCTGTTCTTGCTGCGTTTGTTGCTGCTTCCGTTGCTTTTGCTTTGTGCGTTTTCCAGTGGGGATCCGCGTGACCCCTACTGAGTTTCTGTTGAGACTCACCCCTGCTGCTTTTCAGGTGGGTTTCGACGTCTGCCTCTGCTGTTCCTGGCGGAGTGCTCGCTTGCTGTTGTAGCTGCCAGCTGTACCTGCGTCGGGCTTCTCCCGACTTCTGTGTACATTTCTTTCTGTCAGACTGTACTGTGCTAGACTTGTTGTCTTTCCTTTGGGCTGGACTCTATGTTTAATTGTTGAAAATTTATGAATGAAGCTGTAATTTTATTTCTGCTACTTTAGCAATCCAATCTAATGAAATTTACTTGCTTACTGTTATATCTCTGTGGCTTCAATGTACTCTACACATGCCCTCCTAACCCTTTAGGGGCCTCATCAGCCTCTTGGGTGGCCTCCCCAGTTCTTGTTATCGGTATATCGGTATCCTGAACTCTGGGTCGTTACAGCTGGTATCAGAGCAGTGTTCTGAGATGTTCGGAGTTTTTCTTTTCTGAGCTATCAGAGCGTTGTTGTGTGAAGTACATGGGAATCCGAGATATACAGTTTCCAGAGTCCTTAGGCCTAGTACAGTCTCTTGCTGGCGTAGGTGTTGCGATGGTTTATCGCAGTGCTTCTCGCGTATGGTCTTGTACGTGCTTGGTTGGCACTGTACGAGATGGTTTTTTCGTCTCGTCTGGATGTGACGACGTGCTTCGTTCGGTTTTGAAGTTGGTCTCGATCGTGTTGCACTTGGCAGTGTTTGTCGGTTGGCATGAACCTGCTGTGCATTGTTCGAACTGTTTTCTGTATTTTGCTCAGGTAGCTTATGACTTTTTAGCGTTGGTGTGATGGCCATGCACGTTCTTACGTTGCTTTGGTTATCCCGGCTTGAGTCTGCTTAGCTTCTGATGCATTGTTGTTTTCGTTGTTTCGGTTGTCGTGTTGCCTCGATTGAGAAGTTGCTCGAGCGAACCTAGGATTTTCCCTTCCTGGTGAGCTGTTGTTGTAGAGCTTGTTGCTTCTCGTCCCTTCTTGGTGAAGTTTTTTCGAGGTTAGCCTTGGAATTGTTGTCTTAGTGCTGCCTTGTCCTGTGTCTGCTTAAGCGTAGACAGCTTTGTGTTGAGCCTGATCTGCTCCTTGTTGTACGGTTGCTTGGCTTTGGACTCCGTAATGGTGTTAAGAGCTGTTGTGCACCGTAGTTATCGTGCTGTGTCTAACGGCCGATGCGTTGTGAAGGCTCATTTGTTGTTTTAGGACGTGAAGGTAAGCTGAGATTGATGCTTTCCTTGTGCTTTGTGCTGAAGCTGGTGCTCTTCTCTTGTTGCACTTAGGCTCCTTGAGTTCGGTTATTCGTTGGATCGGTGCGCGTGGCGTGTGAATTGCGATCTTGTTGATTGCGATGACGCTGGTGTGTGCTGAGATGCGATTTTCGATGTTGTTTTGTTGCCTGTGCGCATTGTTGAGGGTGCAGCTGAAGTGTGTGGGTTGGCTACCCGTTTGTCGAGAAGTCCTTTCCTTCTCGATGTGGCTTCGTCTTGGCTTTTTGTGCCTTGACTTTGTCATTTGCCGTGCCATTGTTTTTGGTTTTTCGGTGTTGGCATGGGCTTGTGCGAGTGTTGGGGAATTTGTCGGCATTCCTTGCTGATTGAGTACCCTTTTTCTCTGCATTTTTCTTTTTGGGGTGTTGTGCTCTTGAGGCGTGTTGCTAGTCCTTGAGTTGCGTTCCCCGAGATTGTTGTCGTTTCTCGTTGTTGTGGGTCTTCTCTTGGTGAGCAGTTTGATGCGTGACCTGACTTTAGTGGTCGTGTGCTCAGCTGTTCTTGTGCCTTAATGTGACCCTGCTTGCAGATGTGTTCCTTGGCCCTGTGTGTTGTGCGGAGCCGGAATTCTGCAGGTGTTGCCGTTGTGATTGTTTTTGTAAGTGCTATTTCTCTATGATTTTGTGTCCTTGCCTTTGGACCATTGTCTTGTCAGTTAGCTTTGTTGTACTCTTTTTCCTTGGAGTTAGCTTGCGACTCTATCAGATGTGATATCTGAGTGAGGATTGACTTGATGGTGTCTGTGGTCCAGTGGTGTTGTCGTCGTTGGTGTCCTGTGTGCCAGGTGTTCCCTGTTGCCTTTGGCACTAGAGCCGATGATGTGGTCGAGCTGTCAGCTGGGAGGACTGTGTCTCCTTGTGTGAGCTGCTGCTTGCCGTGTTGTTATTGTGTTTTTCGGTGTTGGTTCTCGATTGTTGTGGCTGTCGTGTCTCTTGCCCTATGAGACGTAAACGACGTTGCCCTTGCTTCGGAGGTGTCAGTTGTGTTCACTTTGGTGTCATGCTCGTGCTGTGGACTTGCTGTCTTGGAAGCTAGAGTGTGTACCTGTAGTTGTGACCTGACGGTGTCCCTCTGAGCCGTGTTTTCCGAGTCTTGTATTGTTGGGTTGCTCTCCCTTGCTTCTCCTTTGCTAGTCCTTAATTTTGAGGGCGAAATTTCTTAAAGGAGGGGAGGATGTAATGACCCGGTTTCTTGTCGGATCTTTGTCGAATCCTTTGCAGGTCTCGTAGGATCTTTAATGGATCTTTTGGGTCTGTTTCGGATTGGTTTCGTTGAGTTTCGGTTCGCTTTGGTGGCTTCCGAGTTGAGTTTGACGAGCCGTGTGGGTTTTTCTCACGTACTAGTTACGGAACCCTACGGTGAGTTTGTTTGTCAATTCTCGAACTCGTGGATGCTGCAGCGACGATGTACTCGTCGAGCCGGTCGTTTCGACTATTTTTGCGTATTTTTCTGAATTTGTGCATTTTCGGCGCATTTTCGAAATTTTCGAAATTAGGAAAATTTCCTAATTTCTTTTCCTTTTTCTTTTCTCTTTCTCTCTCTCCTTCTCATTCGCGCGACCGTCCCTCTCTCTCCCGTTCTCTCTCGTTCTCTCCCCTTTCCGGCTCCGGCTGCAGACGGAGGCGTGCGTGGGCGAGGTGGCGAGGCCGTGGAGCTGTCGAGGTGCGCGATAGGGCGAGGATCGGATCGATTCTGGCGCGATCCCGAACGGTGGATTCAAAGCCGGTGAAATCGGTTCGCGAGTGGTTTTCGGCGTGGTTTAGTCCTTTCGGGGCGCGGTTTCTTCGGTGGAGGTAGGGTGACGGATCCTTGCTTCTTCATCTTCGTTTTCCCTGCCATTGCACGGCGTTCGGCTAGGAAACGAGCGTGTTTGGGCTTGTTTTGCCTAAACCGTGATTTTCGTGGTTTTTAGGGTCGGCCGGTAAACGGTGACCGTTTGCGGTTCAGTTAGTTTCTAAATGACCGCAGGGATGTTAGAATCCCATCCACGTAGTTTTCGTGCGATTTGGTGTTCATTCGAGGCCGGTAGAAGTCCGGGAACCTCGGTGACCCACTTAGGGTTGATTTGGTAAAATCGCCCGAATCTTGCGTTTTTGTGCGTGCATGTGGGCGTTTTGGCCCTTGAATGTTGTATTTTGTCGAATGGGTTTGTATCCCCTGCGTTTCGGCGTGAATGGGGCGTGGAACGGGCCAATCCGGCCATTCCTCTGTTTTCCCGCCGTAACCGAAGTAGCGGTCTAGCCAGCGACCGTCACTTGCTTTTGACGGCCCTACGATGGACCGTTATTTGGTTTGAGGGTTTATTAGCCCTTTTGCTTCTGGGTAAGCGACGGCCCTAGCTTGGAGCGTCGTTCCCGTGTAACGCGCCGGTGCCTGGCCGTTACTTTGCTTTCATCGTTTTTCCTTGGGGTTAAGTCAGCTGATCTAACGCGCTTGACCCAGCGCGTTAGATGGAAATAACGCGCCTTGCCCTGGCCGTTACTTTCCGTTGACTGACTTTGACCTGTTGAGGCGGTTCCTCCGACGGATGTGTTCCCATCCGTTGTTTTGAGTATAACGTGCCTGCCCCTGGCCGTTATATTCTGCGTGGACGAGGTTGGGTGGCTGTCCCGTTGGAAGCGACGGTGGAGCCCCTGTGCGTCGTTAGAGAGTAACGCGCTCACCCTTGTCCGTCGTTTGCTGTGGTGTTGGGTTGAGGGTGGCTATGCCGTTGTGAGTAACGGATAGGCCCCCGTGCGTCGTTTGGTTCTGACGGCCCTCCCCTGCCGCGCTGTTTCGTGAGTGACGCGCCTGGCTTAGCGCGTTGCTTCGTTTTGGGTTTGGGTGGCTATGCCGTTGGGAGTAACGGTGGAGCCCCTGTGCGCCGTTTGCTTGTAACGCCCCTGGTCCCGTGCGTTACTTGGCTTTTGTGTGCTTTGTAGGTTGTTAGGGTGGTGTGAGCGACGGCCTGTGTCCGTCCGTCGTTTGGGAAATAACGCCCCTGAGCTAGACCGTCACTTGCTAATAACGGTCTAGGGCCTGTGCGTTGCTTCCCTTGTGCCTTGGTTTTCCGCCCGATGATTCTGTGTGTCTTGGCTTGTCCTTGTGGTCTGCCCGTTGTCCCGTGGATGTCTCCTGACGTCCTATGAGGGTTAAGACTACGTTGTGAGGTAGCCAGGAGTCTTCTTACTTGTGGTAGGATCCTTGATCCTACTCTTGTATGCTTTTGTTGTTTGGGTTTCGGTCAACCCGGTGTGACCCAGTGGTTGACGTGTGACCTTGTCTGTGCGTGTCTTGGCGGTTCTGTCCTATCCAAGACGCTGCTTCTGGATGTTTCGAGGTGTTGTTCTACCTCGGTTTGCATGTCCAGCTGTGCTGAGGGTTCTTGGTGCTTCCCTCAGGTCTCCGTGTGTTGTTTTCTGCGGAGCGTGGTTTTTCTGGCCTAGGATTAGACCGATTGGCGGCTTGTCCCGCTGTTTGTGACGATCTTGCCTTTGAGTCGTTCAACTCAGGATCGTTACATAGGAGGTCTAGTTGCTTGTCCTGAGTTGTCGGCGGTGGTGATGCTGCCATTTGGTGCTTAGAAGTACGAGTAGATGGGCGTGGTTGCCTGTCTGTACTTCGGCACTTGTGTTTTGAGCTTCTGTGTCGTGTGAAGCCTCCACTTGTGTGACCTAAGGCCTAGAGGTGCCGACCCGCTAGCGGATGGCGGAGGGGTTTTCCCGGTGAGCGGTTTTTAGTTAGTTCCGCGGGCTCCTAGTCAACGGTGGCGTCCTGCCGAGGGAGAATACTAGCTAGAGGACCTGGCTTAGACTATAGCCAGTGTGTGCACACGTGGTCAGGGACTGAGGACTTACGTCGACGGGCGTGACCCTGACTAGTTACTTGTTTGCTGTTACTGTTTGGTTCAGCTGGTGTCTACATCTCTGCTGTTGTTACAGCAGTACTGTAGGTGAGACACTTGAGGTGCAGCATGAGACGTCAGTGGACGCAGCTGGCTTTTTAAGGAGGTGCTTCCGTCACGTGACGCGTAGCTCTTCGCGTTTTCTTGCGCGTTGTGACCTTTGCGAGTTGCCCGTTCGTGGCTGTGCTCGAGGTCAGTGTTCTGTCGTCTGCACGATGTTCTGATCGTGCGTGGGGCTTTGTGCACGACGTTCTCTGTCGTGTTTTGTCTGTTTCCCGGTGTCGGCGTTCGCCTTCGCCTTTGTTTGGGCTGGTTGACAGGCCGATGTACCCTTCTGTGTGAGTTTAGGGTCATCCACCTGTTGCCTTTTTGTTTGGAGTAGTTTGGGATGCCGAGGTTAGTTCGGTAGCCGCTTGTTTGGTGCGGGTTCTCACCCTCTCCTGCGTGTTCCCTACTCCTACTTCCCGTCTGTTCCTTTACAGCTTTGTAGTGTAGCTTTCCTGCTTTGCTACGTTGCTGTTCTTGCTGCGTTTGTTGCTGCTTCCGTTGCTTTTGCTTTGTGCGTTTTCCAGTGGGGATCCGCGTGACCCCTACTGAGTTTCTGTTGAGACTCACCCCTGCTGCTTTTCAGGTGGGTTTCGACGTCTGCCTCTGCTGTTCCTGGCGGAGTGCTCGCTTGCTGTTGTAGCTGCCAGCTGTACCTGCGTCGGGCTTCTCCCGACTTCTGTGTACGTTTCTTTCTGTCAGACTGTACTGTGCTAGACTTGTTGTCTTTCCTTTGGGCTGGACTCTGTGTTTAATTGTTAAAATTTATTAATGAAGCTGTAATTTTATTTCTGCTACTTTAGCAATCCAATCTAATGAAATTTACTTGCTTACTGTTATATCTCTGTGGCTTCAATGTACTCTACACATGCCCTCCTAACCCTTAGGGGCCTCATCAGCCTCTTGGGTGGCCTCCCCAGTTCTTGTTATCGGTATATCGGTATCCTGAACTCTGGGTCGTTACAGCTGGTATCAGAGCAGTGTTCTGAGATGTTCGGAGTTTTTCTTTTCTGAGCTATCAGAGCGTTGTTGTGTGAAGTACATGGGAATCCGAGATATACAGTTTCCAGAGTCCTTAGGCCAGTACAGTCTCTTGCTGGCGTAGGTGTTGCGATGGTTTATCGCAGTGCTTCTCGCGTATGGTCTTGTACGTGCTTGGTTGGCACTGTACGAGATGGTTTTTTGCTCTCGTCTGGATGTGACGACGTGCTTCGTTCGGTTTTGAAGTTGGTCTCGATCGTGTTGCACTTGGCAGTGTTTGTCGGTTGGCATGAACCTGCTGTGCATTGTTCGAACTGTTTTCTGTATTTTGCTCAGGTAGCTTATGACTTTTTAGCGTTGGTGTGATGGCCATGCACGTTCTTACGTTGCTTTGGTTATCCCGGCTTGAGTCTGCTTAGCTTCTGATGCATTATTGTTTTCGTTGTTTCGGTTGTAGTGTTGCCTCGATTGAGAAGTTGCTCGAGCGAACCTAGGATTTTCCCTTCCTGGTGAGCTGTTGTTGTAGAGCTTGTTGCTTCTCGTCCCTTCTTGGTGAAGTTTTTTCGAGGTTAGCCTTGGAATTGTTGTCTTAGTGCTGCCTTGTCCTGTGTCTGCTTAAGCGTAGACAGCTTTGTGTTGAGCCTGATCTGCTCCTTGTTGTACGGTTGCTTGGCTTTGGACTCCGTAATGGTGTTAAGAGCTGTTGTGCACCGTAGTTGTCGTGCTGTGTCTAACGGCCGATGCGTTGTGAAGGCTCATTTGTTGTTTTAGGACGTGAAGGTAAGCTGAGATTGATGCTTTCCTTGTGCTTTGTGCTGAAGCTGGTGCTCTTCTCTTGTTGCACTTAGGCTCCTTGAGTTCGGTTATTCGTTGGATCGGTGCGCGTGGCGTGTGAATTGCGATCTTGTTGATTGCGATGACGCTGGTGTGTGCTGAGATGCGATTTTCGATGTTGTTTTGTTGCCTGTGCGCATTGTTGAGGGTGCAGCTGAAGTGTGTGGGTTGGCTACCCGTTTGTCGAGAAGTCCTTTCCTTCTCGATGTGGCTTCGTCTTGGCTTTTTGTGCCTTGACTTTGTCGGTTGCCGTGCCATTGTTTTTGGTTTTTCGGTGTTGGCATGGGCTTGTGCGAGTGTTGGGGAATTTGTCGGCATTCCTTGCTGATTGAGTACCCTTTTTCTCTGCATTTTTCTTTCTGGGGTGTTGTGCTCTTGAGGCGTGTTGCTAGTCCTTGAGTTGCGTTCCCCGAGATTGTTGTCGTTTCTCGTTGTTGTGGGTCTTCTCTTGGTGAGCAGTTTGATGCGTGACCTGACTTTAGTGGTCGTGTGCTCAGCTGTTCTTGTGCCTTAATGTGACCCTGCTTGCAGATGTGTTCCTTGGCCCTGTGTGTTGTGCGGAGCCGGAATTCTGCAGGTGTTGCCGTTGTGATTGTTTTTGTAAGTGCTGTTTCTCTATGATTTTGTGTCCTTGCCTTTGGACCATTGTCTTGTCAGTTAGCTTTGTTGTACTCTTTTTCCTTGGAGTTAGCTTGCGACTCTATCAGATGTGATATCTGAGTGAGGATTGACTTGATGGTGTCTGTGGTCCAGTGGTGTTGTCGTCGTTGGTGTCCTGTGTGCCAGGTGTTCCCTGTTGCCTTTGGCACTAGAGCCGATGATGTGGTCGAGCTGTCAGCTGGGAGGACTGTGTCTCCTTGTGTGAGCTGCTGCTTGCCGTGTTGTTATTGTGTTTTTCGGTGTTGGTTCTCGATTGTTGTGGCTGTCGTGTCTCTTGCCCTATGAGACGTAAACGACGTTGCCCTTGCTTCGGAGGTGTCAGTTGTGTTCACTTTGGTGTCATGCTCGTGCTGTGGACTTGCTGTCTTGGAAGCTAGAGTGTGTACCTGTAGTTGTGACCTGACGGTGTCCCTCTGAGCCGTGTTTTCCGAGTCTTGTATTGTTGGGTTGCTCTCCCTTGCTTCTCCTTTGCTAGTCCTTAATTTTGAGGGCGAAATTTCTTAAAGGAGGGGAGGATGTAATGACCCGGTTTCTTGTCGGATCTTTGTCGAATCCTTTGCAGGTCTCGTAGGATCTTTAATGGATCTTTTGGGTCTGTTTCGGATTGGTTTCGTTGAGTTTCGGTTCGCTTTGGTGGCTTCCGAGTTGAGTTTGACGAGCCGTGTGGGTTTTTCTCACGTACTAGTTACGGAATCCTACGGTGAGTTTGTTTGTCAATTCTCGAACTCGTGGATGCTGCAGCGATGATGTACTCGTCGAGCCGGTCGTTTCGACTGTTTTTGCGTATTTTTCTGAATTTGTGCATTTTCGGCGCATTTTCGAAATTTTCAGAAATTAGGAAAATTTCCTAATTTCTTTTCCTTTTTCTTTTCTCTTTCTCTCTCTCCTCCTCATTCGTGCGACCGTCCCTCTCTCTCCCGTTTTCTCTCGTTCTCTCCCCTTTCCGGCTCCGGCTGCAGACGGAGGCGTGCGTGGGCGAGGTGGCGAGGCCGTGGAGTTGTCGAGGTGCGCGATAGGGCGAGGATCGGATCGATTCTGGCGCGATCCCGAACGGTGGATTCAAAGCCGGTGAAATCGGTTCGCGAGTGGTTTTCGGCGTGGTTTAGTCCTTTCGGGGCGCGGTTTCTTCGGTGGAGGTAGGGTGACGGATCCTTGCTTCTTCATCTTCGTTTTCCCTGCCATTGCACGGCGTTCGGCTAGGAAACGAGCGTGTTTGGGCTTGTTTTGCCTAAACCGTGATTTTCGTGGTTTTTAGGGTCGGCCGATAAACGGTGACCGTTTGCGGTTCAGTTAGTTTTTAAATGACCGCAGGGATGTTAGAATCCCATCCACGTAGTTTTCGTGCGATTTGGTGTTCATTCGAGGCCGGTAGAAGTCCGGGAACCTCGGTGACCCACTTAGGGTTGATTTGGTAAAATCGCCCGAATCTTGCGTTTTTGTGCGTGCATGTGGGCGTTTTGGCCCTTGAATGTTGTATTTTGTCGAATGGGTTTGTATCCCCTGCGTTTCGGCGTGAATGGGGCGTGGAACGGGCCAATCCGGCCATTCCTCTGTTTTCCCGCCGTAACCGAAGTAGCGGTCTAGCCAGCGACCGTCACTTGCTTTTGACGGCCCTATGATGGACCGTTATTTGGTTTGAGGGTTTATTAGCCCTTTTGCTTCTGGGTAAGTGACGGCCCTAGCTTGGAGCGTCGTTCCCGTGTAACGCGCCGGTGCCTGGCCGTTACTTTGCTTTCATTGTTTTTCCTTGGGGTTAAGTCAGCTGATCTAACGCGCTTGACCCAGCGCGTTAGATGGAAATAACGCGCCTTGCCCTGGCCGTTACTTTCCGTTGACTGACTTTGACCTGTTGAGGCGGTTCCTCCGACAGATGTGTTCCCATCCGTTATTTCGAGTATAACGCGCCTGCCCCTGGCCGTTATATTCTGCGTGGACGAGGTTGGGTGGCTGTCCCGTTGGAAGCGACGGTGGAGCCCATGTGCGTCGTTAGTGAGTAACGCGCTCACCCCTGTCCGTCGTTTGCTGTGGTGTTGGGTTGAGGGTGGCTATGCCGTTGTGAGTAACGGATAGGCCCCGTGCGTCGTTTGGTTCTGACGGCCCTCCCCTGCCGCGCTGTTTCATGAGTGACGCGCCTGGGTTAGCGCGTTGCTTCGTTTTGGGTTTGGGTGGCTATGCCGTTGGGAGTAACGGTGGATCCCCTGTGCGCCGTTTGCTTGTAACGCCCCTGGTCCCGTGCGTTACTTGGCTTTTGTGTGCTTTGTAGGTTGTTAGGGTGGTGTGAGCGACGGCCTGTGTCCGTCCGTCGTTTGGGAAATAACGCCCCTGAGCTAGACCGTCACTTGCTAATAACGGTCTAGGGCCTGTGCGTTGCTTCCCTTGTGCCTTGGTTTTCCGCCCGATGATTCTGTGTGTCTTGGCTTGTCCTTGTGGTCTGCCCGTTGTCCCGTGGATGTCTCCTGACGTCCTACGAGGGTTAAGACTACGTTGTGAGGTAGCCAGGAGTCTTCTTACTTGTGGTAGGATCCTTGATCCTACTCTTGTATGCTTTTGTTGTTTGGGTTTCGGTCAACCCGGTGTGACCCAGTGGTTGACGTGTGACCTTGTCTGTGCGTGTCTTGGCGGTTCTGTCCTATCCAAGACGCTGCTTCTGGATGTTTCGAGGTGTTGTTCTACCTCGATTTGCATGTCCAGCTGTGCTGAGGGTTCTTGGTGCTTCCCTCAGGTCTCCATGTGTTGTTTTCTGCGGAGTGTGGTTTTTCTGGCCTAGGATTAGACCGATTGGCGGCTTGTCTCGCTGTTTGTGACGATCTTGCCTTTGAGTCGTTCAACTCAGGATCGTTACATAGGAGGTCTAGTTGCTTGTCCTGAGTTGTCGGCGGTGGTGATGCTGCCATTTGGTGCTTAGAAGTACGAGTAAATGGGCGTGGTTGCCTGTCTGTACTTCGGCACTTGTGTTTTGAGCTTCTGTGTCGTGTGAAGCCTCCACTTGTGTGACCTAAGGCCTAGAGGTGCCGACCCGCTAGCGGATGGCGGAGGGGTTTTCCCGGTGAGCGGTTTTTAGTTAGTTCCGCGGGCTCCTAGTCAACGGTGGCGTCCTGCCGAGGGAGAATACTAGCTAGAGGACCTGGCTTAGACTATAGCCAGTGTGTGCACACGTGGTCAGGGACTGAGGACTTACGTCGACGGGCGTGACCCTGACTAGTTACTTGTTTGCTGTTACTGTTTGGTTCAGCTGGTGTCTACATCTCTGCTGTTGTTACAGCAGTACTGTAGGTGAGACACTTGAGGTGCAGCATGAGACGTCAGTGGACGCAGCTGGCTTTTTAAGGAGGTGCTTCCGTCACGTGACGCGTAGCTCTTCGCATTTTCTTGCGCGTTGTGACCTTTGCGAGTTGCCCGTTCGTGGCTGTGCTCGAGGTCAGTGTTCTATCGTCTGCACGATGTTCTGATCGTGCGCGGGGCTTTGTGCACGACGTTCTCTGTCGTGTTTTGTCTATTTCCCGGTGTCGGCGTTCGCCTTCGCCTTTGTTTGGGCTGGTTGACAGGCCGATGTACCCTTCTGTGTGAGTTTAGGGTCATCCACCTGTTGCCTTTTTGTTTGGAGTAGTTTGGGATGCCGAGGTTAGTTCGGTAGCCGCTTGTTTGGTGCGGGTTCTCACCCTCTCCTGCGTGTTCCCTACTCCTACTTCCCGTCTGTTCCTTTACAACTTTGTAGTGTAGCTTTCCTGCTTTGCTACGTTGCTGTTCTTGCTGCGTTTGTTGCTGCTTCCGTTGCTTTTGCTTTGTGCGTTTTCCAGTGGGGATCCGCGTGACCCCTACTGAGTTTCTGTTGAGACTCACCCCTGCTGCTTTTCAGGTGGGTTTCGACGTCTGCCTCTGCTATTCCTGGAGGAGTGCTCGCTTGCTGTTGTAGCTACCAGCTGTACCTGCGTCGGGCATCTCCCGACTTCTGTGTACGTTTCTTTCTGTCAGACTGTACTGTGCTAGACTTGTTGTCTTTCCTTTGGGCTGGACTCTGTGTTTAATTGTTAAAAATTTATGAATGAAGCTGTAATTTTATTTCTGCTACTTTAGCAATCCAATCTAATGAAATTTACTTGCTTACTGTTATATCTCTGTGGCTTCAATGTACTCTACACATGCCCTCCTAACCCTTCAGGGGCCTCATCAGCATCTTGGGTGGCCTCCCCAGTTCTTGTTATCGGTATATCGGTATCCTGAACTCTGGGTCGTTACACTCAGTGTGTCGAGACATCGGTGAATCTAGATACTTAGTCAGAACGGCTTCAGCTTGAATTCTTCTGGATGTGTCGAGACATGAATAGGATGTGTCGAGACATCATGTTATGCTGGAGCTTAAATTGTTGGAATTTCAACATGATCTCTTCTGGATGTGTCGAGACATCACTGGGCCGTGTCAAGACACCATTTAGTGAAATTCTTCTGCATTTGTTTAATCAATTCATCAAGCCAATAATAAGTTAGATATTTCTCAAACATTTATTAATGATTTATGATTTGTTATCATCAAAACCAGGGGACACAACATTCTCCCCCTTTTTGATGATGACAACCATGAATCATTAAGTCCAAGCATTCATACATCAATACAATCGGATTGGTTTGAGGAGCCATCAACCAAGCAAAATTAATCCATTCACACAACCACTGAATGTTAGCATTTTTCAACATATAGCATTTTCAACAGCAACAAGAAGGCTTGATTCATTAAACAACCATAGTTTTGTACAAATCAAGCAAGGATGTGTGTTCAAGTAGTTACACTGCAAATCTTCATGCAAAATCTAAATGACAAAGTTAACTACATGCTGGATGCTTGATGATGCTGGTCTTCAGTACTTCTCCCCCTTTGTCATCAGCAAGGAGGGGGTGAAGGAGGAGGCTGCTATGGTGGAGGCATGGTGCTGGTGCTGGCCAGGTGTAGGATCTGTGCCTCTTGGAACTCATGTTGCAGGTGGGAGATGGTTGTCTTTAGAGAGTCAATCCTGTGATTTAACTGCTCATCCCTTTGACTGATAAAATGGTGTAAGTTCTGGACGTTTTCTTTGATGTCCTTGAGCCAGGTATACATCATCTCACAAATGTATTCTGTTTCAGCCCTCTATTGGGAGCCTTGTGGTGGAAAACGAGAAGAGGTGGCTTCTATTTGAGGAGGAGGACACCATTCATCACCTGCGTCCTGCAGGGCTGGTTAGAGTTGAGCTTTATGCAGACGTATGAGCTCCAAGATTTCACTACCAACCATATCATTTGAGTCAAAAATAATAGTATGACCTATATCACATAGTTGGCTAATGCTCAGCAAATTGTACTCCAGACCATCAACAAGTAATACATTATCAATTGAGTTGGAGGGGTTCTTTCCAACTTTACCTGAACCAATGATTTTTCCTTTGTTGATTCCTCCAAATGTGGCATGTCCAGCTTCCTTTTCAACCAGGAGACATAATTTGATTTTGTCTCCAGTCATGTGTCTTGAGCAGCCACTATCAAGATACCAACGGTTGTGCACAGCTGCAGGACACTCATGCACAAGGAATTAAGTGACAATGTTTGCAATCCAAGGATAGTTGGGTCCCAATAGTTTCTTCATTTCTGTAAAGCAGGATAAGACTAACTTCGAAATCCAAACTTTCTTACCATCTTTGCTTTGTTGGGAGTTCTGATTTTTCTTCTCTTTAGTCTTTTAGACTTTGTGAGTTTTGGAAGTGGTGGAGAAGGATTGTTGATTAGACCATCTGTTCCAGTTTGTTGGTCTAGATGAGTAGGAAGTGTCATATTGCCTAGGTCGTTAGGGTTGAGTGAACCTATGACCATAGGGAGCATTATTGTTCCTTACCCATGGAGGTGTCGATCTATAGAAGGCAAAGTCTCGACCTGTCCACTGTTCAGTCCGTCTATAACTATTTCTGGATAATGGATGTGTCAACCTCATGTATGGAAACTGTCGACCTGTTGGTGCAAACCTTGGATTTTGTTGGGTGTTTGACCTGGTGGGTGGCGACCTATTCCATGGAGTGTCCCAACCTGTTCTAACATTGCAACTGTCTCTTCCTTTGTGATGTGTGATGTGCAGGCTGAGGCTTGGACGGTTGTCGACCTGTTTGGGATTGTTTGTGAACCTTTTTGGGTTGTTGGAAAGTGTTGTTGATTGATTCTTCTATCTTTTCTTTTCCCTTGTTTTCAACATTTTTTTGGTGTGTTGATTTGGAGGTTGATGCTTCAGAAGATGATACAAAAGTGGTGGTCTTTAGCCCAAATGTTTTTTTTGGTAGGCTCATATCCTAGCCCTTCTCTGTTGAAGTTTATTTTGGTTTCTAGCAGGGCATTCGAGTTTTCACTCCCATCAACAAATTTTTCAAGAGAGGTTTGTTTATCTGCTAGGTCCTTTTGAAGTTTCTCATTTTCTTTCAACAGTTGAGAGTTGACCTGTTTAAAGGCTTCAACATTTTCATTGCACAGATTGTTGTCCTTTGCATAGCTTTGCATTTTTAATTTTAATTCATCAATTTCATCTCTTAGCCTTTCATTTTCATCTTCCAAATCTCTCATTTCTTTTCATCCTTCTTCAAGATTCTCATTCATTTTTCTTAGATCTTCAATTTCAATTTCTAAAGAGATTATCTTTTCATTGAGAGTTTTATCATGCCCACAGGATTAAACCTTCTTTTTTAAGATTTTGTTTTCTTTTCTGTATACTTCATATTTGTTCACCAGTTCAAAGTAAGTTTCTTCCCCATCATCAGTGGAGAAATGTTCAAAGGGAGAGCTCACCTCGCTGTCATTTTCTCCTTTGGCCATTAGGCAGAGATCATCTTTTTCCTCTTCAGAGGAGTTGTCTTCTGTTTCTTCTTCTTCATCATCACTCCAAGTGCACACCATGGCCTGCTTCTTCTTGCTCTTCCACCTGGGCATAGCTTTCTTAGCTCTTTCAAGACACTCAGACTTGATGTGTCCTGGTTTCCTGCAAGAGTAACATACAAGCTTTTCAGACTTTTTAGCATTTTCAGGTCTTAGCCTGAAACCTCTTCTTACCTGGGGCTTCTTCTTAGTAAAACTTGTACCTTCATTTCTTAAAAACTTTCTGAACTTTCTTGTCAATAGGGCAACTTCATCTTCTTCAGTGTTACTGCTTGAAGGCTCTTCATCGTCAGATAGGTCCTTGGTGCTTGGTCCAGCTTTAAGAGCTAGAGGCTTCTTTTTACTTACCTCAGCTTCTTTGTTTTTCAGATTCATCTCATAGGTCATCAGGGACCCTATGAGTTCTTCTACTTTGATGGTGGTTAGATCTTTTGACTCTTCAACCACAGTGGCATTTGTATGCCAGATAGGAGTTAGTGATCTTAGAATCTTTCTTACTATTTCCTGTTCAATGTAGGTCTTACCTAGCTCAGTCAAGCCATTAGTGAGTGAGGTTAGCCTAGCATACATGTCCGAAATGGACTCATCAGATTTCATTCTAAACTTCTCATATTCAGATACCAACATATTAGCTTTGGTTGCACGTACCTGCTGTGTCCCTTCATATATTACCTCAAGGCGATCCCACATTTCTTTTGCAGTTTTGCAAGTTGACACCCGTGAGTATTCAGTTGGATGAAGGGAGCACTGCATGATATGCTTGGCCCCCCAGTTCTGAGTTGATTGCCTGATTTATTCTCTAGTCCATGTATCTTCATCCAGAGGCACCTCAAATGGTCCCTTGCTGATCACTCGCCAGACTTCATGATCCTGGGCTCTAATGAAGACCTACATGCAATTTTTCCAGTAAGGATAATTTGTCCCAGTGAAAAAAAGAGGTCTATTTACAGAATGTCCTTCAGCCATAGGACCTTTAGAAGCCATATCACCAGTTCTCTCAAGGTCGTTAGACCACATTCAGAGAGACTAGCTCTGATACCACGTGTTGAGTGGTGATAGGTAGATCTAGAGGGGAGGGGTGAATAGATCAGCCCCCTTTTACCCTTCTTTGCGGAAATAAAAGCTAAGTCTAACACAGTAGATAATGAGGCAGATATTAGTTAATATCTAAGAACCTAGATACACACAAGATGCCTGGAAACGGTCCTATCAAGTTTCTACCGTTGGAACAAGAGAGAGAACAAACCACAAGACAAGATCTTTAAGGTGGTTCAGTCTCAATCTAGAGACCTACGTCCACCCCTCACACAACACAGTGAGGCTTCACTAGTGCCAACACACAATAGTTGATTCATAGCTTCCAACTGAGAGATACACTCTCACACTCCGTTGTCACACAGCTTGCGGGATCACAACCCAAACCACACAGACAGGTGACCACACCTTCTGTATTCCTACACGCGGGTAGGGATCTAATGATATGAAGTTTGTTTAGAAGAAAAGCAAACTAAAGATGAAATGGTCAGACAAAGTATCGTAATGAAAACGCTATGACAAAGAAGTCTCCTGTCTGGGAATGAGCTTGAGAGAGCCTTGGCTTTCTTCTTCTCGTTGAATCTTCATAGCAGCCACATAGGTTTTCTTTTCTTCGTGAGGAAGAGAAAATGTCTTCTTCTAGTTTCACTCATGCCGGCAGCATCAGGACGAAGAGTAGCTTAGACAGCAAGCTTTCTTCTTCTTCATTTTCTCCTCAGCCCTCTTCTTAGCTCACTTGTTGCTTTTCTTTTCCTTCGAACTGGAGCTCATGCTCCTTATGTATATTGGTGTCCTTGGGCGAAACCAACGTTGTCCACTTTTCAAGCAACACCCAGAATGTCACATCCACATTATTTGATCTGCTTCCACTTGCACAGTTGACTCCATTCTTTTCAAGTCTGCAGGAATGTGGGTAGGTAGGAGACCATCGCAGCGAAGGTATGATTTTCTTTAGAAAATATCTCTACCAAATCACAGTCTTCTAACATCGAAGCAATCTGACGGCTTTTTCCAGAGCAAACGGATCCTCTGGATTAAGTTCCGGATCTTGAAATTAGCTTCCGTCGGATTCAGATCCGTTTTGGATGAACAAAGTGTGTCGACACGTTCCTGTCAGTCTATCGAGACATTCCTTTGATAAACTTGGAGAATCGTTCTGGTTGATCATGGATGTGTCGACACTTTTCTGTTAGTGTGTCGAGACATCCCTTTGAAATGCCTAGTAGACAGCTTCTGTCGATTTCAAGTATGTTCTGGTTGAACGTTGATGTGTCGACACTTTACCCCTAGTGTGTCGAGACATCCTTTTGAAATTCTTGAAGAACCATGGCTGATGAGTCGAGACAACACCAACTTGGTGGTAGCCACTCTTAAGATCAATCTTGGAGAAGATAGTGGCTCCCGCTAGCATGTCAAGCATGTCATCAAGCCTAGGGATGGGGAACCTATACTTGACGGTGATCTTATTAATGGCCCGACAATCCACACACATCCGTCATGATCCATCCTTCTTGGGAGTGAGAAGGGCCGGTACGGCACATGGGCTTTTGCTAATGTGGATGAAACCCTTCCTAATGAGTTCCTCTATTTGCCTCCGAAGTTCGGCATGTTCCGTGGGGTTGAGGCGGTAATGAGGAAGGTTGGGAAGGGTGCCTCCCGGAACTAAATCAAT
The DNA here is from genome assembly GCA_022559845.1 of Amorphophallus konjac. Classification (NCBI taxonomy): domain Eukaryota; kingdom Viridiplantae; phylum Streptophyta; class Magnoliopsida; order Alismatales; family Araceae; genus Amorphophallus; species Amorphophallus konjac. The sequence continues at coordinate 117,910,799 of CM040125.1, forward strand.
TGCGTGTTGCACATCACGCATGGGAGGGAGTTGGTCCGGGAGTTCTTCCGGGAACACATCATGGAATTTTTCTAGGAGATGCTGGACTTCTATGGGATGGGGGTTGGAGGGGGTGGGCTCTCCTAGGCAAATGACTACCGCACATAGAGGTGTCCCTTGAGCTATCTACTCCTCAAGCTCTCTTTTGGTGATGAGGTGAAGACCCTTGGTCATTCCCAAAGTCTTATCTTGCTTGGGGTTTTGGGAGAGAGGTTGGGTTGGTGGGGTGGAGTTCCCCATGACTTGAGATTTGGTGGAGTGTTGACCTTGAGGGGGTGGGCTTTTCTTAGGCAAGGGACGTGGTGGGGAGGGATTAAGACGGATGCTCTTTCCCTCATGCTCAAAGGTGCATGTGTTGGTCTTACCCAAAATAGTGGCATCCGCATCATAAAGCCACGGTCTCCCTAGTAGGATGCTACCTACTTCCATGGGGATAAAATCACACCATATTTGGCCATGGTAGGAAGAAAAGGTGAGGGGCACAAGGCAGCGAGTGTTGATCGGGATGGAATTGTTGTTGATCCAAGAGACCCGGTATGGGCTAGGGTGAGGAGTAATGGTAAGCCCAAGGAGCTTAACGGTGTCGGGAGACACGGCATTGACACAACTCCCATTATCTAAGATCACTTTTCTCACACGGCCCCCTATCTTAACAAATGTGTGGAAGATTGAAGTTCGTCGCCAGTCCTCCTCTTGGGGCTTGGTGAGGGTGCATCTAATTACTCCTTGATGGGAGTCGGTAGATGGAGTGGTGTAGTCTATACCCGACTCATGGTATTGGGCCTCATACTCTTCTTCCCAATCTAGTGAAGCTTCATGGACCTCAACCATACTCTCAAGTTCCTCTTGGGGTGCGAGAGCTTCTTCCTCAATAAGTAAGCTAGACAACCCTTTGGATGAACATTGCCCCGCCAAGTGGCCAAACCCTTGACATCTATAGCATTGTTGGCGCCCACTACCCGGGGTAGTTCCTCCTACATTTGGGCCCTTGGGATTCTCTTCCCTCCATGGAGGAGGATGGCTAGGGGCAGGCTTGGTTGGAGTGATGGTGGGAGGGGGGTTGTAAGGCCGTAATGGGATATTTCCGCTTGGGCTAGGGGCCTTCATGGGGGTGGTCGGAATGGTTCGTGGCCCCATGCTTTTAGGATCGACCGATCGGGGAATAGCAAACCGAGGGATCCTAGAGAATCTCTCAACATCCCTAGCTATTTGGTAGGCTAGCTCAAGGTTGTCAACATCTCTCATGAAAAGTTCTCTCTTGATGTGACTTTGGAGTCCATTCCAAAAGCGGGACAAGGTGACGGCCGGGTCCTCATGAACTCCACACTTTAAAAGATAGGAGTCGAATTTCTCAATGTATTCAACCACGATCTTCCCTTCTTGGGTGAGGCTTTGCCATTCATCTAAGAGCATTTGGTGGTAGGATTGGGGTAGGTATTTATTTCTAAGTTGGTTCTTCATACCCTCCCAATTGTCAATAGGCTCTTCCCGCCTAATCCTTCTTGGTTTAGCCAATAAGTTTTGGCTAATTTGGTGAGATGCATTTTGGCCAATCTTACTCTTCTTTGGTCGGACATTAGGTACCATTCAAAGTATTGGTCCATGGCGGTTTCCCATTCTAAGTAGATATTTGGTTCATGGGAACCATCAAAGTTTGGGGCCTCTACTTTGATCATCCTTAAGAGAGGGTCATCCGGGTCGTCCCATGGACGCCTTTCATGATTTTGATGGTGGCGAGGCCTCTCATAGTCGTGGTAGGGATCAACATTCAAGTCCTCCCTATTAATTTCAGCATGTGGAGGGTGGGCTCTTGGTCCATTGTTCCTTGGGTGGAACTCATCCCTATGAATTTCAACATGTGGAGGGTGGGCTCTTGGTTCATTGTTCATTGGGTGGAACTCATGCTCTTCTAGCCGAGCAAGCCGAGTGGATAGGGATTCAAGTTGGGCAAGGATGTTTACAAGGGTAGCATCCATCCGGTTCATTTGGCCTTGGGGTTCCTCCCTAGGGGCATCTTGATTGAGTTGGGGATTGGGATCCATGGGTGGAATCGAAGAATATGGATCGGGTCGGTAAATGACTCCACTACGGGTGGACATGCAACGCAATGGTCCTAGGACTTAGACTTGATAGAGACAAGTCTAAACTTGCTCTGATACCAATTGATGTGACACAATCTAGGACTTAAGCAAGTAAGCACAATTCGCAATCAAACGGACCAGTATTGGCGGCGTCTCTCCCGACGGTAACTTGGCGATGCCAAGTGGAGGATGTGAGGGCTGGGCCCTTGCTGGTAGAGGGCCAGCAAGGCCAAGGTTATTTTCCCAGGGGGTATGGCAGCCCAAATCAAGGGAGCCGACGTCGTGTCGAGGTCACGGGTTTCACTCTTCTTCCCACGATGGTCTCTTAAAGCAAGGGAACTTAAGGATCGAGCTCTCACTCTCACGGCCAGTAGAGTTATGAACTAATATTGAACTAACAAGCATTAAATAGAGCTAAGGTTGGAGCACTTACTCGACCGGTTTGAAGAAATCGGCCCCGCTCGGAGACGTGGGCGAGCGGGGAAACGTGGGTTCCCCACACGCCGCGCCGGGGTAGCTTGCCATGTTTAAGCAATTACAACACTACACCTCATGCAAGGGGGGGATCTTGGGGTAGAGAAACCAATGGTTACAATCGAACACTACCTCCCATAGGGAGGGGCTGTAAGCTGGCCAGGCGGGGAGGGGGAAAAAATGGAAATGGAAGCCGAACGGTGGACGAACCCGGTTCTGCCCGCTCTCTATGTTTGTGGACAGACAGTCGATGATGTTGATACTGAAGCTACTCCAGATTTTTGTTGATGACGAGACCAGTTGGAAATTCTTGGTAAGGGACCCAGGAAGTCGTCCAATTTTTTTCGGAATTTCAGAGGGTTGGTACTGGTCGGGGAAGAGGCACGAATAGAGGCTCAGGTCTCTGGTCCTGACTGTCTCAACACCACTGTAGCTGGAAGACGAAGACGCTACGGATGCTCCAAAACTCAGAATCCGGTATCGCTGGTTTCGATGGAACCGTCGTTGAGTCCTCTTCGAAACGAGACCAACAGAGATGCGAGACGGTGTCGGAATAGGCCGATGGAACCCAAACAGTGACAGGGTATCTGTGCAGTCTGAGAGGTAGCAGAACAGCGCACCAGGGGGAGGGAAAATGATAACTTTTAACTCCGGGTGCCAAACTGGGCTCTGCTTCTTGATTCAGGAAGTAGACTTGTCGAGGAAGAGCTCAGACAAGACTCGCCTCTAGATCTTCTAGAGAGTGGTCTTGGCGGCTTCTGAAATCAGCTTCAGGTTGATGCTCAGGGGGGAGATGTGCAGTCGGGGAAGATCGGCTGCTCAGGACGGCCACGAGCTCAGAATGTGATGAGACCACCACCGTTGCGAAGACAACTGGGAGACGCTTCCAACGATGCCACTTGAGCCTTCAGGGATGCCAGAATGATGTCGGGGTCGCCGCTGCACTCTGTTGGTTCTCTGCAGGTCCTCAGCTGTGTACAAGTTCGTCGATGTAGCTCCCAAATGACAATCAAATGATAAAAAGAAGTGGTTGAATGGTGAAAGGGATATGAAGAGTGGTGGGAGGAGAGTGTGGGGGAGGTATGAAGGGTGGCTAGGGGGTGCTGGAGGAGCTGGGGAAGGGGGAGGGCGCAGGGGCTTGCAGGTTTCAGCCAAGGTGGAGAGGGGATGGAGGGTGGTAGATGTTCTAGGTAGAATGGAATGGGGGGGGGGAAGGAGGGGAGGGGCGACCAGACCTAAGAGGTGGTCCAGATCCGACCACCTAGCAGTATAAAATATGTTTCCCCATCCAACTCTTTACAAACCTTTCATAAAAATTATCCCCATTTTCCTATCTTTTCCCTCTACAACTTTTATGAAGATCTCAGTAGCTGAATTGGAGGTCTACATCGCGGTCAATGTCAACTCTTAGGAAAACTTATTTCTGTCCTGAGATTTTGGGTTCTATCCAACAGCAGCTTGTAAAATCGATCAAGTCTAGATCCAAGAAATTCAAAATTCTTTCTCTGGCCATAGATCGTGGTATTTTGAAAGAGATTTCCAACGGTACCTCTTGTGCGTCAATCCAACGTCGAGAGTGATCGCAACAGTGAGTTTCATCGAGTCACGTAGGTCAAAAATAGAAGTGCAGATCCGTGGTCAGCAAGCCGCAACGATCGCCCGGCCACCGCCTCGCCTTCCACAAGGCAAACCAGTGCGTCGCCTACCTAGGGAGCGTCCCTCCAGGAGCCAACGTCGCAGCGGTACCACTCCGGGCCCACCCAGACTCGCCGAGGAGCACGTGGGCCCCATGTTCGTGAATACGCGTGCTGCTGAAGCTACATCAAAATGTTGCCCGTCAACCCAAGTTCGATCCTCCCCGGCCCCATTTGTAGCCCATTACCTCCCTGCGTGGAGTGGGTAGTAAAAACCATTTCTGTAATTATTGTATAATTTTTTTTACCGGGAGTTACTGTCTTGGCCGGGATCGTCTTCCCCAAGCCCGAAGCGTGGAGGTAAACTCGCCCCCTCTCTCTTATTGCATTTCACTCAATTCGTATATATTTGAATGCCGCTGCGAGTGTTAGGTATCTAGCCCGATATATATTGTTATCACCGCTGCGAGAGAGAGTGAGTGATCCATCCCGTGACCCGATCCGGGCACAAAATTGTGAGTTCACCACCCTAGCTCACTGTCGGTTTCTCAACCGTGCACGTCCGTATGCTTTCCTTGTTAGGGGCGATCGCGAGCTTGCTTAAAGTCCAAGGGTCGCATATCCAATTGGAGTTGAGTCGCGTGTCCGTCCCGCATCAATTTGGTATCAGAGTGCCAGTTGAGTCTAGGGTGTTTAAAACAAAAAAAAGAGTCATTTAAGTCGAGTCTAAGTCGGTCTAAGTGTCACATTTGCATACCATTAATCGGTATATCAAAAGGTGTTGTCCGAACGTTAGGCTACGCCTATCGGGAAGGCCGCACACTTGTGCGAGTGATCTTTGGATCGATTAACTCCGCCACGTACCGAGTCTTGGTTTATGTCTAGGGTCCTTAGTGTGCATTAGTTAGTGCATTCCAACTTGCATTGTCGTTTAGGGTCGTGTCTAGTGTCTTGTCTCCGTGTGTCGGCATGCCCGCCTTGTAGTTCCCCATTCCCAATGGAATCTCGGTCACCCAGGCAATATTACCGTTGGCACCCTCATGGGCTTGGGCCCGAAGCCCCGGACTTTTATGGCTCCAATGTCCTGAGCGACTACCTACGTTGGGAAGCCACCATGGACAAATACTTCGCTTATTACATCATGTCCGAGGCCCATGAATTCTATTTTTCCAAGGAGAGACTTCTCCACGGGGCTGCCGAAAAGTGGAGAGACATCGAAGGCTTGAGAGAGGTTAGGAGGCAATGGCCCATCGAATCATGGTGGGACATGAAGAGAGCGCTTAGGAGGGCCTACCTTTCCCGCCCACCTACCTCCAACCACGGGGGTCATACCACTATCCAACCCCACCAACTCACCCACAATCAAGGGGGCCATACCTCCAACCAACCCCCCCCCCCTTCACCTCCATCCAAGCCCACCAAAGCACTCCCAATCAAGTGGCCCTCCCAGTCGCCTCCAACCAAGTGGAAGCCCCACTTATAGTTCAGCCTAAGTCCGCATCCGGGCCGAGAGATGAGGAGCGAGTCCACCCTGAGGCCCCTACTCCAACCCGTACCTTAGATGAAATCAAGAAAATGCTTTCGGATTGGTTGGATAGGATAGAGAGGACACGTGCTCCTTCACCACCCACGAGAGCTTCAATGCCACCACCCTCTACTTCCAAACTTTATTCGGAACCATTTTGTTTGGAGCCACCAAAACTCGAGCAACCCGTGTTTCTAACGGGTACGCTTTTCATAGCCGAGCCACTTCTTAGTTGGCTCAAAGATGGCTTGGTCCCACCTCCTTACCCATCCATGGACCCCACCCTACCATTGGTGCCCGTCAACTCCTTCCACACTACATTCCGGTCTAGTCACCATGTTGATACCTTGGATGACCTTGTTATGGGATTAGACTCGCAATGGCAGTTGACGCACTCCTTGGCCCGAAGCTTCGACCAACCCACTAGTCTTAGCTTCACCCATCCGGCCTTAGTGTCCATTACCTCCGTGTGCACAGTGGGTTGTGTCACCACGGAGATTCTTATATTCCTCCCCATGTCGGCCGAGCTCGACTTCATACCCTTTTGTCTGAGGGAGGAATCATACTTCCTACCTACGATCACCGTCCCACCCGCCACAATGCATGAAGGTGACCATCCAAACCTTCAAGACTTCTACACATGGGACCGTGACTTGTGGGAACCCACCACAAGGGGTCATACCTTCTTTGATCCCTTTGACCCATTCCCTAGGGGGCCCCTTGACCAACCATATATACTTCACTTCTTCGAGGGAGTCTACTACCACACCCCTTCCCCACGGGCCGAGTCGTCTACACCCACCAAGCCCGTTCACTTGCGCGATACACCATCATCTAGGGGAAAGAAAGAAGATGCATTTGGTACCCCTGGCCCTCCCACATCTAAGTCCACTATGCATGCATGGTCCATTTTAGGAGGTCTAGGAATTCCCCATGATGTCAACCTCCGGTTACGTCAGATGCATGCATGGCACACATTCGGGTGTCCTGGTCCGCCGTCACACACGTACAAGTCGGACTAACATTAGGTTTGTTTAGGGTCTTTGTGAGTCTTTGTTTCGTTTGTCTGTCGTGTGTCTGTGCATACATCGAGTCGAGTCAGTTTTGTACGCTCGCGTGTTAGTCCCTTTCGAGTGCGACTTGTCGGACATTGGGATCGGTTCTACTTCATATCGGATCTAGTCACATAAGGGACAAGCGGTGATTCCTAGTGAGTCTTCAAGCCACCTTCCTTCATTTGAGAGTGACCCCACCCCGGAGTGTCCACCTCTAGCCTCCTCCCCAGCAGTGTGTGCATATCGAATCTATACGGGATGAGCAGGTGTCGATTACTTGGAGTGGAGCGTACTCCGCGCTTCCGGGTACGATGACGGATCCGCCGGCGTCACGAGCAGCCGCACCCCTTACTCGATGGGGTCGAGTTCTTCCCACCCGGGGAGAATTGATGGGAATCTACACCGGGCACTAACTTTTATTTTTGTATTTGTGTCCTTTTAGTTTGCATTTATATCCTTGGGAAGTAGGTTTGCAATTGTAAGGCTTTATAAGCCAATTTGTCATTCCGTAGGATTCTTTGGGTTTTTGTGCAAAAGTCCAGTAGGACCAGCAAGGGGCCCCCATCTCCTTTCCTGTTGGTCCACCTAAGTCTTAGGGCCCATGTGGGGTCACTCAAAGGTCCAAGGTGGGCTTCTAGATGGTTTGACTTTCAAAAGGGGACAAGTGTTACAAAATGTCCAAGATGCCTCCCCTTAAGTCAAGGGGGTGCCCCCCATTAAAATGACATTTTATATTTTATATTTTTAGGCCAATTGACCACATGGGGGAAGAAAATGCTACCCTCCCCTCTCTCCCACGAATTCCAACCCCCTCCCCCTTCCTCCCCTTCTATATAAACCCATGTATAGTGTTTTGTAAGGTTGAATGAAGAGAAAAATTATGAATTTGGTTGGAGCCAAAGAAGGGTGTGCCCTCCTCCTCTCTCCCTCCCCCTCTTGCAGATGGATTTCTGCTAAATCTTGGGTGTGAAGCCCTTCTATCTTCTCCTTAGCCCCTCTGGATTCTACTTCAGCCGCCACACCGCCATTGCGTCGCCGGAATTCTGTCTACATCAGGACAGAGCCCTACTCCGTGATTTTTAGCTCTCCATCAGGAGCTCAGATTGCAACCAAACTTGGAGGGTGAGTCATACACATCTACCCCAGCCTCCGAAAAACAAATCCAATCATTTACCGGTATTTAAGTATTTTTCCATTTTCGTGTCCCTCAGTATTCTAGTTCTGTCTCTTGTTCAGAACCTACCACAGCCACTCTGTTTTTGCAAGTTTCGAACCCCTTTCTCTTATCTTCTTGAATCACCAATTTTATTAGGGATTCTTCCCACCTAATACATCTTCCACAAATTTTCTTGTTGATTTAAGATCTCGTTTATATTTTCTAAAAAATCACTTCAGATCCTAAATTCTATTCTGTATCTGCTGTCCAGATCCGACCACCCAGCAGTAGAAAATATGTTTCCCCATCCAACTCTTTACCAAACCTTTCATAAAAATTATCCCCGTTTTCCTCTCTTTGCCCTCTACAACTTTCATGAAGATCGCAGCAGTTGAATCGGAGGTCTACATCGATGTCAATACAAACTCTCAAGAAAACCTATTTCTATCCTAAGATTTCGGGTTTTGTCCAACAGCAGCTTGTAAAATCGATCAAGTCCAGATCCAAGAAATTCAAAATTCTTTCTCTAGGCATAGATCGAGGTATTTTGAAAGAGCTTTCCAATGGTACCTCTTGTGCATCGATCCGACGTCGGGAGTGATCGCAGCAGCGAGTTTCACCGAGTCGCGCAGGTCAAAAATAGAAGTGCAGATCCGTGGTCAGCAAGCCGCAACGACCGCCCGGCCACCGCCTCACCTTCCACAACGCGAACCAGCGCGTCGCCTACCCAGGGAGCATCCCTCCAGGAGCCAACGTCACAGCGGTACCACTCTGGGCCCACTCGGATCCGCCGAGGAGCACGTGGGCCCCACATTCGTGAATACGCGTATCGCTGAAGCTACATCAAAACGCTGCCCGTCAACCCAAGTTCGGTCCTCCCGGGCCCCATTTGTAGCCCGTTACCTCCCTGCGTGGATTGGGTAGTAGAAACTATTTCTGTAATTATTGTATAATTGTTTTTACCGGGAGTTACTGTCTTGGCCTGGATTGTCTTCCCCACGCCCGGAGCGTGGAGGTAAACTCGCCCCCTCTCTCTTATCGCATTTCGCTCAATTCGTATATATTTGAATGCCGCTGCGAGTGTTAGGTATCTAGCCCGATATATATTGTTATCACCGCTGCGAGAGAGAGTGAGTGATCTGTCCCATTACCCTATCCGGGCATGAAATTCTGTGTTGACCACCCTAGCTCACTGTCGGTTTCTCAACCGTGCACGTCCGTACGCTTCCCTCGTTAGGGGCGATCGCGAGCTTGCTTAGAGTGCAAGGGTCACATATCCAATTAAAGTCGAGTCGCGTGTCCGTCCCGCATGAAAAGTACATGTCCATTGTTCCAAATACACCTGAGTCCATACATATTTACCATTCCATAACTAACCATATATGAGAGATAATATCCATAGCCTACCCTGAGAAAGGAAGGACTAAGCTACTCCTCGACCGCAGCCTCCTCCTCGACCTCCTTTTCTGTATCTCCTGAAAAATCGTGTGTCATAAAGGGGTGAATGTGACCCTCAGTAGGTAGCCTAAAAAAATCAGGGTAACTCGCATTCATATAACCAGATTGTATACATAATTCAAGTGTCAATATTATCATAATCCATTAATCTACACTTGCTTAAAATAATTGATTCAAAATGTTAACAACCAAAGAGTGCAAGAGACCTATCAAAACCTTTCTAAAAGCTTCCAAGGGACCCAATAGGTCTATCAAAAATTCAGGAATAAATGGGTGAAAGATGAAACACAAACGGATCAAGTATTGATGGATTTCAAGGCTGGATTTTAACCTGACAGAAGTCAGTCGACCAAACTCGGCCACCGGTCGACCGGACTGTATCAAATTTTTAGATCGGACAACGCTGGGAGATTCAGTCATCCGAAATTCTCAGGTCGGTCGACCAACGTAGCAGAAGAAAATGCATAGTGAAATCCCTATCTAACCGGTAGGATACCAATGGATGCAGTAAATCCACAAGAATGATTAATTTACACATTTCCATATTTAATGAGTTACACATCTTATGTTATTCATGGGAACAAACAGTTACCGCAAACATAGGAGGCCCACACATACAACGAATGAAAGAGTATTGCGCAGACCTGGGAGCGAACTCCCACCTAGACTCCTGTCACACGGGGCGTTACGTATCGCCGTCCCCCAGGTCCTGTAGCGTTACGTATCGCCGTCCCACAGAACGAACCAGCCGAATCAATAGGATTTTTGACCAGGGCGTTACGTATCGTCATCTCCTGGGTTCTTTTACTTCAGCGGCGTTACGTATCACCGTCCCGCAGAAGGGACCGAAGTCCAACCTCACAGAATGATACTGTCTCACATTCATAACATTCACATTGTATATGCATTCACATTCTCTTTTACAAAATTTGAATCATGCTTAGTCGTATCGTGCCATAATGTAAATATGCTTCCACATGGATTTAAGTGAGCTAATCATGCTTATAGGGTTACAGTTGTGGTATGTATCGTGATCAGGTCATCATCAAGATCTTGGTTACAGAATTATCAGAATTATCGAATCAAATTATGATAGCTTCCATGCATTTGGCATATTTTAACATGCTAATACTGAACTTGAAAATAGAGTTACTGAGCTTGAAAGAGAAGGCTTAACGACTAGAGTTTAAAAAAATCTTGATGCATCGAAATGGACGATTGTGACTATGGAACATGACGCAAAGAGCTAGGTGACTACGAGATGATCTCACATACCCCTTAGTCTCTTTTTATGGTACAGAAATTATTTAGAAGAGTGTTCTAATGCTTGGTTGACCCCTAAGATTTGAGAGTAGGTGCCTACCTTCGAAGGTGATAAATTGACAACCCGGGGATGAAATCCACACCCCAGATCCACCTAATGTTTCTCCCTTTCGATCCGGGGATGAGATCCACACCCCAGATCCTCCCAAGACTTCGCCTGTCATCCTAGGAACTGTAGGATTGTCCTCCTATGTAGGGCCGAGGTCCCTCACCTCTCTTTCTTACTCAAGAGGAACCATAGGTGGTAGATAATTGAAAATAGGGGTTGCTAAAGGCTTACTACCCATGAAACCTACCTCCTTATATAGATTTCTAGCCTCCCAAGGGATTTTCCCACATCATACAAGGCTCAGTCCAACCCCCAAGGTCGCTGGTTGAAGAGGAGTTAATGCCATGCACCTCCTCGGTTTGAACAGAGGTGACCCTACATCTACTCGGTCCAAATATGTGGTTGTTTGATAAGCTGCCTCCATATTGGTCACACGGGTAGCAACCACCACATGCCTAAGCTCGACCCTCAATCCTCTAATAAACTACTAGGTCTTCATCCTCTCATCCGCCATGATGTGGGGCGCATAGCGGCCCAACTCAATGAACTTGGAGCGATACTGCATCATGGACATATCGAATAACATGAACTCTTCACAAAATATCTTTTGAAGAGAAATCAATGAGAATTTAACAATTTCATCCATGATTATCCTCAATAAGATATGCTTTTAATTCTTACTAAACATTTTCATTTGCCAGCCCTGAAGAGAAATCCATTTTTATATAGAGCTTAAATCAGTTTTAATTTTTATTAAAGCCACACCAGAGTCAACCATATGAATATTAAACTTTTATTAAGGATTGAGCATTCTGTTAATACTGCACCTTTTTACTCAAGAAAGCATGTTGATTAGACACCGGAATCCCTGGTTACTCAGTGTAGCTTTACCTTATTGCTTCAAAATTTTGAATAGAGATTTTGAACAAAGATAGCACTTATCATCATGACATAACCTCTGAATTTCTTTAAATCAGATGGTCAGTTTCTCAAATGCTGTGCCATTGCTCTGCCTCCTTTTAACAAACAATTTTATTTGCTTATTTTCCTTTGATGGCGTATTCTCTGGTCTGTCAACAGAATTGTCTTAGAACAAGTTTAAGAACCATATAACCTTTGGATTCTTTATCAGGTTGACAAATTACTCATGATGTTCAAAATTTTAAGCAATCTTTTGAGATGTTTCATTTCAGACTATTTTTGACCATTGAGTCTTCATTCAGAGACACTTGTGGAAACTTTAAGCTAGGATATAATATCCATAAGCAGAAATTCACGGTCCAGTTAAGATCAGCAATTTCATTCTCAGTTAGAGGTGTTTTTAGTAGTTAAGTACTAAGGATTAGAAAAGGTAATAGTATATCAGATTTTAACTCCCCCTGATTACCACATTTTATGAACTCTTGAAGATAGATGAGGAAAATGACATAGAACACAGAACAAAGTGATATAGGTGAAGACCACTCACTATCAGAATAGGGACTGAAGGCTAGTTCGCACAGATCCATAGGCATACCCAGAAAGACCATCAACAAATAACCACTCATATCCATTGGCCATCAGGTATTCAGCCTTCTGAGAAGTAAGTGAGTCCAAAAGCTTAAAACTCAACCATTTGACTTCTCATATTAGACCAGATTCAAGCTGACTCCACGGTCGATATCACAAGAGCAGAACCTTGCAAATCATCAGACACATGAGGCCAACTGCCCCAACCAGTAATGAATCACTGACCAAAGCAAGTATTCTGTCTCAGAATGGCACAGCTCCCCCTCAACATGTGACGAGATGTTAGATGATGTAACATAAAAATCCGAGGTCTTGTGATTGCCTCCTTTTATCTCAAAATATTACCCATCATTTTTTTAATCCCTTTTCTTTTTCTGAAAATTCATCACCCTCCCTTTCTTTTCAAAGTTTCGATACTCACTTCTTTCTGTTTTCTATTTTTTTTTGTCTGGCACAAACTCCTTGTTTAACTATGGAATGGCCCGCCGATAATTCTTGCCTTGCACATCTTGAAACTTGATCTCATCAGTTCGAACAACATATCCAGCATCCTCTTTTTACAATAGTGCTCGCCAAGCTCGGTCGCGGGAGAGCCTAGGCCATTGGCATGCTCGATGAGAGGAGCAGGATGCCGCTGGCAACGATCCACTCTCCTTCGACGTGGCTGCAGGCGGCCGCGGGCATGCTCGTGATGCCGTCATGCTTGGAGGGGTGCCGCCGTGCTCGGCTAGCTCGGAGGAGGGTCGTGGACGATGCTCGCCTCTGAGGGTGCAGTGCTGGCCCAGCTTGGAGAGGACGGTGCAACAGCAGCTAGCCGGTTGTTCCTCGTACCTGGATGAAGCCGCAGGGGAGGGGTTGTTAAGAGCAAGCACTATGCTCGAAACCCCATGCTGGAGCGGCCCACGTGCTCTGGGTGCAGTCGGGCGGCCCTCGTACTCGCCCGTCGGGAAACGCGAGGTGGAGCAGTGGCTACGTGTGTGCCTGCATGGGCATTCCTCCTCAAGCTCTTTGGCCTCCAAGGTAGCAGGGAGTGATGGCTTGTGGCGATAGGAAGGGAACCGGCAGGGGGGGTCTACTCGGAGGGGAAGATGGGAGTGGTCTGTGGGGGACGAGACGGTGGTGCGAAGGTGCAGGGGGCAGCTGCTCAGGGGTGGGATAACAAAGGGGTTACGGTGCCCCTGTTACAAATAGAGGACCGGCCGCAGGATTGGAGAGAGTAAGGGGGAGGGAGAAAGGGACTTGGGGGTGGGTTTACGTGAGTGGGGCTTGTGAGGAGACGCATGGGAGAGGGGGGGGGTTGCCACGATGGTTGTGTAGCAGAGAAAGGGAGGGGGGGGTGAGAAGAAGGGGGTTTGGATGGCCACAAGGGGAGAGAGGGGAGGGAGACGGGGGCACCGACGGTGCCCCTGTTCCAAACAGGGGGCCGCCACGGGGTGGTTTGAGGCTGCGAGGGAGAGGGGGGAGAGAGGGCTAGTGAGATAAAGAGAGTGAGAGACAAAGAAGGGGGGGTTGTTACCGATACGTGTCCATGGCCGTATGGGGGGGGAAAAGATGCGGAGGGATCCTCCTGTTACCGAGCTGAGTGAGGGGTGGAGGAGGGGTGGGTGCCGTGTTCTCCGCGCTTGTGGGTGTCGCCGCCTTGTTTGGAGAGGGAGGCCTTGCTCGTGCTTGGACGCGGGGTTGCATGGCCTGATGCCATGCTCGACCGGGCGCTGCTGTGCTCGAGAAGGGAGGCGGAGGCGCTCGCCCACGCTTGCTGGGGTGCTTCGGCCCTAAGTGTGCATACAGGGAAGGAGCAGAAACTGCCCGCTGAGAGGGCTCCGTGCGATGGCAGTGAGTGGCTTGCTTGCTTGTGGTCCACGGTGTGACGTGCTCGTGGCATCGGAACGCAGGGGCAGTCGCAACGGCAATGTTGGCAAGGTTTCATGGCGATGGAGTGTTGGGTTCAACGACGGGGAGGGTGCATGAGCTATGTACGGGAAGGAGATGCAGGTGGTGGGAAGGCAGAAACTGACGGACAGCTGGGTGGCTGCAGGGAGGGGTCGGTGGTGATTTTGGGACAATGGGCTGCTTGCGTGTGGTGATAGGGGTGGGGGTGTGCGCATGGCCGGTGAAGCAGGCTGGGATCGTAGCAGAGGATGGGAGTGAAGGAGCGATCGGGAGCGTGGGCTTCTCACCCACGGGGAAGGGGGGGTTAGCAGTGGGAGGTGTGAGGAGAAGGATGGAGGGGAGAACGGTGGTGGACGGTGGATAGGGAGGGGCATCTCACCCCGGGCTTCTCACCCACGGGGTGGGGCATCGCACCCCATCTCCTTCTCGGAGAACACAAATAAGCGAGGCTTCACATCTTTCGAAAGATGGTTGGTTTCCAAAAATTCTAAACAACTTTTTTCTCCTTAAAAAGAGGTTACATATTTATAGACTCCACAAAGAAAATTAAAAGACACTCGTTAAACTTCAACTAACACCTAACACCTAAGACTCATTATATCTCTAGTGAGAAAACTAAAAGACACTTAATAAAGACTATCACATGATGTGGATATTTTATTTCTAATACAAAAGAAAACACACATCTAGGCCCACTAACATGGCCCATTAACACAAAACTCTTAAAATAGCAAATATAGTTTGATAGTTGCCGGTGCCGCTTTGACGATCGACCGTTGCCGCTTGTCGATCCCGTGACGATTCCGTCAAACCCCTCCGCTTGGAGGAGGTTCGACCTCGAACCTCATAGCTCAGGATCCCGGTTGGATGGAGCAACCCGGTTCCCTATGCTCTGATACCATTTGATGTAACATAAAAATCCGAGGTCCTGTGATTGCCTCCTTTTATCTCAAAATATTACCCATCATTTTTTTAATCTCTTTTCTTTTTCTGAAAATTCATCACCCTCCCTTTCTTTTCAAAGTTTCGATACTCACTTCTTTCTGTTTTCTATTTTTTTTTGTCTGGCACAAACTCCTTGTTTAACTATGGAATGGCCCACCGATAATTCTTGCCTTGCACATCTTGAAACTTGATCTCATCAGTTCGAACAACATATCCATCATCCTCTTTTTACAATAGTGCTCGCCAAGCTTGGTCGCGGGAGAGCCTAGGCCATTGGCATGCTCGATGAGAGGAGCAGGATGCCGCTGGCAACGATCCGCTCTCCTTCGACGTGGCTGCAGGCAGCCGCGGGCATGCTCGTGATGCCGTCGTGCTTGGAGGGGTGCCGCCGTGCTCGGCTAGCTCGGAGGAGGGTCGTGGACGATGCTCGCCTCTGAGGGTGCAGTGCTGGCCTAGCTTGGAGAGGACGGTGCAACAGCAGCTAGCCGGTTGTTCCTCGTACCTGGACGAAGCCACAGGGGAGGGGTTGTTAAGAGCAAGCACTATGCTCGGACCCCATGATGGAGCGGCCCACGTGCTCTGGGTGCAGTCGGGCGGCCCTCGTACTCGCCCGTCGGGAAACGCGAGGTGGAGCAGTGGCTACGTGTGTGCCTGAATGGGCAGTCCTCGTCAAGCTCTTTGGCCTCCAAGGTAGCAGGGAGTGATGGCTTGTGGCGATAGGAAGGGAATCGGCACGGGGGGTCTGCTCGGAGGGGAAGATGGGAGTGGTTTGTGGGGGACGAGACGGTGGTGCGAAGGTGCAGGGGGCAGCTGCTCAGGGGTGGGATAACAAAGGGGTTACGGTGCCCCTGTTACAAACAGAGGACCTGCCGCAGGATTGGAGAGAGTAAGGGGGAGGGAGAAAGGGACTTGGGGGTGGGTTTACGTGAGTGGGGCTTGTGAGGAGACGCATGGGAGAGGGGGGGGTTGCCACGATGGTTGTGTAGCAGAGAAAGGGAGGGGGAGGTGAGAAGAAGGGGGTTTGGATGGCCGCAAGGGGAGAGAGGGGAGGGAGACGGGGGCACCGACGGTGCCCCTGTTCCAAACAGGGGGCCGTCGCGGGGTGGTTTGAGGCTACGAGGGAGAGGGGGGAGAGAGGGCTAGTGAGAGAAAGAGAGTGAGAGACAAAGAAGGGGGGGTTGTTACCGTGAGGTGTCCATGGCCGTATGGGGGGGGGAAAAGATGCGGAGGGATCCTCCTGCTACCGAGCTGAGTGAGGGGTGGAGGAGGTGTGGGTGCCGTGTTCTCCGCGCTTGTGGGTGCCGCCGCCTTGTTTGGAGAGGGAGGCCTTGCTCGTGCTTGGACGCGGGGTTCAATGGCCTGATGCCATGCTCGACCGGGCACTGCTGTGCTCGAGAAGGGAGGCGGAGGTGCTCGCCCACGCTTGCTGGGGTGCTTCGGCCCTGAGTGTGCGTACAGGGAAGGAGCAGAAACTGCCCGCTGAGAGGGCTCCGTGCGACGGCAGTGAGTGGCTTGCTTGCTTGTGGTCCACGGTGTGACGTGCTCGTGGCATCGGAACGCAGGGGCAGTCGCAACGGCAATGTTGGCAAGGTTTCATGGCAATGGAGTGTTGGGTTCAACGACGGGTAGGGTGCATGAGCTGTGTACGGGAAGGAGATGCAGGTGGTGGGAAGGCAGAAACTGACGGACAGCTGGGTGGCTGCAGGGAGGGGTCGGTGGTGATTTTGGGACAATGGGCTGCTTGCGTGTGGTGATAGGGGTGGGGGTGTGCGCATGGCCGGTGAAGCAGGCTGGGATCGTAGCAGAGGATGGGAGTGAAGGAGCGACCGGGAGCGTGGGCTTCTCACCCACGGGGAAGGGGGGGTTAGCAGTGGGAGGTGAGGAGAAGGATGGAGGGGAGAACGGTGGTGGACGGTGGATAGGGAGGGGCATCTCACCCCGAGCTTCTCACCCACGGGGTGGGGCATCGCACCCCATCTCCTTCTCGGAGAACACAAATAAGCGAGGCTTCACACCTTTCGAAAGATGGTTGGTTTCCAAAAATTCTAAACAACTTTTTTCTCCTTAAAAAGAGGTTACATATTTATAGACTCCACAAAGAAAATTAAAAGACACTCGTTAAACTTCAACTAACACCTAACACCTAAGACTCATTATATCTCTAATGAGAAGACTAGAAGACACTTAATAAAGACTATCACATGATGTGGATATTTTATTTCTACTACAAAAGAAAACACACATCTAGGCCCACTAACATGGCCCATTAACACAAAACTCTTAAAATAGCAAATATAGTTTGATAGTTGCCGGTGCCGCTTTGACGATCGATCGTTGCCGCTTGTCGATCCCGTGACGATTCCGTCATTAGATAAAGACATTATCTGATTCTCTTAATTCACACAGATGTGTATCAAAATTATATGCAATCTACAGAACCATGCACATGCCTCTTTATGACATGACACACATAACTTGCACCGACCTCATCTTGCTCGAGGCAGAGGATGCACCGAGTTTTTATGAATTCAGCTGATAAGTGCACCGACTTGTTAGGGTGCTATGCCCAGATACAGAGGGGGGGTGAATGTATCCCTCTAGAAAATATAGCCCAAATTAAAAAATTAAAGCTCAGATATGCGGAATATAGACTAATGAGCTTTCCAAGAAGAAATTATAAGGCAACACCTGGACAAACAGTTGGACTGCAACAATGCAGCCACCTGATCAATCAGAAACGAAGGTAGAGCTAAACAACCCAAACACACTTAGCAGAATATAATGCTCAAAAATTAACTCTCTAGATAATGCAACTTGTAGTAACCCTGATAAAAACAAGATTTTTAAATAAATCAAATTAAAATAAAAGATAAGTAAATAGATGATGAAAGCCTAAACGTATAAGAATAAGCCAGAAGGAAAATAATGCCTTGGGTCAAGGCGCTACTTCAAGAAGAAACGCCCTTATACAAGGCGCGAATTCCAGAATGGACGCCAACAGATGAAGTCGTCAATTCTCAGCGGCCAACATAAATAAAAAGGGCAAGTATAAGTGACGCCCTCTACATGGGCGCGTTTTACATACGAAATGACGCTTGACAAGGCGTCAATTTAAATTCGACGCCCTCACTTAAGACGCTAATTCAGTTCGTGTTCTGTTCGAACCAGAACATTATCCAGGGAAGGTTTATGGATTAGTACGAGTTAGTAGAATATAGTAAGGACTCTATCATGGAAGTATTACTTCCAATACAACTCTAACCCTATTAGGATTCCCAAAACCCTATAAGTAACCCCTTAATCGAACCCTAGAATCTATTTTGGACGATCGAGCCTCTGAAGAACCAGTAAGTGCTTCTTCTTCTGTCTTCAACCATGTATCGGAAAGACTATTGATCTTCTTTTCTTCTTTCTTCTGCAGTATACGGATGATCACCGTCATAGCTGAAGAACACAGGTTGGTTCTTCCTATTTTCTTTCTTTCTCTACTGATTAAGTATACGAAGAATAATGTTCTTCCTCTTCCTCTGCAGGCTGCCTGCAGTGAGAACAAGTACTTCCCTTTTTGACTGAAGAACGAAGGCTCTTCGTCAACATCCTCTTCTTCTGTGTTGAACAGAGTATCGTAACCTCTTCAGTTTCTTCATATATCTTCACCAGAACCTTCAAAAGGTAGGTTTTCTCAAGAACGTAGCCCAAACTAGTATAAATTATGAAATAAACTCATCCATGATCTCATGCATATACTTTTATTATGGTTTCAGATGTTTTCTATGTAATTTTAAAAAGTAACGCCCTTGACCAGGGTGCTAATTTAAAGAAGCGACCCACACTAGGGCGCTAATTATTATTTTGACGCCTTGCCCAGAAGTCGTCAATTACATGTAATTAATAAATACCCACGTTTAAAATTTAATATCTATGTAACCATGAATCTAATATATTACATGAGTATACCTGTGAAATCCTGTTAATTATCTTGTCATGACCATGAAATTGTTTTCCTGAAATTTTATCATCTGAAAGTTGATAAATTGTTGAATTAACGACCTGCACAAGGTCGTCTCTTATTGAACTGACGCCCCAGACCAGGGCGCTAATTGAAAAGTAACGCCCCTGTCCAGGGCGTGTTTTTGTTAAAATTCCAGAATATTGATTTTATGTAGAATGGAAATATTGAAGGGACGACTAATGTATAAGTCATCAAATTGTGAATAAACGCCCCTGAATAAGGCGTTAATTGGATAATTAATGACTTAGCTTAAGTCGCTATTTTCTGTATTTCTGTTTTACACTGATTACTGTCAACCGAAGGGTTATATATATATATATATATATATATATATATATATATATATATATATATATATAATCGGCACTATATTCCGTTCCGTGAATGTAGTCCCACGTTTCATGATGATTTATCGTTTACCCACTAATTCTCATTGACATACAAGCTCTCCATTGGACATTCCGTTCCTTTGGACTAGCGAGTTAGTCATAGAGACCTCCGTAAGTCTCCTCGCAGCCTTGGATTCCCTCAAGACAGACTGAGCTGGTTGTACCATAAAAACACATTACACTATTTTGCCATGTCACTCTAAAGAAACATGGTATACCGGCCCTCATGTTATGCAAAGTGTGTATCATGAGAATTCTCTTAATGGGATGAGGTTATCATGCCATTTGATACTGTTCTTGTAAACCCCAATTCTATATCAACATTGTCATGATGTTCTTGTAAACCCCAATTCTATATTCAACATGATGTTCTTGTGGACCTCAATTCTATATTAAGAATGAGGACGTCTTGCCATTGATGTGCTGTTCGTGTGGACCTCAATTCTATATAAAGAGTGTCCATACTTGTTTGTCATGGTACCCAAGCTAGGGAACCAATTCCACCTAGTCTTATCGATAATCATGATTATACCGTTATTATCGTCATTCTATGTCAAGTGTCATATTTTTGGACTCTATTCTATCCAAGTTATCCTACGTATCTACAAGCTTTATTCTTGAAATTCCATATTGGCTATACACAAAAGTGGATGTTAAAATATATGATTAATGCCTGCGCATATAGGGCTCGATCTGGTCCTGGGAGGAGCACCCGAAAGTACTTGTGCCCATGGGAGTTGATTGATCACGGTATTGGCATTATACCGAAGTGCATGACTAGTTTGATTGAACATTCCACAAATCTTGTACTTGTACTTGACTTGATATTACATGACTTGCGTGGCCCGAAAAAAGGGTAATTGTATACTTGCTTGACTTGAAACAAAATAGCCAAATTCCAACATGACATGATGAATACACTTGCTTGAATACCTTGATATCTTTTTGATATAAGTTCTTGAAAGCTCATGACTAGTTCTTCTTGCTATCTTATTGTTATACACTCTCTCTATCTTGTCGTTTTATGCGAGCATGCATAGCTATGGTGCATTCATGAAGATGTAATTACTTAACCCATTGCTAGTTCTTGAGATATAATTTCCTACTAGGCGTTCGCTCACTCAGTGTTTCCTTACTTTTCAGGTAAGTCCGACGATGAGGGAATTCAATCTGATCGGGAAAGTCAAGAGTGAAAGAGTTAGAGCTCCTCAAGCGTCAATTAGTCCTGTCTTTTCTCTATTTTTCTTGAGTCAAGCGTTGTATTTTTATTTTATTGAGTCTAGTATTTGCAAGGGTTTGTAATAGACATATTCTTATTAAAGGAATTAATGGATTGGGTTATCTTTATATTTGCGCACTCTGTCTTTGTGTCGAATACACTAATACTCTGATTGACATGATCGCTATAAACTCGTCACGCGACTCCGGGTATCTTCCGCTCTCGGGGCGTGACAGTTTTTGTGGTATCAGAGCCTAGGGTATTCAATTCCTAGGAAAACCCAAGTTCAAGGATAGGTTCAAACCTTTAACCAGTGAGATTGGGTAGAACCAAGGGTTGAGTTAACATAAAAAACTTAAAGCCCTTAACGCGAGTATATACTAACATAGTTATTGTAATTGTAGGATAATGACTGCCGAACGTGCTCAGTGGCGCAACATGCAGCGTACACTCCAAGGCATGACCCAAGTGCTGAAACAAGTAGCACAGGGAGGTGCACAACGAGCCGAAAGTCTCCACCAAGTCTTCAAGAACATGAACCCTCCCAAATTCATGGGTTCTACTGATCCTGATGACTCAGAGCACTGGATCAGGGAGACGGAGCGTATATTCCGTGTCATGCAGTGCACGGATCAAGATAAAGTCTTATTAGCTACTTTTCAGTTAGAGAGAGATGCCAGATGCTGGTGGGAGGCAGTCGAAGCCACTATAAATCCGGACCAAATTACTTGGGAAGAATTTGTTGAACATTTCAATAATAAATATTTTTCAGACCGAGTCCAAGAAAAGAAAGCTACCGAATTTGCCGCACTCAAGCAACGGTCATTATCGGTGGCGGAGTACGAGGCACAATTCTCTAGGTTGTCTCGGTATGCTAAGCACTTAGTTAGCACCGAGAAGATGAAAGCTAGGAGGTTTCTTAATGGGCTCAGGCCCCAATATATTACCCAGCTGGCACCAATGGATATTCAGGTCTACTCAGAGTTAGTACGCCGAGCTCAATTGTTAGAAGATGCCACGGAGCTATCAGATAGAATCCGTGGGAAGGATACGAAAGAACAAGTTACAAGTTCGGGTTCCTTTAAACCCAACTTCAAGAAGAGGCCTAGCACTGGAGGTACTTCTTCTCAAGACCAGAAGTTTAAGAAGACCAAGCCCTTCTCCATCACCACTATTACGCCTTCGAATATAATATGCAAGCATTGTGACAAGGCTGGTCATAAAACCGAAGAGTGCTGGAGGAAACTTGGAGCATGTCTCCGTTGCGGGAGCCGTGAGCATCGGATTCCCGATTGCCCATTACTTAATGATCAAACCGGTGACGGAAAGCGCCTGGTAACCAAGAACACTCGTCTTCACACAATTAAGGAGACCGAAGAAGAAGAAGGCAGACTAGTAGAAGGTACACTGAAAGTTTGTTCCAAGTATGCACATGTCTTATTTGATACGGGTGCATCACATTCTTTTATTTCCAAGAAATTTGCTAACCCACTACCTATGGAACCGGAATGGATGAAAATAATTTTATCTACTCCTCTCGGAAACGAAACCGATATTACTCACCATTATCAAAACTGTGAAGTCTTGGTAAAAGGAAGAATTCTTCCTATCGATCTCATATGTTTAGATCTAAAGGAGTATGATGTCATACTGGGAGCGGATTGGTTATCCAAATACCAGGCAACAGTCGATTTCCGCAATAGCAAGGTTACTTTCAAGGACTTTCCAGAACTAGTCTATTCTAGCCCTAAGAGTCGGAGCGAGTCACCTCTTATTTCAGCTCTCCGAGCTAGCAAGCTAATAAGGAAAGGATGTGTATCTTTCCTTGCATTTGTCACGATTAAGGAGGCTAAGGAAACTAAGATAGAAGATATCCCAGTTGTGCAAGAATTTCCGGATGTGTTTTCGGAAGATTTGCCTAGATTACCCCCACAAAGAGAAGTGGCCTTCACCATCGACTTAGTCCCTGGTGCTGGACCTGTTTCTAAGGCACCTTATAGAATGTCCCCTGCTGAACTCAAGGAGTTAAAGGAGCAATTAATGGAACTTCTTAAGAAAAGATTCATTAGACCGAGTACTTCCCCGTGGTGAGCGCCTGTGCTATTTGTAAAGAAGAAGGACGGATCCATGAGATTATGCATCGACTATCGACAGTTGAATCATCTCACTATCAAGAACAAGTATCCACTGCCGAGAATCGATGAGTTATTTGATCAAATATCTGGATCCAAGTATTTTTCAAAGATTGATCTCAGGTCAAGATATCACCAACTAAGGATCAAGGATGATGACATTCATAAGACCGCATTCAGAAGCAGGTATGGCCATTATGAGTTTGTTGTTATGCCTTTTGGACTAACAAATGCCCATGCTGCCTTTATGCAGTTAATGAATAGTATATTCAAACCTTATTTAGATCAATTCGTGGTGGTTTTTATTGATGATATATTAATATATTCCAAGACTAAGGAAGAGCATGAGGAGCATTTGAGGATTGCATTACAAATATTAAGGACAAACCGATTATATGCCAAGCTCAGCAAATGTGAGTTCTGGCTTGAAGAAGTAACTTTCCTCGGACATGTGATATCAAAGGATGGATTATCTGTAGATCCATCAAAGGTTGCAGCTGTGAAGAATTGGGAAAGACCGACCAATGCTAGCGAGATCTGAAGTTTCTTAGGTCTTGCCGGCTATTACGGGCGATTCATCAAGGATTTCTCTAAGATCGTCGTGCCGCTTACTAGGCTAACTCGTAAGGGGATCCGTTATGAATGGAGTGAGGAATGTGAAAGAAGCTTACAAAATCTCAAGGATCATCTAACTACAGCTCCGGTCTTAGCATTACCAATGGAAGGAGAGAAATTCGAGGTATACACTGATGCTTCTGGCATTGGCCTCGGATGTGTTCTAATGCAACAAGGAAAGGTTATAGCTTATTCTTCTCGTCAATTGAAGAAGCATGAAGAGAACTACCCCGTCCATGACTTAGAATTGGCCGCGGTGGTATTTGCACTCAAAATATGGAGACATTATCTTTATGGAGTACAGTTTACTGTATACTCTGATCACAAGAGTCTCAAGTATCTCTTTTCACAAAAGGAACTAAATATGAGGCAAAGACGTTGGCTAGAATATCTCAAGGACTTTGACTTCAATATACAATATCATCCCGGAAAGGGTAATCATGTAGCAGATGCCCTAAGTCGAAAGCCGAGAGCACTGTTAGCCAATTGTATGATTCAAGAATGGAAATTGCTGGAGCAATTCTCTGAACTCAATATAAGCATGGACACAGACTTTCAATGTGTCACATTATCTCAAATAAGCGTTCATCCAGACCTATTATCTGAAATACGAGCGCTTCAAGATAATGACCCAATATTAGTAGAGATCAAAGGCAAACTGGAAGGACAATCTGATTTCTAAATAACTTGTGAAGGAAGACTAATGTTCAGGAATAGAACTTGCATACCAGATTGTCCCGAGTTAAGGAAGAAGATCTTAGATGAAGCTCATAGATCAAGGTACACGATTAATCCAGGATCAACCAAAATGTACCAAGATGTGAAGAGGAATTTTTGGTGGCCCAACATGAAAAGGGAAATAGCAGACTATGTATCACGCTGTCTCACTTGCCAACAGGTCAAGGCAGAACACCAAAAGCCTGCTGGAAAATTACATCCTCTAGATATTCCCAAATGGAAGTGGGAGAATATTAGTATGGATTTCATTATGGGTTTATCTAAATCAAAAGGAGGACATGATGGAATATGGGTTATTATTGACCGATTGACTAAATCGGTGCATTTCTTGCCAATAAAGAGCCGATGGTCAGTTGATGTTTTGGCTGCATTATACATCAAGGAAATAGTCAGATTACATGGTATTCATGTTTCAATCGTGTCTGACAGATATCCCCGTTTTACTTCTCATTTTTGGAAGGGACTACAACATTCGTTGGGAACAAGGCTTAACTTTAGTACAGCTTTTCATCCTCAAACGGATGGTCAGACCGAGAGAACTAATCAGGTGGTTGAAGATATGCTCAGAGCTTGCATCATTGATTTCGATGGAAGCTGGCATGATCACTTGCCGTTGGTGGAATATGCATACAATAATAGCTACCAGGCAAGTATACAAATGGCACCTTTCGAAGCTTTATACGGAAGGAGTTGCCGATCACCCTTATGCTGGGATGAAGTTGGAGAGAAACAACTGCTAGGTCCAGACCTGGTAAGGGTTACCACTGAAAGAATACAATTGATTCGAGAAAGACTGCAAGTTGCTCAGTCTAGGCAAAAGGCTTGTGCCGATACAAGAAGGAGAGATCTTGAATTCCAAGTCGGAGATCATGTATTTCTCAAGATATCGCCTGGACGTGGAATACGGAGATTTGGTGTTAAGGGCAAGCTTACACCAAGATTTATCGGACCTTTTGAGATATTGGAAAGAGTTGGCGAGGTTGCTTATCGCATCGCATTGCCTCCTCAACTGTCCGATGTTCATAATGTGTTCCACATATCTATGTTGAAGAAGTATGTACACGATCCATCACATATTATTGAACATGGAGGCTTAGTTATCCAGAAGGATCTCACATATGAGCAGAAGCACATAAAGATACTAGATCGTGAAGTACGTACCCTAAGGAATAAGGTTATTCCCATGCTTAAGGTACAATGGAATAAGAACTCCGAACATGAAGCTACATGGGAGACCGAGGAATCCATGAGGAGGCGATTTCCAGAATTATTTTAAGGTATATACTCTACACTCTCCACTTATATATACTATTGAATTTGGGGACCAAATTCTTTTAAGTGGGGGAGGGTGTAGCAACCCTGATAAAAACAAGATTTTTAAATAAATCAAATTAAAATAAAAGATAAGTAAATAGATGATGAAAGCCTAAACGTATAAGAATAAGCCAGAAGGAAAATAACGCCTTGGGTCAAGGCGCTACTTCAAGAAGAAACGCCCTTATACAAGGCGCAAATTCCAGAAAGGACGCCAACAGATGAAGTCGTCAATTCTCAGCGGCCAACATAAATAAAAAGGGCAAGTATAAGTGACGCCCTCTACATGGGCGCGTTTTACATACGAAATGACGCTTGACAAGGCGTCAATTTAAATTCGACGCCCTCACTTAAGACGCTAATTCTGTTCGTGTTCTGTTCAAACCAGAACATTATCCAGGGAAGGTTTATGGATTAGTACGAGTTAGTAGAATATAGTAAGGACTCTATCATGGAAGTATTACTTCCAATACAACTCTAACCCTATTAGGATTCCCAAAACCCTATAAGTAACCCCTTAATCGAACCCTAGAATCTATTTTGGACGATCGAGCCTCTGAAGAACCAGTAAGTGCTTCTTCTTCTGTCTTCAACCATGTATCGTAAAGACTATTGATCTTCTTTTCTTCTTTCTTCTGCAGTATACGGATGATCACCGTCATAGCTGAAGAACACAGGTTGGTTCTTCCTATTTTCTTTCTTTCTCTACTGATTAAGTATTACGAAGAATAATGTTCTTCCTCTTCCTCTGTAGGCTGCCTGTAGTGAGAACAAGTACTCCCCTTTTTGACTGAAGAACGAAGGCTCTTCGTCAACATCCTCTTCTTCTGTGTTGAACAGAGTATCGTAACCTCTTCAGTTTCTTCATATATCTTCACCAGAACCTTCAAAAGGTAGGTTTTCTCAAGAACGTAGCCCAAACTAGTATAAATTATGAAATAAACTCATCCATGATCTCATGCATATAGTTTTATTATGGTTTCAGATGTTTTCTATGTAATTTTAAAAAGCAACGCCCTTGACCAGGGCGCTAATTTAAAGAAGCGACCCACACTAGGGCGCTAATTATTATTTTGACGCCTTGCCCAGAAGTCGTCAATTACATGTAATTAATAAATACCCACGTTTAAAATTTAATATCTATGTAACCATGAATCTAATATATTGCATGAGTATACCTGTGAAATCCTGTTAATTATCTTGTCATGACCATGAAATTATTTTCCTGAAATTTTATCATCTGAAAGTTGATAAATTGTTGAATTAACGACCTGCACAAGGTCGTCTCTTATTGAACTGACGCCCCAGACCAGGGCGCTAATTGAAAAGTAACACCCCTATCCAGGGCGTGTTTTTGTTAAAATTCCAGAATATTGATTTTATGTAGAATGGAAATATTGAAGGGACGACTAATGTATAAGTCGTCAAATTGTGAATAAACGCCCCTGAATAAGGCGTTAATTGGATAATTAATGACTTAGCTTAAGTCGCTATTTTCTGTATTTCTGTTTTACACTGATTACTGTCAACCGTTATATATATATATATATATATATATATATGTAATCGGCACTATATTCCGTTCCGTGAATGTAGTCCCACGTTTCATGATGATTTATCATTTACCCACTAATTCTCATTGACATACAAGCTCTCCATTGGACATTCCGTTCCTTTGGACTAGCGAGTTAGTCATAGAGACCTCCGTAAGTCTCCTCGCAGCCTTGGATTCCCTCAAGGCCGACTGAGCTGGTTGTACCATAAAAACCCATTACACTATTTTGCCATGTCACTCTAAAGAAACATGGTATACCGGCCCTCATGTTATGCAAAGTGTGTATCATGAGAATTCTCTTAATGGGATGAGGTTATCATGCCATTTGATACTGTTCTTGTAAACCCCAATTCTATATCAACATTGTCATGATGTTCTTGTAAACCCCAATTCTATATTCAACATGATGTTCTTGTGGACCTCAATTCTATATTAAGAATGAGGACGTCTTGCCATTGATGTGCTGTTCGTGTGGACCTCAATTCTATATAAAGAGTGTCCATACTTGTTTGTCATGGTACCCAAGCTAGGGAACCAATTCCACCTAGTCTTATCGATAATCATGATTATACCGTTATTATCATCATTCTATGTCAAGTGTCATATTTTTGGACTCTATTCTATCCAAGTTATCCTACGTATCTATAAGCTTTATTCTTGAAATTCCGTATTGGCTATACACAAAAGTGGATGTTAAAATACATGATTAATGCCTGCGCATATAGGGCCCGATCTGGTCCTGGGAGGAGCACCCGAAAGTACTTGTGCCCATGGGAGTTGATTGATCACGGTATTGGCATTATACCGAAGTGCATGACTAGCTTGATTGAACATTCCACAAATCTTATACTTGTACTTGACTTGATATTACATGACTTGTGTGGCCCGAAAAAAGGGTAATTGTATACTTGCTTGACTTGAAACAAAATAGCCAAATTCCAACATGACATGATGAATACACTTGCTTGAATACCTTGATATCTTTTTGATATAAGTTCTTGAAAGCTCATGACTAGTTCTTCTTGCTATCTTATTGTTATACACTCTCTCTATCTTGTCGTTTTATGCGAGCATGCATAGCTATAGTGCATTCATGAAGATGTAATTACTTAAACCCATTGCTAGTTTTTGAGATATTATTTCCTACTGAGCGTTCGCTCACTCAGTGTTTCCCTCCTTTTCAGGTAAGTCCGACGATGAGGGAATTCAATCTGATCGTGAAAGTCAAGAGTGAAAGAGTTAGAGCTCCTCAAGCGTCAATTAGTCCTGTCTTTTCTCTATTTTTCTTGAGTCAAGCGTTGTATTTTTATTTTATTGAGTCTAGTATTTGCAGGGGTTTGTAATAGACATATTCTTATTAAAGGAATTAATGGATTGGGTTATCTTTATATTTGCGCACTCTGTCTTTGTGTCGAATACACTAATACTCTGATTGACATGATCGCTATAAACTCGTCACGCGTCTCCGGGTATCTTCCGCTCTCGGGGCGTGACACAACTAGCCAAGCATGCACAACCTGTGAATGGGAGGTAGAAGATATGGAGCTAACGCAAGGCAAACCGCTGCACAAATAGTTTTAAGGTGGTTCGGTCCTCCAGACCTACATCCACCCCTCACTCCCAACCGGAGTGAGGCTTCACTAGCCAATGCTAGAACCAAGCAGACTCAGTCTGCAACAGGTGCTGACACACAGCTTGACCAGGGGAACAAACTCCCCTCTTCCTCCCAACCGGAGGGACACCCCAAGTGACTCCCAGTCACTTGGAAACCAGAGGTCGAAGACCTCTCTTCCTCCAGACCAGGAGGGACCCAACCAGTGACTTCCAGTCACCAGCAAACCAGAGGTTGAAGACCTCTCTTCCTCCAACAGGAGGGGCCCCTGGACTTGCAAGCCACAAGCCCAGAACCGGAGACAAGTCTCCCTTCCCCTGAATCCACAGGAGGAACCCGATCCCCAGCAGGGAAATCAGAAGAACAAGACTAACCAAAGAAACAAAAGGAAAAAAATAGAACCATAAAAAACACAGCAACAAAAGCTGGAAATGAAACACAAGAGATGTGGCTCTCAATGAGCATAGTCGTTCTGGATTTGATCCACGAACAGACTGAACTGATCTGCAATAGACTCTCTCCTCCTCTTCTTTTCTTCCTCTTCTTTCTGCTTCTCTTTCTTCTCTCTTTCTTCTCACTTCTCACGAACACTATCTCTCTCTCTCTCTCTCTTTCTTTCTCTTCTGCTCTCGTTTTCTCTCATGCTGTTCTCTCCTTCTTC
The DNA here is from genome assembly GCA_022559845.1 of Amorphophallus konjac. NCBI lineage: Eukaryota > Viridiplantae > Streptophyta > Magnoliopsida > Alismatales > Araceae > Amorphophallus > Amorphophallus konjac. The sequence continues at coordinate 117,940,184 of CM040125.1, forward strand.
TCTTCAACTCTTTTTCTTCTTCTTTTCTTTTTCTGGATCGAAGGCTTTCTGCTCTCCAGGCTTCTTCTTCAATCAGTCTTCTATAGAGGATGAAGACTCGTATATATAGCAGCAGCAGGCACACTGGGCGCGTGTGGCTTCCACATTTTTTGCCCTAGAAGTTCGGACCACATGGCAGCATCCTGGTATCTCGTCCATCCTTGGATCACGAGCTAGGCACCTCGGATCACGTGCCCTGTGAAACTCAAGTCTGCTGTGTTGACTCCATCAGTTTGCTGCGTTGACGCATTGATACGTTCCAGCGAGCAAACAGCCTAGCCTTTTTAACTGCTGCGTCGACGCTTCCAACCCGTGGCGTTGATGCATTGATACGTTCCAATGAGCAACCAGCTTAGCCTTTTTAACTGTTGCGTCGACGCTGCTCCACTGCTGCGTTGACGCGTAGGTGATCCAGTGATCAGGTCTTCAGCAGATAGATGTGCTGCGTTGACGCTCTCAGCATGCTGCGTTGACGCTACCAATGTACTCCAGAGGCTGCAATAAGGGATACTTGAACTGCTACGTCCACGCTACTTGATCAATGTGTTGACGCACCAGAATAATCCAGGAGCTTCTTTCTTGATTGTTTGAACTGCTGTGTCCACGTGTCAGCATTTCAGCTTCTTGGATCACGTGCCAAGTCTTGATGGCCTGAATCATCTGCAGACAGACAGAGGAAAATGACCTTAGTTCAGACGAATGTATATACTTAAGCAGAGCTGCCAGTGTATGGTCTTGAATAGTGCAGCGAGTGTAAAGACTTGGTAAAACAAGGTCTAGTGTATAGACTTCAGTTAAGTTCAGGCCTCTAACAGTGAGTGTATAGACTTGGGCTTAACAATTGAATGTATAGAGTTGAAGCCTGACAACCCAATGTGTAGACTTGAAGCTTGGAAGGATGTACACACTTAGCCTTTGAGGAACGATGTATAGACTCTGAACGTGAAGCCAGGCTGTATAGACTTTAAATCCTAAAGGCAGTGTATGGACATCACGACGTGTAGACTTGGAAACGTGAAGGCTACAGTGAATAGACTTCTCGTGAAAACCAGTGTACAGACTTGGTGAACTGACTCCAATGTACAGACTTGCAGATGCGAAGCCGATGTACAGACTTGGTTCCTATAGCAGTGTATAGACTTGAAGGTCTGAAGGCGATGTATAGACTTGGTGAATCACTGCAACATCAATCGGTTGTATAGAGTTGGGGATGCATATACTTTGGCGATGTGTAGACTTAGAAGACATATGAATGTGTAGACTTCGAAGGATTGAGACGAACTGTTCACGCTGTACAGACTTGATGAAAGCTGAAGGAGCGAGCGATGTACAGACTTCACCAACAAGCTTGAACACGAACAGGCTGCACAGTGCACTGTATAGACTTGGACCAAGGCATGAACAATGGACGCTATAGTCCAATGTATGGACTTTGAAGGATTTGAGCGTGAGACTGTATAGACTTGGCCCCTTTCCGGATGTATAGACCTTGAGTCAAGAAGACCAATGTGTGGGCTTACTATAAAGAATAATGTTCTGATGGGTCGACGCATCAGCAAGGGTGGGTCGACGCACTGCTGTGTAGACAGAGACAAGTATGACTGAAGGGTCGACGCATCAGCACAATGAGTTGACGCACTGTTGTGTAGACTGTGCAGACAGAGTGTAGACAGAATTGAGTAGAGCATGTTATCTGACAGCCATATGAACTCCATTCACTTACATGATAAAGCAGCATTATGATTAGAGAATGACTGAATAATAGCATGAAGACACACACAGCAAGATGACTCACAGTGAATAACTCACTTCAAAGGCCAATCATCAAAACCACCATTAAAACCATCATCAAAATCACACGGGCACAACAATCTCCCCCTTTTTGATGATGGCAACACTACAGAGTGAGTCAATCTGATGACTCAAACTATTCTCCCCCTTTGACTTCATCAAAAAGAATATAGTTTGAGAAATTATAGCATGTATAAAAATTTAGTCCATTTCTCCCCCTTGCAAGAGCATGATTCTCTCCCTTTAAGAGTTTCAGCAAAAAGTCATTAGTTAGAGATGATCAAAAGAAGCCAGCATGCAATGATTAAATGAAAATCTCTCCCTTTTTGGCAAACAATCTCTCTCATTTGGTATAATCAAGATGAACCATGGGAAGGGGTAAATGCAAAAATGCAGATGCAACAAGAAATGCAATACTTCCCCCTAAGTATATGAATGCAAGGTTACAAATGATATGAACATGACTCAGTATGACAAGGAATGCTCCCCCTGAATAGATGCCAATTGATATGCAAGTGATGCATGACATGGAATCTCCCCCTCAATAAGTGGAATCTTATGAGATGAATGGGACGGAGATCATAGGGGTAAACAAGGACAAGTTCAGGTCAATGGGTAGAAGAGGTTCAATTAGTAGATTTTTAAAGAGGCTCCAATCTCAGAAAATTCAGTCAGATTTTCAAGGGAATGTCATTCTCATAAATCCAAATCAGAATATTTCAAAGTCTTCCATTATAAGGGCTTATGAATGATTTTTATTGATCAGCATGGTTTAAACATGATGTATGCAGAGTTTATCAATAAAATTCTGTATTGATATCTAAAACCATGGTTTAATAAAAATGAACCAAGCCTTCATATTTATCTTGATAAAACTCCCTTTATCTTACACAATCAAATTTATTGACTTCTTTCAGAATTACATGCATCAGTATTGAAATCAAGCAATTATGAAGTCATATGATTTTGTCTAGGGTTGTAGCAATTTGATTTTAGCATCAATATTCAGATATTTCAATTCGTTCAACAATTTTTTTATGCTACAAATTTTACGAGCACTCTAGTTCAGTGCACACCTTGTAACTAGAGGATATATCTTGATCAGAGGCCAATATCCCTAAGCACTTAGTGTGACTAACTGTCATGCTTTATATGAACAGAGATAGCATTTTCACATCATGACACACTGCAAATCATTTCTTGATGAGTGAGTTGTATTTCTCAGTGTGCATGCCATTGCTCTGCCTGAAATTCAATTATTCTTAATCAGAGTTAACTATGGTACCTCATGACACAGTCCTTTGGACATGTGTTTCTCAGTGACTAAGGTCATTGCTCTGACAGAAAATACCCTTTAGACTTTTCAGAAAAATTCATTTGCTTCAAGTCAAGAAGAAAAAAATAATTTCATGTACTTAATCAGTTGAGGTCATGTATTCAAGAGTGCAGATTTCAGAAGTTTTCACAAGACTCAACATGAAACAGATGGTTAAGGTTTATTAAACATGCTTCAGATATTTTTAAGAGATTTTAAAGTCAAACTCATTGAATACATTAAACTTAAACCACATGAGTTATTTCAGTCATTCATAAAAATGCATAATAGAAGATTTCTAGTTCAAGAGTTTTCAGATTTATGATCGAGATAGTCCCATTGAAATCTTCATGAAAGACTGATGGAATTCTGAAGTCAAATGATACCAATTGATAGGAGAGATTTAGAGGCTCAATTATTTCTGATATTATCAAGGTTTGTCAACTAAGATCAATGATGAAAGGTATGCAATGAGTTTTCACAAGAGTATGCATTTGACAACCTATATGCAATGCATTGACTCCCCCTGACAACATGCATTCAGACACTCTTTTTGGCATTTTCAATGAAATGAAATGCAATGCACTATATGTGTGCAAAAACACATGCAACTAACTCCCCCTGAAAACATGCAATGTTTGCCATGAGAAACTGAACATGTGATTCCAAATGATATAGTGACTTGTGCACATTTAGATTGTCCTATTTAGCAAAGTGACCCATGGTACTAGGCGGAGCACTTGGTCTAAAAGACCACCTCACACATAGTAGGAACCTCCAGACAGATTTCCCTGCCTTTTGGTACCTTACCATTTATATACCATTGAGGTCAACCATGATAATTCAACATGGGCAGCATGCATGGATCAAATTTCAGCTAATCTGATTTTTCAGAATGCAATGGACAGATTTTCAATGAACTATGCAATAGACAAATTTCAAGTCACATTCATAAGCAGTTTAGATTTTTCCAGAAAATTCAGAATGCAATTTGTTTTCAGAGGTTATGCATTTCAACAATTATCAAACAACTACAAATGGCATATATGCAAGAATTTCAAACTAGGAGATGCAGATAAATTACCTGAAAATTTCAGAAGGGGTTTTTCTTTGAGTGCCTTGGTTTATTTCCCCCTTTTTATTCCTCAGCTTCCAAGGCACACCTGTAGCAGACACATCATTTTGATGTAACAGGTACCCAAGAAACCTTGGGTCCTGGTTTAGCAGTGACACTCCTAGCAGGTTTTCTCAACAGATTTTTCGCATGTTTATCATCACAACACATGATATGACAATTATACATGGAATGCCCTACCTGCCCACAATGATAACAAGAAATAACAGATTTCATGTTCTCCTTGTATACATCAGCATTGGCGTGAACATGGTGTGAGTGAACATGATTAATTCTGTTATTGACATGAAAATTTTTCTTTTCATAACCGGCCAGCCAACAGTTGACAGCCCTGTGGCCTGGCTTTCCACATTCAAAACATACAGTGTGTTTGCTTCTAGAACCAAACTTCTTTCTATCAACAATGTTTTTATTAACAGGGAAATTAACAAATCCAGAGTTAGTTTTCTTTCCCTGAGCATGCCAGCAGAAGGCAGCAATGTGACCAAACTTCCCACAGCAATAGCATTGAATTTTCTTTTCCTGATCAGTAGAATGTTTCCTAAGATGATTTTTAGGATACTTTCTAACAACATTTCTTTCATCATTTATCAATGCTACACAGTTATGCATAATATGGCCAACTTTCCCACAATAGTGACATGTTATAGCCTTTATATTCACATTCACTTGTTTGACAAGATTGATATTCTCATGAGAGTGTGAATGTGTGTGTGAGCAGTGAGCAGCATGCACATGTAAATCAGAGACATATTTGGACTTATCCAAATCAGCATTTTTCTTTTGTTTTTGAATCTTTTTCTGTTTCTTATCTGAATTTTCAGCCTTCTTAGCAGTGAATTGAAAAATAGAAGAACTAGATTGATTAGCTTGTTCAGAGCTTTTCACGAATATAGTTGACTTCTTCTTTTCATTTACTTTCTTATTAACATGCACATACCCAAGTCCTTCTTTCTGAAAATTCACTTTAGAACCAAGCAGCTTATTCAAATTGTCTTTTCCTTTAATGAATTTTGACAATGAATTTTTTAGATCTTCAATCTCAGAATTCAATGAAGCAATACTTACTTCATACTTGGATAGCTCAGATTCACAAACAATCAGCTGTTGTTGCAAAGCATCATTCAGGTTCTTCAGAGTTTCATTCTCTTGTTGAACCATTATTTCAATGTTGTTCTCATTTTCCTTCACAACAGTTTTTCCTTTTTCAATTGACAACCATCTTTCAGAGAAGACAGTATTAAGAACCATTAGCTTTTTATTTTGATCTTTCAAGTAGACATTTTCTTCTTTCAGACTTCTGACTTCAGAATTTTTTTCTTTTCTTAATTTTCTCTTTTCTGATTTAACTCTTTCATATTTTTCCAGTAGATGCTCATGCATGGCAACTAAATCAACATGACTAATATCCTCGGTCTCAGAGTTTACCTGGGATGAGGACTCATCTGATTGATCACTCCTTCTTACCATGAGACATTCTTCTTCCTATTCCATATGTGTTGTAGTCACTCTATCAAATATTTCCTTTGCAGTGCTACAATCTGAGATAAGAGGAAAATCGTCAGAATCAATTGCAGCCTTCATTAGGTTAAGAGCTCTCACATTATCATCATTTTTCAACTTGTGAACATGAGTCCACTTGGACTTATCCTTAGGAAGTTCATGTGGACTGTGAGAGATAACCTTCCACAATTGTGGATTAATAGAGTTAACATGCTTGTGCATACGATATAGCCAGAATTTAATATTTGAACTACCGAATAGTGGAGGATGAGCCATTAAGAACAAATGGCAAGCAGATTCAAGGCAACAGGAATATTGATGCACTAAAAGCAAATAATCACCCAAGACTACAAGATCGGATCTGCAGGTCGCTGGACCTTCTAAGCAGAAACCCGCTCTGATACCAACTGTTAGGGTGCTAGGCCCAGATACAGAGGGGGGGTGAATGTATCCCTCTAGAAAATATAGCCCAAATTAAAACATTAAAGCTCAGATATGCAGAATAAAGACTAATGAGCTTTCCAAGATGAAATGATAAGGCAACACATGGACAAACAGTTGGACTGCAACAATGCAGCCACCTGATCAATCAGAAACGAAGGCAGAGCTAAACAACCCAAACACACTTAGCAGAAAATAATGCTCAAAAATTAACTCTCTAGATAATGCAACTAGCCAAGCATGCACAACCTGTGAATGGGAGGTAGAAGATATGGAGCTAACGCAAGGCAAACCACTGCACAAATAGTTTTAAGGTGGTTCGGTCCTCCAGACCTACATCCACCCCTCACTCCCAACCGGAGTGAGGCTTCACTAGCCAATGCTAGAACCAAGCAGACTCAGTCTGCAACAGGTGCTGACACACAGCTTGACCAGGGGAACAAGCTCCCCTCTTCCTCCCAACCGGAGGGACACCCCAAGTGACTCCCAGTCACTTGGAAACCAGAGGTCGAAGACCTCTCTTCCTCCAGACCAGGAGGGACCCAACCAGTGACTTCCAGTCACCAGTAAACCAGAGGTCGAAGACCTCACTTCCTCCAACCGGAGGGACCCCTGGACTTGCAAGCCACAAGCCCAGAACCGGAGACAAGTCTCCCTTCCCCTGAATCCACAGGAGGAACCCGATCCCCAGCAGGGCAATCGGAAGAACAAGACTAACCAAAGAAACAAAAGAAAAAATACAGAACCATAAAAAACACAGCAACAAAAGCTGGAAATGAAACACAAGAGATGTGGCTCTCAATGAGCATGGTCGTTCTGGATTTGATCCACGAACAGACTGAACTGATCTGCAATATACTCTCTCCTGCTCTTCTTTTCTTCCTCTTCTTTCTGCTTCTCTTTCTTCTCACTTCTCACGAACACTATCTCTCTCTCTATCTCTCTTTCTTTCTCTTCTGCTCTTGTTTTCTCTCACGTTGTTCTCTCCTTCTTCTCTTCAACTCTTTTTCTTCTTCTTTTCTTTTTCTGGATCGAAGGCTTTCTGCTCTCCAGGCTTCTTCTTCGATCAGTCTTCTACAGAGGATGAAGACTCGTATATATAGCAGCAGCAGGCACACTGGGCGCGTGTGGCTTCCACATTTCCTGCCCTAGAAGTTCGGACCACGTGGCAGCATCCTGGTATCTCGTCCATCCTTGGATCACGAGCCAGGCACCTCGTATCAGGTGCCCTGTGAAACTCAAGTCTGCTGCGTTGACTCCATCAGTCTGCTGCGTTGACGCATTGATACGTTCCAGCGAGCAAACAGCCTAGCCTTTTTAACTGCTGCGTCGACGCTTCCAACCCGTGGCGTTGACGCATTGATACGTTCCAATGAGCAACCAGCTTAGCCTTTTTAACTGTTGCGTCGACGCTGCTCCACTGCTGCGTTGACGCGTAGGTGATCCAGTGATCAGGTCTTCAGCAGATAGATGTGCTGCGTTGACGCTCTCAGCATGCTGCGTTGACGCTGCCAATGTACTCCAGAGGCTGCAATAAGGGATACTTGAACTATTGCGTCCAAGCTACTTGATCAATGCGTTGACGCACCAGAATAATCCAGGAGCTTCTTTCTTGATTGTTTGAACTGCTGTGTCCACGTGTCAGCATTTCAGCTTCTTGGATCACGTGCCAAGTCTTGATGGCCTGAATCATCTGCAGACAGACAGAGGAAAATGACCTTAGTTCAGACGAATGTATATACTTAAGCAGAGCTGCCAGTGTATGGTCTTGAATAGTGCAGCGAGTGTAAAGACTTGGTAAAACAAGGTCCAGTGTATAGACTTCAGTTAAGTTCAGGCCTCTAACAGCGAGTGTATAGACTTGGGCCTAACAATTGAATGTATAGAGTTGAAGCCTGACAACCCAATGTGTAGACTTGAAGCTTGGAAGGATGTACACACTTAGCCTTTGAGGAACGATGTATAGACTCTGAACGTGAAGCCAGGCTGTATAGACTTTAAATCCTAAAGGTAGTGTATGGACATCACGACGTGTAGACTTGGAAACGTGAAGGCTACACTGAATAGACTTCTCGTGAAAACCAGTGTACAGACTTGGTGAACTGACTCCAATGTACAGACTTGCAGATGCAAAGCCGATGTACAGACTTGGTTCCTGTAGCAGTGTATAGACTTGAAGGTCTGAAGGCGATGTATAGACTTGGTGAATCACTGCAACATCAATCGGTTGTATAGAGTTGGGGCTGCACATACTTTGGCAATGTGTAGACTTAGAAGACATATGAATGTGTAGACTTCGAAGGATTGAGATGAACTGTTGACGCTGTACAGACTTGATGAAACCTGAAGGAGCGAGCGATGTACAAGCTTCACCAACAAGCTTGAACACGAACAGGCTGCACAGTGCACTGTATAGACTTGGACCAAGGCATGAACAGTGGACGCTATAGTCCAATGTATGGACTTTGAAGGATTTGAGCGTGAGACTGTATAGACTTGGCCCCTTTCTGGATGTATAGACCTTGAGTCAAGAAGACCAATGTTTGGGCTTACTATAAAGAATAATGTTCTGATGGGTCGACGCATCAGCAAGGGTGGGTCGACGCACTACTGTGTAGACAGAGACAAGTATGACTGAAGGGTCGACGCATCAGCACAATGAGTTGACGCACTGCTGTGTAGACTATGCAGACAGAGTGTAGACAGAATTGAGTAGAGCATGTTATCTGACAGCCATATGAACTCCATTCACTTACATGATAAAATAACATTATGATTAGAGAATGACTGAATAATAGCATGAAGACACACACAGCAAGATTACTCACAGTGAATAACTCACTTCAAAGGCCAATCATCAAAACCACCATTAAAACCATCATCAAAACCACATGGGCACAACACGACTTGCATGCATGAACTAGTAAAACTTGCACAGACATTGTGACATTCTAGTAGAGCATGGAATATTCTAAATGCAATTTGACCTCTGGTACCTGGCGAAGGCAAGCCTCTACGCATAGCATGGATTTTCAGACAGAAAACAACTGCCCTTCTTCCAACATGCTATTTTATATACCATAGGGTCGTGCAGACCTACTTATCTAATTATGAGCATGACATCATCCATCATTGATTTATTTCAATTATTCATGTAGCATTCCATAGGAATCATTTGCTCATCCAATTTCAGTGAGGAGATGCACAAACAATATGATGATATCAGCCCTGACACTGTGGAGTATCACATAGAATGCAAACATGTATCATGATAACTCAGGAAGATACTAATATAAAACTAGAATTTAAGAAGTTTAGACAACTAACCTGAAAAATGTAGAAAATGGGGTTTTTCATGTTCTGGTGCCTCGGCTTAATTTCCCCTTATTTCCTCCGAGGCATACCTGCAAAACAAAGGACTATTTTGATCCAGCAGGAATCCAAGAAACCTTGGGTCCTGTATTACCCTCAACATGTGTTCTTGACCTTTTGCCAACAACACTGTCAACATAGCCCATCAACTTGCAATTGGACATGGGATGTCCAGATTTACCATGGTAATGAAAAATAACAGAATTCAAGTTCCTTTCATGCATCTTATCGTGAGTATTAAATTTATGTGCATGTATATCGAAATTTCTATTATGTACATGAGCATTCTATTTTCTGAAACCTGCCACCCAGCACTCAGAGGCTTTGTGGCCAGGTTTTCCACAATTGAAACAAGTAAACGTCTTTTTCATGAGATCAGTTTTATTCCTAAAATTATTCTGTTGGACAGGGAATTTAACAGATTTAGCAGTGCGTTTGCCTCCTCCCTGTGCATGCCAGCACTGTGCATAGATGTGTCCTAGCTTCCCACAGCAGAAGCAATTCACATTTTTTCCCCTAAAAACATGATTTCTAGCATGATATTTCTCTAAATTAATAGCAACAAGGTCATCTAATTCCATTGATTTGCATTCATGCATAAGATGACCTGCATTATGACAGTAAGAACACTTTATTCTACTGTTTTGAACATAAGTAGGTTTCTTTTCATCCTTTCTCATGACAAAACAATCATGCATCTCATGGCCGAATTTACCACAGTAAAAACATTTCACATTCTTTCTTTTGACAGAAGGCAATTTGACCTGAGAAGTTTCAGCATACAAATTCTTATTCTGTTTTGTTTTCTTTTTCTGAGTTTTCTTTTATTTTTCTAAATTTTTACTCTGCTCTTCACTTCTCTTTGTCGTGAACTGAAATGGATATGAGGTGGAAGGTTTTTCTTGTTCTGAACTTTTAACAAAAATAGTTTTCAATTTATTTCCATCAACCTTCTTCATTACAAGATTGTAACCCAGTCTCTCTTTCTGAACATTCACTTTAGCTCCAAGCATCTTATTCAAATTGTCTTTTCCCTTAACAAACTTTGACAGGGAATTCTTTAGATCTTCGATTTCAGTTCGCAGTACCACAATGTCCTCTTCACATGAAATAATTTGGTTATGCAAACCATCATTGAGTTTTTTCAAATTTTCATTTTCTTCAACCAATTTTTCTTCACTTTCTTCAACCTCAATTTTCTTTTCCAATAATAATTTGTTTTCTTCTTTCAGAGATTTGACTAATTCTTTTTGCACATTGTCATCATAATCTATATCATTAATCAGATCTCTGAGAACAGCACATTCATTGCAAGAATCATTTTCTTTGATGAGTCTATTTTTTAAACTCTCATTTTCAGACTTTAGGTTTTCATTTTCCACCTTTATACTTCCAATTTTATGCAACATTTCTTTTCTTAGTTTCTTTTTCTCAGATTTAATTTTATCGTACTTCTCAATTAGATGCTCATTCAACATAATCAATTTTTCAAGAGAGAAATTGCCAGTATCAGAATTTACCTGTGACGAATTTTCCTCCATATAATCCTCGTCTTTGTCTACTGCCATGAGACACTTTACCGCATCTTGACATTTGATAGTTGCAACCATATTAACAGCTTCTGATGCACTGCAACACTCAAGCACACTTGAAACTTGTCAGTGTTTATAGCCCTTAGACTTAGGTCTAGGGCCTTCTGATTCCTTGCATATTTCAAGTGGTCTGAGATTTTCCATAAGGAATTGTCCTTTGGAACATCATAAGAGCTGTGTGCAATGATTATCCATAGATATGGATTAACCTGCATCACATACTCTCTAAGTTGATTAAACCACTTGTAAAACTCTACACCTTCAAATCTCGGAAGATCGATTATGGATTTCATGCTTTGACAAGATCAGAAATCTAAATAAAGATTAAATCAATTAACGCAAGCAGACGGATCACTCAGATCGCACCAAATCTAATTACAGATCGGATCTACAGGTCGTTAGACCCTCTGTGCAGACACCCGCTCTGATACCAACTGTTAGAGCTGGTGCGATGGATTCAGAGGGGGGTGAATGAATCCCTCAGTAAAAATCTCAACCAATTTTACAACCTTAGACAAAAACACACCGGAACAGAACTCCCTGAAAAGATGCAAGACTTGACTAAACAACGAAATACTCTATTGATGCATACAGATGAACACTTGACCTGCACTTCCAGCGAAGGCAGAGCATTTGTGCTCTCAAGATGAGTCAACAGATAAGAATTTGAATTGAAATCCTAAGCACGCATCTAGCGTTGAACACCTAACAGGGCAATTCACACAGTAGACAAGGATTTTTAAGGTGGTTCGATCTCAAACCCGAGATCTATGTCCACCCCACACTCCAAACAGGAATGTGACTTCCACTGCTGATATACAGCTTCGCTGATCCACAGCTTCAGGGTCAAAACCCTACAGGCAGCTGGGCATTACAGCTTATGCCGTCCAGAGGAATCCTCCTCTGCAAACCGCTGGGGACTTACAGCTTTACCCGACTAGAGGAATCCACCTCTGCAAACAGCTGAGCTTCACAGCTTGCTCCGCTGACACACAGCTTGGATAAAAGAAAAGATAAAAGGGCCAAACATAGCAACAGAAAAGCTGTCGATAAATCTGGAATAAACTACTCACACAGGAGCCAAGTGTCTCGGATCTGATCCATGGAACACAACAGAAAAATTGATCTTCAGAGTTCTGCTCTTGCTTCCATTCACCTTGTCTCTCTCTTTTCCTCTCTTCTTTCTTTTCAGGTGCTCGATCCCCCTGCTTCAGATTCTTCAGCAAATCCCACCTTTTTTCGAAGCCTGCTTCGTATATATATATATATATATATATATATATATATATATATATATATATATATATATATATATAAGTCTAGCAGAAGAAAAGCGTGTGGAGCAACCAACTTTCTCGCTCAGATTTCAGTCTAGATCTGAGTCTTCAAAAGACACGTGCCAGCTTTAGTATCGTCGAGCTAGCATCCTGACAACCATACTTAGCTCAAAGTCAGCCTTATGACAATTGAACACAGGTCAAGAAATAATGAGATTGCACGAAGTTGATAAAACAATAAACATAGTATGCATCGACTCACTCAGTATAAGATCTCGTATGCACGGAGTCAAGCTGTGCACACATCAAGTGTTGTGCCGACTGAGTATGTGCGGGATGCAACGACTATATCGATAGCATGCGTGCAAGGCATAAGAAATGCACAGACTTCACTCTTTACACTAGACTTGCACAGACTACACAAACCTATATTGCATATACCTTGCGAATGTCTTAGGCATATACACACATGCACCGACCCTGAGTGTGTCTTAAACATATATGCACCAAACTAATATGATGGAAATGCACTGACCTTATACCCAGAAGTGGGATAGCACCGACTCACCTGATGAACACGAGCGACTTGGTCATGTGTGTGTGCAACAGCAAGAGTTGCACCGACTAGATGAATACATGCAAGGACTATGCTGAGGATCAGAAACAGAGTTGCACCGACACAACTGTAATTTGAACATGTATTGCGACAATCTAAGGCAGTACAAGACAAACTAGACAAACATAGCAGTCTGAACATGATTCATAAGTTGTCATTATCAAAATCAGATTTCTAACAATCTCCCCCTTTTTGATGATGTCAACATAATGAGTCATGTATGAGAATTCACACAGTCGATCACGCAAAATCATTTGTTGTCATGCATATAACAAGCACATTTGTAGCACAAAATGCCATAAGAATTCCTACAAGTGCACACTATCACATCTGTGTATAAAATAGTCAAAGTGTATTATCAGAGTGTGTTTTCAAAGTGCGTTAACATTCACAAGTATCCTCAGCTTTACAAGCATGTCCATGAAAGTATCCACAGCACTACAACTGATCACAGAATAGCCCTATCAGCAAACCTCAACATCCAACCATCAAACAGCAGCACCCATCAGCAGCCAGCAGCACCCATAACATTCTCTCCCCCTTTGTCATTATCAAAAATGGGGAAATGATAGCAACTAATGACCGTGGTAGCTCCCCCTGTCTCTAGGAGGATATGTTGAACTTGAACCAGAAATGGGAAATCGGTTCAGCAAAGAAGTTTGAAGATCACTAACAGAGTCAGCCAGTCTATCAAGCTTCTGATGCACAGTGTTCCCCAGCCTTTCCACTAGAGAGGTGACTGATTCTCATTTGTTTAAGGCTTGTTTAACTGTCTCTGACAATGTCTGCAGATTGGACTGGATAACTTCAAACTTTGTGATGATTTCTGGCTGAGTGGTTGCTATATTGGTTAACGTCCCCTTTAGTAATTCAAACTTAATTTTCAAATCAAATGTATGGTCAAGAATTTTACTCATATTGGTGACTATGAAGATTTGAGTATCTTGAATTTTAGTGACCATGTCACCTATTCGAGTACTGATACCCATAAGAGATTGTAAAATTTCTCTTACTGTTTCATCTGTCTTTTGCTTGGCAGTTAAAATTCTATCCCTTGACGTTTCACAACTTTTTCCAAATGTTTCATTCGGCTCTCTATTCTGTCTATTTGAACAGTCTGGAACAGGAACTGTTTGTTCATCAAGTCATTCTGATCTAGAACAATCTCTGTCAGCTTAGATAACATCTGAGCAAGATTGGGTTCAGTATTTGTTCCATGTGTACTAGAAGTAGAAGCACTGGAATCTGGCACCTCAGTGAAGTATTCATGATGCTGTTCAGGGAGTGGAGGAGGTGGTACTCCAAGACCAATAAGTTCTCCAAGGTGTGGACCATACTCAGGAGCTGGAGAGAAGGACAATCTCTGTCAGCTTAGTTCTCCAAGTTCTCCAAATGTTTCATTCGGCTCTCTATTCTATCTATTTGAACAGTCTGGAACAGGAACTGTTTGTTCATCAAGTCATTCTGATCTAGAACAATCTCTGTCAGCTTAGATAACATCTGAGCAAGATTGGGTTCAGTATTTGTTCCATGTGTACTAGAAGTAGAAGCACTGGAATCTGGCATCTCAGTGAAGTATTCACGATGCTGTTCAGGGAGTGGAGGAGGTGGTACTCCAAGACCAATAAGTTCTCCAAGGTGTGGACCATACTCAGGAGCCGGAGAGAAGGACATTCTTGGATATAATCTGTGGTGAGGAGCAGGTCCTATGACATAGTCATGTGTACTCTCTTCAGTGACCCCTGGAACTTCTTATGGAACTTCTTCTTCTCTTGGTTGATTGTCCTCCTGTTCATGGATAACAGACTCAGTAGTCTCTTCAAAAAATTTCTCAGCTTCTTCTGTCAAAATCTGTGTAGCCACCCTAGACAGCATTTCATCATCAATTTCAGTTGTTTCTTCTCTTTTGTCTTCTATGCCTTGTGGTTCATTTTCTTGAATTTCTGCTTCTTTTTGTTGATCTTCTTCTCCTTGTTCTTGCTGAGCAACTTGCTATTCCTGTCCAGATTGTATTCCGAATTTATCAAAAAGCTGACTAATATTCTGATCCAGCTGCTCCATAATTTGAGTATCAGTCAGGTTCAGTTCATGGACTTCTTGCTCTAGTTGTAGATCAATGAGATTCTTTTCAATAGGTTCAACAGTAGAATGATGACTTTGTTCAGCTAATATAGAAGGAATTTCTTCTTGAGAAATCTGGGGAGGCTGTTCTGACACATTTTTTACTTGAACTTTTTCTTTTTCTTCAACGGAGCATGCTTTACTAATTTATCTATTCTATGAATTTCATCAGAAGGACTCTCTGAGTTAGTCTCATCCAATCTCATGTAAGTATCAATGAAGTCCATGTTGTAAACATTGAACTTTGGAATATCTTTCGAAGGTTCATCTTTTAAAGCTATGTTAGCCTTCTTAAAGACAGCAGTTAGGTGAGCTGCGTAGGGCAAATGTCTCCCAGACTCTTTGCCGGATCTCATTATCTGAATGATTATTTCAGGCAAGCCCACTCTGATTTTCTTCAGTAGACAATATAAAACAAATCTTTGAGTATTGGTCAGTCTTCCTCTCCCTCCAACTTGAGGAGTGGTCATGGTAGTTAGAATATGATGTAGCAATCTCTTGAGAGGAGAGAAGTTGTTTGCATTAAACTGACCCAATTTTACCTGATTTTTGTGTAGGAGATTTTTAGGCTCATCTGTGATGACAGAGTATACCTCATGGAGATCACATGCAAACCCTTTTTCAGCTACTCCTTCTTCTGGTATTCTAAATACAGTATGTAGAAGGTGTTTAGAGACTTCAATCTTGTGCCCCTTGACTTTAGAAACTAGTATTGCTTGATCCAAATCATATTTTAGATTCTGGTAGAACTCTGCTACGAGTCTAGGATAGTATATCCTATGCTTACCCAAAAATTTTAACCATTTCTGAGCCTTAAAATTTTCAATCATCTCAGGAAATTTCTCAAGCATTTTCTGGTCATGAAAGTCTACGTACCGTGGGAAGACTATCTTGCCGGCCTCCAATGTTATTTCTGCATATCTTGAAGTTTCAACTGTGATATCTTCTTCCTCGTGCACCTTTCTCTTACTTCGACCTTGTGCTGTCTTCAACTTCTTTTCTTTTGGTGGTGGCACCGCAGCTTTCACTGACTCTTGATCTTCTACTAATTGTACTTCTGTTTCCTTTCTTTTCCCCTTGCCCGACTTCTTCTGAACCGATTCTGATGTCATCCCCGCTGCATGTGTTTCCTTTGATCTTAGCTTATAGGCTTTGATCACACTGGTCTCCAAAACTTGAGGAGACGCGGGTTGCCGCTCTTCCGTGATTTTCTTTATCCTCTCACTAGTGTCCGACGGAGAGGACATGGTGGAAGATTAACAGGTGGAAGATAAACAAGTGGAAGATAAAAGATAGAGAGAAAGACAGCAAGGATGGTGAGAGAGGTGGCTTGAGAAACCACGGTCGTGTTCTGCACAGAGGTGAGGTACAGGAATCCCAAGAGTCGGAGAGAGTTTTGAGGGGGAAAGAGTGTGTTAGACAGTGGCGGTAAATAGGGTTTGAGAAGATTATCTGATATACTATCTACTTTACCGACCTCAACATATAATACCCAAAACACCCTTTACTTTTCGAAAAAATGCCTTTCGTCTCTTTTCGTGATTTTCAACGTATAGGACTATATCGAATAACATGAAGTCTTCACAAAATATCTTTTGAAGAGAAATCAATGAGAATAAAACAATTTCATCCATGATTATCCTCAATAAGATATGCTTTTAATTCTTACTAAACGTTTTCATTTGCCAGCCCTGAAGAGAAATCCATTTTTTATATAGAGCTTAAATCAGTTTTAATTTTTATTAAAGCCACACCAGAGTCAACCATATGAATATTAAACTTTTATTAAGGATTGAGCATTCTGGTAATACTACACCTTTTTACTCAAGGAAGCATGTTGATTAGACACCGGAATCCCTGGTTACTCAGTGTAGCTTTACCTTATTGCTTCAAAATTTTGAATAGAGATTTTGAACAAAGATAGCACTTATCATCATGACATAACCTCTGAATTTCTTTAAATCAGATGGTCAGTTTCTCAAATGCTGTGCCATTGCTCTGCCTCCTTTTAACAAACAATTTTATTTGCTTATTTTCCTTTGATGGCGTATTCTCTGGTCTGTCAACAGAATTGTCTTAGAACAAGTTTAAGAACCATATAACCTTTGGATTCTTTATCAGGTTGACAAATTACTCATGATGTTCAAAATTTTAAGCAATCTTTTGAGATGTTTCATTTCAGACTATTTTATGACCATTGAGTCTTCATTCAGAGACACTTGTGGAAACTTTAAGCTAGGATATAATATCCATAAGCAGAAATTCACGGTCCAGTTAAGATCAGCAATTTCATTCTCAGTTAGAGGTGTTTTTAGTAGTTAAGTACTAAGGATTAGAAAAGGTAATAGTATATCAGATTTTAACTCCCCATGATTACCACATTTTATGAACTCTTGAAGATAGATGAGGAAAATGACATAGAACACAGAACAAAGTGATATAGGTGAGGACCACTCACTATCAGAATAGGGACTGAAGGCTAGTTCGCACAGATCCATAGGCATACCCAGAATGACCATCAACAAATAACCACTCATATCCATTGGCCATCAGGTATTCAGCCTTCTGAGAAGTAAGTGAGTCCAAAAGCTTAAAACTCAACCATTTGACTTCTCATATTAGACCAGATTCAAGCTGACTCCACGGTCGATATCACAAGAGCAGAACCTTGCAAATCATCAGACACATGAGGCCAACTGCCCCAACCAGCAATGAATCACTGACCAAAGCAAGTATTCTATCTCAGAATGGCACAGCTCTCCTTCAACATGTGACGAGATGTCGGAGAAAGACACTATCTGATTCTCTTAATTCACACAGATGTGTATCAACATAATATGCAATCTACATAACCATGCACAGGCCTTTTTATGACATGACACACATAACTTGCACCGACCTCATCTTGCTCGAGGCAGAGGATGCACCGAGTTTATATGAATTCAGTTGATAAGTGCACCGACTTGCATGCTGTGTAGACTGTGCAGACAGAGTGTAGACAGAATTGAGTAGAGCATGTTATCTGACAGCCATATGAACTCCATTCACTTACATGATAAAACAACATTATGATTAGAGAATGACTGAATAATAACATGAAGACACACACAACAAGATGACTCACAGTGAATAACTCACTTCAAAGGCCAATCATCAAAACCACCATTAAAACCATCATCAAAACCACATGGGCACAACACGACTTGCATGCATGAACCAGCAAAACTTGCACAGACATTGTGACATTCTAGTAGAGCATGGAAGATTCTAAATGCAATTTGACCTCTGGTACCTGGCGAAGGCAAGCCTCTACGCATAGCATGGATTTTCAGATAGAAAACAGCTGCCCTTCTTCCAACATGTTATTTTATATACCATAGGGTCGTGCAGACCTACTTATCTAATTATGAGCATGACATCATCCATCATTGATTTATTTCAATTATTCATGTAACATTCCATAAGAATCATTTGCTCATCCAATTTCAGTGAGGAGATGCACAAATAATATGATGATATCAGCCATGACACTGTGGAGTATCACATAGAATGCAAACATGTATCATGATAACTCAGGAAGATACTAATATAAAACCAGAATTTAAGAAGTTTAGACAACTAACCTGAAAAATGCAGAAAATGGGGTTTTTCATGTTTTGGTGCCTCGGCTTAATTTCCCCTTATTTCCTCCGAGGCATACCTGCAAAACAAATGACTATTTTGATCCAGCAGGAATCCAAGAAACCTTGGGTCCTGTATTACCCTCAACATGTGTTCTTGACCTTTTGCCAACAACACTGTCAACATAGCCCATCAACTTGCAATTGGACATGGGATGTCCAGATTTACCATGGTAATGAAAAATAACAGAATTCAAGTTCCTTTCATGCATCTTATCGTGAGTATTAAATTTATGTGCATGTATATCGAAATTTCTATTATGTACATGAGCATTCTATTTTCTGAAACCTGCCACCCAGCACTCAGAGGCTTTGTGGCCAGGTTTTCCACAATTGAAACAAGTAAACGTCTTTTTCATGAGATCAGTTTTATTCCTAAAATTATTCTGTTGGATAGAGAATTTAACAGATTTCGCAGTGCGTTTGCCTCCCTGTGCATGCCAGCACTATGCATAGATGTGTCCTAGCTTCCCACAGTAGAAGTAATTCACATTTTTTCTCCTAAAAACATGATTTCTAGCATGATATTTCTGTGAATTAATAGCAACAAGGTCATCTAATTCCATTGATTTGCATTCATACATGAGATGACCTGCATTATGACAGTAAGAACACTTTATTCTACTGTTTTGAACATAAGTAGGTTTCTTTTCATCCTTTCTCATGACAAAACAATCATGCATCTCATGGCTGAATTTACCACAGTAAAAATATTTCACATTCTTTCTTTTGACAGAAGGTAGTTTGGCCTGAGAAGTTTTAGCATACAAATTCTTATTCTATTTTATTTTATTTTTCTGAGTTTTCTTTTGTTTTTCTAAATTTTTACTCTGCTCTTCACTTCTCTTTGCCGTGAACTGAAATGGGGATGAGGTGGAAGGTTTTCTTGTTCTGAACTTTTAACAAAAATAGTTTTCAATTTATTTCCATCAACCTTCTTCATTACTAGAATGTAACCCAGTCTCTCTTTCTGAACATTCACTTTAGCTCCAAGCAGCTTATTCAAATTGTCTTTTCCCTTAACAAACTTTGACAGGGAATTCTTTAGATCTTCGATTTCAGTTTGCAGTACCACAATGTCCTCTTCACATGAAATAATTTGGTTATGCAAACCATCATTGAGTTTTTTCAAGTTTTCATTTTCTTCAACCAATTTTTCTTCACTTTCTTCAACCTCAATTTTCTTTTCCAATAATAATTTGTTTTCTTCTTTCAGAGATTTGACTAATTCTTTTTGCACATTGTCATCATAATCTATATCATTAATCAGATCTCTGAGAACAGCACATTCATTGTAAGAATCATTTTCTTTGATGAGTCTATTTTTTAAACTCTCATTTCCAGACTTTAGGTTTTCATTTTACACCTTCATGCTTCTAATTTCATGCAACATTTCTTTTCTTAGTTTCTTTTTCTCAGATTTAATTTTATCGTACTTCTCAATTAGATGCTAATTCAACATAATCAAATTTTCGAGAGAGAAATTGCCAGTATCAGAATTTACCTGTGACGAAGTTTTCTCCATATAATCCTCGTCTTCGTCTACTGCCATGAGACACTTTACCGCATCTTGACATTTAAAAGCTGCAACCATATTAACAGCTTCTGATGCACTACAACACTCAAGCACACGTTGAAACTTGTCAGTGTTTATAGCCCTTAGAGTTAGGTCCAGGGCCTTCTGATTCCTTGCATATTTCAAGTGGTCTGAGATTTTCCATAAGGAATTGTCCTTTGGAACATCATAAGAGCTATGTGCAATGATTATCATAGATCTGGATTAACCTGCATCACATACTCTCTAAGTTGATTAAACCACTTGTAAAACTCTACACCTTCAAACCTCGGAAGATCGATTATGGATTTCATGCTTAGACAAGATCAGAAATATAAATAAAGATTAGATCAATTAAAGCAAGCAGACGGATCACTCAGATCGCACCAAATCTAATTACAGATCAGATCTACAGGTCGCTGGACCCTTTGTACAGACACCCGCTCTGATACCAACTGTTAGAGCTGGTGTGATGGATTCAGAGGGGGGTGAATGAATCCCTCAGTGAAAATCTCAACAAATTTTACAACCTTAGACAAAAACACAACGGAACAGAACTCCCTGAAAAGATGCAAGACTTGACTAAACAACGAAATACTCTATTCATGCATACCGATGAACACTTGACCTGCACTTCCAGCGAAGGCAGAGTGTTTGTGCTCTCAAGATGAGTCAACAGATAAGAATTTGAATTGAAATCCTAAGCATGCATCTAGCGTTGAACACCTAACAGGGCAATTCACACAGTAGACAAGGATTTTTAAGGTGGTTCGATCTCAAACCCGAGATCTACGTCCACCCCACACTCCAAACAGGAATGTGGCTTCCACTGCTGATATACAGCTTCGCTGATCCACAGCTTCGGGGTCAAAACCATACAGGCAGTTGGGCATTACAGCTTATGCCGTCCAGAGGAATCCTCCTTTGCAAACCGCTGGGGACTTACAGCTTTACCCGACCAGAGGAATCCACCTCTGCAAACAGCTGAGCTTCATAGCTTGCTCCGCTGACACACAGCTTGGATAAAAGAAAAGATAAAAGGGCCAAACACAGTAATAGAAAAGCTGTCGATAAATCCAGAATAAACTGCTCACACAGGAGCCAAGTGTCTCGGATCTGATCCAGAGAACACAATAGAAAAATTGATCTTCAGAGTTCTGCTCTTGCTTCCCTTCGCCTTGTCTCTTTCTTTTCCTCTCTTCTTTCTTTTCAGGTGCTCGATCCCCCTGCTTCAGATTCTTCAGCAAATCCCACCTTTTTTCGAAGCATGCTCCATATATATATATATATATATATATATATATATATATATATATATATATATAAGTCTAGCAGAAGAAAAGCGTGTGGAGCAACCAACTTTCCCGCTCAGATTTCAGTCTGGATCTGAGTCTTCAGAAGACACGTGCCAGCTTTAGTATCGTCGAGCTAGCATCCTGACAACCATACTTAGCTCAAAGTCAGCCTTATGGCAATTGAACACAGGTCAAGAAATAATGAGATTGCACGAAGTTGATAAAACAATAAACATAGTATGCATCGACTCACTCAGTATAACATCTCGTATGCACGGAGTCAAGCTGTGCACACATCAAGTGTTGCGCGGACTAAGTATGTGCGAGATGCAACGACTAGATCGACAGCATGCGTGCAAGGCATAAGAAATGCACAGACTTCACTCTATGCACTAGACTTGCACAGACTACACAAACCTATATTGCATATACCTTGCGAATGTCTTAGGCATATACACACATGCACCGACCCTGAGTGTGTCTTAAACATATATGCACCGAACTAATATGATGGAAATGCACTGACCTTATACACAGAAGTGGGATAGCACCGACTCACCTGATGAACATGAGCGACTTGGCCGTGTGTGTGTGCAACAGCAAGAGTTGCACCGACTAGATGAATACATGCAAGGACTATGCTGAGGATCAGAAACAGAGTTCCACCGACGCAACTATAATTTGAACATGTATTGCGACAATCTAAGGTAGTACAAGGCAAACTACACAAACACAGCAGTCTGAACATGATTCATAAGTTGTCATTATCAAAACCAGATTTCCAGCAAGCCGCCCATATAGAGAGGCCAAACGAGGTTCGACCCGACCCAACGAGGCCCAGCTCCTTGAAGTGGTAGCCCCTGGGCCCACTCAATATAAGCCCAATAACTCACTCGGAACAAGAGCTGCCTAGGCGGCCTTCGGGTTAGGAAGTCCGAGCATCAATTGATCGGGAGAGCTCCTTCGGAGCCCCATATTCCTTGCCCAAACCGTGCACTTATCACTCGGGAGGCACCTCCTGGGCGAGCACCATATGCTCGGGCCAACTGATGGAAGCTTATCTGTACGGCCGTTACGCATCCCTTAAAAGTTGGGAGCTCAAGGGGATAGGGGAAACCAAGAGTCTGTATGCTATAAAGAGCCCACAAGGAGGACGTAACCCCTCCCCCCCCCCCCCCCCGAATCTCCTCAGGTTACAGGGATCATGCACTCAACGAGCCATTATTTAAACCGGAAGATCCCTATTATGCAGAGGTAAGCCAAAAAAACCCTGAGCAAGAACCACTTCACCTTTCGGTGGAGAGGGATCTCGCGCTCCCATGTTCCTCCTAACTCCTCCCTTTGCACTTGTGCTCTACTACACTTGCTGACTTAAGCATTGGAGGGTTTTCCCCGGGGATCCATCCCTGGGCACCCCTGACCTGTTTCCCCTCTTGCAGTTCATACTTCAAGGCTACGTGGTTATCCTCTTCCCCGCTCAGGAGTAGTGCAAGATCGCCCCTCTTCATCTGGCACCGTCTGTGGGAAACAAACAAAGAGCCATCATGGTGCGAAGGAATTCTGGCAGGAGGACTGTCGGCGACATGGGAAAGGCCCTGGTGACGGAAGAAGGTGCACCTTCCCTCCCCACGGAGAATTCCCCATCAGGCAACCATGCCAACGAGATACCTCCGTCGGTGGCGGGGGAACAGCTTCCCGGCGGGAGTATCGACGCCCTCCAAACCCTCAACGCAAAATTGGATGTCCTCATGATCTCATGAGGGCCCAGGCGGCTAGGGAGGATAAGTTGCATCTCCCCCGGAAGATCCCCCCTCAGGGAGATGCCTCCCAGCAAACTGTTGGAGGCCGTTTTACCCTCCGGGGGCAGCGGCTCATCCGCAACCTGTCAGGAGGACCATCGCATGCCCCTCCCCCAGAGCAGGAAGCCTCCTCCACCCCGAGGAGGGAGAAGTCCGGAGCGCGCCGACCGTTCCCGGAGACCAAGGGTCCTGAGGAACGCCGAGACCTCATGCAAGTGCGTCCCCCCAATCCCTCGGGCCAACGACAACCGGAGTTGTCCCTCCGGCTGTGAGACTTTGAGAGGCGTTTCGCGGAGCAAGAGCGCGCCCTCCGCGCCTTGCAGAAGACCTCTCTCATGGAGGACGAGGAGCAATCCCCGTTCTCCGACTATATCTTAAAGGCCGAGATTTCCCCCAGGATCTCACTTCCATCCTTCAAGTCGTACGACGGTCAGGGAGACCCGATTGATCACTACGACAACTTCCACGCCCTAATGACCCTGCATGGGGCATCCGACGTAATCAAGTGCCGAGTGTTCGTGACCACTCTGGTTCAGGGCGTTCAGGCCTGGTTCAGGGCCCTCACCCCCGACAGCATCCACAGCTTCAAGCAATTCGGGCGAGTATTCAAGGAAAGCTTCGCCGGCAGCGGTCCAGCCCGGTCGATGGCGGGATTACTTGCACTCAAGCAGGAACAGGGGGAGAAGTTGTGGGCTTATATCAACCGATTTAAATCGGAAGCCCAGCGCATTCCCCGCCTGGATGTTGCCTTGACCATCACCGCATTAACCGGCGGTACCCATGATGAAAACCTACGGCGCGAGCTAGTGCTTCATCCTCCCGCTTCCCTCTCCGAGCTAGTGACCCTGGCCCTACGCCATGCAGAGTGCAAAGAAGTCCTCAGCACCTCTCGAGGCACGATTGGCTCCGGTCGGGAAGGGGACAAGAAGCGATCGTCCGAGCAAGAGACGGGACAAGGAAAGAGGCGAAACCAGGACAGAGATCGCAAGGAGCCGTCCTGAAAGTACGAGCGGTGTACTCCCCTTACTTCTTTCATCTACGAAATATATGAAGACATCAAAGGCTCAGGTCTTCTCCACCAACCCGAGCCTATGAAGGCCAAGCACCGCAATCGCCACAAGCATTGCATGTTCCATAGGGATCACGGGCATCACACCAGCGATTGCCATCAGCTCCAAGATGAGATCGAGCGCCTCATCTGCCAGGGACACCTATCTCGATACGTGTCCGGGTAGAAGGAAGACCGAGGCACCCCGAAGAAATCGACAATGCCCCCCGTGGAGTCCACATCAATGTCATCGTGGGTGGCGTGGCATCAAGAGAAGACAGCAGCTGAGGAAGAAAGCGTCACGCCAAGCGGGCGAGCCGAGCGTCTGTTGAGCTCCTTAAGGCCCCGTAGGAGAGCGAGCCACAGGCCCTGGTATTCTCTAACCAGGACCTAGAAGGGTTAACCACCCCGTATGACGACACTCTCGTTGTATCGGCCATGATAAACCATTGTAACGTAGATAAGATCTTAGTTGACAATGGCAGTCCTCCTGATGTATTATCCTATGAATGTTTCCTCAAGATGGGAGAGAATTCATCTAAACTCCGCCCGATCCGAACCCCCCTGTGTAGGTTCAACGGCCAGGCAACTTATCCCGAGGGAGCCATGAGCCTGCCTGTTACTATCGGCACCCTGCCCAAAACCGCCACGGTTATGGTGGACTTCATCGTGATTAAGGGGATGACGGCATATAACGCCATCTTCGGACGAGGTATCCTCAGCCGAATGAAAGCGGTGCCCTCTACCTTTCACCAAAAAATGAAGTTCCCTACCAAGTATGGCGTGGGGGAGGTCCGGGGTAACCAGGCATTGGCTAGATGATGCTATATAATCTCGGTTGAAACCACTAGGCCGGAAGGGAAAAACAAAGGAGTAAAGGAAGCCGACGAGGGACCAGCAACATCTGAGCCTGGCGGCGAGTTGCTAACGATCTTTCTCAACGGTGACCCGACTCTAGGAGTCAAGATCGGAGCCGATCTATCACTTGAGGAACAAGAAAAATATAAGGATCTCATTACCTAGTACATTCGAGTCTTTGCATGGTCGGACGAGCACCTTCCTGGGATCCCGGAAGACGTGGTGATGCACAAGCTCAACCTTGACCCAATGGTGAAGCCCGTCTAACAACGCAGGAGAAAGCACGCCCCGGAGAAGCAAACGGTCATCAAGGAGCAAGTCACCAAGGGGCAAAAGTCTGGTCTCTTCCGTCCGGTCTTGTACCCTACGTGACTCGCCAATGTCGTCCTGGTACCGAAAGCTTCGGGAAAGTGGCGAATGTGCGTAAGGCTACCCCGAAGGATTGCTACCCACTGCCAAGCATCGATCAACTGGTCGACTCAACCTCTAGCAATGAGATGCTCAGCTTCCTGGACGCCTACTCTAGTTACCATCAGATCAGGATGGACACGAAGGACATCGAGAAGACGGCCTTCATCACCAACTTCGGCGTACACTGCTACACCCGAATGCCGTTCGGGTTGAAGAACGCTGGAGCAACATATCAGAGACTGATCAACCACATCTTCGAAGGACAGCTCGGTCGGAACGTCGAGGCCTACATTGATGATATGCTCGTCAAAACACCGAAGGCCGAAGACCACCTTGCCAACTTAGCCGAGACCTTCGACACCCTCCTGAGGTTCAACATGAAGCTCAATTCTGCTAAATGCACCTTTGGAGTTAGATCTGGGAAGTTCCTAGGCTTCCTGGTAACTCAGCGTGGGATCGAAGCCAACCCCGACAAGGTTCACGCCATCCTGAACATGCGGCCACCCACCTGCATCAAGGACGTCCAACGCCTTACGGGGCGCATTGCGGCGCTCAACCGCTTCCTGTCCCGGGCAGCCGAACGATGCCTACCCTTCTTCAAACTGTTGAGGAGACCCAAAATGGCATCCGATACGTTCGCCTGGGACGGGAAATGTCAGAAGGCGTTCACCGAACTCAAGGAATTCTTGGCCTGACCCCCGGTGCTATCCAAGCCGGCCCAGGGCGAAGCTCTACACCTCTACCTCTTAGCGACCCCTTCCGCAGTAAGCTCGGTCATGGTCAGGAACGAAGCGGGGGTCGAGAGACCGGTTTACTATACCAGCAAGGTGCTTAATGAGGCTGAAAGAAGGTACCCTGCAACTGAGAAACTCGTGCTAGCGGTGGTTACCTCAGCCAAGCGCCTCCGACCCTACTTTCAAGGGCACTCCATCGTCGTATTGACCAGCGAACCCCTGAAGAAGATTCTCTTTCATCTTGAAGCCTCAAGACGCCTCGTCAAATGGGCCATCATGCTCGGGGCCTACGATATCTCGTATCCCCCCCGCTCGGCCATCAAAGGACAGGCCCTTGTAGACTTCATCGCCGAAAGCACGGTCCCGATTGAAGAAGCACTTCCACCTACGCCCGGCCCCACCTGGGACATGTTGGTCGACGGGTCCTCCAACTCAGCTCGATGCGGCGCCGGTGTAACGACCCTGAGATCTGGATACTGGTAAATCGATACCAAGAACTCGGGGTAGCCACCCAAGAGGCTGATGAGGCCCCGTAAGGGTTGGAGGGTTTTGTCGAGGGGCTGCATAACGAATTGAAATTACACGTGAGCAATAATAATTATAGCAACAATTTAAACTATAAACGGAAGTAAATTAAATATCAGAGTGGTAATTATATAATAGTCCAGATCTATTATATACACAAGTCCAATAACTGTACAAGAGTCAAAATATACAACTACTCGGGGCATACCCCGGCCAAAAGGTACAAGAAAGGACAAAAGACCACTAACAGCCTACTGACCAACCACTGTTGGCACTAAGTACGGCCGTCAAATGCACGGGAAGCTCCAGAAGACGGCTGAGGCTGCTCACCTAGAAAAGTAAGGGTGAGTCTCTCAACAAGACTCAGTAGGGGTCACGCGGATCCCTACCTTGCCACTAAACAAGGGAAAGCAATTAAAACATGCATTGGCAGAATTAAACAACAGTTTAGTAAAGCTGTAAAACTATCTAAACAGTTTCACAATAGATAATCGAATGCAAAAGGAACTAGATCTACCAATAGAATAAGCTTCAACAATTCCAAGTGACAGGAGAGAGAGGGACCACCAGAAAGAGAACCAGATGCGTCCACTTACGGCTTACACTGCGTTTCAAGTATCTACACAAGTTTAGATCGTGACAAGTGAGACACAGAACAGTATCAGAAACAAGAACTAGTCAGGGTAACACTCGTCAGTGCCAGTCCAAGCCCCTGACCACGTGTGCACACACAGGCTCAATGGCTTGAGCCAGGCCTCTAGCTAGTTTCCCCCCCCAGTAAGACGCTACTATCAAGCAAAGGGGCCCACTGAGACTAGCTTAAAAATCATAAATCGAGACTACCACGCCACCTCTCCCAGGTGGGCCGACACTAGAGGTCGTCGGGCTATAACTAGTGGTTCCATCACAAGGAAAGAGAAAGTAAGTCTACTGGGATCTAACAATATGCCACAGTTGTAAAATAATCTAAACATGGCGAATATGCAATAATAAAAGCATAATTAAATGAATGGGCTAACAATTGAATTCTGTAGGAATTAAACGGTCAATTAAGGGCCGCTCTTAGTCGTACGCGGTCGCACGACTGACCACCCAATGGAAATGAACGGTTCTAACTGAGCTGTTCTAAGATACACACGGTTAACGTCGGGCCGTGTAGTGGTCTAAATGGTCCGACGATTGGCCATTCAATAGTAGGGACAGTCACTTAGACGGTCTCACGATTGCCCGTTCAAAGGACTGAACGGACCTATCTTGGCCGTGCGATCTAATGGAACGGACCCCTATTGGGCCGTTCTATCTATGCCGCCTCACTGTTAGAGGGTTCTACGCGGTCAAGGGTCGGCCGCTCTAGTCTTTGAACGGTCTCACTAAGGACCGTGGAATGGGTTAAAACATTCTGATCGAAGACCGTGAATTCAGAACAGTCACTGGTAGGGCCGTGCAATTACCAGGAATCTGAAAACGGGGTAAACCCCGTGGAATCCCTGCTCGATCGATCCCAATCGACGGGAAAATAATTTCTAAACTAAACATGCCTTGCCACAACCCATTCCAACACATTCAAACCATCAAAAACGTAAAGACGATGGCCATGGAGTAAATTTCACAAATTAAAACATAAATACGATGTCCATGCATTTTTGCTCCAAAAAATAGGAAAACATAAGACAATGGGCATGCATGTGGTACAGGCGCGATCCTAAGGCGACGAGGAATCCATCCCCCTACCTATTGCGCGACGAAACCGTTGTTATGACGCCGAACGGACCAAGGGTAGCCGCGCCTTCCTTCGCCCACATTCGCCTCCACGCCCCACGGTTCACCCCAACGCTAGCGTCAACGCGCTCCACACGTCGCGAGCTTTCCAACAGTACCTCCCGTGTCTCCTGCAGTGGCCCGGTTGGACCGTGCCCCGAGAGAGAGGGAGAGAGCGATCGTGGGAGAGAGAGAGGGGGTGAGGGTGAGAGAAAATGAGAGAGAGGGGGTGAGGGTTCGGCCGATTTAAGTAAAAAAAAATGAGTTTGATATATATATATTTTTGATTTTTAACTTCTAATTGCATTTCAACCCCCAAGTAAGCAAAATTATGTATATGCCCATTTAATTTCTTAAAATCTTTAATAAATGGGATAAAATCCTAGAAAAAGCCCATTTAATCCCTAAAAATCTCTTAATTTCATGGATTAAATTCTATATTAATACCGGTAAAGATCCGTTAAAGAACAAGTCTTACAGTCCCTCCCTCCAAATAGAAATTTCATCCTTGAAATTTAAAAGGAAGAACAAGGGGAGAACTGAAAGAAATTGTACCTTATTCAAATAAGAAAGGAAACTGCTGACGCATTTCATCCTCACGTTCCCAAGTCGCTTCATTACCAGAGTGATGCTGCCATACTACTTTAACCAAAGGGATTACCTTCTTTCTCAGTCGTTGCTACGACGATCTTCAATTCTAATTGGATACTCTGGTGCAGATAAATCTGCAGTCACTTTAGGCCAAACTAAATCATCTAGCACGTGAGATGCATCAGGAACATACTTTCTCAGCTGGGAAACAGGAAATACATCGTGGATTGCTTGCATCGCCGCTGGCAACTGGAGTCGATAAACCACTTGGCCCACACATTCTAAAATAGGAAACTGACCAACATAACGGGGACTAAGCTTTCCACGCTTCCCAAATCTAATAACGCCTTTTATCGGAGATATTTTTACAAACACTATATCTCAGGCTCAAATTGCAATGGTTGTCTGCGCTGACCTGCATAGCTTTTCTGTCGACTCTGAGCTGTCAACATTTTCTGTCTGATCAGACGAACCACATCAGCACACTACTGAACCATATCAGGTCCTGTCAACAAGCGATCACCAGATTCAAACCAATTTAATGGAGTACGACAAGGATGCCCATATAAATCCTCATACTTTACCATATCAATGCTGGAGTGATAACTGTTATTATATACAAATTCCACTAATGGAAAATGCTGACTCCACGAACCCTGCCAATCTAGGCAACATGATCGCAGCATATCTTCTAAAGTCTGAATAGTCCTTTCTGACTGACCATCAGATTGAGGATGATACGTTGAATTGAAAGCTAACTCTGTGCCCAACGCCTTTTGAAAACAGCGCCAGAAGCCAGAAGTAAACTGTGGGTCACGGTCTAACACAATAGATATTGGAATTCCATGCAATGGCACAATCTTTTTTACATATAGTTCACCCAATTTCTGAACACTCAAAGCAACTTTAATTTGCAATAATCTTGCTGTCTTTGTCAAACGATCAACTAACAGTCAGATTACATCATAGCCCTGTGAGGTCTGGGGTAAACCCACAACAAAGTCTGTCATAATATGATCCCATTTCCACATCAGGATTTCTAAAGGTTAATACATTCCTCTAGCCTTTTGATGCTCGGCTTTAACCTGTTGGCATGTCAAACATTTAGACACAAACTCAGCAACATCCTTTTTCATTCCTGGCCACCAGAACTGCCTTTTCAGATTTTGATACATCTTGGTAGTATTGGGGTGAATAGCTTAACGGGATCCATGGCCTTCACGCAAAATGACATTTCTCAACACATCATCAGCTGGAACATACAGCCTGCCCCTGAAGCTGACTACTAACTCATCATCAAACTCGATATCGTGCATCATTATAATGCGGGACAAATCAGAATCTACTTTCTGAGCTTCCTTAATCTATTGATAAATAGCTGGAGTCATCACAAGACTAGCACACACAGCTACCATTGGATCAGAAGGAATTTCCACACTGAATGTCTCGCAAGGAAACTGTTCCCACAACTTCCATTCTCGAACCAGCAAATGACTGATTTACACTTTCCTGCTCAGAGCATCAGCCACCACATTCATTTTACTTGGCTGATAGGAAAGAGTGAAATCATAGTCTTTCATATATTCCATCCATCTACGCTGTCGAAGATTCAAATCTTTTTGAGAAAACACATATTGTAAACTTTGATGATCAGTAAAGATCTCACATTTCTCGCCATACAAATAGTATCTCCAGATTTTCAATGCAAAGATCACCGCTACAAGCTCTAAATCATGAGTTGGATAATTCTCTTCATGCTGTTTCAATAGTCAGGATGCATAAGCTACAACTTTACCATGTTACATAAGCACTGCACCCAGACCTACTCGAGAAGCATCTGTGCATACCACAAATCCACCCGAGCCAGAAGGCAAAACCAGCACTGGAGAAGTAGTGAGTAGTGTCACGCCCCGAGCGTGGAAGATACCCGGAGATGCGCGACGTGTCTATATCAATCATATCAATCAGAGTGGTCGTGTATTCGACGCAAAGACAGAGATGCGCAAAATAGCAAGATAACCCAATCCTTT
The DNA here is from genome assembly GCA_022559845.1 of Amorphophallus konjac. Taxonomy (NCBI): domain Eukaryota; kingdom Viridiplantae; phylum Streptophyta; class Magnoliopsida; order Alismatales; family Araceae; genus Amorphophallus; species Amorphophallus konjac. The sequence continues at coordinate 117,971,670 of CM040125.1, forward strand.
ATTTCATAATGGATAGACTATTACAAATCCAATACTCTGTTTAATAAAAAGGAAAAGAATACATATTTGACTCAAGAAACTATAGGAAAGACTAGACGACACTTGAGCAGCTCTATCACTTTCACTCTTGAACATTCCCATCCGATTGACTTCCATCGTCGTCGGACTTACCTGAAAAGTACAAAGGGACAAACAGAATGAGCGAACGCTCAGTAGGAAATTATATCTCAAGTACTAGCAAGGGGTTTAAGTAATTACATCTTTCATGAATGCAATAAAGCTATGCATGCTCGCATAAAACGACAAGATAGAGAGAATGTAATATCAAGAAATAAGATGAACTTAATCATGAACTTCCAACAAGATGACAAGTGTATTCAAGGTATTCAAGCAAGCACGTTTAACAAGTCATGTCAAGAACTTTGGCTATCATGTATCAAGCAAGTAAATTACCCTTTTTCGGGCCACGCATTTCATGTAAAGTCAAGTACGATTCAAGTACAAGATGTGTGTGGAATGTCCAATCAAGCAAGTCAAGTACTCGGTATAATGCCAGATACCTTATCATTTTAACTCCCATGGACACAAGTACTTTCGGGTGCTCCTCCCAGGACCAGATCGGGCCCTATATGCACAGGCATTTATCATGTATTTTTGACATCCACTCTTGTTGATATAGCCAATATAGAGTTTCAATATTCAAGCTTGTAGACATGTATGACAACTTTGACAGAATAGAGTCCAAAAATATGACAAAGGACATAGATTGGCGATAATAACGGTAAAATCACGATATCAATAAAACTAGGTAAAATATGGTTCCCTTAACTTAGGTCCCATGACAAATCAATATGGACATTCTTTATATAGAATTGAGGTCCACATAAACATTAGATCAAGCAAGATACCCTCATTCTTATCATAGAATTGAGGTTTACAAGAACGACATGATATGGCATGATATCATCATCCCATTAAGAATTTCTTATGATCTACTCTTTGTATAATCATAAGGGCCGATATACCATGTTTCTTTAGATTGACATGGCAAGGATCGTGTAATGGGTTTTTAGGGTACAACCAGCTCAGTCGGTCTTGAGGGAATCCAAGGCTACGAGGAGTCTTACGGAGGTCTCCATGACTAACTTGCTAGTCCAAAGGAACGGAATGTCCAATGGAGAGCTTGTATGTCAATGAGAGTTGAGTGTGATCGATGAAACAACGTGAAACGTGGGACTATACTCATGGAGTGGAGAATAGTGCCGATATATATATTATATAACATATGAAATCATCGGTTAACAAAAACAGGGAAAAATCAGTTTTACAGTAAAATAACGACTTAGGTCAAGTCGTTTCTCAAGTAATTAACGCCTAACAGAAGGGCATTTACATATTTCTATTTTACAGAATTTTCAATAATTTTATTAATTCATGAAAAACACGCCCTAGTCAGGGGCGTTTGTCAGGTAAGTAACGCCTGACATAAGGGCGTTTACATATGTTCCGTTTTGCAGAATTTCATTATTTCAATAATTTATATAAAACGCGCCCTGGACAGGGGCGTTTCTTCAGAGTTGACGACTATATAAGCAGGCGTCTCATTATTTAAATATTTGACAGAATATAAATATATTTCAGGATTTATTTAAAACACGCCCTGGAAAGGGGCGTTACTGTTTAATTTTATTTTACAGGATATACATAGTTCAGGAATTTACAGAAAACGCGCCCTAGAAAGGGGTGTTTCTTTTCAATTTACGCCCTGTGATGGGGCGTTTACAGGTGTAAAACGACGTTGTCAAGGTCGTGAATTCAAGGAATTTACAATATTTCAACAAATAAATTTCCAAGACAGGAGACATGATCATGACAAGAAAATTAGCAGGAATTTACAGGTAGAGTCATGCAAGATATTATGATGCGGGACGGACACGGGAGACGACACTATACAGTGCCACCCTCGGACTCTAGATGAAGACGCGACCAACAATACACACCAGGGAGACACTAAGTCCGACACTACGAGCTCCTAGTGGCAAAACGTCGCTAACAAAAGTACAAGCTCACTCGGCGTCCCATGCGAGGGAAAGCGTGGATCGTGCGCGGTTAAAGAACCGGCAGAGTTCAAGGTAGTCAGACTCACTTCCGGACTCGGATCGAGTCGCGGGACGGTCACTCTCACGCTCACAGCGGTGACATGGACACACGGGCTAGGAACCTACACTCTCGGCAGCGGCCTAAGACCGTATACTAGCTAAGCAATGTAACGCCAAGAAGTTAAGACCTTTACCTCCACGCACCCGGCGTGGCGAAGACACCCCGGCTGACTTACGGACCCCCGGTTAACATAATCCACAGCAGTACAAAAGGATTCGACCCACTCCACGCAGGGAGGTAAAAGGTCACGTGTGGGCCCCGGGGATCACGCAAATCAGGTTGACAGGCAGCATCTTGATGTCGACTCGACGCGCCGAACTCCGCGTTTTCGTGCTTCCCGAACGGCGGGTTCTGCGGGCCCGTGGGGCCCACGGATGGCGCTGTCCTCCGGATCTGCGGAGGTGGGTCCCACTATGATGGAGACCCCTGGTGGCGCGCCTCCACGGACGGCGGTCGGCCGGAGACACCGATTGGTGGCCGGTCGGGTCCGATCTTCAAGTTGTGGAATGGCTGCCCACGGATTTCAGTTCTGTTTTCCCTGCGCGCGCTCCGGCGAAAACAGCCGCTGCGGTCGGCCCCGTCGCCGGAATGCGACGAGACCAGCGCCGTTGGAAAGAGGACTCAAAATCCTCCAACCTAGGGTCAGTGGAATCTTCTGAACCTCTGTGGACCTGGACCTTAACTAATTTTCAATTCTCTGTTACACAGTTCCAGAACTCTCAGATTAGTACCTTAGTTCCCTATAAATGGCCATTGACCGCCTACTTACAGTGAGATTCAGACATCAAGCTCTTCTTCGAAGTGATGTATATTTAAACCACGAAGTGGGGACAATTTTTGGAATTGGATTCCGAGGTGGTGGTGATTTTATAGGAGTTTTAGAGTGTCTGGTGGTCAGATCTGGGAACTGGCAGAAAGTACTGTAGCTAGGGAAGAACTCGATTTTTGTAAAATATAAGATGGACTCACAAAAATTCAAGAAAATTTTGGGATAGAGGAGATAGTGGACAGAATGCCCAGTAAAATTGGGCGAACTAACAAAAATCAAAAAGTGGACCTAAGACTTAAAACGCAGGGCGGGTGGAAATGGAAACAGATAGGAGACAGATCTGGAAACTGGGATTGGACGAAAATAAAAAAATACCAAATGAGCTCTTTATGACCAACCAAAATTCTGAGGATGTGCTGGACACCTCTGGAACATCCAGTAAAATTCCCAGCTCGATCTGAGGCCGTGGCTGAGACTGAAATTTCGTAGAAGCTGCTGTGGTACTGCACGGACAGAACTCCGGCGGTGGCGATGGCGGCTCGTGGCGGCGGCGGCGGCGACCGGAACTGATAGGGTGGAGTCACACCACCAAGAGGCAGCCTTCACAGCTGCAAGGGGGAGAGGGAGAGAGGAAGGGGGCGGCCTAGGCCTTGCTCCAACATTAAGTTTGATTCAAATGGCATTAATTCATCAAAATGGGAAAATACAAGCATATATAGGTCACCCATCTAATCCATCCTCCACCGTTGGATCTAGGGGTGTGAGATGGAGGGTTGGGATGGCTTGTGACCATTCCACAAAAATACAATTAAAAAAATAAGGGGGGGACAGCCTATTGACTAGGGGGGAACAAGCTTGACATGGTAGGTGGGTGTTGGTTGGAAATGTTGACTATTTTGGTCCCTTGTCCCCCATGTGGACAATTGACTATTCAAACTTCTAGATGCCCCATGTGGCATGTTGACTGACCCCACGTGGGACCCTAGGCTGAGGTGGCCCAATGTGGTGGGGCCCGGGGGGCCCGTGGGGCCCACGGGGTCCGAAATGCTCGTAAGTCCCTATTACACTCAAAATGGCAAACTGAATGCAACGAAATAAATACAAATTACACACACATAAAGTCTAGCTAAATATAATAAATGGGGAGGCTCAAGGCGGAGTCTCCAGGCTGTCTCCGAGCCAGATGGATGCTGAAGTGGCTCGTGTCGTGCTCCGTGTGCGGTACCGGTGGCTCGGTGTGTCGTGCCGATCAACTGCTCGGGTGTCCGCACCAATTCTCCCCGGGTGGGAGAAACTCGACCCTGTCGAGTAAGGGTCTGCATCGCTCCTGTATTGCTCCAAAAGGTCCGGATCAATCCGCTGCAACTCGCCATGTATGATCCATGTGTCCTCAGTAGCGGGCCGTCCCCTCCATCGCACTAGGTAGCACGGGTAAGATCCACTCCTGGTAACTGTCACTTGCTCGTCCAGTATACGATCTATGTGCTCACGCTGCCGTGAAAAAGGGGCTGGAGGTGGAAGTGGACACTCAGGTGTGGGATCACTCTCAAGGGGAGGAGATGGCTCAAAAGGCTCACTAGGGATCATCGCTGGGTCCCTATATGCAACAAGATCCGGTACATTGAAGGTAGAGCTTATACCATATTCCTCGGGCAGGTCCACAACTTACGCATTGGATCCAACGCGTTTCAACACTCTAAAGGGACCGGCTCCGCGAGCTTGCAACTTCTTAACGGTTCCAGAGGGAAACCGTTCAGGTCTTACCCTGATCATGACGTATTCGCCCTCGTGGAACTCTCGGTGGTGTCAGTGGGCATCGGCTAACTCCTTGTACCGTGCATTGCTGGCCTCAATGTGATGACAGATGTCGTCATGCAAACTCCTAACATGCCTAGCAAACGACTCGACAGACTCACTATGCACTCCTAAAATGCTTAGCAAAATAAAAACACACGGATGCACACATAACCTAACATGCTTACCAAAAGAAAAGAAACACACGGATGCACACACGACCCTAAACAACCCTACAGTTAGTAAAACCCAATCATATGCAAGGTGGTCCAGGACATCCGAATGTGTGCCATGCATGCATTTGACATAACCGGAGGTTAATGTCATGGTGGACTCCTAGACATCCTACGATGCACCAACCATGGACATGGGGTTTGGATGTGGGAAGTCGGGGAGGTTTGGGTGGTTGAGGTGGCCCGGGGAAACCAAAGTCCTCATTACCCCCAAATGACGGTTTGGACCTATTGCCATGTAAAGGTTGCCAGGCCCGAGTAGGAGGGGTGTGATAGTGGACTTCCTTAAAGAGGTGGAATGGAGGTTGTGGGCCAAAGGGCCCATGAAGAAAGGGATCGAAGGGATCAAAGAATGTGTGACCCCTCGATATGGATTCCCTCATTTCAAGGTCCCATGTGTGGAATTCTAGAAGGTGTTGATGGTCACCTTCATCCGTGAAGGGAGATGAGACGGTGGGGGTATGATGGTGGACTCTCTCGAAAAGGTGGTGTAAATATGGTGGGTCACGGAGTCCATAAGAGAATGGGTCGAAGGGATCAAAGAAGGTATGACCCCTCGGACTAGACTTCCACAAATCACTGTCCCACATTTGGAAATCTTGGAGGTGTAAATGATCACCTTCATTCATTACGAGAGATGGGACGACAGTCATAGGTAGAAAGTAAGATTCCTCCATTGGGCAAAGGGGAATGAAGTTGGACTCGGCCGGCAAAGGGAGGAGTAGAAGAACCTCCGTGGTAACATGACCCACGGTGTACACGGAGGTGATGGACCCTAAGGATGGATGTGTGAAGCTACGACCTGTAGGTCGGTCGAAGCGTGGGGCCAACAAGTGCGTAAATGTCAACTGCCGATCTAATCCTTTAAGAAGATCATCTAATGTATCCACATGGTGACTAGACCGGAAGGTGGTATGGAATGAGTTGACCGGCACTAATGGTAGGGTAGGGTCCTTGGATGGGAGGAGAGATGGGGCCAAGCCGTTCTTGAGCCATCTAAGAAGTGGTTCGGCTATGAAAAGTATACCCGTTAGAAACACGGGTGGCTCGGGCTTTGGCTGCTCCAAATGAGAGGGCTCCGAAATAAGATCGGAAGGTGAGGTTTCTCCAACCCCTTTATCCCCTAGGGCTAGAGATGTCCGAGTGGGACACTGTCCGGCAAAGTGGCCAAACCCCTGGCAGCGATAACATTGTTGTCGTGATCCTCTACGCTCCTTGATAAGTGGGTCCCTACCCTTATCCTCCTGACGAACAGGGGGTGTAGGCAATGGGGCTCTCGTGGGTGGGAGAAGAGGATCCACTATGATGGGGAGAGGGCTTGGGGACTCCGTTGATGGGGCCGGGTTAAGACTACCGGCGATGACCTCCTTAGGCTCGGGTTGGAGTACATCACTAGGAGTACGTGTCCTATCCACCTCATCCAACCGGTCCAAAATCATTTGCATAAGTTCGGCAACGGAGTGGGTTGGAATAGGGATATCATGGTGGACTCGCCCGTAGTCAACCGTCCTAGGAGTGGGTCTTGGCTCATCTACGTGTGGGGCTCTTTGCCTCCGACTAGGACTCACTTGGTTGGAAGTGATTTGGTGGGGCCAGTTGGAGGTGACCGGTTGGGGCACGTAGACCTTCCTAAGCTCTCTCTTCATGTCCCACCATGACTCGATGGGCCATTGCCCCCTAACCTCTCTCATTCTTTCGATGTAATCCCACTTTTCGGTAGCCTCATGAAGAAGCCGCTCTTTGGAGAAAGAGAATTGCATTGCCCCGGACATAGTATAACAATCAAAGTATGTGTCCATGGCGGCCTCCCACTTGAGGTAGTCGCCCGGGCCATTGGAGCCATAAAAATCCGAGGCTTCGGGCCTACGAAAAGTGGAGTGGGTGGTTGCCAAGCCCATTGGTGGACCAACGGCCATATTGCCCGGGTGATTGGGAATCCATGGGAAATTGGGGGGGGGGAACTATATGTTGGACATGCCGACACTTGGACACTACACTAGACCGGCTATGCAAGGTTGGAATGCACTAACTAATGCAAACACCGACTAATGCACCTAGACCTAAATGTAATTTGAAAACACACCCTTTTTTTTGTTTTGAAAATAATGCAATTTAAAACACCTTTTTTTTTGTCTTGAAAAGAATGAGACTCGACTACACCCTAGACACGGCCAAGACTCGGTACGCGGCGGAGGTAATCGACCCGAAGGTCACTCGCGCAAGTGTGTGGTCTTCCCGGTAGGCGAAGCCTAACGGTCGGACAACACCTTTGGATATACCGAGTGAAGGTGTGTGTGGGGTAACCTTAGACTATGCAAGACTTATGCAACGACTACCCTAGACTCGACTGCTCTGATACCAAACTGATGCGGGACGGACACGGGAGACGACACTATACAGTGCCACCCTCGGACTCTAGATGAAGACGCGACCAACAATACACACCAGGGAGACACTAAGTCCGACACTACGAGCTCCTAGTGGCAAAACGTCGCTAACAAAAGTACAAGCTCACTCGGCGTCCCATGCGAGGGAAAGCGTGGATCGTGCGCGGTTAAAGAACCGGCAGAGTTCAAGGTAGTCAGACTCACTTCCGGACTCGGATCGAGTCGCGGGACGGTCACTCTCACGCTCACAGCGGTGACATGGACACACGGGCTAGGAACCTACACTCTCGGCAGCGGCCTAAGACCGTATACTAGCTAAGCAATGTAACGCCAAGAAGTTAAGACCTTTACCTCCACGCACCCGGCGTGGCGAAGACACCCCGGCTGACTTACGGACCCCCGGTTAACATAATCCACAGCAGTACAAAAGGATTCGACCCACTCCACGCAGGGAGGTAAAAGGTCACGTGTGGGCCCCGGGGATCACGCAAATCAGGTTGACAGGCAGCATCTTGATGTCGACTCGACGCGCCGAACTCCGCGTTTTCGTGCTTCCCGAACGGCGGGTTCTGCGGGCCCGTGGGGCCCACGGATGGCGCTGTCCTCCGGATCTGCGGAGGTGGGTCCCACTATGATGGAGACCCCTGGTGGCGCGCCTCCACGGACGGCGGTCGGCCGGAGACACCGATTGGTGGCCGGTCGGGTCCGATCTTCAAGTTGTGGAATGGCTGCCCACGGATTTCAGTTCTGTTTTCCCTGCGCGCGCTCCGGCGAAAACAGCCGCTGCGGTCGGCCCCGTCGCCGGAATGCGACGAGACCAGCGCCGTTGGAAAGAGGACTCAAAATCCTCCAACCTAGGGCCAGTGGAATCTTCTGAACCTCTGTGGACCTGGACCTTAACTAATTTTCAATTCTCTGTTACACAGTTCCAGAACTCTCAGATTAGTACCTTAGTTCCCTATAAATGGCCATTGACCGCCTACTTACAGTGGGATTCAGACATCAAGCTCTTCTTCGAAGTGATGTATATTTAAACCACGAAGTGGGGACAATTTTTGGAATTGGATTCCGAGGTGGTGGTGATTTTATAGGAGTTTTAGAGTGTCTGGTGGTCAGATCTGGGAACTGGCAGAAAATACTGTAGCTAGGGAAGAACTCGATTTTTGTAAAATATAAGATGGACTCACAAAAATTCAAGAAAATTTGGGATAGAGGAGATAGTGGACAGAATGCCCAGTAAAATTGGGCGAACTAACAAAAATCAAAAAGTGGACCTAAGACTTAAAACGCAGGGCGGGTGGAAATGGAAACAGATAGGAGACAGATCTGGAAACTGGGATTGGACGAAAATAAAAAAATACCAAATGAGCTCTTTATGACCAACCAAAATTCTGAGGATGTGCTGGACACCTCTGGAACATCCAGTAAAATTCCCAGCTCGATCTGAGGCCGTGGCTGAGACTGAAATTTCGTAGAAGCTGCTGTGGTACTGCACGGACAGAACTCCGGCGGTGGCGATGGCGGCTCGTGGCGGCGGCGGCGGCGACCGGAACTGATAGGGTGGAGTCACACCACCAAGAGGCAGCCTTCACAGCTGCAAGGGGGAGAGGGAGAGAGGAAGGGGGCGGCCTAGGCCTTGCTCCAACATTAAGTTTGATTCAAATGGCATTAATTCATCAAAATGGGAAAATACAAGCATATATAGGTCACCCATCTAATCCATCCTCCACCGTTGGATCTAGGGGTGTGAGATGGAGGGTTGGGATGGCTTGTGACCATTCCACAAAAATACAATTAAAAAAATAAGGGGGGGACAGCCTATTGACTAGGGGGGAACAAGCTTGACATGGTAGGTGGGTGTTGGTTGGAAATGTTGACTATTTTGGTCCCTTGTCCCCCATGTGGACAATTGACTATTCAAACTTCTAGATGCCCCATGTGGCATGTTGACTGACCCCACGTGGGACCCTAGGCTGAGGTGGCCCAATGTGGTGGGGCCCGGGGGGCCCGTGGGGCCCACGGGGTCCGAAATGCTCGTAAGTCCCTATTACACTCAAAATGGCAAACTGAATGCAACGAAATAAATACAAATTACACACACATAAAGTCTAGCTAAATATAATAAATGGGGAGGCTCAAGGCGGAGTCTCCAGGCTGTCTCCGAGCCAGATGGATGCTGAAGTGGCTCGTGTCGTGCTCCGTGTGCGGTACCGGTGGCTCGGTGTGTCGTGCCGATCAACTGCTCGGGTGTCCGCACCATATTAGAATCGATATTTCATATTTATTGAATTTTAAACAGGATCAATTATTGATTACATTCGATTGTTCATGAAATTAACGCATGTATACAAGGCGTATACTTTTAATTAACGACCACTGTGATGGTCGTTTCTTTTAAAGTAGCGCCCTATTCAAGGGCGTTTCTTGAAAAATTTACAGAAAACATATTAAAACTACATGCAAACTGTATAAATATATCATGCATGGTGCTTCTTATATTTATTTTTGGTTTGGGCTACGAGACTTGAGAAAATCCTACCTTAAAGGGTTGATTTGGAGATAACCATGAAGGGTCTGTAAGAATTAAAGATGCAGCAGATGTTGGATGAAGATGATGAAGAACCTTGTTCTTCACGTTACAGAACCTGTAGAGGAAGAGAAAAAGAAAGAAGATGAAGATGTTAATAATCTTCACAGATGTAACCGAAGCTAGGACAAATAATGAAGAACATAACATTGTTCTTTACTCAAGCACCAGATCCTTATCCTGCATTAAAGGAGAAGAATAATAATCAATATTCTTCATGCGGCTGTAAACAGAAGGGCAAAAGAAATAAGAAGAACGTATGTTCTTCACTTACCGTGTAGCAGTAGATCGATCAAATGGTTTAGGGTTGGATCGATCGGGTATATTTATAGGATTTTAGAGTCCTAACAAAGGTAGTGTTTGATTGAGGGTAATATATCCCTAATAGAGTCCTTACTCTAATAGACACTTACTAGATTAGGTTAATCTTTCCCTGGATAAGCTCTGGGTTCGAACGGGTCACGAACTGAATTAACGCCTTAGGTCAGGGCGTCGATTCTTTAATTAACGACCTAGTTCAGGTCGTTTCTTAAGAAACGCCATGTACAAGGGCGTTCCTTGTTTTTAAAACACGCCTAATATATGGGCGTTTCTTTCTCTTACCTATTTGGTCGCGTGAGAGTTGACGACCACATTCGTGGGCGTCCTTTCTTTAGTCACGCCGTATGTAGAGGCGTTTCTTTTTAAATTAACGCCTTACTCAGAGGCGTTATCTTTAATTTGTTTTATTTTGTCTATATTACTTCTGTAATATGTATGTTTTTAATTTTATTTCAATATTCATTTATCAGGGTTGCTACACCCTCCCCCACTTAAAAAGAATTTGGTCCCCAAATTCAATATATATAATTATACACGTGGAGAGTGTATATACCTCTTAGAATAACTCGGGAAATCTTTTCTTCATAGATTCCTCGGTCTCCCATGTCGCTTCGCGTTCGGGATTCTTATTCCATTGCACCTTGAGCATGGGAATAACCTTATTCCTTAGAGCTCGTATTTCTCGATCTAAGATCTTCATAGGCTTCTGTTCATAGGTGAGATCTTTCTGGATCACCAGATCTCTATGTTCAATAATATGAGATGGATCGTGCACATACTTCTTCAACATGGATATGTGAAATACATTATGTACCTCGGACAATTGAGGAGGCAATGCGATGCGATAAGCAACCTCGCCAACTCTTTCGAGTACCTCAAATGGTCCGATGAATCTTGGCGTAAGCTTGCCCTTAACACCAAATCTTCGTATGCCACGTCCAGGCGATATCTTGAGAAATACATGATCTCCGATTTGGAATTCAAGATCTCTCCTTCTTGTATCAGCATAAGCTTTTTGTCTCGTCTGAGCAACTTGCAATCTTTCTCTGATTACTTGTATCTTCTCAGTTGTATCCCTTACCATGTCTGGACCTAGCAGTTGTTTTTCTCCAACTTCGTTCCAGCATATGGGTGATCTGCAACTCCTTCCGTATAAGGCTTCGAAAGGTGCCATTTGGATACTAGCTTGGTAGCTATTATTATATGCAAATTCCACTAGTGGTAAATGATCGTGCCAGCATCCTCCAAAGTCAATGATGCATGCTCTAAGCATATCCTCAACAACCTGGTTAGTTCTCTCGGTCTGACCATCCGTTTGTGGGTGGAAAGCAGTACTAAAGTTGAGCCTTGTTCCTAACGAATGTTGTAATCCCTTCCAAAAATGAGAAGTAAAACGGGGATCTCTGTCAGACACGATTGAGACAGGAATTCCATGTATCCTGACTATTTCCTTGATGTACAGTGCAGCTAGCACATCAATTGACCATCGGCTTTTTATTGGCAAGAAATGCGCCGATTTAGTTAATCGGTCAATGATAACCCAGATTCCATCATGTCCTCCTTTAGATTTAGACAAACCCATGATGAAGTCCATACCAATATCCTCCCACTTCCACTTAGGAATATTTAGAGGGTGTAGTTTTCCAGCAGGCTTTTGGTGTTCCGCCTTGACCTGTTGGCATGTAAGACAGCGTGATACATAGTCCGCTATTTCTCTTTTCATATTGGGCCACCAAAAGTTCCTCTTTACATCTTGGTACATTTTAGTTGATCCAGGATGAATAGTGTACCTTGATCGGTGAGCTTCATCTAAGATCTTCTTCTTTAATTCCGGACAATCAGGTATACAAGTTCTACCTTTGAATAATAATCTTTCATCAGAAGTTAGTTGAAAATCAGATTGTCCTTCTAATCTGCCCTTGATTTCCACTAATATAGGATCATCACCCTGAAGTGCTTGTATCTCAGATAATAAATCTGACTGTATGCTTACATGAGATAATGAAACAAATTTGGATTCCGTGTCCAAGCTTATATTGAGCTCGGAGAATTGTTCAAGTAACCTCCATTCTTGTATCATACAATTGGCTATCATTGCTCTCGGCTTTCGACTAAGGGCATCAGCAACATAATTACCCTTTCCGGGATGGTATTGTATATTGAAGTCGAAGTCCTTGAGATATTCTAGCCAGCGTCTTTGTCTCATGTTTAGCTCCTTTTGTGAGAATAGATATTTGAGACTCTTGTGATCGGAGTAGACAGTGAACTGTACTCCATAGAGATAGTGTCTCCATATCTTTAGGGCAAATACTACCGCGGCCAGTTCTAAGTCATGGACGAGGTAATTCTCCTCATGCTTCTTCAGTTGACGTGAAGAGTATGCTATGACCTTTCCTTGTTGCATTAGGACACATCCGAGGCCAATGCCAGAAGCATCAGTGTAGACCTCGAATTTCTCTCCTTCTATTGGTAGAGCTAACACCGGAGCTGTAGTGAGATGATCCTTAAGAGTTTGGAAACTTCTTTCACATTCCTCACTCCATTCATATCGGATCTCCTTACGAGGTAACCTTGTAAGGGGCACGGCGATCTTAGAGAAATCTTTGATGAATCGCCGATAATAGCCTGCAAGACCTAAGAAACTTCTGATCTCGCTTGCATTAGTGGGTCTTTCCCAGTTTCTTACAGCTTCAACCTTTGACGGATCTACAGATAAACCGTCCTTGGATATGACATGTCCGAGAAAAGCCACTTCTTCAAGCCAGAACTCGCATTTGCTGAGTTTAGCATATAATTGATTTGTCCTCAAGACTTGCAATGCAATCCTCAAATGCTCTTCATGTTCTTCCTTAGTCTTAGAATATATCAATATATCATCAATGAAGACTACTATGAATTGATCCAAGTAAGGCCTGAATATGCTATTCATTAACTGCATAAAGGCAGCAGGGGCATTTGTTAGTCCAAAAGGCATAACAACAAATTCGTAATGGCCATACCTGCTTCTGAATGCGGTCTTGTGAATGTCATCATCCTTGATTCTTAACTGATGATATCCCGACCTGAGATCAATCTTGGAAAAATATTTGGATCCTGAAATCTGATCAAATAATTCATCGATTCTCGGTAGTGGATACTTGTTCTTGATAGTAAGATGATTCAACTGTCGATAGTCGATACACAATCTCATGGATCCATCCTTCTTCTTTACAAATAAGACTGGTGCTCCCCACGGGCAAGTACTTGGTCTAATAAACCCTTTTTGGATTAGTTCCATCAACTGCTCCTTCAACTCCTTGAGTTCAGCAGGGGACATTCTATATGGTGCCTTTGAAACAGGACCAGCACCAGGGACTAAGTCAATGGTGAAGGCCACTTCTCTTTGAGGGGGTAATCCCGGCAAATCTTCTGGAAATACGTCTGGGAATTCTCGCACTACCTGAACGTCTTCTATCTTGGTTTTCTTAGCTTCTTTAACAGTGACAAAAGCAAGGAAGGATACACATCCCTTCCTGACGAGCTTGCTTGCTCGAAGAGCCGAAATAAGAGGGGATTTGCTTCGACTCTTAGGACTAGTATAAGTCAGTTCTGGAAATTCTTTGAAAATGATCTTGCTATTACGGCAATCAACCGTTGCCTGGTACCTAGATAACCAATCTGCTCCTAGTATAACATCATATTCTTTTAGATCTAAACAGATAAGATCAGTAGGAAAATTCTTTCCTCGAACCAATACCTCACAGTTTTGGTAATGATGCGTGATATCCGTCTCGTTTCCGAGAGGAGTAGACAACACTATTTTCATCCATTCCGGTTCTAGAGGTAACGGGTCAGCAAACTTCTTAGAAACAATAGAATGCGATGCACCCGTATCAAATAAGACATGTGCATATTTGGAACAAATTTTCAATGTACCTTCCACTAATCTGCCTTCTTCTTCAGGTTCGGTCTCCTGTATTGCATGAAGACGAGCATTCTTTGTCACCGGGCGTTTACCATCGCCGGCTTGGTCGTTCATTAATGGACACTCGGGAATCCGATGCTCACGGCTTCCACAACGGAGACAAGCTCCTAATTTCCTCCAGCATTCTTCCGTCTTGTGACCAGCCTTGTCACAATGCTTGCAGACTGTATTCGAAGGGGTAGTGGTGATAGAGAAAGGCTTGGTCTTCTTGAATTTCTGATCTTGAGAGGAAGAACCTCCATTATTGGGCCTCTTCTTAAAGTTGGGTTTGAAAGAACCCGAACCCGTGACTTGTTCCTTCTTGTCTTTTCCACGGATCCTATCAGATAGTTCCGTGGCATCTTCAAGTAATTGAGCTCGGCGCACTATTTCAGAATAAATTTGGATGTCCATAGGCGCCAATTGAGTAATATAGTGGGGCCTAAGCCCATTAAGAAATCTGCGGGCTTTCATCTTCTCCGTGCTAATAAGATGCTTAGCATATCTAGATAACCTGGAGAACTGAGCTTCATAATCTGCTAATGATAAGGATCGTTGCTTTAATGCAGCGAATTCGGCAGCCTTCTTTTCTTGGACTCGGTCCGAGAAATATTTAGCATTGAAGTATTCCACGAATTCTTCCCATGTTACTTGAGTAGGATCGATGGTTGCTTCAATAGACTCCCACCAGCATCTAGCATCTTTCTCTAACTGGAATGTAGCTAATAGCACTTTGTCCTGGTCCGTGCATTACATGACACGGAATATGCGTTCGGTTTCCCGAACCCAATGCTCGGCATCGTCCGGATCGGTCGATCCCATAAACTTCGAGGGATTCATATTCTTAAAGGCTTGGTGTAAGCTTCCAGCTCGTGGAGCACCAACTTGTGCTACCTATTGTAGCACTTGGGTCATCCCTTGAAGGGTACGCTGCATGTTGCGCCATTGAGCACGTTCGGCAGCCATTATCCTACAATTACAATAACTATATTAGTACGTGATCGTATTTAAAGACTCGTATACTATGTTAAATCTAACCCTTGGTTCTACCCAATCTCACTGGTTTAAAGGTTCAACTTATCCTTGGACTTGGGTTTTTCCTAGGAATTGAATACCTTAGGCTCTGATACCACAAAGACTGTCACGCCCCGAGCGCGGAAGATACCCGGAGATGTGCGACGTGTCTATATCAATCATATCAATCAGAGTGGTCGTGTATTCGACGCAAAGACAGAGATGCGCAAAATAGCAAGATAACCCAATCCTTTATTTCATAATGGATAGACTATTACAAATCCAATACTCTGTTTAATAAAAAGGAAAAGAATACATATTTGACTCAAGAAACTATAGGAAAGACTAGACGACACTTGAGCAGCTCTATCACTTTCACTCTTGAACATTCCCATCCGATTGACTTCCATCGTCGTCGGACTTACCTGAAAAGTACAAAGGGACAAACGGAATGAGCGAACGCTCAGTAGGAAATTATATCTCAAGTACTAGCAAGGGCTTTAAGTAATTACATCTTTCATGAATGCAATAAAGCTATGCATGCTCGCATAAAACGACAAGATAGAGAGAATGTAATATCAAGAAATAAGATGAACTTAATCATGAACTTCCAACAAGATGACAAGTGTATTCAAGGTATTCAAGCAAGCACGTTTAACAAGTCATGTCAAGAACTTTGGCTATCATGTATCAAGCAAGTAAATTACCCTTTTTCGGGCCACGCATTTCATGTAAAGTCAAGTACGATTCAAGTACAAGATGTGTGTGGAATGTCCAATCAAGCAAGTCAAGTACTCGGTATAATGCCAGATACCTTATCATTTTAACTCCCATGGGCACAAGTACTTTCGGGTGCTCCTCCCAGGACCAGATCGGGCCCTATATGCACAGGCATTTATCATGTATTTTTGACATCCACTCTTGTTGATATAGCCAATATAGAGTTTCAATATTCAAGCTTGTAGACATGTATGACAACTTTGACAGAATAGAGTCCAAAAATATGACAAAGGACATAGATTGGCGATAATAACGGTAAAATCACGATATCAATAAAACTAGGTAGAATATGGTTCCCTTAACTTAGGTCCCATGACAAATGAATATGGACATTCTTTATATAGAATTGAGATCCACATAAACATTAGATCAAGCAAGATACCCTCATTCTTATCATAGAATTGAGGTTTACAAGAACGACATGATATGGCATGATATCATCATCCCATTAAGAATTTCTTATGATCTACTCTTTGTATAATCATAAGGGCCGGTATACCATGTTTCTTTAGATTGACATGGCAAGGATCGTGTAATGGGTTTTTAGGGTACAACCAGCTCAGTCGGCCTTGAGGGAATCCAAGGCTACGAGGAGTCTTACGGAGGTCTCCATGACTAACTTGCTAGTCCAAAGGAACAGAATGTCCAATGGAGAGCTTGTATGTCAATGAGAGTTGAGTGTGATCGATGAAACAACGTGAAACGTGGGACTATACTCACGGAGTGGAGAATAGTGCCGATATATATATTATATAACATATGAAATCATCGGTTAACAAAAACAGGGAAAAATCAGTTTTACAGTAAAATAACGACTTAGGTCAAGTCGTTTCTCAAGTAACTAACGCCTAACAGAAGGGCATTTACATATTTCTATTTTACAGAATTTTCAATAATTTTATTAATTCATGAAAAACACGCCCTAGTCAGGGGCGTTTATCAGGTAAGTAACGCCTAACATAAGGGCGTTTACATATGTTCCGTTTTGCAGAATTTCATTATTTCAATAATTTATATAAAACGCACCCTGGACAGGGGCGTTTCTTCAGAGTCGACGACTATATAAGCAGGCGTCTCATTATTTAAATATTTGACAGAATATAAATAATTTTCAGGATTTATTTAAAACAGGCCCTGGAAAGGGGCGTTACTATTTAATTTTATTTTACAAGATATACATAGTTCAGGAATTTACAGAAAACGCGCCCTAGAAAGGGGCGTTTCTTTTCAATTTACGCCCTGTGATGGGGCGTTAACAGGTGTAAAACGACGTTGTCAAGGTCGTGAATTCAAGGAATTTACAATATTTCAACAAATAAATTTCCAAGACAGGAGACATGATCATGACAAGAAAATTAGCAGGAATTTACAGGTAGAGTCATGCAAGATATTAGAATCGATATTTCATATTTATTGAATTTTAAACAGGATCAATTATTGATTACATTCGATTGTTCATGAAATTAACGCCTGTATACAAGGCGTATACTTTTAATTAACGACCACTGTGATGGTCGTTTCTTTTAAAGTAGCGCCCTATTCAAGGGCGTTTCTTGAAAAATTTACAGAAAACGTATTAAAACTACATGCAAACTGTATAAATATATCATGCATGGTGCTTCTTATATTTATTTTTGGTTTGGGCTACGAGACTTGAGAAAATCCTACCTTAAAGGGTTGATTTGGAGATAACCGTGAAGGGTCTGTAAGAATTAAAGATGCAGCAGATGTTGGATGAAGATGATGAAGAACCTTGTTCTTCACGTTACAGAACCTGTAGAGGAAGAGAAAAAGAAAGAAGATGAAGATGTTAATAATCTTCACAGATGTAACCGAAGCTAGGACAAATAATGAAGAACATAACCTTGTTCTTTACTCAAGCACCAGATCCTTATCCTGCATTAAAGGAGAAGAATAATAATCAATATTCTTCATGCGGCTGTAAACAGAAGGGCAAAAGAAATAAGAAGAACGTATGTTCTTCACTTACCGTGTAGCAGTAGATCGATCAAATGGTTTAGGGTTGGATCGATCGGGTATATTTATAGGATTTTAGAGTCCTAACAAAGGTAGTGTTTGATTGAGGGTAATATATCCCTAATAGAGTCCTTACTCTAATAGACACTTACTAGATTAGGTTAATCTTTCCCTGGATAAGCTCTGGGTTCGAACGGGTCACGAACTGAATTAACGCCTTAGGTCAGGGCGTCGATTCTTTAATTAACGACCTAGTTCAGGTTGTTTCTTAAGAAACGCCATGTATAAGGGCGTTCCTTATTTTTAAAACACGCCTAATATATGGGCGTTTCTTTCTCTTACCTATTTGGTCGCGTGAGAGTTGACGACCACATTCGTGGGCGTCCTTTCTTTAGTCACGCCGTATGTAGAGGCGTTTCTTTTTAAATTAACGCCTTACTCAGAGGCGTTATCTTTAATTTGTTTTATTTTGTCTGTGTTACTTCTGTAATATGTATGTTTTTAATTTTATTTCAATATTCATTTATCAGGGTTGCTACAAGTAGCCTTTTCAATTCATTAAAGCTCTACTCACACTGATCTGACCAGACAAAAGGTACATCTTTGCGTGCTAGATGAGTCATTGGCCCGGCAATCCGTGCAAAATCTTGAATGAATCTTTGATAATAACCAGCAAGACCCAGAAAACTTCTAATCTCTGTCACAGTTCTTGGTCTCTGCCATTGAAGAACAGCTTTAATCTTTGCCGGATCAACTGCAACTCCATCATCAGAAATCACATGGCCGAGAAAATGCACTTCCCGAAGTCAAAACTCACATTTGCTGAATTTTGCATAAAGTTTGTGATCTCGCAGAGTTTGCAATACAATCCTGAGATGCTGCACATGTTCTTCTTCAGAAGCAAAATAGACTAGAATATCATCAACAAAGATCACCACAAACCGGTCCAGATACGGACGAAACACACCCTGCATCAGGTCCATAAAAGCTGCTGGAGCATTGGTTAGCCCAAACGGCATAACTAAAAATTCATAATGACCATACCGCGTGCTAAAGGCAGTCTTTTCCACATCAGATTCCCGAATCCTCAATTGGAAATAGCCAGATCGAAGATCAATTCGTGAAAAGATAGTAGCTAACTGAAGTTGGTCAAACAAATCATCAATCCTGGGCAAAGGATACTTATTCTTGATTGTCACCTGGTTCAACTGTTTGTAATCGATACACAGCCGCAGGCTTCCATCTTTCTTTTTCACAAACAAAACTGGAGCACCCCATGGAGAAAAGCTAGGACGGATATAGCCTTTTCCCGACAAATATAATAGTTGTGCTCGCAATTCCTTCAATTCAGTTGGAGCCATATGGTAAGGTGCCTTTGCTAAAGGTGTCGTACCTGGAATTAATTCAATCACCATTTCTATCTCTCGCTGAGGAGGTAAGCCTGGTAACTCATCAGAAAACACATCAGGAAATTCACGAACCACAGGAATATCGTTGATGTTCTACTGTGGTGCCTCAATAGTAACCACGGAAGCTAAGAATCCCTGACAACCTACATTAAGTAATCTACAGGCTCAAATAGCAGAAATAAGCAAGCGAGAAGAACGAGATTGAATACCTTGGAAATAGAATGCAGGCTTCCCATGTGGCTAAAAATAGACTTTCTTTGATCTACAGTCAACCACGGCTCCGTACTCTTCTAACCAGTCCATGCCCAGAATAATATCATAATCCATCAGCTGCAAAGCATATAATCTAGCTAGCAACTGGTGATTGCCAATCACAATGGGAGTCTTTTCTAGACAAAGAGGAGTGAACATGAAATCCCCAGAAGGTAATTCCACAAGCAACTCACAATATATCTCAGATGTCGGCTCCTCAATACAAGCAATAAAGTCTTCAGAAATAAATGAATGAGAAGCACCTAAATCAAATAGAACATGAGCTGCATGGCCATAAATCATAATCGTACATTCCACGAGATGAGATGCCACAGCTTCAGCACGAGTTATATGTGAGGCCTTCCCTTTTTTCTTCCTACCAGCTACTGTAGATTACTGACATGATGAAGCTTGAGAATATTACTGAGATTGTGGTGGTGGAGGAGGTCTGAACTGGGACGGCTGTGGTTGAGAGAACTGAGAAAACTGAACTGGTTTCGGCCTTTGAGGACAGTCTCGAACCACATGCCCCAGTTGATCACAACGAAAACAAACCACCAACATTGAACAAGGCTTGCTTGGATGGCTGCCACCACATCTAGGACACACCCTCGGCTGACTTGCTGTTGATCCCTATCGCTGAAAGGAAGAAGGTGTCGATTCTTCTTGCACGGTACCAGAAGAAGCTTGCTGGTCATACCGCTTCTTAGTCTTCCTAAACATCTTCTGGAACTTGGATTTGGAAAAAGAAGTGCCACTAGCAGTAGGAGCAGAAGATTGGCCTCCTGTCGTAGTCGGCTGACTGACCTGTTGATGCTACACATTAGGTTGGACTGAGTCAACTTGAGTGCGCCCTTGAGATCTTGCCATGTCAAGTTCTAATGTTGTAGCTACCTGATATGCTACATCCACCTCTGCTACCCTGGTTGCAATCAAAGGATGCCTTAACTCTGCCTTCAACCCACGCAGAAATTGTTGGGTCTTTAAACCTTCATCAGCAAGAATGTGAGGCGCATATCGACCCAATTCCATGAACTTGTTACGATATTGCAGCACAGTCATGTCACCTTGAGCCAATTCCTTGAATTGATACATCTTGTCGACTCTAAGATAAGTCAAACTATATGTACGCTCGAACGACGTGACAAATTCCCGCCAAGTTATCTAGCGAAGCGGACAAGATCTAAAAGCAACTTCCCACTCCGTGGTCCACCACGCTAGTGCTGCTCCCTACAGTTGAAAAGTGGCCAACATCACTTTCTCATCTTCCATGCATTCCATTGAACGGAACACACGTTCAGTCACATCAAGCCACACTCTGGATGCATTAGGATCTGCCTGACCTTCATATGTTGGTGGGTAGAATCGTAAAAATTCCATCAGTGCCCTGCCACGCCCACCTTGAGGCAAGTCATCTCCAGGAGCAGGATCAGCTTGGACTGGCACTGGCACATTAACTTGAGGAGGAGAAGTACCACTTTCCACCCTTGGAACACGGGCTCTTCTTCTTGGCGGCATTTAATCTAGAAGACACATAGCAACGGAAATATCCACAAGTAATCACGGAAAACATCCTAAGCCAGCAGTAGTAAACTCATATGGACTTGTTCTGGACTAATGCAATTTTTATTCCTTATACATAACCTCAACTCCGCTCTGATACCAACTGTAACGACCCGGAGATCCGGATACCGGTAAACCGATATCAAGAACTCGGGGAAGCCACCTAAGAGGCTGATGAGGCCCCGTAAGGGTTGGAGGGTTTTGTCGAGGGGATGCATAACGAATTGGAATTACACGCGCGCAATATTAATTATAGCAACAATTTAAACTATAAACGGAAACAAATTAAATATCAGAGTGGTAATTATATAATAGTCCAGATCCACTATATACACAAGTCCAACAACTATACAAGAGTCAAAATGTACAACTACTCGAGGCATACCCCGACCAAAAGGTACAAGAAAGGATAAAAGACCACTAATAGCCTACTGACCGACCACTGCTGGCACTAAGTACGGCCGTCAAACGCATGGGAAGCTCTAGAAGATGGCTGAGGCTGCTCACCTGGAAAAGTAAGGGTTAGTCTCTCAACAAGACTCAGTAGGGGTCACGCGGATCCCTACCTCGCCACTAAACAAGGGAAAGTAATTAAAACATGCATTGGCAGAATTAAACAACAGTTTAGTAAAGCTGTAAACTATCTAAACAGTTTAACAACAACTAATCGAATGCAAAAGGAACTAGATCTACCAATAGAATAAGCTTCAACAATTCCAAGTGACAGGAGAGAGAGGGACCACCAGAAAGAGAAACCAGATGCGTCCACTGACGGCTTACACTGCATCTCAAGTATCTACACAAGTTTAGATCGTGACAAGTGAGACACGGAACAATACCAGAAACAAGAACTAGTCAGGGTAACACTCGTCAGTGCCAATCCAAGCCCCTGACCACGTGTGCACACACAGGCTCAATGGCCTAAGCCAGGCCTCTAGCTAGTTTTCTCCCCCAGTAAGACGCTATTGTCAAGCAAAGGGGCCCACTGAGACTAGCTTAAAAATTGTAAATCGGGACTACCACGCCACCGCTCCCAGGTGGGCAGACACTAGAGGTCGTCGGGCTACAACTAGTGGTTCCAACACAAGGAAAGAGAAAGTAACTCTATTGCGATCTAACAATATGCCACAGTTGTAAAATAATCTAAACATGGCGAATATGCAATAATAAAAGCATAATTAAATTAATGGGCTAACAATTGAATTCTATAGGAATTAAACGGTCAATTAAGGGCCTGTCACGCCCCGAGCCGATAGCAGCAGAACGTGTCGTTTGCTCGGAACGTGACAGTTAAACAGTCGTGAATAATCAAGAGCAATCGCATAGGTCCAAATAATTTGGAAACAACAATAAAAATTTTATTTCAAATATAAGTCTCTTACAAGAACTTGAAGATTCAACTACGTCTCTATGAAAGAAAAGAAAATGACGCACTAATAGACTTAGATAACATAACTAAATAAGAGACATCATGCTAGACTCAAGAAAGATAAAAGACTCGGGTTCACTAGTTTTTGAAGCTCGCTTGCACACTTGTCCCTCCCATGTGAGTCTCGGTCTCGCTAGCCACATGATTACCTGAAGAATGTTGGAATAAACTGGGTGAGCGAACGCTCAGTAGGAATTATATCTCAAGAATAAGTAATTGGTTTAAGTAATTACATTTTCACATGTAAATGCAGGTAAGGCTATGCATGTAAATTTAACCGAGCAAGTGAAACAAAACTAGCAATAGATTTGACAATTTCATGTAAAAACTTTCAAGAAAGAGATATCCAAGAGAGATTTATAGAATATTGGCTATTTCACGCAAGTACTTTGCCCATTTCGGGCCACGCTAGTAAAGTCACGCAAGTCGCGTCACGCACGCAAGTCACGAGAAAAAGAGAGAGAGTGTGTGTGGAATGCCAAAGATCAAGAGAGACAAGTACTTCAGTGTAATGCCAGACATCGTGATCAATATAACTCCCATGGGCACTAGTACTTTCGGGTGCTCCTCCCAGGACCAGATCGGGCCCTATATGCACAGCATTTAAAGATAGATCTAGACATCCACGATAGTTTATAGCCAATAAGGAATTTCAAGATCAAGCTTTAAATAGAACGATAATGTATAATTCACGGAATTCAAGAACAAAGCCCTTGAGTAGGGACAGACTTGCGATAAAATCCACGTGAAAGCATAGAAACTATGACATGTCGAAAAACTGGGTGGAATTGGCACCTAGATAGGTTGCCATGAATAACTTGAATAGATGACTAGCAAGATAGTCAACAGTTCAATGGACATGATGCAAGCTGAATAATTGGTACTTAACAATAAGTTACCCAATTCAATGTATCACCTAGTGGAATGATCACTCATTCCACCGGCAAAGAGAATTTCTCCCATGGGCCAAGAATAGCACCATGAAAGGGCCGGGTTACCACGTTTCCAGAGTGACGTGGTATTAAAATGGGTACAAGGTGTTTAAGGTACAACCAGCTCAGTCGGCCTTGAGGGAATCCAAGGCTACGAGGAGACTTACGGAGGTCCCGATGACTAACTTGCTAGTCCGAAGGAACGGAATGTCCAACGGAGAGCTCGTATGTCGCCGAGAGTTGAAGTGTATAACGTGAACCAATCATGAAACAGGGACTCCATCTACAGACGTGAGATGAGAGTGCCAGAAGACCCGCGGTATGGGTCAAAATCGAGAGAAAACGGTGAGAACATGAATGCGTTTATTATAGAATTCATGTCCATCCAATTCTATAATTAACTATAATTAAATAAACTTATATTATTTAACGCCCATGGGTGACATCATTTATTAATTAGCGTCTACATAGAGAGACGTTAATTTTATGATTTTTAACTTATTTTATTTAACAAGAATTCACGTCAATATCTATTTAATTGAATAATTTCAAAAATATACATTCAAAGAGACATTAATTTATATAAAATAATTTAAAAAAATGGAATATATGATAATTAGGAGAAAAATTCAAGGATTCCAAAAATATATTTTTTATAATTTTATGTTGCATAGTTTAGTAGATATAGATTTTTCAAGATATAATTATAAGTTATTTGTATATATATATATATATATATATAATGAATATTTTGACGCCTCTGTATAATGGCGTCAAAAGGATTTGACGACATTTAACATGTCGTCATTTCAAAAAAATGTCAAACTTTAAACCTCCGGTTCTCGACGTACACATGTCGGAATCACGCGTTCTATATATCGAAATGACGCGCTCGAAAAACTCTACCTAACCGGACGTTCAAAATAGTTTTTCTTTGAGAGATTGGGGATCTTGAGATAGGGGGCATGAAAAATGGTGCAACCACCTCACTACCTCGGTCACCTCCCCAACAATACACTCATAAAATTTCATAGTCAAAAGACGCTCCGGCGATTAGAAACAAGTTGTCAAAAGAAAAACCTATAACTAGCATGCTACAGTAACCTTTGGAATTCGCCGGGTAACGTGATCATATATATTAAATGATTTAACTTGTTTAAACTTATAGTAAATATACCATATAAGGCATGGAAATTTAGGAATAACCATGAAGATTTTAGAAGTATCTTTATCCAAAATTTTGGTGTGTGATTACTTGGGTATAAAATTTTAACATGATGTAATTATTTAATTTATTAAGATAATTAAATGGTAAACTACACTTAAGCAAGTGATGATAACAAAACATGAGTTTTAAACATGTAAAATTAATTACTACTATCTTTGGGCTTCAATTATTGAGAAAACCTACCTTTTTGGGTTGATTTGGTTAATAGAAACTTGATCGATGAAGAATCGAAGAGGATTAATACAACCACCGATACACTGTAACGGCAGAAGCAGAGGATGACGATGCAGCTTCGACAGGAATGGAAACAATAGGGCCTTGAAGAAGTAGATGTCTTATCTTTCGTTTACAGCAGCAGAAGAAGAAGCTTCGGGGTCAACAGGTTCGCCAGTAGCAGGAAGAAAGCAATCTTCCTTTACTCCTTGATAGCAACCTTTGTTCAGCAAGGGAAGAAGTAAAGAAGCATGGCTTCTTCTACGTTGAGGAAGACGATGGAGAAGGGCTCGTGAAGAAGGCAAAGATGCTCAAACTATCACGAACAGTAGGTCGGTGTCGAAGCAGAGAACCCAAAGGCAATAACCTTTGTAGGGTTCTATAGGGACTTATTTATAGGGAAGACGGATCCCACGTAGTTAGAGTTTAATTAGGAGTAATATTCCCACAAGAAGAATCCTATTAGAAATATAACTTCCCACGTATTGATCTCTTCCTTAATCAAAACTTACCCAATTAACTTCCTTGTTCGAATCAAACACCAACTATCCCTTTTTAGAAATGACGTCTCAAGTTGGGGCGTTATTTCAATAAATGACGCTTATATACACAGTCATCAATTCCTTAATTGACGACTTGCTTAGAAGCGTCATTCAGCTTTCCCTATTTGTTAATTTAAGGTGTAACGATCTTTCTGAATTTTTATCTTTTTTTCTAGATGTGATCTAGATGGGAAATTTTAGGGGTACGAGTTTTCCATTTTTATCTATTTTTCCATCTAATTAGTTTCCAAAATTCTTTAATTGAAAAACTTGCACTATTCATTTACAATAAAATAACGACTTGGTTTAAGTCGTTTCTTATGTTATACACGCCCATTGGTATGGCGTCATTTCATTTTTGGCATTTTCACTTAACCTTCAGAAGACTAATATTATGTATATATCCCTATTATCTCTATAATCTCTTTAGCTATATACTTTATTTGACTTTTGTTAATTTGTAAATAACGACTTGGATTAAGTCGTCTTTCACGTTGGATACGCCTGTACCAAGAGGCGTCAATTGAGTTTTTGGCCTTTTCTCAATGCCCTTGAAGGAACCGAAATTGCATATATGTCCATTCTTTTATCCTTTACTTATCTTTAATGTATTTAAAGCTTATCTTTATACCCTTTTCCCTTCTAATCAAATATAATATAATACAATGTGAGATATTAAAATTTCTAAATTACAAATAAAATATAAATTGATGTTTTCTTCTAGATTTAATGATTCTTAATTCAATTAAAATTATGTTGTGCATTAAATGGCTACTTAAAAATAACATGTTATTCTTAAATTTATTATAATATAATGGTAGAGTCCATGAGCTCTTTTTGTGAGACTTTTTAGGATGTCAGAGGGTTATGTATAGAGTCTAGCCTTAATTATTTACGTTGTATTATTTGTATTATATATACATATGCACAGATATATAGACGAGTGGTTTGAGACTTAAGGACCCTTACAATGTGTGTGGGTTATTTACTAACCCTCATATACCTATTAATAATTTGTATGTATATAGGGATTTTATTCCTCATAATTTCTTTAACTTTTATTAATCCTTGACCTAGGTATCAGAGGCAGGTTTGATCCGAGCAAACCTTTTTACTTCCATCCCTGAAGGAATATCACTTGGACATATATTTATTTGAATAAATTTTATTTATTAAACATTATATACTTATTTGTAAGAATATGTATTATGTATAGGTTTTCTTCTAAATATATTTATTCTTATTTCAAAATTACCGGGCGTTACACCCTCCCCCACTTAAAAGAATTTGGTCCCCAAATTCACATCATCCTTTACTCACGATGGAGAACTAGCTATAATGCGTAGAAGTAATCTAGATACATTTAGTGGAACGGAACAAATTTTTGGAAGAATTAATTTAGGCTTAAGGGTGAGGGGTACCTTCCGCAACTTCCCCTTTGGCAAGTTTGGCTAATGCTTGAACTCCTCTTGGAAGCTTCTTGGTCAAAATAAGGCATTCTGCTATCTTATGGTCTAAGCTTCCGCAACGCAGACATGCTCGTGAACTCCACCAACACTTTTTTGATTGGTGACCATATCTTCCCCAAGCTTTACACTTACCTTGCGAGTGATCTGTCGAAGTTCTCTTCTTATTACACTTCTTACATTTCTGGCATTTCTAACACTTTTGTGAACTATCACCCTCGTTTACCCTTTTCTTGGTAGTGGTGAACTTTTCAAAATTATCTGTTTGATCCTTCCTTTCAACTCTCTCTTTTTCTTCCACCGCCTTTTCTAGCTCCTGGACTCTTCTAACGAGGCCTGCATAAGCTTGGACATCTACTAGTACCATCTCAGGGACAAAGCTTAGTTTGGATGCCTCCATTCTAATTATGTTCCTGCAAGATTAATGGGGAGATTAATTGTTGACTCAAGAATTAATGTTAATGAAATGTAAATATCTTATCTTTCTTTTATAACTTTAATCCCAAGTTCTACCCATCTCTCACGGAACTCCTATAGGATGACCGATAAGGATACTCAACATATCTCTTGGACTTAATGCCCTAAGGAGTTGAAAGTCAAAGCTCTGATATGACTGACAAGAATACTTGACCTATCATTGGAACCTAATAACTGGAGGATATGAAAGCCGAAGCTCTGATACCACCTCTGTCACGTCCCGAACCGATAGCAGCGGAACGTGTCGTTTGCTCGGAACGTGGCAGTTAAACAGTCGTGAATAATCAAGAGCAATCGCATAAGTCCAAATAATTTAGAAACAACAATAAAACTTTTATTTCAAATATAAGTCTCTTACAAGAACTTGAAGATTCAACTACGTCACTATGAAAGAAAAGGAAATGACGCACTAATAGACTTAGACAATATAACTAAATAAGAGACATCATGCTAGACTCAAGAAAGATAAAAGACTCGGGTTCACTAGTTTCCGAAGCTCGCTTGCACACTTGTCCCTCCCATGTGAGTCTCGGCCTCGCTTGCCACATGATTATCTGAAAAATGTTGGAATAAACTGGGTGAGCGAACGCTCAGTAGGAATTAAATCTCAAGAATAAGCAATTGGTTTAAGTAATTACATTTTCACATGTAAATGCAGGTAAGGCTATGCATGTAAATTTAACCGAGCAAGTGAAACAAACTAGCAATAGATTTGACAATTTCATGTAAAAACTTTCAAGAAAGAGATATCCAAGAGAGATTTTGTAAGGCCCGTGCCTTAATGGATCCTTCGTGGTATTTGTTCTATTAATTGTTCTGGAATTTCCGGCTATTTTCCTAGATTTTTAGGAATTTGTCTGGTATTTTTCCGGATTTATTTGGGGCTAATTGGGGGTTATTGAAAATTAATAAGATTTATATATATATAATGATTATATTATATATATATTAATTTTATTTTTTTATAACCTCTCCCTCTCTCTCTCTCTCCCTTCCCGTCGATCTCACTCTCACCCTCTCCCTCTCTCTCTTCTCACGATCGTCCCCTCCCTCTCCTAGGGAACTCGGGCGAAACGAGATCGGATTGAGGCGAGGTTGGCACCGTTGGATTCCTCGCGTCGAGTAGTGCGCGTGGGTGTCCACTTCGGCGTGGATCGGTGATCGTAGGAGCGAGGTGGAGCGTGGAAGCTCCGTGGCCCTTCCTCCTTGCATGCGGCCCGTTCGACGGTTTCGGCTTGCGAAAGGTAGGGGGATGGAATCTCGATCTTGCTAGGATCGTTTCCCTTAGCCTGTTTGCTGATTAGCACCCCGTAGCATGCATGATGTTCATATTTCCATTTTTGGGGTTTTAGCCTAAATCTTGAGTTTAATGCGTTTTAGGCCTTGCATGTGTTAGATTTAGATGTTAAATTGTTGTCTGGCATGCGTGGTTTGACAGGTTATCAGGTTTTTCGTCGATACCCGGCGTTTTCAGCCGTCCGGGAGGGCTTCGGTTTATAAACCGTACCCTCCCGTAACCCAGGTGCAGTGACGATCCTGCCAGGAACCGTCACTTGCCTGACGGTCCAAGATGGATGCGTCACTTCCCAAATAACGGCCTATCGAGGGGCGTCGTTTGGAGAGTAACGGTGGAAACCCCATCCGTTACTCGTTCGTTGTTTTCCGTTAGCCCGGTGAGGCGGTGAGCCCGGCGGTCTGTCGATCGGCCGTCGCTTGTAACGACGCGCCGAGACTGGGGCGTCGCTTCATCTGCTATCGTTTTGGAACGCTGTTAGTTGGTTTGAGCCTCGGGTGAAAGTAACGGTGGAGTTCCCGCGCGTCGCTTGGAAGCAACGCATAGGACCCCCACCGTCACTCTCCCCTTCAGGGCTTTTGGGTTTGGTACTCGGGAGGATGTAACGGCGGTGACCTACCGCGCCGCTTGGAAGCGACGCGCAGGGCCCCTACCGTCACATTCCCCCCTGCACCTGTGAGTCGGAACTCGGGAGGGAGTAACGGCTGGAGACCAGCGCGTCACTCTTGATGTAACGCACCAGTCCCCGACCGTCACTTCCAAGTAGCGCGTGGGCCTCTGACCGCCGCTTGCCCGTCAGTCTGGTTATGTTCCCAGCCCATTGCTCATGCGTTCCGTTCTATATTCATGCCATGGTTGTGTTGTTTTACTATATTGTGGCGTGTTTTATATACCAATAGAGTAGCTTTTCTTTCCAGGCAATGGAGCCACTGTTGTTGCCCTAAGGTCTGTTGAGTACCGACCCGCTTGAGGATGGCGGAGGGGTATGTTTCCCATTCACGGTTTGTAAGCTAGTTCCGTGGGCTCCCAGCCAATGGTAGCGTCCTGCCAAGGGAGAAAACTAGTTAGAGGGCCTGGCTCAGGCTAGAGTCAGTGTGTGCACACGTGGTCGGAGACTGTGGACTGACACCGACGGGTGCCACTCCGACTGGTCACTTGGTTTGGTACTGTTTACGCGCTTAGCTTGTCGCTTCGTCGACTGCGAGTGCTTGAGACGCAGTGTAAGCCGTCAGTGGACGCTTCTGGTTTCTGCTCCAGTGGTTGTCCTTCCTTGTTGTCTGGATTAGTTGCAGCTCCTTCTATTTGGTAGTTTTAGCTTTAATCGCTTGCATTTAATTAGTAGTGGCATGTGTTAGCTGTTACACTTGCTTAGGAGAGTTTACAGCTTTCTTGTGTTTGGTTATTCATGCCATTGCCTGTGTGTTTATTTAAATGCATGCTTTAATTGTTGTTATTTATGCATGTCTGCTTGTTTAGTGCGAGGTAGGGATCCGCGTGACCCCTACTGAGTCTGGCTGTGACTCACCCTTCTCCTTTCAGGTGAGCCGCGCCCGCCGTCTCCCGGACTTTAGTGTGCTATTTCGGGACCGTTCCTAGCTGCCAGCTGCGCACGAGCTGCCTTTTTGAGGCTTGTGTTGTACTTTTGCCGGGGTATGCCCCGCGTAGTTGTACCTTGAGGACTGGTGTTTGTGACTCTGGACTAGTTATACATATATCACTCTGGTTATTTTTAAATTGCTTCCGCACTTGTGCTTAAATCTTAAATACTTACAGTATTGCGCGCCCCAATTCGCAATTAATTATGCATATTCCTCAGCTAACCCCCACTAACCCTTCAGGGGCCTCATCATCCTCTTGGGTGGCCTCCCCAGTTCTTGGCGTCGGTGTATCAATGTTATCGGTATATCGGTGTCCTGAACTCTGGGTCGTCACAGATGGTATCAGAGAGCTTGAGTTGAGGATTTGCGTAAAGAATTGGAATTGACGCTTTGTCCAGAGCTAGTCCTGTTGTCGTCTCTTGCTGGCATAGGATGTTTTCCGTATGATTGATGGATTTTATTGTTGATTGTGTTTTTGGCAGCATAGTTATGCCGCCTCGTCGAGGAAGACCTCCTCGTGTTCCTCGAGATGCGCCCAGGGAAGATAGCGGTTCTGCACCTCCTCCTGCAGTTCCCGCTGTTCCTGTCGTTCCAGTTGCTCCTCCAGTGCCGATCGTTCTAGCTGAAGTGCCTGGCAGTCGAGGCAAGGCTTTGAAGGAATTTCTGATGTTCAATCCGCCTGCTTTCGATGGCCAAGCTGATCCAGAAGTCGCGAGGCAATGGCTGGATGCGATAGAGCGTGTGTTTGTCTCGATGGAGTGTGCTGAAGATGAGAAAGTCATGCTCGCTGCTTTTCAACTCCAGGGTACATCCATTGCGTGGTGGAAAGCCGAGTGGCAGATTTCCTTTCGATCCAGACCTCTTCGGCAAATCACTTGGGCAGAGTTCGTTGCTGCTTTTGAGCGTGCCTATACTCCTGCCTGCTTGCAGATGGATAAGATGTATCAGTTTATGGAATTGATTCAGGGCAATATGACCGTGCTTCAGTACAGGAATAAGTTCTTGGAATTGGGTCAGTATGCGCCCCATGTGCTGGCCAGTGAAGCTTTGAAGACCCAGCAATTTTTGCGTGGGTTGAGGCCAGAGTTGAAGATGCCGCTGATAGCGAGTCGTGTTGCGGATCTCGATACTGCGTGTCAGACAGCTGTAGCTTTAGAGCTGGAGATGGCGAGACCGGGTGGATATCCCCAAGCAGGGTCAGTGCAGCCGGTAGCTCAGGTTCAGCAGACTTACCGACAGCCCGTGCCTGGTGTTCCTTCGGTCCAGTCAGAGGTTTCCAGTGCTTCCTCTCCTTCTAAGCCCAAGTTTAAAAGGTTCAAGAAGAAGAAGAAGTTTTTTCAGCAGCCGTCCGGTACAGATTCTGTTCAGCAGTCGACAGCGCCTTCTTCTCAGACTCGGCAGAGCTCAACTGCTAGTCAGCCGTGGACGTGTCGGAGATGCGGTGGTCATCACAAGGGCCAGCCGTGTTCTCTTCCTATTGTTTGCTTCAGGTGTGACCAGCCAAGTCATGTGGTTCGGGATTGCCCGCTGAGGCCGACTCAATTGCAAGCTCCTCAGTTGTCTCAACCTCAGCCGCAGTTTAGACCTCCTGCACCTCAAGCTCCACAACAATTTTTCTCTCAAGCGTCGGCGTCTTCTCAGCAATCTTCAGCTGGTTCCAAGAAGCAGAAAGGCAAAGTTTCTCATTTGACAAGAGCTGATGCTGCTGCGTCCCATCTTGTGGAAGGTACGATTATGCTTTATGGACATTCAGCTCATGTCTTATTTGATTCTGGTGCTTCTCATTCTTTTATTTCTGAGGATTTCATGGCTTGTATTGAGGAACCGACATCTGAGCTGTCTTGTGAGTTATTTGTGGAATTGCCTTCTGGAGATTTCATGGTTACTCCTCTGTGTTTGGATGAGTCTCCTGTGATGATTGATAATCACCAGTTGCCGGCGAGATTGTATGCGTTGCAGCTGGCAGATTATGATGTTATTCTGGGAATGGATTGGTTGGAGCATTATGGAGCTGTGGTTGACTGCAGATCGAAGAAAGTCTATTTTCAGCCCCAGGGAAAATCAGCCTTTTATTTTCAAGGTATTCGATCCCGATCTTCTCGTATGATTATTTCTGCTATTCGAGCCTATAGGTTGCTTAGCGCAGGTTGTCAGGGATTCCTTGCTTCAGTAGTGGCTGTTGAAAAATCACGACGGGATGTCTGTGATATTCCGGTTGTCTATGAGTTTCCTGATGTGTTTCCTGACGAGTTGCCAGGCTTGCCCCCAGAACGAGAGATTGAGATGGTGATTGAACTGATTCCAGGTATTGGCCCCTTAGCAAAGCCGCCGTACCGTATGGCTCCAGCTGAATTGAAAGTACTGCGTGCACAGCTACTAGAGTTACTGGAGAAAGGTTATATTCGTCCCAGTTTTTCTCCGTGGAGTGCCCCAGTGCTGTTTGTGAAAAAGAAAGATGGAAACCTGAGGCTTTGCATTGATTACAGGCAGCTGAATCAGGCGACTATCAAGAATCAGTATCCGCTCCCCAGGATTGATGATTTGTTTGACCAGTTACAGTCTGCTACTGTCTTTTCGCGGATTGATCTCCGGTCTGGCTATTTTCAGTTACGGATCCGGGAATCTGATGTGGAGAAGACTGCTTTCAGTACTCGATATGGTCACTTTGAATTTTTAGTCATGCCGTTTGGTTTGACTAATGCCCCAGCAGCTTTCATGGACCTAATGCAGCGTATCTTTCGTCCATTTCTGGACCAGTTTGTGGTGATCTTTGTTGATGATATCTCGATATATTCTACCTCTGTTGATGATCATGTGCAGCATTTGAGGATCGTTCTGCAGACTCTAAGAGATCACGAGCTTTATGCGAAGCTCAGTAAATGTGAATTCTGGCTTCGGGAGATTCATTTTCTTGGCCATGTGATTTCTGGTGATGGAGTGGCAGTAGACCCTGCAAAGATTGATGCCGTGTTGAGTTGGCAGAGACCGAGGACCATCACTGAGATACGAAGTTTTTTAGGATTGGCTGGGTATTACCGCAGATTCATTCAGGATTTTGCGAAGATTGCAGCACCGATGACTAAATTGACACGGAAGGATGTGCCATTTGTCTGGTCGGATCAGTGTGAGGCTAGCTTTGTTGAATTGAAAAGGCTATTGACTTCTTCTCCAGTGTTGACTTTGCCTTCCGACTCGGGTGGTTTTCTTGTTTGTACAGATGCGTCTCGAGTAGGTTTGGGTGCAGTGCTGATGCAACATGGTAAGGTTATCGCATATGCATCTCGGCAATTGAAACAGCATGAAGGAAATTATCCCACTCATGATCTAGAGCTAGCTGCAGTTATTTTTGCCTTGAAGATCTGGAGACATTATCTGTATGGCGAGAAATTTCAGATTCTTACTGATCATCAGAGTTTACAGTATATTTTCTCCCAGAAAGATCTGAACCTCAGGCAGAGGCGATGGATGGAATACATGAAAGATTATGACTTTACACTCTCCTATCAGCCAGGTAAAATGAATGTTGTGGCCGATGCTTTGAGCAGGAAAGTGCAGGTCAGCCATTTGTTGCTTCACGAATGGAAATTGTGGGAACAGCTTTCGAGCGAGGCATTGTGTATAGAGATTCCTGCCGATCTGAAGATGGCAGTTTGTGCTAGCTTGGTTTTGGGTTCAGCTTTGTATCAGCAGATTTTAGAAGCCCAGCAAGCTGATTCTGATTTGGCCCGTGTTATATCAAGATATGATGTGGAATTTGATGACGAGCTAGTTGTCAGTTTCCAGGGCAGATTGTATATTCCTGTTGATGATGATTTAAGGAATGAGATTCTGAGTGAAGCCCATGGTTCCCGTTTTGCTATTCACCCTGGTGTCACTAAGATGTATCAGAATTTGAAGAAACAGTTCTGGTGGCCCGGCATGAAGAAGGACGTGGCTATTTTTGTTTCTAAGTGCTTGACTTGTCAGTTAGTTAAAGTCGAACATCAAAAGCCAGGTGGTCTGCTTCAGCCATTAGAGATTCCGATGTGGAAATGGGACCATGTTACTACAGATTTTGTGGTGGGTTTGCCTCGAACTTCTCAATGTTTTGATGGAATCTGGCTGCTTGTCGACAGATTGACGAAAACCGCCAGATTATTGCCAATTAAAGTTACTTGGAGTGTGCAGAGATTGGCCGAGCTCTATGTGCAGAAGATCGTGCCGCTGCATGGAATTCCTATTTCACTTGTGTCAGATCGTGACCCGCGTTTTACTTCTGGCTTCTGGCGTAGTTTCCAGAAAGCTTTGGGCACTGAGTTAGCTTTCAGTTCAGTGTATCACCCACAGTCAGATGGACAGTCAGAGAGAACCATTCAGACTTTGAAGGACATGCTGAGATCGTGTTGCCTTGATTGGCAAGGGTCGTGGGGTCAGCATTTGCCACTTGTTGAGTTTACTTATAATAACAGTTTTCACTCCAGTATTGGTATGGCTCCTTATGAAGCACTGTATGGTCGTCCTTGTCGTACTCCTCTGAACTGGTTTGATGTTGGGGACCGACTGTTGACAGGACCGGACTTGGTACAGCAGTGTTCTGATGTGGTTCGTCTGATCAGGCAGAGATTGTTGACGGCTCAGAGTCGACAGAAAAGTTATGCAGATCAACGCAGACGTCCACTACAATTTGAGCCTGGAGATATGGTGTTTGTTAAAGTATCTTCGATGAAAGGTGTTTCCAGGTTTGGGAAGCGTGGAAAGCTTAGTCCGCGGTATGTTGGCCCTTTTCCGATTGTTGACGCTATTGGTTCAGTGGCTTATCGTTTGCAACTGCCGGCGGCCATGCAAGCTATTCATGATGTGTTCCACGTGTCTCAGTTGAGGAAATATGTGTCTGATGCTTCTCATGTTCTCGATGATTCAGTGTGGCCCGAGGTGACTGCTGATTTGTCCACACCAAAGTTTCCTATCCGAATTGAAGACCGTCGTGAGCAGCGGTTGAGAAATAAGGTCATTCCTCTGGTAAGGGTTGCTTGGCAGTGTCACTCTGGTAACGAGTCTACTTGGGAGTGTGAAGATGAGATGCGTCAGCTTTTTCCTTTCTTGTTCCAGTGAGGTATAAGTCCTTTCTCAGTTTCCCCCTTTTCGGTTGTTGTAAATTTCGAGGGCGAAATTTCTGTAAGGAGGGAGGGACTGTAAGGCCCGTGCCTTAATGGATCCTTCGTGGTATTTGTTCTATTAATTGTTCTGGAATTTCCGGCTATTTTCCTGGATTTTTAGGAATTTGTCTGGTATTTTTCCGGATTTATTTGGGGCTAATTGGGGGTTATTGAAAATTAATAAGATTTTTATATATATAATGATTATATTATATATATATTAATTTTATTTTTTTATAACCTCTCCCTCCCTCTCTCTCTCCCTTCCCGTCGATCTCACTCTCACCCTCTCCCTCTCTCTCTTCTCACGATCGTCCCCTCCCTCTCCTAGGGAACTCGGGCGAAACGAGATCGGATTGAGGCGAGGTTGGCACCGTTGGATTCCTCGCGTCGAGTAGTGCGCGTGGGTGTCCACTTTGGCGTGGATCGGTGATCGTAGGAGCGAGGTGGAGCGTGGAAGCTCCGTGGCCCTTCCTCCTTGCATGCGGCCCGTTCGACGGTTTCGGCTTGCGAAAGGTAGGGGGATGGAATCTCGATCTTGCTAGGATCGTTTCCCTTAGCCTGTTTGCTGATTAGCACCCCGTAGCATGCATGATGTTCATATTTCCATTTTTGGGGTTTTAGCCTAAATCTTGAGTTTAATGCGTTTTAGGCCTTGCATGTGTTAGATTTAGATGTTAAATTGTTGTCTGGCATGCGTGGTTTGACAGGTTATCAGGTTTTTCGTCGATACCCGGCGTTTTCAGCTGTCTGGGAGGGCTTCGGTTTATAAACCGTACCCGCCCGTAACCCAGGTGCAGTGACGGTCCTGCCAGGAACCGTCACTTGCCTGACGGTCCAAGATGGATGCGTCGCTTCCCAAATAACGACCTATCGAGGGGCGTCGTTTGGAGAGTAACGGTGGGAACCCCATCCGTTACTCGTTCGTTGTTTTCCGTTAGCCCGGTGAGGCGGTGAGCCCGGCGGTCTGTCGATCGGCCGTCGCATGTAACGACGCGCCGAGACTGGGGCGTCGCTTCATCTGCTATCGTTTTGGAACGCTGTTAGTTGGTTTGAGCCTCGGGTGAAAGTAACAGCGGAGTTCCCGCGCGTCGCTTGGAAGCAACGCATAGGACCCCCACCGTCACTCTCCCCTTTAGGGCTTTTGGGTTTGGTACTCGGGAGGATGTAACGGCGGTGACCTACCGCGCCGCTTGGAAGCGACGCGCAGGGCCCCTACCGTCACATTCCCCCCTGCACCTGTGAGTTGGAACTCGGGAGGGAGTAACGGCTGGAGACCAGCGCGTCACTCTTGATGTAACGCACCAGTCCCCGACCGTCACTTCCAAGTAGCGCGTGGGCCTCTGACCGCCGCTTGCCCGTCAGTCTGGTTATGTTCCCAGCCCATTGCTCATGCGTTCCGTTCTATATTCATGCCATGGTTGTGTTGTTTTACTATATTGTGGCGTGTTTTATATACCAATAGAGTAGCTTTTCTTTCCAGGCAATGGAGCCACTGTTGTTGCCCTAAGGTCTGTTGAGTACCGACCCGCTTGAGGATGGCGGAGGGGTATGTTTCCCATTCACGGTTTGTAAGCTAGTTCCGTGGGCTCCCAGCCAATGGTAGCGTCCTGCCAAGGGAGAAAACTAGTTAGAGGGCCTGGCTCAGGCTAGAGTCAGTGTGTGCACACGTGGTCGGAGACTGTGGACTGACACCGACGGGTGCCACTCCGACTGGTCACTTG
The DNA here is from genome assembly GCA_022559845.1 of Amorphophallus konjac. Classification (NCBI taxonomy): domain Eukaryota; kingdom Viridiplantae; phylum Streptophyta; class Magnoliopsida; order Alismatales; family Araceae; genus Amorphophallus; species Amorphophallus konjac. Next base: position 118,008,897 of record CM040125.1, read on the forward strand.
GTTTGGTACTGTTTACGCGCTTAGCTTGTCGCTTCGTCGACTGCGAGTGCTTGAGACGCAGTGTAAGCCGTCAGTGGACGCTTCTGGTTTCTGCTCCAGTGGTTGTCCTTCCTTGTTGTTTGGATTAGTTGCAGCTCCTTCTATTTGGTAGTTTTAGCTTTAATCGCTTGCATTTAATTAGTAGTGGCATGTGTTAGCTGTTACACTTGCTTAGGAGAGTTTACAGCTTTCTTGTGTTTGGTTATTCATGCCATTGCCTGTGTGTTTATTTAAATGCATGCTTTAATTGTTGTTATTTATGCATGTCTGCTTGTTTAGTGCGAGGTAGGGATCCGCGTGACCCCTACTGAGTCTGGCTGTGACTCACCCTTCACCTTTCAGGTGAGCCGCGCCCGCCGTCTCCCGGACTTTAGTGTGCTGTTTCGGGACCGTTCCTAGCTGCCAGCTGCGCACGAGCTGCCTTTTTGAGGCTTGTGTTGTACTTTTGCCGGGGTATGCCCCGCGTAGTTGTACCTTGAGGACTGGTGTTTGTGACTCTGGACTAGTTATACATATATCACTCTGGTTATTTTTAAATTGCTTCCGCACTTGTGTTTAAATCTTAAATACTTACAGTATTGCGCGCCCCAATTCGTAATTAATTATGCATATTCCTCAGCTAACCCCCACTAACCCTTCAGGGGCCTCATCAGCCTCTTGGGTGGCCTCCCCAGTTCTTGGCGTCGGTGTATCAATGTTATCGGTATATCGGTGTCCTGAACTCTGGGTCGTCACAGATTTATAGAATATTGGCTATTTCACGCAAGTACTTTGCCCATTTCGGGCCACGCTAGTAAAGTCACGCAAGTCGAGTCACGCACGCAAGTCACGAGAGAAAGAGAGAGAGTGTGTGTGGAATGCCAAAGATTAAGAGAGACAAGTACTTCGGTGTAATGCCAGACACCGTGATCAATATAACTCCCATGGGCACTAGTACTTTCGGGTGCTCCTCTCAGGACCAGATCGGGCCCTATATGCACAGCATTTAAAGATAGATCTAGACATCCATGATAGTTTATAGCCAATAAGGAATTTCATGATCAAGCTTTAAATAGAACGATAGCGTAGAATTCACGGAATTCAAGGATAAAGCCCTTGAGTAGGGACAAACTTGCGATAAAATCCACGTGAAAGCATAGAAACTATGACATGTCGAAAAACTGGGTGGAATTGGCACCTAGATAGGTTGCCATGAATAACTTGAATAGATGACTAGTAAGATAGTCACCAGTTCAATGGACATGATGCAAGCTGAATAATAGGTACTTAGCAATAAGTTACCCAATTCAATGTATCACCTAGTGGAATGATCACTCATTCCACCGGCAAAGAGAATTTCTCCCATGGGCCAAGAATAGCACCATGAAAGGGCCGGGTTACCACGTTTCCAGAGTGACGTGGTATTAAAATGGGTACAAGGTGTTTAAGGTACAACCAGCTCAGTCGGCCTTGAGGGAATCCAAGGCTACGAGGAGACTTACAGAGGTCCCGATGATTAACTTGCTAGTCCGAAGGAACGGAATGTCCAACGGAGAGCTCGTATGTCGCCGAGAGTTGAAATGTATAACGTGAACCAATCATGAAACAGGGACTCCATCTACGGACGTGAGATGAGAGTGCCAGAAGACCCGCGGTATGGGTCAAAATCGGGAGAAAACGGTGAGAACATGAATGCGTTAATTATAGAATTCATGTCCATCCAATTCTATAATTAACTATAATTAAATAACCTTATATTATTTGACGCCCGTGGGTGACATCATTTATTAATTAGCGTCTACATAGAGAGACGTTAATTTTATGATTTTTAACTTAATTTATTTAACAAGAATTCACGTCAATATCTATTTAATTGAATAATTTCAAAAATATACATTCAAAGAGACATTAATTTATATAAAATAATTAAAAAAATAGAATATATGATAATTAAAGAAAAATTCGAGGATTCCAAAAATATATTTTTTATAATTTTATGTTGCATAGTTTAGTAGATATAGATTTTTCAAGATATAATTACAAGTTATTTGTATATTATATATATATATATAATGAATATTTTGACGCCTTTGTATAATGGTGTCAAAAGGATTTGACGACATTTAACATGTCGTCATTTCAAAAAAATGTCAAACTTTAAACCTCCGGTTCTCGACGTACACATGTCAGAATCACGCGTTCTATATATCGAAATGACGGGCTCGAAAAACTCTACCTAACCGGACGTTCAAAATAGTTTTTCGTTGAGAGATTGGGGATCTTGAGATAGGGGGCACAAAAAATGGTGCAATCACTCTCACTACCTCGATCACCTCCCCAACAATACACTCATAAAATTTCATAGCCAAAAGACGCTCCGGCGATTAGAAACAAGTTGTCAAAAGAAAAACCTATAACTAGCATGCTACAGTAACCTTTGGAATTCACCGGGTAACGTGATCATATATATTAAATGATTTAACTTGTTTAAACTTATAGTAAATATACCATATAAGGCATGGAAATTTAGGAATAACCATGAAGATTTTAGAAGTATATTTATCCAAAATTTTGGTGTGTGATTACTTGGGTATAAAATTTTAACATGATGTAATTATTTAATTTATTAAGATAATTAAACGGTAAACTACACTTAAGCAAGCGATGATAACAAAACATGAGTTTTAAACATGCAAAATTAATTACTACTATCTTTGGGCTTCAATTATTGAGAAAACCTACCTTTCTCGGTTGATTTGGTTAACAGAAACTTGATCGATGAAGAATCGAAGAGGATTAATACAACCACCGATACACTGTAACGGCAGAAGCAGAGGATGACGATGCAGCTTCGACAGGAATAGAAACAATAGGGCCTCGAAGAAGTAGATGCCTTTTCTTTCGTTTACAGCAGCAGAAGAAGAAGCTTCAGGGTCAACAGGTTCGCCAGTTGCAGGAAGAAAGCAATCTTCCTTTACTCCTTGATAGCAACCTTTGTTCAGCAAGGGAAGAAGTAAAGAAGCAGGGCTTCTTCTACGTTGAGGAAGACGATGGAGAAGGGCTCGTGAAGAAGGCAAAGATGCTCAAACTATCACGAACAGTAGGTCGGTGTCGAAGCAGAGAACCCAAAGGCAATAACCTTTGAAGGGTTCTGTAGGGACTTATTTATAGGGAAGAAGGATTCCACGTAGTTAGAGTTTAATTAGGAGTAATATTCCCACAAGAAGAATCCTATTAGAAATATAACTTCCCACGTATTGATCTCTTCCTTAATAAAAACTTACCCAATTAACTTCCTTGTTCGAATCAAACACCAACTGTCCCTTTTTGGAAATGACGCCTCAAGTTGGGGCGTTATTTCAATAAATGACGTTTGTATACACAGTCGTCAATTCCTTAATTGACGACTTGCTCGGAGGCGTCATTCACCTTTCCCTATTTGTTAATTTAAGGTGTAACGATCTTTCTGAATTTTTATCTTTTTTTCTAGATGTGATCTAGATGGGAAATTTTAGGGGTACGAGTTTTCCAGTTTTCCTTATTTTTCATCTAATTAGTTTTCCAAAATTCTTTAATTAAAAAATTGGAACTATTCATTTACAATAAAATAACGACTTGGTTTAAGTCGTTTCTTATGTTATACACGCCCATTGGTATGGCGTCATTTCATTTTTGGCATTTTCACTTAACCTTCAAAAGATTAATATTATGTATATATCCATGTTATCTCTATAATCTCTTTAGCTATATACTTTATTTGACTTTTGCTAATTTATAAATAATGACTTGGATTAAGTCATCTTTCATGTTGGATACGCCTGTACCAAGAGGCGTCAATTGAGTTTTTGGCCTTTTCTCAGTTCCCTTGAAGGAACCGAAATTGCATGTATGCCCATTCTTTTATCCTTTACTTATCTTTAATATATTTAAAGCTTATCTTTATACCATTTTCCCTTCTAATCAAATATAATATAATACACTGTGAGATGTTAAATTTTCTAAATTACAAATAAAATATAAATTGATGTTTTCTTCAAGATTTAATGATTCTTAATTCAATTAAAATTATGTTGTGCATTAAATGGCTACTTAAAAATAACATGTTATTCTTAAATTTATTATAATATAACGGTAGGGTCCATGAGCTCTTTTTGTGAGACTTTTTAGGATGTCAGAGGGTTGTGTATAGAGTCTGGCCTTAATTATTTACGTTGTATTATTTGCATTATATATACATATGCACAGATATATGGACAAGTGGGTTGAGACTTAAGGGCCCTTACAATGTGTGTGGGTTATTTACTAACCCTCATGTACCTATTAATAATTTGTATGTATATAGGGATTTTATTCCTCATAATTTCTTTAACTTTTATTAGTCCTTGACCTAGGTATCAGAGGCAGGTTTGATCCGAGCAAACCTTTTTACTTCCATCCCTGAAGGAATATCACTTGGACATATATTTATTTGAATAAATTTTATTTATTAAACATTATATACTTATTTGTAAGAATATGTATTATGTATAGGTTTTCTTCTAAATATATTTATTCTTATTTCAAAATTACCGGGCGTTATAGGGCCGCTCTCAGTTGTACGCGGTCGCACGACTGACCACCCAATGGAAATGAACGGTTCTAACTGAGCCGTTCTAAGATACACACGGTTACCCTCAGGCCGTGCAGTTGTCTAAATGGTCCGATGATTGGCCGTTCAATAGGAGGGACGGTCACTTAGACGGTCTCACGATTGCCCGTTCAATGGACTGAACGGACCTATCTTGGCCGTGCGATCAAATGGAACGGACCCCTATTGGGCCGTTCTATCTATGCCGCCTTACTATTCGAGGGTTCTACGCGGTCGAGGGTCGGCCGCTCTAGTCTTTGAACGATCTCACTATGATGTGGCACAGCCCAATGATGCAATTGGATAAATTGTTGAGCCTATGACTTAGATCCACAAGCAAACAAACACTTTCAACGGACTCACGTTAGTGGCTCACTCGCACGGCTCATACGATCACCCGGTGGTACCAGGGGATGATGGCGAGGGTCCAAGGTGGGACCCAAATATTCAAAGGACTAGGTTGGCTTAGGCTGGCCCCTAAGGGTCTGGGAATTCCCTACTTCGTGGGCAGCCGACATGCCGGGGCGTTGGGTCGGGTGGCTCTCACTAACAATCCGCGGTGGGCGCACTAATGAACAAATACGAGTCCGAACACTCCCTCACCGACCGACGGGCATAAGAGACAATACTAAACTAGCAAAGTATGGACCAGCAAGGTAGGGACTAGTCCCTCACCTGATCGGTGTGAAGACACCGATCCTGGCCGAAAGACGAGGGCGAGCGGGGAGGCGTGGGTACGCACCAGCACGCAGCGTCGATGCCGCTTGACCTGAAAATATATAAAGTACAACACTACTCCTCACACAGGAGGGTGGGCCAAGGGGTTGGGGTTAATGTGTTACAGCCAAACACTTCCTCTATGCAGGGAGGGGCTATAAGCCGGCCAGGCGGGGTGGGTAAAACTAAGAGAGAAAACCGATTCACCGAGCTTCGCCGGTTCTACTAGCGTCAGGAACAGCAGGATAGGTTGCTGATGATGGCGCCGCCACGGGCTCAGTTGAGCTTAGAATTAGTCAAAATTGGTGCCGAAACTTTCTAAATTGACCCAGGATGACGTCCAAATTCTTGGTGAATTTTGTGATGTCGTTGCTGGCCGGGGCAGAGTCTGGAATAGGACTGGTCCGTTCTGCCTCTGTCTGGTGCAGAACCAATGAGGTCTGTTGCAGAAGATGCCACGAACTCTACCAAACTCCGATTGAGGCAAAGTTGTTGTTGGCGCGACCGTGGCCGAAACAGCTTCGAACAGAAACTAACGGGACCCCAACAAAAAGTCGGATAAGAGAGTTCTGATCTGTTGACTGGGAGGTGGTCCAACCTAGAACAGCAGGGAGCAGCCTGCGCACTTTGACGAGAATAATTGGAACCAGGGGCTCGGGTGGGCGATTGGCTTCCTCCTTCTTGGTACTGAAAGGGGACTGGTCGAAGTTCCTTCCCTTCTAAAATGGCACCCAGAACTTTCCCGAGTTGGTCATGGTAGCCTCTGCTCTCAGCCTCAGGTCACCAGCCGGAGTCGAGAAGCGCAGTCCGACGAGATCGGCTCCTCCGATCAGCTCCGAGCTTGGATGGTCGCGAGACCAGCACCGTTGGAAAGCTGACTCGATGACATTTCCTACGATGTATGGTATGCCTCCAGAAAGCTCATGAAGGCGATGTGGTGCTCTTTGCAACCTGCTACTGCTCTGTTGTCTGCAACTCTGGACTGTATCTGAAACTGAAAAGAGATTTGGGTGAAGGGGTGGTGAAGGTGTAGCAGGGGATTGGGGTGGCTGAAGGTTGTGGGGAGGGGAGGGGGTCGATGGAGGGCTATTGGGGTGGCTGGAGAATCAGGGGGGGTGGGTGAAGGGTGCTGGAGCTGGCTGGAGTGGGTAGAAGAAGGGGGAGGGCTGCACTAGGTGAGCAATGGAGAGGAAGGGGGGAGGGTGAACTTGGGTTGGGTATGGGGGCTGGGTTGGGAGACCAAAGCCTGGTATGGGGGTTGTGATATGGGTCGGAAGTTCAGATTTGTCCTTGGGAGAAACTACTTCAGCCTTGGGGAGGTGGGGAGGTGCTTAGGGAAGTGGATGGGGTAGTTGGTGGTTGGGTGGTGGGGTTTGGATTGGTGGAAGCTATCTTGGGGCTGGGGTGGAGTTATTGGGGTGGTGGCTAGTTGGGGAGGTCCTTGAATGAGGGAGGGGGAGTTAGGTGGTGTGGACGCACTTTTTATTTATTAATTAGGATCTATGGTTATTTGTTTATTGGGTTTATTAAGTGCGTGGGCGTGCCAGTCACAAAGTGACGATTTATTATGCGCTCGATCTGACTAATCAGACGATTGTGTGGTTCGTGTCGGGACCGGAACCCGCCGCGCCATAAAGGTCACGACATTATTTACATCCCCTCGGAGAGGGGAACACCCTTGATTGATCGCCGGGAATCAGGGCCTCATGGCCAGGAAATTATATCGAGAGAAACTAGCTGATAGTGGTCCCGAATCAGTCGGAAAGCTCGATGTCTAGGGAAGCGAGCATTCGAAATATGTCGGTCACTCAAGGGACCATTTTGATATTCGGACGAGCGTCCGGCTTCAGAGAATCATGATCGTCACGGGGAAAACTGGAGCATATGTATGCCGGGGGGGTACGGCAAGTTTATTGTTCAAAGGGATAGGAGACATTCGGTTGAATCCCGGTTAGAGGGGTCAAAAATCGATAAGTTTGTCGGCCCGGTGTAAGATCAAGCTACGACCATACCGCGGTGGGCCCCCCACGGTCGAAGTCAGGCTCGCGTAGGCATCGTTAATATTTTCGGTGCCGAAGGGCAGCAGGAAAGTGTTTCCAGACCAGATTCCAAAATAGAGATGTGTACAGAGATAGCTGGCTATAGGCCTAGGATGTGGGTCAGGCGATGACCATGGTTGGGGCGAACCCGAGGTCCGAGCGTGACTCACGACGGTCTTATCGATGTTCCCATGCGTAGGGTTCGGGGAGGATGAGAGCCGCCTCATTCCGTTCGGATTTTGTCGGTCATACACGGGCCATTTTATGTTCGGACAAAGGTCCGTATAGAAAACAAGACGGCGACGGGAGCGAGTCCGTGCAAATGTCTGCCGTGAGTACGGCAAGTTTAATGCAAGCGCGAGATTAGATCCCGGCATATATGTCGGTCACTAACGGACCATTCATTATTCGGACGGAAGTCTGTATTAGTAGCGTCGAGGACGACGATAAAACCGTGCGGATGTCTGCCGTAGGTGCGGCAAGTGTAATGTGGGTGCGGGATCGGATCTCGATGAAGACGGGTCGAGCTAACAAACTATCGGCCCGGGATAAGTTTGGATCATGGTCACGTCCGGGCGGGGGTACCCGAGATCCAAGACCGATCTAGTGGGGCATCATTACTTTTCTCTTCACCAAACCGTACGAATGTCTGCCGTGAGTATGGCAAGTTTAATGCAAGTGCGGGATTAAATCCCGGTATATATATGTCGGTCACTAACGGAACATTTCTTATTCGGATAGAAGTCCGTATTTGTAACATAAAAGATGGTGACAAAACCGTACGAATGCCTGCCGCAGATACGGCAAGGTTAATGTGGATGCGGGATTTGATCCCGATAGAGGTGAGTCAAGCTGATGATCTATTGGCCCGAGGTGGTTGCGGACTATGGCCATATCGGGGTTTTCGAGGACCACGTCTGATGCCACGGGGCGTCATTGCTTTTCTCTTCATGCACAGTCCGGGGAAGTGAGTCATTAGGTGTGGAGCCCGAACTCGCCAACATGTGCCCTCGCACGCGGATCGACCTTTTGATTATAAGAGTGATTCATTATGTTGTTTATTCTCATGAGGGTGATTCATGTTCTTTCATTCTCATTCATTAGTTTAGGTTCCTTCTTTTGTTTTATTCATTAGTTTCAACCTTTTCTTCTATTTAGCTAATTTATGTTTTCTTTTATGGGGCACGCCGGTTAAGTGGGATAGAAGAGGCGCGCCGGAATAAGAGGTGTAAGGGGCACGCCGGTTCAAGGCCAAGGGAGGGGGGGGCGCCGGTTTAAGGTAATGCCAAGGAGGGAGAGGGGGCGTGCTGGAATAGCCTATGAAGGGGAGGCGGGCCGGTTTGGGCTCCAAATAGGAATGGGAGGGGGCACTATTCATCTCAGGAATTCCAAAGTGGATTTGAGTGTGGGGCTAAACCGGCGCGGGGGGGGTAGCGCGCCGGATTAGCCCACGCCGAATTAGGGCGCCCCGGGTTAAGCTTCTATGAGGTTTTCTTTTATTCTGTTGGCTCTGTTTCTTGTTTCTTTCACCTGCAAGTTAATCTGTTGATTGATTTATTCATCTTATTGATGGATTAAGGTTGTGGAAAGAGAGTTTAAGTATTTTAATTATTTGTTAGGGTGAATTAGCTTGAGGATTCAAGTGTTTCGTTAGAAGAGTTTGTGCAGGAACTCAAAGATTTAGCTTGATTCAGGGGCTTAGTTTGTTCATCTGTCTGTTCTTACATATTCTCTTTTCTTACGTGTTCTTCCTCTGGCAAAATTTGGGCAGCACCTCCCCCGGACTGAGGCTTGCCAGAGACAAATAGGGGAACACCAAACGGTTTGCTCCGGGGTGAACCTCAAATCCAGACCTCACGGCGGTCCGATAACCCAAATGTGAGTGTGGAAAAGCTCGAGGACTAGCCTTCAAGAGCTCCCACAGCTCACGGGTGATGGTTTCATGAAGCGGGACAAACGTATGCCACGAAGGGCCATGAATGTTCATCCTCATGTGGGTTCCTTCGAAGGCCATGCCACGGAGAGGCAGGTTTCAAAGACCCTGGATGCATGGAAGATAGGGAGAAAACGGGGGACGGGAGCTAAAGCCAAGAACCGTGCTTGCCCACAGACTTCCTTTTATTCATCCACAAGAAGGGGAAGGTCGAAATACAAAAGGGGGATCTACCCTAAGGCAGAGAGAAATACATTTAGGGGGAAAGAAGAGGAGATACACCAATGGGAGAGGGGGAACAGAGCACAAGCTCCCCCCCCCCTCTGAGCTCACCTCTCACTCTCCTCTCTTCTCTTCTCTTCTCTTCTCTTCTCCAGCACGGGGGCGAAGCTTCTTCTTCTCTTCGGGTGGCCCTCTCTTCTCTTTTTCTATCACCCTTCGGGGGTTCGAGAGAGATGCTCCATGGAACAGGCGGAGTATATATAGAACGGGTTGCCCTTTCTTCGCTCGAACGGAAGAAAAACTCCTGCCACTTCATTCGTCTGCGGTGGCATCCAGTGGTTGGTGCCGTAAACTGTTGTTCGTCCGAGGACAGGACATTTGTGGATTTGCAGAAAGATCTTCTGCTGCTGCTGTTGTCAATGCGGGTTACTGCCATCGCTACCCCTTCGCTGTCGAACGGAGGCAGAGACAGAGCGTCGGGCATTCAATGTTCTCTGCACGCCATAATGATGCAAAACAGAGCATCGGAGTGTAAATGGGATAGCAGTTTGGTTGAAACGGTGCGGGGGGGGGGGGGTGAGCACGCCGGTTTAGGACCAAAAGAGGAGCGCGCCGGTTTAACAAGGGAAGGAGGGGCAGATGGGAAAATGGGGCGCGCCGGTTTTGGGGGCGCCGGATTAAGATGTTGAAGGGGCGCGCCGGTTTAGAGCGCGCCGGTTTTGGGGGCGCCGGATTAAGATGTTGAAGGGGCGCGCCGGTTTAGAGCGCGCCGGTTTAAGGCCCTTTCGAGCCGTTTTAAGCCTCAAATGGATTCTTTTCATAGTCGCAGCCATTTATTCGAGTGTTGGCGCTCCTAGAATGTTCTAGTTGCAATGCATGGCCTCTATAATATTCCAGTTGCAGCATTTGGGGCGTGGTCCCAGACTTTGCGTGACTTTCGATGTATGCCGAGACTGTGCCAGGGTTCCTGACTTTTCTCTGATTCAGCTCTCAGCATGGCCGATTGGAGAGTTGTAGCCTTATCTTCCGCCTGGGGGGCTTCCTTAACGGGTAGCGGACCACTAAGCAAGTTCTCATCCTGATCGGGCGAGGCATGAGGTTTGTTCGGCATTTCCATCTTCGGCTTGCTCTCGAGTGTCGAGGCGTGCATGCCGTGTGATCCTCATCGACATTTTTGACATCCACAGGTGATAGGTGGGAGAAGGAAAAGAGAGAGAGGAGCTCGCCCCCTTCCTTGAGGAGAGAGAGAGAGGGAGAGATAATGAGAGAGAGAGAAGAGAGAAATTTGGTGGTGGAGAGTAAGATTTGGGAATTGCTTCTATTCAAATTGATTCATCAAAAGTTGAGTACATGAGGAGAGATGGGGCCTATATATAGGCATCCACTCTTTACATGACCAAAGTACCCTTGACAATTAGACAAAAGACCAAGTATATCCTAGACTCAATCCTATGAGCCCATAACTAAGGTACTAAGGCCCAAATAAGCATAACAAGAGAAATGACTAAAACAACATGACTCAATAAAGGAAAGTACATAAGATATGACTCAAAGAAAAGGAAAATAACATGTGATCTCATAGCCGGGCTTCCTCAAAATGATGCAGGCGATCCGAGCCAAAGAGAGCGCTGTGAGATGCCCTCATCAAATCCCCCGGGGTGGGGAGAACTCGACCCCGTCGAGTATGGGTCCGCCTGACTGTGGTAGTGCTCCAAAATGTCTGGGTCAAGGCGCAGCAGGTCGTCCCGGCTCACCCAAGTATCCTCGGTCAGGGGACAGCCCTTTCACCTCACTAGGTAACGCTGGTATACCCCGTTCTTGGTAATGGTACTCTGCTCATCTAGTATTGCCTCCACTTGCTCCCGTCGGCCTCTCAAGCTAGGAGGTAGAGTCACACCGTGGGTGTCTCTCTCAAGGGAGGGTAAAGGCTCAAGCTCCTCACTAGTTCCCACCGCGGGGCCCTTGTAGGGTACCAGGTCTGCCACGTTGAAGGTAGGGTGTACCCCAAAACCCTCAGGTAGGTCCAGCTCATAAGCGTTACTGCCTAGTCGTCTCAAAATTCAAAAGGGTCCCGACCCTCATGCCCTCAACTTGGAGGCAGGCCCCGGAAGGAGCCGCTCCATCCTCACCATCACCGAGTCTCCCACTTGGAACTCACAGTGGCGCCGATGAGCATCTACCCGTCTTTTGTAAGCCTCGTTTCCTTTCCCTATATGCCTGCGGATGTCATCATGCAACTCTTTGATATGCTGTGCAAAGGACTCAGCTGAGACTGACACTCTAGCATGTGGGGGAAGGAGAATAAGCTCTGAGGGTTTTCTAGGCCTATAACCATGTACTACCTCAAATGGACTCTTGCCTATGGGCCTATTGACGGAATCATTGTAGGCAAACTTGGCCTGAGATAAGAGGAGATCCCAATTCCCAGGGTGGTCCCCTACTAGACAACGGAGCAAGTTCCCAAGGCTTCGGTTGACGACCTCAGTCTGGCCATCTGTTTGAGGATGATAAGTGGTGGAGAATTTGAGGAGGGTTCCCATCAGATGCTAGAGGGTTTTTCAAAAGTAACTGGTGAATTTCACATCTCGATCGGACACAATGGTTTTAGGTAGTCCATGGAGTCGGACTACCTCATCAAAGAACAATCGGGCGACCCTAGAAGCATCCGAAGTCTTGGTACATGGGATAAAGTGGGCCATCCTAGAGAACCTGTCAACAATGACGAAGATGGAATCATGTTTGCGTAAGGTCCTAGGTAGGCCAAGGATAAAGTCCATGCTCAAATCCTCCCAAGGTCGATCTGGGATGGGTAGGGGTGTGTAAAGCCCAATGTTTTGCCTCACTTGCTTGGCTGAGGCACAAAGGCGACATTGTCCCACAATGTGGGCCACATCCTTCTTGAGACTGGGCCAATGGAATTGCCTCTCAACTAGAACTATGGTCTTCTGGACCCCAAAGTGACCAGTTAGGCCACCACTGTGTAACTCCCAAACTAAGAAGTCTCGAAGTGAAGTCCGGGGTATGCATAGCCTAGCTCCCTTGAAAAGATACCCCTCTTGGAGTATAAATCCATCATGTTCCTTGTTGGGCTGAGTGGAGAGGGTGTTGTAGTGATTCCCAAAGTCGGGGCAATTTGGATATTCACCTTTGATTCTTTCAAACCCGGTGACTTCCACCTGGATAGTGGAAAGTAAGGCTATCCACCTACTTAGCGCATCGGTGGCGCGGTTCTCACTACCCATCTTGTACTTGAGGACAAAGGTATAGGCTTGAATGTATTCTACCCAACGGACATGGCGGGCATTGAGCTTTTGTTGGGTGTTGAGGTACTTCAAGGCCTCGTGGTCCGAGAAGATCACAAACTCCATAGGTAGGAGATAGTGCCTCCAATGCCGAAGGGATTGAACCACGGCGTAAAGCTCTTTGTCATATGTGGAGTACCTAGTCCTAGCCTCACAAAGTTTCTCACTAAAATAGGCTACCGGGTGACCCTCTTGGCTAAGAATGCCTCCAATCCCTACCCCGGATGCATCACAAGTGACCTCGAAGACTTTTGAGAAGTCGGGTAGGTAAAAGATCGGGACTTGGGTCATCTTTTCCTTGAGCTCTAGGAATGCTTTGGAGGCTGCTCTAGTCCACACAAAAGTGCCCTTCTTGAGACAATCTGTGATAGGAGTGGTGATAGTGCTAAACCCACGGATGAATCTCCTATAGAAAGTGGCTAGCCCGTGAAAGCTTCGGGCCTCATGGAGGGTCTTGGGCTCGGGCCACTCAAGAATGGCTTGGACTTTCTCGGGGTCCATGGATACCCCTTGGGATGAGACAATAAATCCTAGGAAGGTTAGTTGATTGGTAAAGAAATGACACTTCCCGGGGTTGGCAAAGAGACTTTCTTTCCTAAGAACGGTGCAAACTTGTTTGAGATGATCTAGGTGGGCTTCCTTGGTTTGGCTATATATGAGAATGTCATCAAAGTAGACGACAAGGAAGATGCCAATGAAGGCCCAAAGGACCTTGGTCATGAGACGCATGAATGTGCTTGGTGCATTGGAAAGGCCGAAAGGCATGACAAGCCATTCATAGAGACCGTCCTTAGTTTTAAAGGCGATCTTCCACTCGTCCTCGGGCCTAATGCGAACTTGGTGGTATCAACTTTTGAGATCGATCTTAGAGAAGATGGTTGCTCCAGCAAGCATGTCTAGCATGTCATCTAGCCGAGGGATGGGAAACCTATATTTGACTGTGATCTTGTTGATGGCTCGGTATCCACACACATGCGCCAAGTTCTATCATTTTTGGGTGTGAGGAGGGCCAGGACGGCACATGGGCTTTTGCTAATGTGGAGGAAGCCCTTCTTGATGAGCTCCTCAATTTGCCTCCAAAGTTTAGCATGCTCGGTGGGGTTGAGGCGATAGTGAGGAAGGTTGGGTAAGGTAGCTCCGGGCACAAAGTCGATGGCATGTTTCACATCGCGCATGGGTGGTAGCTTATCCGGAAGTTCATCGGGGAACACATCATGGAAGTCCTCAAGGATTTGTTAAATTTCTATTGGGTGTGGGTCGGTTGGGGTGGATTCCCCAAGGTAAATAACAATGGCACACACTTGTCCCCCTTGGTTGACTTCTTCCTCAAGTTCTTTCCTAGTGACGAGGTGTATGTTCCTAGTAGTCCCAATGGTCAAACTAGGATTAGGACTTGATGGGGTGGGGTTTGGTGGGTTTGTAATAGTGGGAGGTGTAGGGGATCCCTCAAGGGAGGGAGATGCCTTCCTGGGAAGGGAGCGGGGTGGAGAGGGGTTGAGTTGGATTCTCTTCCCCTCATGAGCTAAAATGCAAGTGTTCGTCCTTCCAAGGAAAGTGGCATCTACATCGTAGATCCAAGGCCGCCCTAGGAGTATACTTCCAACTTCCATTGGTAGAATGTCACACCAAACATGGCCTTGGTAGGATTGGAATGTGATGGGGACAAGGCAACGAGTACTAACGGGTACGGATGTGGCATCAATCCATGCTACCCAATATGGGTGTAGATGTGGGGAGATGGTAAGGCCCAAAAGTTTGACAGTGTCAGGTGACACCACATTCACTCTACTCCCGTTGTCCAAGATGACATTCCTAACATGACTCCCTATCCGGATGTAGGTATGGAAGATGGTGTTTCTTCTCCAATCATGTTCTTGGGTTTGAGTGAGGGTGCACCTAACCACTCCAAGGTGAGAGTCGGTAGATGGAGGGGGTTGTTCTTGATTGGTCTCCATGTAGTGGTTCTCATACTCCTCCTCCCAATTAGGAGAGGCCTCATACACCTCAACCTCTTCTACAACTCCATCTTGGGGCAAGGGGGTTGTCTCCTCAATGAACAAGCTAGATGCGCCCTTGGTGGGGCATTGATTGGTGAAATGTCCATACCCAAGGAACCTAAAGCATTGCTGCCCACTTTGGTGGTTTGGGGCAACCCTATTGTGAGAGAGAGTGGGTGCTGGATTTGGTCTATTGGGAGTGGGGTTAGGGGGCCCACTTGTGGGGCGAGGAGGAGGGGTGCCACTAGGAGGGGCTGCCCGGGTGGGAGGAGCTCCCATGGGGGTGGGAAGGAGACCTCGTTGAGGAGGTGGGGGGTTGGTCCGAGGTACCATGGATTTTGGATCCATCCCCCGCGGGGGAAACGTTCGGGTGTATCGAGAGAATTTCTCGGCATCTCGGGCTACTTGGTAGGCTTGCTCTAGAGTGGCTACTTGACGCACGAATAGCTCCTTTTTTATGTGGAATTGTAGCCCATTCCTAAAGCGGGATAGTGTGACGGCGGGGTCCTCTTGGACTCCACACTTAAGAAGGTAGTAGTCAAATTTCTCAATGTACTCCATAACAGTCTTCCCTTCTTGGGTTAAGGCTTGCCACTAATCTAGGAGGTTTTGATGGTAGGAGGGAGGGACATATTTGAGTTTGAGTTGTTCCTTCATGGCCCCCCATGTGGTGATGGGAGCTTCCCTCCTAACTATCCTTAATGCCTCAATGTCCATCCAATGAGTCTTAGCTAATTTGGTAAGTTGCATTTTTGCAAGACATGATAGGATCGGTGTGCTGGATTCAGAGGGGGGGTGAATGAATCCCACCCTTAAAAACTTTTCGCTGAATGAAAACTAGAACACTAACTAGAACAAGATAGACAAACTGGATAACTAATCAAAATTTCTTTTGAACCGAAGAACAAAAATCTATCTCGCGCCTAAACAATCAACTAGTGGAAGCGGAAGAAGGTAATCAACCTACTGCAAGATAGCAATATGAACGCTCAGACAATCTGTGAAAGGTGGTAGAAGACATGTAGCTAACGCACAAGGCAAATCACTGCACATATAATTTTTTAGGTGGTTCGGTCCTCCAGACCTACATCCACCTCTCACTCCCAACCGGAGTGAGGCTTCCACTAGCACAAGCTAGAAACTGCAGACTCAGTCAGCAAACAGAATGCTGCCACACAGCTTGACCAGGGGAACAGCCGCCCCTCTTCCTCCACACCGGAGGGACATCCCAAGTGACTCCCAGCCACTTGGAAACCAGAGACCGAAGTCTCTCTTTCTCCAGACCAGGAGGGGACACACCAGTGACTCCCCGTCACCAGCAAACCAGAGGTCACAGACCTCTCTTCGTCCAGACCAGGAAGGACCCGACCTCTATCTAGAGAATCGGAAGAACAAAGATAACCAGAGTGACAAAAGAAAAACAAAAAAACAAGAAATGAAAATAATCACAGCAAATATAAAGCTATAAAGCGAAATCACAATTTGGCTCTCGCAGGAGCTGACTGGCCTGGATATGATCCACGGTCCAATATGAATTGATCTGCTGATGAAGCTTCTTATCTCTCGATCTCTCTTCTTCTTACTCTTCTTTTACTTATCTGCTTCTTTCTCTCACTGTCTTCTCTTCTTCTCTCAATCCTCACGACCTCTCTCTCTTTCTCCTTTTCTTCTACTGCACTCTTCTTTCTTCACTCACAGTCTCGATCAGCCCTCTTCTGTTGATTTCTTTCTACAGATGAAGAAACTTCATATATATAGCAGCAGCAACAGGTGCTAGGGCGTGTGCTTTCCACTTCTCCCGCCCAATTGATGCTACCACGTGTCAGCATCTCAGCTTCTTGGATCACGTGCCAGGTGCCCACCTCGGGTCACGTGCCCAGACACATTAACCTCGTCTAACAATCCTGTTAGTTAATCAGTCGAAGACAGTATCAGCTGAAGGCAATGTTCAGACTTCATTCAGCAAGCAAGGCAAGCATGGATGGCTGTATAGAGTTGATCGTGTGAGGCAAGACAAGTGTACATACTTCTTACCACATGCTGTAATATGCATATATGATGCAGTGTATAGACTTGCTGACACATGCTGCAGTATGCATATGATGCAGTGTATAGACTTGAAGAAAGCAATGCATACACAATGATGCAATGTTCAGACTTTGATCATATATGAAGAACGTATGCTGTACAGACTTGCTAATGAGTAACGTAGAATGCATCAAGCAAGATAATGCATGAAGACCATTGTGCATACATGCTGGCAAATGGATGTACAGACTTCATTCAAGCAAGCGAGACAATGTCTAGACTTTGATAAGTTGAAGCACAACTAAAAGACGACTCTTTCCTAGGTGTCAGATTCAGAATGGACGCTCCTACTGATGGGCGTCAAATTTCAAGCAAAATCAACCATGATGAAGTGTGTAGACATTGTATAAACTTGAACGATGTGCAGACTCTGTGTTACGAACACAGGCTGTACAGACTTCATGTATGCAAGTCTGTGGCATTGTACAGACTTTGTGGATGCAAGGCTGAAGCAATGTATAGACTTCACATTGTGCAGACTTCAATGCATGAAGAAGCAGTATGTAAACTTTGACAGACACAATCGTGCAACACTGTATAGACTTGAAACACTAGATGCACGATGTATAGACCTTGCCAAAGGTAATGGCTGTACAGACTTGACCAAGGCAAAGCAATCGAATGTATGGACTTTCACAAGGTATAGACTTGCCAAAGAACTTGATGATGTACAGACTTAAACAAGGGAAAGTCTGTACAGACTTGAAGGTTCACAACGTATATACTTTGGCAAGACAATGGCTGTACATACCTCAACTCGAGCAATGTATAGACTTGCAGGTGCAACATAGGTAAGGGTGCCGATGTATAGACCTGCGAGTGTAACGTAAGTAAAGGTACCAATGTACAGACTTTGAAGTTGAACAGGTGGATGTACAGACTTCACTTCGTGCAAACTACAGTGCAGTGTACAGACTTCAGACATGATGCACTGTATAGACTTCAAATGAGACTGTACAGACTTGGTCCGATGTACAGTGCAATGTATAGACTTTCGTTCAACAGAGACGTTAAGAGAAACTGTACAGACTTTGACTTCAAAAGAGACACTCCCTATGAGACGGACGATGTATAGACTTCTAGACACTGTAGACTTGAATAGCGTGAGACGTTAACTAAGACAGATGAGAGTGTATAGACTTTAATGAAGAATGCACACGATGCAAAGGACTCTATACACACTTGGCCAATGTACAGACTTAGCAGTAGCATGATGGCGAGTGCTGTACAGACTTCGTGTGCAATGGCCAACAATGTGTAGACTTGGCCCAACTAAGAACCGATGGATGTATAGACTTTACGAGTACAGTCCAATGAATAGACTTTGCGAAGCACAGTCCAATGTATAGACTTTGCGAAGCACAGTCTAATGTATAGACTTTGCACGATGCAGATTGGGCAATGTACAGACTTTAAATGCAACAGAAGACTCTGTATGGACTTTGCATAGACGATGCATGAGACGCGAACTCTGTACAGACTTGGTGTGCCGTGCATGAACAGTGCAATGTAACGGCTTGCGTGAATGCAACAGCGATGTTCAGACTTGGAAGCTGATGTGTAGACTTGATGAGATGCAAGGCAACATAGACACTAGCTGTATAGACTTGCGTTCACACAGCAGTGTATGGACATCGAATGCCTGCCTGCATGCGATGTACAGACTTGAGTTATACAACTGAAGGCTGTACAGACTTGCTATGAAGGTGAGATGCAACGTGAGACGCTCGAATGTACATACTTGCTGATTGTGTTAAGACACAGCATGAGATGTTATGATCTGGGGGGTCGACCCATCTGGAAGGGGGGTCGACCCGCTTGTGTCCAGACTGTGCTAGAATGTAATGATGCATGGATGTTTAGCCTATACTGATTTCCACAAGCAGAGTAAAGCAACTGATGTATATGTATATAAGTGCTTTATGCAGCAGATAACATGACTGAACATCAAATGCAATGCTTTAGATCTGATAAACTGACATAATGTGCATGACAAAGAAACAATGTGTGCACACAGTGTATATAATGAAATGTCATTCACAAGCACACATTCACAAATACATGAACACATATGAATGCACTTAGCTGAATCAACAAGGTCATTCATGCACACATACATATGGTGACTGATAGTGTTTGCTATTATCAAAACCACAGGGGCACAACAATCTCCCCCTTTTTGATGATGGCAACACTATGAGTCACACTGACTCAGATCAAAACATTCTCCCCCTTTGACTTCAGCCAAAAGATATTAGTTTGAGAGCGGAAAAATAAGCAGATATGAAAAAATTGAAATAACATTTCTCCCTTTAACTACATGAAAGCACATTCTTCCCCAAAGAGCAATATGACTCAAATCAATTTCTCCCCTTTTGTTTTTGAAAAAAAATCATGCAGAGGTATGAATGCAGAGATGCAGATGCAGCAAGAAATGCAATACCTCCCCCTAAGAATATGAATGCAGGGTCACAATTGATATGAACATGATTCAATATGACAAGGAAGCTCCCCCTGAATAGATACCAATTGATATGCATCTGTTGCATTTCTCCCAATTGATGTGGTTGAGAGGGAGACCACTGTGGCATTCAAGGGTAAGTTCAGGTCAATGAACCAAGGACAGTGAGGAGAAGAATTTCAAACACAAGAAGTTCAAAATAAGATTTTCAAGGAGATATCAATCTCATAAATCTAAAACATAATTTTTCAAAGTCTTCCATTATAAGGGCTTATGAATGAATTTTATTGATCAGCATGGTTTAAACATGATGTATGCAAGGTTTATCAATAAAATTCTATATTGATATCTAAAACCAAGGTTTAATAAAAATAAACCAAGCCCTCATAATTCTATCTTGATTATCCTTCCTTTCTCTTACACAATCAAATTTATTGACTTCTTTCAGAAATACATGCACTAGTATTGAGATCAAGCAATTATGAAGTCATGAGATTTTGTCTAGGGTTATAACAATTTCATTTTTAGCATCAATATTCAAATATTGTAATTTGTTCAACAAATTTTCATGCTACAAATTTTACGAGCACTCTAGTTCAGTATACACTTTGTAACTAGAGGATATACCTTGATCAGATGCCAATATCCCTAAGCACTTAGTGTGACTAACAGTCATGCTTTATATGAACAGAGGTAGCATTTACACATCATGACACACTACAAATCATTTCTTTGATGAGTGAGTTGTATTTCTCAGTGTGCATGCCATTGCTCTGCCTGATTAACAATCATTCTTAAGCAGAGTTAACTATGGCACCTCATGACACAGTCCTTTGGACATGTGTTTCTCAGTGACCAAAGTCATTGCTCTGACTGAAATTAACCCTTTAGACAATTCAGACAAATTCATTTGCTTCAAGTCAATAATAATTTCATGTACTTAACCAATTAAAGCCATGTATTCAATAGTGCAGATTTCAGAAGGTTTTACCAGGCACATCATGAAATAGTTGGTTAAGGTTTATTAAACATGATTCAGATATTTTTAAGAGAATTACAGACAAACTCCATGAATACATTAAACTTAAACCACATGAGTTATTTCAGACATTCATAAAATCGTATAATAGAAGATTCCTAGTTCAAGTGTTTTCAGATTTATGATCGAAATAGTCCCATTGAAATCTTCATGAAAGACTGATAGAATTCTGATACCAAATGATAGAAGAGATTTTGAAGTTCAATGTTTTCAGAATATGATCAAGGTTTGTCAACAAAATCAATAAGGAAGGATATGCAATGAATTCTGACAAGTGTATGCATTTGACAACCTACATGCCATGCATTGACTCCCCCTGACAATATGCATTCAGTCAATCTTTTTGGCATTTTTCCATGAAATGCAATGCAATTAACTACATGTATGCAAAGACATGCAAAGACTCAACATTGTTTGCTATGCAAAGACATGCAATTAACTACCCCTGAAAATATGCAATGTTTGCCATGAAAACTGAACATATGTCTTTATGACTCATGCACATACAGACTGCCCTATCAAAGCAAAATGACCCATGGTACTAGGCGGATCACTTGGTCTAAAAGACCACCTCACACATAGTAAGAACCTCCAGACAGATTTCCCTGTCTTTTAGTAGCTTACTATTTATATACCATAGTGGTCAATCATGATAATTCAACATGCAGTCCTAAAGGTAATCCAGATTTTCAGTGAGCTATGCAACAGACAGATTTCAAACAACATTCATATGCAGTTCAGGTTTTCAGATATTGCAAGTTTATTCTCATTTCAATGTCTAAACAGACAATTCAGTATGAGCATTGAGAGACTTGAATATTCAGTGTTCAAAAGATGACAAATACGCAAGAGCACATCAAACCAGATATGCAATGAATTTTATTATGCAAGAGAAGATTCAAACAGAGTTGTGCAGATGACACATGCAGCTATGTATGCTTAACAGATTATGCAAACATCTAAACTAGATATTTTAGATGGCAAGGTTTAAAAATAAGTTTTCAGAACTGACCTGAATAGTGCAATCCTAGGGGTTTCATTCTTGAATGCCTTGGTTTATTACCCCTCTTTATTCTTCAGCTTCCAAGGCATACCTGTAACACAAAGCTTATTTTGCACAAACAGGAACCCAAGAGGTCTTGGGTCCTGAATTGACATTGACATTTCTAGCAGGTTTTGTCAACAAGTTTTCTGCATGAAGGTCATCAGATTTCATTAAATAACAATTATTCATTGAATGACCAAAGCCACCACAATAACGACATGAAACAGAATGTTTGTTCTCATTGTACACATTAGCATGATCATGAAATCTATGTGTATGAGAATTAAAGTTTCTGTTGTTTGCATGAAGGTTCTGTCCTTTGTTATCATTCGGCCAACAATTTACAACTTTGTAGCCATACTTTTCATATTCAAAATGAGAAGAGTGATTTCTTCTCTTAAAAGGTGACCAGCACTCTCTAGCCAGATGGCCTGGCTTCCAACAGTTAGAGCATGCAACAGACTTTCTGTTAAAGACAAATTCAGGTTTATCAAAAAAAAATTCTATTTGCAGGGAATCTACCAGATTTATAGTTAGACTTCCTTCCCTGAGCATGCCAACATTCAATGGCCATGTGGCCTGTCTTTCCACATTCAAAGCATGAAATAAAATTTCTTCTACCAGCATTCAACCAACATTCAATGGCCCTATGGCCTGTCTTTCCACAGTTGAAACATGCAGAATATTTTCTATTTACAGTAAATTTATTCCTATCAACATCATTATGGTTTGCAGGGAATTTAACATGATGTTAAAGAGACATTTTCTTACCATTTGCAAACCAGCATTGTGCAATGCTGTGTCCTAGTTTGCCACAGTGCAGACATTCAGTTTTCCTTTTCTGTGGTGAAAGATTTTTATCATGAAATCTCCTAGCATTCATATCATCCTTCTCCATCAATTTACAATCAGGCATCAAATGACCAAATCTATGACAGTAATGACAGATCATTTTCTTTTTAGATGTCTGTGAGTGTGTGTGAGGACTGTGATCAACATGCACTGATGTATCCTTTTTATTTATTTTCTATTTTCCATTCCTTTTCTGATTTTTATCCTGTTTTTCTATTTTCTTAGCCTTGTACTGAGTTGGAGATGGGGTAGAAGACTTTTTCTGTTCAGAAGATTTAACAAAAATAGTTTTCAGGTTGGTTCCATCAACCTTCCTCATAACTGGATTGTAACCCAGTCCCTCTTTCTTAAAATTAATCTTCATTCCCAACATTTTCTGAACAATGGGTTGTTTGTCTTTAGAGGTTATGGCTACATTTGAAGCATTTACAAATGATGTTATCAACTTGCTCTGAAGCTCTTTCTTGTTGATCTTATTGTAGCCCAGCCCTTCCTTCCTAGAGTTGATTTTTATACCTAGTAGCTTGTCTAGGTTTTTCTGCCCATCAACAAACTTTGACAGAGAGTTTCTCAAGTCTTAGATTTCATCTTCTAAAGAGGCAATGTGTAACTCGTAACTGGCAATCTCTTGCTCACTGCAATTCATAGCTTCATTCAAAACTTTGTTAGCAGTTTTATATTTCTCAACTTCCTGTTCTAGATTGCTCAGTTTATCAGAATCTTCAATGCAAATAGTTTTTCCTCTTTCTAAGGCTAGAAGTCTCTCAGACATAGTGGAGTTCAGCACTTTTAACTTCTCATTTTCTTTAACCAAAGTATCATTTTGAATTAACTCATCAAGAAGAATCTGGTCATCTTGAGATACTTTTGGATTATTTGGAGTTTCATACTCCCTTTGCAAGTTTTCAATGTTTTTCTGCAACTCCATGTTTACAGATTTTATGGCATCAGATTTTTCAATCAGCAATGTGTTCTCCTTTTTAAGTTTCTCTAATTTTTCTTCATTTCCTTTAACAGATTTTCTAAGAGAGTCATTTTCATATTTTAGCTTGTTTAAATCTGAGTTCACACTTTCGAAATTTTTCAGCAATTTTTCATACTGGTCATGATAGTTAACAAGAGTCTGATTATCATTATTTGAACTGAGTTTCTCTTTGAGTTCAGATATCTCATTTACATGATCTTGATTCTCAATTTTCAGCAACGAAATTTATTTTTTCAGCATTTGAAAATCAGACATACAAACATCATGAACATTTTTCAATTCAGTACAATTTTTACATGGAGAAATTGAACTATCTAACCCAGTACCCTTCTTCAATTTTGTATACTATTTTCTTAACCTCTCATGTGACTCTAATAATTCAGCATATGCATTCTCCCAATCATCTAGACAAAAATTCTCGAAGAGATTTACCTCCTCATCATCCTGTTCTTCTTCTTGATTGCTGCTTTGTCCACTTCCTCGAGCCATCATGCAGCTTGTTTGATTTCCTTTCCCGGCTCTCTTCATCATCTCCAATATATCACTTGCAGATCTGCAAGCAAGGAAACATGAATGAAAGGCTTTGTCAGTAGCTGCCTTCATCAGATTCCAAGCCTTCAGATTTTCTGCACACATAGATCGATGTTTATTAGTCCATTTGGACTGATCTTGTAGCAACCCTAGGAAAAAAAAAGGAAATAAAAACCCCAAATTAATCAAATTTGATAAAGTATTAAATAAATGAATGAGAAATATCAGAAAGAATAAGTACAACGATAGAATGGAAATAACGCCTTTGGTCAAGGCACTACTTCATTAAGAAACGCCTCTAGATAAGGCGCTAATTAAAAAGGGACGCCCAAACGACAAGGCGTCAATTATCAAACGGCCAAAATAATAATAAAAAAGGAAAGTAAATGTACGCCCTCCACCTGGGTGCATTTTTCACAAGAAACGACATAGGCAAAGGCGTCAATTTAAATTCAACGCCCTTACTTAAGACGTCAATTCAGTTCGAGTTTCGTTCGACCCAGGAGACTGTCCAGAGCAAGTTCTGGATAACTACGTCGAGGATAGAATATAGTAAGGACTCTATCAAGGGAATACTACCCTTAATCAAATTCTAACTCCATTAGGATTCCCAAAATCCTATAAATAAACCTTCCTGTCGAACCTAGTAAGCTGTTGGTCGAAGGAGGTTCTGCTGCTGCGTACGTAAAGAACAGGTAATGTTCTTCTTCCTTGCCTTCGGTCGTAATCATAAGAATATTAATGATTCTTCATCATCTTTGCTGCAGGAAGTCTGCCGTAAGTAGTAACTCTTCTGCCTAGTTGAAGGACGTGGAGTTCTTCATCATCTTCTTCTTCTTCTTCCGGTGATCAGAACACTCTGTTTAGAACAGAGTATCGTTCTCTCTTCAACTCTCTTCACGTTCCTTCACCAGAACATTCATCAGGTAGGTTTTCTCAAGAACGTAGCCCAAACTAGTATAAATTATGAAATAAACTCATCCATGATCTCATGCATATAGCTTTACTACGTTTCCAAATGTTTCTGAGAAATTTTAAAGAAGCGACCCAGACAAGGGCGCTAATTCTTGTTTTGACGCCCTACCCAGTAGTCGTCAATTTCATAGAATTGATAATTATCCATGTTTAAAATTCTGTATCTATGAAACCATGAATCTAATCTAATGCATGATCATCCTAGTTAAATCCTGCTATTTTTCTGGTCCTGAGTATGTACCATGTTTCCTGAAATTCTATTATCTGGAATATTGAAAATTCTTGAATTAACGACCTTCACGAGGTCGCCTCTTATTGACTTGACGCCCCAGAACAGGGCACTAATTGAAAAGTAACGCCCCTGTCTAGGGCGCATTTTTATGAAAAATTTTAGATTATCTAAATTCTATAAAATAGAATTACAGAATGGACGACTGATGAACAAGCCGTCAATTTGTAAATAAACGCCCCTATAGAAGGCGTTAATTTGATAATTAATGACTTATGTTAAGTCGCTAGTTTCCTGTGATACTATTTTACACTGTTGCTGTTAACCGAGGGTTTCATATGTATATTATATATATCTATCGGCACTATATTCCAGTCCATGAATATAGTCCCATGTTTCATGATGTTTTATCGTTTAACCACTAACTCTCATTGACATACAAGCTCTCCATTGGACACTCCGTTCCTTTGGACTAGCGAGTTAGTCATAGAGACCTCCGTAAGACTCCTCGAGCCTTGGATTCCCTCAAGGCTGACTGAGCTGGTTGTACCATAAAAACCCATTACACAATCTTTGCCATGTCACTCTATAGAAACATGGTATACCGGCCCTCATGTCATGCCATGGGTATGATGTGAGAATTATCTTAATAAACGGGGAAAACATGCCGTTGATGTGCTGTTCTTGTAGACCCCAATTCTATATCAAACATGATGTTCTTATAGACCCCAATTCTATATCAAACATGATGTTCTTATAGACCCCAATTCTATATCAAACATGATGTTCTTGTGGACCTCAATTCTATATTAAAAGAAGTGACCATTTACTTGTGGGCACTTACTTGTCATGGTACCCAAGTTAGGGAACCAATTCCACCTAGTTTTATCGATAATCGTGATTGTACCATTATTATCACCTATCTATGTCAAGTGTCATATTTTTAGACACTATTCTATCAAAGTCTATCCTACATGTCTACAAGCTTTATCCTTGAAATTTCATATTGGCTATACACAAGAGTGGATGTTAAAATACATGATTAATGCCTGCACATATAGGGCCCGATCTGGTCCTGGGAGGAGCACCCGAAAGTACTTGTGCCCATGGGAGTTGATTGATCACGATATTGGCATTATACCGAAGTGCATGACTAGCTTGATTGAACATTCCATAAATCTTGTACTTGACTTGATATTACATGACTTGCGTGGCCCGAGAAAGGGTAATTGTATACTCGCTTGCTTGAAACGTAATAGCCAAATTCCAACATGACATGATGAGTCTACTTGCTTGAAAGTCTTTATATCTGCTTGATAAGTTCTTGAAAGTTCATGACTAGTTCTTTTTGCTATCTTATTGTTATACTCTCTCTCTATCTTGTCATTTTGCGAGCATGCATAGCTATAGTGCATTCATGGAAAGTGTAATTACTTAAACCCCTTGCTAGTTCTTGAGATATAATTTCCTACTGAGCGTTCGCTCACTCAGTGTTTCCCTACTTTTCAGGTAAGTTCGATGACGAGACCCAAACAGACGGGGAAGGTCAAGAGTGAAATTGATTAGAGCTTCTCAAAGCGTCAACTAGTCTTGTCTTTTCTATATTTTCTTGAGTCAATTGTGTACTTTTCTTTTTATAAAGTTTAGCATTTTCAAGGGATTGTAATAAGAGTACTCTTATGAAGGAATAAAAGGATTAGGTTATCTTTACTCTTGCGCATCTCTGATTTGGTGTCGAATACACTAATACTCTGATTGACATGATCGATATAAACTCGTCACGCGTCTCCGGGTATCTTTCGCTCTCGGGGCGTGACAATTTTTGTGGTATCAGAGCCTAGGGTATTCAATTCCTAGGAAACCCAAGTCCAAGGATAAGTCTGAACCTCTAACTAGTGAGATTGGGTAGAACCAAGGGTTAAAGACAATATAGAATTAAAAGCCTTTTAACGCCGTCACACACTGATATAGCTATTGTAATTGTAGGATAATGGCTGCCGAACGTGCTCAATGGCACAACATGCAGCGTACACTCCAAGGAATGACCCAGGTGCTGCAACATGTAGCACAGGGAGGTGCACAGTGAGTCAGGAATCTCCACCAGAACTTTAAAAACATGAACCCTCCCAAATTCATGGGATCTACTGATCCAGACGACGTAGAGCACTGGATCAGGGAGACGGAGCGTATATTCCGTGTTATGCAATGCACGGATCAAGAAAAAGTCTTATTAGCTACTTTTCAGTTAGAGAGAGATGCCAGATGCTGGTGGGACGCAGTCGAAGCCACTATAAATCCGGACCAAATTACTTGGGAAGATTTTGTTGAACATTTCAATAATAAATATTTTTCAGACCGAGTCCAAGAAAAGAAAGCTACCGAATTTGCCGCACTCAAGCAACGGTCATTATCGGTGGCGGAGTACGAGGCACAATTCTCTAGGTTGTCTCGGTATGCTAAGCACTTAGTTAGCACCGAGAAGATGAAAGCTAGGAGGTTTCTTAATGGGCTCAGGCCCCAATATATTACCCAGCTGGCACCAATGGATATTCAGGTCTACTCAGAGTTAGTACGCCGAGCTCAATTGTTAGAAGATGCCACGGAGCTATCAGATAGAATCCGTGGGAAGGATACGAAAGAACAAGTTACAAGTTCGGATTCCTTTAAACCCAACTTCAAGAAGAGGCCTAGCACTGGAGGTACTTCTTCTCAAGACCAAAAATTTAAGAAGACCAAGCCCTTCTCTATCACTACTACACCTTCAAATATAATATGCAAGCATTGTGACAAGGCTGGTCATAAAGCCGAAGAGTGCTGGAGGAAACTTGGAGCATGTCTCCGTTGCGGGAGCCGTGAGCATCGGATTCCCGATTGCCCATTACTTAATGATCAAACCGGTGACGGAAAGCGCCCGGTAACCAAGAACACTCGTCTTCACGCAATTAAGGAGACCGAAGAAGAAGAAGGCGGACTAGTAGAAGGTACATTGAAAGTTTATTCCAAGTCTGCATATGTCTTATTTGATACGGGTGCTTCACATTCAATTAATTCCAAAAAGTTTGCTGATCCGTTACCCTTAGAACCGGAATGGATAAAATTAGTTTTATCTACTCCTCTTGGTAACGAAACTGATATCACTCACCATTATCAAAACTGTGAAGTATTGGTTCAGGGTAGGAATCTCCCTATTGATCTTATATGTTTAGATCTAAAGGAGTATGATGTCATACTAGGAGCGGATTGGTTATCCAAATACCAGGCAACTGTCGATTGCCGCAATAGCAAGGTTACTTTCAAAGAGTTTCCGAAATTAGTCTTTACTAGCCTTAAGAGTCGAAGCAAATCGCCACTTATTTCAGCTTTTCGAGCTAGCAAGCTAATCAGGAAAGGATGTCTATCTTTCCTTGCATTTGTCACCCTTAAGGAGAATAAGGAGACTAAGATAGAAGATGTCCCAGTTGTGCAAGAATTTCCGGACATGTTTCCGGAGGAATTGCCTGGATTACCCCCACAAAGAGAAGTAGCATTCACCATCGACTTGGTCCCTGGTGCTGGACCTGTTTCTAAGGTACCATATAGGATGTCCCCTGCCGAACTCAAGGAGTTGAAGGAGCAATTGATGGAACTTCTTAAGAAAGGATTCATTAGACCGAGTACTTCCCCGTGGGGAGCGCCTGTACTATTTGTGAAGAAGAAGGATGGATCCATGAGGTTATGTATCGACTATCGACAGTTGAATCATCTCACTATCAAGAACAAGTATCCACTGCCGAGAATCGATGAGTTATTTGATCAAATATCTGGATCCAAGTATTTTTCCAAAATTGATCTCAGGTCAGGATATCACCAACTAAGAATCAAGGACGATGATATTCCTAAGACCGCATTCAGAAGCAGGTATGGCCATTATGAATTTGTTGTTATGCCTTTCGGACTAACAAATGCCCTTGCTGCCTTTATGCAGTTAATGAATAGTATATTCAGGCCTTATTTGGATCAATTCGTGGTGGTTTTTATTGATGATATATTAATATATTCCAAGACTAAGGAAGAGCACGAGGAGCATTTAAGGATTTCCTTACAAACATTGAGGACAAACCAATTATATGCAAAGCTCAGTAAGTGTGAGTTCTGGCTCGAAGAAGTGACTTTTCTCGGACATGTTATATCAAAAGATGGCTTGTCTGTAGATCCATCAAAAGTGGAAGCTGTAAGAAATTGGGAAAGACCGACCAATGCTAGCGAGATCCGAAGTTTCTTAGGTCTTGCGGGCTACTATCGGCGATTCATCAAGGATTTCTCCAAGATAGCCGTACCACTCACTAGGCTAACTCGCAAGGAGGTCCGCTATGAGTGGAGTGAGGAATGTGAAAGAAGCTTCCAAACTCTCAAAAATCATCTGACCACATCCCCGGTCTTAGCTTTACCAGTGGAAGGAGAGCAATTCGAGGTATACTCTGATGCTTCTGGCATTGGCCTCGGATGTGTTTTAATGCAACAAGGGAAGGTTATAGCCTACTCTTCTCGCCAGTTGAAGAAGCACGAGGAGAACTACCCAGTTCATGATCTAGAATTGGCTGCAGTCGTATTTGCACTAAAGATATGGAGACATTATCTGTACGGAGTGCAGTTTATTGTATACTCTGACCATAAGAGTCTTAAGTATCTCTTCTCTCAGAAGGAATTGAATATGAGGCAAAGACGTTGGCTAGAATATCTTAAGGATTTCGACTTCACTATACAATATCATCCTGGAAAGGGTAATCCTGTAGCCGATGCCCTCAGTCGAAAGCCGAGAGCACTATTAGCCAATTGTATGATTCAGGAGTGGAAGTTGCTAGAACAATTCTCTAAACTTAATATAAGCATGGACAAGGACAGTAGGTGTGTCACCTTATCCCATATGAGCATATAGCCAGACTTGCTATCCGAAATACAAGGACTGCAGGGTAGTGACCCCGTATTAGTGGAAATCAAGGGCAAACTAGAAGGACAATCTGTGTTCCAACTAGCTTCAGATGGAAGGTTGTTATTCCAAAGTAGAACTTGTATACCGGATTGTCCAGAATTAAAGAAGAAAATCTTAGATGAAGCTCACAGATCAAGGTACACAATCCATCCATGATCTACTAAGATGTACCAAGATTTAAAAAGGACCTTTTGGTGGCCCAATATGAAAAGAGAAATAGCGGATTTTGTGTCTCGCTGTCTCACATGTCAATAAGTCAAGGCAGAACACCAAAAGCCTGCCGGAAAGCTACATCCTCTGGATATTCCCAAATGGAAGTGGGAGGATATTGGTATGGATTTTATCATGGGTCTAACTAAATCAAAAGGAGGATATGATGGAATATGGGTTATCATTGATCGATTGACCAAATCAGCCCACTTCTTGCCGATCAAGAATCGATGGTCAGTTGATGTTCTGGCTGCACTATACGTAAAAGAGATAGTCAGATTGCATGGTATTCCTGTTTCGATCGTGTCTGACAGAGATCCCCGTTTTACTTCTCATTTTTGGAAGGGTTTACAACATTCACTGGGACCGAGACTTAACTTTAGTACAGCTTTTCATCCCCAAACGGATGGTCAGACCGAGAGAACGAATCAGGTAGTGGAAGATATGCTCAGAGCTTGCATCATTGATTTTGGAGGAAGCTGGCATGATCACTTGACTCTAGTTGAATTTGCATACAATAATAGCTACCAGGCAAGTATACAAATGGCACCTTTCGAAGACTTATACGGAAGGAGTTGCCAATCACCCTTATGCTGGGACGAAGTTGGAGAGAAACAACTATTAGGTCCAGATATGGTAAAGGATATCACAGAGAAGATACAGCTGATTAGAGAAAGACTGCAAGTAGCTCAGTCTAGACAAAAGACTTATGCTGACACAAGAAGGAGAGATCTTGAATTCCAAGTCGGAGATCACGTTTTTCTCAAAGTATCACCTGGACGTGGAATAAGGAGATTTGGTGTTAAGGGCAAACTTGCACCAAGGTTTATTGGATCTTTTGAGATACTGGAAAGAGTTGGCGAGGTTGCTTATCGCATCGCATTGCCTCCTCAATTGTCCGAAGTACATAATGTGTTCCACATATCTATGTTGAAAAAGTATGTACACGATCCATCACATACTATTGAACATGGAGACTTAGTTATCCAGAAGGATCTCACATATGAACAGAAGCCCATAAAGATACTAGATCGTGAAGTACGTACCCTAAGGAATAAGGTTATTCCCATGCTAAAGGTACAATGGAATAAGAGTTCCAAGCATGAAGCCACATGGGAGACCGAGGAATCCATGAGGAAGCGATTTCCAGAATTATTTTAAGGTATATACTCTGCACTCTCCATATATATATATATATACTATTGAATTTGGGGACCAAATTCTTTTAAGTGGGGGAGGGTGTAGCAACCCTGGGAAAAAAAAAGGAAATAAAAACCCTAAATTAATCAAATTTGATAAAGTATTAAATAAATGAATGAGAAATATCAGAAAGAATAAGTACAACGACAGAATGGAAATAACGCCTTTGGTCAAGGCGCTACTTCATTAAGAAACGCCTCTAGATAAGGCGCTAATTAAAAAGGGACGCCCAAACGACAATGCGTCAATTATCAAACGGCCAAAATAAAAAAAAAAGGAAAGTAAATGTACGCCCTCCACCTGGGCGCGTTTTTTACAAGAAACGACATAGGCAAAGGCGTCAATTTAAATTCAACGCCCTTACTTAAGATGTCAATTCAGTTCGAGTTTCGTTCGACCCAAGAGACTATCCAGAGCAAGTTCTCGATAACTACGTCAAGGATAGAATATAGTAAGGACTCTATCAAGGGAATACTACCCTTAATCAAATTCTAACTCCATTAGGATTCCCAAAATCCTATAAATAAACCTTCCTGTCGAACCTAGTAAGCTGTTGGTCGAAGGAGGTTCTGCTGCTGCGTACGAAAAGAACAGGTAATGTTCTTCTTCCCTGCTTTCGGTCGTAATCATGAAGAATATTAATGATTCTTCATCATCTTTGCTGCAGGAAGTCTGCCGTAAGTAGTAACACTTCTGCCTAGTAGAAGGACGTGGAGTTCTTCATCATCTTCTTCTTCTTCCGGTGATCAGAACACTCTGTTTAGAACAGAGTATCGTTCTCTCTTCAACTCTCTTCACGTTCCTTCACCAGAACATTCATCAAGTAGGTTTTCTCAAGAACGTAGCCCAAACTAGTATAAATTATGAAATAAACTCATCCATGATCTCATGCATATAGCTTTACTGCGTTTCCAAATGTTTCTGAGAAATTTTAAAGAAGCGACCCAGACAAGGGCGCTAATTCTTATTTTGACGCCCTACCCAGCAGTCGTCAATTTCATAGAATTGATAATTATCCATGTTTAAAATTATGTATCTATGAAACCATGAATCTAATCTAAAGCATGATCAACCTAGTTAAATCCTGCTATTTTTCTGGTCCTGAGCATGTACCATGTTTCCTGAAATTCTATTATCTGGAATATTGAAAATTCTTGAATTAACGACCTTCACGAGGTCGCCTCTTATTGACTTGACGCCCCAGAACAGGGCGCTAATTGAAAAGTAATGCCCCTGTCCAGGGTGCGTTTTTGTTAAAAATTTCATATTATCTAAATTCTGCAAAATAGAATTACAGAATGGACGACTGATGAACAAGCTGTCAATTTGTAAATAAATGCCCCTATAGAAGGCGTTAATTTGATAATTAATGACTTATGTTAAGTCACTAGTTTCCTGTGATACTATTTTACACTGTTGCTGTTAACCGAGGGTTTCATATGTATATTATATATATCTATCGGCACTATATTCCAGTCCGTGAATATAGTCCCATGTTTCATGCTGTTTTATCGTTTAACCACTAACTCTCATTGACATACAAGCTCTCCATTGGACACTCCGTTCCTTTGGACTAGCGAGTTAGTCATAGAGACCTCCGTAAGACTCCTCGAGTCTTGGATTCCCTCAAGGCCAACTGAGCTGGTTGTACCATAAAAACCCATTACACAATCTTTGCCATGTCACTCTATAGAGATATGGTATATCGGCCCTCATGTCATGCCATGGGTATGATGTGAGAATTATCTTAATAAACGGGAAAAACATGCCATTGATGTGCTGTTCTTGTAGACCCCAATTCTATATCAAACATGATGTTCTTATAGACCCCAATTCTATATCAAACATGATGTTCTTATAGACCCCAATTCTATATCAAACATGATGTTCTTGTGGACCTCAATTCTATATTAAAAGAAGTGACCATTTACTTGTGGGCACTTATTTGTCATGGTACCCAAGTTAGGGAACCAATTCCACCTAGTTTTATCGATAATCGTGATTGTACCGTTATTATCGCCTATCTATGTCAAGTGTCATATTTTTGGACTCTATTCTATCAAAGTCTATCCTACATGTCTATAAGCTTTATCCTTGAAATTTCATATTGGCTATACACAAGAGTCGATGTTAAAATACATGATTAATGCCTGCGCATATAGGGCCCGATCTGGTCCTGGGAGGAGCACCCGAAAGTACTTGTGCCCATGGGAGTTGATTGATCACGGTATTGGCATTATACCGAAGTGTATGACTAGCTTGATTGAACATTCCATAAATCTTGTACTTGACTTGATATTACATGACTTGCGTGGCCCGAGAAAGGGTAATTGTATACTCGCTTGCTTGAAACGTAATAGCCAAATTCCAACATGACATGATGAGTCTACTTGCTTGAAAGTCTTGATATCTGCTTGATAAGTTCTTGAAAGTTCATGACTAGTTCTTCTTGCTATCTTATTGTTATACTCTCTCTCTATCTTGTTGTTTTACGAGCATGCATACCTATAGTGCATTCATGGAAAGTGTAATTACTTAAACCCCTTGCTAGTTCTTGAGATATAATTTCCTACTGAGCGTTCGCTCACTCAGTGTTTCCCTACTTTTCAGGTAAGTCCGATGATGAGACCCAAACAGACGGGGAAGGTCAAGAGTGAAATTGATTAGAGCTTCTCAAAGCGTCAACTAGTCTTGTCTTTTCTATATTTTCTTGAGTCAATTGTGTACTTTTTTTTTTATAAAGTTTAGCATTTTCAAGGGATTGTAATAAGAGTACTCTTATGAAGGAATAAAAGGATTGGGTTATCTTTACTCTTGCGCATCTCTGATTTGGTGTCGAATACACTAATACTCTGATTGACATGATCGATATAAACTCGTCACGCGTCTCCGAGTATCTTCCGCTCTCGGGGCCTGACAGATCTTTTGGTAGTCTATGTGGTCCATGTGAAATTAGTTTTCACAGATCTGGATCAATAGTCGTAACAAACATATGCAAGTTTTTAAACCAGTCATTAAAGTCAGTACCACTGAAAATCGGTGGATGGGCCATGAAGACAAATCAACAGGAAATTTTTTAAAACAATATGTAGAAGACAATGATGCACCAAAACACTAGCAGGATCCTCTGCAGATCGTTGGATCTGTAAGTCAGAAATCGCTCTGATACCAATTGATAGGATCGGTGCGCTAGATTCAGAGGGGGGGTGAATGAATTCCACCCTTAAAAACTTTTCGCTCAATGAAAACTAGAACACTAACTAGAACAAGATAGACAAACTGGATAACTAATCAGAATCTCTTTTGAACCGAAGAATAAACATCTATCTCGCGCCTAAACAATCAACTAGTGGAAGCGAAAGAAGGTAATCAACCTACTGCAAGATAGCAATATGAACGCTCAGACAATCTGTGAAAGGTGGTAGAAGACATGTAGCTAACGCACAAGGCAAACCACTACACATATAATTTTTTAGGTGGTTCGGTCCTCCAGACCTACATCCACCCCTCACTCCCAACCGGAGTGAGGCTTCCACTAGCACAAGCTAGAAACTGCAGACTCAGTCTGCGAACAGAATGCTGCCACACAGCTTGACCAGGAGAACAGCCTCCCCTCTTCCTCCACACCGGAGGGACACCCCAAGTGACTCCCAGCCACTTGGAAATCAGAGACCGAAGTCTCTCTTCCTCCAGACTAGGAGGGGACACACCAGTGACTCCCCATCACCAGCAAACCAGAGGTCACAGACCTCTCTTCGTCCAGACCAGGAAGGACCCGACCTCTATCTAGAGAATCGGAAGAACAAAGATAACCAGAGTGACAAAAGAAAAACAAAAAAATAAGAAATGAAAATAATCACAGCAAACAGAAAGTTGTAAAGCGAAATCACAATTTGGCTCTCGCAGGAGCTAACTGGCCTGGATATGATCCACGGTCCAGTATGAACTGATCTGCTGATGAAGCTTCTTATCTCTCGATCTCTCTTCTTCTTACTCTTCTTTTACTTCTCTGCTTCTTTCTCTCACTGTCTTCTCTTCTTCTCTCAATCCTCACGACCTCTCTCTCTTTCTCTTTTTCTTCTGCTGCACTCTTCCTTCTTCACTCACAATCTCGATCAGCCCTCTTTTGTTGATTTCTTTCTACAGATGAAGAAACTTCATATATATAGCAGCAGCAACAGGTGCTAGGGCGTGTGCTTTCCACTTCTCCCGCCCAATTGAGGCTACCACATGTCAGCATCTCAGCTTCTTAGATCACGTGCCAGGTGCCTACCTCGGGTCACGTGCCCAGACACATTAACCTCGTCCAACAATCCTGTTAGTTAATCAGTCGAAGACAGTATCAGCTGAAAGCAATGTTCAGACTTCATTCAGCAAGCAAGGCAAGCATGGATGGCTATACAGAGTTGATCGTGTGAGGCAAGACAAGTGTACAGACTTCTTACCACATGCTGTAATATGCATATATGATGCAGTGTATAGACTTGCTGACACATGCTGCAGTATGCATATGATGCAGTGTATAGACTTGAAGAAAGCAATGCATACACAATGATGCAATGTTCAGACTTTGATCATATATGAAGAACATATGATGTACAGACTTGCTAATGAGTAATGTAGAATGCATCAAGCAAGATAATGCATGAAGACCATTGTGCATACATGCTGGCAAATGGATGTACAGACTTCATTCAAGCAAGCGAGACAATGTCTAGACTTTGATAAGTTGAAGCACAACTAAAAGACGACTCTTTCCTTGGCGTCAGATTCAGAATGGACGCTCCTACTGATGGGCGTCAAATTTCAAGCAAAATCAACCATGATGAAGTGTGTAGACATTGTATAAACTTGAACGATGTGTAGACTCTGTGTTACGAACACAGGCTGTACAGACTTCATGTATGCAAGTCTGTGGCATTGTACAGACTTTGTGGATGCAAGGCTGAAGCAATGTATAGACTTCACGTTGTGCAGACTTCAATGCATGAAGAAGCAGTGTGTAAACTTTGATAGACACAATCGTGCAACACTGTATAGACTTGAAACACTAGATGCACGATGTATAGACCTTGCCAAAGGAAATGGCTGTACAGACTTGACCAAGGCAAAGCAATCGAATGTATGGACTTTCACAAGGTATAGACTTGCCAAAGAACTGGACGATGTACAGACTTGAACAAGGGAAAGTCTGTACAGACTTGAAGGTTCACAACGTATATACTTTGGCAAGACAATGGCTATACATACCTCAACTCGAGCAATGTATAGACTTGCAGGTGCAACGTAGGTAAGGGTACCGATGTATAGACTTGCGAGTGTAACGTAGGTAAAGGTACCAATGTACAGACTTCGAAGTTGAACAAGTGGATGTACAGACTTCACTTCGTGCAAACTACCACTACCAAAAAAGTGGGATTTCAGACGGATGTTTCAGACGGAAAGTTTTCTGTCTTAAAATCCGTCTGTATTTGTGACGGATTAGTTTCCGTCACAAATTCCGTTGTTATTAAGGACACACCAGACTCCCTCTGAAGATCTGTCTATAATTATAGACGGAATATATTCCGTCTTTATATACGTCGCAAATTTGGGACGGATATTCCGACGGAAATAATCCGTCTGAAATTTCAGACGGCATTGAGTTCCGTTCGTATTTCCGTCGGAAAATTCCGCCTTTCCCGCCTCTTCCACCCGGCCCCATTTCCACCCCCCCACTCTCCCTCTCACTCTCTCCTTCCTCTGCCCTCTGCTTGCTGTCGTCGCCGCAGGAGCCGTCTTCGCCGCCGGAGCCGCCGTCCTCGCCGTAGCCGGAGGCCCCGCCATCCTCGCCGTCACCGGAGACCCCGCCGTCCTCGCCGTCCTCGCCGTCGCCGCCATTCGCCAACCTCCCTCCCTCTCACGGTCGTGGTCGTGGTCGCCGTCGCCGCCATCATCCTCTTCCCACGGTCGCCGTCGCCGCCGGCCGGTAAGTGGCCTCCCTCTCCCTCTCTCTCTCCCGATCATGTTCCCCTCCCTCAATCCCTCTCCCTCTCCCCTGTCCGGCTCCCTCACTCCCTCTCCCTCTCCCCTCTCGCGCTCCCTCACTCCCTCTGGCCGCCCTCCCCCACCCCCTCCACTGCCCTCTCTCCCCTGTCCGGCTCCCTCACTCCCTCTCCCTCTCCCCTCTCGCGCTCCCTCACTCCCTCTGGCCGCCCTCCTCACTCCCTCTCCCTCTCCCACTCTGCGCCTCCCTCACTCCCTCTGTCCGGCTCCCTCACTCCCTCTCCCTCTCCCCTCTCGCGCTCCCTCACTCCCTCTGGCCGCCCTCCCCCACCCCCTCCACTGCCCTCTCTTCCCCTGTCCGTGGCCCCTCTCCCCCTCGCATTATGATGCTGTTCTTGTAAAATCTAGTTTGAACATTAGGTGGATGTATTTTAATTTGTAGAATCTATCTAAAAACTTGTTGGAGTGAGATATCGCAAATTTCGAAAATAGACTCAGTTTGAACATGTCTTATTCTCCTCCAAAAATCTATCAGGGCGCATAAGTCAAGATCTTAATACTACATTTGATTAAAATGATAGAGATGTCAGATATTTTAATGAGTAGAATTTTAAAACTCATCCCCACAAATCCAGCCAAACTCCACCTAACGGAGTCATAGATAATTTGGACCCGTGGCCTAAGTGACCGTCTCACTCCCTGCCCAAATTGGCCACTGTGAACAATTTCACATCACTTGGGATCTCCCTGGGTAGCTTCTTCCTGATTAATTTGGACTGAATTAGACTGGGGAGACTCGTCGGACCCACGGAGACTGATTTGGACTGAACAACCATGGGTTTAGTTTAACGATACACAGGTTATTTTTTTTAAAAAAAATAAATCGCTTGTGTGAAATGCTACACATGTTCCTAGTCTTGCCCCGGACAGAACTTGATGATAGCTGCATTTTTCCTTTCCCGGGCATGTGACATTCTAAACGCAATAAATAGCCAGAGTTTACAAGAACACCATCAAAGAACCTTCATTCAATCAACAATCATTAATTTTTAGTTCAGATGGTATGCAGGAAAGTGAAGTT
Source organism: Amorphophallus konjac (assembly GCA_022559845.1). NCBI lineage: Eukaryota > Viridiplantae > Streptophyta > Magnoliopsida > Alismatales > Araceae > Amorphophallus > Amorphophallus konjac. The sequence goes on from CM040125.1 coordinate 118,047,402, forward strand.
CCAACTTCTGATCCGAGAAACAATGTCCTTTTTGGAGTTGACATTGATAACCCTCTTGGGATACCAATGCCTAGTGATCCTTTACTAGCAAAAAATATAAGCTCTGGCAAAGACTATCAGACTAATCTCACTTCAAACAACATTATTTCCAATTCCAGTGGCTCCAAGGAAACTCAAGCAGAATTCTCAACATCAATTGTTTCTCAATCTTTTGGGGTTCCAGATGTGGCATTTAATTCTAGTGACTCCACTAATGATAGCAGCTTTTTGATTGGTAGATCAATAGATATCACTCGGTCTTCGGGCAATGATGAGTTGAAGCAGGATCTTGCTCGACTGTTCAGCATACAGAGGAGAGGGGGGAGCTCTGTGGGAGGGGGGTGGAGCTTGGTGGGACGGGGAGCTCCGTGGGAGGGGGGAGGGGCATCCGAGAGGGTTCCAGTGGGGGGGAGCTCATTGGGAGGGGGGAGGGGCATCCGAGAGGGTTCCAGTGGGGGGGGAGCTCTGTGGGAGGGGGGTGGGAGGGGGGGAGCTCTGTGGGACGGGGAGCTCGGTGGGAGGGGGGAGGGGCATCCGAGAGGGTTCCAGTGGGGGGGAGCTCAGTGGGAGCAGGAGGGCGGGTGGGAGGAGGGGGAGCTTTGTGGGAGGGGGGTGTCATGTCTCGAGTGGCTCGACAGGCCGAGTCGCAGACCGTTGAACCAGCTCGGAAGCTATAACTCAGTTCTGAGCGGGGTTAGTTAAATTAGATATCCCTGTTGCATTTTATTAGTTAGTGGCTGATGGATTAGTTGTTAGTTAGTGGTTGATGGATTAGCTGGAGTCATGTCTAATCGGATGCAATCTTTGGAGTCCAACTTCGAGAAATTTGAATCCCAAAATTCTCTGTCTGCTGTGGCTGATATTCCTGGTTATTTTCGCCATAAGTTGCACGAGTTCCCTAAATTTGATGGGAGTTATGACCCAGCTGAATGGCGATTCAAAGCTAATCGCTATTTTTACTGTAATAATGTTCCGGATACGCAACGAGTTACTATAGCATCTTATTATTTGGATGGAGAGGCCTTACAGTGGTTTTGGCATTTCTCTAGCTCTAAAGAATCTGTTTCTTGGCATGACTTTTTAGCTGGGTTAGAGTCACGGTTTGGTGCAGTTTCTTCTGTGGATTCTCATGGGCAACTGAGTAAACTCAGACAAGTGGGTACAGTAGCTGCGTATCAATGGCAATTTGAGACCATGTACAATAGAATAACTGGACTTTCTGAGAAGCATTTGCTGGGTGTTTTTCTGAGTGGTTTACGAGAGGATCTTGCCTGTGAAGTTCGCTCCTTCATGCCCCATTCCTTATCACATGCTATGGAGTTGGCAAGAATTCAAGAACAAATGTTTACTGCCAGACGCCGAGCTTCACCACACTTTATCTTCTCAGCACCGCAGACACTGAAACCTTTTACTCCAAACTCTCAGCCAGCATTCTCCCCTAAAGGAGTAAACCCACCAGTTAAAAAGTTATCTACACAACAGTTGCAGGAACGAAAGGCTAAAGGCCTATGTTATAATTGTGATGATAAATGGCTTCCAGGCCACACATGCCAACCTCATAAACTTTTTTTACTGTATCTTATTCCGGATGATAGTGATTTTGCTCCTTTAGACAGTGTGGATCCAGAACCCTTCATTGAATTCTCTCCTGTCATACAACCCTCTCTGTCAGCTCAATATGTTACTCACTTAGCATCACCGGGCACATTGAAAGTATTAGGGAAAATGGGTACCATGTCTGTCCTGGTTTTGATTGACAATGGGAGCACCCATAATTTTTTGGACCCCCATGTTGTAAAGAAGTTGGGATTATCTGTGACAAACTTTGATTCCCACCCTGTCAAAATAGCTGCAGGTCTCCAAATCTCTTCACAGGGTTGGTGTCCTGGAGTTAACCTTAAGATGCCTGGCATGTAATTTACTTTAGACTTTTTAATTCTTCCTCTTGGCAGTGTTGATGTGATCTTGGGGAATACTTGGCTCTAGTTACTTGGATATATAACCCTAAACGTTTCTCAAATGTCCATGAAGTTTTCCTTGAATGGTCAGGATTTCATATTACAAGGGCTTCTTAACCCTTCCACAAGTATTGTTTCTGCTAAAACAATATCTGCTGACCTTCCTAAATCCCAAAGCATCTATTCTTTACACTTGTTTTCCTTGGAAGCTTCGGATATTTCATCTACTTCTTGTGGGTTTACTGGGACTTCTTATTCTCAAGACATTTCCAGCATTCTAGAATAGTATTCAGCAGTTTTTTCTGAACCTCATGGCTTACCCCCATCCAGACCTTATGACCATCGGATTCAACTACTAGATGAAACAAAGCCAGTTTGTCAACCTTCTTATAGACATTCACCTCTACAGAAGACGATTATTGAGCATCAAGTCAAGGACCTACTCTCCCTCTCTCATGTGCAATCAAGCACATGCCCTTTTTCTGCTCCAGTGTTATTAGTTCAGAAAAGGGATGGCTCATGGAGAATGTGTGTAGACTACCGAGCTCTGAATCAAAACACTGTTAAAGACAAATATCCCATACCCTTAGTAGACGATTTGTTGGATGAATTACATGGGTCCAAGTACTTTTCCAAGCTGGATTTGAGATCGGGTTATCATCAAATTAGAATGCATCCTGATGATGTTTACAAAACTGCCTTTAGAACACATGAGGGACACTATGAGTAGACAACCAATTGTATGCTAAAATGTCTAAATGTGTGTTTGGGGTCAGAGAAATTGAGTATCTTGGCCACATTATTTCAGAAAAAGGGGTTGCTATGGACATGTCTAAACTACAAGCCATTTGTACTTGGCCTGTACCCTGGTCTGTGAGGGCTTTGAGAGGATTCTTAGGGCTTACAGGATACTACAGAAAATTTATTAAAAACTATGGTCTTATTGCTGCACCTCTGACCAGTCTTCTTAAGAAGGACAGTTATAGTTGGAGCCCATCTTCTCATCAAGCCTTCTTATAGCTTAAAGAGGCTATGTCAACTGCCCCAGTTCTTGCCTTGCCTGATTTTTCAGAAACTTTTGTAGTCGAGTGTGATGCTAGTGGAACTGGCATGGGAGCAATTCTCATGCAAAAAGGACGTCCTACCATTCTTGAGGCCGTACATGCTCCACTGAGGTTGAAAGTGATCCCATTTGAACCTTGTCTTATGATGATAAGAAGATATAGAGAAATGGAATGACCACATATCTTAAGTAGTACATATATACAAAGATGTGGATAAATGCAAAGAAATCAGAATTCTCTATAGCAATAGGTAAATACCCAAAAAATTCGTTTTGTGATTTAAAACTTTGTGGATTTTAATTGCATGTAAATATAATTTTAAATCTGATTTTAATAGAAATTTGATGTTAATTTAGCTCAAAAATGTAGATTGTTTTGCTTCGATGTTATTCATTTGAAAATTTTTGTAATTTGGGTATTATTTAATTTGATATGTGCATAATGATAATTGCGTTGTTATTTAATTTTATGTTATATAAATGCATGGGGTATTCCCTGTGAGTTGAGGTGCGTGGGTGCGACCTAACATTACACGCACCTCAGGAGAGCGCGTTAAAACCGTGTCAATGTGCCTTCCCGTTCAAGACTTTGGGATTGATATGTATGTTCTCATTTATTTATGAGAATGTATATATCTACCTCAAAGTCTTGAATTGTCCCGTTTGGACAGTCTGTGAATGTTTGATCGCACTTAGGCAGTCATTTACTATATATGTTTGTATGGTTTGTTGAGAATTTCGGTTGCGTCTCCTCACTCTTCTCTGATATACCATTATTGATTTTGAGTGTTTTCTTAACCACTTACTTGTAAGTGTTTAAGAAAATTTCAAAATCAATAAATATATTTGGTATATCGGAGAAGTGTGGGGAGATGATGCCGAAATTTTTAGCAAATCGTGCAGCACATATAGTAAGTGATTGTGCGATCAAACCTTCATGGATGGGTTAAAAAGTGATAATCTAATCAATATTCCTCTTCCAACTGCAAATGGTCTATGATGAACGATGTGAGGAAAGGGTCGGGTGTAATATTATGAGTAATGATTTGAAAGTTAGGATGTGTATTGTCATTTATTGGGTGCAGGCAAAATGTCGACAGATCGTTCATGGATGTATCGTAGAATAGTTGACCGGGTGGTGTCAGATGACTTTAAGCTTGGGGTTGAGAGTTTCATTCAATTTGCATTGGGGAATCCAAATGCAGCAATAGATCGCGACGGTCACATTCGTTGCCCTTGTTCAAGTTGTAGAAACTTGAGGTGGTGTTCAACATGGGATGTGCAACATCATTTGTACACGAAAGGGTTCGTGGATGGTTATACGAATTGGACGTGTCATGGTGAGCAATTCGGGAGGTATGATCCCGACAATATTGCAGGCACAAGTGGGTACGTGGATATGGTTGTAGATGCTGCTGGTCCTAGTTTTAATATTCACGATGAAGTGCCGAATAAGATAGCCGGAAGATTTTATGAACTACTTAGGGATGCTGATGAGCCGCTGTGGGATGGTTGTGAAAATCACACTCGATTGTCTGCAGTGTCACAGTTGTTGAACTTGAAATCTGAATTTCACATCAGTGAGACTTGTTTTGACCGTCTCCTCCTCTTGATCAAGAGTATGTTACCTCGAGACGAGAAGTTGCCAGAAACTTTTTACCGTGCAAAAAAGATGGTCAATGACTTAGGACTTGGATATGTGAAAATAGATGCATGTCCGAATCATTGTATGTTATATTACAAAGATGATGCAGATAAGATATCATGTTCAGTTTGTGGCCATGACAGATTCAAACCTAAGGGGGGGGTCAATTCAAAGGCAAAAGATGTACCTTACAAGGCGTTGCGATACTTCCCTCTTGTGCCTAGGCTGCAGCGACTGTATATGTCCTCAAAGACGGCTCGGCATATGACATGGCACACCGAAAGAGTACGTCGTGCCGATGATATAATCAGTCATCCTGCCGATGGTGAAGCTTGGACTCACTTTAGTCGTACTCATCTTGCCTTTTCAAGGGAGTCACGTAATGTTCGATTGGGTTTATGCACAGATGGCTTTAATCCATTCGGTGGTTCAGTGGCAGCTTATTCTTGTTGGCCAGTGTTCATGACACCGTACAACCTTCCGCCGCACATGTGCATGAAGCGAGAAAATCTGTTTTTGTCCCTAGTAATTCCTGGTCCAAAAAGTCCCGGAAAAAATTTGGACATATATCTCAGGCCGTTGATTGATGAGCTCAAAGTTTTATGGACTGATGGAGTTGTTACTTATGATGCATATAGGAAGAAAAATTTTATTATGAAGGCTGCACTGATGTGGACAATAAGTGACTTCCCTGCATATGGAATGCTATCTGGTTGGAGCACACATGGGAGGCTAGCATGTCCTTACTGTATGGAAGATACCAAATCATTTGTATTGAAACATGGGGGGAAAAGCTGCTGGTTTGATTGCCATCGGCGGTTGCTACCAAGTGACCATCCTTTTCGAAGGCAAAAAGACTCGTTTAAAAAAAATACTGTTGAAATGGATGAAGCTGACTTGCAACGGGTGTCGGGTCTACATATGGCGTCACGGGTGCACAATTTACCAGATGTAGTTCAATTGTCTGGTAGCACACGGCAACTCCCTAATTTTGGAAAGGATCACAACTGGGTCAAGAAAAGCATTTTTTGGGAATTACCTTATTGGTCAACTCTTCTTGTACGACACAATCTGGATGTCATGCATACCGAGAAGAATTTTTTTGATAATGTGTTCAATACGATCATGAATGTTAAAGGGAAAACAAAGGACAACGCCAAAGCACGTATGGATTTAAAGATGCTTTGTAGACGTCCAGAATTGGAACTACAAAGTGTCAATGGCAAAACTGTGCAGCCTAAAGCAACTTATGTGCTTCATGATACACAGATCAAGGAAGTATGCCAGTGGTTGAAACAACTGAGATTCCCAGATGGATATGCATCCAACATAGCCCGTTGTGTGAATGTTAATGAGGGGAAAATATATGGTATGAAAAGTCACGACTGTCATGTGTTCATGGAGAGGCTACTGCCCATTGCATTTCGTGATTTGTTGCCAAAGCAGATATGGGGAGCACTAGCTGAGATGAGTCAATTTTTCAAGATTTTATGTGCATCTGAACTCAGACTTCGGGATGTACAAACTATCGAACAAGATGTTGTCACAACCATTTGCAAGCTAGAGAAGATATTTCCTCCGGCATTCTTTGATTCGATGGAGCACCTGGTAGTTCATTTGCCATATGAGGCTATCGTCGGAGGTCCAGTACAATTTCGATGGATGTATCCATTTGAGAGGTATGTGACAATTTTTGTTAACTTATAAGTCGTCCATAGCCGCTACATTTTGTTGCCATCTGACTTGTTGTTGTAGGTGCATGCATGAATTAAAAATGAAAGTTCGCAACAAGGCACAGGTGGAGGGTTCGATTGCTGAGGCATACATTCTTGAAGAAATTTTGAACTTCTGTTCTATGTACTTTGAGCCAGAGATTCAAACTCGTCGTACTCGACCTCCACGTAATGATGATGGGGGAGTGGATGAATCGTCCGATCGGCTCTCCATATTTAAACATCCTGGACGTGCGTTCGGACGTTGCTTGACTCGCACGCTCGAAGATAGAGAGTTGCACGCCGCTGAGATATATATTCTTTTGAATTGCCTCGAGATTGAACCTTATGTTGAGTAAGATATTAATTCACATTTCCAGCAACTCCATAAGTCTATACATCCTCAAAGTCTATACAACATTGACTTCACAAAGTCTATACATTGGCTTCCTCAAAGTCTATACATTGGCTTCCTCAAAGTCTATACAACATTGACTTCACAAAGTCTATACATTGGCTTTATCAATTTTTTTAATCATTTTTTTTACGGGGTGCTACATTTATATTGCAGACAATTTGATTCAGAATTAGCTGAAAAATGTCCAAATATCCAGGATGTGGAGATTGAAAAAGAACGCGACAAGTTTTTTTCCAAATGGCTAAGAAACCGAGTTAGTGTGAACTCTGAATATATATGTTTGTATTTACGTATGTTGAGGTAATTGTTATTATTTTAACTACTCTAATTTGAATATAGGTTGAACAAGGTCTCATTACTGATCAAAGAGTACAACAGATAAGTTATGGCCCCTCGAACCAGACACGTGCCTATCCGGGATATATTGTGAATGGATACAAATTTCATACAAGGGATTATGGGCGAAATAAGTCTACGATGAACAGCGGCGTATGTGTGAAGGGAAATTTATACAATGAAATGGAATTGGACTACTATGGTATTATTGAAGAAGTCTTAGAACTTCAGTATTTGGGACAAGACAATCATGTATATATATTTAAGTGTCAATGGTTTGATCCTAATTCTGTTCTACATGACACAAATTATGGGATTGTCAATGTCAAGCATAGGTTTAAACTTAAGACCTATGAACCGTTCATTTTAGCCGCACAAGCCCAGCAAGTGTACTATTCAAGCTATCCATCATCCAAGAATAGAGATTGGTGGGCAGTTTGCAGGGTTAACTCAAAACTCTTTCCCACTTATGAGTTAACTATGAGTGGAGATGTCTCAGAGGTTGCTCGTGCTGAATATTATCAATCAGACGAAGTTGGCGTTGTCGGTTCCTCTAGGTTTAATATGGACGAATCTGATGAGCCACTGTCATTACGTACGCGAGATGGCGTGGAAGAAGTCGATCCGACGGAGCTAAATGTTGATGTTAGAGGGGAGGAAGAATCAGATGAAGATGAAGATTTTGAATCTCATGAGACTACTATGGATGACGAAGATGATGAAGTTGAGCTAGATATATCAACATGAGGGAGGCATGTTTTGATAATTTAGTAAGAAGATTCTTACTTTTAAGCATAATTTTAAATAACATTTGTCTAGCCTTATATAATTGTGGATTAATATGTATTAATTGTTTTGTTATTAATAAGGAAATGGTGCGAGGAGGTCGTAGTAGGGGTGGGAGGAGATCTAGCAGTGAGAGGGGCACTACTATCTCCTCGCTACCATCTTCTTCAGACACAGGTATATTTGATCAATAAGTTAGCTATATAAATATTTTATTTATTTACAAACTTAAAAGAATTTATTTATAGGTGCAAGTGTCGGCTCACCACCACTTGTACATACGCCACCACCTCCCGCTACAGGTATGTATATTTTAATTTAAATTCTTGAACATTTGTTCTACTTATGAAAATAAGTTCTTGCAGGTCTCAGTGGCCTCCCACCTGTTGTGCATACGCCACTCCCACCACCTTCCGCTGCAGGTATGTATATTTTAATTATATGTTCGCAATATTTGTATCACTCCACATGACAATAAATTCTTGCAGGTCTCAGTGGCAAAAAGACTCGAGGATCATGTATGTATATTTTAATTTAAATTCTTCAATATTTGTTCTACTTATGACAATAAATTCTTGCAGGTCTCAGTGGCCTCCCACCTGTTGTGCATACGCCACCCCCACCACCTCCCGCTGCAGGTATGTATATTTTAATTATATGTTCGCATTATATGTATCACTCCACATGACAATAAATTCTTGCAGGTCTCTGTGGCCTCCCACCTGTTGTGCATACGCCACCCCCACCACCTCCCGCTGCAGGTATGTATATTTTAATTATATGTTCGCATTATATGTATCACTCCACATGACAATAAATTCTTGCAGGTCTCAGTGGCCTCCCACATGTTGTGCATACGCCAACCCCACCACCTCCCGCTGCAGGTATGTATATTTTAATTATATGTTCGCAGTATATGTATCACTCCACATGACAATAAATTCTTGCAGGTCTCAGTGGCCTCCCACATCTTGTGCATACGCCAACCCCACCACCTCCCGCTGCAGGTATGTATATTTTAATTATATGTTCGCAGTATATGTATCACTCCACATGACAATAAATTCTTGCAGGTCTCAGTGCCCTCCCACCACCTCCCACTTGTACAGGGCCCACCCCCACCAGTCAGCCCCTTGACGATGTCGGCAGTTGTCACGAGGGAGGCACGACCCATGATAGACGTCGCCCGTGTTGGGTATCCGGGTAAATCTATAAGGTTATATTACATTAATTAGCCCTCAACTGTGTAATATGAATATTTTGACATTTGCAATTGCAGTATGAAATTTGAACCCCACGGCGCTGTCCATCATTCCACCGAACTCATGTTGGCACATGTGCCCGGGGCAGCTTCCACTTTCAGAGATTTTCCGATGTCCGTCCGCGATTCATTGTACAACATGTTCTTAGTAAGTAATTACGTCATTTAATTCAAGTATTTCCCAAAGTCTATTTACAACTTTATACTAAGTGTGAAAAGCAATTGATTTACAGCGGTCTTTTCAATTCACATGTGGACATGACGCGGCGAGATGTCGTCGTGCCTGGGAGTCTACTATGCTCTCAAGTTACAAGAGGAAAATACATGAGGCCCGAGCACACGCTAAAAAATTGAGTGGGGGGAGTGAAGACCGACAATTGTGGAAGGCGCATCGCCCTCTATGGATGAGGCAGGAGGATTGGGAGATATCTTGTGACCATTTTGCCGACCCCAAGTGGATAGAAAAGTCCGAAAAAGCCAAAGCAAACAGGGCGTCAAAACCAGGTTCAAATTTGCATACGAGTGGGTCCATCTCTTATGCGGCTCATAAACAAAAATTGGTAAGTAATATACCAATTTATCTTCTTACAATTTATCCCAATATTTGACTTTTTTTTACTATGAATTGTATAACAGGCTGTGGAGCTTAATCGACCTCCGTCGTTCCTCGAGGTGTTCGACAGAACACACAAAAAGAAGGGGACTAATGATTTTGTGAGTGACACAGCTAAGTCAGCAGCGGTAAGTTTATCTACATATGTAACTTGTACTGTTCATTTAAATCGGCATGTAATTCATATGAAATTGACTAGTTATTTTATTCAATTTGTAGGAAACATATAGCAAAGCAGTGACAGAAAAGTACGGGGAGGGAGACACGCAGCAGCCGGAGTTCGATCCGGTGGAGTGGGTGGCAGCAGCTGGCGTACCGAAGAAAGGCCGAATATATGGTTTTGGGGAGAGCCTAGACGCAAGCGCGGTGACATCAGCGTGTGCGAGTTCTAGCTATACTTCTTCCAGTGGCAGTGCCTTCACTATACCTTCCGTTGCCCCCAGCGCTTCTGCCAGCGACATGATGGACATGGTCCGATCGCAGATTTCTGATATGCAGCGGCAGCAGCAGCATTTCCAGCAAGAGATCTCTAGCCAAGTGTCAGTATTCTTGCAGGCAATTAGTGGCCTCCTCTCCCAGAGCGGAATGGTCCCTCAGAAATCAACAACCACCACAGCACAGCCCGCACAGGTGAGTCTCTAGCCAAGTTTTTATTTTGATGGAATTACTCAATTATGTTCATTATTAATTTTAAAACTCATTTACTTCAGAATAATTGAGAAAATCCGGGGGTCTAAAATTTGAAATACCGGTCGGACGGCCGTGCCAATCATTCCAACGCGACCGGGGAGATGAAAGTGACTTGACAGAACTGACGGAATCCAAATCGGATGCCCAGTTTGATCTCGGCGCTAAAAGTTCAGTTTTAAAATACACTTAGTTTAAATGAACTACCAGGTCGGGTCCGGGGGTCTAAAATTAGAAATACAAGTCGGACGGCCATGCCGATCATTCCAACGCGACCGGGGAGATGAAAGTGACTTGTCAGAACTGACGGAATACAAATCGGATGCCCGGTTTGAGCTCGGCACTCAAAGTTCAGTTTTAAAATAAACTTAGCTTAAATGAACTCCCAGGTCAGGTCCGGGGGTCAAAAACTTGAAATACAAGTCGGACGGCCGTGCCGATCATTCCAACGCGACCGGGGAGATGAAAGTGACTTGTCAGAACTGACGGAATCCAAATCGGATGCCCGGTTTGAGCTCGGCGCTCAAAGTTCAGTTTTAAAATACACTTAGTTTAAATGAACTACCAGGTCGGGTTCGGGGGTCTAAAATTGGAAATACAAGTCGGACGGCCGTGCCGATCATTCCAACACGACCGGGGAGATGAAAGTGACTTGTCAGAACTGACGGAATCCAAATCGGATGTCCGGTTTGAGCTCGGCACTCAAAGTTCAGTTTTAAAATAAACTTAGCTTAAATGAACTCCCAGGTCAGGTCCGGGGGTCAAAAACTTGAAATACAAGTCGGACGGCCGTGCCGATCATTCCAACGCGACCGGGGAGATGAAAGTGACTTGTCAGAACTGATGGAATCCAAATCGGATGCCCGGTTTGAGCTCGGCGCTCAAAGTTCAGTTTTAAAATAAACTTAGTTTAAATGAACTACCAGGTCGGGTCCGGGGGTCTAAAATTGGAAATACCGGTCGGACGGCCGTGCCGATCATTCCAACGTGACCGGGGAGATGAAAGTGACTTGTCAGAACTGACGGAATCTAAATCGGATGTCCGGTTTGAGCTCGGCGCTCAAAGTTCAGTTTTAAAATACACTTAGTTTAAATGAACTACCAGGTCGGGTCCGGGGGTCTAAAATTGGAAATACAAGTCGGACGGCCGTGCCGATCATTCCAACGCGACCGGGGAGATGAAAGTGACTTGTCAGAACTGACGGAATCCAAATCGGATGCCCGGTTTGAGCTCGGCGCTCAAAGTTCAGTTTTAAAATACACTTAGTTTAAATGAACTACCAGGTCGGGTCCGGGGGTCTAAAATTGGAAATACAAGTCGGACGGCCGTGCCGATCATTCCAACGCGACCGGGGAGATGAAAGTGACTTTTCAGAACTGACGGAATCTAAATCGGATGTCCGGTTTGAGCTCGGCGCTCAAAGTTCAGTTTTAAAATACACTTAGTTTAAATGAACTACCAGGTCGGGTCCGGGGGTCTAAAATTGGAAATACAAGTCGGACGGCCGTGCCGATCATTCCAACGCGACCGGGGAGATGAAAGTGACTTGTCAGAACTGACGGAATCCAAATCGGATGCCCGGTTTGAGCTCGGCGCTCAAAGTTCAGTTTTAAAATACACTTAGTTTAAATGAACTACCAGGTCGGGTCCGGGGGTCTAAAATTGGAAATACCGGTCGGACGGCCGTGCCGATCATTCCAACGCGACCGGGGAGATGAAAGTGACTTGTCAGAACTGACGGAATCCAAATCGGATGTCCGGTTTGAGCTCGGCACTCAAAGTTCAGTTTTAAAATAAACTTAGCTTAAATGAACTCCCAGGTCAGGTCCGGGGGTCAAAAACTTGAAATACAAGTCGGACGGCCGTGCCGATCATTCTAACGCGACCGGGGAGATGAAAGTGACTTGTCAGAACTGACGGAATCTAAATCGGATGTCCGGTTTGAGCTCGGCGCTCAAAGTTCAGTTTTAAAATACACTTAGTTTAAATGAACTACCAGGTCGGGTCCGGGGGTCTAAAATTGGAAATACAAGTCGGACGGCCGTGCCGATCATTCCAACGCGACCGGGGAGATGAAAGTGACTTGTCAGAACTGACGGAATCCAAATCGGATGCCCGGTTTGAGCTCGGCGCTCAAAGTTCAGTTTTAAAATATACTTAGTTTAAATGAACTATCAGGTCGGGTCCGGGGGTCTAAAATTGGAAATACCGGTCGGACGGCCGTGCCAATCATTCCAACGCGACCGGGGAGATGAAAGTGACTTTTCAGAACTGACGGAATCCAAATCGGATGTCCGGTTTGAGCTCGGCACTCAAAGTTCAGTTTTAAAATAAACTTAGCTTAAATGAACTCCCAGGTCAGGTCCGGGGGTCAAAAATTTGAAATACAAGTCGGACGGCCGTGCCGATCATTCCAACACAACCGGGGAGATGAAAGTGACTTGTCAGAACTGACGGAATCCAAATCGGATGCCCGGTTTGAGCTCGGCGCTAAAAGTTCAGTTTTAAAATACACTTAGTTTAAATGAACTACCAGGTCGGGTCCGGGGGTCTAAAATTGGAAATACCGGTCGGACGGCCGTGCCGATCATTCCAACGCGACCGGGGAGATGAAAGTGACTTGTCAGAATTGACGGAATCTAAATCGGATGTCCGGTTTGAGCTCGGCGCTCAAAGTTCAGTTTTAAAATACACTTAGTTTAAATGAACTACCAGGTCGGGTCCGGGGGTCTAAAATTGGAAATACAAGTCGGACGGCCGTGCCGATCATTCCAACGCGACCGGGGAGATGAAAGTGACTTGTCAGAACTGACGGAATCCAAATCGGATGTCCGGTTTGAGCTCGGCGCTCAAAGCTCAGTTTTAAAATACACTTAGTTTAAATGAACTACCAGGTCGGGTCCGGGGGTCTAAAATTGGAAATACCGGTCGGACGGCCGTGCCGATCATTCCAACGCGACCGGGGAGATGAAAGTGACTTGTCAGAACTGACGGAATCCAAATCGGATGTCCGGTTTGAGCTCGGCACTCAAAGTTCAGTTTTAAAATAAACTTAGTTTAAATGAACTCCCAGGTCAGGTCCGGGGGTCTAAATATTGTTTCAAGCTAGTAGTTGATCTATAAAATCTGCAGTTATCAATTTGATATGTTTGATTTATATTTATGCTCATTTCTTCGCACTAATTTTTTTATCTATGAATGAATGTTATTATTTTTTTAATGTAGGGGGATCCTTCTGCGGGCAGCGACAGAGGAGATGAGCAGGGCAGTGACGATATGGATGATGAGGATATTGACGATGTACCAGATATTTCTTGATGTTTAATGATATTTGTTTTATGTTATTCAGACGGATCAGCAGGGTTAATGTGTTTTTCTTTGTATTTATTTTGTCAGCATGGTGTTGAGTTTTTTTATTGGTGGTGTTTATTTATTTGAACATCTATGTTATGTTGAGATTTTTTCGGTGGTGTTTATTTATTTGGGTATGTTGATGTTGAGTTTTTTTTTTGTGGTTAGTTCCAATAATTTTTTTAACAGGTTTATTAGATAAATAAACTTAAATTTTTTAAAAAAAATATTTTTTTTTCAGACGGATTTATAATCCGTCTGAAATGACGTTTGTAATAGAGACGGTAATTTCAGACGGAATTTATATCCGTCGTGAATTACGTTTTAAACACCGACGGATTTAGGACGAACAACATATAGAACCGTCGTTGGAAGTTACGACGACAAAATAATCCGTCGTAATATCCGGCAGAAATAGAGACGGATTTCAGACAATATTTCAGACGGATTACGGACGGTATTTACAACGGATAATAAATCCGTCTTAAAAACCGTATGAAATACAGACGGAAATTTCAGACTGATATTTACATACGGATATTTTATCGTGTGAGATTTAGACGGAATTTATGACCGAAATTATTTGTGTCTTAATTTCAGACGGAATTTCAGACCGAATGGTCAACTGTCACAAATTTGTGACTAAGAATTTCAGACGGTCGAGTTCGGTCTTAAATCCGTCGGAAATCCGTTACAAATATGTGTTGCGACGGATTTTCAGACGGATTTGAGACGGATAACGTCCGTCTGAAATCCCGCTTTTTCTGGTTGTGTACAGTGCAGTGTACAGACTTCAGACATGATGCACTGTATAGACTTCAAATGAGACTGTACAGACTTGGTCCGATGTATAGTGCAATGTATAGACTTTCGTTCAGCAGAGACGTTAAGAGAGACTGTACATACTTTGACTTCAAAAGAGACACTCTCTATGAGACGGACGATGTATAGACTTCTAGACACTGTAGACTTAAACAGCGTGAGACGTTAACTAAGACGGATGAGAGTGTATAGACTTTAATGAAGAATGCACACGATGCAAAGGACTCTGTACACACTTGGCCAATGTACAGACTTAGCAGTTGCATGATGGTGAGTGCTGTACAGACTTCGTGTGCAATGGCCAACAATGTGCAGACTTGGCCCAACTAAGAACCGATGGATGTATAGACTTTACGAGTATAGTCTAATGAATAGACTTTGCGAAGCACAGTCCAATGTATAGACTTTGCAAGATGCATACTGGGCAATGTACAGACTTTAAATGCAACAGAAGACTATGTATGGACTTTGCATAGACGATGCATGAGACGCGAACTCTGTACAGACTTGGTGTGCCATGCATGAACAGTGCAATGTAACGGCTTGCGTGAATGCAACCGTGATGTTCAGACTTGGAAGCCGATGTGTAGACTTGATGAGATGCAAGGCAACACAGACACTGGCTGTATAGACTTGCGTTCACACAGCAGTGTATGGACTTCGAATGCCTGCCTACATGCGATGTACAGACTTGAGTTATGCAACTGAAGGCTGTACAGACTTGCTATGAAGGTGAGATGCAACGTGAGATGCTCGAATGTACAAACTTGCTGATTGTGTTAAGACACAACATGAGATGTTATGATCTGGGGGGTCGACCCATCTGGAAGGGGGTTCGACCCACTTGTGTCCAGACTGTGCTAGAATGTAGTGATGCATGGATGTTTAGCCTGTACTGATTTCCACAAGCAGAGTAAAGCAACTGATGTATATGTATATAAGTGCTTTATGCAGCAGATAACATGACTGAACATCAAATGCAATGCTTTAGATCTGATAAACTGACATAATGTGCATGACAAAGAAATAATGTGTGCACACAGTGTATATAATGGAATGTCATTCACAAGCACACATTCACAAATACATGAACACATATGAATGCACTTAACTGAATCAACAAGGTCATTCATGCACACATGCATATGGTGACTGATAGTGTTTGCTATTATCAAAACCACAGGGGCACAACAAGCCAGTCTCTCCTATCCTCGGTCATTGGGTACCAATCAAAATATTGATCCATAGCCGCCTCCCAATCTAAATAGATGCTTGGGTGATGAGACCCATCAAAGATGGGGGCATCTACTTTCACAAGTCTCATAAGGTGGTCATCCGGGTTGTCCCGGGGGGGTCTCTCATTCCTCCTTGGAGGTGGGCCTCTTTCCGGTTCGGGAGGATGGTCAAGGTTGAGCTCTCCTATGGCTGGTTCCTCATGCGGGGGAGGTGCCCTCCTATCACCCTCCCTTGGGGCGGGCCGATTCTCCTCAAGTTGCTCAAGCCAGGTTGTTATGTCATCAAGCCATCCTAAGATACTAGCCATATCCTCCACTAGGAATCTCATGTGATCGAGAAGCTCATGCTCGTTGTTGGCGGGATTCCCTTGGGGATTGGGATTCATTGTGGAATTGGAAGTGGATGGATTGGATTGATAAAAAGCTCCACTATGAGTGGTCATGCAAAGTTGGGTGGGCTATGCACGGGTGTGCGGATGCACCTATGAATGACCTAGTGTGAAGAGGACCCAAGACTAGACTTGTAAGAACAAGCCTATGACCGCTCTGATACCACTTGATGTGGCACAGCCCAATGTTGCAATTGGATAAATTGTTGAACCTAGGACTTAGGGCGTGTTTGGTAACGCATCTGTAGATATAAAAAATTTTAAAATACACAGTTTCGTACAATGTCTAACATGTCAGAGATTTTTTGAAAATTTTGAAATCCCATTTGGGTGAGGTGAGCCCATTCCAACGTGTTAGAGATTTGAATAATTTGGTTACTTTTTTCCATTCATTTATATATTTTTTATCTCTCATTTAACTTTTTTATGAACAGTATTTTATAGGAATGCTATAGTATTCACTGTAGCAACAATCGCGGATTTGAGAGAGGGTGAACAGTAACCGCGTGAACAGTAACCGCGGTACTGTTTATCTTCTCCGCGGAGCTGCAACTCATGGACGTGCGGTGGCCCTCAGATGGCCGACCGACGATGGCAAACCGCGCATGGTGAATGGCGACCGGTAACATCTGGTTACCAACAACGGTGAAAATAGCTAGCTTCGTGGCTCGTGGACGTGTCGACGGTGCCGCTCTTGAGGAAGACGATGGCGTTAGAAGCGAGGGCGCATCCATGGCGATCGAAGAAGATGGGGTGGGGTTAAAATGGGGTTTTCACCGTTGAGAAGCCACGGAAGCAATTGAGAAGCTGCCCTAGAGGAGCTTCTGCGGATTTTGCCACCCACGCGATGATGTGCCGTTCTCTCTCCTCTGTCAAAAATCCCAGCAGATGCAAAACCCAGGTGAAATGTCTCGTTTGGAAACACCGGTGACATTGTCAGGGATTCCAATGATTGGAATCCCTTCTCACCGTGTTACCAAATGCTGCCTTAGATTCGTAAGCATACAAGCACTTTCAACGGACTCACGTTAGCGGCTCACTCGCACGGCTCATACGATCACCCGGTGGTACCGGGGGATTATGGCGAGAGTCCGAGGTGGGACCCAAATATTCAAAGGACTAGGTTGGCTTAGGCTGACCCCTAAAGGTCTGGGAATTCCCAACTTCGTGGGCAGCCGACACACCGGGGCATGGGGTTGGGTGGCTCTCACTAACAATCCGCGGTGGGCGCACTAATGAACAAATACGGGTCCGAACACTCCCTCACCGACCGACGGGCATAAGAGACAATACTAAACTAGAAAAGTATGGACCAGCAAGGTAGGGACCAGTCCCTCACCAGATCGGTGTGAAGACACCGATCCTGGCCGAAAGACGAGGGCGAGCGGGGAGGCGTGGGTACGCACCAGCACGCCGCGTCGATGCCGCTTGACCTGAAAATATATAAAGTACAACACTACTCCTCACACAGGAGGGTGGGCCAAGGGGTTGGGGTTAATGTGTTACAGCCAAACACTACTTCTACACAGGGAGGGGCTGTAAGCCAGCCAGGCGGGGTAGGGAAAACTAAGAGAGAAAACCGATTCGCCGAGCTTCGCCGATTCTGCTAGCTTCAGGAACAGCAGGACAGGTAGCTGATGATGGCGCCGCCATGGGCTCAGCCGAGCTCAGAATTAGTCGAAACTAGTGCCGAAACTTTCTAAACTGACCCAGGATGACGCCTAAATTTTTGGTGAATTTTGTAATGTCGTTGCTGGCCGGGGCAGAGTCTGGAACAGGACTTCTGCCTCTGTCTGGTGCAGAACCGATGAGGTCTCTTGCAGAAGGTGCCACGAACTCCACCGAACTCCGATTGAGGCAAAGTTGGTGTTGACGCGACCGTGGTCGAAACAGCTTCGAACAGAAACTAACGGGACCCCAACAAGAGGTTGGAGAAGAGAGTTCTGATCTGTTGACTGGGAGGCGATCCAACTTGGAACAGCAGGGAGCAGCCTGCCCACTTTGACGAGAATAATTGGAACCAGGGGCTCGGGTGGGCGATTGGCTTCCTCCTTCTTGTACTGAAAACGGACTGGTCGAAGTTCCTTTTCTCCTAAAATGGCACCCAGAACTTTCCCGAGCTGGTCGTGGTAGTCTCTGCTTTCAGCCTCAGGTCACCAGCCGGAGTCGGGAAGCGCAGTCCGACGTGATCGGCTCCTCCGATCAGCTCCGAGCTTGGATGGTCGCGAGACCAGCACCGTTAGAAAGCTGACTCGATGACATTTTCTACGATGTATGGTATGCCTCCATAAACCTCATGAAGGTGATGTGGTGCTCGCTGTAACCTGCTACTGCTCTGCTATCTGCAACTCTGGACTGTATCTGAAAATGAAAAGAGATTTGGGTAAAGGGGTGGTGAAGGTGTAGCAGGGGATTGGGGTGGCTGAAGGCTGTGGGGAGGGGAGGGGGTCGATGAAGGGCTGTTGGGGTGGCTGGAGAATCAAGGGGGGTTGGGTGAAGGGAGCTGGAGCTGGCTGGAGTGGGTAGGGGAAGGGGGAGGGCTGCACTAGGTGAGCAATGGAGAGGAAGGGGGGAGGGCGAACTTGGGCTGGGTATGGGGGCTGGGTTCGGAGACCAAAGCCTGGTACGGGGGTTGTGAGATGGGTGGGAGATTCAAATTTATCCTTGGGAGAAATTACTTCAGCCTTGGGGAGGTGGGGAGGTGCTTAGGGAAGTGGATGGGGTAGTTGGTGGTTGGGTGGTGGGGTTTGGATTGGTGGAAGCTATCTTGGGGCTGGGGTGGAGTTATTGGGGTGGTGGGTAGTTGGGGAGGTCCTTGAATGAGGGAGGGGGAGTTAGGTGGTAGGTGGGAGAAGGAGGAGAGAGAGAGAGGTTCACCCCCTTCCTTGAGGAGAGAGAGAGAGAGAAGAGAGAAATTTGGTGGAGGAGAGTAAGATTTGGGAATTGCTTCTATTCAAATTGATTCATCGAAAGTTGAGTACAGGAGGAGAGATGGGGCCTATATATAGGCATCCACTCTTTACATGACCAAAGTACCCTTGATAATTAGACAAAAGACCAAGCATATCCTAGACTCAATCCTATGGGCCGATAACTAAGGTACTATGGCCCAAATAAGCATAACAAGAGAAATGACTAAAACAACATGACTCAATAAAGGAAAGTACATAAGATATGACTCAAAGAAAAGGAAAATAACATGTGATCTCATAGCCGGGCTTCCTCAAAATGATGCAGGCGATCCGAGCCAAAGAGAGCGATGTGAGATGCCCTCATCACACTAGGGACCGTGGAATGGGTTAAAACGGTCTGATCGAAGACCGTTAATTCAGAACGGTCACTGGTAGGACCGTGCAATTATCGGGAATCCGAAAACGGGGTAAACCCCATGGAATCCCCTCCCGGTTGATCCCAATCGACTGGAAAACAATTTCTAAACTAAACCTGCCTTGCCACAACCCTTCCAGCACATTCAAACCATCAAAAACGTAAAGACGATGGCCATGGAGTAAATTTCACAAATTAAAACGTAAATACGATGTCCATGCATTTTTGCTCCAAAAATTAGGAAAACATAAGACAATGGGCATGCATGTGGTACAGGCGTGATCCTAAGGCGATGAGGAATCCATCCCCCTACCTATTGCGCGATGAAGCCGTTGTTACGACGCCGAACGGACCGAGGGTAGCCGTGCCTTCCTTCGCCCGCATTCGCCTCCACGCCCCACGGTTCGCCCCAACGCTAGCGTCAACGCGCTCCACGCGTCGCGAGCTTTCCAACGGTACCTCCCGCGTCTCCTGTAGTGGCCGATTGGACCGTGCCCCGAGAGAGAGGGAGAGAGCGATCGTGGGAGAGAGAGAGGGGTGAGGGTGAGAGAAAATGAGAGAGAGGGGGTGAGGGTTCGGCCGATTTGGGTAAAAAAAATGAGTTTGATATATATTTTTTTTTATTTTTAACTTCTAATTACATTTCAACCCCCAAGTAAGTAAAATTATGTATATGCACATTTAATTTCTTAAAATCTTTAATAAATGGGATAACATGCTAGAAAAAGCCCATTTAATCCCTAAAAATCTCCTAATTTTATGGATTAGATTCTATATTAATACCGGTAAAGATCCGTTAAAGAACGGGTCTTACAACCGGTGTCCTTCTCAAGTCCCCTGAAGGAGCGGAGCTACGGTACGCCTTGAAGTTCAATTTCCAGGCGTCCAACAACGTCTCAGAGTACAAAGCCCTTATCTCAGGGGCCAGGATGGCTAGACGACTAGGGGCCGAGCGAGTCAGGATCCACACCGACTCCCAATTGGTCGCTAGCTAGGTCAACGGTGATTACGAAGCTCGGGAAGGACAAATGATCAAGTACCTCCAAGTGGTCAAGAGGATGGCCCAACTCTTCGAGAGCTTTGAGGTAGTCTGGATAGCCCGGGAGGAAAACTACCGAGCGAACGCCCTCTCTCGCTTGGCCTCCTCCCTCGACCTCGAAGGTACACGATCGGTCTTCCTCGAAGAGCTCGAGCGACCGAGCATCGAATCTGAGCTTATGACCGTTGACCCGGCACCCCCGAGCGACTGGCGGCCCTACATATCCTGGCTTCAGGATTCTCAAGAGCCCCCTGACCCTCGGGAGGCTCGTAAACTCAAGTACCAAGCTCGACATTTCATCTTGCTGGATGATGACTTGTACCACAGATCTTTCTCTGGTCCCCTTCTCAAGTGCATCAGCGCCGATGAAGCCGACCGAGCGGTTCAGGAAGTACACGAAGGCATCTGCGGCGCACACCAAGGAGGGAGAACGCTCGCTAGGATCTTGCTACGGCAAGGTTACTGGTGGCCCACTCTCCAACGCGACTGCACGGCCTATGTACAGAAGTGCGATCGATGTCAGTGCTTCGACCATCTGATCCATCAGCCCGCCGCAGAGCTCGTCACCCTTGCCGAGCCATACCCCTTTGCTCGGTGGGGGATCGATATCTTGGGGCCATTCCCCACAGCCCAAGCTCAGAAGAAGTTCGTCATCGTCGCCATCGACTACTTCACCAAGTGGATCGAGGCCGAGGCCACTACCAGGAGCACCGAATCAGTCGTATGGAGTTTCGTTTGAAAGTCGATCATTTGTCATTACGGTGTCCCCGAATGATCGTGAGCGATAATGGTCGGCAGTTTGATTCTCATTACCTCAGAGACAGATGCGTCGACCTAAACATTCGCAATCACTTCACTTCGGTAGCCCACCCTCAGGCTAACGGACTGGTCGAAAATGCCAACAAACTATTTTAAAAGGCATCAAAACTAGGCTCGGCAAGGCCAAGGGAAGCTGGCTCGAGGAATTACCGAGCGTACTATGGTCGCACCGAACTACTCAGAGAATTCCTACCGGCGAAACACCCTTCCAGCTGGTGTATGGCACGGAAGTCGTAATTCCATTGGAGGTTGACAATCCCTCTCTCCGAGTCATCTACTTCAAACCCGAGGTGAACGAGTAGAAACTGTTGGAAAACCTCAACCTAGTGGACGAGATCCGAGAGATTGCAAGTATCCGAGCAATGGAATATCAACGGCGCGTCACTCGATACTACAACTCCAGAGTCCAAAATAGATAGTTTCAGCAAGGGGACTTCATCCTGAGAAAGGCCGAAGCCTCTCGACCACTGGAACCGGCGGGGAAGCTAGCCCCTAACTGGAAAGGTCTCTACCGAGTGGTCGAGACGCTCGGGAAAGGAGCATATCGATTGTCTACTATGGAAGGAACACCTATCCCTCGGACGTGGAACGCGACAACGTTGCGAAAGTTTTATTTTTGAGCTTTTTCAACAGCATGTAAGGAACAAATGGCAAAGTTTTTCCTTCCATTAATGATTCTCATACAAATATAGCCGATGCATTACATGCCAAAAAATAAAAGTTACAGCCACTGGTACTATGACGCTAGCAGATCGCTCGGCAAACTCGGTAAGCACTCCTGCGTCCAACCACTAACTCTGCCTAGTGCAGAAACTAGCTCAGATAAAGGATAGCCGGCCCCGTTGGTTTGAGAAGCTCGGAGGAAAGGTGCCAGAGGGATTGGAAGGACAATGGAGAGGGGAAATCTCACCGCCCGTACGGAGAGGCCAAACGAGGTCCAAATCGGACCGAACAAGGCTCAACTCCTCAAAGTGGCAGCCCTCGGGCCCACTTATTATGAAGCCCAAAAACTCAAAGGCACAACAGGCCACTATTTAAACAGGACATGCCCGACTGCGATGAGAGAGCTTAAGCAACCTTAAGCACGCCGAAGTAAGCCTGAGCAGGAACCACTTCACCTTTTGGTGGAGAGGAATCTCGCGCTCCCACTTTCCTCCTAATTCCCCTCTTCGCATCTATGCTCTACTACCTATGCTGACTTAAGCATCAGAGGGTCTTTCCCAGGGATCTATCCCTGGGCACCTCTGACTGGTTTCCCTTCTTACAGTTTATACTTCAAGGGTACGTGGTCATCTTCCTCCCCGATCAGGAGAAGCGCGAGATCGCCCTTCTTCATCTGGCACCGTTTGTGGGAAACGCACAAAGAGCCATCATGGTGCAAAGAAGTTCTGGCAGGAGGACTGCCGTCGATACGGGAAAAGCTCTGGTAACGGAGGAAGGCGCACCTTCCCTCCCCACGGAGCATTCCCCATCCGACAACCAAGCCAACGAGCTACCTCCATCGGTGGCGGGGGAACAACTTCCCGGCGGGAGCACCGACACCCTCCAAACCCTCAACGTAAAACTGGATGTCCTCGTGGATCTCATGAGGGCCCAAGCGGCCAGGGAGGAGAAGTCACAGCTCCCCAAGAAAAGCCCCCCACGTGAAGATGCCTCCCAGCACACTGCTGGAGGCCATTTCATCCTCCGGGGGTAGCGGCTCATCCGCAACGCGTCAGGAGGACCATCGCGCGCCCCTCCCCCGGAGCAAGATGCCTCCTCAACCCCGAGGACAGAGAAGACCGGAGCACGCAAACCATTCCCGGACACCGAGGCCCCTGAGGAGCGTCGGGGTAGCATACAAGCGCACGCCCCCAGCCCCTCGAGACACCGACAATCGAAACTCTCTCTCCGACTGTGAGACTTCGAGAGGCGTTTCGTAGAGCAAGAGCGCGTTCTCCGTGCCTTGCAGAAGACCTCTCCTGTGGAGGATGAGGAGCGATCCCCGTTCTCCAACTACATCCTGAAGGCAGAAATATCTCCCAGAAGCTCACTCCAGACCTTCAAGTCGTACGACGGCCAGGGAGACCCGGCCGACCATTACGACAGCTTCGACGCCCTGATGACCTTACATGGGGCATCCGATGTGATCAAGTGCCAAGCGTTCGTGACCACTCTGGTTCAGGGCGCTCAGGCTTGGTTCAGAGCCCTCGCCCCCGGCAGCATCCACAACTTCAAGCAATTCGGGCGAATATTAGAAGAAAGCTTCGCCGGTAGCGGTCTGCCCCAGTCAGTGGCGGGATTACTGGCCCTCAAACAGGAATAGGGGGAGAATTTACGGGCTTATATCAACCGATTTAAATCAGAAACCCTGCGCATCCCCCACCTGGATGTGGCCTCTGCCATCACCGCCTTGACCGGGGGTACCCGCGACTTCATTCCCCTACCTCCCTCGCCGAGCTAGTGACCTTGGCTTTATGCCATCTCGAGTGCGAAGAAGTACTCAGCGCATGCCGAGGCACATCCGTCTCGGGTCGGGAGGGGGACAAGAAGAGACCGTCTGAGCAATGGATGGGACAAGGAAAGAGGCGGAACCAGGACGGAGATCAAAAAGAGCCGTCCCGGAAGTACGAGCGGTATACCCCACTTACCGCCCCCGTCTATGAGATCTATGAAGACATCAAAGCCTCGGGTCTCCTCAACCAACCTGAGCCTATGAAGACCAAGCATCGCAATCGCCGCAAGCACTGCCTGTTCCATAGCGACCATGGGCATCACACCAGCGATTGCCATCAACTTCAATATGAGATCGAGCGCCTCATCTGCCAGGGACACCTATCTTGGTATGTGTCCGTGCAAAAGGAAGACTGAGGCGCCGCTGAAGAGATTGATAATGCCCCCCGCGGAGTCCACATCAACATCATCGCGGGCAGAACGGCATCAGGCGGAGATAGCTTCCGAGGACGGAAGCGTCACGCCAAGCGGGTGAGCCGAGCCTCTGTCGAGGCACCTGCGGCCCCGCCGGCTAGCGAACCACAGGCCCTGGTATTCTCTGACCAGGACCTGGAAGGGCTAACCACCCCGCACGATGACGCTCTCGTTATATCGGCCACATTAAACCATTGTAACGTGGACAGAATCTTAGTCAACAATGGTAGTGCCCCTGATGTATTGTCCTATGAATGTTTCCTCAAAATGGGAGAGAATCCATCTAAACTCCTCCTGATCCGAACCCCCCTCTGTGGGTTCAACAGCCATGCTACTTATCCCGAGGGAGCACTGAGTCTGCCTGTTACTATCGGCACCCCACCCAAAACCGTTGCGGTTATGGTAGACTTCATCGTGATTAAGGGGATGACGGCATACAACGCCATCTTCGGCCGAGGCATTCTCAGTCGAATGAAAACGGTGCCCTCTACCTTTCACCAAAAGATGAAGTTCCCGACCAAATATGGCGTGGGGGAAGTTCGAGGTAACCAGGCACTGGCTAGACGGTGCTATATAGTCTCGGTTGACGCCACTAGGCCGGAAGGGAAGAATAAGGGGATAAAGCTAGCCGAGGAGGGACCTGCAACATCTGAGCCTGGCGGCGAGTTGCTAACGATCTTCCTTAACGGTGACCCAACCCTAGGAGTAAAGATTGGAGCTGAGCTCCCACTTGAGGAACAAGAAAAATATAAAGATTTCCCTGCGCAGTACATCTGAGTCTTTGCATGGTCCGATGAGCACCTTCCCGGGATCCCGAGAGACGTGGTGATGCACAAGCTCAACCTCGACCCAACAGCAAAGCCAGTACAACAGAGCAGGAGAAAGCACTCCCCACAGAAGCAAGCGATCATCAAAGAGCAAATCATCAAGGGACAAAAGACTGGCCTCTTTCCTCCAGTTCTGTACCCTACATGGCTCACCAACGTCGTCCTGGTACCAAAAGCTTCTGGCAAATGGCGAATGTGCGTGGACTTCACCGATCTCAACCAGGCTACCCCGAAGGATTGCTACCCACTGCCGAGCATCGATCAACTGGTCAATTCAACCTATGGCAACGAGCTACTTAGCTTCCTGGACGCCTACTCCGGTTACCATCAGATCAGGATGGACCCGGAGGACATCGAGAAGACCGCCTTCATCACCGACTTCGGCGTACACTGCTACACCCGGATGCCGTTCGGGTTAAAGAACGTTGGAGAAACATATCAGAGACTGATCAACCGCATTTTCAAAGGGCAGCTCGGTCGGAACGTCGAGGCCTATATTGATGACATGCTCGTCAAGACGCCCAAGGCCGAAGATCACCTCGCCGACTTAGCCGAGACCTTCGACACTCTCCTGAAGCACAACATGAAGCTCAACCCCGCTAAGTGCACCTTTGTAGTCAGATCCGGGAAGTTCCTAGGCTTCCTGGTCACTCAGCGTGGAATCGAGGCCAACCCTGACAAGGTCCAGGCCATCCTGGACATGCGGCCACCCACCTGCATCAAGGACGTCCAGCGCCTTACGGGGCGCATTGCTGCACTCAACTGCTTCCTGTCTCGGGCGGTCAAACGTTGCCTACCCTTCTTCAAATTGTTGAGGGGACCCAAAATGGCATCCGCTACATTCGCCTGGGATGTGGAATGTCAGAAGGCATTCGCTGAACTCAAGGAATTCTTGGCCTCGCCTCCGGTGCTGTCCAAACCAGTCCAAGGTGAAGCTCTACACCTCTACCTCTCGGCAACCCCTTCTACTGTAAGCTCGGTCCTGGTCAGGAACGACGCAGGAGTCGAGAGACTCGTTTACTATGCCAGCAAGGTGCTTAATGAGGCCGAAAGAAGGTACCCCGCAACCGAGAAACTCATGTTAGCGTTGGTTACCTCGGCCAAGTGCCTCCGACCCTACTTTCAAGGGCACTCCATTGTCGTATTGACCGACGAACCCCTGAAGAAGATTCTCTTTCACCCTGAAGCCTCGGGACGCCTCGTCAAGTGGGCCATCATGCTCAGGGCCTACGATATCTCGTATCACCCTCGCTCGGCTATTAAAGGACAGGCTCTCGCAGACTTCATCGCTGAAAGCATGGTCCCAATCGAAGAAGCGCTTCCACCAGCAACCGGGCCTACCTGGCATCTGTTCTTCGACGGATCCTCCAACTCAACAGGAAGCAGCGCCGACATTCTCCTCAAGTCCCCAAAAGGAGCAGAACTTCGGTACGCCCTGAAGTTCAACTTCCAAGCATCCAACAACACCTCCAAATATGAAGTCGTTATCTCGGGAGCCAAGATGGCTCGAAGACTGGGGGCCGAACGAGTTAAGATTCACACTGACTCCCAATTGGTCGCTAGCCAAGTCAATGGTGAATACGAAGCTCGGGAAGGACAAATGGTCAAGTACCTCCAAGCGGTAAAGAGGATGGCCCAACTCTTCGAGAGCTTTGAGGTAGTCCGAATAGTCCGGAAGGAAAACTCCCGAGCAGACGCCCTCTCTCGACTGGACTCCTCGCCCGACCCCGCTAGTACACGATCGGTCTTCTTCAAAGAGCTTAGGCAACCGAGCATCGAATCCAAGCTTATGACTATTGACTCGGCACCCTCGAGCAACTGGCGGATCCCCTACATATCCTGGCTCTGGGATTCTCAAGAGCCCACCGATCCTCGGGAGGCTTGGAAGCTCAAGTACCAAGCTCAGCATTTCGTCATGCTGGATGATGCCTTGTACTACAGATCCTTCTCCGGTCCTCTCCTCAAGTGCATCAGCACCGACGAAGCCAGTCAACCGATTCAGGAAGTACACGAAGGCATCTGCGGAGCGCACCATGGAGGAAGATCACTTGCCAGGATCCTACTATGGCAGGGTTACTAGTGGCCCACTCTCCAGCGTGACTACTCAACCTACGTGCAGAAGTGTGATCGATGTCAACGCTTCGACCACCTGATTCATCAGCCCGCTACGGAGCTCATCACCCTTCCCGACCCGTACCGTTTTGCTCGGTGGGGGATCGACATCCTGGGGCCATTCCCTACGACTCAAGCTCAGAAGAAGTTTGTCATCATCACCATCGACTATTTCACCAAATGGATGGAGGCCGAAGCCACTACCAGGATCACCGAATCAGTCGTATGGAGTTTTGTTTGAAAATCGATCATCTGTCGCTATGGTGTCCCCCGAGTGATTGTGAGCGATAACGGTCGATAGTTTGATTCTCATTATTTCAGAGACAGATGTGTCGACCTAAACATTCGTAACCACTTCACTTCGGTAGCCCACCCTCAGGCTAACGGACTGGTCGAGAATGCCAATAAGACTATCTTAAAAGGCATCAAAACCAGGCCCGGTAAAGCCAAGGGAAGCTGGCTCGAGGAATTGCCGAGCGTACTATGGTTGCATCGAACTACTCCAAGAACGGCTACTGGTGAAACACCTTTTCAACTGGTGTATGGCACGGAAGCCGTAATTCCGTTGGAGGTCAGCAATCCCTCTCTCCGAGTCGTCCACTTCGAGCCTGAGGTAAATGAGCAAAAATTATGAGAGAACCTCAACTTAACGGACGAGATCCGAGAGAATGCAAGGATCTGAGCAACGGAATACCAATGGCGCATCAGTCGATACTACAACAGCAGAGTCTGAGATAGACCCTTCCAGCCAGGAGACTTCGTCCTGAGGAAGGCCGAAGCATCTCCACAACTAGAGGCGGCGGGGAAGCTGGCCCCTACCTGGGAAGGTCCCTACCGAGTGGTCGAGAAGCTCGGGAAAGGAGCATACCGACTATCCACCATGGAAGGAACACTCGTCCCTCGGACGTGGAACACAACAAATCTTCGCAAGTTCTACTTTTGAACATTTGGCAAGCATACACATGTAAGCAAAATAGAATAATCACCATTCTTCTCTTCTTATTAAACTTTGATGTACATCAAGAAGGCCATAGCCGATATGGTATACATGTACAAAAAATTACATCCCCTGGCACTATAACGCGAGCAGAACACTCGGCCGACCCAGTAGGCGCTCCCACACCCAGCCATTGACTCTACCTCGTGTAGAAACTGGCTCGGATAAGGGATCGCCGGCTTCGTTGCTTTAAGAAGGCTCGGAAGAAAGGTGCCAAAGGGATTGGAAGGGCAACAAAAAAGAAAAAGAGGTCGACCCGAAAGGCAAGGAATCTTGAGAGAGCTCCCTCCCTAGACAACGGGATCGATGGTGGAAGGAGGGACTGGGACGACAGTGAAAGAATGAAGTTGGACGAGCCCCATTCTCCCTCAGAAGAGCACCGGTAGGATAGGGACAAGAAGGCGACATGCTCCAGCATGAACCTTCCCCCTGATTGACCCCTGACTGACGAACCCTCTTCCAGAGCGAAACAATAGGAGCTTCCCTCGCACCGCCATCTGCATCATCATCTTCTGAAATGCCTTCCATGCCCTACCAAGACTAACAGCACAACGCTTCACGGAAGGGAAAAACTGCCAGGAACGGCCTTAAGCGATGAAAGGAAAAGGAGACGCCCCTCAGACCTTTTATAGGCCGAAGGGGAAGCTGATCGCTTTAAATGACTCTCCCCAAAACACGCTACCAAGGATTTCCCTGAGTTGGTTACCTCATTTCCCGATATTCCCCCAGCGGGATGTGCGAAGCGACAAGCCATTAAGGGCGGTATGGAAAATAGAAAGGTGCCAATGCCATGTCAATTGTTTGACAGATCGGCGCACACAAGATCCGCAGGAAATCAGCGCTTTCTTCAAATGACTGCGGATACGGCAATCAAATCACACCAAGAGCGGTAAGAAACAGTCAATTCAGCATTCAATATTGCCGCTATTAGAGTTTCCAAAAAAGCCACACCCAGCTACATATGAAAAAGGAAAAAGAAAAAAGAGCTATTACATCAGGCCTCGGGCCCATCTCCAAGCTCGGTAGACAAGGCTTCTTCGGCACCAGACGACCTGCCCCTAATGTTCTTGGTGACGACCGGCCCAGACACTGACCCCACCTGTGTGGGAACTGTCTCGGTAGTGTGCCCTCCCGAGGATGCTGGAGTTGGTGGTCGCTCGGACGGAACCGAATTCACCTGTTCGCTCGACGTATAGTGGGAAGAGTCAGTGGAGCCCCACTCCGAGTCATAGCGCTGACCAGAAGGAAAATCAAGTGAAGACGACTGGGCCTTTGCCTCTAGAACGGCCCGATCGTAGCCCTGGGAGAAGCCCTTCCGGAGTCCCCGTTGGTAGCCCGACTCGTAATAAGGAAAAGCCACCTGCTGTAGAGCTACTTGGTAAGCCTTTGAGCACGTATGTTGCTCGAGTGCTTCCTTCCCAGCCAGCTCCGCCTTCCTCTCGAGCTCAGCTATCTGCTGCTCGGACTCGGACAGCCTTCTCTCGATCTCAGACAGCCCTCGCTCGGCCTCGATCCACGAATCCTTGGCTGCCCGAACTCGGTCCTCGAGCCCCTCTCACTCGGCCCTCCATTGGTCGTCTCGCTCGACCTGGTTTCTACGCTCCGACTCCAGGAGCTCACTCTTCCGGTCGACCATGCGACGAGCCTGGGCTAGCTGCTCCGCCAAAGACCGAGCCTCCGCTTGGCTCGACTGCGCCAACGCTCGGAGCGGAGTGATCTTTCGACAAAGGTCTTCAAGATCGATGGTCAGACGCTCGACCTTCCGATCAAACGCACCTCGGTCCCATGAAAGAGTTTCCCGCTTGGACTCCACCCGAGCGTACGCATCCATCGCTTCAGCTCCCAGCTGGGCCAGAATCAGCCCTCCCTCCATAATCTGCTCCAGCAGCGAAGAGGGGGGACCCTTCCGGACTTTTTCCCGCAAGTCTCGAGAAGCCAAAGAATGACACGCCCAGTACAGAGAAGCCCGGACACTGAAGGTGCTGGTAGAAGGAGGGGAAGCTCTCATCGGAGCGGCCGGGACCGGGGCATCTCCCTCAGGCAATCTCGTCCCAGGGGCCCCATCGGTCGGCTTGACGTGAGCACCCCCACTGTGTGCCTCCCTAGTTTTGGTCGGTTGTGATCAAGTCGCCTCCTCCTGCGACCCTCCAGCCTCGACCTGCTGGGGATGGACCCCCTCAACTGGAGGCCCCTCCGCCATGCTCGGCACCTCAGCATAGGCAGTTATCCCTCCGTCATCGACCCCCTCTTGCTCAGTAGAGGGGAGAGCGAATAGGGAATCTCCTCCGGACACATGGACGACCTCCTCCTTCCTTGCCCGTTTCTTCTCAGCAGACTGAGCCTGCATCGAAGACCATAGCAGCTTGGCCACGGGATCCTTGCGCTTGATCCCCCGATGCTCAGAGGCATCATCCTGAGCTGCCCGCTTGCCCTTATCCTGGGCACGGGACGAACCCTCCAAAACTTGAAGGCCATCCGGAGCTGGCATCTCGTCCAAGACGATGACCTCCAATTCAGACGGAGGTGCCTCCTCCTCAACTGCTCGCCTCGTGTCTGAACCACAGAAAGCAGATTAAGAGCAGGAAGACCCCAACTCCGCAAGAAGGAAGGCCAAGTTCCTGAACCCCTTACCCATCGGCAATAGCACGTGAGCGAGGTAGCCCTCAATGTTGGAAGAAGTCACCAAATCAGCAGTCTCCCGACGATTCTACTGAAGGATAGCAGCCTCCTCTTCCACCTCCGGAGAGAACACAGTCTACTTCGGAGGAATGTTCGGGTGGAAATTGGGCGCCGTCGGGAAATTCCAGGCTACGCCAACCACCAACGGGCCCACCCAGAAATATTGGGTCTTCCACCCTTTGTGAGAAGAACCCTTCCTAGAGAGGGACACATAGCTCCTCCCCTGCCTCACCTAGATATAGAAGAAGCCTCGCCCTACATGAGCATGCTCCTTCAACTCAAAGAAGTAATGGAAAAGAACCTGCGAGGCGCGCACCCCACACTGGCCACAAAGGAAAATGAAGGAGAAGATGAAAGTGTAAGAGTTGGAGACCAGCTGGACAGGAGCCAGCCGGTAGAACCGAAGCAACTCAGCGACAAAAGGCTGAAGGGGCAAACGAAAGCCACACGTCCAAGCCAGAAGAAAGGAGCAAAAGAGGCCAGAACGGGTGGATAGGCTAGACTCATGAGGCTCCGACGCCAGGAACTGGAACCGCCAAGGCAACCCATAGCGACTATCTAGCCGCTTCACCTCCGCCTCCCCCAACTCGCTGCAGGACGGCTCTGGCGGCGTCAAGAAAACTCTAGGGGCCCGTTCTCTCTGCTGCCCCTCAGCCTCAGAATGATGGTCCGCCATGAAACAGAGAGAAGAAGAAGGGGAAAGCTCTAAGCCAGAGAACTTCGGCGAAGAAAGGGAGCTTACGAATCACTACCTTAGGAAGCTCTTCTGGCTCCGACAGCTACAACAATTTTTCACTCCTCTGAAACTACTCTCACAGTGCGGGAGCCCCCCCTCAAATATAACTACCAAGAAAGGCAAAACCCTAAAACCTCGGAGATAAAGGGAGGCAAAATGCGCAATGCCTAAAATCCCTGAGGGGAGGCGGCGCGGCGTCCGATCTCCCGAGGAGGGGCCTTCTCTTACTCATCATAACAGGCGTATTTTTCAAGCTGAGCCATGTCACGCAGCCCCTACCAGAGAGATATCTTTACCCAACTAGTGCCACAGATAGTCCAGCCCAATTGCTACTCGTCCGAGCCTAATCTTGGCTCAGGAGTAGGAGGGGGACAAGTGGAGATGGGAAATCTCACAGCCCGTACGGAGAGGCCAAACGAGGTCCAAACCGGACCAAACAAGGCTCAACTCCTCAAAGTGGCAGCCCTCAGGCCCACTTATTATGAATCCCAAAAACTCACTCGGTACAAGCGCTTCCTAGGCGGCCTTCAGGTTGGGAAGTCCAAGCATCAATTGATCTGGAAAGCTCCCTTGGAGCCCCCTATTCCTTGTCCCGACCCAGCACTTATCCCTTGGGAGACCACTCCTGAACAAGTGCCATTTGCTCGGGCTCACTGATGGAAGCTTAATGATTCAGCCGTTGCGAATCCTTTAATGGCAGGAAGCTCAAGGGGACAAGCGAAACCAAGAGTCTGCACGCCATAAGGAGCTCGCATGAAGGACGTAACCCCCCTGGAACCCCTCCGCTTACAGGGATCAATTCGCACAACCGGCCACTATTTAAACAGGACATGCCTGACTGCGATGAGAGAGCTTAAGCAACCTTAAGCATGCCCAAGTAACCTTTTGGTGGAGAGGAATCTCGCGCTCCCACTTTCCTCCTAATTCCCCTCTTCGCATCTGTGCTCTACTACCTGTGCTGACTTAAGCATCGGAGGGTCTTCCCCGGGGATCTATCCCTGGGCACCTCTGACTGGTTTTCCTTCTTACAATTTATACTTCAAGGGTACGTGGTCATCTTCCTCCCCGCTCAAGAGTCGCGCGAGATCGCCCCTCTTCAGATAACAAAAAAAAGGAAGAAAAAGAAGAGGAAGGAATACAAGTGAAGGCCTCCCCTCGGCCAACTCTTTGGAAGGCAGATAGTGCAAACACCCTCCAAAGAGTGAAAGAGGAGGGAGGGGGAGGCTAAACAGAAAGGAGGGAGCTTAAAGAGCTCCCCCTCCCGATTAGGATGGCATCGGAGGGACTGGGACAGGAAGGTGACATGCTCCCGCATGTCGAACCCTCTCCCAAACTGACCCCCGGCTGTCGAACCCTCTTCCAAACTGGAATAGCAGGAGCTCCCCTCCTACTGCCGTCTGCATCATCATCTTCTGAAGCGCTCTCCATGCCCCGCCGAGATCGACAGCACAACGCTTCATGGAAAGGGAAGAAGGAGAAACCGTCAGGGATGGCCTTAAGTGATGGAAGAAGGAGGAGACGCCCCTCGGACCTTTTATTGGCCGAAGGGGGAGTTGATCGCCTTAAATGACTCTCCCCTTAAAAACACTCTAAAAGGAGCCTTCCCTAAACTGGTTACCTCATTTCCCAACATCCCCCCAGCGGGACGCACGAAGCAGCAAGTCATTTACGGTGGCATGAAAAAGTGGAAAGGTGCCACCTCCATATCAGTTATTTGACAGATCGGCACGCGTGATATCTACAGAGAAAATTGGCACCCTTCCCCAAACGAGTACAGATACGGTAGTCAAATCATGCCAAAAGCGATAAGGAACAGTCAAATCAATACTTAATATTGTCATCGCTACATTTTCCCAAGAAAGTCTTACGCAGCTACATGAAAAAAAAAGGGGGGGGAAAGAAAGAGCTTATACATCAGGCCTCGGGCCCATCTCCAAGCTCAGTAGACAAGGCCCCTCAGCATCAGACAATCTGCCCCCAGTATTCTCAGCGACGGCCGACCTAGGCACTGACCTCACCTATGTTGGAACTGTCTCGGTCGTGCGCCCTCCCGAGACTGCTGGAGTTGGCGATCCCTCGGATGAGGTCGAGGACTCCCGACTCCCCTCTTCGCTCGATGTATAATGGGAAGAGTCGGTCAAACCCCAATCCGAGTCATAGTGTTGCTCGAAAGGAAAAATGAGCCCAGACGCTTGGGCCTCCGCCTCTATGATGGCCCGATCGAACCCCTGGGAGAAGCCCTTCTGAAGGCCCCGACGGAAGCCCGACTCATAGTAAGGGAAGGTAGCCTGAAGAAGAGCAGCGTGGTAAGCCTCTGAGCATCTATGTTGCTCAAGAGCTTCTAGCCCCGACAGCTCTGTCTTCCTCTCAAGCTCAGCTATCCTCTATTCTGACTCGGACAGCCTTCTCTCGGCCATGATCCGTGCATCCTCGGCCCCCCGGACTCGGCCTTCGAGCCTCTCTCACTCGGCCTTCCATTGATCATCGCGCTCGACCTGAATCCTGCGTTCCACATCCAGGAGCTCATTCTTCCGATCGACCATACGATGGGCTTGGGCCAGCTGCTCCGTCAAAGACTGAGCCTCCGCCTGGCTCGACTGCACCTGTGCCCGGAGCGGGGCCACCTCCCGACGAAGCTCCTCGAGATCAAGGGTCAAACGCTCGACCTTTCGATCAAGCGCACCATGGGCCCATGAAAGAGTCTCCCACTCCAACTCCACCCGAGCATACGCGCCCACTGCCTCAGCTCCAAGCTGGGCCAAGACCAGGCCACCTTCCATAAGTTGCTCAAAAAGCGTGGAGGGGGACCCCTCTGGAGTTTCTCTCACGCGACTCCTGAAGCTATAGAGTGGCACCTCCGGTACAGAGAGGCCCGGACGCTAAAGGCACTGGTCGAGGGAAGGGAAGTCCTCTCCGGAGCGGCCGAGATCGGGGCACCTCCCCCGAGCGATCCGCCTTGGAGGCCCCACCGGTTGGCTCGGGATGAGCGGCCCTGCCGCATACCTCCCCTGCCTCGGTCGAGAGTGATTGAGTCGCTTCAGCCTGCGACCGTCCAGCCTCGACTGGCTCGGACCGGGCTCCTCAATCTGGCGCCCCCTCTGCTTCACTCGGCGTCTCTACATCGGCCGTGACCCCTTCATTATAGGCCCCTTCTTGCTCTGTAGAGGGGAGAGTCGGTAGGGAAACCTCTTCGGCCGAGCAGGCGACCTCCGCCTTCCTCACCCATTTTCTCTTGACAGACTGAGCCTACATCGAAGACCACATCAACTTCACCATGGGATCCTTGCTCTTGACCCCTCGACATTCGGAAGCGTCATCCCGGGTGACCCGCTTGCCCTTATCTCGGGCACGAGAGGAACCCTCTAAAGCTTGGAGATCGCTCGGAGCCGGCGTATCATCCTCGTCGACGATCCCCAACTCGGCTGGCGGTGCCTCATCCTCAATAGCTCGCCTCTGGTCTGAACGAAGAAGAGCAAATTAAAAGAAGAAAGACACTTACTCGACAAGAAAGAGAACAAGCCCCTGAGATCCTTACCTGTCGGCAATAGTGCTCGAGAAAGGTACTCCTCGATGTTGGATGAGGTCACCAGCTCAGCAGTCGGCCGACGACTCTGTAGAAGGATGGTAGCATCTCTCTCCACCTCCGGGGAGACCTTTGTTTGCTTCGGTGGAATGTTCGGGTGAAAGTTGGGCGCCGTCGGGAAATTCCAGACCACACCGACCACCGACGCGCCCACCCAGAAATATTGGGTCTTCCACCCCTTGTGAGATGAGTCCTTCACAGAAAGGGACACACAACTCCTGTTCCGCTTCGCCTGGATGAAGAAGAAGCCCTTTCCTGCATGAAGATTATCCTTCAGCTCAAAAAAATAATGGAAGAGGTCCAGCGAGGTCCTCACCCCACATTAGCCACAAAGGAAAATGAAGGAGAAGATGAAGGTATAAGAATTGGAGACCAGCTGGACGGGAGCCAGCCGGTAGAATCGAAGCAACTCGGCGATAAAGGAATGGAGGGGGAGGCAAAAGACACACTTCTAGGCCAAGAGGAAGGAACAGAAGAGGCCAGAACGCGTGGCCAGGCTAGACTCATGAGGCTCAGGCGTGAAAACTGGAATTGCCAAGGTAGCCCATACTGGTTCTCTAGTCGTTTCACCTCAGCCTCCCCCAACTCACTGCGGAGAGGCTCCGATTGTACCAAGAAAACCCTTGGGGTCTATTCTTTCTGCCTCCCCTCGGCCTCAAGATTTTGGTCCACCATTGAACAGATGAAGGAACTGGAAGAAGAAGGGGAAAGCTCTAGGCCAGAGGACTCCGGAGGGGAAAGAAGCTAACGGATCACCGCCGTGGAAAAATCTTCTTGCTCCGCAAAGGCCGTCATGATTCCCCGCTCCTCCGAACTGCTCACACGGCGCCTGAGCCCCCCTATATAAATGCGAAGGAAGGCAAAACCCTAAACCCCCAGAGATAAAGGGACGCAAACAACGTGCAATGCCTATAACCCCTAGCTGGAGGTGACGCGGCGATCCGATCTCCCAAGGAGGGGCCTTCTTTTATTCATCATGACGGGTATATTTTCAGGGCAAGCCGCAACATATGGCCCCTGCCAGAGAGAGATCTCCACCCAACTAGAGCCACGAAAAGTCCAACCCAAAATGCTACTCGATCGAGCCTAATCTTGGCTCGGGAGTAGGAGGGGGACAAGTGGAGAGGGGAAATCTAGCCGCCCGTACAGAGAGGCCAAACGAGGTCCGACCCGACCCAACGAGGCCTAGCACCTTGAAGTGGTAGCCCCTGGGCCCACTCAATATAAGCCTAATAACTCACTCGGAACAAGCGCTTCCTAGGCGGCCTTCTGGTTAGGAAGTCCGAGCATCAGTTGATCGGAAGAGCTTCTTCGGAGCCCCATATTCCTTGCCCAAACCGTGCACTTATCGCTCGGGAGGCACCTCCTGGGCGAGCACCATATGCTCGGGTCAACTGATGGAAGCTTATATGTACGGCCGTTACGCGTCCCTTAAAAGCTGGGAGCTCAAGGGGATAGGGGAAACCAAGAGTCTGTATGCTATAAAGAGCCTGCAAGGAGGACGTAACCCCCCCCCCCCGAATCTCCTCAGCTTACAGGGATCATGCACTCAACGAGGCATTATTTAAACCAGAGGATCCCTATTGTGCAGAGGTAAGCCAAAAAAATCCTGAGCAGGAATCACTTCACCTTTCGGTGGAGACGGATCTCACGCTCCCATCTTCCTCCTAACTCCTCCCTTTTCACTTGTGCTCTACTACACTTGCTGACTTAAGCATCGGAGGGTTTTCCCCGGGGATCCATCCTTGGGCACCCCTGACCTATTTCCCCTCTTGTAGTTCATACTTCAAGTCTATGTGGTTATCCTCTTCCCCGCTCAGGAGTAGTGCGAGATTGCCCCTCTTTAGATAGCTAGGTATCAACACCTTCTCATCTTCTGCACACTGTTGGGCATGTGTGGAACATGCTTGATTCTATTGTTTTGATGATGTCTGATTATAACTGATTGATGAGTCTAATGTGTTTGATGATGTCAACATGTGTTCAGCTCAGATCAAAGTCAGTCAACAGATCAAGCATACGGGTTAAATGAATCAATGGCAGCCAAGATCAAGAGATAGCAATCAAGGCAGTTTGAGGAACTGTCACTGGCAGATCAAGCACTTTAAA
Organism: Amorphophallus konjac; assembly: GCA_022559845.1. Lineage (NCBI taxonomy): Eukaryota > Viridiplantae > Streptophyta > Magnoliopsida > Alismatales > Araceae > Amorphophallus > Amorphophallus konjac. The sequence continues at coordinate 118,084,853 of CM040125.1, forward strand.
TTAATCTCCGAGGTGCAAAGATTCTTTGGATGCACAGAAACAAAGAAAGGGTTGGCAGAAGAAGCTGAAAAATTCAAGTTGTTCAAGGCTACATCGACCTCATAAGGATGTGGCGTCGACCTCGCAGTTCAGCCAACTCAAAAGAGTCGACCCATGATGTCGACCATTCGCCACTTGTGTTCTGCCGAGCCACAGTGCGTCGACCTCACCTTCCTTGCAGTGTCAGCACCATCAGACTCTAGCAACTGTCAGACAGACAACCGACGTTGGATGCGTCGACCACATGCTTTAAGGGCATCGACCACAAGCCCTCACAGAAACCGTTGTAAACGGCTTTCACGCTGGATGCGTCGACCTCACCCTTTCAGGGCGTCGACGATAGGGCTTACCAGAAGCCGTTGAAAACACGCCCTCAACAGGTGCATCGACCTTACCTCAATAGTAGGTCGACGCAAGCTTCCTTTCTAGAAGCTTTTTAGCTTGTTTCTGTCAAACACGTCAGATCATCTAGAGAATAAAAATATAAGGCGTAAACCTCTAAAAACATACTTTTTGAGGTCTGGAAAAGGTTCCTAGGACAGTGGTCTGACCTTTTCATCATGAGGCTGTAGTACAACTTTTTGGGAGAAGCTTTTTGGAAAATACCACTTTAAGGAAAGGTCAGCTTTCCTGTACTATGCTTTTTGGTCATAACCAATGGGATTTTGTTCCAAGGAAGGTACCTAGGACAGAGATCTGTCCTTGTCTGCCACTGCCAATGAGAATAAAGATTTGGTAGAGCCCCTTATCCAAGAAGTATCATTTCCAATATCATTTCCTTCCAATAATAAAAATACACATCTTGGAGGGAAAACTATTTTGGGTCTGCCCTACTGCTATGGACCAATCAGAAAACTACACATGAGAAGTTTACTTGTTACTCGCCTATCAAAATGCAGATTTGGTGGAGCTCCTTATCAAGAACCATTGTTTATTCCAGCCAATGAAGCTACAGATTTCTTAGAGGGAAAAACATCCACCAGGCTCTTTGGTGCGGACACCCGAGCAGTTGAGCGGCACGACACGCCGAGCCACCGGTACCGCACACGGAGCACGACTCGAGCCACCTCAGCGTCCATCTGGCTCGGAGACAGTCTGGAGACTCCACCTTGAGCCTCCCCATTTATCATATTTAGTTAGCCTTTATGTGTGTGTAATTTGTGTTTATTTCGTTGTATTCGGTTTGCTATTTTGATTGTAAGAGGGGCTTATGTGCAATTTGGACCCCGTGGGCCCGACGGGCCCCCCAGGCCCCATTCCATTGAGCCACCTCAGCCAAGAGCCCCATGTGGGTTCAATCAACATGTCAAATGGAGGCTTCTAGATAGGTGGGCCAAGTGGGGGGACAAGTGGCTTGGAAAGTCCAAGTTGGCCACCCACCCCACCTACCAAGTCCACCTTCCACCTCCTTGGTCCAAGGGCCGCCCCCCTCCCCTTATTTTTTTATTTATTTTGTGTGTGTGTGTCACATGCCATCCCAGCCCTTCATCTCCCACCCCTAGATCCTACGGTTGTGGATGGATGTGAGATGTAACCTATTTAAGCTTGTATTTTCTATTTTGATGAATTAATGCCATTTGATTCAAACAAATTCAAGAGCAAGGGCTGGTGCGCCCCCCTCCTCTCTCCTCCCTCTCCCCCTTGAAGCTGTGAAGGCTTCCATTCTGAGGTGTGACGCCTCGTGTATCGGTTCCGACGATCGCCGCCGCCGCCACGAGCCGCCACCGTACCGCCATCGCCATCAACGGAGTTCTGCCCGTGCAGTACCACAGAAGCTTCCACGACTTTCATGTCTCAGCCCTGAGCTCAGATAGATCTGGGGATTTTAGTGGACGTTCCAGAGGTGTCAAGGACATCCCATAAATTTTGGTTTGCCATTCAGATCTCGTTTCATATTTTTTGATTTTCGTCCACTCCTCCATTTCGGTTCTACCAGAGTTCTGTCCAGATTCATCCCCACCCTGAGTTTCATGTCTTAGGTATACTTTTTGAGTTTTTTTGGTTTGTCCAATTTTACTGGGGATTCCATTTATCCACCCCTTCATCCACAATTTTTCTTAATTTTTCATTTACCCATCTCATATTTTCTAAAAATCGTTCTCAGTCCCATCTACAGTTCTATCCTCCTGTTCCCAGATCCGACCATAGTCACCCCAAAATTCATAGTAAATCACCACCACCTCCAAATCACATTCCACAAATAGTCCCAGTTCCGTGGTTTGATACCCTACAACTTTGAAGAAGAGCTCGAAGACTGAATCCAGCTGTAAGTAGGCGGTCAATGGCCATTTACAGGAAACTGATGTGCTGATCTGATATTTCGGGAGCTGTGGAGCAGAGGATTGGAAAATTGTTAAAGCCCAGGTCCGCCCAGGTTCAGAAGAGTCCACTGGCCCTAGATTGAAGGATTTTGAATCCTCTTTCCAACGGCGCTGGTTTCGTCGCATTCCGGCGAAGGGGATAACCGTAGAGGCCGTTTTCGCCGGAGCGCGCGCCTGAAAACAGCAACCAAACTCTGTGGGCAGCAACTTCAAGACTTGGGAATCGGGACCGATCGACCCCCGATCGGTGTTCCCAGCCGACCGCCGTCCGTGGAGGCGCGCCACCAGGGGTCCCCATCATAGTGGGTCCCACCCCCACAGATCCGGAGGACAGCGCCATCCGTGGGCCCCGCGGGTCCGCAGAACCCGCCGTTCGGAAAGCACGAAAACGCGGAGTTCGGCACCGCCGGGCGACATCAAGATGCTGCCCGTCAACCCGAGTTGCGTGATTCCCGGGCTCCACATGTGACCTTTTACCTCCCTGCGTGGAGTGGGTCAAATCTTTGTATTACTGTGATATTGTTTAACCAGGAGTCCGTGATTCGGCCGGGGTTGTCTTCGCCACGCCGAGTGCGTGGAGGTAAAGGTCTTAACTCCTTGGTGTTACATTGCTTAGCTAGTATACGGTCTTAGGCCGCTGTCAAGAGTGTAGGTACTAGCCCGTGTGTCTATGTCACCGCTGTGAGAATGAGAGTGACCCGTCCCGCGACTCGATCCGAGTTCGAAAGTTGAGTCGGACTACCCTTGACCTCCGCCGGTTCCTTAACCACGCACGGTCCGCGCTTTCCCTCGCTTGGGACGACGAGTGAGCTTCCACTTCTGTTAGCGACGTTTCGCCACTAGGAGCTCGTTGTGTCGGGCTTAGTGTCTCCCTGGTGTGTGTTGCTGGTCGTGTCTTCATCTAGAGTCCGAGGGTGACACCTTATAGTGTCATCTCCCGTGTCCGTCCCGCATCAGTTTGGTATCAGAGCGAGTTGAGTCTAGGGTAGTCGTTGCATATGTCATGCATAGTATAAGTCAAGTCTAGGATCATCATGAATTTCAAAACAAAAAAAAAGTGTGTTTTAAATTACATTTACACCATTTATTCGGTATCTTAAAAGGTGTTGTCCGAACGTTAGGCTTCGCCTACCGGGAGGTCGCACACTTGCGGGAGTGATCTTCGGATCGATTAACTCCCCCCCGTACCGGATATTGGTTTAGGTCTAAGTGCATCATTTAGTGTGTGTTTGCATTAGTCGGTGTCTTCTAGGTCGTGTGTCAGTTGCATGCCCACCCGTCGAGGTACCCAATACTCGCCACCACCACCTATGGCGGACTCCCGGGCCCGTAGCTCCGATGAGTCCTCGACGGCCGAGATGTTCCGAGCCATTATGGAACGTCTTGACACGCGTATGGATGGCCTTAGTACGCGTATGGATGGCATAGGAACGCGTCTAGAAGGGCGGATGAAAGCCCTCGAGGATCGGGCCGAGAGTTCGGATCAGTCCATTCAGGGCCTAGTTGGGAGGATCGCTGTCCTAGAGAGGGGCCCAGTAGCGGCGCAACCCGCGCCGACGAATGGCCAACAAGAGCCGGTGCAGCAACCCGCTGTGCCAAGGGCTCCAGTGGAGAATGTTGGGGTTCAACAGGTGCATGTGGTGGATGATTATGCATCTGGCAATGATCAGAGGGGTAACGGTCGTCGTCATCAACGACGGAATCGTGATGACGAGGATGACGACCGCATTCTTAGGGGTGTGCGTGCGGACCCTCCCACTTTTAGCGGGTCCTTGGACCCTAGGGTGTATCTAGATTGGGAGGTCGACATAGACCGGTACTTCAAGTGATTTGAGATGACGGACCACCGAAGAGTCCGATACGCGAAGATGAAGCTGCAAGGGCAGGCCCAAACTTATTGGATCAATGTGGAGAGCCTGCTCAATCAGCGACGTCAACCCCAGATCAGTACTTGGGATGATATGAAAATCAAGTTGAGGGAGAAGTACCTTCCTGCCTCATATCGCCAACGTCTCATAGACAAGTGGCAAAGCATCTCCCAAGGGAACCGATCCGTGACCGAGTACACCGCCGAGTTTGATGAGTATTACTTACGGTGTGGGGTCACGGAAGAGAGCACCATGACTATATCCCGCTTTCGAAGAGGTTTGCGGCCCAATTATCAATATGAACTCTTTCGCCGCAATGCAACCACTTTGGAGCAGGCATATCAGATCGCTCTCGAATTGGAGCAGTTCGAGGCCGAGTTCGAGTCACCCCATCGGTTGGGCTCCTTTCCCCTTCGTAGTGTCGAGCCCCGTGGCTCATCTGGCACGTATCCGAGGGCCCCCATGACTTGACCTCAGGAGCCCGCTCGCCTCGAGCCCTTTGCTCCTAGGCCTCGTCCTCCACCCCCGAGGGACCTTCCTCGCCCCCAGCATCTTATAGCCCCACCCACAATCCGTCCACCGGCACCCGCACCTCCTGCACGTCCTTTGTTGCCTACGCCTCCTATCCGTCGGGAGGATAAATGTAAAGGACCTATGATTGGGGAGCCTAGTGGATCACGGCAGTAGTGTTATCGCTGCAATGGGTTTGGCCATTTCGCCAACCAGTGTCCCACCCGCCCATCTCTTCACATTGGGGACATACAGGCCGAGGATACCACCCCTACGGGCCTCGAGTTAGTCAGCTATGAGGCCGATGAAGAGCTAGCTGACAAGTACTATGAGATGGGAGGAGGGGCCCAGGATGCCCAGCATTCGGACGATACCCACGTGGGGGTCGTCAGATGTATCCTCACCCAGCCACAGGTCAGTGATGACTGGCGACGGACTACTATCCTTCATGTATTCTGTAGGCTGGGAAAGCAAATTTGCAAGGTGGTCATCGATAGCGGGAGTTGTATCAATGAAATCTCCACGAACACTGTCGCCCGTCTTGGTCTCACACCCGTAGACCATCCTTGTCCCTATCAGGTATCATGGGTGGATACCACTTCCATTTCGGTCAGGCTGCGGTGCTTGGTCCCGCTGCAGCTCCACTCCTACCGTGATGAGATCTGGTGTGATGTTCTCCCCATGGAAGTGGGCAGTATCATTCTTGGTAGGCCATGGTTATTTGACCGGGATGCCACGCTCCATGGCCGTTGAACACCTGTACCTTCAACCACGCTGGCCAGCGGGTCACCCTCCAACCCGTTCGGCCCAGGAGCCCATCAGTCAGGGGTCCTACTGGCCCTAGTACTCCGAAGCCTTCTGTTCCCGGGCCTAGTTCCCCATCCCCAGCTCGGGCTATGACCGTTACCTCTGGCCCAGGAGAGCCCTCGACGAGGAGATTGATGATGATTAGCTCCCGGGAAATGGAGCAGGAGCTTAGTCAGGGCTGTCCGATGTTTGCCATTACGGTCCGAGAGGTGGAGCGGGACTCTGAGGGTGAGCTCCCACCCGAGGTTGTTCCCATTCTGCAGGAGTATGCTGATGTCTTTCCCGATGAGCTTCCCGAGGGACTCCCACCTATGCGGGATATTTAGCATGCCATCGACCTTGTTCTGGGCTCTTCTTTGCCCAACCTTCCTCATTATCGCATGAGTCCCACGGAGCATGCCGAGCTTAAACGGCAGGTCGATGAGTTAGTGCAGAGAGGGTCTGTTCGGGACAGCATGAGTCCATGTGCTGTACCTGCATTACTCGCCCCGAAGAAGGATGGCACGTGGAGAATGTGCATTGATAGTCGTGCCATCAACAAAATCACCGTGAAGTACAGGTTCCCTATTCCCCGCCTTGATGACATGCTAGACATGATGGTAGGTGCCACTATCTTTTCGAAGATCGATCTTAAGAGTGGCTACCATCAGGTGAGGATTAGGCCAGGTGATGAATGGAAGACTGCCTTTAAGACCAAGGACGGTCTATATGAGTGGTTGGTCATGCCTTTTGGGTTGACCAATGCCCCTAGCACTTTCATGCGGCTCATGACTCAGGTCCTCCGACCTTTCATTGGAGTCTTTGTAGTGGTGTATTTTGATGATATCCTGATCTATAGTCGCACCACGGGGGACCACTTAGACCACCTTCGGCAGGTCTGTCTACTTCTTCGGCGAGAGCAGTTGTTTGCGAACCCACAGAAGTGTGCTTTCATGACACCTCAGCTTACCTTCTTGGGTTTTATTGTGTCTAGTACTGGGGTCTCCGCCGATCCGGAGAAGGTCCGGGCCATTGTTGAGTGGCCGGAACCCCATACGGTTCATGATGTCCGCAGCTTTCATGGCCTTACGACGTTCTACCGTCGCTTCATCCGCGGATTTAGCTCCGTCACCGCCCCGATCACGGATTGCATCCGGAAGGGCACATTTGTATGGACGAAGGCCACATCTGCCGCCTTCAAGGACATCAAGGAGCGCATGACCCAAACACCTATCCTTCGATTGCCTGATTTCTCGAAGGTGTTTGAGGTCTCTTGTGATGCGTCGGGTGTTGGGATTGGAGGAGTTTTGAGTCAGGAGTCCCACCCGATCGCATATTTCAGCGAGAAGCTGAATGACGCGAAACTGCGATATTCCATGTATGATAAAGAATTCTACGTAGTTGTTCAGGCTCTTAGGCATTGGAGACACTATCTTTTACATCAGGAGTTTGTCCTATACTCCGACCACGAGGCATTGAGGTACCTCCATTCGCAAAAGAAGCTTAACTCGCGTCATAGTCGTTGGGTCGAGTATCTCCAGCAGTTCACCTTTGTGCTGAAACATAAGACTGGAGTGGAGAACAAGGTGGCCGATGCCTTGAGCCGGCAAGCATGTTTGCTTACCACCATGAGTGCCGAGGTCATAGGGTTAGAGAAGATGAAGGAGGCCTATGTTGATTGTCCTGACTTTGGTCAGATTTTTACCACCCTCCAGGCCGGACCCTCGAGAGACCTTGATGAGTATGTGCTTCAGGAGGGTTACCTCTTTCGAGGTAGCAGGCTGTGTGTTCCCCGAACTTCGGTTTGAGATTTCTTAGTGTGGGAACTACATGCGGGAGGTCTAGCCGGCCACTTTGGTCGGAACAAGACTATTGAGGCAGTGGAGCATCGATTTTATTGGCCGAGCTTGAAGCGCGATGTTGCTAACATCGTGGCTCAGTGCCGTACATGTGCTACGGCCAAGATGAAGAAGCAAAGCTCGGGCCTTTATACGCCTCTACCCGTGCCTGATGCCCCGTGGCAGGATGTTAGTATGGACTTTGTTTTGGGATTGCCACGTACCTCCAAGAAGCATGATTCGATCTATGTGGTGGTTGACCGTTTCTCGAAGATGGCCCTTTTTATCCCTTGCTCGAAGACTTCGGATGCTTCTAGGGTAGCCCGCCTATTCCTTACTCATGTGGTGTGCAAGTTCGGGTTGCCTCGCACTATAGTGTCTGACCGTGATGTTAGATTCACTTCCTACTTTTGGAAGACACTATGGCATATGATGGGTACTCATCTCAAGTTTTCCACTGCATATCACCCCCAGACAGATGGTCAGACCGAGGTAGTCAATAGGAGTCTGGGAGATCTTTTGAGGTGTCTAGTCAGGGACCGCATTGGGGATTGGGATCTCATTTTACCCATGGCTGAGTTTGCATACAATGATTCGGTGAATAGGTCTACCGACATGAGTCCATTTGAGATTGTCACAGGTCGTAGGCCTAGGAAACCCGTTGACCTTGTCCCCATGCCTGTCCATGCTAGAGTGTCGGAGTCGGCCGAGTCGTTTGCTAGGCATGTTAGGAGTTTGCATGACGACATCCGTTGTCACATTGAGGCCAACAATGCACGGTACAAGGAGTTAGCCGATGCCCACCGACACCACCGAGAGTTCCACGAGGGCGAATACGTCATGATCAGGGTAACACCTGAACGGTTTCCCTCTGGAACCATTAAGAAGTTGCAAGCTCGCGGAGCCGGTCCCTTTAGAGTGTTGAAACGCGTTGGATCCAATGCGTATGTTGTGGACCTGCCCGAGGATTATGGTATAAGCTCTACCTTCAATGTATCGGATCTTGTTGTATATAGGGAGCCATCGGTGATCCCTAGTGAGCCTTTTGAGCCATCCCCTCCCCTTGAGAGTGATCCCACACCTGAGTGTCCACTTCCACCTCCAGCCCCTTTTTCACGGAAGCGTGAGCATATAGATCGTATACTGGACGAGCAAGTGACAGTTACCAGGAGTGGATCTTACCCGCGCTACCTAGTGCGATGGAGAGGACAGCCCGCTACTGAGGACACATGGATCACACATGGCGAGTTGCAGCGGATCGATCCGGACCTTCTGGAGCGATACAGGAGCGATGCAGACCCTTACTCGACAGGGTCGAGTTTCTCCCACCTGGGGAGAATTGGTGCGGACACCCGAGCAGTTGAGCGACGCGACACGCCGAGCCACCGGTACCTCACACGGAGCACGACTCGAGCCACCTCAGCATCCATCTGGCTCGGAGACAGCCTGGAGACTCCGCCTTGAGCCTCCCCATTTATCATATTTAGTTAGCCTTTATGTGTGTGTAATTTGTGTTTATTTCGTTGTATTCGGTTTGCTATTTTGATTGTAAGAGGGGCTTATGTGCAATTTGGACCCCGTGGGGCCCGTGCCCGTGGGCCCCACGGGCCCCCCAGGCCCCATCCCATTGAGCCACCTCAGCCAAGGGCCCCATGTGGGGTCAGTCAACATGTCAAATGGAGGCTTCTAGATAGGTGGGCCAAGTGGGGGGACAAGTGGCTTGGAAAGTCCAAGTTGGCCACCCACCCCACCTACGAAGTCCACCTTCCACCTCCTTGGTCCAAGGGCCGCCCCCCTCCCCTTATTTTTTTATTTATTTTGTGTGTGTGTGTCACATGCCATCCCAGCCCTTCATCTCCCACCCCTAGATCCTACGGTTGTTGATGGATGTGAGATGTAACCTATTTAAGCTTGTATTTTCTATTTTGATGAATTAATGCCATTTGATTCAAACAAATTCAAGAGCAAGGGCTGGTGCGCCCCCCTCCTCTCTCCTCCCTCTCCCCCTTGAAGCTGTGAAGGCTTCCATTCTGAGGTGTGATGCCTCGTGTATCGGTTCCGACGATCGCCGCCGCCGCCGCCACGAGCTGCCACCGCACCGCCATCGCCATCAACGGAGTTCTGCCCGCGCAGTACCACAGAAGATTCCACGAATTTCATGTCTCCGTCCCGAGCTCAGATAGATCTAGGGATTTTAGTGGACGTTCCAGAGGTGTCAAGGACATCCCACAAATTTTGGTTTGCCATTCAGATCTCATTTCATATTTTTTGATTTTCGTTCACTCCTCCATTTCGGTTCTGCCAGAGTTCTATCCTGATTCATCCCCACCGTGAGTTTCATGTCTTAGGTCCACTTTTTGAGTTTTGTTGGTTCGCCCAATTTTACTGGGGGTTCATTCATCCACCCCGTCATCCACAATTTTTATTAATTTTTCATTCACCCATCTCATATTTTCTAAAAATCGTTCTCAGTCCCATCTACAGTTCTGTCCTCTTGTTCCCAGATCCGATCACTAGTCACCCCAGAATTCATAGTAAATCACCACCACCTCCAAATCACATTCCAAAAATAGTCCCAGTTCCGTGGTTTGATACCCTACAACTTTGAAGAAGAGCTCAAAGACTGAATCCAGATTTAAGTAGGCGGTCAATGGCTATTTACAGGAAACTAATGTGCTGATCTGATATTTAGGGAGCTATGGAGCAGAGGATTGGAAAATTGTTAAAGCCCAGGTCCGCCCAGGTTCAGAAGAGTCCACTGGCCCTAGATTGAAGTATTTTGAATCCTCTTTCCAACGGCGCTGGTTTCGTCGCATTCCGGCGACGGGGCTGACCGCAGCGGCCGTTTTTTCCGGAGCGCGCGCCTGAAAACAGCAACCAAACTCCGTGGGCAGCAACTTCAAGACTTGGGAATCGGGACCGATCGACCCCCGATCGGTGTTCCCGGCCGACCGCCGTCCATGGAGGCGTGCCACCAGGGGTCCCCATCATAGTGGGTCCCACCCCCACAGATCCGGAGGACAGCGCCATTCGTGGGCCCCGCGGGCCCGCAGAACCTGCCGTTCGAAAAGCACGAAAACGCGGAGTTCGGCACCGCCAGGCGACATCAAGATGCTGCCCGTCAACCCGAGTTGCGTGATTCCCGGGCTCCACATGTGACCTTTTACCTCCCTGCGTGGAGTGGGTCAAATCTTTGTATTGCTGTGATATTGTTTAACCGGGAGTCCGTGATTCGGCCGGGGTTGTCTTCGCCACGCCGGGTGCGTGGAGGTAAAGGTCTTAACTCCTTGGCGTTACATTGCTTAGCTAGTATACGGTCTTAGGCCGCTGCCGAGAGTGTAGGTACTAGCCCGTGTGTCCATGTCACCGCTGTGAGAATGAGAGTGACCCGTCCCGCGACTCAATCCGAGTCCGGAAGTTGAGTCGGACTACCCTTGACCTCCGCCGGTTCCTTAACCGCGCACGGTCCGCGCTTTTCCTCGCTTGGGACGACGAGTGAGCTTCCACTTCTGTTAGCGATGTTTCGCCACTAGGAGCTCGTAGTGTCGGGCTTAGTGTCTCCCTGGTGTGTGTTGTTGGTCGTGTCTTCATCTAGAGTCCGAGGGTGACACCTTATAGTGTCGTCTCCCGTGTCCGTCCCGCATCACTCTTCTATATATACATGAAGCTTCTAATGAAGAAGTTGTTGCTGCCCTTGAAGAGAGCCACGTCCCTTGAGCATTCAAGCAAGAAATCTGTGAGAAAGAAAAGAAGGGAATGTGAGTAGCCCAGCATCTAGTCTGACCTAGACCAGTGCTATTGTAACGCCCCAAGATCCGATTCCCAATTTATGGGCATATTTTTTTTCTTTTCTTTCATCGGACCTTGAGACATTATGTTGTACATATCGCGAAAGCACAAATGCATACATTCGAATGAGAGAGAGAGAAACCACAATTACATGAAATATAAATAGCATCTCAACCATTCATAATTTCCAAAGAAGAGTACATGTCCATTGTTCCAAAATAAACATGAGTCCCCACCTGTTGACCACCCCATAACCATACATATAAGAGAGATATTCATCCATAGTCTACCCAAATGAAGTATGGACTAGCACTACTATTCGACCGCAGCCTCCTCCTCGACGTCGTTCACTATGTCCCCTGAAAATGTGTCACAAAGGGTGAGTGTGACGCTCAGTAGGCAACCTAGTCAAATCAGGGTTAACTCGCATTCATATATCCAATCAACGTGCATAATTCTAGTGTTAATAATATCATAATCTATTCATTCTCATTTGCTTAAAATAATTCATATGAGAAAATACATGTTCATTAGCTAACATATAAGATACCCATGCATGCAACAAAACCACGATGAGTGAGCAGTTACACATTATCACATTTTCATGAATTTCACATTTTTGTTATTCATGGAATCGAACAGTTGTCGCAAACACAGGAGGCCCACACACCACAACAAACGAAAGAGTATTGCGCAGACCCGGGAGCGAACTCCTACCTAGACTCCTGCCGCACGGGGCGTTACGTATCGTCGTCCCTTAGGTTCTGTGGCGTTATGTATCACCGTCCCACAGAACGATCCAGCCGAATCGATAGGTTTTTGACCAGGGCATTACGTATCGCCATCCCCTAGGATCTTTTACTTCTACGGCGTTACGTATCATCGTCCCATAGAAGGGACCGAAGTCCTACCTCGCAGAATGTTGTTATTTTCCATTCATAACATTCACATCGTATTCACATTCGCATTCGTACTCATTTTTCAAATACTAGTATGATACGTTATCATAACAAGCATGCTTACAAATGGTTTAAGTGGACAAATCACAATCATAAGCTTACTTGATGTGGAACAGAGCATAATCGGGTTTCTATATAAAAGAGGATAAGTTTATTTTTAGGTTACACATGCATAGAAAATGACTTATAACTACAAGTACAGAATTTCTGTGAGCATGAAATCTTTACAGCAAGGTACTAACTTAGTCTTCTATCATTTCCCAATTTTTTAGATTTTTATGAATTAAAATGCCCTTTCAAAATTCACGTTTTCTAAGTTTCTGGAAATTGGGATAGAGCCCTAGGTGCATCGACCTATCCAGGGACTGCACTGACCTGTCCAGAGACCTACACTGACCTGTCCCCAGGTGCATTAACCTATCCAGGGACCTTCACTGACATGTCCAGTGACTACACCCCAGGTGCATCGACCTATCCAGGGACCTGCACTGACCTGTCCCTTGCTGCGTCGACCTATCCAGGGACCTGCACTGACGAATCCAGTGACTACACCCCAGGTGCATCGACCTATCCAGGGACCTGCACTGACCTATCCCCCACATGCATCGACCTATCCAGGGACTTGCACTGACCTGTCCAGAGACTACACCTCAGGTGCATCGACCTATCCAGGGACCTGCACTGACCTGTCTAGTGACTACACCCCAGGTGCATCGACCTATCCAGGGACCTGCACTAACCTGTCCCCCAGGTGCATTGACCTATCCGAGGACCTGCACTGGCCTATCTAGAGACTGCACCTCAGGTGCATCAACCTATCTAGAGACCTGCACTGACCTGTCCCCAGGTGCATCGACCTATCCAGGGACCTGCACTGACCTGTCCCCCAGGTGCATCGACCTATCCAGGGACCTGCATTGACCTGTCCAGAGACTGCACCTCAGGTGCATCGACCTATCCAAGGACCTGCACTGACATGTCCCCCAGGTGCATCGACCTATCTAGGGACCTGCACTGACCTGTCCAGAGACTGCGCTCCAGGTGCATTGACCTATCCAAGGACTGCACCGACGCAGTCAATGCAGAGACCCTAAATTTCGATAGAAACTCAGAGGAACCTCACGAAAACACATAACTCGATGGAAAACACAGTAGTTGATCCCACATACCCTTAGTCCCTCTTTAAAATATAAAAACTATTTTGAAATCGTTCTAATGCATCATTGACCCCTAAGATTTGAGGTTAGGTGTCTACCTTTGAAATGTTAGACTAACGATCCGGGGATGAGATCCACACCCCAGATCCACCTAAAGCTTTTCCCCCCTCGAGCCCGGGGTGCTGTAGGTTCATCCTTCAAGTGCCGGATCATCCACCCACGCACCGGATTGTCCACCCACGCACCGGATGGTGTGCCCACGAAGAGACGAGGTCCCTCACTCTCTTCTCACACAAGAAGGGTAGAAGGTGGCGGAGGGTTGATGGGAACGGTTGCTAAAGACTTACGACCCTTGAAACCCACCTCCTTATATAGTTTTTAAGCCTCCCAAGGTTCTACCCAGGACCTACCAGGCTCCATCCTACTCCCAAGGTCGCTGGTTTATAGAGGAGTTAATGCTAAGCACCTCCTCAGGTCTGAATAGACATGACCCTTCATCCACCGTTCATAAACGCTATTGGACGCACTCTTCTGTTAGGATTTGGGTTGAGACGCCTTCAAATGAAATCAAGGTGATTTCTTGGTCTAACTTTGGGTCATGGTTTCATCAAATTTCGCCAATCGTATCCCGAGTTATGAATTTTCAAAGATTAATGTTCATTTTCCCCTATTCTAGTCACGACCTTTCAGTAGCCCAAGGTAATTTGGGTATAACTCTAGTATCCAGGTGGAATCTAGCCTCGACCTCAACATAAAAAATGTGGCAAACATCCCATTCGAAATTATGGACTTAGTTTCAGGTCATTTCATTAATCACATACGAAGTTATGAATTTCTCATTAATTACATACGAATTCACCCAACAGTCTCACCTCTTCGTGACAGCTGGCAGCAAATGGCTCAGAACCTTGGGTTCAGGTGCGAATTGGGTTTCCACCTCAACAAAAGAGTTTTGCTTAAGAGCTCAATAATTCTAATGGGCTAAGTTACATCTCATTTGGTTGACTGTGGGCCAAGATATCCATATTTCAACGGGTGACCATTTTTTTGTAATTGTTTTGACCCATTATCACCAACTCCCTCTTACCCCATATTAGACCCTTTTTCCAGAAGTTATACTCTTCATCAAAGTTGTTCCTTACCCAATGGTCGTTGCGTGGGATTTGGTTTCACATAATTCTGACCTCCCTACATTAAGTTATGAATTTCCTAAGGATCCTTCAATAATCTGTCTAGATTTCTAACTCGTTGAGTTCATGGGTCCGAATTATACTCGATTGGGCCAGTGCCCAATTGGTGGTCATAATAGCTATAAAGTAGAGAAAGAAAAAGATAGAAGAGGAAAGGAGAAAAGCCTTGAAGAGAGCAGCCCTGTAGACGTATGAGCTTGAAGAAGAAGATCTTCAGATCAAAATCTGAAGTTGCAGCCAACAGCTTCTAGATCTCTATCTGAAGCCACAGCTGGTGTTTTTCTTTGTTTTAATTTCTATTTTGTTTTCCGAAAAACTATCTCCATCTGTGTTGTTTAATAGCGTGTCCAGTGCTCTGGTTGAGAGACTGGAGTGGCCTTTTGCTGTGTGACAACCGTGTGTGTCTTGGGGCTAGTCCCCGTGGTTTTGTTGCACTTGCAGCTTGTTTTCTGTGTTTGTGGGGGGGGGCATTGTCCCCGTGTGGTGCTACGTTTGCAGCGTGTGGTAAAGCCTCACGGGATTTGGTGAGGGGTGGATGTAGGTCTGTGGGTTTGCAAACTGAACCACCTTAAAAATCTCTGTGTAGTGGGTTGTATTATGTGCAATTGCTCCTTGACTAGTTGTTCATCAACGCATGTAATTCTAGTTGTTCATCAACGCACACAAAAGTATTTTGTTCATGCACCCACCAAGAGTTTAATGAGATTCCTGCCTTCTAATGCAGCAGATCTCTCTAACTGATGTACTAATAGTAAGCCTAGGTCGACCTCATAATGAAGGTGTGTCGACCTCAACTATCTCCTAAATTGCAATCCCTTGACTCCCTCTACAAGATGTCTTGTTGTATTGTTCTGAACTATCCTTTGTGATATGTTGCGCGTTATGATTATGTGCTTCATTTGCTGTCAGCTGTAATTTGTGTTTCCATCAGCTAAGTTTTTAATTGGGCCAAGTTCTTGTTGGGATCTATTCACCCCCCCTTCTAGATCCGGTTGCACCCAAGGGACCCAACAATTGGTATCAGAGCTAAGCTATGTCATACTCAGATCCAACAATCTGCAGAGGAAGATCCCGATGCATTTGATCTAATGGACTTCTCCGCTGGTCAAGTTTCAATGATTTCACCCCCTATAGTTGATGGTTCTGATTTGACCATGTGGCTAGGGAAGTTGTGCGCCTTTGTTAACTCTATTGACTCAAGATTATGGAATCTCATATACCACAGTCCTCAAAAGCTTCCATCAGATACATCTGACTGGTCTGCTGAACATAGGACCAAACATGTTGATAATCTTGCTGCTTTCAAATTGATAAAAGCTGCAGTAGATGTTACCAAATTTCCCTTTATCTCTAGCTGCAGCACTGCCAAGGAAATTTTAAATGGACTGGCTAGGATCCATGAAGAATGAAAAAGGTAGGACTGCCTAATGGCCAACAGCCCAGATCACCCAAGTGATCCATCATCATCTCAGGTAAGATCTGACTCCGAAGACTTTACATTTGAAGAGCTTATGGATGCTTATGATGAGTTAGCTAAGCAATACAAGAAAATGAAATCTGAAAATAAAAAATTGAAAAAGGAACTTAAGAAAAATTGTCATGATGAGAGCTCCTTCTGTAATAACTGTTCTGCCTTTGAGGAGCTCAATGATTCTCTTATGAATGCCGTGGACTTGCATAAAGAATAAATAGGTTTTCTAAGGGATGAAAATGGAACCCTTCAAAATGAAATCTCTGAGCTGAATCTGAAATTATAGTCAATGTCTAATGATCAAACCATGCTTGATGGGTTAATCCATGATGAGGGGTTGATTGAAGAGGATAAAAGTTTAAAAGAACAAAATGACATGTTGCTTGAAAAAATGGATGCCTTTGAAAAAGGCAAGTATGTTGCCAATGATAGTTCTGAAAGATTGAATGAACTTCAACTGAAAATTGAGAACTACAAAAGTGTGAATGTCATGCTCAATGAGCAACTTGCTACATGCGAGGAGGACCTCGCTGAATCTGAACTACACATCTCCTCATTGGAGAATGAAATCAAGGATTTAAATAATTCTCTATCAAAGTTTGTTCAGGGCAAAGATAATTTACACAGACTTTTGGGGACGAGAGTGAATTTTCAGAAAGAAGGCTTGTTGTGTCCATGTGCTTTTGATGATGACAAACCATGAGTCATTTATGAGTTCTTATCCTCTTGATGTTATCTGACCTTGATGTTATCATAATACACATGTGTGGAGATACATCTTTAAATGCTGAAAAGAACAAGTTGAGAAGTTACAGTTCAGGTGACCAAGGCAAAAGCTCCAAGAACTCTGAAACCAGTCCAAGAAGAGATTAAAGAAGGACAAAAGTCAACTTAGAGAACTATATTGATGAAAGTGTCATGAAGTCCTTCAAAGCCTACTGATATGAATGTGAAATCTAGTTTAGAAGAGCCCAAGGTCGAGGCATCTCAAGTACTGCGTCGATGCAACTGAACAAAAGAAGAGCTCAAGGTCGAGGCATCTCAAGTGCTGCGTCGATGTAGCTAAACAAACTTCAACACTGTTTCAAGCTGTCAGGTCGAAGCATCAGGTGGTTACGTCGATGCAGCAGAACAACATGAAATGATTATCAAAGGACAGGTTGAAGCAGCAGTTTGTGATCCGACGCATCAGGTGGTATCATCTACTCTAAGTTGCATTGACCTGGTGAACCCCTGCCTCGATGTAGCAGTGGACACGAACCAAATATGAGTCATCATGTGGTTTTTCGTTGATGATAAATTAGAGTCTTATCTCATGAGCTTTCATAATTGATGGGTTCGTTGTGCTCTCTAACTATTTTTGGTAACGTCTTTGATGATAACACACATTGTGAGCAGTGTGATTGTGTGTATGTGTGTGGAAGCATCAAATTGTGTGTGCTTGCTTAAAGAGTCTAGTATACTTCATTGATTGAGTTTTCCAAGTGTTTTCATCCACCATGTTAATGATCTCATGAGTGTATTTCATGCACATCATTCACAAATTCCTGATGCCTTGAATGTCATTCATGTATCTTCTACAAGAGGTTTTTGAGTTTCATGTGTTAAATCATATAACCCTCTTGTTATGAAGTATGAATTTGGTTCTTGGTATTGGAAATGGGTTTAACAATGTTTGATAAGCTCCCAAGACACCAAAAGATTGATGAAGGTAAGGTGGCATCCTAGTACATGAAAACTAATTGAGTTCATCTTGTTTTTCATGTCCTCAGGTTTTTTGGTCTACCAATGTAGACAGGTAGAAGCTATATGGAGGCTGTGTCGACCTCCTGAAAATAGCTTCTGATGCTGTTTATTTCGGTCGACCGAAATAAGTGGAACGGTCGACTGATTCCGCTACAGGAAGAGAGAAGAAAAGAGAGAGGCTATAGGAGAAGCAGAAGAGAGGCTGTGAGAGCTACGAAGTCTGAAGAGAAAAAGAAGAGAAAGATCTGGGAGAGTTTGTGAGAAGGAAAGAAGAAAATCTGAGAGAGAGATCCTCCGAGAAGAAGAAGAAGAAAAGAGAAAAAGAGTGTGCAGCCTGAGCAATCTAATATCTGTGGTGTCCCTTAGCTTGTAGATCAAATCCAGAGCTTTTGTGCTCCTGAGGAGCTACTGTAAGACCCCAAATTATTTAATTGAGCCCAATATTTTTTATTAAGCTTTTATTAATTGAGAATAGAATTTTATTGAATTAATAATTGAATTTCAGATTTATTAATATTTAATTCGTTAGAAATAGTATAAGTGAAAATACGACTACCTTATAAAAATCCATAAAAATAGTAAACAGGTTAAGGTCGATGTAGATAACAACTTTTCCTTCTGGCATTGAGCCATTATAAATCCGTGGTAAGATCTATTTAGAGATTAAGCCCAAAAGTACACACTTTTTGACCCTTACCTAACCTTGGATTAAAACGTGAAATTCGACCTTAATACTCAACCAAATGATCTCAAATCAGTGGCAAATGGAAGGCCACAATGTAAGGAACATTTACCCTCAATCAATTTGAGGTAAACCTAGCCCTAAAACGTGCTGCCGACATAGCTTGGGTCGAGTCAAGGATTCCGGCGCCGTTTCTAAACACGTAACTTGCAGCACCGAATACTCCCAACTCCGAAGGCTCCAGAAGCTCCATGACCTATAGAAACGTAGCTCTTCAAGTCTATTTTCGTTTGGTGGCTGTGGGGTTTGCTGAAGTTTCAGATCCAGGGAGTTCTTGCTCGATTTGTGAAGGTGTGTCGGCAGGCCGTCGGCTTCCTTATTCCTTCTTTGTTTCTTCAATTGAGGTAGGAATTCTCAACCAAATTCGAACATGAATATAGCAAATTGTTCCTCTCGACGAGATCTATCCATTGGGACTGAAAGCCCCAATTTTTATCAGGTATCTAAGGAGATATCGTGGGTTTTCTAAGGTGCTGTCAAGCTGTTCTTCATTCTAGGGTTTCGAGTTCTCTCTTCAATTTGAGGTAGGTTTAACAGGCCAAACTCTAATTAACCTATATGATGTAATCAGCATGTTATTAGCTTTCATTTAACGTAGAAAGCCCCAATTTTAATTGAGCATGCTTGGAGAATTTGATTTTTAGTGAGAGCATGTCTAGAACTTAATTTATTTTGTGACCCTTAGAGTTAGAGCTTGATTACGGGCTGATTTCGAGTTAGATAACTTGATCCACATATAGCTTATAATACATGGTTGGATTCAGCATCGAGTCAGCTTTCTTTTATCATAAAAAGCCCCAAATTCCGTTGTGTATGTTAGGAGAATTTTAAGATTTAGTAACAGCATGTCAAGGATTAGGTCTTCATGTGATCTTCATGGAATAGGTTAAGATTTAATTGATTTCTGTTAGAATTAGTGTTTCAAATCGCTTGTTTAATGACCCTAGTATGTATATTAATAACCTTAGATCATGTGGTTAAGATACCAACTCAATTGAACCTCAATTGGGTGAGTTTATGCGTTTTCCGGAGCAAAGGCCGTTTCTGTTCTTGCAGGGGTCGACCCCTGGGGTCGACCCATTTTCTGGGTTGTCTGGCAGGCCCGAGGGTCGACCCCTGGGGTCGACCCATCCTGCCCCTGTAAGGGGTCGACCCCTGGGGTTGACCCATCTGCAGGAAGTGTGGGGGTCGACCCCTGGGGTCGACCCATCTTCAGAAATTGTGGGGGTCGACCCATCCAGCAGGCAGACCCCAATTTTGCAGGGGTCGACCCCAGTGGTCGACCCATGCACCAGAAACCCAGTTTTCATCATTTTACGACCTGTGGATCGATCCGGATCATTAGGGGATCGACCTAATTAACTTAGACCTATTGAAAAGTATATTCTGGAAGAACCAGTGACCTATTCATGCACCTTATGATTTCAAATTGCTTAGGTTCCTATGTTCTATCATGATGTAAAAACATGCCATTCATCATCTTAATTGCAATATATACAATGGTTAAATAGAAACCCACATAATTAGTGGTTAATGGTGTAACTAAATCTCTGTTAATACATGCTATTTCCTTCCTGTACAAGCTTGTTCCTTTACCTTATCACCTTGAATTAGCTTTTTGGCAATTGTCTTAATGCAAATGATAATGGATAATCTTTGATATATTAACTTGGTGATTAGGATTAAATGGATTGTTAAGTTGCTGTTTTAGTCACTATTACTCCAGTAGAATGTATTACTTACACACTTGAACGGTATACTGTCAGCCGTTCTTTCTTGACCCCACGGACCAAGCTTTGGTCCAGTTCTTGTAATACGGCACCGGAGTGACCGTATCAACCGAGTTTTTATTTGGAATCCAAGGACATGTTAGTCCTTAAATCTCATACTCTTGACAGAAATTCCTCTGATTGATTGGCCATTAAAATTGACTGAATGTCTGGACGTGTGGGACTTTGGGCCCATAAAAATAAATGCCATCGCATCATAAGGGCCCGGTCTGGTCCTGGGGAGAGCGCCCGAAAAATTAATGAGCCCATGGGATGCTAATGACATGGTGGGGCATTACACCGAAATACTTGCTTACTTGTTGCGTCTATGACAAACATCTCTTGTTACTTGTTACTTGATCACGAATGAACTTATATTACTTGCTTGTGACCAATTCCTTACTACTGTCTCTTGTTATATCTCCTATTGTAAATTCTTGTATCTATTATCCTTGTTAATCATTATCAATTGTATATTTCTTGACCTTGCAAGATCTTTAATTTTGTTTCATTATATCGTCATTATCCTTTTATTGCATTATCCTTTATAGCATGATATTTTAAAAATGTAATTAAACTGTTAATCACTTATACCTGTCTGTTATTTCCTACTGAGCGTCAGCTCATAGTTGTGTTTCCCCCCTTTCCAGGCTTTTCAGGTGACGCGCTTACCGATGGGGAAGGGCAGGAGTGATGTCATGAGTGTGTCAGTTCTAGTGTGTTAGCAGTGTGTTATCTTACTTTCAGTTGTGTTTTGGAGAGCTTGTAGCTTCAGTTATGTTATTGAGTTTTAGTGGTTGTTATTCCAGTTGTAATAAGTTCAATTTGAGGTTTTTGTCTCAGTTGTGGTTGGTTATTGATCATTTAGTATTTCCATCTTGTAGCACTTGTGTATTGTTTTAGATAGATCTTTCTCTTGTCAGCTCGTTCCTGACTGTACGTCCCGATATTCCGCGTCGGGGCGTGACAGTTTAGTTGGTATCAGAGCCCTAGGTTTCACATTCCTAGGTTCCCTAAGTTTTAGGTTTTCTTGCATTGCATCCCAATAATCGGTATATCAAAAGGTGTTGTCCGAACGTTAGGCTACGCCTATCGGGAAGGTCGCACACTTGCGTGAGTGGTCTTCGGACCGATTACCTCCGCCAGGTACCGAGTTTTTGGTCGTGTCTAGGTGCATTAGATGCCTAACCTTGTAAAAGTCTAGGACCTGACCTGGTGAGAATGGGTAGAAACTTGGGTTAAGATCGTTTCTTAATCGTGTAATTATTTATCTTGATTAAACCTAAGTAATCTATTTCTCGTGTAGATGGCACCCGATCGTGCTGTTTGGAGGAACCTACAGCGCACGGTTCAAGGCCTTACTCAGGCCCTTCAGCATGTAGCTCAGGCAGGAGCAGCACAGCATGGCACCGGTGATCTATACCGGAACTTCCGCGGAATGAATCCGCCTAGATTCGCTGGTTCGACTGACCCCGACCAAGCCGAGCACTGGCTAGATGAGATGGGGAGAATCTTTGAAGTTATGCAAAGCACCAACCAGGAGCGTGTCCTTTTGTCCACATTTCAACTGGAACGTGATGCACGTACTTGGTGGGATTCTATCAAGGCGACTCTGGGTGACCGGTAGGTTACGTGGGAAGAGTTCGAGGAATTCTTTAACAACAAGTATTTTTCTGATAGAGTGCAAGAGAAGAAAGCGACGGAGTTCGCGGCCTTGAAACAGCGAGGTTTGTCCGTGGCAGAGTATGAGGCTCAATTTGCACGGCTTTCTCGTTATGCTACACATCTTATTTCCACCGAGAGAATGAAGGCGAAGCGTTTTCTCAATGGTCTGAAGCTACATTATATTAATCAACTGGCACTGTTGGAGATTTCCACTTATTCCGAGATGGTAAGGAAAGCGCAAGTTCTAGAGGATACTCTTGAGATGACGGAGAGGATCCGTGGCACAGGCATGAAGAAGGAACGACCTACGGGTTCCGGGAGTGTCAAACCCGGGTATATCAAGAAGAGGCCCACGAGTGGGTCGAGTTTGTGGACCGGAGCAGGATCATGGAAGGGAAAGATGCCGAAGTATGAAGATAAGAAGCCTGGCCCTATCGTTCCATACATGGGCGTTTGCAAGTTTTGTAATAATCCTGGCCACAGGGTGGAGGATTGCTGGCGCAAGCTAGGCGCATGTCTGCGATGTGGAAGCAAGGAGCATCGTATCTCCGATTGCCCTCGTATGTCTGAGCAAGCTACCCCGGCAAAACCGCAAGTCTTCAAGAAACCACAAGGCAAGCTCCAAGCTCTGCATGCTGAGGAAACGGGAATAACCGAGGATGGTGGACTCATCGAAGGTACACTTATTATACTCGACAAGCCAGCATTTGTTCTTTTCGATACTGGTGCAACACATTCATTTATTTCTCGGAGATTTGCTAAGTCTTTAGTTGTGGAACCTGTTTTGATGGATACTCCGTTTGAGATTTCAACCCCTATTGGCACTAGATCAGCAATCCAGTATTTCTATCCCTCTAGTGCGGTGATGATTGGTGAATAGAACTTACCAGCAGATTTAGTCTGCATGGACATGAAGGATTATGATGTAATCCTAGGAGCAGATTGGTTGGCTCGATATGAGGCCAATGTTCATTGTAGTTCTGGCTCGATGTCTTTTACTAGGCACCCGAGACTCTCTTTTGTGGGTGTTAAGCATCACAACTCTGTGTCACTTATTTCGGCTCTTCGAGCTGATAAGCTAATGAGACGTGGATGTGAGGCTTTTCTGGCCTTTGTCTGCGCAACCCCAGAGCAGCAGATTGAGATCAAGGACATTCCTGTTGTCCGAGATTTTCCTGATGTCTTTCCAGAGGAACTACCAGGACTTCCGCCTGAGCGGGAAGTTATCTTTTCTATCGATCTTATTCCTGGCACATCTCTTATTTCCAAGGCTCCTTATCGTATGTCTCCTGCGGAACTAAGGGAACTGAAGCAGCAGCTGATGGAATTGCTTGAGAAGGGTTTTATTCGTCCTAGTACTTCTCCTTGGGGAGCCCCTGTATTATTCGTCGGGAAGAAAGATGGTTCGATGAGATTGTGCAATGATTATCGGCAAATAAACCAGCAGACTGTCAAGAACAAATATCCCTTGCCGAGGATTGACGAGTTATTTGACCCGATAGCAGGAGCTCAATATTTCTCTAAGATCGATCTTCGATCTGGATATCACCAGTTGCGGATTAAGGAAGAGGATATCTATAAATCAGCTTTCCGCAGCAGGTATGGTCATTTTGAATTTATCGTTATGCCTTTTGGTCTAACGAATGCACCGACAGCTTTCATGCAGTTGATGAACAATGCATTTCGGCCCTATCTTGATCAATGGGTCGTGGTCTTTATTGATGACATCTTGATCTATTCCAAGAGTGAAGTGGAGCATGTTGAACATCTGAGGATGGCATTGCAATTATTGAGAGATCATCAACTTTATGCCAAGTTCAATAAGTGTTAATTCTGGCTGCCAGAGGTGTCCTTTCTAGGACATATCATTACGAAGAATGGTATTTCTGTTGATCCTTCGAAGGTCGAGGCAGTGAAGAATTGGGAACAGCCTACCAGTGTGGCAGAAGTTAGAAGTTTTCTAGGCCTGGCAGGTTATTATCAAAGATTTATTCAAGATTTCTCTAAGATTGCGGTACCTATGACAAGATTAACCTGCAAGGAGAACAAGTTTGATTGGTCAGACGATTGTCAGCGAAGCTTTCAGACTCTGAAGGAGTGTTTGACTACTGCACCTGTTTTGGCTTTACCTTCTGGTGAAGGAGGATTTGTTGTTTATACTGATGCTTCAGGTATTGGCTTAGGCTGTGTACTCATGCCGCATGGAAGGTGATTGCCTATTCCTTTAGGCAGTTGAGGAAGCACGAAGAGAATTATCCTGTTCATGATTTGAAACTTGCTGCAGTCGTGTTTGCTTTGAAGATATGGAGGCATTACTTGTATGGAGAAACCTTTACAGTATTTTCAGATCATAAGAGTTTGAAGTATTTATTTTCTCAGAAGGAACTCAACATGAGGCAGCGGAGATGGTTGGAGTACTTGAAAGACTTCGACTTCTCGATTGAGTATCATCCTGGCAAAGGTAATGTTGTGGCAGATGCATTAAGCCGGAAGCCGGTAGCTAGATTGTCAAGTCTCATGTTACAAGAATGAAGATTGTTGGAACAATTATCTAGTCTGGATCTTAATATTGACAATGATCGGGTCTTGATTGCTCAGATTCAACTTAAACCTGAATTATTGATAGAGATCAAGTCCTTGCAAGATAATGATCCCGAGTTGGTAGAGATCAAGGGAAGCTTGAGCAGCAGACCTGACTTCATGTTGGCTAATGATGGTAGATTATTATTTAAAGGCAGAACTTGTGTCCCGGATGAGGCTACAATAAAGAACAAAATTCTGGAGGAAGCTCATAGATCCAGATATACCATTCATCCTGGAGGCACTAAGATGTACCGAGATTTGAAGAGATCCTTTTGGTGGCCGAATATGAAAAGAGAAGTTGCAGATTTTGTGAGTAGATGCTTGGTATGTCAGCAAGTTAAGGTCGAACATTTCAGACCGGCAGGGAAACTGAAACCACTCGACATACCCCAATGGAAGTGGGAAAGCATTGGCATGGATTTCATTATGGGTCTACCTAGGACTCGTGGTGGATTTGATGCGATATGGGTGATTGTCGATCGATTGACAAAGTCGGCTCATTTCTTACCAATTAAGTCCAAGTGGACGATTGATGTATTGGCTGCTTTGTATATAAAGGAAGTGGTGAGATTGCATGGTATTCCAGTGAATATAGTATCTGATCGAGACCCCAGATTTACTTCACATTTCTGGAAGGGACTGTAAGAGTCTCTTAGTACTCGTCTGAATTTCAGTACTGCTTTTCATCCACAGACAGATGGACAGATTGAAAGAACCAATCAGATAGTGGAAGATATGCTGCGAGTTTGCATGATTGATTTCGGTGGAAATTGGAGTGAGCATTTGGCATTAATTGAATTCGCCTACAATAACAGCTATCAGTCTAGTATTCAGATGGCTCCTTTTGAAGCACTATATGGTAGAAGTTGTCGTTCCCCGTTGTGTTGGGACGAGGTAGGTGAGAAACAGTGGCTTGGACCAGATCTTGTTTCGGAATCATCACAGAACATCCATATTATCCGAGACCGGTTACAAGTAGCCCAGTCAAGACAGAAGAGTTATGCCGACAACAGGAGAAGAGCATTGGAATTTCAGGTTGGCGAGCATGTGTTCTTAATGGTCTCTCCGACAAGAGGGATCTGAAGATTTGGCATTCATGGCAAGCTGAGTCCGAGGTACATTGGTCCATTCGAGATTCTAGATAGAGTGGGAGAGGTGGCATACAGACTGGCTTTACCACCGCATTTGTCTGGCGTACACAATGTTTTCCATGTGTCTATGTTGCGGAAATATGTGTACGATCCCACTCATATCATTCAGCAGGTGGATTTTGAACTGAAGGAAGATTTGACCTATGAGGAAAGACCTGTCAAGATTCTGGACCGGAAGCAACAGCAACTCCGGAATCGTTCGATACCGATGGTCAAGATTCAGTGGAGTCGGCGTGGGATCGAAGAAGCTACATGGGAGTCTGAAGAGACTATGTGGAAGCGGTATCCCGACCTATTCTAGGTGAGCGATCTTTTTTCTACTCTCAGTTTTAGTGCAGTGAATTTGGAGGACCAAATTCCTTTAAGTAGGGGAGGGTGTAAGACCCCAAATTATTTAATTGAGCCCAATATTTTTTTATTAAGCTTTTATTAATTGAGAATAGAATTTTATTGAATTAATAATTGAATTTCGGATTTATTAATATTTAATTTGTTAGAAATAGTATAAGTGAAAATCTGACTACCTTATAAAAATCCATAAAAATAGTAAACAGGTTAAGGTCGATGTAGATAACAACTTTTCCTTCTGGCATTAAGCCATTATAAATCTGTGGTAAGATCTATTTAGAGATTAAGCCCAAAAGTACACACTTTTTGACCCTTACCTAACATTGGATTAAAACGTGAAATTTGACCTTAATACTCAACCAAATGATCTCAAATCGGTGGCAAATGGAAGGCCACAATGTAAGGAACATTTACCCTCAATCAATTTGAGGTAAACCTAGCCCAAAAACGTGCTGCCGACATAGCTTGGGTCGAGTCAAGGATTCCGGCGCCGTTTCTAAACACGTAACTTGCAGCACCGAATACTCTCAACTCCGAAGGCTCCAGAAGCTCCATGACCTATAGAAACGTAGCTCTTCAAGTCTATTTTCGTTTGGTGGCTGTGGGGTTCGCTAAAGTTTCAGATCCAGGGAGTTCTTGCTCGATTTGTGAAGGTGTGTCGGCAGGCTGTCGGCTTCCTTCTTCCATCTTTGTTTCTTCAATTGAGGTAGGAATTCTCAACCAGAATTCGAACATGAATATAGCAAATTGTTCCTCTCGACGAGATCTATCCATTGGGATGGAAAGCCCCAATTTTTATCAGGTATCTAAGGAGATATCGTGGGTTTTCTAAGGTGCTGTAAAGCTGTTCTTCATTCTAGGGTTTCGAGTTCTCTCTTCAATTTGAGGTAGGTTTAACAGGCCAAACTCTAATTAACTTATATGATGTAATCAGCATGTTATTAGCTTTCATTTAACGTAGAAAGCCCCAATTTTAATTGAGCATGCTTGGAGAATTTCGATTTTTAGTGAGAGCATGTCTAGAACTTAATTTATTTTGTGACCCTTAGAGTTAGAGCTTGATTACGGGATGATTTCGAGTTAGATAACTTGATCCACATATAGCTTATAATACATGGTTGGATTCAGCATCAAGTCAGCTTTGTTTTGACACCAAAAGCCCCAAATTTTGTTGTGTATGTTGGGAGAATTTTAAGATTTAGTAACAGCATGTCAAGGATTAGGTCTTCATGTGATCTTCATGGAATAGGTTAAGATTTAATTGATTTCTGTTGGAATTAGTGTTTCAAATCGCTTGTTTAATGACCCTAGTATGTATATTAATAACCTTAGATCATGTGGTTAAGATACCAACTCAAATGGACCTCAATTGGGTGAGTTTATGCGTTTTCCGGAGCAAAGGCCATTTCTGTTCTTGCAGGGGTCGACCCCTGGGGTCGACCCATTTTCTGGGTTGTCTGGCAGGCCCGAGGGTCGACCCCTGGGGTCGACCCATCCTGCCCCTGTAAGGGGTCGACCCCTGGGGTTGACCCATCTGCAGGAAGTGTGGGGGTCGACCCCTGGGGTCGACCCATCTTCAGAAATTGTGGGGGTCGACCCCAGGGGTCGACCCATCCAGCAGGCAGACCCCAGTTTTGCAGGGGTCGACCCCAGTGGTCGACCCATGCACCAGAAACCCAATTTTCATCATTTTACGACCTGTGGATCGATCCGGATCATTAGGGGATCGACCTAATTAACTTAGACCTATTGAAAAGTATATTCTGGAAGAACCAGTGACCTATTCATGCACCTTATGATTTCAAATTGCTTAGGTTCCTATGTTCTATCATGATGTAAAAACATGCCATTCATCATCTTAATTGCAATATATACAATGGTTAAATAGAAACCCACATAATTAGTGGTTAATGGTGTAACTAAATCTCTGTTAATACATGCTATTTCCTTCCTGTACAAGCTTGTTCCTTTACCTTATCACCTTGAATTAGCTTTTTGGCAATTGTCTTAATGCAAATGATAATGGATAATCTTTGATATATTAACTTGGTGATTAGGATTAAATGGATTGTTAAGTTGCTGTTTTAGTCACTATTACTCCAGTAGAATGTATTACTTACACACTTGAACGGTATACTGTCAGCCGTTCTTTCTTGACCCCACGGACCAAGCTTTGGTCCAGTTCTTGTAATACGGCACCGGAGTGACCGTATCAACCGAGTTTTTATTTGGAATCCAAGGACATGTTAGTCCTTAAATCTCATACTCTTGACAGAAATTCCTCTGATTGATTGGCCATTAAAAATTGACTGAATGTCTGGACGGGTGGGACTTTGGACCCATAAAAATAAATGCCATCGCATCATAAGGGCCCGGTCTGGTCCTGGGGAGAGCGCCCGAAAAATTACTGAGCCCATGGGATGCTAATGACATGGTGGGGCATTACACCGAAATACTTGCTTACTTGTTGCATCTATGACAAACATCTCTTGTTACTTGTTACTTGTTACTTGTTACTTGATCACGAATGAACTTATATTACTTGCTTGTGGCCAATTCCTTACTACTGTCTCTTGTTATATCTCCTGTTGTAAATTCTTGTATCTATTATCATTGTTAATCATTATCAATTGTATATTTCTTGACCTTGCAAGATCTTTAATTTTGTTTCATTATATCGTCATTATCCTTTTATTGCATTATCCTTTATAGCATGATATTTTAAAAATGTAATTAAACTGTTAATCACTTATACCTGTCTGTTATTTCCTACTGAGCGTCAGCTCATAGTTGTGTTCCCCCCCTTTCCAGGCTTTTCAGGTGACGCGCTTACCGATGGGGAAGGGCAGGAGTGATGTCATGAGTGTGTCAGTTCTAGTGTGTTAGCAGTGTGTTATCTTACTTTCAGTTGTGTTTTGGAGAGCTTGTAGCTTCAGTTATGTTATTGAGTTTTAGTGGTTGTTATTCCAGTTGTAATAAGTTCAATTTGAGGTTTTTGTCTCAGTTGTGGTTGGTTATTGATCATTTAGTATTTCCATCTTGTAGCACTTGTGTATTGTTTTAGATAGATCTCTCTCTTGTCAGCTCGTTCCCGACTGTACGTCCCGATATTCCGCGTCGGGGCGTGACAGCTACATTATTTTTTGATCCTTCTTTTGTGTTTTCATTTGCTTATTTTTCCATTTTAATTTTTGTTCTTCTGATACCCTGTTCAGGGGTCGGGTTCCTTCTGAGTATTCAGAAGAAGGGAGAAGTGTTTTCTCCGGATTCCCTCTGAGGGTTCAGAGGAAGATAGGATTGTTCCTCTGGGTTGTGAGCAACTGAGAGTTGTTCACGGATTCCTTCTGTGTTTACAGAAGAAGGGAGAATTTGTTTCTCCGGTCACTACCAGTGGTAGTGGGGCTGATCTCGCTGGGTGTGAGATTAGGTTGAGGGATTTGTCTCCCTCGGTTTCAAGCTGTTAGTCAGCGTCTGTTGCAGATTAAGTCTACGTTCTTGCATTTGCAAGGGGAAACATCACTCGGTTTGAGTGAGGGGTGGATGTAGGTCTGTGGGTTACAGACCAAACCACCTAAAATATCCTGTGAGCATCGTGGTTTGACTATGTGTGATTGTTCCTTTTCATCTACCCCCTTCACAGGTTGATGTGCAATCAGGTTCTAGTTTGTATTCTCTTCAAGGGCTAAGTGTTTGAGTTCTATCTTGTGTGGGTCGCTACATTTTAGTGTGAACTGGTATTTGCTTTACTGCGTTGTATTTGAGTCCGTAATCCTTTCAGCACACTGCTCGGTAAGTTAAGTTGTTCTCAATTGGTAGCATACTGCAGTCCTAGTATATCTGAAGGATATCTTTGTTCACTCATGTGCTACAACTTGCTTAGTGAGTAGCTGGTTCTGACTGCTGCGTTATTCTATAGTGTTAGCTTCCGTTGTAATTAGACTTTGGGGTGAATTGTTAATTGAGCATAAATTTTTATAAGGGATTTATTCACCCCCCCCCCTCAAGATCCTGGCTTTGCACCTAACAATTGGTATCAGAGTGGGTTTCTGATTAGGCAGAGCCAACGATCTGTAGAGTAGATCGTGCTTATTTAGTGAATTTGCTGTCATAGACTGTTGTTTTCTTGGTGCTTTGTTGCTTTCGTATTACTGATTTGAACTGCTTCGATGGCTCATCCACCAATGTTTAATGGATTTGGATTCTATATCTGGATAGCGAGTATGACTCGCTTTGTAAGCCCTGTTAATCCTAAACTGTGGACTCTAATTACTAAAGGGCCACACAAATTGCCAAAAGAAAAGTCCAAGTGGACTGATCGATGATCATAGATCGAAGAATAGTGATAATCTTAGAGCCTTAAAGTTAATAAAATCTGAAGTTAATTCTAATGTTTTTCCTTTTGTCTCAACCTGCAGAACTGGTAAAGACATATTTGATCAGTTGGTCCACACCAACAAGGAGGAGGTGGACAAATGCATGATGCCTGAAGGAAGTGATCACAACAGTGATCAAAATGAGGATGAAGAACATGTAAGCAACCCATTTGAAAACTTTTCTATAAAAGATTGGGAGGATGCTTATGTTAGTCTGATTGAGGTTCATGAAAAATTGAGAAAATGAAATAAAGTCTTGAAAAAGAAATTGAATGATGTCATGACTACTAGTTTTGAAAATGAAGATGTAGAAACACTGAAAACTAAAAATGATATTTTTAGAAAACAACTGAAAAATCTTGATATTGTCAGTTCAGAACTAGACTACATGAAATCTGAAAATGAGAGATTCAAAAAAAATTGAGGAATCTGAACGAAAATTCAAAAATCTTGAAAGTGGCAACAATTTGATTTCTAAAAAACTTGAGGCTGTTAGAACAATTAATTTGGAACTTCAGAAAAATCTGGAAAAGTCTGAAGCTAAACATAAACAAGAAACCACAACCGAAGATCAGCTCGTAATCAGTGAACTGATACAGAATGATAAATTCAATGAAGAAATGACAAACTGAAAGAGGAGATTGAAAAATTGAAACAACTTAACACTACCCTATCTGAAAGATTCATCACTTTTGAAAAAGGGAAATGTGTAAGTTCAGACAACTAGCTAGTCTTAAAACAGAAATTGAGAACCATAAATCTATCAATGTTATGTTAAATGAAAGACTGGCTAAATGTGAAGAAGAAAATGCAAATTCTGAATTGTTAATTGCTTCCTTAGAAGATGAAATACAAGACTTGAAATGCTTCCTGTCAAAATTTGTAGATGGGAAAGAAAATCTGGATAGGTTGCTAGGCGCTAAAGTGAATCCACAAAAGGAAGGGGTAGCCTACAACAATGTTAATAAGAAATATTTTGAAAACAAACTCTACACCTTTTTTGTGAAAAGCTCAGAAACAGCCAGCATCTCAAATTCTCCATTCGTCCAATTCACTGCACAAAAATGTCAAAAACAAATTGTGAATAATAAAACCTACAACCAGATAAAGGATCTAAGAAAGGAAATCATTTTGCATCACCATGGTGCTACCTTAGTACATGTTGGGCATAAATATCATGTATATTCACATGCACACGCAAAGAAAACCTCATGTCACTATTGTGGTAAAAGTGGTCATTTGATGCATGACTGTAGGGTGATGAGATAAGATGATCAAAATGTTGGTAAGATGCATGTTAGAAATCTGCATTGTAACACCCCAGATTTTTTAGGAATTTTATGGGAATTATCTAAAAAAATTTCCAAAATTAAAATGGTTATTAAACATTTAAGAAAGGCTAATGGGTTATTAAATAAATTTTTGGTTAACTAAATTATTATGAAAGCCCAAATAATAACCAATTAATTAGGCCCACTTAGAGGAGGCCCAAAGACCCAATTCCAGGACCTTTAGACCCAAGCCCATTAATAGAAACGTAAATTAGGTAATTTATGGATTTAAAAAGGGATATATACACCAATTGGGGGATAAATGAGAGATAATAACAAAATCCAAATTTTTCGGATTAAGCACCGGCTAGCAGTCTATCGCGAGACCGCCAAGTACACCCTAGCAGTCCGGCTATGACCGCTAAGCGACCCCAATTCTGTGAATCGTAGAAACGTGAAAAGCTTGGATCTTTGACGACCAAATCATCTTAGATCGAAGCTACCTAGCATGGAAGACTCTCTAGAACTCTCTAGGGATTAACTCTACTCCAATTTAGGACTCTAGTTTCAATCTAATCCCTTCAACCCTAGGTGAACCCTATAAATAGACCCTAACTTCGACTCATGTGAACCCTAATGTTGGCTCACGTATTTCAAAGGTAAGGAAACCCTATCTCAGGTTGGTTTTTTAGAACTTTGTGTTCTTCTTAGTTTTATCTAACACACTTCCAATTTTCGTGCTAGAAGACCAATTCGTTGGAGAGATAGAGCATCTGAAATTTGTTGGTTCGCTGTAGTCTGCACAAGAATTAGAGCGTCGGTCTAGTAAAAATCAGAAGATTAGAAGCCCTAAATGAGGTTAGTTCAAGTTGGTCCTATAGAACTTTTTGTTCACCTTCATATCTTCTACCTACCCTCCAATTTTCATGGATTTAGGTCAAGATGATCAAGAGATAAAAGGACAGGAAGTTGCTGGTTTGGCACAGGACGTGCAGAAACTAGGGTCTACTTCCAGTCAGAAATCCAAAGTCTAGGGATCGAATCAAAGGTAGGTTATCTCATGAAAAGGCTAAATTAACGTGTTAGGAACAAAAGCCCTCTCTTCCCTCCTATTTTCATTTATTGTACATGATGAATTTAATATTTTATTATGACTGAGCATATGGGGTTAACATAGCATGCATTAACCTTGCCTTTAATAGGAAAAGTAAATATTCTTGGCTTGATTCTTGCAACCTGTACATCTCCATGCATTGCTTGTAGATTATCATGTCTTATCCCTCTGGTTAACATGATTGTTATCTAATTTATTGCCCTAGATTAGCGTGTACTTCGGTGTTACTGTTGTTTGCCATAGACAGAAAGAAACGATCTTTCTGTGACTGCCAGAGCTACCTAGTGGCCTTGCGACAGACCGCTAAGCCTTGGTAAGCGGCCATCCTATGACCGCTAATTGATTTATGTCATCTGCACTTTGTTAACTCTAAACAGATGGCAGATTGACCCTATTGACTATATGTTAAGCCTAGTTAATGAGGTCATATTCCTAGTTTTGACTTTATATTCATAATATTGGTTATATTATGCACCATCCCTGATAGATTGCATGTCTTACATGGTTTAAATACTTATTTTAAACTTATGTTAATTTCATGCCAAAACCTATATTCTTGTATTAATGATCATAATTTCATAAGATTCATGGACTTTGTAGTGATGTTTTGATCGATGTCTTTTACGATCTCACTCTCACCTTGAGTCTTTCATAAGTACATGGTGTGTACCCCGGTGCGTGGCCATTAGATACACTTTGCACTTAAGCACACAATCTTGGACTTGTGATCCTCTCCGTTGGATATTCCTTCCACCGGACTAGGTGATCTTGTTTCAAGGCCTCTGTAAGTCTCCGCGAGCTTGAGATTCCCACTAGGACTCCGAGCTAGTTGTACCCTCAAAACCCAATTTTCTAGAAAGTACTCACAAGACTGGTATGTTTCTGTGTCCTGGATTATAGCAGCCCTCAGGCGACAGCTACTATCAAGTAGCGGTCATCCCGTGACCGTGTTAGTCCAGATTTCACCACTACGTCGACCCTTCTTTCTTCATGCGTCGACCCTTCTTTCATCATATTTTTGTTACTTATCTTACACTCTAGAGCAAAAATGTTAATTACTTAAACATTGCCTTCGTGTTGATACGAAGATACCTACTGGGCATGTGTGCTCATTCCCTACTTTTCCAATCTTTTTTAGAAAATTCTAGCCAGTCGGATTTTGACTATTCAAGTGATGGATCCGAGAGTGATTAAAGAAGGAGCGAAGCCTTAGATTCTTATTAGTAGATAGTCAAGAGTCGCTATGTAATTTTTCATTTTTTTGTCTAGTTAGTCAAAGAGTCAAGGGTCAACCTTATGTACTTTTGATTATTATTTAAATAAAGTAAATATTTTGTCCAAATATTGTGCATTCATTTCTTATGTGTGAATATGTTAGCGCTCTGATTATATTACTCGCTTGAGGCGTACTAGCCGACTGTTCATGTTCCCCGATATTACTTCCGATGTACATATGTCTCGGGGCGTGACAGTTAAAATGGTATCAGAGCGTAGGTCTCAGGACTTACTTATTCCTAAGAAAATGTCATGTCATAGGCTAAGTCCAAGGTTTAAGGACCCACACCTATGAACTAAGGAAAGAATTTCCCACCTACGTGAGATGGGGTAGAGCCGGGATGAGATAGTTATTTAGAACTTATCTCTAAGTTAACTCCCTTTAATTCCATGGGAATTAACAAATCATTCATTTTTCTCAGGTACCTTACTCTGTCAATGGCTCACCGTGTCAACTGGGATGAGATGCAACAAATAGTTGCGGGTCTTACCCAGGCCCTTCAGACTGTAGCCCAAGCTGGCGCACGGGCTGGCGCAGGTAATTTGCATAGGAATTTCTGGAGTTTAAATCCTCCCCGATTCTCTGGATCCTCCAACCCCGACGAGGCTGAAAATTAGATCAATGAAATGAATAGAATATTTGACATTATGCAATGCACTGATCAAGTGAAGGTCCGTCTCGCCACCTTCCAGTTGAACAAGGATGCGCATACCTGGTGGAAAGCCATTCTGGCATCGCCTCTAAACACACCACATACTTGGGAGGGATTTCTCACACTCTTCCGAGCAAAGTATTTCTCCGAGCATGTTAAGGAGAGAAAGGCCGCGGAATTCGCCACACTTCACCAAGGCATGATGTCCGTGGCGGAGTATGAGCTCCAATTCTCTCGGCTAGCACCTTATGCTCCCCACCTGGTTAGCACAGACCTATTAAAGGCCAACCGATTTATGGATGGTTTAAGGCCCGGATTTATTCAACAACTTGGCTCTCAAAATATCCGCACATATACGGAAATGGTCCAACGGGCACATTTATGCGAAAGGACCCTGGAGAAGGTAGAGAAGTTCCGGGGAAAAGAAGAAAGGTCAAGCCGAAAACATGATAGGCGAGAGGAAAAAGAAGAAAGGTTTAGCATCACAGAGGATGACGAACCTGTGGAATGATCTTTATTTTATTTTAATTATTTTTCTATTTATTTTATTTTATTTATTTTGGTTGTTTATTGATTTATTAGTTAGTTAGTTTATTAGGCGTGCCAGTCACCGGAGTGACAATTTTATTGTGCGCTCGATCTGACTTGGTCAGTCGATTGTGAGGCTCGGGTCAGGACCGGAAGTCCGTCATACCATAAAGGCTATGACGTTAATGACGCCCTTCCAAAGAAGGACAACCCTTGATTAATTGCCAAAGTAAAAGGGGCCCCGAGGGCAAAATAAGATAAGACTGCTATGCTCACTTTATTTGCAGGATATGAGATGCATGCACATGATCATGCGATTGACAGCTTTATTATGGTTTACCTGCCTGGTTCTCGGTACGGGGGTGGAGAACTTAGGTTCGAGAACCACTCTCACGCATAATGATGGCTTCGAATCGGGTATAGCCCAACCTTCAACCATGCACTATTTGATATACCGAGAGTACAGGAGGGGATGACTTTAGGTTTATTTGATCATATTGAGAATGATACAGGAGATAGACCCACTTATTCTTTATGAAACTAGACAAGCATAAGCATTGTATGCCCATCTCTTGATCTTATATACGTGAATCACAGAATGAATCTGGCAGCACGTCCCCTTTATCATGGATCATACCAAGTGGGAATAGGATATCGTCCACGCAGAGGCGAGGCGGAACCCATAAATGATCGGGACATGCCAGTGCCCGAATAACATGAAGTAGGACTAAACTGAGACGGACTAATCTGAGACGGTATTCATCCGCAAAGGTGTTTGATGTTTCTATTCCCTAGAGGAGGTCACTAGAGACCATGCAGAGGCAGGGCTCTTTGGATCCCAAGGGGTTTGGAGCTGATGTAGCATGCCGAAGATCGGAGTTCATTTCGACAGCATCTCCCCTTATTTTAGACTGTGCCAAAAGGGGAGTATAGGACATCCATCTATGGAGTGCCGAGATGGAAGCCAAAAGAAAGATGAGCGTAGCCCGAGATCCAAGAGGATCAGAATTTAGCGGGACAATGTCCACTCATCGTGGCATTTATTGATATCCCCTTGAAGAGGCCATAGAAGAACATGCAGTGGCAGAACTCCAAAGGCCGGTAGGGTTGCAAAAATAAACATCATACTTGGTAGAATGTTGTGGACGTCAAAAAATGATGATGATCATACGACATGCACGTCTCAGCACTCGAGAGCGAGTCGAAGACGGAAAGGCCGAATAAACCCCATGCCTCCTCCAAGCAGGATGAATATATACCCGATGCTCTGCCACCCAACAAAGAAGCCCCTCGGGCAGAAGAGACAGCCTCGGTTCCCCAGTCGGCGGTGCCGAAGGCCAAATCAAAAGAAATTCGAGAATTCAAACACATGTTCGGCATGCGCCGAAAATCACTCAAAGTTTTGAATCAGGATTCAGAGGCCCTAAACTAAACACCCCTGAGGCGGTGCATTACAACTAAAGCAACACGGGAGGACAAGCGTCCGTCCGAATAGCCGCGACTCCGAGACAAAGTCTAAACCGACGCGGCCTGCACTTAAACCGGCGCGCCCTTGCTTGGGCCTTAAACCGGCGCGCCCCTCCTATGGCCATTAAACCAACGCACCCCGTCTTGGTTGCAATCCGACGTGCCTCTTTGTATGTTGTTAATCCGGCGCGCACAACACCGCGCCGGTTTAACTCAAAAGTTGTCCCGTCCTAGCTCTGATTCTCTGTTCTCCCATCAGATTCGGGCGCAGATGCAAAAGGGCATGACATTAATGCTTGAAGCTCTGTCTCCATCTCCATTCGACAGCACAGAAGCGGCAGTGGTGAAGCAGGTGCCGGCAAATCCGCGAACATCCCATCCTCGGACGAGCAGCAGCGTACTGCACAAATCAATGGACGACGCCGCGGCATGTCAACTCCGGATGTCCCAACGAACGAGGAGGAAGATGGCGGGAGTTTCTTCCGTTCAGGAACGAAAGAGCAGCCCATTCTATATATACTCTGCATGTTCGACAGAGCAGAAAAAAAGGAGAGAAGCTCGAACCCCCGAGGGCGACTGAAGAAAGAAGAGAAGGCCACCCGAAGAGAAGAAAACTCCATCCATCCACGCAGGAGAGGTGAAGAAAAAAGAGAGATTGAGCGTGAGAGAAGAGAGGTGAGCTCGTAGGGGGGAGGAGCTTGTGCTCCATTCCCCCTCCCCCACCGATGTATTTCTTTCCTCTTTCTCTGATGTGTTTTCCTTGCTTTGGGGTAAATCTCCCCTCCTATATCTCTTTTCCCCCTTTTCCTTGGGGATGAATAAAAAGAACGCTTTTCTTTGTGGGCATGAGTGGTGTTCTATCGTTTTGATCTCTCCCTCTTTATCTCAAATTTCTTCTCATCCAAGGGCCTTTAGAAGTCTGCCTCTCCGTGGCATGACCTTCTAAGGAACCCACAGATGGATGAACATTTACAGCCCTCCTGTGGCATACATTTGTCCCGCCTTGAGAAATTATTACCCATGAGTCACGAGAGTTCTTGAAGGCTAGTCCTCGAGCTCTTCCACACTCACATATGGGTTAACAGACCGCCGTGAGGTCTGTATTGTGAGGTTCACCCTAGAGCAATCCGTTTGGTGTTCCCCTATTTGTCTATGGCAAGCCTCAGTCCGGGGGAGGTGCTGCCCATTTTTCGCCAAGAACAAACGAATCAAACTAAACTCTCCGAGGGCCAGAGCTGCATGCGCTTGAAGCCTCTGAATCAAACTGAACATCTGAACAAACCAGGCTCCTTCATGTCTGAAACCCCGGACCTTT
Source organism: Amorphophallus konjac (assembly GCA_022559845.1). NCBI lineage: Eukaryota > Viridiplantae > Streptophyta > Magnoliopsida > Alismatales > Araceae > Amorphophallus > Amorphophallus konjac. The sequence goes on from CM040125.1 coordinate 118,122,781, forward strand.
GAGTTCCTGCAGCAAACTCTTCTAATAAAACACTCGAATCTTCATGCTAATCCACCTTAAGAAACAATTAAAACACTTAATCTTCCTCTCCACAAACTTAATCCACCAATTCGATGAACAAACCAATCAACAAATTAACTTGTAGTTGAAAGAAAGAAGAAACAGAGCCAACAAGAATGAAAGAAAACCTCATAGAAGATATCCCGGCATGCTCCTAATGCGGCGTGGGCTAATCCGGCGCGGTACCCCCCGCCCCCCCACGCCGGTTTAACCCCACACTCAAAACCCCCTTCATTTTCTTGGCACCTATCTGGCGCGCCCCCCTTGCATAGCCCCCTTAAACCGGCGCGCCTTACTATTCATTGGCCTTACCCGGCGCCCCCCTTGTGCTGCTTAATCAGGCGCGCCCTCCTTTGTATTACCCTATTCCGGTGCGCCCCTGGCCCCTCTTCCTTCTTGCCATGTATCCGGCGCCCCCCTTTACATCCTTAACCGGCGCGCCCTATTGCACCCATTAAACTGGCGCGCCTCTTGGCATCCCCTTATCTGGCGTGCCCATTTGCTTCGTTAAACCAGCGTGCCTCATTAAAAAAGGGCGATTAACTAAATAGAAGAAAGGCTTGAAACTAATGAATAAAACAAAAGAAGAGACCTAAACTGATAAAACAAATAAAAGGGATAGGAAACCAATAATGAAAAGTTGCCCCTGCTATAACTAAAAATTTTGTTCCGGGGGCTCCGCCCCCGGAGACCCCTGCAAGGGGCGCTGCCCCCTTGACCCCTGCGACCTGACCGGGCAGGTCGAACCCCGCGACCTGACCGGGCAGGTCGAACCCCGCGACCTGACCACGCAGGTCAATCCGAGTGCGAGGGCGCACGATGGCGAGTTCGGGCTCCACACCAAACAGTTCACTCCCTCGGACTGTGTATGAAGAGAAAAGTAATGATGCCCCATGGTATCAGATGTGGACCTCAGAATCCCCGATATGGCCATAGTCTGAAACCGTCTCGGGCCAATAATCCGTCAGCTTGACCCACTTCTATCGGGATCCAATCCCGTAATCCCATTAAACTTACCGTACTCGCGGTAGACATTCATACTGTTTTGTCGTCGTCTTTGATGCTTCAAATGCGGACTCTCGTCCGAACAATGAATGGTCCGTTAGTGACCGACATATATACCGGGATCTAATCCTGCACTTGCATTAAACTTACCGTACTCTCGGCATACATTTGTACGGGTTTGTTTTCATCTACACCGTGCCTTCAATATGGACCTTTGTCCGAACATAAAGGGGTCCATGAATGACTGCCAAAAATCTGGATGGAATGAGGCGGCTCTCGTCCTCCCCGAACCCTACATATGGGAATATCAATAAGACCTTCGTGAGTCACGTTTGGACCTCGGGTTCACCCCAACCATGGTCATTGCCTGACCCACATCCTAGGCCTATAGTCAGCTATCTCTGTACACGTCTTTGTTTTGAAATCTAGTCCCGGGACACTTTCCCGCTGCCCTTCGGCACTGGAAATATTAACGATGCGCACGCAAGCCTTGTTTGGACTGCGGGAGGCGCCCCCAGAATGGTCCAGACTCGATCTCGCACCGGGTCAATAAACTCACTAATTTCTGACCACTCTAACCGGGATTCAACCGAATCTCTCCTATCCCTTTAAACAATAAACTTGTTGTACCCCCGGCATACATATGCTCCAGTTTTCCCCGTGACGATCACGATTCTCTGAAGCCGGACGCTCGTCCGAATATCAAAATGGTCCCTTGAGTGACCGACATATTTCGAATGCTTACTTCCCTAGACATAGGGCTTTCCGACTGATTCGAGACCGCTATCGGCTTGTTTCTCTCGATATAGTTTCCTAGCCATGAGGCCCTGATTCTCGGCGATTAATCAAGGGTGTTCCCCTCTCCGAGGGGATGTAAATGACGCTGTGACCTTTATGGCGCGGTGGGTTTTGGTCCCGACACGAACCACATAATCATCTGACTAGTCAGATCAAGCGCACCATGGGCTTCCGTGAAGCCCGAATAAATCGTCACTTTGTGACTGGAATGCCCACGCACTAAATAGACGAATTAACCCGATCAACGAACAAACCGATTCTTTCCGAATTTTAGTGCGTCCACAAATGTAGGGGGTCAACCCCATTAATTTAGCTCCCATGGGCTTGAGTGAAGGGCAATTACTTCTCTCCGGAATGGTAAGAGTTCTACATTGAGGATGATAAGGCTCAGGGGTTCATGAGGGTGTCGGCGCGACGGAGTCTTGGCGCATCCAGCTTCGGCGCGACAGCGAGCACAAAGGGCATCGGCCTGGGGGGGTTGAAGAAAAGGTGGTCGGCACGTGGGTGGCCCGACGCAGGCCGTGTCGGCGCGCCCATCACTCGGCGCGAAACCCGCGCCGAGAGAGGACTGCACCGGGAGGCCGTCTGACGCCGATAGGAGGGATTTGGGGATTTTTAGGGCTTTATGAGGTTATGGATTTTGGGGGTTTTGAGAGGCTTTATCTGAGGGTTTTGAGAGGCTTTATCTGAGGGTTTTGAGAGGCCAGGGAGCCCTAAAATTGATTCTGGAATAGATCATCCTGAGGAGGGGAATACCTTCACACTGGAGCACCATTAGGAGCCGATTATTTATTGAATCACATGAACCGGGATTCGATTGTATCCCTCACGATTTCACAAATGAGAAGCCATGAGATGAACTGTCTAAGGCTCTCACCACGATCGTGAGTTTGGGAAAACTACAGCGACGCGATAGAAACAGACTCACTCAATATGATGGGTATGCATACACAGCAGGATCAATATTTGTGCATAACAGATATCAAATACGATAGTCTTCAGGGAGACAGAGAGAAAGAAAACCCTAGAATCTCATATTTCATTTCATTCAAAAGAACACACATGTTTAGCATAGAGGAGAATCAGACTACAGGGATATACATATAGACTAATGACCCTTGGAAATCTGCCAGACTGCGCCGACGCTTAACATCAACAGAAGAACAGCGCTCAGAAGCATATTATAGAAAAGAAGACCGAAATATCAAATGGGGAGGGGGAGAATATGGCCCCTGAGGGCGTTTGACAGACGAACCCCACCTTGAATCTCCTTCACCTAGGCTTCAGCTGCTCTCTCTCTCTTTCTTTCAGGTCTCTTTCAGCGGTCTCTCAGTCTCTTTTCTTTTCTCTGGATCTGAATACTCTTCTCTGTATTCGGATCCCTTCTCTTCTCTTTTTTTTTCTCTCTATCGATTGATCCCCCCTTCTCTGTCGAAGGCTTGGGGTTTATATAGAGGGTTGTCTCTCTTCCATCGGCACGGGCGCTTCCTGGGGTGGTGTGGCATCGGCGCGCTCGGGGGCAACTTCTCGACGCGCTCCTACTGTGTTGGGCTTAGGCCCATTTACCTAGTGCATCGGCGTCGACCAAGGCCTTGAACGAATGGACCTTCTTCGTTGGTCATATGGGCTTCTTAAAATAACTATTTGTTCTTCTTTCAGCTTACTTAACATCTTGCATCCACAAACATGTGCAAAGCTATGTGAATCCCATTTTACGAGTACCAGAATATTCCGAGGATCCTCTTCAGCAGGCAGATGATTGCTAGGGACTTGATGTAGTCTTAATCAACCTAACTATCTGAATGATAGCCGTGTTGGGCAGCAGCTTGGCTAGAAATGGCTTCAGCCAGACAAAGTGTCAGTGGTAATGGATCTTCTTCCATTCTGATTCTCATAACTTCCAGGGATGACACAGGAGCTGCACCCTTGATTGATCTTCAAAGCCCTGAGCTTGCTTTGACTTCTTCTTTCATTTTTTATGTATTTTAGGTGTTAACAAATGCCCCCCACCGGTAGGTGGCGTAAGCGAAGAATGAGTGGCACGAGGCCTGCGGGTGCATATTATAATGTACTTTGTGCTTTCTTCAGGCTTGCCCCTATTCATTGGGCCTATTCATAGCTTGAAATCTTCATTCTATTTGTATAATTCCAGCACTTTGTATACATCTTTGGGCTAATGCTAGGTTGTTGGGTCTTAAATGACCTGCATTGGGATTTGATTTTTCTGGTTGCAGCATTTTGGCGTGAGCAAATCGGCACGGTCAACAGTCTTGGCACATTCCATCTCGGCGCGGTGTGCAGTCGGCGCGCCCGGGCATGGAATCCGTCTCGGCGCGAGGGCGTTCTCGGCCCGCCCTTTGGCGATTCCGTTCTCAGCATGGCATTGGCCTCGGCGCGCATTAGGGTTTTACCCTATTTAGCGCCAAGAGGGCTGAGGGAAGCTCATTTTTTTCTGAGCTTTCTCTCTCTTCATCCTTCACGGCGGCGACGCTCGGTGTGCGATTCTTCAGAAGAGATTTCTCATTCCTCCTCCCTCTTTTCACTGTGAGGCTCTTTCTTTGCTTCACATACGGGACTATGTCCCCCTTTATTAAAGAGTCATCCCCTCTTGGTGGATGTTCATCCTATTTGACTTTTAGGCATACCTCGGATAATGGGAGGTGCTGTCAAAATTTTCTTAGAATTCCATCTTTTATCGCTGTCTCAGCCTTGTCTTATTTTCTTGGATTTTTATCTGCAGCTGCTGAAATGGCCACCACTTCTGGAACTGCTGATGCCGGTGCCTCTTCTTGGGGTAGAGTGCTTGGCCCTACTGTAACTTGGCTGAATGTTGGACAACAAGACCGAGGTCTTGGGAAGGTTGCCATAGTTGACGAGCCTTCTGGCTCGGAGATGGACACAGTGTCTGCATCCCGCGTCCTGCCTATTGAGGATGGGTTAAGCTTCAATCGCGATGATGGCTATCGTCCATATTTTTTGAAGGATCGCCATCTAGTGCCGTTCATCTGCACCTTCAATGTAGCTGGGAAGAGAGATGCTATGCTAGCCCGGATGGTGGAACGGGCCATGCTGATGGATAGGGACAGCCTGAAAGGCTCCGTATATCATGGAGAAACCATCTATCTTCCGGGAGAGCGGCGCAAATGGAATGTTGTTTTGGGAGTGACTGAGTTGGAGATGGAGCAGAAGATGCTGACACGAGCTCCTGAATTCACACCAGCCATGTGGGATACTGCTGCAGGTCGGGTCAATAGAGAGAAGCCCGGCTATGGATTATTCTTGGCACCCATCAAGTGGGGATACAGAGATGAGCCATTTGTTTTAAACTGCTTGGCTATCCATTTTAAGTTTCAGTTGGCTGCTGGCTGGTTTGCGGACACCAAAGTGACCGATGCTCATCTTTTCTGCGTAGGAGCGGTAGAATTTACAGAGTATGTGCTGAAGGAATATGCTCCCTTACTGACAAGGGCCGGGGTATATCATAGTGTATATGCATCCCGCTTTCAGTATCCCATTTCCAAAGGCCTGTGTTGCGGCATGTTTGAAGTCTTCTGCCCACAGTTTAATTCTTTCTACATAACAGAGGGCGAAACTTCTTTGGACCTCTGGAGTTTGTCACAGCTTTCAGGTCTGCCGATTTACGGAGAACCTTATGAAGAGGTCTGCTTGTATGACTTCATCAAAGATGAAACTGACGGAGAGAGCCAGTATTTCTTCGGCTTTTCATACCGGTACTTGATGAAAGCATATCGCTCCCTTTGCCTGGCACATCATAGAGGATCATCTAAGGGATATCATACCCGGGAGAAGAGCAGTAGGCTGAAAGTCCGAGTAGGACATTGGATCCAATACTTCTTTGGCGGCCCTCTGAAATATAATGAGTTCCCTCCTGTGGCTCCCATTGCGGGTAAGCCAAGCAAGCCTCCCAAGTTCAAGTCAGAGCTTCCTGCTTCCATTCGACGAGTCAGTCAAGGAGGGCCGAATCCTGCTAGAGTGGATCCCCTTACTCACTGTGCCGCTTATCTTACATTTTGGCTGTGCACTTTTGCTCTCCCATAGGGAGATGAAACAGTTATCAGGCCGGAGGCAATATACCTGGCATGTCAGATGGCTTGGGGCATGCTGCTTGCTTTATGTCCGACTGCTCTTTGCCTGGTTTACAAATCTCTGGGAGATATATATAAGCATCGGATCCCTCGATCCATCAGAACAGTGGGCCCATTCCATTTCTTCAATGACTGGGTATGTAATCTGTTCCCAGAACTCGCTCCTAGGACTTTGCAGACAACTACATTATACCCCAGGATGCTGGAATTTGCAAGTGCTGAACCTGGCCCAGTGTCACAGTAGCTCTACTCTATCAGAGGCTAGTTAACAAGGGTTCCAGTGGATTCAGTAGGAACTATTCACTTCTGGAATTTGGCAGCACATTCTGCTCCGCTGGTGAACTGTCAGCGTGAGTGTAAAATTGAGGCGGTGGAGACTTTTACCCACTTCATTTCAGGTGCCACAGTGACCCGACCAGTGTTGGAGCCGAAGCTCATTGATTGGGCTTTGTCAATTCGCCCCGGTGTTTTAGTGTTCAGAAAGGGGGGCGTGGTTCATCTGGAACCCTATTACCCGTTCAGATTCGGTCGAAATTTTTGCTATGATCAGCACATTCCACCTTCAACTGCTCAGTTTCCGTTGGACAGCAAGTCAAAGCATGGCTCGGTTGTTGCCAGTGAGGGTCGCACCTTGTGGGACTACTTTCATCGTCGAGATGCTAATACTTTCATAGTACCGACGCCGAACCGTGTTCCCCGGACCACTCCTGAGTACATGAAATGGTGGAATGCTCGAACTAGCTTCTATCGCAATGCCAGGACAACATGCTGGGATGTGGCTGAGTGTACTTTTCTGAGTCAGCAGCCAGGGCCAGTTTTGATATTGATGAAGCCCATCTGAAGAGGCTATTTTCTCAGCACCCGAAGGAGGCGGATGCATACATAGTAAGCAGGAAAGCCTTGAAAGAGGATGCAACTAAACAGTTGATGCCTATGCTTGCTGACATAGATGAAGATGTTTTCATGAAGAATCTAGAACATCTATGCCAAATTGGTGATGCCCGCCTGGAGCTTCAACAATATCCTTTTCCAATCGAGGAGCCGCTTCCCAAAGTAGTTTCATGGGAATGTAAGGTCGATCGTTTCTGCCCATACCGGGAAGAAAGTAGGAGGGAAGACAGAACCTCGACATATTATCAGCATATGTCTTGGTTGTTTGTTCTGGTGAATGTCCATGCGTTGGCCCTTGACAATCCTATAGCAAGTATTCTAGACAAGCCTTTGTTTGTATCTTTTCATTATGCTGATGGCTGGGGTCTTGACCACCTCGGATTTTATCATTGTCTTTCTTCCCACGGCCATGTGGACTTGGCCAATCTAGCCGAAAAGTGCAAGAAAATTGGTGATATTTGCTGGCTTATTCGGGAGGCTGCATCCCGAAGCAAGGAGGTGGCTTATCAATACTGGCCCCTCTCATCTTTTTATAATGGCCCGGCAGGTAAAATTTTCTCTGGCCGACATGTTACTTGTCACATTCTTTAATCATTTTTATAACGACATGCGTCTTCTTCGGTAGATCGACCAGACATAAAGCAGTAGGGGCTTTATAGGAAGATCATTTCCCAAGCCCAGAAGCCCGAATATTTTGACACTCCTGCACCAGCGCCAACCACTACTCTGTTAGGTTCGGTGCAAGGATTCAGAGGGGGGGTGAATGAATCCCACCCTTAAAAACTTTTCGCTCAATAAAAGACTAGAACACTATCAAATGCAAGATAGACAGCTTGAAGAACAAATTGAATTTTCTTTTAAACCACTGAGCAAATATATATAAGGCTCACCTAAATAAGCAACTAGCAGAAGAATGCAATCAACTCTCAGCACGGATAGAAACAAGAATGCATAAAGCAATCTGTGAAGGGAGTAGAAGATAAGGAACAAGCGCACAAGCCCAATCACACAGCACAGAAGATTTTTTAGGTGGTTCGGTCACCAAGACCTACATCCACCCCTCACTCCCAACAGGAGTGAGGCTTCCACTAGCACAAGCTAGTAACCTGCAGACTCAGTCTGCGAACACATGCTGCCAAATAGCTTGACCAGGGGAACATCCTCCCCTCTTCCTCCCAACCGGAGGGAACACCAGTGACACCCAGTCACCAACAACCAGAGACCCAAGTCTCTCTTCCTCCAACCCGGAGGGTACACCTGGACCTGCTACCAGCAAGACCAGAACCGGAGGGCTAGCCTCCCTTCTCCTGACCCACCAGGAGGAATCCGATTCCCAGCAGGGCAATCGGAAGAACAAGAATAACCAAATGAAAAAGAAAAAATAAGAAACGGAAAATACACAGCAATCGGAAGGCTGTAAATGAAGAACAAGAATGTAGCTCTCAAAGGAGCAGATCTGGCTTGGATTTAATCCAGACGCCAGAGGACAGATCTTCAATAGCTTCTTCCTTCTTCTCCACGAACTCTCTCTCTCTCCCTATCTCTCTTTCTTTCTCCTCTGCTCTCCTTTTCTCTCACGCTATTCTCTCCTTCTTCTCTGCAACCCTTTTTCTTCTGCCGGCTCACTCTTCTTCTATTTCTTCTTCTTCTCTTTTTCATCCTCTTTTCTTTTTCTGGATCGAAGGGCTTTTCGCTCTCCAGGCTTCTTCTTCGATCAGTCTTCTACAGAGGATGAAGACTCGTATATATAGCAGCAGCAGCAGCACACTGGGCGAGTGTGGCTTCCACGTTTCCTGTCTTAGAAATTCAGACCACGTGGCAGCATCCTGGTTCACGAGCCAGGCACCTCGGATCACGTGCCCGTCAATTCAACGACATTCAACCAGCAGGACACAAGTCTGCTGCGTTGACTCCATCAGCCTGCTGCGTTGACGCATCGGCATCGGTAGTCCAGTGATCAATGTATTTGGCGGATAGACATGCTGCGTTGACGCTGCTAGGCTAAAGCGTTGACGCAGTGGTGTGTTTCTGCGACTAATAGTTCGGCTTGTTTGCATGCTGCGTGGACGCTAAGAACTCCAGCGTTAACCTTCTAAACTATCTCCGAGCTAGATGCCTATCAGGCTCAATGGCTGCGTCGACGCTGTCTAGCAGTGGCGTTGACGCATGGATACGTTCCAGTGAACAACCAGCCTAGCCTTTTTAACTGCTGCGTCGACGCTTCCAACCCGTGGCGTTGACCCATCAGTCTGAATCGTCTGCAAACAGAGATAAAAGGAATGTATATACTTAGTTAGTTCAGGCTCTTATAACAGCGAGTGTATATACATTTGAACAATTGGCACATGGACAGTGTATACACTTTACCGTAAAGGACAATGCATGAGTGCAGTGTATAGACTTGGTGTAATGACGCCAATGTACAGACTTGCAAGATGTGAGGCGTTGTGTAGACTTTGCGTTCAATTGGATGTATAGGCTTGGAGGGTTCACTGATGGCTGTACAGACTTGGGCGTTGTATAGACTTGGAACGGCTTCAAGGTAACAATGTACAGACTTTGAAATAAAGAGTGTACAGACTTGAAAGTTCAAGGCCACGATGTATAGACTTTGTCCAAGGAAACGAATGTATAGACTTTGCCACTGTCTAATGTACAGACTTTGCAAAAGTGAACGAACCAATGTATAGACTTCAAATTCAAAGACAGCCGCTGTATAGACTTTGAAGACAATAGACAATGACTGTGCAGACTTTGTTAAACCATGCACACTGTAGAGACTCTTCATGCAACAATGTATGGACTTAGTTTATGTGCAGCTAACAGATGTATAGACTTGCTTTCTGAACGATGCACAAAAGCAGTGTATGGACTTAAAGACCCAGACCCAATGTATAGACATTGAGTTCGAAGACCAATGTGCAGACTTTGGATTTGAAGACCAGTGTGCAGACTTCAAGTTTAACTGTGGATGTACAGACTTCAGGTGTGAAGACCATTGTGTAGACTTTGGAAGTAAAGCCAGTGTACAGACTTCAACACAGGGAAGACTCTACATGAGACGTTGGCAGAGACAATGCATGAGACGGTGGAGGACCGATGTATAGACTTGATGATATGAACTGAAGCGTCGACGCATCAGCTCAAGGAGTCGACGCACTACTATGTGGACAGAGGCAAATATGACTGAAGGGTCGACTCATCAGCACACTGAGTTGACGCACTGCTGTGGAGACTGTGCAGACAGAGTGTAGACAGAATTAAAGTAGAGCATGTTATCTGACAGCCATATGAACTCCATTCACTTACATGATAAAACATAAATTTGTCGAGCATATAAAAGACACAGCTAGATGACTCACAGTGAATAACTCACTTCAAAGACCAATCATCAAAACCATCATCAAAATCACAGGGGCACAACAATCTCCCCCTTTTTGATGATGGCAACACTACACAGTGAGTCATCTGATGACTCAAACTATTCTCCCCCTTTGACTTCATCAAAAAAGAAAATAGTTTGAGAAACTAAAGCAACCAGCATGCTATAATTGAAAAAACAATCTCCCCCTTTGGCAAAAATCTCTCCCTTTGATATAGTCAAGATGAATCATGGGAGGGGGTATGAATGCAGATGCAGATACCAGAATGCAAGATCTCAATTCTTCTCCTTCTATGCAGCATGATGCATATGACAAGGAGGCTCCCCCTCAATAAATGGAATCTTATGAGATAGATGAGAAGGAGACCACAGGGGCCGACAAGGAGAAGTTCAGGTCAATGAGCCAAGGACATGAATCTCATGAGCAGAAGAGTTTTAATTAACAGATTTTTCAAGGATGCTCCAAACACAAGAATTTTAGCCAGATTTTCAAAGAGATATCAATCTCATAAATCTAAAACATAAGTTTTCAAAGTCTTCCATTATTGGGACTTATGAATGAGCTTTTTGAACAGCATGGTTTAAACATGATGTATGCAGAGTTTATCAATAAAATTCTGTATTGATATCTAAAACCATGGTTTAATAAAAATGAACCAAGCCCTCATATTTATCTTGATAAAGCTCCCTTTCTCTTACACAATCAAAATTATTGACTTCTTTCGGAATTACATGCATCAGTATTGAAATCAAGCAGTTATGAAGTCATATGATTTTGTCTAGGGTTGAAGCAATTTGTTTTTAGCATCAATATTCAGATATTTCAATTTGATCAACAATTTTTCATGCTACAAATTTTATGAGCACTCTAGTTCAGTGCACACCTTGTAACTAGAGGATATACCTTGATCAGAGGCCAATGTCCCTAAGCACTTAGTGTGACTAACTGTCATGCTTTATATGAACAGAGATAGCATTTACACATCATGACACACTGCAAATCATTTCTTGATGTGTGAGTTGTATTTCTCAGTGTGCATGCCATTGCTCTGCCTGATTTTCAATGAATTTTATGCAGAGTTAACTAAGGCACCTCATGACACAGTCCTTTGGACATGTGTTTCTCAGTGACCAAGGTCATTGCTCTGACAATTACTTTACCCTTTAGACAATTCAGAAACATTCATTTGCTTCAAAACAATATTAATCTCATGTACTTAACCAAATAAAGTCATGTATTCAAAAGTGCAGATATCAGAAGTTTTTACAAGACACAGCATGAAACAGCTGGTTAAGATTTATTAAACATGATTCAGATATGTTAAGAGATTTTAAAGTTAAACTCCATGAATACATTAAGCTTAAACCACATGAGTTATTTCAGACATTCATAAAAGCGTATAATAGAAGATTTCTAGTTCAAGATTTTTTAGATTTATGATCGAGATAGCCCATTGAAATCTTCATGAAGGACTGAAATAATTCTGATACCAAATAATACCAATTGTTACCAATTGATAGGAGAGATTTTGAAGCTCAGTGTTTTTAAATTATGATCAAGGTTTGGTCAAATAAAATCAATGAAAGGGATATGCACACAAGGCAAGATATCAGGAGGTCAGGCAAGTTCCAGGATGTTCAAAGTTAACATGCAATGAACTCTGACATAAATGTATGCACATGACTACCTTCATGCAATGTATTTACTCCCCCTGACAACATGATGCAGGTCACACTTCAGAACTCAAGAAACCTTCCTTCATACTCAAGATTGAATGGATCTTCACTGCAAGATGAAATTCTGGAGGTGAAGGCAACAAGGTTTGTGAGAAGTGAAGAGATATGAGCTACAAGAGCATTTCAACAAGAGAGAGAGATGAGTGAGGACCAAACTTCAGTGCCGTTGAACCTTCTTAAAACATTCAACCAAGTTCAGCAACTGTAATTCAGACAAATCTGTCAGTGCGTTGACTCACTCTAATGACTACGTTAACGCACTCAACCAACCAGTGTAGTATTCTGTCTTTTGATACCAAGTGTTGACTTTGAGCTGGGGCTGCGTTAACTCAATCCATCCTCAGCGTCAACCCACTCATGCAGCTAAACTTGCTTCACAAACGATTTTTCAAGGAAAATAGCCTGAAGCGTCGACCCCATCTTCATACAGCGTTGACCCATTTATTCAATCAGCAGCTTCATCTCAGTGTATCGATCATCATTTAAGCAGAGATCTCCAACCCAAGCTAACTCCCCCTTAGAGTATGCATGAAGTCAAGCTCCCCCTTACAGAGTGCATGATATGCAATTCAACATACAATAAGTTTGACATATCATTCATCATGGCATTTGTGTGCAATGCATTTGGAAATAAACTCAATCATTTTCATGAGCATTTCAGATTTTTCAATTATTTTCAGTTAGACAATGCGCAAAAGAATTATCATGATATGCAGTGCATTCAGATCACACAAATCAGAATACAAAGTTTTCAGAATTTACCTGAATGGGGCTTTATCATCTTGGGTGCCTTGGTTTACTTTACCCCTTTTTATTCTTCAGCTTCCAAGGCACACCTGCAGGTTTGCAAACTATTTTGCACAAATAGGCACCCAAGAAGTCTTGGGTCCTGAATTAGCAATGACATTCCTAGCAGGTTTTCTAAACAATCTCCTAGCAGCATGGTCATCAGATTTCATCAGGTAGCAATTATTCATTGAATGACCAATTGTACCACAATAATAGCAGGATGCAGTAGGTTTCATATTGGATTTATGCACATTCTTATTAACATGATTTTTATGTGCATATATATGAAAATTTCTGTTAACAGAACCAAAATTCTGTTTACTAAAACCAGTATTGCTTGGGTATCCTGCCAGCCAACAGGTTTCAGCCCTGTGACCTGGCTTTCCACATTTAAAACAATGAGAAGAATTCATTCTCTTAAAATTAAGTTCATTATTGCCATAGCCTCCTTGGGCATGCCAATAGTCCTTGACTGTATGGACATGCTTTCTACATTCAGAACATGTAGGAATCTTTCTTTTAAGTGTAAATTTATTCCTATCATAATCATTTTTGTCTGCAGGGAGAATGATAGTTTTAGAATTAAATTTTCTACCCTGAGCATGCCAACAGTCAATGGCCCTGTGGCCCAATTTGCCACAGTGAAAGCATTCAGTTTTCTTTTTGTTCTGAGCAGAAACATGTTTCCTAGCATGCTTTCTGTTGTCTTGTTTCAGAATAAAGCAATTATTCATAATGTGGCCAACCCTACCACAGTAATGACATGAATTCTTATTTTTATGAGCATGTGTATGTGTGTTCATGTCAAGCACAGATTGGACTTTCTCAACGTATTTAAAATCAGTCTTTTTCTTGGTGGCAGGGAAGTTCTTGTGATGTATAGCATGCACTTTTTCAATGTGATTCAATCCCTTCTTCACATGACTGACCTTTTCCATTTTTCCAGTTTGTTTCCGATTCTTCTGAACATTTGGTTGTTTATTTTCTGAGGTGGTGGCTACATCTGATGCTTTGATAAAAGATGTCATTAGCTTATTTTTGAAAGCCTTTTTATTGACATTGTTGTAGCCTAACCCTTCCTTTTGAGTATTGACCTTAACACCTAACAACATGTCCAGATTTTCTTGTCCTTTCACAAATTTTGACAAGGATTTATTCAAATCTTCAATTTCATTTTCCAGAGAAACGATGTGTATTTCATAACTGGCAATTTCTTGCTCACTGCAATTGACAGCCTCATTCAAGACTTTGCTGGCAATTATGTATTTCTCAATTTCCTTTCTCAGCTCATCAACTTCTTCTGAATTATCGGACACCACATGTTTACCTTTTTCTAATGTCAGCAATCTCTCTGACAAGATGGTGTTCAACTGTTTTAGTTTCTCAATTTCTTCCTTTAGTCTGTTACTCTGAATTAATTCAGTTATCAAAATATGATCATCAGAGTTAATTCCAAGTTTTCTTCCAGCCTCAAATTCCTTCAAATCCTTTTGCTGTTTTTCAAAATCTCTTTGCAATTCTGCATTTACAGATTTTATGGCATTAAATTTTTCAACAAATAGGTTCTACTGTTGCTCAAGTTCCTAACATTTTCCTTCACACTCAATAACAGATTTTCTGAGAGTCTCTTTTTCAGATTTTAACAATTCAACATGTTTCTTAAGTCCTTGATTATCAAACACACAGGCTTTAAGAGATTGCTTCAAATTTGAACATTTTTTACATGATAAATCAGAGCCATTTTGATCAACCTTTTTCTTTAATTGTTTATATTGTTTTCTTAGCTGTTCATGAGATTCAAATAATTCGGCATAAGCATTTTCCCAATCATCTGAAGTATAGTTTTCAAAGGGATTTACCTCATTATCATCATCATCTTCATCTTGACTGCTGCCTTGATTATATCTGTCAGCCATCATGCAGCTGTCCTCATTTGCCCTGTGAATTTTATTCAACATATCCAAGATGTCTTTAGCAGACCTGCAATCATGAAAGCAAGACCATAAAGCTCTGTCAGTAGCTGCTTTCATCAGATTAAGGGCTTTCTGATTTTCTCCGTCCTTTGATCTGTGTCTATCGGTCTATTTGGACACTTTCGTAGGTAAGGTGTGAGGACCTTGTGAAATTAATTTCCACAGATCAGGATTAACAACATTAACATAAGCATGGAGAGCAGTGTGCCACTGATTAAAATCAGAACCACTAAAGACGGGTGGAGGAGCCATTGAAACAAATAGAAGGTAGATTCAATGCAACAGGAATAATGATGCACTAGAAACAAATTAGCACCTAAGACAGCAAGATCGGATCTGCAGGTCGCTGGACCTTCTAAGCAGACACCGCTCTGATACCAATTGTTAGGTTCGGTGCAAGGATTCAGAGGAGGGGTGAATGAATCCCACCCTTAAAAACTTTTCGCTCAATAAAAGACTAGAACACTATCAAATGCAAGATAGACAGCTTGAAGAACAAATTGAATTTTCTTTTAAACCACTGAGCAAATATATATAAGGCTTACCTAAATAAGCAACTAGCAGAAGAATGCAATCAACTCTCAGAACGGATAGAAACAAGAATGCATAAAGCAATCTATGAAGGGAGTAGAAGATAAGGAACAAGCGCACAAGCCCAATCACACAGCACAGAAGATTTTTTAGGTGGTTCGGTCACCAAGACCTGCATCCACCCCTCACTCCCAACAGGAGTGAGGCTTCCACTAGCACAAGCTAGTAACCTGTAGACTCAGTCTGCGAACACACGCTGCCAAACAGCTTGACCAGGGGAACATCCTCCCCTCTTCCTCCCAACCGGAGGGAACACCAGTGACACCCAGTCACCAGCAACCAGAGACCCAAGTCTCTCTTCCTCCAACCCGGAGGGTACACCTGGACCTGCTACCAGCAAGACCAGAACCGGAGGGCTAGCCTCCCTTCTCCTGACCCACCAGGAGGAATCCGATTCCCAGCAGGGCAATCGGAAGAACAAGAATAACCAAATGAAAAAAAAAAAATAAGAAACGGAAAATACACAGCAATCGGAAGGCTGTAAATGTAGAACAAGAATGTAGCTCTCAAAGGAGCAGATCTGGCTTGGATTTAATCCAGACGCCAGAGGACAGATCTTCAATAGCTTCTTCCTTCTTCTCCACGAACTCTCTCCCTCCCTATCTCTCTTTCTTTCTCCTCTGCTCTCCTTTTCTCTCACGCTATTCTCTCCTTCTTCTCTGCAACCCTTTTTCTTCTGCCGGCTCACTCTTCTTCTATTTCTTCTTCTTCTCTTTTTCATCCTCTTTTCTTTTTCTGGATCGAAGGGCTTTTCGCTCTCCAGGCTTCTTCTTCGATCAGTCTTCTACAGAGGATGAAGACTCATATATATAGCAGCAGGAGCAGTAGCACACTGGGCGAGTGTGGCTTCCACGTTTCCTGCCTTAGAAATTCAGACTACGTGGCAGCATCCTGGTTCACGAGCCAGGCACCTCAGATCACGTGCCCGTCAATTCAACGACATTCAACCAGCAAGACACAAGTCTGCTGCGTTGACTCCATCAGCCTGCTGCGTTGACACATCGGCATCGGCAGTCCAGTGATCAATGTATTTGGTGGATAGACATGCTGTGTTGACGCTGCTAGGCTAAAGCGTTGACGCAGTGGTGTGTTTCTGTGACTAATAGTTCGGCTTGTTTGCATGCTGCGTGGACGCTAAGAACTCCAGCGTTAACCTTCTAAACTGTCTCCGAGCTAGATGCCTATCATGCTCAATGGCTGCGTCGACACTGTCTAGCAGTGGCGTTGATGCATGGATACGTTCCAGTGAACAACCAGCCTAGCCTTTTTAACTGCTGCGTCGACGCTTCCAACCCGTGGCATTGACGCATCAGTCTGAATCATCTGCAAACAGAGATAAAAGGAATGTATATACTTAGTTAGTTCAGGCTCTTATAACAGCGAGTGTATATACATTTGAACAATTGGCACATGGACAGTGTATACACTTTACCGTAAAGGACAATGCATGAGTGCAGTGTATAGACTTGGTGTAATGACGCCAATGTACAGACTTGCAAGATGTGAGGCGTTGTGTAGACTTTGCGTTCAATTGGATGTATAGGCTTGGAGGGTTCACTGATGGCTGTACAGACTTGGGCGTTGTATAGACTTGGAATGGCTTCAAGGTAACAATGTACAGACTTTGAAATAAAGAGTGTACAGACTTGAAAGTTCAAGGCCACGATGTATAGACTTTGTCCAAGGAAACGAATGTATAGACTTTGCCACAGTCTAATGTACAGACTTTGCAAAAGTGAACGAGCCAATGTATAGACTTCAAATTCGAAGACAGCCGCTGTATAGACTTTGAAGACAACAGACAATGACTGTGCAGACTTTGTTAAACCATGCACACTATAGAGACTCTTCATGCAACAATGTATGGACTTAGTTTATGTGCAGCTAACAGATGTATAGACTTGCTTTCTGAACGATGCACAAAAGCAGTGTATGGACTTAAAGACCCAGACCCAATGTATAGACATTGAGTTCGAAGACCAATGTGCAGACTTTGGATTTGAAGACCAGTGTGCAGACTTCAAGTTTAACTGTGGATGTACAGACTTCAGGTGTGAAGACCATTGTGCAGACTTTGAAGTAAAGCCAGTGTACAGACTTCAACACAGGGAAGACTCTACATGAGACGTTGGCAGAGACAATGCATGAGACGGTGGAGGACCGATGTATAGACTTGATGATATGAACTGAAGCGTCGACGCATCAGCTCAAGGAGTCAACGCACTACTGTGTGGACAGAGGCAAATATGACTGAAGGGTCGACTCATCAGCACACTGAGTTGACGCACTGCTGTGGAGACTGTGCAGACAGAGTGTAGACATAATTAAAGTAGAGCATGTTATCTGACAGCCATATGAACTCCATTCACTTACATGATAAAACATAAATTTGTTGAGCATATAAAAGACACATCTAGATGACTCACAGTGAATAACTCACTTCAAAGACCAATCATCAAAATCATCATCAAAACCACAGGGGCACAACATACTCCGCTACCTCCTGGCAGAAAGAGAGTGGCTTCTTTGCTGAAGGTTGCCTTGGGACGGGCGAAGAAAGCTCGGAGAGCTTCTTTGAAGCAGTCATCGACTGATGTAACTGGGACTCCCTTGCCTATTGTGCCATCATATGAACAGTTCGCCGCTCAGCGGGAGACTATTCAGCAAGGAACCGAAGGTGGCATTACTTTTTTTTGCAGCTTGTAAGATTATTCCTTCCATGGCACCCTCATTTTTTGACATCTTCTTTGTTGGGTACTGGCTCAAGAGGCAGCTACTACTGCTATGAATACTGAGGAGATTGCCGCAGTGACGGAGGATGTGGAACCCTCTGCCGTGGCCATGGTGGAGGCAACTGAGACAGCTGAAGCCATAGGGGAAAATCTCCCTACTACTCAGGAGGACGTCAGACTTCCTTCTCCCACGCCAGCCAGTGAAGCCGAGGGTGAGCCAAGTGACTGTGATCCTTTTAAATCTTCTTTTCTTAGTGATCTTCTGACCCTGCCTTATACATGTCTTTGTGCTATAGTGGCCAAAGTAGTCAATATTGAGGCTAAGACGCCTGCTGTAGATGCCCCTCTACAGTTGGAAGGACATAAAACTATGTTGAAGAAGGGTGCCATCACATTGTGGCGTGTAATCACCCGCTCAGCGGCTCGTAAGGCAACAGAAGAGGCGAGCCAACTCGAGCCTAGTATAGATATTTCTTCCAGCAGCTCTACTACCCTTTCTGACGAAGAAGTTAATTACGGTTCTTCAGAGGGTGATGAAAAAGCATCTGAGGCAGCCAGCGAAGGGGCAGTGACGCCCTCTATGCTATTGAGTGGTTCTTCAATATTCAGTTCTCCAAGATTGCTAGCATCATCATCTAAGAAAATATTGCCAAAGGAATTTACCGGAATTGACATGGAAATGGAGATAACCCCTCCTTTTGTTGCTTCATCTGCGGAATTAGCATCCTTTATACAAGCATTTGAGGAGTTGGATTTCGCGACCATGGTAAATTCTGCTCGCCCTTTCGTCAAGCTGCATAGCTTTTCATTTTTCTTTGTCATCTTGGTGCTTATCAAAACTTTGTTCCAGGAGTCTGACACAGCCGATCACCTTTCGGTATCATCTTCTGACGTCATCATTTCATCGGGGGCTTTAGATATATTGCCTCCTGTCACCATATCTTCTCCAGAGGTGGTTACTATACTTTGTCCTATGCCTGTGAGGATACAACCGACAGCTGAAGTATCATCACTA
The DNA here is from genome assembly GCA_022559845.1 of Amorphophallus konjac. Lineage (NCBI taxonomy): Eukaryota > Viridiplantae > Streptophyta > Magnoliopsida > Alismatales > Araceae > Amorphophallus > Amorphophallus konjac. Next base: position 118,141,860 of record CM040125.1, read on the forward strand.
GAGTTGAGTTCACTGGGAGAGAGTTCTACTCTAGTGCCTGCCACATAGTTGAGGGCCGAAGCAGATCCATCGAGAGCTTCTGACTTTGTTCCAACAGCCGTAATGACCATTGCACCTGACTAGGGGTGTCAATAGTTCAGATCCAGGTCGGATCCTTTAAGATCCGAACCCGGATCTGATAGTCTAAGATCCGAACCCGAATCTGATCCGAAGCAGCATATTTGATTCAGATTCAAATCGGATCCGAATCCGAATTGAAGATTTCTGATCCGAACTGGATCCGAAATTCGTATATACTTTGTTGTACTACCGTCTCCACGTTAATGGTATCTGAAGTTTCGTCTGGTCCATTGCCCTCGGCCTCCTTTGCTTCCCAAAAAAAAGCATACTATTGAAGTTGTGAACCAGATGGATTGACGTATCAAGTTGGACAATACCGAACAAGTAGTGTAACATAAAGGTCCATCCCACAAATATGTGCAGGCAGCTAGGCACTATGTAACTCAACTAGAAAAATGGATAGATGTCAATGCTTACATGTGCAACTATTAGACCCAACACATCCAAAATCTACAGATTCCAGCAATAGATTCTTGTAAGCCATCCAAATAAATTATTACTTCAACACTCAGGCAGGAATGCCTCAAACAAATTAAAATAGTTGCCTCAGAGTCATCTGTATGAGATTGTCGGTTGCAGTGTCCACCGAGGCCGTGGCTTCGTCCAGCACCAAGATCCTGCTCTTCTTCAGCACAACCCTACCTAGATAGACCAACTGCCTCCGCCCCATGCTCCAATTCTCACCATTCTCGTTCACTACAAACACGACCAAACCAACGATAAGTTTTCAGTTGAAAATAGAGCTAGCCCACTGACACAGAGAGTTAAAAACACTTGACAGTAGCACACCATCCATTTCAGGTGTTGGGCCTGGTAGAATTAGACAACGCAAATGAATTATGATTTCAAGGCATAAACATAACAAGATATGTCAACTAATTGATCGTGTACATGGTCATTCTATGTACTAATATTGTGTCTGCTTATTATACTCTTAGTTCAAGGCATAGCATAACAAGAAACTATAATCAAGGCATGGCCATTCACATTTGCCTCCTAATCAATGGAAACTACTTCATGGCTGTCAACATTGTGTTTGAGGTGATCTCAATTCCTCTGGTAAAATAATAGAATCCTAACATAACATAATAGAATCCTAACATAACAGATACCCTGTTATCTGTGCAAGATCCACATGATATTCCCTAATGAAAATAAAAGATCAATCTATGGCATAAACACTATTGGTGTGCAATTGGATCCTTTCTCTGTCTACTGGTTACCTTCTCAGCTCCCATCACTGCTTCTGGTCATGAAATGACATGTGAAGAAAGAAGACATTTGTACAGCCATGTAATACATGGCCTTTTCTCAGCAATCAGTATCCATCATTGTACTGTTTGCTACGTATATCTTTGTAAATGTAATTCACACTAGGTATTACATGCTGAATATATCTTCACCATTGAATTTTTTGCATTAAAACTATTCTGCTGACATATGATGGCTTAGACATCATTTTATACTGTCAGTTAACAGAAAACTAGAACCCCATCAATTCTGAGACCTTCATCTTCTATAGCCAAATTATGTTCTTCCTGTTGACTGAGAATTGCAAGTAACACTGCATAATTAGAGATAGTACTGCCGTGCACAAGGAAAGCTCATCAAACTGTATGCCCTAACAACATTGCCAGCCTCCATGTCAAAGCCTAGCTTTGCAACATTTGCCTCCATGACATCAGAAACAGTGATACCATTCATCATCAAATTAATTCACTATCATGAGAGAATGAACAAGTAACAAAAACATAAGCAACAATGGTGTCATTAACCCAATGAATAGCATCAAAGTCACAGTGTGTTAACTATACTTGACATCATGTGAACTACTGTCAACTGAGGTTTGAACAAAGAAAGTGTAATGCACAAATGCACTAGTGGCCATCATGTGTAAAAATGAATAAAATTTCCTAACTAGTGTAACATACAGGCATACCTTTTCAAGAATAAAGGAGACTCCCCATTTATGCACATCAGTTTCAGACTCAACCATATTATGTCTTGCAAAACTTTCGAAGATAGAAGCCTTAACTACAGAAGGAATTGGTAGGAAACTTTAATCTACATCCATGTGAACTATGGAGGATTCCTTAGGCTTAGTAACAGAAAGCTCTGCACTATTGAGGGCAGAAATGAAAGAACTTGCAAATCCAAATCATATCCGCACAAGTATAATAGAAGAATAAAATAACTCTAAAGAAGTGCAGGAACAAAATATTGAGTGTAGACATCATACCTAATCAGAAATTGAAGAAGATGCAAATACTCCATCAAAAGGAACTTCTAAAATATCATTTTCACTCTGATCATCAAGCTTGCTACTTGCAAATATAGAACAAAGTGAATCTTCTTCTGAAGTGTCAACTGAAGAAACATCTTCTTGAAGCCAATTTTCAGTACACATCAAAGCTTGCACAGTAGTATGATCTAATGAGCTTCTATATTTGTTCAACACCCTACTCCCAGTACTGAAAGCTGATTCTGATGCTACAGTGGACATCGGAATAGCCAACACATCACGAGCCATCAATGAAAGCACTGGATACTTTAAAGAGTTACTTTTCCACCACTTCAAAATATCTAAATTGTCATCTGATTTTGCTGGTTTTTCTAGGTAAGCATCCAAATCAGATTTTTCTGATGAAATTAATGAAGACTGGTGAAGGTACTGATCAAACTCCATGTACATAGATGTCAATGCACTTCTTTAAGATGAGACCATTTTCCTCTTTGACACACTCGTCATAGAAGATGCACTCATAGTAACAGTTTCACTCTCAAGTGACTGGCTTCGTCTTCTAGTAGCATATGTATCATAAAGATTTTTTAGCCCCATTTTCACCTCTGCTATCTGCCCATCAGCTTCATCACCATAAATCTTTTCAAAAAAATATTTTACCATGGTCATCTTAAAACGTGGATCCAAAACAGTTACAATTGCAAGAAGAGTATTTGTCTTTTTCCAATACTTCTCAAATTTAAAAAGCATTCGTGAAGCCATCAAAGAAATGAATGAATCATCATGAACACACCACTATTTCAAAGAAACATGAATTATGCAGATATCTCCAAAGAAAAGATTGGAAGTTGGAAACTTAGTCCCTGAGAGTCTCTCAGTCACTTCATAAAAGACACTTAAACATTCAAGAACCAACTTAACATTTTTCCATTCATTGGCGGATGGTGCATAAGGATAGCCTGGATCATATAACTACAAGCATGAGAAGATATTTTCAAATTCAATAGCCCTCTCTAACATTAGATACGTAGAATTCCATCTCGTAGACACATCTAAAATGAGGGACTTCTGAGGACCTCTTTCAATTCTTGCAGCTTCTATGAAGTTCTCCTTCCTTTGTTCAGAGGATTTCACATATTTTACACTTTCACGTACTTTGAAAATTACGTTATCAAGCTCTTTCGAACCATCTTGGATAATCAAATTTAAGATGTGTGCACTACATCTTAGATGAAACCGTGATCCATCGAGAGGCAAAAATTGTGAAAAAGTTGGATCATTTAGTAACATCTTTACTGCTTTGTTGTTAGCACTTGCGTTATCTAGCACAATTGAGAATAATTTCTTATGAATATTCTACTCTAACAATTTGTCAAGCAGTACTTTAGCTATCTGTCTATGACCATGAGGAGCCTCAACATACTCAAAGTTGAGAATTTTCTTTCTTTAATTCCAATCATCATCTACATAATGGCACGTTAGGCACAAATAGTCATCGTTGCTAATGGAAGTCCACATGTCCGAAGTTAAGCTTACTCGACAATTGAGACTCTCAAGTGAGGAATAAACCATCTCTTTCTCTTTAGCATAAAGGTTCATACAACTTGACTTAATTGTGTTACGAGACAACAACTGCAATTCAGGCTGTATATTCTTCAAAAATTTTCTAAAGAATGCATGCTCAATCATTGCAAATGGATACTGATGGACAATAAACATCTTTGCAAGATCCTCTCTACCTCTCTCATTATCAAACACAAAGGAGGACTTATCAGTTTCAATTCGAATACCTACTACATCCCCTTTGCTTCGTTTCAAACTTTGGGCATCAGAACAACGCATAATGTGGTTACTTAGATGTTTTATTCCACTTGAACTTTTGCCAACTAATTATTTTTGAATGTTATATCGACAAATGGCCACAACACTTCCATCTTCATTTAAAACCCTCTCAAAGTCTAACCAAACTTTTGACCTCAATTTTCTTTCTCCCTCTATGGGGAGGTTCACCAGACGGTTGAGTAACACTTGCTTCTGTATTATCTACATCAACTTCTATATTCTCTGAACCACTTGCCATGATTTCAAATCAAAATGACACTATAATCTACACCCTTCACAATAGTAAAAAAATAGAAATAATTAATAACAAATAGGTTCAACCAGAACTTAAATCAAACACTTGGTAGAAATAAAGATAAAGCTATTAAGACTTAAGGCTCATTCAGATGTACAACCAGCAATCATAATATTTAGACTATCATTCACATAACCTGTTACTAGGCGGAGGTTCGAGTCCAAGGACTCTCCTCACGCAAAGTGTGTTGCTGCACACCTTTTGATATACCAGTGGTGATTTAACAGAACTGAGATGAACATAAAACCATATGATATAATTTCCACTTTTATCTGAATGCCAAAATAGTAAACTACTGCATATTTGAGGGAAAAGGGAAAGCACTTGCAATCATAAACTTAAAATAAATAAACTCAGAAAAAACAAAAAGGATATGTCAGTACTTAGAAGAGCTGTGCCTCTGTGAGTCTGTATTATAGAGGCACCTACAATCAAATAAAAGCCTCACAGGTCTGATCATATGTCATTACAAAGTACAGTAAAAGTCAAAAGCTGATGCTAAAGCATGATGGCATCACTAGCATGACTTTTAAATGTCTGAACACCTAGTAATACTAGTGATATTATATATTTTTAAATCATGGGCAGATATTCATTTCTGTTGTTCCTTCATATGTATGATAGCAATAACAGCAATAGAAATAGTGGTGGAGAATAGGGTCATGCATGAATATGCATAACAAATGCAGTGCATTTCAATGTGACAGACCAAAAAATTCAGATTTGCACATGATAAATGGAAACAATACGTATTGGGAAACAAATTTTATAGAACCAAGCATCAGGAGCAGAAGAATGTTTAGATATGACCTGGCCTGGATATGCCGTGTTGGTTTGAGAGAACCATTTTCTAATTGGTGGGTGGTATTCCCTACAGACAAGCTTACTTATCTCAATTTTTCAATGACACTGAAGTGGCTGAAGCATTGCATGAAAAAGTGAAGGAAAGCCTCTGTAGCATCGGCTAAAATAAAACAACAATTGCTCCATTGTTCACAGGCAGAATTTCAAAGAAGGCTTTATTGATTTCTTCAAACATCTCTTCCATTAATAGGACTGGAAATCATAAGCAGGTGATGAGACTGTCACAAGATTTTTGATGAGGATGCTAAGACATTTGCTTTACCAGCCACTAGAGAGGAAACACTATAATACAATTATACAAACTTGAGCCCCTTTTTTAATACTAAGAGTAAACCCACCCACCCCAGATCAAGCCTGAATCATTAGTAGCCCGACTTGCGGCCAAAAATGTTTCTCCTATATCAATTACAATATAATACTCTATACATTGATAATATTAGCACTAAAACTAATAATATATCAAAATTAATATATCAAAAGTAATACACAAATATACATGACAAAAGCCAAAGCAGTTTCAGAATTTAAAATGTATACCTCCTTAGACAAGAGAAATGATCGTCCGAGTACCTCTCGGAGTAGGACACGGATCTGCACACATAAATACTTGTTTCCAACTTTTCTTCCTCCACTTATTTAAATCCAGAAGCAGCACCACCCTCTAATGGAACAATGCAGGGCTTGTGGTAAGAAAGAAACTTGTCGGATTCATAGCCGTGGAGTTCCATGTGCTGAAGAATAGCACGACCACCAAGGATAGCATCAAGCTCCACTATTTTTTATTGCTGCAGTTCTAGCATCGTCCTGTCATAAGTCATAAGCTTAATGGGAATGGCTACAATGTGACAAGGGCCCGGCCATGCAATTACAAAAACATGTTTTACCTGGATAGTATCTTTTGATTCCTTTCCAATCCAGAAATGAACATCATGAAGGTAAGCACCTCCTTTTCCAGTGGTTGTCTGCAATGAGCATGCATCACAAGCGAATGAACACGGGGGGCAGGACCCAGAAACAGAGAAAAGGGCCAGACACAGAACCCGGTAGCAGGAAAAGGAATAGGAGAAGAGAAAGGGAGACAAAGGGTGAGAGAAAAGGGGGTTCTTTCCCTGTCTCTTCCCCCTTATTACCAACACCCCTGCCCACAAAAACCAGAAAGGTCTCGCCGGCATTGCACACGATCGGCGCCCCCACATCCATCTGTCTTCTTCTCTGAGCTCACTGTGCCAATCAATGGGCAGAAAAAATCGGGACTTGGAAGAAGAGGGAGACAGAAATGGGGAAGATTCGTTGAAAATAGGAGTACCCCATTCGGGGCTCCAACAACCCAGAAACAGTGAGATGGTGAGAAGAGACGGGATCACCGTCGCAGGTGCCGAGATCCGCCGCCCTCAGAGAACGTAGGAGATGTCGTCGCCGTCGTGAGCAACCGAAGGAGAGTGATGTGTTGTCGCCGCCACAGGTGATGTCGCCGTCGCAGGTGGCCGATCGCCATTGTGATATCCCAGCCGGAGACGGTAGCAAACCCTAGAGGGAGGCTGTGAATGCCGCAGTCGGAGACAGGAGCAAACCCTAGAGGGAGGCCGCGAATGCCTCCGTTGTGAGATCGCACCCTGAGATCGCAGCCGGAGACGAGAGCAAACTCTAGAGGGAGGCCGCAAATGCTGCCGTCATGAGATCGCAGCCGGAAACGGGAGCAAAGAGGCCGCGAATGCCGCCGTTGTGAGATCGCAACCGGAGAGGAGGAAAACCCTAGAGGGAGGATCGATGAGGGCGTGGGGGTTGCTCGCCCCGGAACGAGAGGTTTTATGGCGCCCCGATGACCGATCAGAAATCAGGGATTTCGGATCAAAAAAGTTCCGCCCCGATACACAGCAGCCAATCAAGTTAGCCGCTCCGAATCCGAAAATAATTTCGGATTCGGAGGGGATTTTCGGATCTTAAGGATCCATTGACACCCCTACACCTGACCTTACAGCTCCATCTGTGCAAGTAATAGAGTCAGAGCCTTTGCTACCTCCAGCACTTGTGGAAGAGGGATCTTTAAAGAGCCCGATGAGACATGAGCAGACTGTCGAGGTGCTCGCGTCCCCCGCTTTGGTGGCAATTCCATCTTCTTCTTCTGAGCCAGATACTGGATTATGGGCCTCTATAGATAGTGAAGTCACTTTTGATGTGGAGCCAGTAGCCTCCCTTGGCTTCATTTCATCAGAGGATTTTGTTTGGCAGCATTTGGAGATGTTGCACCGGGTAGTAGAATCTCAGCTAGCATTGTCTTATCTTCAATTGAAGGAGGTGGATGAACGACTGACCATTGGCCTTCAAGCATTAGGATGTCCTTTAGATATATGGACCCAGCGGGTGCTATTTTTGCTAAAATTTATGAATCGTCGAGATTTTCTCGAGCGGATAATGAATGACTGGCTGACAAGGCCGATTGTCAGACAGAGCTACAGTCACTGAATTCTGATCTTTGTAGGAATAGGGCCCAGGTCGAAGCTTCAGCCACTCGCGTACAATTCTTGCATAGCCGACGGGAGGAGCTTCGGGCTGAATTGAATACTGTTGAAGCTGAGATACCGCTATTGGAGTCGGCAGAGGCCCAAGGTATTGAGGAGACCGCATTGCTGGAAGGTCAAGTTGCATCTTTGTAGACCGAGATGACTCGTGTTCAGGAGGAAGAAGTTCAACTTCGTGAACTGGGAGCGGCCCCACATGTTGGGCTTCTTGACTTTGAAGATATCTTCCAGCGATCTTAGCCAATCCTTCTTTTGTAATCCATCCCCCTTGAACGGCCCCAATTGTCTTTATCTTCCCTTTTTGTAATGGAAATTATCTTTCTTTTAATGTCTTCGGTGCCCATCTCCACACCTTTATTCTGTAATATATTGTAGCAATTTTGGCAACTTGTGTGGAAACATACATGTGTCTGTACTGCAGGAGAGCACCCACCCTTTCAAGGAAAGGATGGGGGCATCGCTCCACCGCGTGCCGGGATTCCAGGAGTTGCCAAGTCGGAACAAGTGTATGTTTCATCGGCCAGAAGTGCCGGATCTATGAATGCTTGCTGATATGTGGATGAAGGGTTCATATGTCTCATCAAAAGACAGAAGTTCCATCTCGAATAGGTTTTAACATTGATCAAGATGAAATGTCATATGATCAGTAAAAGATTCATCGTAGGCATTGGGTTTATGCCGATGCAAGGAAATGGATGTGTTTCATCAGAATAGACGGAAGGTCTACTCCGGGTAGGTTTCATTATCGATCCGGGCGATGATGCCCCATGACCGACAGAAGGTTTTATCGTCGGTGGGACTTAGGATGGCAGAGAGTGGATGAGTTTCATCAGACTAGACAGAGGGCCTACTCCGGATAGGTTTCATTATCGATCTAGGCGATGATGCCTTGTGACCGACAAAAGGTTTCATCATCAGCATTGGGTTTATGCCGATGCAAGGAAATATATAAATTTCATCAGAATAGACGGAATGTCTACTCTGGATAGGTTTCATTATCGATCTGGGCGATGATGTCTTATGACCGATAGAAGGTTTTATCATCGACATTGGATCTATGCCGATGCAAGAAAATTGATGAGTTTCATCAGAGTAGACGGAAGGTCTATTCTGGATAGGTTTCGTTATCGATCTAGGCGATGATGCCTTATGACCGATAGAAGGCTTCATCATCGACATCGGATTTATGCTGATGCAAGAAAATTGATAGGTTTCATCAGAGTAGACGGAAGGTCTATTCTGGATATGTTTCATTATCGATCTAGGTGATGATGTCTTATGATCGACAGAAGGTTTCATCATCGACATTGGGTTTATGCCGATGCAAGGAAATGGATGGGTTTCATCAGAGTAGACGGAAGGTCTATTCTGGATAGGTTTCATTATCGATCTAGGCGATGATGCCTTATGACTGACAGAAAGTTTCATCATCAGCATTGGGTTTATGCCGATGCAAGGAAATGGATGGGTTTCATCAGAGTAGACGGAAGGTCTATTCTGGATAGGTTTCATTATCGATCTAGGCGATGATGCCTTATGACCGATAGAAGGTTTCATCATCGGTGGGACAACTGGTGGTATTGTCGCCAAGAGGTATAGCATGTATTTTCATGTTTTTTTTGGTAACCACATTACTGACCCAAGCGCCCTTTCGGGTTTTCACTGGAGCCAGCCCCCTCTTGCTTTTGCCCACACGCCCTTTCGAGTTTTCACGTGGCGGGATACCCGATTTTACCTGCAGCGCCCTTTCGGATTTTCACCACAGCTGGGTTATAGCCCTTTTTGCCCTTGTCCAGGATGTCCGAACAAGTCCGGTGGGGGGCCTCTATTTTAAGTCCCATCTTTTTATTTATATATTTTTTCTCTTTTTTGTAACATTTGAAGTGGCCTTTTGATCATGTACAAGAGTTCATCGTTGATGTAGGGGTTAACATCAACGCAAAGGAAAATATGGTTTCATCATCTATCCAGACGGAAGGTCCGAATTGATGTTGGTATACAGGTGGCTTAGGCCCGAAGCCGTTCGCCGAGAATGCACATATGTTTCATCGTTGATGTGGGGTTTACATCAACGCAAGGGAGATAAGGTTTCATCATCCATCTAGACGGAGGGTCCAGATTGATGTTCACATGAAGGAGGCTTAGGCCCGAAGCCATTCGCTGAGAATGCACATATATTTTATCATTGATGTGGGGTCTACATCAACGCAAAGGAGATCAGGTTTCATCATCTATCTGGACGGAAGGTCCGGATTGATGTTCACATGAAGGAGGCTTAGGCCCGAAGCCGTTTGCCGAGAATGCACATATGTTTTATCGTTGATGTGGGGTTTACATCAACGCAAAGGAGATAAGGTTTCATCATCTATCTGGATGGAAGGTCCGGATCGATGTTTATATGAAGGAGGCTTAACCATCCTCATCGTCATCATCATTCTTCAGAGCCCTCATCACCATTATATTATTTTTTTTATGTTGAGGCTATTCATTCAATCATTCGCCACCCCCTCAAAGGGCAGTGGTGCAGCATGATAAAGCTTCAGATGTTTCCCGTTGAGTGGCGAGAATTGAACTTCCCCTCGATGGTTGACAACCACGTAGGCTCCGCCTTCGTAGACCCTTTGGACCACATACGGGCCTGACCAGCTTGCAGCCAGCTTGCCCTTCGGGTTGGAAGCCATGACTTCCTTCTTCTTGACCATGAACAGGTCACCTTTCTTGAATTCTCGCCCTTTGACGAGCTTGTTGAAGGCATTTGCCATGCGGGCTTGGTATGCCTGGATATTCTTTTGTGCCTGAAGGCGTTTTCCTTCCAGCTCAGCCAATTCTTCAAATCTTCTTTCAGCATTTACTTGCTCATTGCGGGCTAATCCATATTAAATTGCAACCCTGAGTGATAAGACTTCCAGCTCTATGGGGACTACTGCCTCGGAGCCGTATACTAAGGAGAAGGGTGAACAGCCTGTAGGGGTCTTGTAGACAGTACGATATGCCCATAACGCTTCGTACATCTTTTCCCCCAGTCCTTTTTGTTAGAGCTGACAGTCTTAGGAAGGTGCGTGCATAGGGTTTTGTTAAATGCCTCAGCCAATCTGTTTGCTTGTGGATTGTAGGGGGTGGGGGTCCTCCAATCAATTTTGTACGTTTCGGTGAGTCGATATATTTTCTGATTCTTGAAGTGGCTTCTGTTATTAGAAATTATTCGATTGGGAACACCAAATAGAAAAATAATGTTCTGTTTGATGAATCTAGCGACCAGCTAACCAGTCACTTCTCTAAGTGCTATAGCTTCTGCCCATCTGGAGAAGTAATCTGTTATAGCCAAGATGTACTTGTGTCTAGCTGAGGACGTTGGAAGAGGTCCAACCACATCAGTTCCCCATTGAGCAAAAGGTCAACTGGGAACTATCGGGTGTAGGGGTACAGGTGGTCTTCTGGGCACAGGAGCATGCTCCTGGCATTTCTGACATGTTTTTGCAAACTGACAGTAGTCTTCAAACATAGTAGGCCTGTAATAGCCCAGTTTCTTGATTTCGATCTTCATCTTTGGTCCAACTTGGTATGCTTCGACTATCCCGGCATGTATTTCTTTCATCACTTGCCAAGCCTCGTTGGTGGATAGGCAGCGAAGCAGAATCTTCTTACGGGCGTCCGCCATGATTCGGAATAGTGTCCCGCTTTGGAGCTCATAGGAATCTTTAGTCCGAAGGAGTTTCATTCTTTCTTCTTTGTTTTTGGGTAGCTGCTGGTGAAGGAAACACTGTAGCAGATGCTATCTCCAATCGGGCTCCTGTGTTTCTTCGGCTTCATTGGCCTCACATTCTTCTGGACATGATTCTAGCATACTGGGAACTTGCCGTCGGTTTATCACAACAATGTTGAGTGTTTCATCTGGTGGGACTGTTAGCGAACTGGCCAATTTCGCCAAAGCATCAGCCTGAGCATTATGCCCTCGGCCCACATGATTGAGCTTGATATGGTGGAAGTTCACCATAAGGCGCAAGGGTTTTTGACAGTAGGGGCTTAGTTCTGGCTTCCGCACCTCAAACTCTCCTTGCATTTGTTTTATTATCAGCATTGAGTCACCGAACACTTGGAGCATATGGATACCCATGCTGAGTGCAATTTGTAGGCCAATTATCAGAGCTTCAGACTCAGCTTCATTATTGATGCATGGCTTATTTATTGAGCATGAAGTGTATACCACTTCCCCTTCAAGTGACTTTAGGACAATGCCGACTCCTGCTCGGACTCTGACTTATCCGGCTGAGGTAGTTTCTGTTCTTGATGCCCCATCAAAGAAGAGGTGCCACATCACCGGCTGGGCTTGACATGCCTCCAGTGTCTCATCATCAGGGAGTTCAGTTCCTAATGGAGTATTTTCAGGTGCAGGGTGTGCTGCAAAGAAGTCGGCCACGGCTTGACCTTTTATGGCTCTTTGAGGTACATATGAAATTTCAAATTCCATCAGGATCATGGCCCATTTACCGAGTCGACCTTTGAGTGCTGGCTGAGATAATATATACTTGAGCGGGTCCACTCCAGATATCAATTTGATTTCATGAGATAGCATGTAATGCCGGAGCTTCTTGACAGCGAAGACCAAGGCCAGACAAGTTTTCTCTATAAAAGTGTATTTTTCATTAGTCCTTACTAGCCTTCTACTTAGGTAGTAAAGGGCTTGTTCTTTACCTTCTTCATTCACTTGAGCTAGCATTGCCCCCAGGGAACAGTGAATAGTTGCTATGTAAAGAATCAGGGGTCTTCCTTTAATCGGTGCTCCCAACACCGGAGGGGTCTTCAGATATTCCTTCAACTTCTCAAAAGCTGCTTGGCATTCTTCATCCCAAAAGAACGGCATATCTTTCATCATGAGCTTGTGAAAAGGGTGACATCGACCCGACAGATTTGAAATAAATCGGCGAATATACGCCAGTCGGCCATGCAAGGACCGCAGCTCTGATAGACACTTTGGAGGAGGAAGTTCTTGAATAGCTTTAATCTTGGATGGATCAATCTCAATGCCTCTGTGTCGGACAATGAATCCAAGGATTTTCCCATTGGACACGCCGAAGGCGCATTTCATGGGGTTCATTTTAAGCTCATATTGACGTAGCCTTTGAAAGACTACCCTCAAATCTTGTAGATGGTCTTCCTTTCTCTTGGTTTTCACCACCAGATCATCAATGTAGCACTCCACCTTCTTGTAGAGCAAGTCATCGAATATCTTCGTCATGGCTCTTTGATATGTAGCACCAGCATTCTTGAGGTCGAACGGTATTCTTTTGTAATGGAATATCCCCTTTGGGGTGCGGAATGCAGTATGAACCCTGTCTTATTCGGCAATCCAAATTTGGTTATATCCAAATGATCCGTCCATAAATGAGAGGGCTTCATGGCCTGTGGTGGCATCAATCATCACCTCAGTGATAGGCACAGGAAAATCATCTTTCGGGCATGCTTTATTAAGGTCCCGAAAGTCAACACATATTCTTATCTGCCCATTTTTCTTCTTCACGGGCACTATATTTGCTAGCTATGTTGTGTATTGATTTTCTTCGATGAACCCCACATCGATGAGCTTGTCAACTTTTTCATTAATTTGATTAATCAGCTCGGGCCGCATCCACCTGGGACGCTGCTTTACAGGCTCTGCTCCTGGATCAATTGATAACAGATGCTGTGCTACATCGGGGTTCAACCCTGGCATCTCATTGTAGGTCCAGGCAAAATAGTCCTGGAACTCTTTCAAAAATTATATATACTGCTCTTGCTCTTCTGCTGATAACAGCGCACTAAGAAAGGTAGGTCTTGGATCCCCCTTACTCCCCAGGTTCACTTCTATCAGCTCATCAACGGTGGCTTGACCGCCGTCCTTGACTTCTTGTGGAGCTTCTTCAAGGTTTATAAAGCCTCCATTGATATAATCTTCTTCAGCTTCGGGGGTTTCTAGCTCCCCGAGTGATGTGTAAGTCGACCTGGGGTCTTTGAAGTTGGCTAGTGATTCTCGATTTTCTTCAGATCGACTCTCTAGGGTTAGAGGAATGTTTCCCTCAGTTTCTTTGTCCCATTGTTGAATTATCGGACCCTCCGCCGGGTTTTGGTCAGCTCTACTTTGCTGTCTTGATGTCTCATCTTGTGTTTCTAACATAGGACCTTCTATCCCCTGAGGGTCCGTAGGTAGAAATTCTTCTACCGGATCTGCTAGGTCCTGCATGGCTCGGATCTCCTCCAGTATGTGCTCAAATTCGAGGCGCTCCTTTTCTTTCTCAGAGGCTTGATCTTCATCAGGTGTCCCCCTATCAAATCTGGCTTCAGTTTGGAATATATCTTCCCTGGGAAGGGGCTCCTTCCAGTATTGGTATAGAGCGACTTCATCTTGTCCCCCTGAGCTCTTACAACTGTCATAGGTTCCAGCACCACCTTAGGATTATTGTATTGCTTCTTCGCCATATGGTGGGTAATCATCATAATCCGCCTCGAAGGGATCTTCGTGGATGAAGTAGGTGGAGATAACATCTACCTCTGTCTCATAATACTCTTGCAAAGTGTGGCCTAGCCCCGAGTGCCGAGTGATCTTCAGTAAATCTTTGTTGTTGTTGGGCGGATCCCAAAGCTTCTGGAATGCCTTCTTCTGGCCGACAGGCTGCAGCAAAGGTATCTTCATTTTGGTAAACATCTGGGAGACCCGCTGGGTAGTATAGTACAGACCCAATATCGGTACCATCCTACTAGTTGCTTCTTCCGGGATTACACAGTCTTCATCATCCTCATCGACAGGTTCCCCGGGGTAGAATATCATAGGGGGTTCGCCAAAACGGGGAACCTCCATAGTCTTCAATGGTTGCACCGCCTTGCATTCCAGGGTTAGAATGGGTTTAGTCAGTCCAGGCGGGATCTCAACCTGTTCAAACTTTTCTTTCACATCATCTTCTGCTCTGCCAGGGTAAGTAGCTGGTGGTGCAATTCCAGCAAAGTCCCCAGTCTAAGAGTCGTGGGCGACCTCTTGTTGTTCCACGTAACCCGGGGGTGATGGAGGGGACCATTCATCTACTTTTGACATTACTTTCTTCTGGCTTGCAGGAACTTCTTTTTTTTTCGCCCCTTTGGAGACTTCCGCATAGAAGGGTGCATCAAGCATGTGACACTCATATACTTCGAAGGGATGCAAATCTGCAAACACCCTCTCTTCTTTGCCATTATGGCAGTACTTGATACACTGGTGCAAGGTGGAGGGCACTATCTGGTATCTATGCAGCCAGGGCCATCCCAGTAGGGCATTGTATGTAGTATTAGAATTTATAACATAGAATTGCACTGTGGTGGTAAATCGCCCAATGTGAGGTTGAACTCTGCCACTCCGAGCGGAGTTTCACATTTCTGATTGAAGCCAGCAATCCTCATATCTTTCACTTTGGTGAGGTGCAGATCAAAATAATACTTTTGATAGATGCGGTAGGGTAAGATGTTCACAACAGCTCCTGGATCTATAAGAATTTGGCTTAATGGCTGATAGTTGAGATGCCCCCTCATATATAGAGACATGTTATGATTGGGGTCTGGAATTAACATATCATCCTCCGTGAATGTAAGAGCGGGCCCGGAGTTAACCTTTGTCAGAAGTGCTTCATACTGAGCTGGCGACTGTAGAGCATCAATAATTGCTTGGCGTGTCACGCCCCGAGCGCGGAAGGAACCCGGGGAGAGACGTGACGAGTTTATATCAATCATGTCAATCAGAGCAAGTAGAATTTCTACATCACAACAGAGTGCGCAATAAGATAAGAATTTTAAAACTTAACCATATACTGATACCATCGATACAACTTAACCATTAAACAAAGTCACATAACTCCAAGACGATACAATTCTAATCAGGCCCACAAGCCTTAAATGTAACAACTCTTGACATAACAAAATATCTAACGACAAACCTCCAAGGAATAAACTAAAGATGACTCGACATGATAAGGTGTAGCAGCATGGCGCTTGCAGATTCTACGCTCGTCACTCTTGCTCCTACCCATCCGAGTCCGAGTCAGGGTCCGTATTACCTGAAAGGTTTGGGGAAAAGAACTTGGTGAGTGAACGCTCAGTAGGAATTATATCTCAAGAACTAGCAATTTGTTTAAGTAATTACTTCTTCCAAATGAAAATGCAAGTCTAGCATGTAAAACATGTAAAATAGGACGATATGGAATTGAACATGATAACGAGAGGAAATAACATGTGCTGTTGATCCAAGATAAGGAATTTCAAGTATTCAAGATTTCAAGTATTTGAACAAGTACCGAGTATATCAATAAAGTTTTTCATGTCATGAGATAATGGCTATTAACAAGCAAGTACTTTGCCCATTCCGAGCCACGCAAGTCATGTCAAGTCAATCAAGTTAAGCACGCGAGAGAGAGATAGTGGAGTGTCGTAGATTCAAGCAAGTACTTCGGTGCAATGCCACACCGTGATCAATATAACTCCCACGGGCACAAGTACTTTCGAGTGCTCCTCCCAGGACTAGATCGGGCCCTATATGCGCGGACATTGTTACATGTAATATCTAGACAACCACTTTAGTGATAGCCATGGATTTCCAAGAACAAACTCATGTAGGATATCAAGGTAGATTCGTGGATAGGTTCCACGGAATTCAAGGAAGAACATTAGATGGACAATGATAAAACCAACGAGAATCATGATGTGTCGATAACCTGGGTAGAGACGGTACCTTAGCTAGGTAGCCGAGATAACTTGAGTGGATGACTAGACCTGTCACCAATCAAGGGACATGAATCAAGCTGATTGACCCCATCTATAAGGGACTCAATCCAAGATATCGCCTAGTGGAATATCATCATTCCATTGGCAAAGATTATTCTCTCATGGACCAAGATGGCGACATGAGAGGGTCGGTTTACCACAAGTCGTGGCAATCAAAAAGGTACAAGGTGTTTAAGGTACAACCAACTCAGTCGGCCTTGAGGGAATCCAAGGCTAAGAGGAGACTTACGGAGGTCCCAATGACTAACTCGTCAGTCCAAAGGAACGGAATGTCCAATGGAGGGCTTGTGTGTCACCGAGAGTTAGTGGGTAATGCGACAAATCATCGTGAAACATGGGACTATACTCACGGAATGGAATATAGTGCCTATATACATATATACATATATATACATATATATACATATATATATAAAACCCTCGGTTCACGGAAAACAGTAAAAAAAAAATAATCACGCAGGAAATTAGCGACTTATGTCAAGTCATTAATTTGTAAATTCACGCCCTTTCCTTGGCCGTTTCCTTACTATTTGACGGCTATAGGAACAGTCGTCCATTATACAATTCTATTTTTACTGAAATTTTCTAAATTCTGAATTTTCAATAAAACGCACCTTAGTCAGGGGCGTTATTTCACAAATAAACGACATGGGTTATGTCGTTAATTATTATTATAACAGAAGTTATTATCTTCCAGTAATTTAAGGAAAATCACGACAATCACGACTTAATCAAAGTCACTAATTTTAAAATAGCGCCCTTGTGTGGGGCGTCTCTTGTACAAAAGATGACCTTCTAGAGGTCGTTAATTCACATTGGCTTCCAGGAATATGAACAATAACGGTTTTTCATGATAAAAAATTTTCAGGAAACACATATAGGAATTGGACAAGAAAAATAGCAGGATTCTGGGTATATGATCATGCATTACATCAAATTCATGGTTTCATAGATGTTAAATTTTAAACGTGTATATTTATTAATTTTCTTGAAATTGACGACTCTTAGTTCGGACGTCAGTTCATGAATTAGCGCCCTGACTTGGGTCGCCTCTTTCCAAAATTTCATAGAAAACTTCTAAATCGCAGTAAAACTATATGCATGAATTACAGATGATATTATCATAAATTTTTATGCTAGTTTGGGCTACAATCCTTGAGAAAACCTACCATTGTTGGAGTTTTAAACGATGGACAGACGATGAACCGATACTCTGTTTTGAACAGAGTGTGGTGGTTGCTTGCAGGATGAAGTAGAGGAAGAAAAAGTTGGTGCCCAGGCTTCCTAGCTGCAACATGAGAAGAAGATGGGGTGCTTCTTCTCGTTCAGGCAATCGGCAGGATGCAGGTGAGGAAGGAGATGCTCGTCCTTCACGTTGCAGTCTGTCGGAAGAAGAGTGGAAGCAGAGGGATGGATGTTAGGGTGCTAGGCCCGGATACAGAGGGGGGTGAATGTATCCCCTTCAGAAATTATGCCCAAATTAAATCTCTAGAGCTCAGATATGCGGAATAAAAACTAATGAGCTTTCCAAGATGAGATGATAAGACAACAATAGATCAAACAGTTGGACTGCAACAATGCAGCCACCTGATCAAACCAGAAACGCAGACAGAACTAAGCAAACCAATCACACCTAGCAAAAATATAATGCTCAAGGTTAACTCCCTAGATAATACAACTAGCCAAGCATGCACAACCTGTGAATGGGAGGTAAAAGGCAAGCAACAAACGCACAAAGCAAAACCACTGCACAGTAGATTTTTAGGTGGTTCGGTCACCAAGACCTACATCCACCCCTCACTCCCAACCGGAGTGAGGCTTCACTAGCCAACGCTAGAAACAAGCAGACTCAGTCTGCGAACACTTGCTGCCACACAGCTTGACCAGGGGAACAGCCTCCCCTCTTCCTCCCAACCGGAGGGACACCCCAAGCGACTCCCAGCCACTTGGAAACCAGAGGTTGAAGACCTCTCTTCTTCCAGACCAGGAGGGACCCATGGACTTGCAACCACAAGCCCAGAACCGGAGGACGAGCCTCCCTTCCTCTAACCAGAGGGAACCCACAAGTGACAACCTGTCACTTGCAACCCGGAGATCAGATCTCCCTTCTCCTGAACCAACAGGAGGAACCCGACCTCAGTCCAGAGGATCGGAAGAACAAAGGTAATCAGAAAAACAAAAGAAAAATAAGAAACACAAAATGAAAATAACTTCAGCAACCAGAAAGCTGGAAAATGAAATATAAACTGCAGCTCTCGTAGGAGCAACTGGATTGGATTTGATCCAAAGTCCAGTGAAGATAACGAAGCTTCTCTCTGCTCTTCTTCACGAGCTCTCTCTTTCTCTATCTCTCTTTCTTTCTCCTCTGCTCTCCTTTTCTCTCACGCTATTCTCTCCTTCTTCTCTGCAACTCTTTTTCTTCTGCCGGCTCGCTCTTCTTCTATTTCTTCTTACTTCTACTCAAGCTTCAGTCCTTCTACTTCGATCTCACTTCATCTGAAGACGAAGGTTTCTATTTATATCAGCAGCAGTAGCAGCTAGGGCGTGTGGTCTCCATAGCTCCCGCCCAATCGACTCTGCCACGTGTCAACATCTCAGCTCCTTGGATCACGTGCCAGACACCTGCAAGATAAATGAGGAGTTCAGTCGATTAACAAAATCAACTAAAGATAGTGTATAGACTTTATAACTCATACTGTAAAATGCAGTGTATAGACTTTATAAGCAGCAAATGAGCAAGTGTAAACACTGAGTGAGTGTATAGACTTTGAGTCTTCATGCGAGCTCAGTGTATAGACTTGAGGAAATTCAAGCAATGCAACACAATGTATATTCTTAGAAATTGTAAGTGAGTAAGTGTGTACACTGGGAGAGTGTATAGACTTAGAAAGCATTCAACTCGTGTAATGTATATACTTCATGCAATGTACAGACTTGATGGCGTGGAGGCAATGCATAAACAAGCCTAACCAATGTATAGACATCACGATGCTCAACCATTGTAGACTTTACTACGTGATGCAGCGTTGTACAGACTTGAACTCAAGGAATGGCTGTACAGACTTTGAGTGAAGGCATGAACAGTGAATCAATGTGTAGACTTCACTTCAAGCAAGCTACAGCCCAATGTATAGACTTGCCACCAACGCAATGTGTAGACTTGACTGCTGCGAGCACAGGCTGTACATACTTGGTGTGAAGAACACAAGCCAAGTGCAGTGTATGGACTTTATGCAAGAAAGCAAGTGTGCATCGTATAGACTTGAGTGATGAGTGGACTTTCAATGAAGAGGCTGTACAGACATGATGAAATCACGATGTGTAGACTTGCCAAATATAGCTGGTCGATGTACAGACTAGAACAAGGCTAAGTCTGTACAGACTTGAACAAACACAGTGTATAGACTTTGGCAAGGCAACGTCGGTAAAACTACCAATGTGCAGACTTTCAAAGCTGAACGTAGGTAAAGAACCCAATGTACAGACTTGGAAGTGCAACGTAGGAACAGATGTCAATGTACAGACTTTGGCAAGCAACGATGTACAGACTTGCACAGTTCCAGCTGAAGGATGTATAGACTTTACCTATAAGTCTATTGTACAGACTTGAACTGAATACCAATGTATGGACTTCAAAACAGATGCTAAGGCCAAGAGGAGTGTATAGACTTTCACGATCTATAGACTTAGTTTTGTGAAAGCTACAGTGCAGTAAGATGTACATACTTCCTATATGAAGGCAATGGCTGTACAGACTACACCTCAGGCTATCTACAGTGCATCAAAGTATGGACTTAGCTTCGTGCATGCTACAGTCCAATGTATGGACTTTGAATGCAAACACCATGTCTGTACAGACTTCACTTGACACAGTCCGATGTACAGACTTGCTGATGAAACAGTCTGATGTACAGACTTCAGCTGAACAGGATGTGCAGACTTTGGCTGTACAGACTTGGAAAGCTTGGCGGAGGATGTACAGACTTGGTGAGCGCCAAGCGATGTACAGACTTGGATGACCAACGCCAATGTATAGACTTCCAACGTGAGTGACACGCTGTATAGACTTTGCTCAAACAGTCCGATGTATGGACTTGGAATTCCAACAGAAGGATGTATGGACTTTGATAAGAGAATGGCTATACAGACTTCAGGTGAAGACCAATGTCTAGACTTCCAATATGAAGACCAATGTACAGACTTCGAATATGAAGACCGATGTATGGACTTCGAATATGAAGACCAATGTATAGACTTCAATTGAGTGCAATGGCTGTACAGACTTGGAAATCTTTGAGCGATGTACAGACTTGGAGTTAATGCATGAAGACCCAGCAATGTGTAGACTTGACAAAGAATGCATGAACAGTGATGTATAGACTTAGACGCAACATGCTATGCAATGTACACACTTGATGTAATGCATGCCGATGTACAGACTTTAGTTGAAGTCAACCGAAGAGTGTATATACTTTATGAATGCATATGCCAAGACCAGTGTACAAACTTGATCAAATGTCTAGACTTTACATGAACAGTCGATGTGTAGACTTCACATGTAGAGATTTTGATCGTGTGTGCTGGTAGTGTACAGACATTGATACAACAACGATATACAGACTTCCAATGAAAGCTACCGCTGTACAGACTTACTCAATCACACCGATGTATAGACTTTGAAGCAAACGCCAGGCAAACGATGTGTAGGCTTGGCCAGAAAACGTAGGGAAAGGTATGAGTGTATAGACTTGGCCAAACGTAGGGAAAGGTGAGGAGTGTATAGACTAGGATGCCCAACGCCAATGTACTGACTTTGAAGAGAAGACAAATGTATTGTCACGTCCCAAGCGCGGAAGATACTCGGATGTGCGCGACGAGTTTATATCAATCATGTCAATCAGAGTAGTAGTGTATTCGACACAAAGACAGAGATGCGCAAAAGTAAAGATAACCCAATCCTTTATTTCATAATGGATGGACTATTACAAATCCAATACTCTATTCAATCAAAAAGGAAAAGTACATAGTTGACTCAAGAAAATAGGAAAAAGACTAGATGACACTTGGAAAAGCTCTAGCTCTTTCACTCTTGACCATTCCCATCCGATTGACCTTCTTCGTTGGACTTACCTGAAAAGTAAGGGACAACACGGAGTGAGCGAACGCTCAGTAGGAATTTATATCTCAAGCGCTAGCAAGGGGTTTAAATAATTACATCATTCATGTATGTACTGTAGCTATGCATGCTCGTATAAAACGATAAGATAGAGAGAGAATTTATCAATAAGACAGCAAGATGAACTAGTCATGAGCTTTCAAGAAAAGATAACAAGATATTCAAGCAAGTACTTTTTAGCAAGTCATGTCAAGAACTTTGGCTATCATGTATCAAGCAAGCAAGTAATTACCCTTTCTCGTGTCACGCAATTCATGTCATGTCAAGTACGAGTCAAGTACAAGATTTGTGTGGAATGTCCAATCAAGCTAGTCATGCACTCGGTATAATGCCAGATACCTTATCATTCAACTCCCATGGGCACAAGTACTTTCGGGTGCTCCTCCCAGGACCAGATCGGGCCCTATATGCGCAGGCATTTATCATGTATATTTGACATCCACTCTTGTATATATATATAGCCAATATGGAATTTCAACAATTTAAGCTTGTAGACACGTAGGATAACTTTGAGAGAATGGAGTCCAAAAATACGACATTGGACATAGATAGGCGATAATAACGGTACAATCACGATGAACGATGAAACTAGGTGGAATTAGGTTCCCTTAACTCGGGTACCATGACAATTGAGGTCCACATGAATAATATATCAAAGGTAAGATACCCTCATTCTTATTATAGAATTGAGGTCTACAAGAATATCAACAAATGGCATGATATCATCATCCCATTAAGAATTCTCATGATATACTCTTTGCATATCATAAGGGCCGGTATACCATGTTTCTTTAGAGTGACATGGCATTCAATAGTGTAATGGGTTTTTAGGGTACAACCAGCTCAGTCGGCCTTGAGGGAATCCAAGGCTCGAGGAGTCTTACGGAGGTCTCTATGACTAACTCGCTAGTCCAAAGGAACGGAATGTCCAATGGAGAGCTTGTATGTCAATGAGAATTAAGGGTGATCGATAAAACATCATGAAACGTGGGACTATACTCACGGAGTGGAGATATAGTGCCGATATACATATATATATAGATATACTGAAACCATCGGTTATCAGAAACAAGGTAAAAATATTTTTACAGGAAAATAACGACTTAAGTAAAGTCACTACTCAAGTAATTAACGCCTTCAGTAAGGGCGTTTATCTATTTTACATTTTGCAAGATTTCAATATTTCAGTATTTTCCCAAAAACGCGCCCTGGTAAGGGGCGTTTAATTACAAGTTGACGACGCAATCAGTGGTCGTCCATTCTTTCCTTCTATTTTTACAAAGTATATATTTTCAGAATTTTCTCAAAACACGCCCTGGACAAGGGCGTTACTTTTCAATTCACGTCCTGCACAGGGGCGTTAGTCAAGTGATAGACGACCTATACAGGGTCGTGAATTCAAGAAATTTCAGGAAATAAAATTCCGAGAGACAAGAGACATGATCATGACAGAAAATTAGTAGGGATTCACAGGTCGAGTCATGCAATATATATTAGATTGGATATTTCATATCTATTGAATTTTGAAACGTGGATCAATTATTAATTACATGTGATTTTCATGAGATTAACGCCTATAGGGCAGGGCGTCAAATCTGTAATTGACGACCTAGTGCAGGTCGTTTCTTTAAAGTAGCGCCCTAGACACGGGCGTCTCTTGCAAAAATATTACAGAAACGTGTAGAAACTATCAGGAAACTTATATACATGACATGCATGATGTGTTACTATGAATTTAACTTGTTTGGGCTACGTTGCTTGAGAAAACCTACCTTGACAAAGATTTGAACGGATGCAGGTTCTGTGAAGAAAGAACGATACTCTGTTTTATAAACAGAGTCTTTTGAATCTTTCGAACAGTAGCAGCAGCAAGGGTAGTAATAGGTTGCAGATGAAGAACCCTCAATTCTTCAGTAGGTTATGATGACTTCCCTACAGAGAAATAAGATGAAGAAACATTAGTTTTTCTTCATAATACTCACTGAAGGTAGAGGAAAGAAGAACTTACCCTTTTGTTCTTCACAACGTTAATCTTCTTAACCTGTAAGAAGAGAAGAAGACGAAGAACCTGTTAATGTTCTTCATAGAAAAGAAGAAGAAAGAACCTTGGTTCTTCACCTACCGTAGAATAGTCCGAACGCCAAATAGCGTTCTCGGTTCAAGCAGTAGGTTATTTATAGGATTTAGGTGAACCTAATAGAGTTAGTGTTCGATTGGAAGTAACACTTCCATGATAGAGTTATTACTACATTCGAACTCTTTCTCATAGTTATCAACTTACCCTGGATAGACTCCTGGGTCGAACGAAACTCGAACTGAATTAACGACCTAGGTCAGGGCGTCGAATTTAAATTGACGCCTTGTCAAGCGTCGTTTCTTGTTGAAACGCGTCCACGCAAGGGACGTTACGCTAACTTGCCCTTTTTATTTATTTTGGTCGTTTGAAATTTGACGCCTTGATGTGTGGGCGTCCTTTCTTCAGAACACGCCTTAGGTAAGGGCGTTTTATTGTAAAGTAGTGCCTATATCTGAGGCGTTATTTTCATCAGGGTTTAATTATTTTTATTCCAAGCTCTTTCGTTTATTTATTAAATCTTTTAATCTATTTTGATTTATTTTATTTATCAGGGTTGCTACACCCTCCCCCACTTAAAAAGAATTTGGTCCCCAAATTCCATATCATACATTTACATATGGAGAGTGTAGAGTATGTACCTTCTAAAATAAATCTGGAAATTGTTTCCTCATAGATTCCTCGGTCTCCCATGTAGCTTCATGTTCTGAATTCTTACTCCATTGTACTTTTAGCATGGGAATAACCTTATTCCTTAGGGTACGTACTTCTCGATCTAAGATCTTCATAGGCTTCTGTTCATACGTGAGATCCTTCTGGATTACTAGGTCTCCATGTTCGATAATATGTGATGGATCATGCACATACTTCTTCAACATAGATATGTGGAACACATTATGTACTTCGGACAATTGAGGTGGCAATGCGATGCGATAAGCAACCTCGCCAACTCTTTCTAGGATCTCAAAAGGTCCGATAAATCTTGGTGTAAGCTTGCCCTTAACACCAAATCTTCGTATTCCACGTCCAGGCGATATCTTGAGAAATACATGATCTCCAACTTGGAATTCAAGATCTCTTCTTCTTGTGTCAGCATAAGCCTTTTGTCTAGACTGAGCAACTTGCAGTCTTTCTTTGATCAATTGTATCTTCTCGGTAGTGTCCCTTACCATTTCTGGACCTAACAGTTGTTTCTCTCCAACTTCGTCCCAGCATAAGGGTGATCGACAACTCCTTCCGTATAAGGCTTCAAAAGGTGCCAGTTGTATACTTGCCTGGTAGCTATTATTGTATGCAAATTTGACCAGAGGCAAGTGATCATGCCAGTTTCCATCAAAATCAGTAATGCATGCTCTTAGCATATCTTCGACTATTTGATTGGTTCTCTCGGTCTGACCATCCGTTTGAGGATGAAAGGCTGTACTAAAGTTAAGTCTCGTTCCCAACGAATGTTGTAGTCCTTTCCAAAAATGAGAAGTAAAACGGAGATCTCTGTCAGACACGATTGAAACAGGAATACCATGTAATCTGACTATTTCCTTGATGTATAGTGCAGCTAAGACATCAACTGACCATCGACTCTTGATTGGCAAGAAATGCGTTGATTTAGTCAATCGATCAATGATAACCCATATTCCATCATGTCCTCTTTTTGATTTAGATAAACCCATGATGAAATCTATACCAATATCCTCCCACTTCCATTTAGGGATATCTAGAGGATGTAGCTTTCCAGCAGGCTTTTGGTGTTCCGCCTTGACTTGTTGGCATGTGAGACAACGTGATACATAGTCTGCTATTTCCCTTTTCATGTTGGGCCACCAAAAATTTCTTTTCACATCTTGGTACATCTTGGTAGATCCAGGATGAATCGTATACCTTGACCTATGAGCTTCATCTAAGACCTTCTTCTTCAATTCTGGGCAGTCCGGTATACAAGTTCTATTCTTGAACATTAATCTTCCATCAGAAGCTAATTGGAAATCCGATTGTCCTTCTAATCTGCCCTTGATTTCTACTAATGTAGGATCATCATTCTGAAGTGCTTGTATTTCAGACAATAAATATGACTGTATGCTTACATGAGATAATGTGACACATCTAGGGTCCGTGTCCCTGCTTATATTGAGTTTAGAGAATTGTTCCAGCAATTTCCATTCTTGAATCAGACAATTGGCTAACAGTGCTCTCGGCTTTCGACTAAGGGCATCTGCTACATGATTACCCTTTCCGAGATGATATTGTATATTGAAGTCGAAGTCCTTGAGATATTCCAGCCATCGTCTTTGCCTCATATTTAACTCCTTCTGTGAGAAAAGATATTTGAGACTCTTGTGATCAGAGTATACAGTAAACTGTACTCCATAAAGATAATGTCTCCATATTTTGAGTGCAAATACTACCGCGGCCAATTCTAAGTCATGGACGGGATAGTTCTCTTCATGCTTCTTTAATTGACGAGAAGAGTAGGCTATAACCTTCCCTTGTTACATTAGAACACACCCGAGGCCAATGCCAGAAGCATCAGTGTATACCTCGAACTTTTTTCCTTCAATTGGTAATGCTAAGATAGGAGCTGTAGTAAGATGATCCTTGAGAGTTTGGAAGCTTCTCTCACATTCCTCATCCCATTCATAACGGATCTCCTTGCGAGTTAACCTCGTAAGTGGCACGGCGATTTTAGAGAAATCCTTGATGAATCGCCTGTAATAGCTGGCAAGACCTAAGAAACTTCGGATCTCGCTAGCATTGGTCGGTCTTTCCCAGTTCCTTACAGCTTCAACCTTTGATGGGTCTACAGACAAGCCATCCTTTGATATAACATGTCCGAGAAAAGTCACTTCTTCAAGCCAGAATTCACACTTGCTAAGTTTTGCATATAATTTGGTTTGTCCTTAATATTTGTAATGCAATCCTCAAATGTTCCTCATGCTCTTCCTTGGTCTTGGAATAAATCAATATATCATCAATAAAGACCACCACGAATTGATCCAAATAAGGCCTGAATATACTATTCATTAACTGCATAAAGGCAGCAGGGGCATTTGTTAGTCCGAAAGGCATAACAACAAATTCATAATGGCCATACCTGCTTCTGAATGCGGTTTTATGAATATCCTCGTCCTTGATTCTTAGTTGGTGATATCCGGACCTAAGATCAATTTTGGAAAAGTACATGGATCCTGAAATTTGATCAAACAATTCATCGATTCTCGGCAGTGGATACTTGTTCTTGATAGTGAGATGATTCAATTGTCGATAGTCGACGCATAACCTCATGGATCCGTCTTTCTTCTTTACAAATAATACTGGCGCTCCCCACGGGGAAGTACTTGGTCTAATGAATCCTTTCTTAATGAGTTCCATCAATTGCTCCTTTAACTCCTTGAGTTCAGCAGGTGACATCCTATAAGGTGCCTTTGAAATCGGACCAGCACCAGGGACTAAGTCAATGGTGAAGGCCACTTCTCTTTGCGGGGGTAATCCCGGCAAATCTTCTAGAAACACGTCCGGAAATTCTTGCACTACTGGAATGTCTTCTAGCTTAATCTCCTTAGCTTCTTTAACTGTGACAAATGCGAGGAAAGATGCACATCCTTTCCTGATGAGCTTGCTAGCTCGGAGAGCTGAAATAATAGGGGATTTGCTCCGACTCTTGGGGCTAGTAAATATTAGTTCTGGAAATTCCTTGAATGTAACCTTACTATTGCGGCAATCAACCGTTGCCTGATACTTGGATAACCAATCTGCCCCTAGTATAACATCATACTCTTTCAAGTCTAAACATATGAGATCAATAGGGAGATTTCTACCCTGAACCAATACTTCGCAGTTTTGGTAATGATGTGTAATATCAGTTTCATCATCCAGAGGAGTAGACAAAACTAACTTTATCCATTCCGGTTCTAGGGGTAATGGGTCAGCAAACTTCTTAGAAACAATAGAATGCGATGCACCAGTATCAATTAAGACATATGCATTCCTGGAACAAACTTTCAATGTACCTTCCACTAAGCCGCCTTCTTCTTCTTGCTCGGTTTCCTTGATTGCATGAAGACGAGCATTCTTGGTTACTGGGCGTTTTCCGTCATCGGCTTGATTATTTAGTAGTGGGCAATCGGGAATCCGATGCTAACGACTCCCATAACGGAGACATGCTCCTAGTTTCCTCCAGCATTCTTCTGCTCTATGACCCGCTTTATCACAATGTTTGCACACTGTATTTGGAGAGGTAGTGGTGATAGAGAAGGGCTTGGTCTTCTTGAACTTTTGCTCTTGCGAGGGAATACCTCCATTGCTAGGCCTCTTCTTGAAGTTGGGTTTAAAGGAACCCGAACCTGTAACTTGTTCCTTCTTATCCTTACCACGAATCCTATCAGACAGTTCCGTGGCATCTTCTAATAGTTGAGCTCGGCGTACAATCTCCGAGTAGACTTGAATGTCCATCGGCGCCAGTTGAGTAATAGCTTGGGGCCTGAGCCCATTAAGAAACCTCCTAGCTTTCATTTTCTCGATGCTAACTAGATGCTTAGCATACCGAGACAATCTAGAGAATTGGGCCTCATACTCGGCCACTGACAAGGATCGTTGTTTTAATGCGGCAAACTCTGCAGCCTTCTTTTCCTGAACTCAGTCCGAGAAATATTTCACGTTGAAGTGTTCAACGAATTCTTCCCACGAAACCTGATCTTGATTTATAGTAGCCTCTATTGATTCCCACCAGCATCTAGCATCCCTTTCTAACTGAAAAGTAACTAATAAAACTCTATCCTGATCTGTGCATTGCATAACACGGAATATACGTTCTATCTCCCTAATCCAGTGTTCAGCGTCATCTGGATTAGTAGAACCCGTGAACTTGGGTGGGTTCATGTTCTTGAAAGTCTGGTGGAGACTTCCTGCTCGTTGTCCACCTCCTTGTGCTACTTGTTGCAGCACTTGAGTCATGCCTTGAAGGGTACGCTGCATGTTGCGCCATTGAGCACGTTCGGCAGCCATTATCCTACAATTACAATAACTAGATTAATATGTGCTTGTATTTAAAGACTCATATACTATGTTAACTTTAACCCTTGGTTCTACCCAATCTCACTGGTTGAAGGTTAAAACTTATCCTTGGACTTGGGTTTTCCTAGGAATTGAATACCCTAGGCTCTGATACCACAAAAATTGTTACGCATCGAGCGCGGAAGATACTCGGATGTGCGCGACGAGTTTATATCAATCATGTCAATCAGAGTAGTAGTGTATTCGACACAAAGACAGAGATGCGCAAAAGTAAAGATAACCCAATCCTTTATTTCATAGTGGATGGACTATTACAAATCCAATACTCTATTCAATCAAAAAGGAAAAGTACATAGTTGACTCAAGAAAATAGGAAAAAGACTAGATGACACTTGGAAAAGCTCTAGCTCTTTCACTCTTGACCATTCCCATCCGATTGACCTTCTTCGTCGGACTTACCTGAAAAGTAAGGGACAACACGGAGTGAGCGAACGCTCAGTAGGAATTTATATCTCAAGCGCTAGCAAGGGGTTTAAATAATTACATCTTTCATGTATGTACTGTAGCTATGCATGCTCGTATAAAACGATAACATAGAGAGAGAATTTATCAATAAGACAGCAAGATGAACTAGTCATGAGCTTTCAAGAAAAGATAACAAGATATTCAAGCAAGTACTTTTTAGCAAGTCATGTCAAGAACTTTGGCTATCATGTATCAAGCAAGCAAGTAATTACCCTTTCTCGGGTCACGCAATTCATGTCATGTCAAGTACGAGTCAAGTACAAGATTTGTGTGGAATGTCCAATCAAGCTAGTCATGCACTCGGTATAATGCCAGATACCTTATCATTCAACTCCCATGGGCACAAGTACTTTCGGGTGCTCCTCCCAGGACCAGATCGGGCCCTATATGCGCAGGCATTTATCATGTATATTTGACATCCACTCTTGTATATATATATATAGCCAATATGGAATTTCAACAATTTAAGCTTGTAGACACGTAGGATAACTTTGAGAGAATGGAGTCCAAAAATACGACATTGGACATAGATAGGCGATAATAACGGTACAATCACGATGAACGATGAAACTAGGTGGAATTAGGTTCCCTTAACTCGGGTACCATGACAATTGAGGTCCACATGAACAATTTATCAAAGGTAAGATACCCTCATTCTTATTATAGAATTGAGGTCTACAAGAACATCAACAAATGGCATGATATCATCATCCCATTAAGAATTCTCATGATATACTCTTTGCATATTATAAGGGCCGGTATACCATGTTTCTTTAGAGTGACATGGCATTCAATGGTGTAATGAGTTTTAGGGTACAACCAGTTCAGTCGGCCTTGAGGGAATCCAAGGCTCGAGGAGTCTTACGGAGGTCTCTATGACTAACTCGCTAGTCCAAAGGAACGGAATGTCCAATGGAGAGCTTGTATGTCAATGAGAATTAAGGGTGATCGATAAAACATCATGAAACGTGGGACTATACTCACGGAGTGGAGATATAGTGCCGATATACATATATATATAGATATACTGAAACCATCGGTTATCAGA
This sequence comes from Amorphophallus konjac, assembly GCA_022559845.1. Classification (NCBI taxonomy): domain Eukaryota; kingdom Viridiplantae; phylum Streptophyta; class Magnoliopsida; order Alismatales; family Araceae; genus Amorphophallus; species Amorphophallus konjac. Next base: position 118,172,350 of record CM040125.1, read on the forward strand.
AACAGGGTAAAAACATTTTTACAGGAAAATAACGACTTAAGTAAAGTCACTACTCAAGTAATTAACGCCTTCAGTAAGGGCGTTTATCTATTTTACATTTTGCAAGATTTCAATATTTCAGTATTTTCCCAAAAACGCGCCCTGGTAAGGGGTGTTTAATTACAAGTTGACGACGCAATCAGTGGTCGTCCATTCTTTCCTTCTATTTTTACAAAGTATATATTTTCAGAATTTTCTCAAAACACGCCCTGGACAGGGGCATTACTTTTCAATTCACGTCCTGCACAGGGGCGTTAGTCAAGTGATAGACGACCTATACAGGGTCGTGAATTCAAGAAATTTTAGGAAATAAAATTCCGAGAGACAAGAGACATGATCATGACAGAAAATTAGCAGGGATTCACAGGTCGAGTCATGCAATATATATTAGATTGGATATTTCATATCTATTGAATTTTTAAACGTGGATCAATTATTAATTACATGTGATTTTCATGAGATTAACGCCTACAGGGCAGGGCGTCAAATCTGTAATTGACGACCTGGTGCAGGTCGTTTCTTTAAAGTAGCGCCCTAGACACGGGCGTCTCTTGCAAAAATATTACAGAAACGTGTAGAAACTATCAGGAAACTTATATACATGACATGCATGATGTGTTACTATGAATTTAACTTGTTTGGGATACGTTGCTTGAGAAAACCTACCTTGACAAAGATTTGAACGGATGCAGGTTCTGTGAAGAAAGAACGATACTCTGTTTTATAAACAGAGTCTTTTGAATCTTTCGAATAGTAGCAGCAGCAAGGGTAGTAATAGGTTGCAGATGAAGAACCCTCAATTCTTCAGTAGGTTATGATGACTTCCCTACAGAGAAATAAGATGAAGAAACATTAGTTTTTCTTCATAATACTCACTGAAGGTAGAGGAAATAAGAACTTACCCTTTTGTTCTTCACAACATTAATCTTCTTAACCTGTAAGAAGAGAAGAAGATGAAGAACCTGTTAATGTTCTTCATAGAAAAGAAGAAGAAAGAACCTTGGTTCTTCACCTACCGTAGAATAGTCTGAACGCCAAATAGCGTTCTCGGTTCAAGCAGTAGGTTATTTATAGGATTTAGGTGAACCTAATAGAGTTAGTGTTCGATTGGAAGTAACACTTCCATGATAGAGTTATTACTACATTCGAACTCTTTCTCATAGTTATCAACTTACCCTGGATAGACTCCTGGGTCGAACGAAACTCGAACTAAATTAACGACCTAGGTCAGGGCGTCGAATTTAAATTGACGCCTTGTCAAGCGTCGTTTCTTGTTGAAACGCGTCCACGCAAGGGACGTTACGCTAACTTGCCCTTTTTATTTATTTTGGTCGTTTGAAATTTGACGCCTTGATGTGTGGGCGTCCTTTCTTCAGAACACGCCTTTGGTAAGGGCGTTTTATTGTAAAGTAGCGCCTATATCTGAGGCGTTATTTTCATCAAGCTTTAATTATTTTTATTCCAAGCTCTTTCGTTTATTTATTAAATCTTTTAATCTATCTTGATTTATTTTATTTATCAGGGTTGCTACATGTATGGACTTTATGGCTTAACGAGAGTGCTGACAGTATGCTCAATGCAATTGTGCAGACTTCCACAAGCAGACATCCACAAGCAGAGTAAAGTAATGAATGCTTTATGCATCAGATAACATGACTGAACATCAAATATGCAATGCTTTAGATCTGTTAAACTAATCTGAGCAGCAAGATGACTGAACATTTGAAAGACTGCATTATGATCAGAAAATGACTGAATAACAGCATGATAACTCACACAGCAAGATGACTCACAGTGATTAACTCACATCAAAACCAATCCTCAAAACCATCATCAAAACCACAGGGGCACAACAATCTCCCCCTTTTTGATGATGGCAACACTACACTGTGAGTAATGCTGATGAGCACAGACTATTCTCCCCCTTTGACTTCATCAAAAAGAAAATAGTTTGAGAAGTTGAAGCTTGTTTCAAAAATTCAGTCAATTTCTCCCCCTTGCAATAAATAATATGAATGCAGATGCAGATGGAGATACTAACATGCAAGAGCTCCCCCTAAAAATATGAATACAAGAACACAATTCTCCCCCTTTAAGAGTTTCTATGCAGCATGATGCATATGACATGAAAGCTCCCCCTCAATAAGTGGAATCTTATGAGATGGATAACAAGGAGAAGTTCAGGTCAATGAATCAATGACATTGAGCAGAAGAGTTTCAAGTAGCAGATTTTCACAGAAGCTCCAATCACAAGAATTTCAGTCAGATTTTCAGAGAGATATCAATCTCATAAATCCAAAACATAAGTTTTCAAAGTCTTCCATTATAAGGGCTTATGAATGAACTTTATTGTTCATCGTGGTTTAAACATAATGTATGCAGAGTTTATCAATAAAATTCTGTATTGATATCTAAAACCATGGTTTAATAAAAATGAACCAAGCCCTCATATTTATCTTGATTAGTCTCCCCTTCTCTTACAAAATCAAATCTATTGACTTCTTTCAGAATTACATGCACTAGTATTGAGATCAAGTAATTATGAAGTCATATGATTTTATCTAGGGTTGTAGCAATTTGATTTTAGCATCAATATTCAGATATTGAGATATGTTCAACAATTTTTCATGCTACAAATTTTACGAGCACTCTAGTTCAGTGCACACCTTGTAACTAGAGGATATACCTTGATCAGAGGCCAATATCCCTAAGCACTTAGTGTGACTAACTGTCATGCTATATATGAACAGAGATAGCATTTACACATCATGACACACTCCAAATCATTTCTGGATGAGTGAGTTGTATTTCTCAGTGTGCATGCCATTGCTCTGCCTGATTTTCAATGAATTTTATTTTGCAGAGTTAACTAAGGCACCTCATGACACAGTCCTTTGGACATGGTTTCTCAGTGACCAAAGTCATTGCTCTGACAACACTTTACCCTTTAGACATTTCAGACTAGTTCATTAGCTTCAAGTCAATAATAATTTCATGTACTTAACCAATTAAAGCCATGAATTCAATAATGTAGATTTCAGAAGATTTTACAAGACACAGCATGAAATAGATGGTTAAGGTATATTAAACATGCTTCAGATATTTTTAAGAGATTTTAAAGTCAAACTCCATGAACATTAAACTTAAACCACATGAGTTATTTCAGACATTCATAAAAATGTATAATAGAAGATTTCTAGTTCAAGAGTTTTCAGATTTATGATCGAGATAGCCCATTGAAATCTTCATGAAAGACTGATAGAATTCTGAAGCCAAATGATACCAATTGATAAGAGAGTTTTTGAAGCCCAGTGATTGTCAGAGTATGATCGAGGTTTGTCAACCAAATGAATAAGAAAGGATATGCAATGAATTTTGACAAATGTATGCATTTGACAACCTATATGCAATGCATGGACTCCCCTTGACAACATGCATTCAATCACTCTTTTTGGCATTTTTCAATATCAGGAAATGCAATGCACTTTATGTATGCAAGGATATGCAATTTACTCAACATTGATTGCTATGCAAAGTCATGCAATTAACTCCCCCTGAAAATAGGCAATGTTTGCACTGAAAACTGAACATATGATTCCAAATGATATTGTGACTTGTGCACATTCAGACTGTCCTATCCAGCAAAGTGACCCATGGAACTAGGCGGAGCACTTGGTCTAAAAGACCACCTCTCACATAGTAAGAACCTCCAGACAGATTTCCCTGCCTTTTGGTAGCTTACCATTTGATATACCATTGAGGTCAATCATGATAATTCAACATGGGCAGCATGCATGGATCAAATTTCAGCTTATCCGATTTTTCAGAATGCAATAGTCAGATTTCAAACAACATACATATGCAGTTCAGATTTTTAGAAATTACAAGTTTATTCTCATTTCAATATCTAAACAGCCAATTCATATGAGCATTAAGAGACACGAATGCTCATAGTATTCAAAAGATGACAGATATGCAAGAACACATCAAACCACATATGCAATGAGTTTCAAAAATAGGAAATGCAGAGAATTTACCTGAAACGTTCAGAAGGGGTTTTCATTCTTGAGTGCCTTGGATTAATACCCCTTTTTATTCCATTCCAAGGCACACCTGCAAAGCAAAGTTATTTTGCACAAACAGGTACCCAAGAAAACTTGGGTCCTAGATTAGCAGTGACACCTTTGGTAGGTGTTCTAAATAATTTTCTAGCAGCATGGTCATCTGATTTCATCAAGTAGTAGTTTTTCATTGAATGACCAGATGTGCCACAATAATAGCAAGATGCAGCAGGTTTCAGATTAGATTTAAGCACATTCTTATAAACATTATTTTTATGTGCATATGTATGAAAATTTTTGTTAACAGAATTAAAATTATGTTTACCAAAACCAGTCTTGCTTTGGTATGCTGCCAGCCAACAGGTTGCAGCCCTGTGACCTGGCTTTCCACAGTTAAAACAATGAGAAAATTTCATTCTCTTAAAATTCTCATGAAAAGAATGTCTATTTGCAGGGATTTTAGCATGTTTAAAATTCTCATTTCTACTCTGAGCATGCCAGCATTCAATGGCCCTGTGGCCTGTCTTTCCATAGTTGAAACATGCAGAATATTTTCTATTTACAGTAAATTTATTCTTATCAACATCATTATGGCTTGCAGGAAATTTAGCATGATGTGAAAAAGACATTTTCTTACTATTTACAAACCAGCATTGTGCAATGCCGTGTCCTAGTTTGTCACAATGAAAACATTCAGTTTTCCTTTTCCGAGGTGAAGGATTTTTATCATGAGATCTCCTAGCATTCTATCATCCTTCTCCATAAACTTACACTCATGCATCAGATGTCCAAATTTATGACAGTAATGACAGATCATTTTCTTTTTGGATGCATGTGAATGTGTATTCATGTCAAGCACAGATTGAACTTTCTCAACATATTTAAAATCAGTCTTTTTCTTGGTGGCAGGAAAGTTCGAGTGATGTACAGCATGCATTTTTTCAATGTGATTCACTCCTTTCTTCACATGACTGACCTTTTCCATTTTTCCAGTTTGTTTCTGATTCTTCTGAACATTTGGTTGTTTATTTTTTGAGGTGGTGGCTACATCTGAAGCTTTGACGAAAGATGTCATTAGCTTGTTTTTGAAAGCCTTTTTATTGACATTGTTGTAGCCTAGCCCTTCCTTTTGAGTATTAGCCTTAACTCTTAACAACCTATCCAGATTTTCTTATCCATCAACAAATTTAGACACAGAGCTTTTCAAATCCTAAATTTCATTTTCAAGAGATGCAATGTATATTTCATAACTAGCGATCTCTTGTTCACTACAATTGACAGCTTCATTCAAAACCTTGTTAGCTGTTTTGTATTCTTCAATTTCCTTTCTCAGCTCATCTACCTCTTCAGTCTCGTTTGTACAGATGACTTTCCCTTTCTCCAACGTAAGAAGTCTTTCAGATATTGAAGAGTTCAGCAATTTTAACTTTTCATTTTCTTCCTTAAGTTTGTCATTCTGAACCAATTCATTTATTAGAAGCTGATCTTCTGAATTGACTTCTTGCTTTCTTCTGTTTTCAAATTCCTTCATTTCTTTTTGTTGTTTTTCAAAATCTTTCTGTAATTCTATGTTTACAGATTTTATGGCATTGAATTTTTCAACAAACAAGTTCTTCTCTTGCTCAAGTTTCTAAAATTTTTCATCATTTTCAGATTTTAGCTTGTTTAAATCTGAGTTCACACTTTCAAAGTTTTTCAGCAATTTTTTATACTGGTCATGATAGTTAACAAGAGTCTGATTATCATTATCTGACTTGAATTTTTCTTTGAGTTCAGATATCACATTTATATGATCTTGATTCTCAGTTTTCAATAATGAAATTTGTTTCTTCAACATTTGAAAATCAGACATACAGGCACCATGAACATTTTTCAATTCAACACAATTTCTACATGGAGAACTTGAACTAACTGACCCAGTGCCCTTCTTCAATTTTTTATACTGTTTTCTTAACAGTTTATGAGATTCAAGTAGCTCAGAATATGCATTTTCCCAATCATCTAAAGTATAGTTTTCAAAGGGATTTACCTCATCATCATCATCATCTTCATCTTGACTATTGCCTTGATTATTTCCGTCAGCCATCATGCAGCTGTCCTCACTTCTTATCTGAGTTCGCTTCAGCATGTCCAGAATATCTTTAGCAGAACTGCAATCAAAGAAACATGAATGAAAAGCTCTATCAGTAGCAGCTTTCATCAGATTTATAGCTATCTGATTTTCTTCATGCAGTGATTTTTGACTGTGAGTCCATTTGGACTTTTTCTTTGGTAGTTCATGACGACCATGTGAAATCACTTTCCACAGGTCTGGATTAACAGAATTAGCATAATTCTTCAGACTAGCAAACCATACATTAAAATGCATACCACTTAAAATTGGTGGATGGGCCATGAGAACAAATAGCAAGAAAATACAATGCAACAGGAATATTGATGCACTAAAAACAAATTAGCACCGAAGACTGCAAGATCGGATCTGCAGGTCGCTGGACCTTCTAAGCAGACACCGCTCTGATACCAATTGTTAGGGTGCTAGGCCCGGATACAGAGGGGGGTGAATGTATCCCCTTCAGAAATTATGCCCAAATTAAATCTCTAGAGCTCAGATATGCGGAATAAAAACTAATGAGCTTTCCAAGATGAAATGATAAGACAACAATAGATCAAATAGTTGGACTGCAACAATGCAGCCACCTGATCACACCAGAAACGCAGACAAAACTAACCAAACCAATCACACCTAGTAAAAATATAATGCTCAAGGTTAACTCCCTAGATAATACAACTAGCCAAGCATGCACAACCTGTGAATGGGAGGTAGAAGGCAAGGAACAAACGCACAAAGCAAAACCACTGCACAGTAGATTTTTAGGTGGTTCGGTCACCAAGACCTACATCCACCCCTCACTCCCAACCGGAGTGAGGCGTCACTAGCCAACGCTAGAAACAAGCAGACTCAGTCTGCGAACACTTTCTGCCACACAGCTTGACCAGGGGAACAGCCTCCCCTCTTCCTCCCAACCGGAGGGACACCCCAAGCGACTCCCAGCCACTTGGAAACCAGAGGTCGAAGACCTCTCTTCCTCCAGACCAGGAGGGACCCCTGGACTTGCAACCACAAGCCCAGAACCGGAGGACGAGCCTCCCTTCCTCTAACCAGAGGGAACCCACAAGTGACAACCTGTCACTTGTAACCCGGAGATCAGATCTCCCTTCTCCTGAACCAACAAGAGGAACCCGACCTCAGTCCAGAGGATCGGAAGAACAAAGGTAATCAGAAAAACAAAAGAAAAATAAGAAACACAATGAAAATAACTTCAGCAACCAGAAAGCTGGAAAACGAAATATAAACTGCAGCTCTCGCAGGAGCAACTGGATTGGATTTGATCCAAAGTCCAGTGAAGATAACGAAGCTTCTCTCTGCTCTTCTTCATGAGCTCTCTCTTTCTCTATCTCTTTTTCTTTCTCCTCTGCTCTCCTTTTCTCTCACGCTGTTCTCTCCTTCTTCTCTGCAACTCTTTTTCTTCTGTCGGCTCACTCTTCTTCTATTTCTTCTTACTTCTGCTCAAGGCTTTAGTCCTTCTACTTCGATCTCACTTCATCTGAAGATGAAGGTTTCTATTTATATCAGCAGCAGTAGCAGCTAGGGCGTGTGGTCTCCACAGCTCCCGCCCAATCGACTCTGCCACGTGTCGGCATCTCAGCTCCTTGGATCACGTACCAGACACCTGCAAGACAAATGAGGAGTTCAGTCGATTAACAAAATCAACTGAAGATAGTGTATAGACTTTATAACTCATACTATAAAATGCAGTGTATAGACTTTATAAGTAGCAAATGAGCAAGTGTAAACACTGAGTGAGTGTATAGACTTTGAGTCTTCATGCGAGCTCAGTGTATAGACTTGAGGAAATTCAAGCAATGCAACACAATGTATATACTTAGAAACAGTAAGTGAGTAAGTGTGTACACTGGGAGAGTGTATAGACTTAGAAAGCATTCAGCTCGTGTAATGTATATACTTCATGCAATGTACAGACTTATTGGCGTGGAGGCAATGCATAAACAAGCCTAAGCAATGTATAGACTTCACGATGCTCAACCATTGTAGACTTTACTACGTGATGCAGCGTTGTACAGACTTTGAGCGAAGGCATGAACAGTGAATCAATGTGTAGACTTCACTTCAAGCAAGCTACAGCCCAATGTATAGACTTGCCACCAATGCAATGTGTAGACTTGACTACTGCGAGCACAGGCTGTACATACTTGGTGTGAAGAACACAAGCCAAGTGCAGTGTATGGACTTTATGCAAGAAAGCAAGTGTGCATTGTATAGACTTGAGTGATGAGTGGACTTTCAATGAAGAGGCTGTACAGACATGATGAAATCACGATGTGTAGACTTGCCAAATATAGCTGGTCGATGTACAGACTAGAACAAGGCTAAGTCTGTACAGACTTGAACAAACACAGTGTATAGACTTTGGCAAGGCAACGTCGGTAAAACTACCAATGTGCAGACTTTCAAAGCTGAACGTAGGTAAAGAACCCAATGTGCAGACTTGGAAGTGCAACGTAGGAACAGATGCCATTGTACAGACTTTGGCAAGCAACGATGTACATACTTGCACAGTTCCAGCTGAAGGATGTATAGACTTTACCTATAAGTCCATTGTACAGACTTGAACTGAAGACCAATGTATGGACTTCAAAACAGATGCTAAGGCCAAGAGGAGTGTATAGACTTTCACGATGTATAGACTTGGTTTTGTGAAAGCTACAGTGCAGTAAGATGTACAGACTTCCTATATGATGGCAATGGCTGTACAGACTACACCTCAGGCTATCTACAGTGCATCAAAGTATGGACTTAGCTTTGTGCATGCTACAGTCCAATGTATGGACTTTGAATGCAAACACCATGTCTGTACAGACTTCACTTGACACAGTCCGATGTACAGACTTACTGATGAAACAGTCTGATGTACAGACTTCAGCTGAACAGGATGTGCAGACTTTGGCTGTACAGAGTTGGAAAGCTTGGCGGAGGATGTACAGACTTGGTGAGCGCCAAGCGATGTACAGACTTGGATGACCAACGCCAATGTATAGACTTCCAACGTGAGTGACACGCTGTATAGACTTTGCTCAAACAGTCCGATGTATGGACTTGGAATTCCAACAGAAGGATGTATGGACTTTGATAAGAGAATGGTTGTACAGACTTCAGGTGAAGACCAATGTCTAGACTTCCAATATGAAGACAAATGTACATACTTCGAATATGAAGACCGATGTATGGACGTCGAATATGAAGACCGATGTATAGACTTCAATTGAGTGCAATGGCTGTACAGACTTGGAAATCTTTGAGCGATGTACAGACTTGGAGTTAATGCATGAAGACCCAGCAATGTGTAGACTTGACAAAGAATGCATGAACAGTGATGTATAGACTTAGACGCAACATGCTATGCAATGTACACACTTGATGTAATGCATGCCGATGTACAAACTTCAGTTGAAGTCAACCGAAGAGTGTATATACTTTATGAATGCATATGCCAAGACTAGTGTACAAACTTGATCAAATGTCTAGACTTTGCATGAACAGTCGATGTGTAGACTTCACATGTAGAGATTTTGATCGTGTGTGCTGGCAGTGTACAGACATTGATACAACAGCGATGTACAGACTTCCAATGAAAGCTACCGATGTACAGACTTACTCAATCACACCGATGTATAGACTTTGAAGCAAACGCCAGGCAAACGATGTGTAGGCTTGGCTAGAAAACGTAGGGAAAGGTATGAGTGTATAGACTTGGCCAAACGTAAGGAAAGGTGAGGAGTGTATAGACTAGGATGCCCAACGCCAATGTACTGACTTTGAAGAGAAGACAAATGTATGGACTTTATGGCTTAACGAGAGTGCTGACAGTATGCTCAATGCAATTGTGCAGACTTCCACAAGCAGACATCCACAAGCAGAGTAAAGTAATGAATGCTTTATGCATCAGATAACATGACTGAACATCAAATATGCAATGCTTTAGATCTGTTAAACTAATCTGAGCAGCAAGATGACTGAACATTTGAAAGACTGCATTATGATCAGAAAATGACTGAATAACAGCATGATAACTCACACAGCAAGATGACTTACAGTGATTAACTCACATCAAAACCAATCATCAAAACCATCATCAAAACCACAGGGGCACAACAATGGAGAAGGTACAGCCTTCTCGTAACAGCAAGCAAGGAGAAAGGATAAGAGAGATGAGCCTTCGACTGCAACAGGAGGAAGAAGAGTTTCTTCCACTTCCTCATGTCCGCAGCAACAGGAAACAGAGGGAAGATGATCGCGGCAGTAGCAGGAGGAAGTCGACACAGTAGTAACGTTGCTACGGTAGACGGAGACGTAGTTTTATAGGGTTGTGTGGGTTCTGGGGGATTCAAATGCTTAGTTACGGAAGGGATTTACGATAAAGTTTGGCAGGGTTTTAAACCTACTATGCATGGTCCTCTCCCTTCCTAGATAGCAGCCGCATGCTTCCATTTGCATAGGGAAACCCTAACACTAGCCATGCATCGACCGAACATGCCTTAATGGGTTGCACGGTTTCCTTATTTAACTCTCAGGGAAAATGACGTCTGAGGCAAGGGTGTGTTTTTCACTAAATAGTGCCTTACTCGAGGGTGTGTTTTCATTAGATAACGCCTTAGCAAAGGCCATCTTTTACTTTTCTATATTTTGGCGCTTTATTTCTAATTTTCTTGGTAAGAATTAGCGCCCATCATAAGGAAGGGCGTTATTACTATAATTAGCGTCCTAAGGAAGGGCGTTATTACTATAATTAGCGTCCTAAGGAAGGGCGTTATTTCATTTTGGCCCAATTGTTCCCTGAAGTGTAAGGCCCATTTATGTATTTCTCTTGGCTAGTTTTAAAGTTCATTAAGTACCTCTAAACATATATATGTAGCTTAATTATTTTTATTCATTTAGAATATTTTATTCCTTATTAATTATCCGGGGTCTTACATGGCGAGCTTCTTCGCTCAAGGAGAGGATCTCCCATATAGAAAACCTTGTGGGGAGCTTCTTCAGCATCTTCATAATTCGACTGCCCACACGGACGATGGACAGTCGCATCTCCTCCACCTAGCGAAGTCTTGGAGGTTCATGTGGTGCTTGCGGCATGGCTTGCCCTTTTCTTGTTTCTTTCTCCTAAGGGGACCGTTGGGGGGTCTCCGTCGGGGAAGTTATCTCTGGTAGTGAGGGAAGATTGATGTTCGCTTCATCTTTCTCTTTGATCATCGCGGCAGCTGGTTGCTGGGGACTTTCATCTTCAGTAGTAGCATTCGGAGCCGGCTGTTTGCCTTCTAGAACGGACATGAATTCAAGGAATGACGGGGTTTCATTACCCCCTTTTGCTTTTGCATAGAGGCCTGACGGGGGAGGGATTTCAATGCCCCGGACTTCTGGCTTTGGTATCTGATAGGGTTGTTCGCCCCTGAAGATAATATTGTGGTTGGCTGGAGGTAGACGCCCCCATCTTCTCCTAGAGTGGGTAGCATGCATCGAGGTTGTAGCCTCAGCTTGATTTGCTTCTAGAGATGGAGTGGAAGACTCTCCTTCATCTTCTTCCCCTGGCAGGGTGAATAGTGCTGATAGAGTATTGCACTGCAATGTGACTGTTTTCTTCTTATTTCTTGGTTTATTCTTCCTCCGACACCTGGACTCGGCCGGCTTGCACCCCCAGAAGAGGTCGGCTCCAGCTTCCTGTGGCTCTTTTTCTGATTGTTCTTTGATGGTTAATTCATCCAGCTGTTCGCAGAGGACATGATCTTTCACCAATATTGGCTTCAGCTTGGGCTGTTCATATTCATCAAGCTGGTTAATGTATTGCTGCAAGCGCCTCACCTCGGGGCTTATCTTCTCATGAGCTGGCAGTGGAGTCTGCTTCCTCCGATTGTAAGTAAATATTCGGATAACTGGTGGTGACTCCATGGTGTGCCACATAGGGTTCATTGCTGGTGGGGGTTGATTTGGAGTGACACCCCGGATAGAGGCCCCCGACACTTCAGAGACTAATGGTCTTCTTTTAGTCTTAGCTGGTACTGTCTGCCATCCCACCTGATCCTTCATGGGGGTAAGAAAGCAGGCTTCATATGTATGTTGTGTGCAAGTTTCAGCAGCCTCTCCAGGTAATTGCCGGTATAGGGAAATCATATTGATAGCCTGCCTCATTACTGGGGGCTCATGAGGGCGTAGGGGATCCACCTGGTGCTCTCCCATTTGTAACTCACCCTTCTTAATCATGCTTTCCATGACATCCTTGAAGACATAACAGTTTTCAATGGCATGTCCCAGTACCCGGTGATATGGACAGAATAGAGGATCATCCTTCTTGGCTGCATCATCGGGTCTCTTTGGCTCAGGCAATGTTATCTTATTGTACTTATATGCCCAGTCAAATAATGCCCGTGTCTTTCCTTTGGGAAACGAATATAACTTCTTCATTTTGTTCCTCAAAGAGACACTTTCTTTCTATTCTGTTGCCCCTACTGCCGGAGGGGCAGTTGCTACTTTGGCCTTTGTTTTCTACTGGTCAAAGGTATTGAAGTCAACAGTGTTTGCTTCAGTCGGCGTCGATCGCCATTCAATAGCTTTCCCTTTCTGAATAGCAGGACTGTTGTTTGCAGGACATCTGGACAGGAAGGTCTCAACTTCTTCCACCACACTATTCAGACGGTAGAATGTCCTGATATCTGTTCCAATCATCTTTTCAAGCACCTCCCTCCTGAGATTTTGCTTGCATATTTGAACAGCATCTTCTTGGTACGGAGGCCGCTTGCACCTCATGGCAAGGTTCCTCCATCTTTTAATATAATCCTGGGCTGTTTCATCCTGCCTCTGTCTGGTGAAATATAATTCTGCCACTGTAATCTCCCTTTCTGTGACATGGAACCTTTTCTCGGAACTTTCGCTGCATATCGGGCCAATCAGCTACGAACCCGGCTGATAGGCTAGAATACCACTCAAAGGCCAATCCCGTGAGGGATGAGCCGAAAAACTTCAGTAGATAAGCTTCATCAGCAACCAAGTCTCCCATGACTGTTGTGTAATAAGCAACGTGTTCCTTTGGGGAACCTTTCCCATTGAATTTCTCAAACTTTGGCAGCAAGTTAATACCTGGAAGTAGTCTTTTTGCAGCATATTGTGGGGGATACCGTACCCCATAGACATGAAAAGCTCCAGAATCACCATCAGCCCTTTCGGACAACTTCATTTCTATCATCTTTTCGACCATCAGCTTATTCACCATAGTAGGGTCGACAAGCTCTGGGTAGAAGTGTGCCTATTGTTGTGTAAAGGGAGTTGTCATGAGAGTGGCATGTAAACCCGGCTGCACTCCTGAAGGAGAGGGTTGCACTGTTGGCTGTGGCGGGAAGGGCTGACATGGAGCTTTCCCGTGACTTGATTGGTGAGAGAAGGCAGGTATTACCACCTCCGTAGAACTGGAGACCTCTCTTGCTGGTTCAGCATGCTTGGAGATAGGAGTTTGTTCATTCTTCTCATTTAATTGCCTCTTAAGAGACTCAATCTCTTGCTGATATCTCCTGAACATCATTAGGATAGTTGGGCCAGAGATGCAGCCATAGGCATATCCTTTGTCATCTGACCAGATGTCCCCTCGACCGGGTTTAAAAGTGACACATCTTCTTCTTTTGAAGTCACCACATTTACAGTTAAAGTGGTGATCTTAGGTAAATCATCATATGCTGCAAGCTTCTCTCTTGCTGCCTGGCCCCGCCTTGTTATGGGTTCGGGCCTTTGAGCCAACTTGATGATCTCTTCAGGCTGGTCGGGCAAAGCACCATACCCTCTAGTGATTCCTGCCATGTTACAGGTAAAAATCTGCATTCTTCACTTTTGCCTCCAAACTCTTCTTCGGGCGTGGCCGGGGAAGGTCAGTCGATCAAACACAGACACTCTTCCTTTTTATTCTTCCCTCTGCGGGGCATCCTTCGAACATCCGGCCCTTTGGCCATCTTCAATCTCATTGGAGTTCGAACACGATGCTCCTGGCATTATCTCTTCTTTATTATCTTCCTTTTCCTCTTCGGCGCCCATGGCGCGAAGTAACCTTTGTTGTCCCAGGGATGAATTCCCCAGACAATGGAAATAGTCTTGGACTACCGTATTCATTTCTTCTCGACTATGCCTCTGGGGATCAACTCGAGGCACCAAGCGCTCTTGTGTCTTCGGCTGATAAGCCAGCCTTGTCATCCGTGCAACTTGATACATCTTCCGGGGATAACGGAATACATCTGCCTGCCTGGCGCAGGCCCTCGGCATGTGGGAAACAACCATTGGAACAACTTCTTCTTCTTCTTCTTCCTTTCTTATCAGAACTTTCCTGCCCCTTCTCCTAGGGTGCATAACAGTAACTTCTTCCTTCGCAGGGGCTGGTGCTGGGCCTCGAACTTTCTTGGGCACCCTGACTTGCTTGAATCTTGTCGGCTTAGGTGCCAGCGGCTTCTTTTCTTCTCTCTCCATGTTGGCCCTCCTGGTGGCCAGCACTTGGAACTTGTTGTTGGTAGGGACCGTCGGAATGATGCGGCCGGGTAGTGCTTCAGCAGGGAGACCATTAAGGTACACCCGCATTCCTCCAATCAGCATGGACTTCCCTGAGGTTGACAAACGTCCTCGGGGTGCAGTAGTCTGGTTCCTTCGATAATTCTTCTTCTTCCCGCCACAGCAGCAGGAACGGTGGTCCTTCTGTCCAAGTGATGGACATAGCATGGAACAACGGTGCATGAGACAACCGTCCTCCGGGGCCTCTTCTTCTCAGACACATTTACAGCTTTCATTGCGGTAGTCTTCTCATCCATGCCATCAACCTGGAGTAGGTCGACGAATGCAAGTCCTAAGCAGTTCGGGAATCCCACCACTGGGGGCATGGACCCGAATGTTGTCGGCATTGCCAGGTACCCATCACGAACATGGTTGTCAATGATTTGTTTTCTGAAGACGAGAGAGGCGAGTCCAGTCTCCATTCGAATTCCTGCAAATAAGATCAGCACACAGTCAGAACTTTTGGGGAGGCCACCAGGCCTCCTACTTTGGCAAAAAGATGAAGGGAAACTCGGTCCCACCGGGCGTGCCAGCTTTGTGGAAAGATTTTTATTTTGTTTTAATTATTTTTATTTTATTTTTATTTGTTTATTTTGGTTGTTTATTGATTTATTTATTAGTTAGTTTATTAGACGTGCCAGTCACCGGAGTGACAATTTTATTATGCGCTCGATCTGACTTGGTCAGTCGATTGTGAGGCTTGGGTCGGGACCGGAAGTCTGTCATACCATAAAGGCTATGACGTTAATTACGCCCTTCCAAAGAAGGACAACCCTTGATTACTTGTCAAAGTAAAAGGGGCCCCGGGGGCAAAACAAGATAAGACTGCTATGCTCACTTTATTTGCAGAAAATGAGATGCATGCAAATGATCATGCAATTGACAGCTTTATTATGGTTTACCTGCCTGGTTCTCGGTACGAGGGCAGAGAACTTAGGTTCGACAACCACTCTCACGCAGAATGATGGCTTCCAATCGGGTATAGCCCGACCTTCAACCACGCACTATTTGATATACCGAGAGTACAGGAGGGGATGACTTTAGGTTTATTTGATCATATTGAGAATGATACAGGAGATAGACCCGCTTATTCTTTATGAAACTAGACAAGCATAAGCATTGTATGCCCATCTCTTGATCTTATATACGTGAATCACGGAATGAATCTGGCAGCACGTCCCATTTATCTTGGATCATACCAAGTGGGAATAGGATACCGTCCATGCAGAGGTGAGGCAGAACCCATAAATGATCGGGACATGCCAGTGCCCGAATAACACGAAGTAGGACTAAACTGAGACGGACTAATCTGAGACGGTATTCGTCCGCAAAGGTGTTTGATGTTTCTATTCCCTAGAGGAGGTCACTAGAGACCATGCAGAGGCAGGGCTCTTTGGATCCCAAGGGATTTGGAGCTGATGTAGCATGCCGAAGATCGGAGTTCATTTCGGCAGCATCTCCCCTTATTTTGGACTGTGCCAAAAGGGGAGTAAATGACATCCATCTACGGAGTGTCGAGATGGAAGCCAAAAGAAAGATGGGCGTAGCCCGAGATCCCAGAGGATCAGAATTCAGCGGGATAATATCCACTCATCGTGGCATTTATTGATATCCCCTTGAAGAGGCCATAGAAGAACATGCAGTGGCAAAACTCCATAGCCCGGTAGGGTTGCAAAAATAAACATCATACTTGGTAGAATGTAGGGGGTCAACCCCATTAATTTAGCTCCCATGGGCTTGAGTGAAGGGCAATTACTCCTCTCCGGGATGGTAAAAGTTCTACATTGAGAATGATAAGGCTCGGGGGTTCATGAGGGCGTCGGCGTGATGGCGTCTCGGCGCAGCCAGCTTTGGCGTGATAGCGAGCACAAAGGGCATCGGCCTGGGGGGGTTGAAGGAAAGGTGGTCGGCGCGTGGGTGGCCCGGCGCAGGCAGTGTCGGCGTGCCCATCACTCGGTGCGAAACCCGCGCCGAGAGAGGACTGCGTCGGGACGCCGTCTGGCACCGATAGGAGGGATTTGGGGATTTTTAGGGCTTTATGACGTTATGGATTTTGGGGGTTTTGAGAGGCTTTATCTGAGGGTTTTGAGAGGCTTTATCTGAGGGTTTTGAGATGCCAGGGAGCCCTAAAACTGATTCTGGAATATATCATCCTGAGGAGGGGAATACCTTCACACTGGAGCACCATTAGGAGCCGATTATTTATTGAATCACATGAATCGGGATTCGATTGTATCCCTCACGATTTCACAAATGAGAAGCCATGAGATGAACTGTCTCAGGCTCTCACCACGATCGTGAGGTTGGGAAAACTACAGCGATGCGACAGAAATAGACTCACTCAATATTGTAGACACGCTATTTCTGACATCGTCTTGAGTAAATCTCATATTACAATATGACGCCCCGCAGTGGCTTTCGCATTTCGAATCACTAGAGTGCTTCCTTTTCTTTGGTCTTCTTCCGATAGTGTGGCACTTCTTCGGAATCTGAGAAAAGTCCCCTCACTCAGGAAATCACACGGCATGCGGACGACGTCGTTACCAACCGGACGTACCAAAAAAAATCCGAACTCGAAGACGTCAGACGGTTTAATGCCGATGACCTTTCAGGACGATTCCGGTAGGAGTTATTTGAGGCGTCCACTTGCTTGGACGCCTCATTCAATAAATAAAAATAAAAATAATAATAATAATTATATATATATATAATGCTTGAGGCATCCAAGAGACTAGACACCTCAATCTTGAGGCGTCTAGGGGCCTAGACGCCCCAAAGATCCAGGTCCAGAAAAGCCCGATCCGCCGTCTGATTTGACGTTGTGCAAAAATCCAAAACTTGACGACGTCCTGTCAGTTGGACGCACCCACTCGTGAGTCCTGGGTGCACCTCGAAATCACTCACTTTACCCACTGTCTACGGCTTTCGACGGTGATTCGGTGGGCAAAAATGGGCGCGTCCAGGGCCCCGGACGCCTCATCATTGAGGCGTCCAAGAGCCTAGACGCCTCAGTGAATATATTAAGATAAAAAACATAAAAATATAAAAAAAATATTTATTGAGGCGTCCAGGCTCCTGGACGCCTCAACAGTGAGGCGTCCAAGAGATTAGACGCCCCAATTAGCTTTCCTTCTATAAATAGAGGACCCCCTCCCTCGAAGGGAAGGGGCTTCAGATCCGACAGAGGAAGGAGAGACTCTGTCGGATCCCGTTTCTAACCCGTGGGTCTTTTGTAGGGGGAGGTTCTGTCGGCTTCTCAGGAGCCCGCGCTCGCGAGAGGAAGGCTAGCTCCATCCGTTCTGCTTCCACGTCATCCCCACGCAGCCGAAGCTCCGCCGGATCCCGCCATCGGCACCTTCAATAAGCCATTCTCTCCCCTTCTCTTTTGTCATTTCTATCGCATGCATCATCCCATCATCCGTCATCTCCTTTCATAAGGGAGATCTATTTTTATGCACGTTTGCATGATCCCCCATTCATCATAGCATTTTCCTCCTACTCATGTCCGAGAGGGGTTTAAAAACAACACCAACCAGGTGTGTGTCTTGCCACGATTTCATTATTCTTCATCAAGGGACTAATACTACACTGCCATCTTTTCTGATCCACCTGTTATTTGCATGTTTCTTCTTTGGCAAGGGTAACCAAGGAAAGCCCTCTCCATCGGCCGGCCGAAGGGAGAGGAAGAAGCAACCCGCCATCTCCCGCTTTTGAGGTAGGCGCGATCACTTTCTTTATTTTTGGGTCTCCGGCCACTGGCGATCACATCAAATTCTCGAGGCCGCGGAGAGTCATTTCCCGTAATGGCCTTTTAAATTTCCATCATTTATATTATGTGTTGTTCTTATATCTGCTATATTCTCGAGGCCGCGGAGAGTCATTTCCCGCAATGGCCGTTTAAATTTCCGTCACTTATATTCTGTGCTGTTCTTGTATCTGCTATATTCTCGAGGTCGCGGTGAGTCATTTTCCGTAATGGCCGTTTAAATTTCTGTCATTAATATTATGTGTTATTCTTACATCTGTTATATTCTCGAGGCCGCGGCGAGTCATTTCCCGCAATGGCCGTTTAAGTTTCTGTCACTTACATTCTGTGCTTCTTATATCTGTTATATTCTCAAGGCCGCGGCAAGTCATTTCCCGCAATGGCCGTTTAAATTTATGTCACTTAAATTCTGCACTTTTCCCATCTCCCGAGGTCGCGGAGAGTCATTTCCCGCTATGACCGTTTAATCCTCATATCTTATTACATTGCATCTGTCCCGCACGCCCCGCTGGAGCAATCTCCCATGGTGGTCTCTCTCCTCTTCTCTCTTCTCTCTTCTTTCTGTGTTGCAGCAAAACGAGCCCGCGCGCTCCGCTTCGCCTCCTCCGGCATTCCGCGTGACGTCGCTCACAGATTGGCGATCACGGTGGGACCTCTTTCGCTTTCCCTTGGTGACTCTTGCAACTTCGGCACCGCCGTGTGCTCCTCCACCCTTGTGCCCTCGCGCGCTCCAGTTGTGCTCACGATAGCACTTTCAGCTCTTATCCCACATGCACCTCGTGCACTTCACCCCTAATCCCTTGGAATTCATTGGGTGTTGATTATATGTTTTTTATTTCTGTTGTTTTCGTATGTTCTATATATCTGTTAAGCACTTCATTGCATACATCCCCCTCTCTTTTTATTATTATTATTATTTCTTTTCTAAGGATCACCCTCTCTTGGTGAAGGAAGGACTCTCCGTTCAGGAATTCCTCTCGACGGACTAGAATCTCCTCCACCGGGACCTCCGTAAGTACCCAACAATGAAGGATTCCCTCTTCGTTCACTGGGCTGGTTGTACCATTGAAGTTCTCCGGAGTTAGTCGACCCATTCGTGGTGAGACGAGAGACCCTAGTTGACACGGCGGTGAAACAAAAACTAACTAGGGTTCCTATTTTTGTGTGAACTTCAGGGCTGGTTAAAAATACAAAAAAAATTATCAAAATCAAAACAAAAAAAGAGGGCGTAAAGGCATCTACTTGTTTGATAATTTCTGCTATCTGCTTGTTGGTGAATGTTTTTGCGTTCCGGAAGAACTTTGAGCATGGCTCACGAGTCTTTTGAGGAGAACCACCCTGGCCGTGGTCAATCAATCGAGCCACGAGTCCATGCTATGGACTCGGGTCCTTCTTATGATCCCTCACGTGAGGTGCAGGTTACCACAGGGGACACATCCCCACCACTGGGCATCTCCTATTTGCTAGGTGTCCTCGCCAACACGGAGCTTACCTCTGAGCAGCTCCGTACCTTCCAGGCCATGCTGAAAGGGAAATCTATTTCCCCCGCCCTCCAGGAGTCAACTCCAGCCATCACACCCCTCCAAGAGTCGGTACAGGCCATCCCATCTCCTTCACTGGCGTAAGCCATCCACTCTCCCTCGCTTCAAGGGCAGGTGAGCCAACAACCAACCTCGTTCCAATTCCCTTCACAATCTCAAACCCCTGCTGTTCCCCACATACCACTCTAGCCGGGGCCAACTGCCGGCGGTCCGACAGCTCCCTCCCATTCGGGGTTTCCTCCTCAAGTCTCCGAGAGACATTTTCCTCCCCAGTGGCAGGTGCCACAGTCACCTCCCGAGGAGCTTGCCCAATCGCTCCTCAACAGGTTCAATAGAATGGACAAATAATTTCAAAATTTAAAGAAAATGGTGGACGTGAAATCCACCCCGGAGGTTGCTTTGCCAATCCTTCCAGTGATCCATCTTCCTCCCTCCGAAATGCCTACGTACCGCAGGTACAATGGAACTGGCAACCCCTTTATTCACCTCAATGACTTTATGTATGAATCCTCATGTTGGTAAAATGACCAGAGATCCCTGGCATACCTCTTTCGGAGATCATTGGATGGTCCTGCGCTAGAGTGGTTCTATTCTTTGGAGCCCGGCGAGGCCGAGAACTTTGATACGGTGCAAAGAAGATTCTTGCAAAAGTATCGAGATAGGGTCGGTCTCTCTCTTTCCATTACCGACCTAGTGGCCGAGAAAATGAAGCCCGACGAGGATTTTGTCCGCTATGCCGACAGATGGAGGTCCCTGGCAGAAAGAATAAGTGATACCCTCTCAGAGCCTAAACAAGTAAAAATGATTGTGTCCAATGCAACCCCACAGTTTAGGCACGTCCTGGCCATGAACAAGCTTACCACAATTTAAGAGCTCTATGAAAGGGCCCGGTATATCTAGACCCAGTTAAAAGACTCCCCCATTATGCACATGTTTGAGCCGCCGAAGCCCAAGGTGGTCAGAAAGACAGGCACTGGTGGAGTGACAGAAGGGGTTGTGACAAATGAGTAGGTGAGTACAGTCAACAACACCAACTATGCACTAAACCCAAGGCCTCCACAAATGCCCCGACTTCCCCTCCAACAAGGTCCTTTCCCCTCTCGTCCTCCACCCCAAAACAATCCACCCCAGAATAATATGCCTCAACCACTTCAACCCCAGCAACAACCCCGACCCCAGCAACAACAACCGCCACCTCAATACCACCAAGTTCCACCCCCAGGGAATTATGGCCCCCGACAGCAACAAAGGAGACCGATTGGCCCCAAGAGAGCCTATTACCAACCATTGCCAGAAACTTTGGCAGATATTTTCAGCGCCGTCATGGCCTCAAACACACTCATCCTACCCAGGGAAAGGCTCGCGTGGCCCCCGAATGTTGATACCTCCAGATACTGCGTCTATCACAGGCAGCCAGGACACACAGTAGAGAACTGCTTTCAGTTTAAAGATTACATCTATGATATGAATGATGAAGGTGAAATTGACTGGGATGAAATGAGGCGATACATCGCCACTCTCAAAGCCAGGAGACCTCCTCCTAGGCCACAGTTCCAGCAACAACAGCAACTTCAACAGCAGCCACAGCAACAACCACAACAACAACAACAGCCTCAGTAGGCACAACAACAACAGCCCAACATGGGCATAATCCAGAATCCATTATCGGAGCACCAACCGCCCATTCACCAGGTCAACCCCATCTCCTCCTTCCCGGAAGTCGGGAGAGAGCAGGTGTGGCACCCAAAAAGTACCTCCGTTCTTGATGCCGCCAACCCTATCGTCATGCAACCCCCTCGCCTTGCCCGGGTAGTACCTCTCTCTCATCAACCCGCATCACAACCTATAATACAGCCTTCACCATTTCCACTGCCATCACGCCCTCTCATTCGTACCCCTCCCACTAACTCACCAGCGACCTATCAGCCAACACCCTCCATTATGCCCTCACACCCTCTCATCTTCTCTCACTCCTCCATTTTACCATCCACCTCTACTGCGTCAACACCTATGCCTTCCAAACTTCTTATCATCAGTCAACCATACGTGACCCTGCCTGTCTCTACAATACCTCTACCAATGCCTTCAAAACCACTCATCACCCACCATCCATCTCAAAACCATTACCCACCTCAAGCCTTATCCACTTCCACTTTGCCTCTACCTCCACCTTCCAAACCCCTTATCCTTCATATCCCGTATGATATCCCCTCTACGTCCACCATGCCTCCACCGAACAAACCGCTCATCAGAATCCATGCTCCTATCGTTACTCCGGCTTCATCAACCATTCCTCCACCGCTACCCCTCAAACCTCTGTTAAAACCCACAGCTACCCCCATAGAGGTACAAAAGCCGCAGGCAATGGTGCTCCGGAGTGGAAGGATTTTTCACAGAGTTTTCCCCCAGAATAGATAGAACCCCGATCAGGCTCAGTCAGAGAAGGACAATGGAGAACAGCCAGAAAAATCTATTCCTGGAACACAGTATGATTTGTTGAAACACTTGGACAAGACGCCTGCTCGGATCTCCATTCTTGAGCTGCTTCAGAGATCCACATCCCATCAGGCAACCTTAATGGAATATCTTCAAAAGGTCATGGTGAATGAGAACCTCCCTATAGAGAAGATTTCGGCCGTTTTGATGTCGACAGACACACAACCGGCTATTGTGTTCCACAACCACGAGCTTGCCCCCAAAGAAGCTCGAAAATATGCATTGTGTGTTTCGATAAAATCAATGGAGTGTCCATACACCCGTGTTTGGTGGACACTGGTGCATCCATAAATGTGATCTCCATGAGCACCCTTCAGTTATGTGGAGTCGGTGAGGAACAGATAAGACCTTCCTCGATCACAGTCACAGCTTATGACAACAGCAAAAGGCCACCACAGGGAATGATTATCTTGAAGGCAGAATTAGGCCCTGCGTCAGTCCCTACAGAATTCCATGTCCTCGACATGGATCCCACATTCAAGGCTATACTGGGTCACCCATATATCGAAGTCATGGATGTTGTACCCTCCACCAACCACCAATGCCTAAAGTTCCCATACAATGGGAGGATTATTAAAGTGATCAGCACGCCTGTCCTTCATACAGTAGATGCTGTTAACATCTCTTTGCCATCTGTTTGGCCTTCTCATCGGCCCATATTATCACTACTGGATGTGTATGACCCATCCCGCATTCTGCTAACACCAAAGAAGCCACCTTCAGTACCGATGTCACGTCTCCCTTCCCATTCTAAAGGATGGGAGATAATGAGGAATATCGGCTATCAACAAGGCAAAGACTTGGGCGCGCAATTACAATGAAGGCTGAAGCCGCCAAAGGAAAAAAGGTTAGGCCAAAAGTTTGGCCTAGGCTTTAAAGGACCGCTCGAGGTGGATGGGAAACCCCTCATGTGGACCCTATCCTCTCACTTCAAGAAGGGGCCCGTTGTTCAGATGGGAGATTACCCGTAGGAAACACGTGGAGGATCGCATGTTGTGTACTTGGTTGAAAAATGTTCAAGGGCCGGTAAGAAAGGTAAGATCAAAGACCCGGAATGCGAATGGGGCAAATGGTTTGACATACAAGATGTTTCCATTGCACTAGAAAGAATGTTCTCACCACCGGAGGTGGAAGGGCCGCCATTGATCTCTGAAACGCCAGGGAATACCACTACTATTGCCAAAGTTCCAAACCATCCTCGCCAAGGGGACTCTGTCACCAGTGAATCTTCATCCGTCATCAACATTGCCATCGACGGCTCATTAGCCGTCGTCTTCTCCATTCACTCACCTCAGCCTTCGCTGATGTCTTCCTCCTGGGCCAGACGGTTGTCTAATGATCTTCCCAGGTCCCCTTCTCTACTTACATACCTGCGCGGGTTTCTCAACCCGCGCCAGGTTTTCAATCATGATCTGCTCTACGAGCCTCCCAATCCTGTAGCCATAATCACCTTTCCCCCTCCTCCGATTTCTTTTCATTGCTTTGTCATCAAAAATGAAAACGAAAAAAAAACGTCAATTTTCAAACTCCTCAACAACACATCATTGTTGAGGAAACCTCCTACATCTCCCACGAGTGCGTCCCGTCCTGCAGGCCACCCATCCAAGGTCCTATGAGCGACCTTTTCTACCCCTCCTTTGAGGGGTCTTTCCCTGTACATTCTTCACCATCCCCTTCAGCCTTTTCTCCTTCTGTAAATAATGTGAGTCAAGCTAGGGATAATAAGTCAAGGGTAGTACCCAAAAGGAAATTCAAGGGTAGGCAGATCTCCCGTCGATTCCTTCTAGATTTAGCCACCAGGTGTCAAGCCCTTCTATCCATCCCTCAATTGCTAGAAAATCCCATCCAGCTACCGGAGATAGAATGTGAGGGCAACTGTGCGATTGATGAAGGATATGGGGTTTATGAGATCACCGATGAACAATACCCTACTGGAGACGAGGATGAAGAATATGAGGACGCGGCCGGCACATATGCTAGTGGGATGAGGTGATTCGACGAGCCAACAGCCGCCGTAGAAGAATCCACCAAAGAAATCAATTTGGGAACCGAGGAAGACCCTAGGATCATCCTCATAAGTGATAATTTGCCATCATCTGAAGAAGAGGCATTAATTGGGATTCTCAAATAGTATAGGGACACGTTTGCATGGAGCTACAAGGATATGTCGGGTTTGGATTCTACCTTGGTTGAACATCGCTTAACTCTAAAACCAGGGTCCGTCTCGGTAAAACAAAGGTTGAGGCATTTTCACCCTCAGATGGCTTTAAAAATGAAAGAAGAGGTCGACATGCTCCATAAAGCCAGGTTCATTAGAGTCGTCCTTTATCCTCAATGGGTGGCGAATATTGTCCCGGTCATGAAGAAGGATGGAAAAGTCAGGATTTACATCGACTTCCGGGACCTTAACCGCGCGTGCCGAAAGGATAATTTTCTCTTGCCTCACATTGATGTGTTAATCGATAACACGGCAGGTTATGAGACCCTCTCATTTATGGATGGATTTTTGGGATATAATCAAATTCGTTTGGCAGAAGAGGATCAGGAGAAGACGTCATTCACTACACGATGGGGAACATATTGTTACGTGGTCATGCCGTTTGGGTTAAAGAATGCTGGAGCTACTTACCAAAGAGCTATGATGGCCATATTTCATGACATGATAGATATATATCTGGAGGTGTATGTGGACATCCGAAAGTTTTGGCTAAGGTGTTGCAAAGATCAAGGGAGTTCCAATTAAAAATGAACCCGAAGAAGTGTGTGTTTAGCGTATCAACGGGTAAATTACTGGGTTTCATTGTGAGTAAAAGGGAGATCGAGATAGATTTATTAATAATTCACGGTCACTTTCGTTGGCGTATCATCGGGTAAATCACGGTCACTTTCATTTTCCATTCTCCTCTTGCTATTCTTCACTTACTCATCGCATATTGATTTATTCATAACTCCATCTTCCTTTAAGTAAGAGGAGAAAATATATCTACACCCTTCTTTTGTGGCGATATATTTTCTCCTCTTACTTAAAGGAAGATATGCTATGAATAAATCAACATGCGATGAGTAAGTGAAGAATAGCAAGAGGAGAATGAAAAACGAAAGTGACCGTGATCGCCACCAAAGCGTCGGACGGGATGAACACGCCGTGCTTTGGAAAGGAAGGGGAGACACTCGCCTAGCTGCAGCACTGGGAAGATGTGCGGTTGATGAAGAACCGCCTATAGGACGCGTGGTGTTACAATAGACCGCCTAAGGGTGCTGCAGAACGTGCCGGAGGAAGCGCTCCTGGAGGATGGACGGCTTGAAGTAGACATCAAGAAGAGGACGGGCGGTGCAGGAAGAGCCGCACGTCTTCTTGAACGGGCAGTTAGGAACCACACAAGTCCACCACGCCAGAAGTTGCGAAAGGGCTCACCTCCACCCTCTCCAGCCGGCCAGAGGGGATGGGCCTCCTGCTGATGAAGTGATGACCTGCAAAACAACGTAAAGACACAAGAATAACACCGAGATTAGAACTAAATGGTGTAGTAAATGTCAAGATAGTAATAGATGAACATAGATAAATGGAAAGGGGGATACCTAGGGGTTTTAAACCCCAAGGGTGTCAAAAAGACAGGTGGATGTGTGCATGGTGATGAAAAAACGAAGGAGGACGTAGGGAGAAAGCAATGCATGCAATGAACAGTGACGAAAGCTATAAAACACAAACGACTCTAAACATCGACTACTCCCTGGACCGGAGGCTTGCATGGACGTAGAAAGCCTCCCTTCTTGGTGCTATGTCACTCAAGAATGCGGCAGGCCTTCGCCGTCGACCAAAATCTCCCCCCCTTTCAAAGGTAGCCTTTAGGGTCTATTTATAGAGCCTTGAAAGCCAGCCTCAAAATTAGGGTTTAGAGTCATTTTCAGGTCGAGGTAATCAAAGGAAAATCGTAGATAATTGACTTATCTTTTGTCCAGTCAAAACGGCACTCAAAATGGCTGATTATCTGCGGAGAAAATGACGGGAGAAGTTGGGGATAAAGCCACGGATAATGGGATAAAATCTGTTGAAATTCAGGAATCGAAGGGATGAACGGTCTTACGATAGACCGCTCAACTGGATGTGCGGCCACCTTCTAGCCGTCCAACCCTGCCGGTGGAAATTTAAAATAAATCATAAATAATCCGAATTATTCATCGAACTGACCGAAACGTTCGTCGTTTGGACTCTCATAGATGAACGGCTCCAATGAGACCGTCCAAGTGTAGAGCGGCCAAGGACAAACCGTTCTAGCCTTGTCGGTGATAAATAGATTAATTGGATAATTATCTGAGAAAACCTTCAAGCACAGGACTCTGAGGGATGAGCGGTTACTTTTCGTCCGTGCATCAAGTTGAACAGCTAGAGTAGGATCACATAAAGGCTTGTCGGTGGCAATTCAGAAAATTAACCAAAATGTTCCAAAATAGAGGGACGGTCCACAGTCAACCGCACATGGATTGAGCGGCCAAGGATGAACCGTACACGCATTTGGGTATTGAAACTCATAGAAAAGCCTAATCAACCAAAACCAAGGCCCATTAAGTCCTGAATCAATTCGGACCTAACCAAGGAGGGAGGCAACCCATAAAACTGGCCCAAATCACGCCTAAAAATAGCCCCGACGAGTGATGGACAATTCGAGGCATCAACAGGATGGGAGTAAGAGAAACGACACAACTTATCGGCAAAAAATAGGTGTCAACAGATGCCCCTCCTTAACGTCCTCTTTGCAGGGGAGCGAGCGGAGGTGAAGCGGAAGTGACATGGAACATGGAGGTGGAGCGAAAATGCAGCGGAGTGGACCGAAAAAGTGGGCGTTAAGGTAAAACGACACCCGTTTTCACCAACAAGCGACTGGAATCTTCGGGAAAACTCTGAACCAAACGCACGGAATGATTAAACCAAAAGCGACACCCGTCTGGAGGAACTAAACTAAATGAAAATAAACTGACAAGACCAACCTCATGGGGGACACAATCCCACGGTCCAATGAGGAGGCCATAAAAGCAGGCATCAAAATTAAAGGAAACATGCTAAAACTCCAGACGGGGACCTTTCAATCAACCAAACCAAACGAATTGACCAAAGAGAACCTTCCAACTCAGAGTGGAATTAGTTCCTCTTACTCAAGCACTTGAACGCACAGCTGACCATTACTGATGGGACATTCTTCAAGCAAACCATGGGTCATGAAAGCTCAAAAGGATGCGTATGATGCATGCTGGGCTAAAATAAATAAAATCATAAAAACAAATGCAAAGAAAGATTAAAATATAAAATACTCGAGAATAATATTGCTAAGCTGGGAAAATCAGAGTCAAGATACCATCCGCAACCACGGCGTGCAGGATAGAACCATCCTCCCCGTGACATCCCAACCTAACGGCCTATCCGAAGATTAAATACATGAACCTGGATCATCATCATTTTTGTTGAAGGGGAACATCAGATCCTAGAACACGTAGATAACCAACTAGTTCTCGAGATAATATAGTATAATACCATATAATAATGCAAAGAGGGTGACAAGGATAGAAGGCCATACCTGACTTACCTGAGCAGGTGAAACGGTAAGTTTTTTTTTTTTTTTACTTTTCTTTTTTCAGATTTTTATGTATTTTCATGAATAAGACAAATGAGATAAACAAGCGATTAACATAATGACAAATAACATGACATAACATGATGATTGGAAAACAACACAACAAGACAAACAAGCACATAGGCAAAGGCATAAATAGACAATACGTATGCATGAACATGGAGCGACAAGACAACAATCGGCGGGACAACACACGGTTGGGATAAGAACATGATGGATCGCATGGTTGGGGCAACACATGGAACATGAAAAAATGACCATCGACATGTGCAAGATAACTAACAACATGCGGTGAGGAACAAAACAACAAGCGTGGGACAACACAGTGGGACATGGACACGAGACAAAGATACGGTTTGACAAAAGAGACATAAACAAAACACGCTCTTCAATCAAAACCCAAGATCAGAATGAAGCAGAACCGCCAGGTTCATAATCGTGAGGCAAAGCCCTCTCATAAAGATATGATCATTGCAAACAAAAGCTGAGAAGGACATGAGCTTCAGAACAGATCGAGAGAGTGGATCGAAGAAGGAAAGAACAGATCAAAGATATGGACAGGAGGCAGAGCAAAATATGGAGCAAGGAAAGCTTGAGTACCTGCAACCTGCACACTTAGAAAACAGATTACGTATCTGTTCTCAAAATACAATGTAAAAGATAAATATTTTTAGATTTTTCAAATTTCTTGATTTTTTAGATTTTGAAAATGATTGAAATTTTGAACAATATTTCATCATTTTTTGGATTTCATTTTTTAGATTTTTGACAATATCTCATTTTTTAGATTTTTGACAATATCTCATTTCTTTGGATTTTTGACAATATCTCATTTTTTTGGATTTTTGACAATATCTCATTTTTTATTTTTGACAATATCAATCCGCAGCACCCAAAGATAGGCTTGAACTACTGGCTAGGGATCGTCGTTCCTACCCCTTTCATTAAAGGCTTCCCTTTAGCAGGGTGTGCATGTGAGGGTGGCTTACCACAACCAACTGCCTCTAAAGAACGGTGCTCCTACTAAGGCCATACCTGGGATACAACCCAGCCTAAGAGGGAGAAGCAGAAGAAAAATTGGAGACAAGCTTCGTGCAAGATGGGAGATATCAGGCTTGACTTCCTTTCAGGGCACTACCCCTCAAAGAGTAGGCCTGTTGCGCCGGGGCTTGTGTCTTTGATTTTTAGACCCATACTTATCAGGCACGCAGGCGACCGGGCTCATGACGTCCCGCGGGGAACTGTACTGCCACTCTTGCCATGCCTTTGATTCATAATTTTGCATATTGATTCATTTTCTCATTCATAGCCTTTACTTACTAGATTTAGTGTGAAAGCTCATTTTTGAGGGTCAAGACTGCCCCTATTTGAGACCTCTCCCGTATTAGGGAGCGCCTAGGTTAGTCATCTCATCCATCCATCTCTTGCCCCTGCACTTGGCCGAGCAGAGAAGAGAAAAAGACCTTTGTGCATACCCAAAGTATGGCCAAAGCAGCAACGGTGTGCCTTAAAGAGATCGGTTATGGCTTGCCGTGTTGTGTGTGAAAAACCCATACTCATAGGTCATCCTCAATAATCGAGGAAATAAACTAGACTCCCAGCGCTAAGCTATCACCAGCCTAAGGATGCTGCAGAAGCTAACCTTTTATTTGACACAAAGTTAAGATCTAATTAAACAAAGACTCCTAAAGCCACTCAATCGTGTTGAGGAACCAACGTTACAAGCATGTGCAGGAGTAATAGAGATAATAGCGATGATAACATTTTCTTGCAAAAAATAAAAAATACCTTTGCAGATCCATGGCGTGGAAACCAGCATCCTAAAGCGATTTCGATCATCGAGCTTTGAGGAGCGCGAGCTTCATTTTCCTTGCTTGCCAGGATAAATGATGAAAGGAGAGCAAAGGATTGGATTCCTCGACATAGAGGAGTGGCAGACATCATACTGGACGAAGAAGGGATAAAAAGGAAGAGAGACGAGGGCTAGAACTCCCTCGTTAACGCACTGAGGCCCTGATGACAAGAAACTAGATACAGAATAAACAAGGATTAACTGAGATCAAGGCGGGCTAAAGCCTCGAAAACAGTAAGAAAAAGGGTAATGACCCCGAAAGGGTGAGACAGAAACAACAGAAAGACGACGAAAAGATAACTGTGAAGATAAGGAAGAAGGATAATGATCATCCGACGTGGTCGGAGAAAATGAATAGCGATCACCCGACAGAGGTGGGGAAGAGAATGTATGAACCCCCGACAAGGTCGGGGAAAAGAAATGGAAACCACCCGACAAAATCGGGGAAGGACCAGAAAAACCACCCGACAAGGTCGGGGAACGAGCGTAAGGGATTCCCAACACGGTCGAGGGAAAAGGAGGAAAAGCGGTGAAATCCGGATGTATCCGGGGAGGAACACTATAAGATGCCCCTGGATCAGGGGAAGAGGAGGACATAGGCTGAGGCCTAAAATGGTGAGAATAGGAGAAGATGGTAGAAATAAGGTCAGGTGGCGGAAGGTACACCACCCAAGGATAGGAATTGAGCAACATAAAAGACAAATGGAGGGGAGAAGGAGAGGAGGAAGGGGACCCCCAAATGCACAACTGATAGCCTTTGAACTTACGTCGCCGCCTCTTCTTAGCCGAAATCTTCTTGAAACAACTCCGCCTGGCGCGGGCTCGGCTTCCCAGGCTCCTCAATCTGTAATGTCTTCTCAAATAGCGGGCCCACCTGGCAGATGGCCTGGCCCGATAATGAATATGCAGCTTCATTGGGGTGGCTGCCCCTAGACCCCCAGTGCTAACAAGATGCAGACATTCTTGGGCAAACAGCTTCTCAACTGAATGAATATCATGAAGCCACGGAGTTTTGTCTCTTGGTACTAGAACATAGAGGTTCGGTAACTCCACTCGACAATCAGGCTTGAAGCATAACTCCCGTACTAGAAGAGCAGGACAAAGCTGAGGGAGATCAATGCGCGACGTTGATGTGGCCGGCATGCTAATAAATTGAGGGATGTTGCATAGCAAGTGCAGAATGTCCTTGGAAAGTGCAGAAGATGCAGCCAATTGCCCCTTGAATAGGGAATCCATCAGGCTCTGGGCGGCCGTATGTGTTAGCATAATCCGAGTAGAGAACCCCTCTCGGCCAGTGAACTGAACAGCAATCGAGCGTGAGGTAATAGCAGCATTAATGATGAACTTCCCGGCAAGCAAAGAGATTGCTACCAGCCTCGCCTTTGAAGAAACTGGCACCAACACAAGGGAACTCTTCTTTGCAACCGTTCTCGTAGTAAATGCAGGCTCATTACCTCTAAAATGGCCAGGAACCAGGACTTGAACCGGCATGCGGCTAATGAATTCTTGAGGCTTGTAATGCATAATCAAAGCCTGGCTCGACTCCTTTTCTCCCTGGGGACTAGACCCGAGGGGCATCAAAGGTAGCGTGTACCTACTTCGCGAAGTGGGAAGTGGCAGAGGGAGGTTAGAAGGAAGAGGTTTGAAGGGCGCGGGTGGCGATGGAGCAAGCGATGGGGAAATACTGATGATGATGGGCATGGGTGGAGGTAAAGGCAAAAGTGGAGGTATGTGTTTAGGGTCGGCCCGCTCGGGCTCAGAGGATGATGGCGAAAGGAGCAGCATCGGTGAAGGTGATGGTTGTGAAGGTGACGGAACAAGGATCGTTGCGAAAGGAGATGAAGACGATGGTGACGGTAATGGGGATAATGGAGAAGGTGATGATGGAGACGTGGCTAACGGAGGCAGCGAAGATGGGGGTGGAGAAGGTGGTGACAAAGGGGGTGATGTGGATGAAGGTAGGGGTGGGGAACAAGGAGGAGAGGAAGGTAGTGGCGTAGTGGAGGAAATGACGGGTGGTGGCGCTCTTCAGTGTATCTTTACAACACGTCGAGAGGCGTTGGGAACAGGTGTGGTGGTGGAAACGGAGGGTGAAAGAGAGGTTGCCCGAGCGGAGGTTAGGGTAGGTAAAGGTGGTGGAGGAGATGGGATAGAGGAGGAAGTGGGTAACGGAGCAGGTACCTTATCAACTGAAGAAACACCAGGGTGCCCCTGGTCTTGACGTGGAGACGGTTGCCTAGGTGGCCCGGCTTGCTGCTGCTGCTGCTTGCTGCTGAGATCTGAAATAACTTGGCGCATGATAGCCCAATCAATCATCTTCTTATCTTCCAAACTATAAACAAGTTCCTGGAACTCGGGGCAATTCTCGACCACATGCCCCTGTTGACGATGGAATTCACAGAAATGGAGCAACTTCTCGAACGCAGGTCGGCAAGGCATAATCGGAGGGAGCTGTAACGCATGGGTGGCCATCAAAGCCCTGAAAATGTCTGTAAAAGATTCCGGCAACGAAGAGTGAGAAGCCTGCTTCGGGCAAGGTGGATGCCGAGGGGTGTGAAAAGGTAATGGAGATGGTAGCGGGGGTTGCGTAGGCAAGGGGGACTGGGTAGGCAAAAGCGGAGGGCTAGAATGATGTGGAGGCGTGGAGGGAGCGGGAATATAATGGACGACATCTATCCATTCTGGGTATAGTGTTTCCTTGATCGGAGGTGGAGGGGAATGGTGAGATGAAATAGCGGAGGGCTGACTCGTGGAGGGTTGGTATGCGGTGGAGCACATAGAGGTATAGGGGTGTGGGGGAGCGGAAGGCCGACTCGTGGAGGGATATGTAGTGGAGGGTTGGCTTATGGTGAATGGCGGAGGGAAAGTGTATGTAGAAGGTGACGGTGGATGAGACTCATGGTCAAAGGAAAGTAGGAGTTGTTGGCTAACGAAGCGGGCTCGATTGTAAAGTTGTTGCCAGGATGTGATATCATTCAGGGCTAAGATGCACCTGAGCTCGGGCGTTGCATTAGAAATAACCATCTAGATCTGCTCGCCCTCCGGAATATGCCCCGGGACTTGCGCAACTAGGCGACGCCAGCGGTTGGCAAACATGGAGAATTCCTCGCCGGGCTTCATCGTCTCTTGGGCCAGATCAACCATAGAATATCTTGGCCCAACCTGATCCTGGTACTGCTGAATAAATCTTGCTTGGATGGCTTGAAAATTCATCATCTGCTCTTGCAGTAATGTGAAGAATCAATCCTTGGTCGAGCCCTCTAAAGATAGGCCAAACAAATAGGCCATCAAGCGTTGATCATGCTGGAACTGGGCCGACTCATATAGGAACTCCTTCAAGTGCACGTAGGGGTCACCGACTCCACCATAGCGACGATAGGCTGGAATCTGTGAACGCGGTGGGAGTTGAAGACCTCGAAAGGCAAGTGGGATATCCGAAGAAGTTTGAGGATTGATTCGGCGTTGCAATTCATCAAGCTGGCGTTGGGCCTGAGCGAACATCTCCTCGGTAGGGAGAGTCTGAGAAGGATATGGGCCAGCCTGAGTAGGGGATGGTGAATTTAAACCAGGATAATGATGATGGGTCGGATAAGGGGACCCAACCTGAGAAGAAGGAAAGTCCATTCCAGGAATGGAGGAATGCATAGGCCTGGAGGAATTGTGAATGTTGGGATGAGAATTGACTGGGCTAACAGCAGCACGGGCGGGATAAGAAGGCCCATTTAAAGAATAGGGTCCAATAGAAGAATAAGGAGATGGGCCCGCATGGGAAGAGGAATCCACACGGGGGTATAAAGATGGAGGGGTATAGGTATAAGGTATAGGGGAAAAATACTCCATGGGGAGAATGGAGACTTTATACAGTGAATTTCAAATGAATATAAGGATGGGAATGAACCTAAGATAAATGTAGCTAAATGGAGACACACAAAGATTAACTAGACCTAATGAGCCTAATCTGACCAAAAGATGCGAATGACGACACTATGCAACATACAATGGAGAAGAGAGATGAGAAAAGAATCAACCAATTAGCCAAACAAATTTCAAATGATGCGCGAAGATTTTTATAAGTTCTCTTAGGACCTTAGTGGATTAATTAAAATGTGAGTTCACTCAACCACAAGGTACCTAAATTGGGTGAGAAGGGAGAACTGGTAGACTCTAAAGGACTCTCTCTCACACGAATGCGGACCCTAGACTGGGGGGTGGTATGGTACAACTTGCCCAGCGTCCGTGTGGGAATCCACGGCTCACGAGGGCTTACGGAGGTCCTCAGCAAGGTCCCCTAGTCGGCTCCAAGGAGTATGGAAATGAGAGGAAACCCTACCTCGATAGGAATGCAGCTAGATGTGAATGAAATGCATGAGTCCTATGTGGACCGGAGTGCATGCAAAATCTAACCTAGAAACTAACAACCAATGACCAAAATAAACTTGCGAGGATGAAAACAAGCAGACAGCAATAACATATAAGTAGGGGAAGATCAATGGATGGCACCAAGGAGAACAAAGACAATATAGATATGGCAATCAAAGCAACCTCGGGTACACTGTGGCATCAGAAGGACGGTCTGTGGGAGACCACACAATAAGATAAACGGTCTGGGGTGGACCGCATAATCCAGGGAGCAACAGAACTACAAAATAACTGTAAAAGAATCACAGAGTGCTGGAAATGAAGGACGGCAGAGATGAGAAACATACCAAGAAGAGCGATCTGTATATATCCACGTAAGCTATGGAACGGATCCTCACAAACCGTGTACCTACAGTCAGAACAGCCAGAAGCATACCTGTGCCAGAAATATGGACGGTCAGGAACAGACCGTTCTGTGGTTTGGATGGTCGATGGGGGGCCGTCTATGACAGGACGCTCGCAGGAGAACTGGTGATGTTCGCAGGGAAGGATAGTGGATGATCAGCCGCCCAAAGCGTGAACGGCTCTGTGAGAACCGCTCACGTTCCAGAAGGCAGAAAATGCAACTTAACCTGCAATCACTCCAAAAGAGGACTAACACAACGAAAGAGGGGTCAGCAAATCACAAGCACGATGGGCACTAGGTGTCCCACCGTGATCGCCACAAAAGAAGGCTGTAGATATATTTTCTCCTCTTACTTAAAGGAAGATATGCTATGAATAAATCAACATGTGATCAGTAAGTGAAGAATAACAAGAGGAGAATGGAAAACGAAAGTGACCGTGATCGCCACCAAAGCGCCGGACGGGATGAACACGTCGTGCTTTGGAAAGGAAGGGGAGACACTCGCCTAGCTGCAGCACTGGGAAGATGCGCGGTTGATGAAGAACAGCCTATAGGACGCACGGTGTTACGATAGACCGCCTAAGGGTGCTGCAGAACGTGCGGGAGGAAGCGCTCCTGGAGGATGGACGGCTTGAAGTAAACCGTAAGAAGAGGACGGGCGGTGCAGGAAGAGCCGCACGTCTTCTTGAACGGGCAGTTAGGAACCACTCAAGTCCACCATGCCAGAAGTTACGAAAGGGCTCACCTCCACCATCTCCAGTCGGCCAGAGGGGATGGGCCTCGTGCTGATGAAGTGCTGACCTGCAAAATAACGTAAAGACACAAGAATAACACCGAGATTAGAACTAAATGGTGTAGTAAATGTCAAGATAGTAATAGATGAACATAGATAAATGGAAAAAGGGATACCTGGGGGGTTTTAAACCCCTAGGGTGTCAAAAACACAGGTGGATGTGTGCATGGTGATGAAAAAATGAAGGAGGATGTAGGGAGAAAGCAATGCATGCAATGAACATTGACGAAAGCTATAAAACACAAACGACTCTAAACATCGACTACTCCATGGACCGGAGGCTTGTATGGACGTAGAAAGCCTCCCTCCTTGGTGCTAGGTCGCTCAAGAATACGGCAGGGCTTCACCGTCGACCAAAATCTCCCCCCCCTTTCAAAGGTAGCCTTTAGGGTCTATTTATAGAGCCTTGAAAGCCAGCCTTGAAATTAGGGTTTAGAGTCATTTTCAGGTCGAGGTAA
Source organism: Amorphophallus konjac (assembly GCA_022559845.1). Classification (NCBI taxonomy): domain Eukaryota; kingdom Viridiplantae; phylum Streptophyta; class Magnoliopsida; order Alismatales; family Araceae; genus Amorphophallus; species Amorphophallus konjac. The sequence continues at coordinate 118,208,399 of CM040125.1, forward strand.
TCAAAGGAAAATCATAGATAATTGACTTATCTTTTATCCAGTCGAAACGGCACTCAAAATGGTTGATTATCCGCGGAGAAAATGACGGGAGAAGTTGGGGATAAAGCCACGGATAATGGGATAAAATCTGTTGAAATTCAGGAATCGAAGGGATGAACGGTCTTACGATAGACCGCTCAACTGGATGTGCGGCCACCTTCTAGCCGTCCAACCCTGTCGGTGAAAATTTAAAATAAATCATAAATAATCCGAATTATCCATCGAACTGACCGAAACATTCGCCGTTTGGACTCTCATAGATGAACGGCTCCAATGAGACCGTCCAAGTGTAGAGCGGCCAAGGACAAACCGTTCTAGCCTTGTCGGTGATAAATAGATTAATTGGATAATTATCTGAGAAAACCTTCAAGCGTAGGACTCTGAGGGATGAGCGGTTACTTTCCGTCCGTGCATCAAGTTGAACGGCTAGAGTAGGACCGCATAAAGGTTTGTCGGTGGAAATTCAGAAAATTAACCAAAATGTTCCAAAATAGAGGGACGGTCCACAGTCAATTGCACATGGATTGAGCGGCCAGGGAAGAACCGTACATGCATTTGGGTATTGAAACTCATAGAAAAGCCCAATCAACCAAAACCAAGGCCCATTAAGTCCTGAATCAATTCGGACCTAACCAAGGAGGGAGGCAACCCATAAAACTGGCCCAAATCACGCCTAAAAATAGCCCCGACGAGTGATGGATAATTCGAGGCATCAACAGGATGGGAGTAAGAGAAACGACACAACTTATCTGCAAAAAATAGGATGTTGAGGACCTCCGTAAGCCCCCGTGAGCCGTGGATTCCCACACGGACGCCGGGCAGGTTGTACCATACCACCCCCAGTCTAGGGTCTACATTCGTGCGAGAGAGAGTCCTTTAGAGTCTGCCAGTTCTCCATTCTCATCCTATTTAGGTACCTTGTGGTTGTGTGAACTCACATTTTTAATCAATCCACTAAGGTCCTAAAAGAGAACTTATCAGAAATCTTCGCGCATCATTTGGAATTTGTTTGGATAATTGGTTGATTCTTTTCTCATCTCTCTCCTCCATTGTATGTTGCATAGTGTCATCATTTGCATCTTTTTTGTCAGATTAGGCTCATTAGGTCTAGCACATCTTCGTGTGTCTCCATTTAGCTGCATTTGTCTTAGGTTCATTCCCCTCCTTATATTCACTTGAAATTCACTGTATAAAGTCTCCATTATCCCCATGGAGCATTTTTCCCCTATACCATATGCCTATACCCCTCCATCTTCTTACCCCCGTGTGGATTCCTCTTCCCACGCAGGCCCATCTCCTTATTCTTCTATTGGACCCTATTCTTTAAATGGGCCTTCTTATCCCGCCCGTGCTACTGTTAGCCCAGTCAATTCTCATCCCAACATTCACAATTCCTCCTGGCCTATGAATTCCTCCATTCCTGGAATGGGCTTTCCTTCTTCTCAGTTTGGGTCCCCTTATCCGACCCATCATCATTATCCTGGTTTAAATTCACCATCCCTTGCTCAGGCTGGCCCATATCCTTCTCGGACTCTCCCTACCAAGGAGATGTTCGCTCAGGCCCAACGCCAGCTTGATGAATTGCAACGCCGAATGAATCCTCAAACTTCTTTGGATATCCCACTTGCCTTTCGAGGTCTTCAACTCCCACTGCGTTCACAGATTCCAGCTTATCGTCGCTATGGTGGAGTCGGTGACCCCTACGTGCACTTGAAGGAGTTCCTATATGAGTCGGCCCAGTTCCAGCATGATCAACGCTTGATGGCCTATTTGTTTGACCTATCTTTAGAGGGCTCGGCCAAGGATTGGTTCTTCACATTACCGCAGGAGCAGATGATGAATTTTTAAGCCGTCCAAGCAATGTTTATTCAGCAGTACCGAGACCAGGTGGGGCCCAGATATTCTATGGTTGATCTAGCCCAAGAGAAGATGAAGCCCGGCGAAGAATTCTCTGTGTTTGCCGACCGCTGGCGTCGCCTAGCCGCTCAAGTCCCGGGGCATATTCTAGAGGGCGAGCAGATCAAGATGGTTATTTCTAATGCAACGCCCGAGCTCAGGTGCATCTTAGCCCTGAATGTTATCACATCCTGGCAATAGCTTTACAATCGAGCCCGCTTCGTTAGCCAACAACTCCTACTTTCCTTTGACCATGAGTCTCCTCCACCGTCACCTTCTACATACACTTTCCCTCCTTCATTCACCATAAGCCAACCCTCCACTACATATCCCTCCACGAGTCGGCCTTCCGCTCCCCCACACCCCTATACCTCTATGTGCTCCACCGCATACCAACCCTCCACGAGTCAGCCCTCCGCTATTTCATCTCACCATACCCCTCCACCTCCGGTCAAGGAAACACTATACCCAGAACGGATAGATGCCGTCCATTATATTCCCGCTCCCTCCACGCCTCCACATCATTCTAGCCCTCCGCTTTCGCCTACGCAATCCCCCTTACCTACGCAACTTTCACTACCATCCCCACTACCTTTTCACACCCCCCGGCATCCACCTTGCCCGAAGTGGGCTTCTCACTCTTCGTTGCCGGAATCTTTTACAGGCATTTTCAGGGCTTTGATGGCCACTCACTCATTGCCACTCCCTCCGGTTGTGCCTTGCCAACCTACGGTCGGGAATTTGCTCCAGTTCTCTGAGTTTCATCGTCAACAGGGGCATGTGGTGGAGAATTGCTCCGAGTTCCGGGAACTTGTTTACAGTTTGGAAGATAAGAAGATGATTGATTGGGCTGTCATCCTCCAAGTTATTTCAGATCTCAGCAGCAAACAGCAACAGCAGCAAGCCGGGCCGCCTACGCAGCCATCTCCACGTCAAGACCAGGGGCACCCTGGTGTTTCTTCAGTTGATAAGGTACCTGCTCCGTTACCCACATCCTCCTCTATCCCATCTCCTCAACGACCTTTACCTACCCTAACCTCCGCTCGGGCAACCTCTCTTTCACCCTCCATTTCCACCACCACACCTGTTCCCAGCGCCTCTCGACGTGTTGTAAAGATACGCCGAAGAGCGCCACCACCCGTCATTTCCTCCACTACGCCACTACTTTCCTCTCCTCCTTGTTCCCCACCCCTACCTTCATCCACATCACCCCCTTTGTCACCACCTTCTCCACCCCCATCTTCGCCACCTCCGTTAGCCACGTCTCCATCATCACCTTCTTCATTATCCCCATTACCGTCACCACCGTCTTCATCTCCTTTCGCAACGATCCTTGTTCCGTCACCTTCACAACCATCACCTTCACCGATGCCGCTCCTTTCGCCATCATCCACTGAGCCCGAGCAGACCGACCCTGAACCCATACCTCCATTTTTGCCTTTACCTCCACCCATGCCACTCATCAATAGTATCTCCCCATCAATTGCACCAACGCCACCCGCACCCTTCAAACCTCCTCCTTCTAACCTCCCTCTACCACTTCCCACTTCACGGAGCAGGTACACGCTACCTTTGGTGCCCCTCGGGTCTAGTCCCCAGGGAGATCAAGAGCCAAGCCGGGCTTCGATTGTGCATTTCAAGATCCCGGATGTTATTCCCCACATGCCGGTCCGAGTCCTAGCCCTTGGCTGTTTTGGGAACCAAGAGCCTGCATTTGCTATGAAGACGGTTGCTGAGAAGAGCTCCTTAGCACTGGTTGTAATGTCCCAGATCTTTAATGGGTCTTTCGGATCCTTTTCAGAGAGTTTCGGATCGCTTTTGTAGCTCCTGAGTTGAGTTTTACGATTCGTGTGGATTTTTCTCTCGTACTAGTTACGGAACCCTGCGATGAGTTTATCTCTCACTTCATCGACTCGTGGATGATACGGCGACGATGTGCTCTTCGAGCCGGTGGTTTTGGCTATTTTTGTGTATTTTTCTGAGATCGGGCCAAAAATCGGATTTTTCAGAAATTAAGAAAATTTCCTAATTTCTTTCTATAAATTCAATTCCACTATCTCTCCTGCTCATTTTCAACTTCACGCTATCTCACTCCGTTCTCTCCCGTCTCTGGTCCGTTCGGCGCGGGGCGCGCACCGTTGCGGAGCTGGCTGAGGCATGGACGTGCTCGAGTGATCGGTTCGCGGGAAGGAGCAGGGGATGGAGCGTGGTGGGCGCGATCCCTCGGGGGATTCCGAGTGGGCGTCGTTCGTGATTCGGTGGTTTTCAGCATGGTTTAGTCCCTTCGGGGCACGGTCTCTTCGGTGGAGGTAGGGAGATGGACCGCCACTTCCTTCTGCACATTTTCCCTGCTTCTGTGCGTTGTTTGGTGCTCGATCGGGGGAGATCGGGCCGGTTTAGTGAAAATCAAGGTTTTTGGGGTTTTAAGGGTTCGCCGAAAAACGGCAACCATTTGTGATGTGGTTAGTGTCAAACTGACTGCTGGGATGTCTGGATCCCATTCTCGTAAGTTTCGTGTCGATCAGTTGTCATTCGAGGCCGGTAGGAGTTCGCGAACCTCGGTGACCCATTTAGGGTCGATTTGTCTAAATCGCGCCGACCTCGCGTTTTAGGGCTTGCATGTGGGCTTTTGAGCCTCCTAGAGTTGTTTTTCGTCGTCTAGGTTTTTTTCCCTTGCGCTTCGGCGTGAATGGGGCGTGGAACGGTCCGATTTGGCGTTTCCACTGTTTTCCCGCCGTGACCGGTGTAGCGGTCATTTCAGAGACTGTCACATGTCCCTGACGGCCCTACGACAGACCGTCACAGCGTCTGGGCATTTTTAGTTCTTCGTGATTTTGGGAGTGTGACGGCCCAGGGGAGGCGCGTCACAGCTCTCTGACGCGTCCGGGGTGATGCGTCACGCCTGTTTTGTCGTCTAGCGTTTTGGGTGAGTCGGTTCCCCTGACGCGCCCGCCCTGATGCGTCAGGTTTGTGTAACGCGCCTGCCCCAGGCCGTTACACTCTGTTTAGCTGGGTTGGGTGGCTGTGTCGGCTATCTCTAACGGCCCTGCCCCCTTGCGTCACAGTGATGTAACGCGTCTGCCGTGGACCGTTACGTACTGCTCGTCTGAGTTCTAGATTTTGGGTCGGTTGGCGTAACGCGCCTGTCCCCACGCGTTAGGTGGGCGTGGCGCGTCTGTGCTTGTGCGTTAGGCCGTCGTAACGCGCCTGCCTTGGTGCGTTACGTGGCTCGCGTTGTGTTTTCATGCCTGTTGGCTCTGACGCGCCTGCCCTGGTGCCTCAGGCCCTTGTAACGCGCCTGTGCTTGGCCGTTACAGTCCTGCTGTGGCCGTGATGGCCGTTGGGCTTTTTGGTGTGTGGCCGTGATGGCCGTTGGGCTTTTTGGTGTGTGGTCGTGTGTTATGGGTCTATCTTAGGTGATGTTAGGGGCTGTTTTGTGGCGTTTCTGTGTGTGTGTGTGTGTCTGTCTATGTTAGGGTGTTGTATGTCGCTCCCGTGGCCTGGCCGCTTTCCCCGTGGACATCGGTCGATGCTCCTATGAAGGCTAGGACTACGTTTCCGAGTCTGTCGGTAGTTTCTTGTGCTGCCTTCGGTGTTTGAGGTACGGGTGACAGTGCATGTTCGACTGTCTGTACTTCAGCACCGCGTTTCAAGTTTCCTCTTCTCGTTGCCCTAGACATCCAGCAGTCGAGGGGTGACCCCGATATACGGTTTGCAAGCTAGTTTCCGTCGGCTTCTGCGATTACCGTAGCGTCCTACAGGGGGAGAAAACTAGCTAGAGGCCTGGCTCTAGGCAGGAGCCAGTGTGTGCACACGTGGTCAGGGGCAGAGCACTGACGCCGACGGGCGTGACCCTGACTAGTACTTATACCTGTGTTTCCGTGTGGGTCTGGGACTCGACCGAGCTTGCGTAGGCCACGATCGGTGGGTAGTCGAGACACTTGTGGGGTTTGTTGTGACCTGTCCGGGTTAGCCTTTCCATGGCTGTACTCGAGGTCTGTGTCATGTCTGGTGCACGACACTCCGGTCGTGTTGCCTGTGCCTGTCTAGGTCTTTTTTAGGCCTTCTTTTGCATGCATGTTGTAGGTGTAGGTTGGGGTGTTTTGTTTGGCTTTTTTCCCTTTTCCTTGCTGCTCCCTACTCCTCTTTCCCTTTCTAGACATGTTTGCCTGTTCGGGTTATTCCCCTCATCTTTACCTGTTCCCTACTCCTGCTTCCCTTTCTTTTACAGCTTTCTAGTGCTGTTCCTCGTTGTTGTTCCTGTTGTTCCGTGTTACTGCGTGTTTTTCAGTGGGGATCCGCGTGACCCCTACTGAGCCAGTGACACGAGGCTCACCCCTGCTTTTCAGGTGGGGTGATGTGTTCGTTCTGCTTCCGCGGGTCCTGGAGTTCGAGTCGTAGCTGCCAACTGGTACCCCCGTCGGGTTTCCCCCGACTTCTTGGTACGTCTTTTCTTTCTGTCGACTGTACTGCTAGACTGCTGTCTTTAGCTTTGGACTTGACTTTGGTATCACGTGTATTCGGTAGTCCTACCGGGTATACCTGGTATCCGGGATCCGGGTCGCCACAGTTGGTATCAGAGCGTTGTTGTGTGAAGTACATGGGAATCTCAGATATACAGTGTCCAGAGTCGCTAAGTCCAGTACAGTCTTCAGCTGGCATTAGGTCATTTTGTGGTTGTGTCGTCGGGTTGTTCTTCCCTGCTTACCCTTGCTAGTCCTTAAATTTTGAGGATGAAATTTCTTAAAGGAGGGGAGGATGTAATGTCCCAGATCTTTATTGGGTCTTTCGGATCCTTTTCGGAGAGTTTTGGATAGCTTTTGTAGCTCCCGAGTTGAGTTTTACGATCCGTGTGGATTTTTCTCTCGTACTAGTTACGGAACCCTGCGGTGAGTTTATCTCTCACTTCGTCGACTCGCGGACGATACAGCGACGATGTGCTCTTCGAGCCGGTCATTTTCGCTATTTTTGTGTATTTTTCTGAGACCGGGCCAAAAATCAGATTTTTCAGAAATTAGGAAAGTTTCCTAATTTCTTTCTATAAATTCAATTCCACTATCTCTCCTGCTCATTTTCAACTTCACGCTATCTCACTCCGTTCTCTCCCGTCTCTGGTCCGTTCGGCGCGGGGCGCGCACCGTTGCGGAGCTGGCTGAGGCGTGGACGTGCTCGAGTGATCGGTTCGCGGGAAGGAGCAGCGGATGGAGCGTGGTGGGCGCGATCCCTCGGTGGATTCCGAGTGGGCGTCGTTCGTGATTCGTTGGTTTTCGGCATGGTTTAGTCTCTTCGGGGCACGGTTTCTTCAGTGGAGGTAGGGAGATGGACCGCCACTTCCTTCTGCACGTTTTCCCTACTTCTGTGCGTTGTTTGGTGCTTGATCGGGGGAGATCGGGCCGATTTAGTGAAAATCGTAGTTTTTGGGGTTTTCAGGGTTCGCCGAAAAACGGCAACCATTTGTGATGTGGTTAGTGTCAAACTGACCGCTGGGATGTCTGGATCCCATTCTCGTAAGTTTCGTGTCGATCGGTTGTCAATCGAGGCCGGTAGGAGTCCGGGAACCTCGGTGACCCATTTAGGGTCGATTTGTCGAAATCGCCCCGATCTCTCGTTTTAGGGCTTGCATGTGGGCTTTTGATCCTCCTAGATTTATTTTTCATCATCTAGTTTTGTTTCCCCTGCACTTCGGCGTGAATGGGGCGTGGAACGGCCCGATTTGGCGTTTCCACTGTTTTCCGGCCGTGACCTGTGTAGCAGTCGTTTCAGAGACCGTCACATGTCCCTGACGGCCCTACGATAGACCGTCACAGCGTCTGGGCATTTTTAGTTCTTCGTGATTTTGGGAGTGTGATGGCCCAGGGGAGGCGCGTCACAACTCTCTAACGCGTCCAGGTTGATGCGTCACACCTATTTTGTCGTCTAGCGTTTTGGGTGAGTCGGTTCTCCTGACGCGCCCACCCTGGTGCGTCTGGTTTGTGTAACGTGCCTGCCCCAGGCCGTTACACTCCGTTTAGCTGGGTTGGGTGGCTGTGTCGGCTGTCTCTAACGGCCCTTCCCCCTTGCGTCACAGTGCTGTAATGCGTCCATCGTGGACCGTTACGTACTGCTCGTCCGAGTTCTAGATTTTTGGTTGGTTGGCGTAACGCGCCTGTCCCCATGCGTTAGGTGGGCGTAACGCTTCTGCGCTTGTGCGTTAGGCCGCCGTAATGCGCTGCCCTGGTGCGTTACGTGGCTCGTGTTATGTTTTCGTGCATGTTGGCTCTGACGCGCCTGCCCTGGTGCGTCAGGCCCGTGTAATGGGCCTGTGCTAGGCCGTTACAGTCATGTTGTGGCCGTGATGGCCGTTGGGCTTTTTGGTGTGTGGTTGTGTGTTGTGGGTCTGTCTTAGGTGACGTTAGGGGTTGTTTTGTGGCGTGTGTGTGTGTGTGTGTGTGTGTGTCTGTCTATGTTAGGGTGATGTCTGCCGCTCCCGTGGTCTGGCCGCTTTCCCCGTGGACATCGGTCGATGCTCCTATGAAGGCTAGGACTACATTTTCGAGTCTGTCGGTAGTTTCTTGTACTACCTTTGGTGTTTGAAGTACGGGTGACTGTGCATGTTCGACTATCTGTACTTCAGCGCCGCGTTTCGAGCTTCCTCTTCTCGTTGCCCTAGACGTCCAGCAGTCGAGGGGTGACCCCGATATACGATTTGCAAGCTAGTTTCCGTCAGCTTCTGCGGTTACCGTAGCATCCTACGGGGGGAGAAAACTAGCTAGAGGCCTGGCTCTAGGCAGGAGTCAGTGTGTGCACACGTGGTCAGGGGCAGAGGACTGACGCCGACGGCCATGACCCTGCCTAGTACTTGTACATGTGTTTTCGTGTGGGTCTGCGACTCGACCGGGCTCGCGTAGGCCGCGATCGGTGGGTAGTCGAGACACTTGTGGGGTTGGTTGTGACCTATCCGGGTTGGCCTTTCCGTGGCTGTACTCGAGGTCTGTGTCCTATCTGGTGCATGACGCTCCGGTCGTGTTGCCTGTGCCTGTCTAGGTCTTTTCTAGGCCTTCTTTTGCATGCATGTTGTAGGTGTAGGTTGGGGTGTTTTGTTTGGCTTTTTCCCTTTTCCTTGCTGCTCCCTACTCCTCTTTCCCTTTCAAGGCCTGTTTGCCCTTTTCGGGTTATTCCCCTCGTCCTTACCTGTTCCCTACTCCTGCTTCCCTTTCTTTTACAGCTTTCTAGTGCTGTTCCTCGCTGCTGTTCCTGTTGTTCCGTGTTACTGCGTGTTTTTCAGTGGGGATCCGCGTGACCCCTACTGAGCCAGTGACACGAGGCTCACCCCTGCTTTTCAGGTGGGGTGATGTTTTCATTCTGCTTCCGCGGGTCCTGGAGTTCGAGTCGTAGCTGCCAGCTGGTACCCCCGTCGGGTTTCCCCCGACTTCTTGGTACGTCTTTTCTTTCTGTCGACTGTACTGCTAGACTGCTGTCTTTAGCTTTGGACTTGACTCTGGTATATAATTGTTTAAAATCTTTTAATAAAAATGTAATTTTATTTCTGCTACTTTAGCAGCCCGTTCTAATGAAATTTAATTGCTTGCTGTTATATCTGTCAGTTCAATGTACTACACGACAATCCTTTTTCCCTTCGGAGCTTTATCGCTCTTGGGAGGCCTCGCGGGTTCCAAGTGGTATCACGTGTATTCGGTAGTCCTACCGGGTATACCTGGTATCCGGGATCCGGGTCACCACACTGGTGCCAGCTTCTTCAGAAGCGAGGCCGGTGGCAATCTCTTTGCTTACCGGAGAATTTACGATTAACATTGTTATCACCCCTCGCTTGATTGCTATTCAATGCACTGGCCCAGAAGAGTTTTCTACCCGGATGGTACTAACCCACACGGCTGCCAAAGGTTTAATAAAGTCAGCATTCAAGGGGCAATGGGCCATGTTTTCTACATTTTCCAAGGACATTCTGCACGTCTTATGTAGTCTTCCTCGGTTTATTGGTGAATCGGCCACGTCAATGCCGCGTATCACCCTCCCTCAGTTCCGTCCAGTACTTCTAGCAAGGGAGTTGTGCTTCATGTCCGGTTGCCAAGTGGAGTTGCTGAATCTTATGCTTCTAGTGCCGACGGATAAGACTCTGCTGTCTCTTGATGTTCATCCCAAGGAGTTAACTATCCTGGAATGTCTTTCTGAGGTTAGCGCCGCACAACTAGGGGCAACCATCTTGATGAAGCTACATATTCACGACCGGGTCAGGCCGTCTGTCAGATGGGCCCGTTATTTGAGAAAGTATTGCAAGACAAGAAGCCCGAAGGCCCAAGTCCGCGCCAGGTGGAGTTGTTTCAAGAAGATTTCAGCTAAGAAGAGGCGACAACGTAAGTTCAAGGGCCATCAGTTCTGCATTTGGGGGTCCCCTTCTTCCTCTCCTTCTTCTATCCATTCATCTTGTCTTTTGCTCAGTTCTTATCCGTGGGTGGTGTACCTTCCACCGTCTGACCATATTTCCACCATCTTCTCCTATTCTCACCATTCTAGGCATCAGCCTATGTCCTCCTCTTCCCCTAATCCAGGGGCATCTTCTGGTTTTCCTCCCCGGATATGTCCGGATTTTGCTTCTCATCCTCTTCCCCCAACCTTGATGGGGATTCCTTGCGCTCGTTCCCCGACCTTGTCGGGTGGTTTTTGATAGGTTCGGTGCAAGGATTCAGAGGGGGGGTGAATGAATCCCACCCTTAAAAACTTTTCGCTCAATAAAAGACTAGAACATTATCAAATGCAAGATGGATAGTCTGAAGAGCAAATTGAATTTTCTTTTAAACCAATGAGCAAATATATATAAAGCTCACCTAAATAAGCAACTAGCAGAAGCAGAAGAATGCAATCAACTCTCAGCACGGATAGAAACAAGAATGCATAAAGCAATCTGTGAAGAGGGTAGAAGATAAGGAACAAATGCACAAGCCCAATCACACAGCACAGAAGATTTTTAGGTGGTTCGGTCACCAAGACCTACATCCACCCCTCACTCCCAACCGGAGTGAGGATTCCACTAGCAACGCTAGCACAGCAGACTCAGTCTGCAAACACTTGCTGCCAAACAGCTTGACTACAGGAACAACCTCCCCTCTTCCTCCAGACCGGAGGGACATCCCAAGTGACTCCCAGCCACTTGGAAACCAGAGACCGAAGTCTCTCTTCCTCCAGACCAGGAGGGAACCCACCAGTGACTCCCCGTCACCAGCAAACCAGAGGTCGAAGACCTCTCTTCCTCCAGACCAGGAGGGACCCCTGGACTTGCAACCTACAAGCCCAGAACCGGAGATCAGATCTCCCTTCCTCCAAACCGGAGGGAACACACAAGTGACTTCCAGCCACTTGCAAACTAGAGGTCGCAGACCTCTCTTCCTCCAGACCAGGAGGGACCCGACCTTAGTCCAGAGGATCGGAAGTACAAAGCTAACCAAATGAAAAATAAAAATAAGAAAAGAAAAATACACAGCGATCAGAAAGCTGTAAAGAAAGATAACACAGATGCGGCTCGCATGGAGCTGACTGGCCTGGATTTGATCCACGGTCCAGTAAACAAATCTTCAGGTAAGCTTCTCTTCCTCTTCTCTTCTCTCTCACTTTCTTTTTTTTTTCTCTTAACCCTCACGAGCTCTCTAACTCTCTCTTTCTCTTCTTTTCCTTCTGCTCTTCTTCTCTTTCTTTTCTTCTTCTTTCGCAGGCTCTCTCTCTCTCTTCTCTTCTCTTCCTCTTCTGCTTTCTACTGCATCTCTTTTCTTCTTCTGCTCTTTCACTCTCTCGATCTCTGCTCCTCTATTCTCTTCGGCTCGCTCTTCTTCTATTTCTTCTTCTTCTCTTTTTCTTCCTCTTTTCCTTTTCTGGATCGAAGGGCTTTCTGCTCTCCAGGCTTCTTCTTCGATCAGATTTCATCTGTTGGATGAAGGCTTCCTTATATAGCAGCAACAGGAGGGCAGCATTGGGCGCGTGTGGCTTCCACATTTCCCGCCCAGAACTTTTGGCCACGTGTCAGTCTCTCAGCTAGCTTCAGCACACGTGTCACAATCCTGTCTGCCCTTCTAGCCTCGGATCACGTGCCGCCCAGACACCGGGGAATATTCTTCCTCGGACCACCTTCTTCTTTTTATTTTTCTTCTTCTCCTGCAAAGAAATTACAACCATTAAAACTCAGGGCCACAAGAACTAAAACTTCATGAGGTATGTGATAGCAATACGAGATGCACTATACTGAGAATGACACGAGATACACAAGATGACTACAGCACGAAATAAAGAGAGAATGACACGAGGTCAGATGAGAATAGCACGAGGTGAGAAGGAAATAACACGGAGTGAAACGATAGAAACACACGATCCGAGGAACCTTGGATGAAGATAGAAAGAAGTAACACGAAGACATAAATACAAAAACAACATGAAGACACAAAAACAACAACACGAAGACACAAACACAGAAACAACACGAAGACATAAAAAATGACTCGAATACAAAATTGCTCGAACTTACGAACAACTTGAAGACGAGGACGACACGGACTGAAACCAACTCGAAGACGAAAACATAAACCGACACGGAGTGTGGTTACAAAACAAGAAGGACACGGGGTCTGGGAAAAACAACACGAAGATAGAAAAATAGGAACAGCTACAACGACACGTGATAAAACAGTGAAAGCAGGAAAACGACTCGAGTAACTGCAGTAAATGACACGAAAACACAAGAGTAAAAATAAAACGGATGACTCGAGATGAGCAACTAAATACTGAAGAAACGACACGAGGTTCACAGAAAACGAATCGAAGTTCATCAGAACAAATCGAGCTGCTTCAGTAAACAGCACGAAGATAATCAACAAACATAGTTGGAACAACACGACGTACAAAAGGACAACACGAAGTGTAGTAAACATAAACAACACGAAGTATGAAAGGAACAGTACGGACATACAAGGTACTACCTCATAGCAGTTTTCCTGTTAATCATGGAAATTTCAAATGCATAACATTACTCAAGATATCTGATTAAAATGACAATATTTAACATAGTGATGCTCATCATCAAAACACTAGGGAAGTCACAAACAAGAAAGCTGTGAACAACAAGGCATGTTGTACAGAGTTCAATCAATATGCATCAGACGACTGTGTATGGACTTGAAGACCCTTAGCCAATGTATAGACTTCAAGTGGAGACCAATGTGTAGACTTCACGTGAAAGCCCAATGTGCAGACTTGTCGATGGCTCAGCAATGTATAGACTTGGCGCACCACGGTCCAATGTATAGACTTGAAGCCTTTAGCAGTGTATAGACTTTGGACTTCGCCATGCTTACACTAAGTGATGTACACACTAGCTGCCTGACTAATGTGCATGACAATGTATAGACTCAATGAACTACAACATGAACATATCAGCAGAAAAGCAATGCACAGAACAGAAATCAAGCACAAGCCAATTTATCACAGCATGACTCAAGCATACACATGCATTCTACACAATTCAGACATGGCACGCTCATGCAATCTCCCACAGAAAAGATCAGACATATTCAAGACAATGTGGTGACTCATTCATGTTGCTATCATTAAAACACCACATCATCAACAAAGCACAAGGGGCACAACAATCTCCCCCTTTTTGATGATGGCAACATAATGAGTCACACTGACTCATCAAACTATTCTCCCCCTTTGACATAATCAAAAAGAAGATAAATGGTTTGATAGTCAAATGCAACACATAATGCAGCACACAAAGACAGCCCATAAATGCAGAGAATGAGTCATGGTACTTTAAAATGAAGATCTCCCTTATGACAATGAAATAGCTCTCCCCTATCAACATGCATGATTGACTACTCTCCCCTTAGATGTTAATAAACCATAACTCCCCCTGAAGCACAAGAATGGACTCTGGTTATCCAATAAATCAATCTGAAGTCAGCCATTACAAAGAATCTGAATTCTGATGAAAATACCACAGAATCAAAACTTATTGCAGAACAAGATGGAAGATTCCAACAGTGTGGAGAGAAATACATCTCAGGAATCAATCTGAAATCCACCACCATAAGGATTCTGAAGTTCAGAAGGCTGCAAGTGAACAAGGTAATAATGGGAGTGGCACCTCACATTTGTATGGTCAGAAAAATGCAGATGAAATCAGTCAACTGATAAGAGAGGAGTTCACTTTGTTGATCATGCATGAATCTGATCATGAGGGATTTGAATGCATACATCACTTCAATAAGTCTTAAAAGATGTAGACTCTTCTATCATAAGGAGTTATGAAGTGGCAACTTAACCAATCTGATTTAATTTTGATGTATACCAACTTTGCCAAATTAAACTCAATGCTCATATCTGAATCCAAGTTTTAATAAAAGTGAACCAAAAAGTCAGAAAACACTCAAAAACAATCATCTTTTATCTTACACATATGATCTCAATTACACCTTTGAAAAATACACAGGTTAGTACTGAAGTTAAACACTTTTTCAAGAACATGAGTTGACAGATTTTTCAAGATAATTTTATTTGAAGCACATTATATTTTTCCTGAGCAATTTAAGTTGTTCAACACCTTTTTACATGAGGCACAACAAGTCTTAGTTGAAGTGACCCAGTTACTCAGTGTGATAACTGGCATTGCCTCTCACTTTGAGAGCAGAGTTAGCAATATGAGTGTCTTTTTACATGAGAAGACACCTTTATCAGAGGCCAGACTCCCAGCTACTCAACACAAATAAGCTATTGCTCTGTCAGGTTTTGTTTCACTAAATTTTTATCAGAGATAACTGTGGCACCTCATGACATGAGTTACTTTATTTCATTGATAAAGAACTCAGTTTCTCAGTGACCGAGTCATTGCTCTGAATTCATAATTTTTCATTTAGTCAACTTTTTCAAGTTAATGTTTAACCACAACACTCACTCTATGTATCTCTACCAAAGTAGCCTAGATTTCAAATTTTCAGATATCAGATGAGAGACTTTAAGGATTACATGACACAAGAGGTTAAAGTTTATTAAACCTTATCATTCAAATATTTTCAATTCATTTAATTACAAAGCTGAAAATACATTAATCTTATATCAGTCTGATTCAGTGATAATTCTTAAACCCATATGATAGGAGTTTCTGCCAAAATCTCAGACTGAATTGCATGACATGCAGCTTAAGTTCCTCAGATCAGAATAATAAATTTAGCTGACCAACAATTCAATAATGGAGCCAAAATAGTCACACCAGCTAAGAGGTATATGAAGGAAGAGTACAAGCTAGTGGAAGAGTCAATCAGCAAGAGAGAATAAATGTTTAAAGTCATTTCAGTCAGACAAAATGAGGCATTCCTTCTTCAACAGATTGAGGATTGGCAGCCAAATTTTCAGATTCAAGAAGGTATGAGCTCAAAATAGTCAATTGATGATTTGAACGAGTGGAGAGTGTGAATTTCAAATAGTGACAACAATATAATAATGCTCCCCCTATCTATATGCAATGAATCAATTCTTTTCAAATTTAATTTTCTTCAAATTGATGATATGCAGTACACTGTTCAATATGGACCATGCCCCTTGGTACTTGGCAGAGAACTTGGTCTCAAGGACCATCTCACACATAGTAAGAACCTCCAAGCAGATTTCCCTACCTTTTGATAGCTTACTATTTGATATACCAGGGTTATGCATGACAATGGAACATAAGGCCGTCCTACATGCATTGAACAAATTCATTGACAGTCATGCAAATGATGTATGCAGACATAAGACACATGCATTGACTGTGTGTACTAAACGACCCATTTATTCAATCAGCAGCTTCATCTCAGTGAATCGATCAACATTTAAGCAGAGATCTCCAACCCAAGCTAACTCCCCCTTAGAATATGCAAGAAGTCAAGCTCCCCCTTACAGAGTGCATGATATGAAATTCAACATACAATAAGTTTGACATATCATTCAACATGGCATTTGTGTGCAATGCATTTAGAAATAAACTCATCATTTTCATGAGCATTTCAGATTTTTTCAATTAGTTTCAGTTAGACAATGCCCAAATATGCAGTGCATTCAGATCACACAAACCAGAATACAAAATTTAAGCAGAGTTTTCAGAACTAACCTGAAATGTAGTCATGGGGTTTTCATTCTTGAGTGCCTTGGTTGATTAACCCCCTTTATTCATTTCCAAGGCACACCTGCAATGATTAATCATTTTGATCCTGTAGGAACCCAAGCAGTCTTGGGTCCTGAAATGATAGTGGCACCTTTGAAGGGTGCTTTCCACCATTCTCAACATTATAATTATCAGAGTTCATTAACCGACAGTTAGACATGACATGACCAGACTGTCCACAGTAATGACAAGAGTCACCAGGTTTCATGTTCTTTTTATATGAGTAATCATGAGCATGAACTGCATATAACTGAACATGATTGGCATTTCTGTTATCATGAAAATTTTTCTTTCTATTTACATCAGAAACATTCCTTTTCTTGACATGCCAACATTCTTTGACTAGATGGCCAGCTTTTCCACAATGGGAGCATTCAATATACTTGCTTTTAGAACTAGGGTAGGTTCTGTCAGAGGCATAGTTCACATGAAACTTAGTGTAACTAGAAACATTTCTTTTCGCATGGAATGTAACAAATTCAGACTTGAACTTCTTCCCTTGACTGTGCCAACAGAGAGCAGCAATGTGGCCGAATTTGCTACAACAATAACATTGAATTTTCTTTTTCTGATCAGTAGAAGGTTTCCTAAGATGATTTCTAGGATACATTCTAACAGCATTTCTTTCATCATTCCTCAATGTTGCACACTTATGCATAATATGTCCACCCTTCCCACAATAGTGACATGTTACTACCTTTTTATTCACATTCACTTGATTGACAGAACTAACATTCTCATGAGAGTGTGAATGTGTGTGTGAGCAGTGAGCAGCATGCATATGTAAATCAGGGACAGATTTGGACTTATTCAAATCAGCATTTTTCTTTTATTTTTGAATCTTTTTGTGTTTCTTATCTGAATTTTCAGCCTTCTTAGCAGTGAATTGAAAGATTGAAGAACTGGATGAGTTGTCATGTTCTGAGCTTTTCATAAACACAGTTGATTTCCTCTTATCATTGTCTTTCTTATTAACAGGCACATACCCAAGTCCTTATTTCTGGAAGTTTACCTTAGAGCCAAGCAATTTATTCAAATTATCTTTACCTTTGACAAATTTTGACAAAGAGTTTTTCAGATCTTCAATTTCAGAATTCAAAGAAGCAATACTCACTTCATACTTAGATAGCTCAAATTCACAAACAATCAGCTGCTGTTGCAAGGCATCATTCAGGTTCTTCAGGGTTTCATTTTCTTGTTGAACCATTATTTCATTGTTGTTCTCATTTTCCTTCACAACAGATTTTCCTTTTTCAAATGACAACCATCTCTCAGAGAAGACAGTATTAAGAACCATTAACCTTTTATTTTGATCTTTCAAGTGACTATTTTCTTCAAACACTTTTTCTCCACCTTTTTCAACCTCAATTTTCTTGGCCAATAATAATTTGTTTTCTTCTTCCAGGAATTTGATTAATTCCTTTTGCGAATTATCATCATGGTCTATATCATTAATCAAATCTTGGAGAATGGCACATGCTTTACAAGAATTATTTTCACTGATGAGTTTGATTCTAGGATTCTCATTTTCAGATTTCAAGATTTTCACTTCTTTTCTCAATTTTTTGTTTTCAGATTTTAATTTCTTGGATACTTTGAACAATTCTTCATACATTACTATCAATTCATCAAAAGAGTATCCTTCTGATTCGGATTCAGAATTTACCTTGGATGAGGATTTCTCATCATCCCGGTTGGCCATTAAGCATTTTGACTTTCCTCCTTCTTTATCAATATCCGAGGTGTTCCCTTTGAGTTTCGATAGTTCTGGACAATCATCCTTCGTGTGGCCAGCCTTCCTGCATTTGTAGCAAACATTAGTGTCAGCAATCTTGGCGGGATTAGAGTTATACCTTGTTTACTTTTTGCCACCATCAAGCTTTCCTTCTTTTTTTCTCAGAAATTTCCTGAACTCACTAATCACCATTCCAATGTGGTCTTCATCAATTCCAGACGGCGACAGGCTGATTTTCTCGCTTGATGATCCACTGTGGCTGGATCTAATTGCTTTGCTGGAGCCAGCCTTCAACACGATTGGTTCCATTACAAATAATCTGAAGACACAGAAAAACTGAAGCACCTAAACCAAATAAGCAAGACAAAGCACTAAGTCGGAGAATCAAAGCAACGAATACAGAAAGCACACTCTGGAATGCACCAAACAGTTAGCAGGATCCTCTGCAGATTGTTAGATCTGTTAAGTCAGAGGCCGCTCTGATACCAATTGATAGGTTCGGTGCAAGGATTCAGAGGGGGGTGACTGAATCCCACCCTTAAAAACTTTTCGCTCAATAAAAGACTAGAACATTATCAAATGTAAGATGGATAGTCTGAAGAGCAAATTGAATTTTCTTTTAAACCAATGAGCAAATATATATAAAGCTCACCTAAATAAGCAACTATCAGAAGCAGAAGAATGCAATCAACTCTCAGCACGGATAGAAATAAGAATGCATAAAGCAATCTGTGAAGAGGGTAGAAGATAAGGAACAAACGCACAAGCCCAATCACACAGCACAGAAGATTTTTAGGTGGTTCGGTCACCAAGACCTACATCCACCCCTCACTCCCAACCGGAGTGAGGATTCCACTAGCAACGCTAGCACAGCAAACTCAGTCTGCAAACACTTGCTGCCAAACAGCTTGACTAGGGGAACAGCCTCCCCTCTTCCTCCAGACCGGAGGGACACCCCAAGTGACTCCCAGCCACTTGGAAACCAGAGACCGAAGTCTCTCTTCCTCCAGACCAGGAGGGAACCCACCAGTGACTCCCCGTCACCAGCAAACCAGAGGTCGAAGACCTCTCTTCCTCCAAACCAGGAGGGACCCCTGGACTTGCAACCCACAAGCCCAGAACCGGAGATCAGATCTCCCTTCCTTCAAACCGGAGGGAACACACAAGTGACTTCCAGCCACTTGCAAACTAGAGGTCGCAGACCTCTCTTCCTCCAGACCAGGAGGGACCCGACCTCAGTCCAGAGGATCGGAAGTACAAAGCTAACCAAATGAAAAATGAAAAATAAGAAAAGAAAAATACACAGCGATCAGAAAGCTGTAAAGAAAGATAACACAGATGTGGCTCGCATGGAGCTGACTGGCCTGGATTTGATCCACGGTCCAGTAGACAAATCTTCAGGTAAGCTTCTCTTCCTCATCTCTTCTCTCTCACTTTCTTTTTTTTTTCTCTTAACCCTCACGAGCTCTCTAACTCTCTCTTTCTCTTCTTTTCCTTCTGCTCTTCTTCTCTTTCTTTTCTTCTTCTTTCGCAGGCTCTCTCTATCTCTTCTCTTCTCTTCCTCTTCTGCTTTCTACTGCATCTCTTTTCTTCTTCTGCTCTTTCACTCTCTCGATCTCTGCTCCTCTATTCTCTTCGACTCGCTCTTCTTCTATTTCTTCTTCTTCTCTTTTTCTTCCTCTTTTCCTTTTCTGGATAGAAGGGCTTTCTGCTCTCCAGGCTTCTTCTTCGATCAGATTTCATCTGTTGGATGAAGGATTCCTTTTATAAGCAGCAGCCAGCAGGAGGGCAGCACTGGGCGCGTGTGGCTTCCACATTTCCCGCCCAGAACTTGTGGCCACGTGTCAGTCTCTCAGCCAGATTCAACACACGTGTCGCAATCCTGTCTGCCCTTCTAGCCTCGGATCACGTGCCACCCAGTCACTGGGGAATATTCTTCGTCAGACCACCTTCTTCTTTTTGTTTTTCTTCTTCTCCTGTAAAGAAATTGAAACCATTAAAACTCAGGGCCACAAAAACTAAAATTGCATGAGGTAAGTGATAGCAATACGAGATGCACTATACTGAGAACGACACGAGATACACAAGATGACTACAGCACGAAACAAAGAGAGAATGACACGAGGTACCACAGTAACAAAGTTAACACAACAAAGAGAACGACACGAGGTACCACAGTAACAAAGTTAACACTACAAAGGGAACGACACGAAGTCAGATGAGAACAGCACGAGGTGAGAAGGAAATAACAAGGAGTGAAACGATAGAAACACACGATCAGAGGAACCTTGGACGAAGATAGAGAAAAGCAACACGAAGACACAAATACAAAAATAACATGAAGACACAAAAACAACAACACGAAGACACAAACACAGAAACAACACGAAGACATTAAACAACGACTCAAATACAAAATTGCTCGAACTTACGAACGACTCGAAGACGAGGACGACACGGATTGAAACCAACTCGAAGACGAAAATAGAACCCGACACGAAGTGTGGTCACAAAGCAAAAAGGACACGGGGTCTAGGAAAAACAACACGAAGACAGAAAATAGGAACAGCTACAACGACACGTGATAAAACAGTGAAAGCAGGAAAACGACTCGAGTAACTACAGTAAATGACACGAAAACACAAGAGCAAAAATAAAACGGATGACTCGAGATAAGCAACTAAATACTGAAGAAATGACACGAGGTTCACTGAAAAACGACTCGAAGTTCATCAGAACAAATCGAGCTGCTTCAGTAAACAGCACGAAGACAATCAACAAACATAGTTGGAACAACACGACGTACAAAAGGATAACATGAAGTGTAGTAAACACAAACAACACGAGGTATGAAAGGAACAGCACGGACATACAAGGTACTACCTCATAGTTGTTTTCCTGTTAATCATGGAAATTTCAAATGCACAACATTACTCAAGATATCTGATTAAAATGACAATATTTAACATAGTGATGCTCATCATCAAAACACTAGGGAAGTCACAAACAAGAAAGCTGTGAACAACAAGGCATGTTGTACAGACTTCAATCAATATGCATCAGACGACTGTGTATGGACTTGAAGACCCTTAGCCAATGTATAGACTTCAAGTGGAGACCGATGTGTAGACTTCACGTGAAAGCCCAATGTGCAGACTTGAGCTATGCAAGCTACAATGTCGATGTATGGACTTTGTGAATGTTCAGACTTGAATGCTCGACCAGTGTACAGACTTGCAGAGCCGACCCCAATGTATAGACTTGAGGAATTGAAGCCAATTTACAGACTTGACGACTGGCTCAGCAATGTATAGACTTGGCGAACCACGGTCCAATGTATAGACTTGAAGCCTTAAGACGCAGCATGAGACGCTGTACATACTTGATGCATGTGAACAGTGAGACGGATGTATAGACTTGATGCCTGTAGCAGTGTATAGACTTTGGACTTCGCCATGCTTACACTAAGCGATGTACACACTAGCTGCCTGACTAATGTGCATGACAATGTATAGACTCAATGAACTACAACATAAACATATCAGCAGAGAAGCAATGCACAGAACAGAAATCAAGCACAAGCCAATATATCACAACATGACTCAAGCATACACATGCATTCTTCACAATTCAGACATGGCACACTCATGCAATATCCCATAGAAAAGATCAGACATATTCAAGATAATGTGGTGACTCATTCATGTTGCTATCATTAAAACACCACATCATCAACAAAGCACAAGGGGCACAACAGTTTTTCTGATCCTTCCCCGACTTTATCAGGTGTTTTCCATTTCTTTTCCCCGACCTTGTCAGGTGTTCATACATTTTCTTCCTCGCCTCTGGCAGGTGATCGCTACTCTTTTCCTCCGACCACGTCGTGTTGTGTCCCCTATGGGGAGATTGTCGTGTCCCCTGTGGCTCTGTGGTTTTGATGATGACAAATGTTATGGGGTTTTGGGGTTTTGATGATGACAACTGTTATGGCTCATTATGTATTGATGATCTAATCCTGATGAAATATGAGGAACTGTCAGAACAGGTTTAAGGATGACTCACACTCATGAAGTCAACCTATGTCAAAGTCAAATCTCTGACAGATACAGTCAATGCACAGTTAGATCAGGTAATGTTCTATCTAATCTCATATCTGTGCATATGTTAATTCTTATGTCTATACAGTCCATACATTCATGCATAATCACTCTCAGCACAGTCTTTACAATTGCATGCGTAGCAGACATCTTAAGTCTATACATTGCATGTGTTGCAGACGAGCATAGTCTACACATTGCATGTGTTGCACATTCACAAAGTCTGTACACTGCATTCCTCGCAGGCACAGCTGTTTCATGCATTCATATAGTCTACACATTGATTAGTTGCACGCCACAGAGTTGAGAAAGTCTGTACATCGTGTGTTGCTGAAAGTCTGTACACTGTCTCACTTAGCGTCTTAGTGCATTCGGCAAGTCTGTACATTCTGCACACACACGCTCGTGTCTCACTATTAAAGTCTATACAGACTTCAGCGTCTCATTCAGCGTCTCTCTTTGTGTTTCACTGTTCAAGTCTATACATTCGACTGTGCAGGCATAACTAGCGAGTCTATACATTGCATTGTTGTGTTTGTGCTCAAAGTCTATACAATGCATGCACATTCATTCAAGTCCATACATTGGCCTGTAGCTCTCACGAAACCAAGTCTGTACATTCAGCAGCTTAACTTTCCAAGTCTGTACAGCGTCATGCATCATTCTTCAAGTCTGTACATCGCCCTAGATTGCATTATCAAGTCTATACATCGTCAGGGTTCTTCATGCATGTGCATAGTCTATACATCGCGTGAAGTCTGTACAGAGTTTGCTGAAGTCTATACATTGTCTAGCATACATTGCATTCATCAAAGTCTGTACAGAGTCTTATGCATTGGGCAAAGTCTATACATTGCAGGCATAGCCATCAAGTCTATACATTGCTTCACTCAAGTCTGTACAGCGTCCAGTGTCTAGCGTCTCATGCAAAGTCTGTACATCGGACTGTTTCAGGTAAAGTCCATACATCGGTGAAGTCTGTACATCCACCAGTTCAACTTCCAAGTCTATACATTGGTGAAGTCTGTACATTCACCAGTTGAACTTCGAAGTCTATACATTGGGACCTTTACCTACGTTGCACTCATAAGTCTATACATCGTGCACTTTCAAGTCTGTACAGACCTTGCTTTGCTCAAGTCTGTACATCGTCAAGTGCTTTGCCAAAGTCTATACATTGTGCACCATCAAGTCTGTACAGCCTTTCCTTTGGCAAGTCCACACATCGCAAAGTCTATACATCGTGCTTGCATCAAGTCTGTACAGCCTTTCCTTTGGCAAGTCCACACATCGTGAAGTCTATACATCCATTGCTTCAGTTCAATATCTGCTATGTGCATACATTGCATCGGTGCATTGCTTCCTCTGTGCATATACTGCATCAGTGCATCCATCAGGCATACAGTCTATACACTAATGCATGTGAGGTCCTTTGCTTTCAAAGTCCACACATCTGTTGTCAGCATGTCTATGCATTCGTATTCAATGTACACACTTCACTGCATTGCACATTGCATCTTCAAGTCTGTACATCACTGATTGCATGCATTGGGTTAGCGTCTCATTCAGCGTCTTAACAAAGTCTAGACATCGGTTGGGTTCATAACGCTAAGTCTGTACATTCATTCGGCATGACAGTGCATTCAGTTGTAATGTATATACTTTGCTATCTGCAGTTGAACATGCATTGCACTCTAACTCTATACACTGCTTCATGCATTGCATTCTAAGTCTAGACAACATTGCACGATGAGTCTGCATATTCATATGGCATGTCTATACAACCATCTGCTATGTTCTTAGCATTGCATACCTGAAGTCTATACAATGCCACAGTCCTGCATACGTGAAGTATGTACAAGGCCAAAGCACTGCATATATGTAGTCTGTACATGGCATTGTTCTGCATTCACCAAGTCTATACAATGCCATAGCCACGCATTCATAAAGCCTGAACATTGCATTGCTTCGCATTCATGAAGTCTGTACATCGCTTCTGCAGTGCCTTCATTAAGTCTGTACAAGGTTTTAACCTTATATTGATAACTCTGTTCGAATGTCTGACAGGGACACTTTGCAGAGACTGGTGATTGGCACGTGATCCGAGGCTGGAAGGACTGACAGAATGGTGACACGTGTACTGAAGCATGCTGAGATGCTGCCACGTGTTCAAGTCATTGGGCGGGAACTCAAATGCCACACGCCCAATTCCTGCTGCTCTATATATATGAAGCTTCTTCCACCTGAAGAAGTGAGATCGTGAGACAGAGAGCTCTAGCAGAAGAGAGACAGAGAAATAGCAAGAGTAGAAGAAAAAGAGTAGAAGAGCAAAGCGCTTGCATGATCCAAGAGAAGAAGAAAGAGAGTGAAGAAGAGAAAGAGAAAGAAAGAGAGATAGAGTGAGAAAGAGAAAGAAAGAGAGACTGAGTGATCTGAAGAAGAAGAAAGGCAGAGAGAAGCTTCGTTCTGAAGATCTGTCTTCACTGGACCGTGGATCAAATCCAGGCCAGTCAGCTCATTCTGAGCCACATTGTGCTTCATCGTTTACAGCCTTCCGATTGCTGTTGTATATGTTTTTCCTTTCCATTTTACACCATTTCTTCAAGCTGTTAGTCAGCGGATGCAGTGGAGGATTCCACTGGACGGGTAAGCTGTAATCCCCAGCGGTTGCAGAGAAGGTTCTTCTCTGGACAGCAAGCTGTGTTGCTCAGCGGTTGCAGAGGATCTGTTCCTCTGGTCGGCAAGCTGTTAAGCCCAGCGAAGCTGTGTATCAGCGGTTGTAGGCAAGCTGTGATGCCCAGCTGTTCAAGCTGTGAGTCAGCGGAATCCACACTCGGCTTGAGTGTGGGGTGGATGTAGGTCTGCTGGACCGAACCACCTAAAAATCATTGTGCAGTGGTTTGATTTCATATTTGCTTCCGCTAGATGAATGTTTAGGCTCGATATGCTTTCATATGTTCATTGAGCTAATTGACTGCACGTTTACTCTTTGATTGAATACTTCGCAGTACTTAAGTTTCAGTAGAATTGAATCTATCTTTGTCTTAGCATCCTTGAGTGTTCTGAGTTTTTAATCAGGAAGAATTTTTTAATTGAGCGAAGTTTTAAAGGGTTTATTCATTCATCCCCCCCTGAATCCATAGCACCGAACCCAACACTTGGTATCAGAGCGGGTTGCTGTGCATAGGATCTAACAATCCGCAGCAGATCCTGCTAGTTTTTGGTGCATTTCAGAGTGGGTCTCTTGTGTTCTGTGATTTGTCTCACCGGTTTAGTGTCTTGATTTGCTTGTCTGATTTCAGTGCATTTATCATATCTCGATGGCTAATCCTCCGATATTCAGAGGTAATAATTTTGATTCTTGGATAGAAAACTTTCATAGGTATGTAAAATCTACTGATCCTAATCTTTGGAAGGTAATAACTCATGGTCCACACAAACTATCAAAAGATAAATCTAGATGGACTGGGAAGGACAAATTGAAAGACTCTGTCAACACTAGAGCAGTAGTTTTGCTAAAAGAATCAATTGACAGACCTCTAATCGAATGCATTTCTTCGTGCAGGTCTGCTAAAGAAATTTTTGAAAAACTGAAGCTAATCAAGAATCACAGCAAATGCTTGATGGCTGATCGGAGAAATGATGATGATGAAACCTCATCTCAGGTAAGCTCTGAATCTGAAGAACTTTCGATTGATGATCTATGGAATATAAATGAGGAACTTAATGATAGATGTGAAAGATTAAAATCTGAGAATAAAAGATTGAAAAAGAAATGTGATCAGATAAATTTGAAAGCTTCATGTGAAAAATGTCCAAATCTGAAACAATCTTATGATGCATGTATGTTAGATGTTCAGAACTTTAAGGAACAAAATGGTTCTCTAAAACTTGAAAAACAAACATGTTTGGACAAGATATCTGAACTGGAGAATCAGCTTATTAAGATGAAAAATGAGCATCTAAAAAGCATGCAAGAGCTGAATGAAGTTAATTCTGAATTGGATAAACTGAAACTTGAGAATAAAGAATTTCAAAAGAAAAATGAAAATCTTATGGCTAGAATAAATGAAATCAATGGGGAGGCTTCACATTCTTCTTCTGCTGAATCAAACTGCAAAATGTGCTCGGCTCTAAGAGAACGTAATGAAGATCTTTTTAGTGAGAATGAATGGGTGAATAAGCAAATTGCCTCGTTTAAAGAGGATCACAAAAATCTGATTATTGAGAAAACTAAAGTGGAAGAAAGAGAAAAGGAACTAATTGAAAAGCTGGAGCAGATGTCTAGAAGAGAAAATTGTAATGAAGGAGTCAAGAAGCTGACTGAAGAAAACAAAGAACTGAGGGAACAAAATAAGAAACTGATGGTTTTAAATACTATTTTCTCACAGAGGTTTCTGACTGTCGAAAAAGAAAAATCTGTTATTAAGGAAGCTCAACCACAAAAACTTGAGGAAGAAAACACTGAATTGAAAGCTGAAGTTGAAAAATTGAAATGGTTAAACAATGGCTTGTCTGAAAGACTTCTCACCACAGAAAAGGGAAAAGCTGTTTGTGATGAAGAATTAAAAATCTTGAGCAATCTGGAACAAGAAGTTGAGAAGTATAAAACTGTAAATAAAGTCTTAAGTGAATGTGTCAATTGCAGTGAACAGGAGATAGCCAGTTATGAGCTTCATATAGCATCTTTGGAAGATAAAATTCATGATCTGAAAATTCAGCAATTGAGTCTGCTAAAATAAAAGGAAAAATGACATCTGTCATGAAAAGTGAGGACAAGAATTCAAAAAGGGGGACAAGCTGTAGTTCTGATGTTAAGGAAACTACTAGAAACCAGCTATACACTACCTTTGTGCAAAGCTCTGATGTAGCTGGTACCTCAAGTCAATCCCCAAAACAAAACAAAAATCTGAAATCACCTCCATCATCTGTTTTTCAATTTAAGGCACAGCAAGCTGAAAAATAAACAAGAATTGTAAACAAAGTTAAACAATTGAACAAGAATGGAAAGAAAGATGGGGTTAAAAATGTCCCTACTTGTGTCATGAAATCAGTTAGCTCGGCTGAATTTGATGGGTCAATGCAAAATGCTCATGCCTCATGTACTCATTCGCATGCATCTAGGAATTCATCTGATAGAAACCATGCCCCTAGGAAATCTGATGCTTCTTGCTATTACTGTGGTAAGCATGGTCATATCATGGATGCATGTTTCATCATGAAACAAGATGATAAACTGCATGCTAGATCTTCTGATCATCATGGGTACAACAGAAACAAACTTAAGTTTAACCAGCACATCACATGCTTCAATTACAACAAGCCAGGTCATAAGGCTGTTGAGTGTTGGTCAGGGAATTACAGGAATAATTCTGGATCTAGAAGTAAGCATGTTAGGTGCTTTGAATGTGGTAAGTATGGGCATGCAGTCAAGGACTGCTGGTATGTTTAGGGAAATCACTTTAATTCCAAATTTGTCAAATTCCCTGCAAATAGAAATTTTTTTGGTAGAAATAAAACTACTTTTAAGGAAAAGATTCTTGCATGTGTTGAATGTGAAAAATCTGGCCACAGAGCTTCTGAATGCTGGTGGGCAGGTAATGGTAAATCAAAATCTCATGCAAGTAACAGAAATTCTCATGCTAACTCACATAGGTTACATGATTATAACAATGTTCAGAAAAAGAATTCAAGGGCTGTTATATCATGTAGATATTGTGGAAAGTTTGGTCATTTCATGAATAATTGTTACCTGATGGAGAATGATGATAATGTTGCCAAGAAACTATTCAGAACACCTGTTAGAGTTAACTCGGGACCCAAGGTTGTTTGGGTCCCTGCAGGATCAACTTGATTAACATGTTACAGGTGTGCCTTGAATGAAAAAGTGGGGTAAATAAACCAAGGCACTCAACAGGAAGACCCCAGGGTTCTGCTTTTCAGGTTTGTTCTGAATACTCATCTTAAATTCCATCATCTGAAAATTGCTTGCTTGATATGGTTAAGCATCTTGTTGACTTGATTTGTGTTTAGTCAAAACTTTCTGAAAAGTTGAAATGAAATTGATGAACTTGACAGTGTCTCTCTCTGGTTGAACAGCATGATTTTTCTTCGAGCATAAATTTTAAATCATGAGCTGTGCTTTCACTGTATATCATGCACTTAGTCAGGGGGAGTTTGAATGGTTAAGGTTGATGGTTAATAATCATGCTTATGGTAATTATCTTCTGTCTGATTTGCATGAATAATATCTGAATGAGAGTCATTGCATAAGCATACATGTAGTGACTGCATTACATATCATCATATTGAAAAATTCCAAAAGAAGTAACTGACTACATGTAGCACTGCATTGTCATGCATGACCATCATGGTATATTAAATGGAACAGTGCTGAAGGGCAGATGGAGTATGTCTGGATGCTACTGCCATGTGTGAGGTGGTCCTTGGACCAAGTCCTCCGCTTAGTACCATGGGTCAAGTCTTCATATAGAGCAGTGTACTGCATATCATCAAATTTGAAAAATCTGAAAAGAAATGATTCATTGCATATCATGCATTTTGTCAGGGGGAGCTTGTCTGCTGTTGCTTGGTCATCATGCTCTCCTTATCAGATTTGTTGCATACTGCACATATGAAGAGTAGTGCACATATAAAATTTTGAAAAACCTAAAAAGATATTCCATTGCATTTAGACAGGGGGAGCATTCCTATTTCATCTCATCTATTCATCTCTTGAACTCTCACTGTCTAGCTATCTGATCTACTTGCTACACTCAAGTGGTTTATCTAAATTCTCTGTTGTCCTCTCTAAAACAGCTGATCAGTCTGTATTCCAGACTCAGCTACTGTCTGATGATAAACTCTCTTCTAATGCTCTTCTCTATTGGTGATTTACTCTTCCACCAGCTTATGCTTATCCTTCATACATCTTTCAGCTGGTGTGACTGATTTGGTTCTACTGATTGATAAGTTGGTCAGCTAAATTTTTCCTTTCTGGTCTGAGGAAATTAAGCTGCATGTCATGAAATTGAGTCTGAGAACTTTGTAGAAATTCCTATCATATAGGTTTAAGAATTACCACTGAATCAGACTGATATAAGATTAATGTATTCTCAGATTTGTAATTAAATGAATTGAAAATATCTGAATAATAAGGTTTAATAAACTTTAACCACATGTGTCATGTAAACCTTAGACTCTCTCATCTGATATCTGAAAATTTGAAATCAAGGCTACTTTGGTAGAGATACATAGAGTGAGTACTGTGGTTAAACATTAACTTGAAAAATGTTGACTAAATGAAAAATTGTGAATTCAGAGCAATGACTCGGTCACTGAGAAACTGGGTTCTTTATCAATGAAATAAAGTAACTCATGTCATGAGGTGCCATAGTTATCTCTATCGAAAAACCTGACAGAGCAATGGCTTATTTGTGTTGAGTAACTGGGGAGTCTGGCCTCTGATCAAGGTGTCTTCTCATGTAAAAAGACACTTATATTGCTAACTCTGCTCTCGAAGTTGAGAGGCAATGATAGTTATCACACTGAGTAACTTGGTCACTTCACCTGAGACGTGTTGTGTCTCATGTAAAAAGGTGTTGATCAACCTAAATTACTCAAAAAAATATAATGTGCTTCAAATGAAAATATATTGAAAATTCTGTCAACTCATATTCTTGTAAAAAGTGTTTAACATCAATACTAATATGTGTAACTCTTAAAAGAGTCATTGAGATCATGTGTGTAAGATAAAGATGATTGATTTGAGTGTTATCTGAATATTTGGTTCACCTTTATTAAAACTTGGATTCAGATATGAGTATTGAGTTTAATTTGACAAATTTGGTATACATCATAATTAAATCAGATTGGTTAAGTTGCCACTTCATAACCCTTTATGATAGAAGAGTCTATACTTCTTAAGACTTATTGAAGTAGTGCAAGCATTAAAATCCCTCATGATCAGATTCTTTCCAGACAGCCTGATCAACATAAATCTTGCTATTGATTACTCATTGAGATGTCTTGTAATGGTTGTTGTCAACTCTTACCTTCTATCATCAATCACTTTACTCTCTACACTGTTGGAATCTTCCATCTTGTTCTGCAATCAGTTCTGATTCTGTGGACCTTTCACCTGTTTCATTCTGTTCATGCATATGTGAGGTGCCACAACCAGAATTCAGATTCTTTGTAATGGCTGATTTAAGATTGATTTATTGGATAACCAGAGTTCATTCCTGTTCTTCAAGGGAAGTTCTGGATCATCTGTAGTTAAGGGGAGAGTAGTCAAACATGCATGTTGATAGGGGGAGTTTCAGCATTGCATAAAAGCTCCTATATCATCTCCTTCAACAGTCAATGATCATTCCAGTCTTTTTTACTGTTGTCAAAGGGGGAGAAACTTTTGTGAGTCATCATTTGCATACATGGTGCATTATTACATGCTCATTATTTCTGAAAGAGCCATTCCATTGTGTATCTTCATATTCATCATGATGAATCTAAGGCAATGACTCATAATATTGTCATCATCAAAAAGGGAGAGATTGTTGTGTCCCCTGTGGGGAGATTGTTGTGTCCCCTGTGGCTCTGTGGTTTTGATGATGACAAATGTTATGGGGTTCTGTGGTTTTGATGATGACAATTGTTATGGCTCATTATGTATTGATGATCTAATCCTGATGAAATATGAGGAACTGTCAGAACGGGTTTAAGGATGACTCACACTCATGAAGTCAACCTATGTCAAAGTCAAATCTCTGACAGGTACAGTCAATGCACAGTTAGATCAGGTAATGTTCTATCTAATCTCATATCTGTGCATATGTTAATTCTTATGTCTATACAGTCCATACATTCATGCATAATCACTCTCAGCACAGTCTTTACAATTGCATGCGTAGCAGACATCTTAAGTCTATACATTGCATGTGTTGCAGACGAGCATAGTCTACACATTGCATGTGTTGCACATTCACAAAGTCTGTACACTGCATTCCTCGCAGGCACAGCTGT
The DNA here is from genome assembly GCA_022559845.1 of Amorphophallus konjac. Lineage (NCBI taxonomy): Eukaryota > Viridiplantae > Streptophyta > Magnoliopsida > Alismatales > Araceae > Amorphophallus > Amorphophallus konjac. The sequence continues at coordinate 118,239,366 of CM040125.1, forward strand.
TTCATGCATTCATATAGTCTACACATTGATTAGTTGCACGCCACAGAGTTGAGAAAGTCTGTACATCGTGTGTTGCTGAAAGTCTGTACACTGTCTCACTTAGCGTCTTAGTGCATTCGGCAAGTCTGTACATTCTGCACACACACGCTCGTGTCTCACTATTAAAGTCTATACAGACTTCAGCGTCTCATTCAACGTCTCTCTTTGTGTTTCACTGTTCAAGTCTATACATTCGACTGTGCAGGCATAACTAGCGAGTCTATACATTGCATTGTTGTGTCTGTGCTCAAAGTCTATACAATGCATGCACATTCATTCAAGTCCATACATTGGCCTGTAGCTCTCATGAAACCAAGCCTGTACATTCAGCAGCTTAACTTTCCAAGTCTGTACAGCGTCATGCATCATTCTTCAAGTCTGTACATCGCCCTAGATTGCATTATCAAGTCTATACATCGTCAGGGTTCTTCATGCATGTGCATAGTCTATACATCGCGTGAAGTCTGTACAGAGTTTGCTGAAGTCTATACATTGTCTAGCATACATTGCATTCATCAAAGTCTGTACAGAGTCTTATGCATTGGGCAAAGTCTATACATTGCAGGCATAACCATCAAGTCTATACATTGCTTCACTCAAGTCTGTACAGCGTCCAGTGTCTAACGTCTCATGCAAAGTCTGTACATCGGACTGTTTCAGGTAAAGTCCATACATCGGTGAGGTCTGTACATCCACCAGTTCAACTTCCAAGTCTATACATTGGTGAAGTCTGTACATTCACCAGTTGAACTTCGAAGTCTATACATTGGGACCTTTACCTACGTTGCACTCATAAGTCTATACATCGTGCACTTTCAAGTCTATACAGACCTTGCTTTGCTCAAGTCTGTACATCGTCAAGTGCTTTTCCAAAGTCTATACATTGTGCACCATCAAGTCTGTACAGCCTTTCCTTTGGCAAGTCCACACATCGCAAAGTCTATACATCGTGCTTGCATCAAGTCTGTACAGCCTTTCCTTTGGCAAGTCCACACATTGTGAAGTCTATACATCCATTGCTTCAGTTCAATATCTGCTATGTGCATACATTGCATCGGTGCATTGCTTCCTCTGTGCATATACTGCATTAGTGCATCCATCAGGCATACAGTCTATACACTAATGCATGTGAGGTCCTTTGCTTTCAAAGTCCACACATCTGTTGTCAGCATGTCTATGCATTCGTATTCAATGTACACACTTCACTGCATTGCACATTGCATCTTCAAGTCTGTACATCACTGATTGCATGCATTGGGTTAGCGTCTCATTCAGCGTCTTAACAAAGTCTAGACATCGGTTGGGTTCATAACGTTAAGTCTGTACATTCATTCGGCATGACAGTGCATTCAGTTGTAATGTATATACTTTGCTATCTGCAGTTGAACATGCATTGCACTCTAACTCTATACACTGCTTCATGCATTGCATTCTAAGTCTAGACAACATTGCACGATGAGTCTGCATATTCATATGGCATGTCTATACAACCATCTGCTGTGTTCTTAGCATTGCATACCTGAAGTCTATACAGTGCCACAGTCCTGCATACGTGAAGTATCTACAAGGCCAAAGCACTGCATATATGTAGTCTGTACATGGCATTGTTCTGCATTCACCAAGTCTATACAATGCCATAGCCACGCATTCATAAAGCCTGAACATTGCATTGCTTCGCATTCATGAAGTCTGTACATCGCTTCTGCAGTGCCTTCATTAAGTCTGTACAAGGTTTTAACCTTATACTGATAACTCTGTTCGAATGTCTGACAGGGACACTTTACAGAGACTGATGATTGGCACGTGATCCGAGGCTGGAAGGACTGACAGATTGGTGACACGTGTACTGAAGCATGCTGAGATGCTGCCACGTGTTCAAGTCATTGGGCGGGAACTCAAATGCCACACGCCTAATTCCTGTTGCTCTATATATATGAAGCTTCTTTCACCTGAAGAAGTGAGATCGTGAGACAGAGAGCTCTAGCAGAAGAGAGACAGAGAAATAGCAAGAGTAGAAGAAAAAGAGTAGAAGAGCAGAGCGCCTGCACGATCCAGGAGAAGAAGAAAGAGAGTGAAGAAGAGAAAGAGAAAGAAAGAGAGATAGAGTGAGAAAGAGAAAGAAAGAGAGACTGAGTGATCTAAAGAAGAAGAAAGGCATAGAGAAGCTTCGTTCTGAAGATCTGTCTTCACTGGACCGTGGATCAAATCCAGGCCAGTCAGCTTATTCTGACCCACATTGTGCTTCATCGTTTACAGCCTTCCGATTGCTGTTGTATATGTTTTTCCTTTCCATTTTACACCATTTCTTCAAGCTGTTAGTCAGCGGATGCAGTGGAGGATTCCACTGGACGGGTAAGCTGTAATCCCCAACGGTTGCAGAGAAGGTTCTTCTTTAGACAGCAAGCTGTGTTGCTCAGCAGTTGCAGAGGATCTGTTCCTCTGGTCGGCAAGCTGTTAAGCCCAGCGAAGCTGTGTATCAGCGGTTGTAGGTAATCTGTGATGCCCAGCTGTTCAAGTTGTGAGTCAGAGGAATCCACACTCGGCTTGAGTGTGGGGTGGATGTAGATCTGCTGGATCGAACCACCTAAAAATCATTGTGCAGTGGTTTGATTTCATATTTGCTTCCGCTAGATGAATGTTTAGGCTCGATATGCTTTCATATGTTCATTGAGCTAATTGACTGCACGTTTACTATTTGATTAAATACTTCACAGTACTTAAGTTTCAGTAGAACTGAATCTATCTTTGTCTTAGCATCCTTGAGTGTTCTGAGTTTTTAATCAGGAAGAATTTTTTAATTGAGCGAAGTTTTAAAGGGTTGATTCATTCACCCCCCCCTCTGAATCCATAGCACCGAACCCAACACGTCGGATGGTCATTCTTCTTATTCCTTAACTTCACGGTTATCTTTTCGTCGTCTTTCTATTCTTGCTATCTCACCCTTTCGGGGTCATTACCCGTTTTCTTACTGTTTTCGAGGCTTTAGCCTGCCTTGATCTCAGTTAATCCCTGGTTATTCTATACTTGGTTCCTTGTTATCAGGGCCTCAGTGCCTTAACGAGGGAGTTCTAGCCCTCGTCTCTCTTCTTTTTTATCCCTTCTTCATCCAGTATGATGTCTGCCACTCCTCTATGTCGAGGAATCCAATCCTTTGCTCTCCTTTCATCCTTTATCCTGACAAGCAAGGAAAACAAAGTTCGCGCTCCTCAAAGCTCGATGATCCAGATCACTTCAGGAGGCCGTTTTCCACGCCTTGGATCTGCAAAGGTATCTTTGATTTTGTGCCGAAACATGTTATCATTGCTATTACTCTGTTATTTCTGCACGCGCTTATAATGTTGGTTCCTTAAAACATGGTTGAGTAGCCTTAGGCTTTAGTTAGTTTACTTAGTCAAATAAGTCGCTTCTGCAGCATCTTTAGGCTGGTGATAGCTTCGCGCTGGGAGTCTAGTTCTTTCCCCGATCGTTGAGGGTGACCTTTGAGCATGGGTTTCTCACACACTACACGGCAAGCCATAGCCGATCTGTCTGAGACACACCGTTGCTGCTTTGGCCATACTGTGGGTATGCACAAAGGTCTTTTCTTTTCTCTGCTAGGCCAAGTGCAGGGGCAAGAGATGGATGGATAAGATGACCAACCTAGGCACTCCCTAATACGAGAGAGGTCTTAAATAGGGGCAGTCTTGACCCGCAAAAATGAACTTTCATATCTGGCCAATAAGGTCTACCAAAATGAGAAAATGAATCAATGCAAAATTATGAATCAAAGGCATGGCAAGAGTGGCAGTACAGTTCCCCGCGAGACGTCATGAGCCCGGTCGCATGCGTGCCTGATAAATATGGGTCTAAAAATCAAAGACACAAAGCCCCGACGCAACAGACTGTCTCTTTGAGGGGTAGTGCCCTAGAAGTAATTCGAACCTTGATATCTCCCATCCTGCACAAAGCTTGTCTTTAATTATTCTTCCGTTTCTCCCCCTTAGGCTGGGTTGTATTTCGGGTATGGCCTTAGTAAGAGCACCGTTCTTTAGAAGCAGTTGGTTGTGGTAAGCCACCCTCACATGCACGTCCTGCTCAAGGGAAGTCTTTAATGAGAAGGGAGGGACGACGATCCCTGGCCAGTAGTTCGTGTCTGTCTTTGGGTGGTGCAGATTGCTATTTCAAAAATATAAAAAAAATGAGATATTATCAAAAATCCAAAAAATGAGATATTGTCAAAAATCCAAAGAAATGAGATGTTGTCGTCAAAAATAAAAAAAAATGAAATCCAAAAAATGATGAAATATTGTTCAAAATTTCAATCATTTTCAAAATCTGAAAAAATCAAGAAATTTGAAAAATCTAAAAATATTTATCTTTTACATTGTATTTTGAGAACATATACGTAATCTGTTTGCTAAGTGTGCAGGTTGCAGGTACTCAAGCTTTCCTTGCTCCATATTTTGTTCTATATGTCTCATGTTCACGTCTTTGATCTGTTCCCTTCTTTAATCCACTCTCTCGATCTGTTCTGAAGCTCATGTCCTTCCTCAACTTTTGTTTGCAATGATCATATCTTTATGTGAGAAGGCTTTGCCTCACGATTATGAACCTGGCGATTCTGCTTCATTCTCATCTCGAGTTTTGATTGAAGTGCGTATTTGTTCATGTCTTTTGTCTCACCGTGTCCTTATCTCGCTACTATGTCCCACCGTGTCGTCCCACGCTTGTTGTTTTGTTCCTCACCACGTGTTGTTAGTCGTCTCTCTATGTTCCATGTGTTGTCCCGACCGTGTGATCCATCATGTTTCTTATCCCAACCATGTGTTGTCCCGCCGATTGTTGTCTCGTCACATCATGTTCATGCATACGTATTATCCGTTTATGCCATTGCCTATGTGCTTGTTCGTCTTGTTGTGTTGTTTTCCATTCGTCATGTTATGTCATGTTGTTTGTCATTATGTTGATTGCTATGCTCATCTTGTTTGTCTTATTCATAAAAATCCATAAAAACCCGGAAAAGAAAATTCAAAAAAAACTTACCGTTTCGCCTGCACAGGTAAGTCAGGTATGGGCTTCTATCCTTGTCACCCTTATTGCATTATTATATGGTACTATAATATATTATCTCGAGAACCAGTTGGTTATCTACGTGTTCCAGGATCTGATGTTCCCCTTTAACAAAAACGATGATGATCCAGGTTAACGTGTTTAATCTTCAGATAAGCCATTAAGTCGGGATGTCATGGGGAGGATGGTTCTATCCCGCATGCTGTGGTTGCGGATGGTATCTTGACTCTGATGTTCCCAGATTAGCAATATTATTCTCGAGTATTTTATATTTTAATCTTTCTTTGCATTCATTTTTATGATTTCTTTTATTTTAGCCCAGCATGCATCATACGCATCTTTTGAGCTTTCATGTCCCATGATTTGCTTGAAGAATGTCCCATCAGTGATGGTCAACTGTGCGTTCAAGTGCTTGAGTAAGAGGAACTAATTCCACTCTGAGTTGGAAGGTTCTCTTTGGTCAATTCGTTTGGTTTGGTTGATTGAAAGGTCCCCGTCTGGAGTTTTAGCCTGTTTCCTTTAATTTTGATGCTTGCTTTTGTGGCCTCCTCATTGGACCGCGGGATTGTGTCCCCCATGAGGTTGGTCTTGTCGATTTATTTTCATTTAGTTTAGTTCCTCCAGACGGGTGTCGCTTTTGGTTTAATCATTCCGTACGTTTGGTTCAGAGTTTTACCGAAGATTCCTGTCGCTTGTTCGTAGAAACGGGTGTCGTTTTTCCTTAACGCCCGCTTTTCAGTCCGCTCCGCTGCATTTTCGCTTCACCTCCATGTTCCATGTCACTTTCGCTTCACCTCCGCTCGCTCCCCTGCAAAGAGGATGTTAAGGAGGGACATCTGTTGACACTCGTTTTTTACCGATAAGTTGTGTCGTTTCTCTTACTCCCATCCTGTTGATGCCTCGAATTGTCCATCACTCGTTGAGGCTATTTTCAGGTGTATTTTGGGCTAGTTGTATGGGTTACCTCCCTCCTTGGTTAGGTCCAAGTCATTTCGGGGCTTAAATGGGCCTGGGTTCTGGTTGATTGGGCTTTTTCTATGAGTTTCAACTTCCATATGTATGTACGGTTCACCCACGACCACTCAATCCATGTGCGTTTAACTACGGGCCGTCCATATATTTTTGGAACATTTTGGCTGATTTTCTGAATTTCCAACGTCAAGCATTTATGCGGTCCTAATCAAGCCGTTCAACATAATGGACAGACTGATTATGACCGCTTATATCTCAGAGTCCTACGCTTGGTAATTTTCTCAGATAATTATCCAAGTAATTGAATTATCACCGACAAGGCTAGAACGGTTTGTCGTTGGCCGCTCTACATTTGAACGGCCTCAATGGAGCCGTTCTTCAATGAGAGTCTAACGGCGGGCGTTCCGGTCAGTTTGAGGGATAATTGGGATTATTTTCTAATTGTTTTGAATTTTCACAGACGGGTTTGGACGGTTAGTAGGTGACCGCCCATCCTGTTGAGCGGTCTATCGTAAGACCGTTCATCCCGTCGACTGTTGAATTTTAACAGATTTTATCCCATTATCCGTGGCTTTATCCCCAACTTCTCCCGTCATTTTCTCCGCGGATAATCAACCATTTTGAGTGCCGTTTCGACTAGATAAAAGATAAGTCAATTATCTAGGATTTTTCTTTGATTACCTTGACCTGAAAATGACTCTAAACCCTAATTTCGAGGCTGGCTTTCAAGGCTCTATAAATAGACCCTAAAGGCTACCTTTGAAAGGGGGGGGAGATTTTGGTCAACGGCGAAGCCCTGCCGCATTCTTGAGTGACCTAGCACCAAGGAGGGAGGCTTTCTACGTCCATACAAGCCTCCGGTTTAGGGAGTAGTCGATGTTTAGAGTCGTTTGTGTTTTATAGCTTTCGTCACTGTTCATTGCATGCATTGCTTTCTCCCTACGTCCTCCTTCATTTTTTCATCACCATGCACACATCCACCTGTGTTTTTGACACCCTAGGGGTTTAAAACCCCCAGGTATCCCCCTTTCCATTTATCTATGTTCATCTATTACTATCTTGACATTTACTACACCATTTAGTTCTAATCTCGGTGTAATTCTTGTGTCTTTACGTTGTTTTGTAGGTCAGCACTTCATCAGCACAAGGCCCATCCCCTCTGGCCGGCTGGAGAGGGTGGAGGTGAGCCCTTTCGCAACTTCTGGCGTGGTGGACTTGAGTGGTTCCTAACTGCCCGTTCAAGAAGTCGTGCAGCTCTTCCTGCACCGCCCGTCCTCTTCTTGCGGTCTACTTCAAGCCGTCCATCCTCCAGGAGCACTTCCTCCCGCACGTTCTGCAGCACCCTTAGGCGGTCTATCGTAACACCGCGCGTCCTATAGGCGGTTCTTCATCAACCGCGCATCTTCCCAGTGCTGCAGCTAGGCGAGTGTCTCCCCTTCCTTTCCAAAGCACGGCATGTTCATCCCGTCCGGCGCTTTGGTGGCGATCACGGTCACTTTCGTTTTCCATTCTCCTCTTGCTATTCTTCACTTACTCATCGCATATTGATTTATTCATAACTCCATCTTCCTTTAAGTAAGAGGAGAAAATATATCTACACCCTTCTTTTGTGGTGATATATTTTCTCCTCTTACTTAAAGGAAGATATGCTATGAATAAATCAACATGCGATGAGTAAGTGAAGAATAGCAAGAGGAGAATGGAAAACGAAAGTGACCGTGATCGCCACCAAAGCGTCAGACGGGATGAACACGCCGTGCTTTGAAAAGGAAGGGGAGACACTCGCCTAACTGCAGCACTGGGAAGATGCGCGGTTGATGAAGAACCGCATATAGGACGCGCGGTGTTACAATAGACCGCCTAAGGGTGCTGCAGAACGTCCGGGAGGAAGCGCTCCTGGAGGATGGACGGCTTGAAGTAGACCGCAAGAAGAGGACGGGCGGTGTAGGAAGAGCCGCACGTCTTCTTGAACGGGCAGTTAGGAACCACTCAAGTCCACCACGCCAGAAGTTGCGAAAGGGCTCACCTCCACCCTCTCCAGCCGGCCAGAGGGGATGGGCCTCCTGCTGATGAAGTGCTGACCTGCAAAACAACGTAAAGACACAAGAATAACACCAAGATTAGAACTAAATGGTGTAGTAAATGTCAAGATAGTAATAGATGAACATAGATAAATGGAAAGGGGGATACATGGGGGGTTTTAAACCCCTAGGGTGTCAAAAACACAGGTGGATGTGTGCATGGTGATGAAAAAATGAAGGAGGACGTAGGGAGAAAGCAATGCATGCAATGAACAGTGACGAAAGCTATAAAACACAAACGACTCTAAACATCAACTACTCCCTGGACCGGAGGCTTGTATGGACGTAGAAAGCTCCCTCCTTGGTGCTAGGTCGCTCAAGAATGCAGCAGGGCTTCGCCGTCGACCAAAATCTCCCCCCCCCCTTTCAAAGGTAGCCTTTAGGGTCTATTTATAGAGCCTTGAAAGCCAGCCTCGAAATTAGGGTTTAGAGTCATTTTCAGGTCGAGGTAATCAAAGAAAAATCGTAGATAATTGACTTATCTTTTATCCAGTCGAAATGGCACTAAAAATGGTTGATTATCCACGGAGAAAATGACGGGAGAAGTTGGGGATAAAGCCACGGATAATGGGATAAAATCTGTTGAAATTCAGGAATCGAAGGGATGAACGGTCTTACGATAGACCGCTCAACTGGATGTGCGGCCACCTTCTAGCCGTCCAACCCTGTCGGTGGAAATTTAAAATAAATCATAAATAATCCGAATTATCCATCGAACTGACCGAAACGTTCGCCGTTTGGACTCTCATAGATGAACGGCTCCAATGAGACCGTCCAAGTGTAGAGCGGCCAAGGACAAACCGTTCTAGCCTTGTCGGTGATAAATAGATTAATTGGATAATTATCTGAGAAAACCTTCAAGCGCAGGACTCTGAGGGATGAGTGGTTACTTTCCGTCTGTGCATCAAGTTGAGCGACTAGAGTAGGACCACATAAAGGCTTGTCGGTGGAAATTCAAAAAATTAACCAAAATGTTCCAAAATAGAGGGACGGTCCACAGTCAACCGCACATGGATTGAGCGGCCAGGGATGAACCGTACATGCATTTGGGTATTGAAACTCATAGAAAAGCCCAATCAACCAAAACCAAGGCCCATTAAGTCCTGAATCAATTCGGACCTAACCAAGGAGGAAGGCAACCCATAAAACTGGCCCAAATCACGCCTGAAAATAGCCCCGACGAGTGATGGACAATTCGAGGCATCAATAGGATGGGAGTAAGAGAAATGACACAACTTATCGGCAAAAAATGGGTGTCAACAATCCCGACAAAGCTAAGGCCATCAAGGACATGACGCCTCCCAAAAATTTGAGGGAAGTCCGAGGTTTAATTGGGAGGCTGCAATTCATCCGTCGGTTTGTGTCTCAGCACTCACAAAGTTGTAGACCTTTCTACGAGTTGACCAAGCCAGGAGTAGAATTTCATTGGGATTCTAAGTGTCAAAAAGCTTTTGAAGGGTTAAAGGAATACCTGGCTAGTCCACCCGTTCTCATTCCACCCAAACCAGAAAAACCTCTGACCCTTTACATCTCAGTCTTGGATGACTCCGTAGGAGCCGTCCTCGCACAAGCTGATGAAGAAGGCAAGGAACGGGCAACCTATTACTTGTCCAAACTCCTCAATCCCTGTGAACAAAAGTACACAGCCATGGAGAAAACCGGTGCTGCCCTTGTTTGGGTAGTACAGAAATTGAAGCACTACTTCTTGGCTCATGAGGTCCATTTGATCACCCGCATGAACCCTATCAAATTCCTCCTAGAGAAATCCGTCCTTACCGATAGGCTAACACGCTGGTAGAGTTTCCTATCTTAGTTTGACATCACCTACATTCAGCAAAAGGTGATTATAGGCTATGATATAGCCGAGCATCTCGCTCATCATCCTCTCCCCAAGTTCGATCCTGTCCAATCAGAGTTTCCAGATGAGGAACTAATGTCTGTCACTCAATCCGATGAGCCAATGTGGACATTATATTTTGATGGAGCTCTGAATTCCCAAGGAAAGGGTATAGGCATTGTCCTTCTGACGCCCGAAGGCGTCACCATCCCAGAAGCGTTTCATCTTGCATTCCCAGTCACCAACAACATTGCTGAATATGAGGCTCTTCTAGCTGGTCTGGAACTAATCCATTCTTTCTATATCACCGAATTACGAGTTGTGGGTGATAGTCAACTTGTTCTCCGCCAGGTGCTTACCAAATATCGCACCCTCGATCCCAAGCTCAAGCCCTATCAAGAGCTGGTCTCCGCTTATGCCAAATTGTTCACCAAGCTGATCTTTGTTCATGTTCCTCGGGAACAAAACATTCTGGCCGATGCCCTCGCCTCCTTGGCGTCATCTTTCAAATTCCCTTTAGGTGCATGGTCTAAATCCATCAACATCTACAAGCATCTCTGTAATACCCCGGGTTTAATAAAAAAATTGAAATAAAATTGAAATGAATGAATTTCAAAATTTAATATTTAATTCCTTAGTAAATAGAACTAGTGAAATTTTCGACTACCTTAAAAAAATCTATAAAAATGGTAACTTGGTAAAGGATGATTTATTTAACAACTTTGTCTTCTGTGGTCGACCCAACAAAAATCCGTAACTAGGTCTAATCATTGGTTTGAGCCCAAAGTGCACACTTACCTAACCTTAACTTAAACCGCAGAATTAGGGCTTAATACTCCATCAAATGAGCCCAAATTAGTGGCAAATGAAAGGTCACAATCTAAGGATCATTTCTCCTCTGCCAATTCATCGAAACCCTAACCCTAAAACTTGTAGTCGACCGAGCTTTGGAGAGGTCAACTATTACGGCGCCGTTTCAATCACTCAACTTGCTTCGACGAATTCTCCCAGCACCGAAGGCTCCAGAAAGTGTATGAGCTATAAAAATGAAGCTCTACAACCCTAGAATCCTTTGGTAGCTGTGGCGGCCGTAGTGGAGATCGATCAAGGGAGATCTCTGGTGATTAGTGGAGACGTGTCGGCGTCCGTTCTTTTTCCTTTCTTCTTTCTTCTTCACTCGATTGAGGTAGGTAATAACAAGCCCAATATAAAGTGTTATATATGGATGGAATCAGCATCTAGTCCTCTTTCTTTAGAGTCGTAAAGCCCTAAATTTCATTAGGTATCCTGTGCAAATTTAATAGTTTAGTAGAGGCATGTCAGAATTAGGGTAGAACTTGTTCCCCTTTGATTTCAGTAGCGATTTCGGGCTGTAAATCTAAAATTGATTCATGCATCTCGTAGAGTTTTTCATGCCATTTCTATTGATAGTAAAAGCCCCAAATTCCATGTTGTATACCCTTCGAATTTCGTGTTTTATTGTAACCCTGAAAACCTCACCGAGGGCGGGCAAGGGTTGGTTCAATCAGATTTTTACCAGACTTGGACGGTCTTACGATAGACCACACATCCTGGATGGGCGGTTCCTGAAGGACCACACATCCTGGATGGGTGGTTCCTGAAGGACCACATAACCAGGATGGGCGGTTCCCAGCTAACCACATAACCAGGATAGGCGGTTCCCAGATAACCACACAACCCTGACAGGATGTGCGCCTCCCAGAGGACCACATATCTGGATATGCGGCTCTCAGAGAACCACACAACCCTGACAAGATGTGCGGCTCCCAGAGGACCACATATCTGGATGTGCGGCTCCCAAAGGACCACATATCTGGATGTGCGGCTCTCAGAGGACCACACAATAAAGGATGGGCGGCTCCCAGCTGACCACACAACCAGGATGGGCGGCTCCCATCTGACCACTCAACCCTGGCAGGGATGGGCGGCTCCCAGACAACCACATAACTGGATGGGCGGCCATCCCTGTGACCGCACAACCCAGGGATGGGCGGCCATGCCCATGACCGCCCAACCCCATGATCGGCTCCACCCAGACCGCCCAACCCTTGGGCGGCCCTGCCCTGGCCGTCCAAGTCCCCTTTCAGCCCAGTGGTTGTAAGCCCTAGTCCCTTCAGCCCAGTAGATATAAGGTCAGCTGAGGACCGTACATCTATGCAGAAAATGACTTAGTGTGAGTTCTACTTGATTCATATTAGTGTCTTAATGGATAATTAGTAAACTAAAAACCCATATGATAAGTGGTAAATCATGCAAGTAAATTTCTGTAAAATGCATGCTATTTCATTCCTACATGATCTTGTTGATGGGGTCATCACCATCCGTCCTGACACTCTCGACCATTCTCGTCACCCCGGAGGCGTACATCATGGTCTAGTCATTTATTTTGAGTCCTATGTATGTTTCTTTATTTTATTTGAGTCATATCATTGTTATTTCCCTTTTATTTGAGTCATGTCCCTAGGTCTTGTGATTATTTCCCTAGGTTTGAGTGTCATTAGATTTTTTAGTTAGCTATTGGGCCCAATTCATTGGGCTTGGCCCATAGGCGCCCCTATCTTGTTGGTTATTAGTCAATGTGTCAAAAGTCAGGGTCTTATTGTAAATTGTGGGATCCCTATAAATAGGACCCCACTCTCTCCATTTTGAGGTAATGAATCAATGAACGAAAAACTTGCCATTTTGAGAGTTCAAACTTCTTATCTAGTGGAGAGATTCCATTATTTGGGTGAGAGACCCTAGGGGAGAGATTCCCCACCCATCCCTCTCTTAATCTCTCTCTTTCACTCCCCTTTCTCTCTCCTCCACACCCAATTTCAAAAATTTTCTCTCTCCACCCTTCCCAACCACCACTCTCCCACCTACCCCCATTAAAGGCCACTCCCCTTCCCCACACATCCCATTACTCCACCCCCTAGTCCCAAGAGAGCTTCCACCAATCCTAGCTCCACCTCCCAACCCCCAACTACCCCACCCACTTCCCCAAGCACCCTTCCCACTACCCCAAGCACCCCTTCCCTTCCCCAACACAACCCCTCCAATCCCCAAGACCACCATTGAATACCCTCCATTAAGGAAAATTCAAACTCACCTTCCCTCCACCCACTTGTTCCCTCACCTTCCCTCTCCCTCCAAGCCCAAATTCGCAGCTCCTCTCTCACCCATAGCAAACACCCCCTTCCTGCCCCTATTCTCCCCTTCCCACACCTTGAACCCCCCCCCCCCCTAGACCCCCTCATAGCTGGGGGTTGCCCCTACACACAACCACCTCATTTCCCCTCCCATCTACCCCATTCCCCATTACCTATCTCCACCCTCTCAAGTTCTGGTTGCAGGCAGCAGATTGGCCGCAGGTTGCAGAGGCCACCCCGTCATCCCCTGGGAGCTTTAGGTGGCATGCCATACATCAACGGAAGCGCCTGCCTGTCTTCTTCACAACGGTGGTGGTCCCGTCCCATTCCGAGTACGTGATCGACCAGGAGAGCCATTCTCCCACAACTGCGCATATCCCCCCTGGCAGGAGACCAGAGCCAGATTGGAAGCCCAACTGCGACGATCGTGTTAGGAATCGGATCGAGAGTTCTTCTTCAAACATCTTCTACTACGAGTCTTCTAACATCTCCGAGAAGCAGAGCCCCATTTGGCGACCGGACCTGAAAGTTATCAATTTTCTCCCGCGGGTGCTTGGTTCTGCTTCCACTCAGTCTGCACCGACCCCTCCTCAGTGTTTAGAGCCTACCGGTCGACCCCGACATCAGCTGGCATCCCCGTTAGTCTTGCTTCGAAGAGGACTCGTCAACGGTTCCAACGACTTTGGAGGAACCTGATTCTAAGCTCTGGAGCGACCGTGGCAACCTCTGCTTCCTGCTGTTTGGAACCTGAAGCTGTCAGATCTGAGGGTCTGCCACCCTGTTCAAGCCCCTACCCCGACCAGCAGCGGTACCCGAAGAAATTTACAAATTTCAAACATCACCCAGATCCAGCTACAAAGAATCTCCAAGTGATTTCGTATGCAACAAAATTCGGGGCTGACCACAGCGTCCAAATACTTGACGGTCTGTCCTGAGACACAGTCAGCGGGCAGATTCGGCTTCGACTTCCCTCTCTTCACTTCTAGCTCGAATTCCCCTCCCCGCTTGGCCGGCTGAAGGCCCCTCCCTGCGTGGAGGTCGTATTGAGTGTATTCATTGGCTTCCCTTCCCCGAGATCTCCCCCTTGCATGGGGGTAGTTCATGTATTATTTACACTCACAGGTTTGAAGCTTCATCGACGCGGCGTGCGGGTGCTTCCCCTCGCCTCCCCGCTCACCCCCGTCTCCGACCGGAGTCAGTTTCTTCAAACCGGCTAGGTGAGAACTCGTCCCTTGCTCTCAATTATTCATATTCATTTAATATTCTCCAATTGCGCCGTCGGTAAGGAAGAGAGCGCCCGATCTTAAGGCTCCACCGCACTTGTGCGACCCCCGTGGGTGTGAGTGAGTGATCTGCGTCCCTTGGCCAAGGCCAACACATTGAGTTGAATATCCGCACCTCAAGGGGAGGTTTGACTTAGACTTTGCTGGCCCTCTACCAGCAAGGGGCTTGTCCCATTTCCTCGACTCGGCATCCCCGAGTTACTCCCGGGTTAAGTGTGTGCGCCATACGAAGGTCCACTTGCGTAGGCTTCATAGCCTTGTGGTTGTGCTTGTTAAATTAGGTCTGAGGTTGTGTCACATCACTTGTTCATTATCATTAGCATCTTGATTAATCTTTTTGGCAATCAAATTAATGTAAATCAAGATCCTTGATAAATTGACATGGAAATTAGGACTAAAATGAATACTAGGTTGCTGGACAGCCATTCTACTCCAGTAGAACGATTTGACCCTTTGGCGGACTTCTAATAAGTCATTAGCCCCATTAGTTGTGCTAGTCTTGAACTTACCCCCGGACACTCCATCTGGCGGACTTACCATTATCTTGGGATCTCTGTATGTCCCTGCTAAGAATCTAATGAACCACCAGAACTTCGATTTATGTGACTGAATCGCTGGTTTATAAGTCTTGGATCGAATTGGGCTAAGAGAGGCATGTGCGGCCAGTAGTGGAACGCATATCCTCATAGGCGGCCTAATAACGACCGTATATACCTGGCTTATGCCATTAAGTGTTGGTCGATTAACCTTGATCAATCTTCGACCAAAACATTAAGCCCTGGACTGACCAATAGACAGTAGACTAGGCCCTGGTTTAGTTTTACCCTGTCTTTGGCAGCACGGAATCCAATAGGGTGATTTCTTAACTTTCTAGCCAAGCCCGGGTGGTGCGGCTGGAATATGACCATTCAAACCTTATGCAGATTCTCTTGGACCGCATATCTTTAATACGGCCCTGTATGGACCGTATATCTTGTTCATGGGTCTTAAGGTCTTCTGGACCTGCACAGCCCAGGACTTACCGTTCATCCTTTAGAGCGGCACACTGTCAGCCATTCATTCTTGACCTCGTGGGCTGAGTATCAGTCCAGCTCCTGTAAGTGCGGCCCCTTGTTAGCCGCATATATCTCTTGAGCGGTTTATGTATGACCGTACATCTCTCAGAGATGAGTTTTGTCATGTTTTGTGCTCTTGAATCTAAGGACGGATTAGTCCTTTAAATCTTGAACTTATGGACAGTAAATCATCTGATTATTTGGCCATAAACTTGACTATAATGTCTAGACGGAACTTGGGATCTTGGATTTGATAAATCAATGCCAACGCATCATAAGGGCCCAGTCTGGTCCTGGGGAGAGCGCCCGAAAAGTACTTGTGCCCATGGGAGTTTGTAATGACAAGGTGAGGCATTGCACCGAGTGCATGACTAGCGTGATATCTACGACAGAAATCTCTGGTTATCTCTTGTTACTTAATCGTGCTTGACTTGTTTAAATTACTTGATGATGGCCATTTTCTCATTACAATTTCCTGTTACACTTATTACATGATATTCTTGTTGAAATCTAGATATCTTATATTTCTTGACCTTGCAAGATCTTTATATTATGTTATTTTTCTTCTGTATCATCATTTCATTTCTTATCATTGCATATGAAAATGGAATAATTGGTTAATTACGTAAACTTGCCTGTTATTATCTACTGAGCGTCAGCTCATAGTTGTTGTTTTCCCCCTTTCCAGGCAGTTCAGGTGACGATGCGCATACAGATGGGGAGGGACAGGAGTGATATCTTTGAGTGTACCAGTTATTAGATGGAGTTGGCATAGATTATTTACCTCTAGTTATTCCTTAGAGTTGTGTTAGTACTTTATTAATTTTTGGAGTCAGTTATTGTATTAGAATCAGTTTGGAAGTTATGTTTGATCGTGTTTAAGTGGTTGATGGTTATTGTAATAAAGTTTGGTATCTTCTTGACCAATAGATTTACTTCTTTCCATAGCACCTGTGTAATTGTTTAGTTTAGCATATTAATGTGATTTCTAGCTAGTTTCTGACTTTACAACCCGATATTCTGCGTCGGGGCGTGACAGTCTCGTCCCTGCTGTTCAGGACGCTTACCTCTTAAAAATCAAAGAAAGAGTCCTACGGAAGATTCAGGAAGGGGAAATCCTTGAGAAGAGGGAAATCATGTTGGCAGAATTTGAAGAAGAACTGGCTGATGAGGAGAAACCTTGGTTCTATGAAATCGCCAATTATTGCAAAGACCAATCTTATCCTGAGAGAGCCACCACAGAAGATAAGAAAGCCATAAGAAGGGTGGCCCAGTAATACACCTTGGTTAGAGGTCTACTCTATAGGAGAGGCCTTACTGGTGTTCTATTAAGGTGTCTTGATGACGATGAGGTCTGGAAATGTGTAGAGGAAGCACACTCAGGTGTATGCGGTGGCCATGTAAATAGCCAAATGCTCGCTAAGATGATCATTAGGCAAGGCTTTTACTGGCCCACTATGGCAAAGGATTGTGCTATCTATGTCCGTAGGTGTGTCAAGTGTCAACTCCACGCCGATAAAATTCATTCACCATCTTCCTCACTTCATCCAATATCCTCCCCATGGCCTTTCTCCATGTGGGCATTCGACATCATTGGTCCCCTAGGTGATCCTAATTCCCTCACCAAGTAGAAATCTTTCATCCTCACTGCGACAGAGTACTTCACCAAATGGGCCGAAGCTGAAGCTTACGCAGAAATTAAGGTGTCAACAGTCTGCAAGTTCGTCATGAAGACCATCCTCACCAGGTTCGGCGTCCCAAGCACAATCGTCACCGACAATGGGCCACAGTTCATTTCCCAGGATCTTCAAGACCTCTATAAAAGGTACGCAATCGCATTGCATCATTCATCACCTTATTACCCACAAGGTAATGGCCAAGCATAGGCCACCAACAAAACATTGATCAAAATCTTAAAGAAAACCTGCGAGTCTAGTAAGTTTTCAGACTGGCCAGAAAAGCTTATCGAAGCTCTATGGGCCTATCGCACCTCAATCCGTACCCCCACTAGGCAGACTCCGTTTGCCCTTACTTACGGAATGGAAGCGGTAGTCCCGTACGAGACTTTGATTCCTTCTCTCAGGGTACAATTGGATGAGGAATTTCCCCTCAACGAACGTCGTAATTCACCCTTTGCCCAATTGGAACTCTTAGATGAGAAGCGGCTGGCCGCTGCCGAGCATGCACGTGTTTATCAAAATAGACTCGCTCGTTTTTATCAAAAGAAGGTCATTGAGAGAAAATTCAAAGTTGGCGAGATTGTTGTAAAAAGAATTTTTGTCAAATCTGGAGGGCCGCCTTCTAAACTCCAACCCAATTGGGAAGGACCATACGTGGTTCAAGCTGTGTACCTTGGCAACGCCTATAAGCTAGTCAATGCCGAAGGGACCGAGTTATCCCACCCCTGGAATGGGCTTTATCTTAAGAAATACTACCCTTAGATAAGTGTAACAACTAGCATGGTACGTGGACCATCGGGGCCGAAAATTCACTCTTCGGTCTTTGTAGTCTAACTCAGGGTTAACCTGCGCATACTTCCACACCTCGCTTTCGGGATCAAACGAAGCGGAACTCGAGGGTGGCCCAACACAAAAAAAAAAAGGATTGCCTAGTGTTCATCATGCAGTCAAATCTTTGCATCTGTCCCTCATGTAGGATAGGACCCATTAAGGCTCGGTAGGTCTCGGGTCTTGGCCCGCCAGAACCGTGGAGGTTCCGGTCCGGTCATGTCGGCTTACGCCCACTAAAAGAAGGCAACATGCACACATGCAACTATTTTAGCCAAAAGTTGGTAGTTTTGCTTATTGTGGGGGTGTACTCGAAGGTCTCCGGGAAAGTCGTAATCTTTGTTCTCTTCTCTCTCGACCCAATGAGTAGCCGGCGCCCTTAAAACAATGAGCATAAGGGAACCAAAATACCATACCCTGAAGGCGAGCGTAGGACTCATCTCCTCGAACTCGAGTCAGAGCATGAGAAGAGGGCAGTGTCCCTGTAGGCATACAAGAGGGATTCCTACATATCAAATCATCATGTCTCCCTCAAGAAAAAAAAATCAAAGTCAAATGAAAGCTTGGTCGTGGCCGTGCCTGATTTCAACAAGCGAAACCCCTCAAAACAAAAGCTATATTCCACAAAGGGGCAACGTAATTATGTTCGAGGAATCTTGGTCCGAAGTCGCCTAAAAGGGGAAAGGTCGAGTAGGTCCCAGTTGGCTTGTCGAGTTAACGATTTTGCCGGTCCTCTCGGAAGGTTTACCTCACCACACTCTTCTTTCTCCCCTCGAAGATGAAAGCTCAATGGAAATCCTGAAAGGCGCGCCCCGCTAAGGCAAGCGACCTTGTTTTAGCAAAACACACATGTAATTGTCTACTTCGAAAAGTAGAAGCCATCACCACGAAGGAGTCTCGGTGTTTCTGGCCGGTCAAGACCTCTATCTACTACCCCGGTGGTTTCTTACTTTAACCTCAGGCTTAGGTCAATGCAAGCACGTCACCAATAGGTGCGACGGCGTCTGATTCTGGGTCAGCGTCGCGCGGTTGACCGTTAGGGTTCCAAGGTGTTCCATCATATGCCATCTAGAGTTGTGAGGAAATAGACTCGGGTCGGGCAAATCTCTTACCTCGAACACTCTTTCGGTGTGTCCTTGCGGTCGGAAGCAACTGAGAGCCTAAGCATGGCATGACGGTTTTGTCATCAAGTTAAGTCTTAACCGGCAGGATTA
The DNA here is from genome assembly GCA_022559845.1 of Amorphophallus konjac. Classification (NCBI taxonomy): domain Eukaryota; kingdom Viridiplantae; phylum Streptophyta; class Magnoliopsida; order Alismatales; family Araceae; genus Amorphophallus; species Amorphophallus konjac. The sequence goes on from CM040125.1 coordinate 118,258,555, forward strand.
TCATTTGAGGAGTCTAGGGGCCCAAATCAATCTAGATGTGCGCACAGGATATCTGGGGGGTTAGTAAGAAACCTTGTCTTCATAAGAGTCAGGTGCTATAAGATTGGTCGCTAGGCATTAATCCCCAAAAAAAAAATTTGTGAAGTGGCCCTCTGAAGATGCCTTCGGGTGAGTCCCAAAGTGGGAATCCTCTTGGAGCATGTTAACCCCGCATTACGCTACTTAAGAATGATTTAAGCACCCCTGGTCCAAAAACCATGCCGATTGTAATAACAAGTGTCTTTCAAAAAAAAAAAGAGAGAAAAAAATTCAAAAAAAAAGAAAAAAAAGCATAAACAAACAACACAAAAAATGCATCCGTGTGATCTCATTTGTGTGTTACATTTCTACATTATGTTCCCATTTGTGTGCATGTATATTGCATTCATCATCTTTGACCTTGCCTTAATTAATAAAGGCTTGGCCCCTTGACTCATTATCAAGGCTAGTCTGTGGACGCACTAAAATTCAGAAAGAATCGGTTCGTTCGTTGATCGGGTTAATTCATCTATTTAGTGCGAGGGTGTGCCAGTCACAAAGTGATGATTTATTCGGACTTCACGAAAGGCCATGGTGCGCTCGATCTGACTAGTCAGACGATTGTGTGGTTCGTGTCGAGACCAAAACCCGCCGCGCCATAAAGGTCACGGCGTTATTTACATCTCCCATGCGGGGGAACACCCTTGATTGATTGCCGAGAATAAGGGCCCTACGGCCTGAAATTCATGGTAATAAAGCGAGAAAAAAGATCTCGGGTCACGCTTAAACAAACCTGCATTGGGGCGTAAATTGTTCATAGATACGTATATGTTGGTCACTCATGGACCATTTTTTGTTCGGACGGAAGTCCACATTTGTAGCGTCGAAGACGACGATAAAACCGTACGGATGTCTGCCGTAGGTACGGCAAGTTTAATGCGGATGCGGGATCGAATCCCGGAAGGAGTGGGTCGAGTTGATGGACTATCGGCCCAAGAGGTGCACGGATCATGACCATGTCGGGGATTCTGAGGTCCACGTCTGATACCACGGGGCATCATCGCTTTTCTCTTCACGCACAGTCCGAGGAAGCGAGTTGTTAAATGTGAAACCCGAACTCGCCAACGTGTGCCCTCGCACGCTGATCGACCTATGCGGCTCGATCATTCAGGCAGTGGACCCACAAGTCCCACCCAAAACAAGGTCGGCCCGCTACGACCAAAGGCTGGCCAGCATCGGCCATACCCAGGTAGGGCCTCCATACCACCTGCATCACCATACGTGCATCATATTAGTTACCATTTCGCTAAACTAAATCATAGTCATAAAATGAAAAGAAATCATATGCATCATACCATGGCCTCAGGGTACTCAGTCAACTCACGCCGAAGTGACATCAGCTGGTAGCTGCCCGGTGCCGCAACTGTGACCGGCCTCCACCGTCGCGCTAAGGGCATGGCTCTCCGATTCCACTGCCTGGCTCTCCCCATCGGGAAGTAATAGTAACTCCATACATGCATCCATCATGCATCATTAGCATAAATAATGGCATAACTATAATTACGGTAAAATGCATAAATAAAATGTTCACCTGAAGAAAACGTGCAAAGCCACTAACTGTCGTCTCCCTCTCTGTACCCTAAGAGAGATCGGTAATCAAGTGGGCGAGTAGAGCTGCTCCCCACGCATAATCCCCCACTCGGTCCAGGTCCGCAAGGATCCCGAGGAAGCGGCAATGGAGGCCGTCCCCCTTCGTCCCCAGCAGAAGGCGGCCCAGAAAAAAGAAGAGGAACCTCCGGAGGTCCAGATCTACCAGCTCTCGCTCGCTCGGGTCCTGGGTAAAAGCCGCACGGGCGTCTCCCTCCAGTCGTGCCAGAAACTCTGCTCCAGTCTCGCTAACCCGCTGGCGCGGGTCAACGAATCCGAGCGCCTCCATGATGTCTACCCGGCCGACTGTCCTGCTGTCTCTATCGATCGCGGTCATCTCCAGCCACAATAGCTCGAAGGCGCTCTCTCTGTAGTCGGGGTAAGTGACCCCGCTGACGGCCTCTCCGTCCACTCGTAGGCCGGTGATCCAAGCTACGTCCTCTAGTGTCGGCACCATATGACCCCAGGGCATCAGGAACGCTCGACTTGACGCATGCCACAGCTCCCTCAGTGCCTGGATAAGGGGAAGGTCGAGCCGGAAGGGCTCAATCCTCAGGAACGCCCCAAACCCCATGGCGTCCACCCGCGCCCTCTAGAAGTCTGGTAACCCTCGGTACGCTACGACTACCAAGGACCAGCTGATCCGGCTCTTCATCACGCCCAGCACACCACAAAGAATAAACATAAAAATCACATCAGTAAAAATAGGGCTATAATTAATGAACATAATAACAACAAAAATAAACAAAAAAACCATAAAATATTTAATTTTTAATTACTTGTTTGAGGCGTCCAAGGACCTGGACGCCTCTATGCATTTATCTTATTTTATTTAATTAATTTCATAAATAACAAAAAATACATAAAATAATAATAATAATAATAATAAACATGGAGGCGTCCACTGGGTTGGATGCCTCAACAGTCAGTCTTCTCTCTCTCTCACCTCCCTTCCAACGCCATCTCTCGCCCCCATTTCCCGCATGAATCACACAATAATGCAATAGAGGAGTTTTAAGGCGCTTACCGAGTCATGCTCATCCTCTCCCGCGTCGCCAGGTCCCTCGGGGCCCTCCACGACTAGTGGGATCATCTTCTCGTCCACAGGAGCCTCCTCTGCATGATCTCGAGTCCTCCGCGGATGACGGGCGAGCCGCTTCCGCTTCTCACCTCCCTGACTCGATCCACCGCGTTCCATGGGCTCAGATTAAAGGAGGGAAGGTCGAATGGGAGGGGAGAAAGTCTTAGGAGAGGAGAGTGGTCGTTGGATTGAACAGGGAAAGAGAAAAGGCTGCGAGGGCGGCCTTTTAAATGAAAATTCAAATTTTTTGACGCGTCCAGGCACCTGGACGCGTCAATAAAAAAAAATTTGGGGGCGTCCAGGCGCCTGGACGCGCCCATATTAAAAAAAAAATTTTTGGGGCGTCCAGCTATCTGGATGCGGCCATATTTAAAAAAAAAAATTATTGGGGCATCCAGGCACCTGGACGCGCCCATATTTTAAAAAAAAAATTATTATTGGGGCGTCCAGATATCTGGACGCGCCCATATTAAAATATATATATATATATAATAATAATAATAAAGTAAAAAAAGGAGAGAATAATGAAAGGAAATGAGAGCTAAAAATTCAAAGAAAACTTTTGCACACAATAACTTCACATTTATTCTATTAAAGCAACGGAGTGGGCTACATCAGGGGTTTAGATGCTTCGGGTCTTAATTTCCCCAGTTCGGTTACATAAGCTCTCCACAGTTCACGCTCTTCCTCCACATGCACTAACGCCTTTCCCGAAGTGCTTATCTTCCATGATGATTTGATAATCTTCACTTTCTTGGCATCCACTTCCGTACCCGACTCTCTCTTCGTCAGAGGAGCAATATCAGATAACGGTGGGAACAAGTGGCGGGGAAGGCCGATTTGGATGCAGCACCGATGCGCATTGTACAAAGCAAACTCAGTCGCGCCGATCAGTTGGAGTTCGGCTTCGGGGGAAGACCTCGTGAGGAGTTCGCGCGAAAGTAGGCATGCCGGTGCACAAGTGAAGAAGCTTTGCGTCATGGTCTTGAAGTGGGACCGCTAGTCTTCACGCTTCCTCAACCACGGGACACGATTCATTACATTACCACCAAAGCCTAACACGTCGGCTATGTGGTAGAGGGGGCTTTGTTGGAAGATCTTCGAGGTAGTTAGCATCCCCTCGCGATGATCAAATTTGAAATGCAAATCGATCCAGCAATTCAGGAGAAGTGCGTAACTGAAGGGAGGCTTACCCATGCTGGAAGCAATAAGACCACTATAAAGGTAGGCAAGGATGGCGGGTCCTACCCTTCTGCCATTCCAAATCTCGCAAATCACGCTCAGCTGGTCTTCCTCCACTATGTTGTCAGTGTAAGGGAATAAGAGAGCTCCCGCCAAACAGATTGTGAATCCCCTCATGATTTCCTCCAAGCGGTCATCGTTTGGTGATCCTCTCAGGGCGTCCATGACCCATTCCACGAGTTTTTGCAGATCGATCCCCTTCTGAGCACGGACGTTTCTAATGGCACCAAGCGGCATGAAGCTTCCAAGGACCTCCTCGGAAGTCACCCTCTTCAGCATTCGCATAATCTTTATCATGCCATCACTTTTGAACCTTTTTAACCCGAGTAGGAGTTCTACCTCCTCGAGAAGGATGGTCACCTCGAAAGAAGGGAAGATGAAGGTGTGAGTTTGAGGATGCCAGATCTCCACTAGCGCGCCCATAGCCGCCCAGTCCATACTAATCTTCTCGTAATGTTTGGAGTGAACTAGGAGCCCCTAAAGGTGCCACCTCGTGATTATGGCCCTCATGTTGATGGTAATGTTGGAAGTCAGCTTCGAAAGCCACGGCAATTTCGAGAATTTCCTCGGACCTGGGAAGAGAGGGTACGGCTGGAAAAGGGAAGAAAATAAAAGAAGGAAGAAGTGAGGGAGAAGTCGTACATGAAATTTGAAATGAGTCAACTCACCATATGCGACCGGATCATCCCACTCAGATGACCTTCAAGGTCGGAGAGTCGCCTAAAGTCGCTACTAGGCTTGCTCCTCTTCACAGGGCGGGAAGACTCTCCTTCCATCCTGGAAATCCCTAGATTCTCCTCTCCTCCTCCTCTTGAGCTTTCAAAGCTCTCCTTGGTGCATTTGGCTGAACTTGCCTAAGGGGGGTACTTATAGGAAGGGAAGGGGGGTAAAGGCCAAGAGACGTAACATCAATGTCGAGTCGTCGTCGTTGACTTTAGCAAAAGGTTTTTGTCTTGATCTCCCTTGTACTGTGGTGCAACTCTGCTGCTTTTAATCATGTTGATCAGTGCATGTTTCCCTAATGGACGCCACCGTCCCATCATGTGCCACCATCCGGTAACTAGTCCCACCATGTCATGCATTGTATTATATGATATTTATGCTATTAGAACATGTCAAGGACCTTACGACCTGAACGGATCTGGAATTTGAGTTCCCCTTCAAAAAAAAATAATGATAATTTCAGTGGAATTTGGGTTGTATGGATAGGCCGTTAAGTTGCGAAAGTAAGGGGACGATGGTTCCATTCGATGAGTTGGTGCGTGGATAAACGGGCCCCGGCTCAGTATCAGCTCACCGGATCGGTATCCTGACCCATTCTTAACAATTTGACAATATTATCCTTGGTTATTTTCTATTTTAATTTGTTTAAGTTTTCCTTTAAACCCAGCATGCATTCATGTAGGACTTTGATTCCATTACGGAAGATCATTCAAAGTAATTCGATTGTGAAGACCATTGTGCTCCAGTTCTTACAAATATGAGATATTCCACTCCGAATGAAACACTGAGCTTCCTTGAGACGGCCCTACGCTGTTCTTTCGAAAGAGACCCTTGTTTGGATTGAACCTCAAATATTCATTTACTTTTACTCCATTTGACCCACCTTGGCCGCAGCACTTCCACATTGGCTGGTAACCGCTCCCCAAAGGTGAAACCTGCAGGTTTACGACCCGGGTACTTCCACACATAGAAGTTGGTCACTTTTTCTACTTGTGCCTGAGCGTACATTTTCCCCTTCCTTGTTTGATTTTCATCCAAGAAATTGTTGAATTCAGAAGACCTTCTTCAAGGTCATCTCCTTGAAAACTCTGAAAACTTTCCAAACCATAATGTTGAAAGCGTGTCTCATCACACCTTGGCATAAACTCTTCAGTCCATTCTCACTCCATTCCACTTCACTCCAATGCTATTCCACTATGTGTCACTCACGTGTCACTCCCTTGCAAAGCAGACGCCAAGGCGGGGTAGCTGTAGACACGCTATTTCTGACATCGTCTTGAGTAAATCTCATATTACAATATGACGCCCCGCAGTGGCTTTCGCATTTCGAATCGCTAGAGTGCTTCCTTTTCTTTGGTCTTCTTCCGAGAGTGTGGCACTTCTTCGGAATCTGAGAAAAGTCCCCTCACTCAGGAAATCACACGGCATGCGAACGACGTCGCTACCAACCGGACGTACCAAAAAAAATCCGAACTCGAAGACGTCTGACGGTTTGATGCCGACAACCTTTCAGGACAAGTCCGACAGGAGTTATTTGAGGCGTCCACTTGCCTGGACGCCTCAATCAATAAATAAAAATAAAAAATAATAATAATAATAATATATATATATAATGCTTGAGGCGTCCAAGAGACTGGACGCCTTAATCTTGAGGCATCCAGGGGCCTGGACGCCCCAATGATCCAGGTCCGGACAAGCCCGATCCGCCGTTCGATTTGACATTGTGTAAAAATCCAAAACTTGACGACGTCCTGTCAGTTGGACGCGCCCACTCGTGAGTCACGGGTGCACCTCGAAACCACTCGCTTTACCCACTGTCTACGGCTTTCGACGGTGATTCGGTGAGTGAAAATGGGCACGTCCAGGGCCCCGGAAACCTCATCATTGAGGCGTCCAAGAGCCTGGACGCCTCAATGAATATATTAAGATAAAAAAATATAAAAAAATATTTATTGAGGCGTCCAGGCTCCTGGACGCCTCAACAGTGAGGCGTCCAAGAGACTAGACGCCCCAATCAGCTTTCCTTCTATAAATAGAGGACCCCCTCCCTCGAAGGGAAGGGGCTTCAGATCCGACAGAGGAAGGAGAGACTCTGCCGGATCCCATTTCTAACCCGTGGGTCTTTTGTAGGGGGAGGTTCTGCCGGCTTCTCGGGTGCCCGTGCTCGCGAGAGGAAGGCTAGCTCCATCCGTTCTGCTTCCATGTCGTCCCCACACTGCCGAAGCTCTGTCGGATCCCGCCATCGGCACCTTCAATAAGCCATTCTCTCCCCTTCTCTTTTGTCATTTCTATCGCATGCATCATCCCGTCATCCGTCATCTCCTTTCATAAGGGAGATCCATTTTTATGCACGTTTGCACGATCCCCCATTCATCATAGTATTTTCTTCTTACTCGTGTCTGAGAGGGGTTTAAAAATAACACCAACCAGGTGTGTGTCTTGCCATGATTTCATTATTCTTCATCAAGGGACTAATACTACACTGCCATCTTTTCTGATCCACCTGTTATTTGTCTGTTTCTTCTTTTGCAAGGGTAACCAAGGAAAGCCCTCTCCATCAGCCGGTCGAAGGGAGAGGAAGAAGCAACCCGCCATCTCCCGCTTTTGAGGTAGGCGCGATCACTTTCTTTATTTTGGGGTCTCCGGCCCCTGGCGATCACATCATATTCTTGAGGCCGCGGAGAGTCATTTCCCGCAATGGCCGTTTAAATTTCCGTCATTTATATTCTGTGTTATTTTATATCTGCTATATTCTCGAGGCCGCGGAGAGTCATTTCCCGCAATGGCCGTTTAAATTTTCGTCACTTATATTCTGTGCTGTTATTGTATCTGCTATATTCTCGCGGCCGCGGCGAGTCATTTCCCATAATGGCCGTTTAAATTTTTGTCATTAATATTCTGTGTTATTCTTACATCTATTATATTCTCGAGGCCGTGACGAGTCATTTCCCGCAATGGCCGTTTAAGTTTCTGTCACTTACATTTTGTGCTTCTTATATCTGTTATATTCTCGAGGCCGCGGCGAGTCATTTCCCGCAATGGCCGTTTAAATTTCTGTCACTTAAATTCTGCACTTTTCCGATCCCCCGAGGTCGCAGAGAGTCATTTCCCGCTATGGCCATTTAATCCTCATATCTTATTACATTGCATCTGTCCCGCATGCCCCGCCGGAGCAATCTCCCGTGGTGGTCTCTCTCCTCTTCTCTCTTCTTTCTGTGTTACAGCAAAACGAGCCCGCGCGCTCCGCTTCGCCTCCTCCGGCATTCCGCGTGACATCGCTCACAAATATGAGGAGTATGCATACACAGCAGGATCAATATTTACGCATAACAGATATCAAATACGATAGTCTTCAGGGAGACAGAGAGAGAGAGAGAAAACCCCAGAATCTCATATTTCATTTCATTCAAAAGAATGCACACGTTTAGCATAGAGGAGAATCAGACTACAGCGATATATATATAGACTAATGACCCTTGGAAATCTGCCAGACTGCGCAGATGCTTAAAATCAACAGAAGAACAGTGCTCAAAAGTAGATTACATAAAAGAAGACCGAAATATCAAATGGGGAGGGGGAGAATATGGCCCCTGAGGGTGTTTGACAGACGAACCCCACCTTGAATCTCCTTCACCTAGGCTTCAGCTGCTCTCTCTCTCTCTCTTTCTTTCAGGTCTCTTTCAGCGGGCTCTCAGTCTCTTTTCTTTTATTTGGCTCTGAATACTCTTCTCTGTATTCGGATCCCTTCTCTTCTCTTTTTTTTTCTCTTTATCGATTGATCCCCCCTTCTCTGTCGAAGGCGTGGAGTTTATATAGAGGGTTGTCTCTCTTCCATCGGCACGGGCGCTTCCCGGGGTGGTGTGGCATCGACGCGCTCGGGGGAAGCTTCTCGGCGTGCTCCTGCTGTGTTGGGCTTGGGCCCATTTACTTAGTGCATCGGCGCTGACCAAGGCCTTGAACGAATGGGCCTTCTTCGTTGGTCATATGGGCTTCTTAAAATAACTATTTTGTTCTTCTTTCAGCTTACTTAACATTTTGCATCCACAAACATGTGCGAAGCTATGTGAATCCCATTTTACGAGTACCAAAATATTCCGAGGATCCTCTTCAGCAGGCAGATGATTGCCCGGGACTTGACGTAGTCTTAATCAGCCTGACTATCTGAATGATAGCCATGCTGGGCAGCAGCTTGGCCAGAAATGGCTTCATCCGGATAGAATGTCAGGGGTAATGGATCTTCTTCCATTCTGATTCTCATAACTTCTAGGGATGACACAGGAGATGCACCCTTGATTGATCTTCAAAGCCCTGAGCTTGCTTTGACTTCTTCTTTTATTTTTTATGTATTTTAGGTGTCAACAGAACCCCATTATAACAAGAGGTCTCGCAATGGAAACAGTAATGGTAAAAGAAAAAGTAATGGCGAAAGGGATGGCAATGGCAACAACAATGGAAAGAATAAAAGAGCCAAGGAGGAGGAAGAAAAGTAAGTCATGGCGACTTGCTCATTCTGTGAGAAGTTCGGACACTCGGCTGAAGAATGCTGGAAGCGTCTCGACGCTTGTCTCAAATGTAGGAGTCGGGAGCATCGCTTGCCCATATGTCCTCTCATAAAGGAACAATCTTCAAGGGATAACAATAGACGCGGGCGACGAGGCTGACTAAATGCCATCTTGGATGATGAAGGTAAATCGATTGAAGGTACCATCTTGACTTATACCTATTCATTTTTGCCTTAACTATTGGAGCAACACATTAATTGCAAGTTCAACACACTCTTCCTAAAAACTCATGCATTAAATTTGGGGACCAAATTCGTCTTAAGTGGGGGAGGGTGTAACACCCCAGATTTTCTAGGAATTTTTTGGGAATTATCTAGAAATTTTTCCCAAATTAAAATGGTTATTAAGCATTTAAGAAAAGCTAATGGGTTATTAAATGAATTTTAGGTTAAATAAATTATTATGAACGCCCAAATAATAACCAATTAATTAGGCCCACTTAGAGGAGGCCCAAAGACCCAATTCCAAGACCTTTAGACCCAAGCCCATTAATAGAAACGTAAATTAGGTAATTTACAGATTTAAAATGGGATATATACACCAATTGGGGGATAAATGAGAGATAATAACAAAATCTAATTTTTTTGGATTAAGCGCCGCCTGGCGGTCTATCGCGAGACCGCCAAGTACACCCTAGCGGTCCGGCTATGACCGCTAAGCGACCCCAGTTCCGTGAATTATAGAAACGTGAAAAGCTTGGATCTTTGATGACCAAATCACCTTAGATCGAAGCTACCTAGCATGGAAGACTCTCTATGGATTAACTCTACTCCAATTTAGGACTCTAGGTTCGATCTAATCCCTTCAACCCTAGGTGAACCCTATAAATAGACCCTAACTTCGACTCATGCGAATCCTAATGTTGGCTCACGTATTTCAAAGGTAAGGAAACCCTATCTCAGGTTGGTTCTTTAGAACTTTATGTTCTTCTTAGTTTTATCTAACACACTTCCAATTTTCGTGCTAGAAGACCTAGCCGTTGGAGAGATAGAGCATCTGAAAGTTGCTGGTTCGTTGTAGTCTGCACAAGAACTAGAGCGTCGGTCCAGTAAAACTCAGGAGATTAGAAGCCCTAAACGTGGTTAGTTCAAGTTGGTCCTTTAGAACTTTTTGTTCACCTTCGTATCTTCTACCTACCCTCCAATTTTCATGGATTTAGGTCAAGAGGATCAGGAGATAGAAGGATGGGAAGTTGCTGGTTTGGCACAGGACGTGCAGGAAATAGGGTCTACTTCCAGTCAGAAATCTAAAGTCTAGGGATGGAATCAAAGGTAAGTTATCTCATGAAAAGGTTAAATTAATGTGTTAAGAACAAAAGCCCTCTCTTCCCTCCTATTTTCATTGATTGTACATGACAAATTTGATGTTTTATTATGATTGCGCATATAGGGTTAACATAACATGCATGAACCTTACCCTTAATAGGAAAAGTAAATATTCTTGGCTTGATTCATGCAACCTATACATCTCCATGCATTGCTTATAGATTGTCATGTCTTATATATCCCTCTGGTTAGCATGATTGTTATCTAATTTATTGCCCTAGATTAGCCTGTACTTCAGTTTTGCTGTTGTTTGCCACAGACAGAAAGAAACGGTCTTTCTGTGATCGCCAAAGGTACCTAGCGGCCTTGCGACAGACCGCTAAGCCTTGGTAAGCGGCCATCCTATGACCGCTAATCGATTTCTGTAATCTGCACTTTGTTAACTCTAAACAGATGACAGATTGACCCTATTGACTATATGGTAAGTCTTGTTAATGAGGTCTTATTCCTAGTTTTGACTTTATATTCATATTATTAGTTATATTATGCACCATCCCTGATAGATTGCATGTCTTACATGGTTTAAATGCTTATTTTAAACTTATGTTAATTTCATGTCAAAACATATACTCTTGTATTAATGATCATAATTTCATAAGATTCATGGACTTTGTAGTGATGTTTTGATCGATGTCTTTCACGATCTTACTCTCACCTTGAGTCTTTCATAAGTACATGGTGGGTACCCCGGTGCGTGGCCATTAGATACACTTTGCACTTAAGCACACAATCTTGGACTTGTGATCCTCTCCGTTGGATATTCCTTCTACCGAACTAGGTGATCTTGTTTCAAGGCCTCCATAAGACTGCGCGAGCCTGGGATTCCCACTAGGACGTCGAGCTGGTTGTACCCTCAAAGCCCAATTGTCTAGAAAGCACTTTATCGGAGTTTTCTACGTTCTAGATCTTAGCGGTCATCCAATAGACCGCATGAGTCTATTAGCGGCCATTTACCTGACCACCAAAGACACCTAGGGCCCTACCATGACCGCAAGGTTCCAGAGATTTCACTGCGTCGATACTCCCTTTCTTCATGTGTCGACTCTGTCCATAAACGGTCTAGCACTGACTGCTAAAGTCAATAAACGGTCTAGTCATGACCGTAACTATCTTCAATGTTCTTAACCCGGGGATTGACCCAAGGGTTGATTTTTCTAATGATCCTAGATGGTCTATGATTATCTAGAACCTCACACTTTGTTTCCAAAGCTACCTAATGAATTATGGAAATTAAAGAATATGTCATTATGCTGCCGAATTTTCTCCAGGGCATGACCTTGTTCTAAATCAATCTTGAACTCTCATGTTCTTAATTGGTGCATTCTTACCTTGATAATTGTTATCATGAAATTATAGTTTGAACTTGTTCATTATTGGCCTACATTATTGATATTTCTCATGGAAGTGGCTTGATTTATAACTTGAAGATGCAAGAGCAGGCACGGACAGTGTCTAAGGACTCAACTCTAGTCCTCTCGACAGATAGCCGGAAACATACTATAAACCATAGGGTATGATGAACACTGGCGTCGCATTACGCCGCGAGTACTTTTTTTATAAACGGGTGAAGATCCACGAGACAATCTTGTGAAATTACATGCTTGCTAGTACATTCTCGTTACATGACTTTCGAGTGTATAGCCTTTATGGTTATGAAAAATTACATTCTTGTTTATGAAAGGCCAAATTACATTCATGTTATATTCTTGCTTGATCATATTTCCAGTCTACATGAATTCTCATATCTCACCTTGATCATATCTTGTTACTTGTGTACGTTGGTTCTATTCACGGGTTTCATCGTATTTCCATAACTTATCTTACACTCTAGAGCAAAAATGTTAATTACTTAAACATTGCCTTCATGTTGATACGAAGATATCTACTAGGCATGTGTGCTCATTCCCTACTTTTCTAATCTTTTTCAAAAAATTCTAGCGGGTCAGATTCAGACTATTCAAGTGATGGATCCGAGAGTGATTAAAGAAGGAGCAAAGCCTTAGATTGTTATTAGTGGATAGTCAAGAGTCGCTATGTAATTTTCTATTTTTTTTTTAGTCCAGATAGTCAAAGAGTCAAGGGTCAACCTTATGTACTTTTGATTATTATTTAAATAAAGCAAAGATTTTGTCTAAATATTGTACATTCATTTCCTATGTGTGAATGTGTTAGCGCTCTGATTATATTGCTCGCTTGAGACGTACTAGCCGGCTGTTCACGTTCCTCGATATTACTTCTGTTGTACATATGTCTCGGGGCATGACATGCATGCTAGAAATTTTCATAATGTTCAGAAAAGGAGGAATTAATGCTTTCAATGTGGTAAATCTGGACATATAGCTGCACATTGTTGGTTTGTCAAGGGAAGAAAGAAGTCTCATTCTAAACATGCTAAATTTCTTGTAAACCATCATGTTTTTGATAAAAACAAATTTGTTTCAAAAATCAAACCACTTGTATGCTTCAACCGTGGGAAGCCAGGCCACAAAGCTTTTGAATGTTGGCTGGCCATTGGTAGGAAAAATGCCAAAGTTGTAAATAAGAAATTCCATGTTCAATTCTATAACAAGAATCTAAAATCGATTGTGAATTGCCATCACTATGGCAAAGCTGGACATGTCATAAAAGAATGTAGGCATGTTAAAGAAAATAAGAATTTTATTGTCAATAAATAGAAGTCAAATTTTGTCATGCACAAGAAAAATACTAAGCCTTCTGTTTACTGTCACCACTGTGGCAAGTTTGGGCACACAATGCATGACTGTCAAATGTTACAATTTGATGATTTTAATGCCCTGAAATCATTAAGAACTCCTATTAAAGGAGTTGCTAATCAACAAGGACCCATGAAGTCTTGAGTACCTTTGCATACAAAATAAGATCTATTTTGCAGGAGTGCCTTGAAGAAGGAAATAAAAGGGGTTCAACAAATCAAGGCACCCGTGATTGGTAAAACCTCATTTCTGGCTTACTATTTGTAGTTGGTGTTTTCAAATGAACTCTTGTCTGAAAATTTGCATATCTTGCTCTATCTGTTCAACAGGAATTTTTTGCATAAAATGTTTAGGTTGTGTTATACAATAACTCTCTGCTCGACAATTTGCACATCATGATTGATCTGTCAGCTGAAATCTCATGCATACATGTTCACATTTGCATCTGTCATTTGCATTATTTTTCATGAGTCTCTCAAATGCATATGTTGATTTATTTGTGTTTACATTAAATTGAGAGTGAATTGCATATCATAGTCTAAAATCTGTCAGATTAAACTCAGTCGTTCACCTTGCTTAATTGTTTTCAACTGATTGAATGATTGAAGAGGGATTCAATACTTGGCATGCAATGAAAATTCAATTTGCAAATTGAAAATCTGAATTGCATATGTTTGATGCTTACATGTGTCATCATGCATTCTCATGCACAATTTGAAAACCTAGAATGCACATAGGACTGCACTGTATTTATCATGCACTATCATGTATGTCCAATGGTATATCAAATGGTATGTTGGGAGAAGGGCAGATCATTTCTGTCTAGAAACCCAATCTATGTGAGAGGTGGTCCTGTGATCTAAGTCCTCCACCTAGTACCATGGGACATATTTGCATATAGAGCGGTCTAGATGTTCATGAGAGGAGTTTAATAATTCACCGCATAGGTTTCATGTCATGTTTGATGTCTTAGTGCATGTAGATAGGGGGAGTCACTACACACTTTTGTTTGATCACACCTACAATAGCTTTAGAATTGATTGCATAGCATTCATGTTAAAAATTCAAAAAGACCATTTGAGATACATGCATATTCTTAAGGGGAGTTAAACTGAATAATTCTCTACATTATCTTCCAATCTCTCATTTTGAAAGCGATCCTTTTGAATAGAAATCATATGTCTGTTGTCTGCCTGATGCATTTTATGGCTATCTCTACCATACTCCTGAGCCAAAATCTCTTCAATTCTGACTCAATCTGAAATGCCTGATAAATTCTTCTTTACTCACATCATGATGTGGCTTTGTTGAAATCAATCGACCTTAAAATTGTCACATTCCTGGAATTTCATGTTCTCTAGCTCTTGGACTCATTCAGGGGGAGCTTTGTAATTCATGATTGTCATTCTTTAGTCACCTCTGAATGCATTCACATCCATTGGTATCATCTTGAAGTCACCTCCATGATCTGGTCAATGTCTTTGGCTAAACCTTAAAATTCCAAAAGTGGTTACTCAGAAATTGTCACTTTTGCCATTCTTGTTGATGTCTGTTCACATGACTGCTTATACTTGTAAGCCATCCTCACACTTGCTGCAATGTTCTTGGCTGCTTCTTAAAATATTCCTTAAAATTTAGGAAGATTTCAATTTGTGTACCAAAATCATAAACCTGGAAACAACTTGAAATAAGGAATCTTCTATTATATAGAATTATGAATGTCCAAAATAAATAGTTGGTTTAAGCTTAATGTATTCCTTGAGTTTGGATATAAATCTCTTGAAAATATATGTGTCAAGTTTAATAGACCTTAACCAGTTTATTCGTGTTGTGTCTTGAAAATCTGTTGGATTCTAAAATTCTAAAATCATGGCACTTTGGTTGAGATACATGAATTGAGTATTGTTTTTAAACATCAGATAATCTGAAAATTCCTTGGGTTAAAAATTGTGTTTCATTGCTCAAGGCAGAGCAATGGCTAAGGTTACACTAAGAAACTAAGGCCTTCATCAAGGAAATGAAGTGGACTTAGTCATGAGGTGTCCTTGCTCTCTCTGTTCAAAATGAAGCAGGATAGTTAGTCTCACTAAATAACTAGGGGTACTGGCATCTAATCAACGTGTGCCCTTAAGTCAAAAAGTGTGGACTATACTTGGTTGCTCTTAAAAATCATTGAGCTAAAAAGAAAAATCTGAAACTGTGACCAAAGGTCAAGGAAAAGTTTTAAAAACCCAGGACAAAAATCAGAATGTACCATGTGTGTTTAACCTCAATACTAACTTTTGTAACTCCTAAAGAAGTCACTGAAATTGGAATAAGTAAGATGAAGGGAGATTAAACAGAAATTCTATATCAGGGGTTGGTTCAATTCTATTAAAGCCTGAACTCAGATATAAGTATAGAAACCTTATTGACAAACTCTGAACACATCAGATTTAAACCATGTTGTCCAATAAGGATCATTTCATAAGACTTTATAATGGAAGAATCTAAAAATTCATCACTTTCTGATTTATGAAATTGGTATTGTTTGCCCCCGAGGTTATAATGTGTGGAGCAATGAGTTTTGATGATTAATGAATGCAATGTGCGATCATGGTTTTGAGTGAACCGGTTTGTACTCTTATGAACACCACATCTATTTAATCATGCAATGGAGATTACCGGTTAATACTCTAATGGTCTTTGAATGGACAATTCAACAAACGAGCAAGCAATTGAGGACCGAAGGTGATTTTAGGTAAAATGATGAGGGAAATATTGATATGTGGTTTGATATGGATTTTTTCATTCCTCCCTACTCCGTTACTCTTGGAACAACAAATGGAAACGGTTTTGAATAAGCCTACGTTGTTAACATCTTTTTAAGTTCCCTCACTTCCATTGAAACAAGTTGAAATGAATGGTTATTTTGTGAGCTCTATGATGTTGTATCAATCTGACGAATACTTGGTGTTTTTACAGGTTGGAAGACCTCCTAGCAATCTCATTTTAATATGCCATCATCCTTGGAGGAGTTAATGCTTCAATTCTTAGCTTTTGGGGTCCTTAAGCCTTCTGTTAGGGCAAAAGTCGACACCAGGTGTCGACACCCTGTTCCAGAACCATTTTCTAACAGCCAGTTCAGGAGGTGTCGACACCTACCTGTTGTGACCCTGGCATCAAGCCAAAACACCAGGTGTCGACACCCAGCGTCCAGGGACTCTGTTTGGTGTTTTTGCTCCTTGTAATGCCCAAGGTGTCGACACCTACACGGAGCCGTGATTTAGGACTTTTGCATCCTCGAACCTTTTGTCCAACTACCCACGTCAATCCGCCTTGTTTTCCTCCAGATTTCATGGATCTTGTCCTAATGGTGTCCCTTGACTGTCCTAGAAGGATATAACCTTCTCTTTGGGTCGAAAACTGAAATGAAGAAGGAAGATCAATAGTTGGTTTTCTAGTTCTAACCTTGGTGAGTGCAGGTTCGAAGCAGCAGCTCAAAGCCCTTCTTCCACCTTGTTCTGAACCTGAAAGTGAAGGGAAGAAGCTTAAATCAAGCCTCAATATCAACCCCAACAACAAGCTGCGTGGGTTATCAAAGCTGAAACCTCATTTGGACGACAAAGCTTCATTCTTCCTCAAGGATTGATCTTCCTCCTGCAGAAGCATTCAATTATATTCAAAGAAGTGAAAGGGGGAGCTTCAACCACAATAAATCATTCTTCAATCTATACTCTCAGATTTACTTTGTGTCTTCTTGAGTATTTGATGTAAAACTTGATTCAGATCTGTGTGTGTGTTGTTCGTGTTCGGAAACACTAATGTGTGTGTGTGTGTGGTAGCCCAAATCGGGTGCCGCGTGTGTGTGTTTGCTGTTCTACACAGCGTTTGTGTGTGGCTCACTTCATAGTGAAGTCTTGATCCTCACGAGTGAGGGGTGGACGTAGGGGACACGGCAGTGTACCCGAACCACCTAAAAATTCAGTGTGTCACTTGTGGTTTGCTCTTCTGCTTCCATAATCGAGTGGGCTTCACGGTGAGTTGAGCGTATACCAATTTCATTGTCAAACACCTACCAATATCCATACGCATTCACAAATGTGTTCATGCTCGAGTGAGATCGGGTGCTTGTATAATTAATTATCTTGTTCTACTCCTAAAGAATTTTAATTGGCCAATCAATTCACCCCTCCCCTCTTTATTGCCGCCTTTCGGGACTCAACAATTGGTATCAGAGCTTTGGTCTCTGTTTCACTCGACCACACGGTCATAGAGCAGATCCCTTATTATGGCAAACAAGGTGATGTTGCCCGAAGGGCATTCGATCCAAAGGCCCCTGTTCTTTGATGGATCAAACTACCCTTATTGGAAAAATAGAATGTATGTTTTTCTACGAGCCCAAGACTATGACGTGTGGCGCGTCATTAGCAAGGGTCCGTATACTCTGTCTCAAAATTTGAACGAGTGGGATGATGAGGATATAATGTAGCACCCCGTATAAAAATATATATATATATATTTATTTATTATAATATTTCCAAAATAAAAAAAATATTAGATAAACTCTAGAGGAAGCTTAAGTAAGAAGTTGGAACACGAAGTTATCATATGTAAAGATTATTCACTTAACATGTGGCTTCCTAGTGTAGTTGGTTAAGTAACTTGCCTTTCAACCCAATGACTAGGGTTCAAATCCTAGCATTCACCATTTACCTTTTGTGCCAATTAATTATACATTATAAGCTAGCAACGTACAGACTTGGAAGTGCAACGTAGGAAAAGATGCCAATGTACAGACTTGCACAGTTCCAGCTAGAGGATGTATAGACTTTACCCAATAGTCCAATGTACAGACTTCGTCTCGTGAAAGCTACAGGGATGTATAGACTTTCAATATGAATGCAATCGCTGTACAGACTTGCTGAAACAGTCGAATGTATAGACTTGCTTCCACCAACCAGTGTATAGACTTTGTAAGCGTGAGACGCTGAATGAGACGGTGGCTGAGACGATGCACAGACTTTAGGTGAAACAATGCCAGCTACAGTGCAATGTACAGACTTGCCTAAGACGCAGCATGAGACGCTGGCTGAGACGAACGATGTACAGACTTTGAATGAGACGCTGCATGAGACGATGCAGCTACAGTGATGTACAGACTTGTGAATGCACGAACACAACAACAAGAATGTATAGACTTAGTGGTTGTGTGAGCATGCAGCAGCCAATGTATAGACTTGCGAGTGCAGCAGCCAGCGTATAGACTTGTTAAAATAAGACGCTAAGTGAGACGGTGCTGCAATGTATAGACTTTGAGTGACCAGCAACGTAGGTAAAGATAGGAATGTATAGACTTTGAGGAATGGACAGACTTTGAGGACGTAACGTAGGTAAAGATAGGAATGTATAGACTTTGAGGAATGGACAGACTTTGAGGATGTAACGTAGGTAAAGATAGGAATGTATAGACTTTGAGGATGTTGAGACTTTAGGAAGCCAATGTATAGACTTTGAGAGGGAGAGGATGTACAGACTTGTGATGTACAGACTTTGTGAATAGACTAGCAATAGCCAATGTATAGACTTTGAAAGGAAGCCAATGTACAGACTTGTGATGTACAGACTTTGTGAATAGACTAGCAATAGCCAATGTATAGACTTTGAGAGGAAGCCAATGTACAGACTTGTGATGTACAGACTTTGTGAATAGGCTAGCAATAGCAATGTACAGACTTTGTGATGTGCAGACTTTGAGGGGATGCCAATGTATAGACTTTAGAGGGAGAGGATGTACAGACTTTGAGGAAGCCTGTATAGACTTTGAGGATGTACAGACTTTGAAAGTGTGCACATTGAAGAGGGATCGTGTATGAATGTGGGAGACAGACTTTACGATCTGGGCCATGGATTGGCTGTCCAAACATTATCCCTTATCTCTCCAGCCTGTACAAGCTGTAAAGCCCCATTATTCCAGATCTTGCCCCCCTATCCGGTCATACCAGACCCTATAACATACCCTTTGCTACCCCCAATCTAGGTTAGCTAAGGTTGGGGCAAAGCTCTGCAGGGATTACACAGTCACCTAGAAGGGTTCTGCTACTGCTAGAGATCTTCCAACAAGGTAGGTGTTCTCAACTTTTAACTAAACTAGTGGCTAATCTAGGATGATTAGTCTAGGCATTTAGTTTTAGGCTCATTTTCATGCGATATTCAGTGTTTATAAAGCATGTGTTAGCTTAAAATCTAGGACGATTAGCATGTATTAGCTTCATACCTACGATAATTAGCATGTATTAGCCTTATATCCAGAATAATTAGCAAGTATTAGTAAGTATTAGTCTCATACCTAGAATAATTAGCATGTGTTAGCTTAAATCTAGGACGATTAGCATGTATTAGCTAATATCTATATTTGATATAGTTCATGCTTTGGTAAAGGACCTGTCATTATGTCAATTTCTGTGAAACTGAAACCACCATGTTAAAAATGTTATATTAGAGAAACTAAAACCTGAAAATAGTGAAAGAAGAAATTGCAGCCAAGAGGATGAAAAACGTGGAAAAAGACTAAGTTGAAAAAGACCAAGTTGAATGCATAATGAAATTATATTGAAAATAGGGGGTTCTAAGAAGGAGAATAACGAAAAATCTAGAGAGAATGAGAATATGTGAAAGAAGAGAAAGTTATAGATTGGAGGGTTAGGAAGAAGTCTTATGAAGAGTGCAGAGAGAGAAAATGAGAGGAAGAAGGTGAAAAATGTGAAAAACCGATATCTATAGGCGCAGGTGAACAGTGACTGAGTAGAAAACAGAACCGTAGAAAATTAATTATAGCTTAAAAACTAAGAAGAATTGGAGGAAGTGGTAGAAGAAGAAAATCTATATCTACAAGAGAAGAAGAACTTTTGTGAAGAACTCAGAAAGAAAAGTGTTAGAGTGTGGAGTCAGAACTCTTTTGTTCGTGCGCCTCTGCACGGGATCACACTCTGCCTCAGGAGCGCATCCACTGCTCCATGGGAGAATTCACAGCATCAGAGAAGCATGGCGAGCTTATGTTATCTCCAGGGGAGCATTCGCTGCTCCAGGGGAGTAATCACTACCCCAGGGGATCATCCACTGCTCCAGGGGAGCATCCACTGCTCCAGGGGAGCATTCACAGCATCAGGGAAGCATGGTGAGCTTATGTTATCTCCAGGGGAGCATTCGCTGCTCCAGGGGAGCAATCGCTGCCCCAGGGGAGCATCCACTGCTCCAGGGGAGCATCCTTCAGTGCCATGGGAGCAATCGCTGCTCCAGAGGAGCATATGCTGTCTGGGTTCTAGCAGGGAAGCACATGCTGTCTCTGGGGAGCAATCGCTGCTCCAGGGGAGCATCCTCAATGTCAGGGGAGCATGCATTACGGGCTCAAGGCATTTTGATGTCACTTGGAGCAGGCTGACCTGCATGAAGAAGTGTCGACACTTGTCTTGGCAATGCGTTAACTTGATTGATGGTGGGGGACCATCTGCAGTAGCTGGAGGGCATACTCGGTCCCAGGAGAGCATCCGGGGGGACAGGCGAGCATGCGCGTCTGATGTATCCCGGAAGAGGATTTCTGTTGATCAGGGGTATTATTGTCCTTAATGCTCTGACTTATGACGCCCTAATCTCCTAGTATAAAAGGATGGGCTCTCTCCTTGTATTGTAACCAGTCTGTGATTATCTTAGTGGAATCCTGCTGCGGCTGTGGACGTAGGAAGGCATCTTGCCTCCGAACCACGTAAAAAAATCCATGTGTGTTCTTGTGTGATTCTTCTTCTCTCCTTCTTCCTCCTCTGCTGGTTGTCCTCCTCGTCTGGGTACTCCATATCCCTAACAAAAATAGGATTGGAAGGGCATGAAAATTAGGGAACAAAAGAAGGTATCAACACGGATGAACAGTAATGTGCCAGGACAGCAAGTGGAAAAATATGCAATAACTTGAAAACGGAGAGGAATTAGAGAAAAAGGTTGAAGAAGAAAATGTAAAGCACTTAAGGATGAACAAGTTTGCAGAAGACATGAAATTGAAATGAAGATCCGAAAAGTATGAAAAGGACTAAGAAAGACTAAAATCTCAAGAACTTACATGAATAACAACATAAACATACAAACCCAAGACCCCTCTCAATTGCATGTTTGGCAAATAGATATAAAGTATATACGGCATCTCTCTTATCTAGTTTTTTTTTCCGTGTGTCAAACGTTACTGATTTCCACTCCTAGTTCATCCCTACACATCAATGCACCCTTGGATTCCATTCCATAATTCCGCCTTATATATCATACGGGTCAAACCTTGAAATTCCATATTGGCTATAAATGAGAGTGGATGTCAACAAACATGATTAATGATGTGCATATAGGGCCCGGTCTGGTCCTGGGAGGAGCACCCAAAGGTACTTGTGCCCATGGGAGTTTATTGACCACGGTGTTTGGCATTGCACCGGAATACTTGCTTGCTAGGCTTTAGACATTCCACTCATTCTCGTGATATTACTTGATTGATTTGACTTGAGATCCGCAGAAGGGTAAAGTTTTTGCTTGAATGAAATTGATATATAGCCAATTCCAATTTTACATGCTTGAATTTATATTACTTTCTATTACTTGCTTGACATGAGTTCTTACTCTCTTGGAAAGATTTTGTTAATTCTAGTTATTACTTGCTTGAATCTCTTGTTATTGCTGCATTGAAGTTGGAATCCTTACACTCTCACTCATTATTCCTTCACTACTCTTGTCGATTCTTACAATCCTTGATATCTACTCATCTACATGCATAGCTTTACTGACATTAATTGAACTTGTAAACCACTTAAAGCATGTTAAATCTTGAGATGTAATTCCTACTGAGCGATTCGCTCATCTAGTTGTTTTCTAATATTTTCAGGTAATTTGGATGTCAACCAACACTCGGAAGGGAATGAGACTGAGTGATGAGTGTTAGAGTGAAGTTATCAAATTGTCATGTCCTTTGTGTTATTGTATTAGTTCACTTATGTCAGTTGTATCAATTCATCTATGTCATTTGTATTAGTCAACTTGATTAGAACTGCTTAAGATTTGAAGCCTAGTCGTTGGACTCTGGGAACATATGTATTTGTCCTTTGATTAGTTGTGACAACTGTCAGCTCGTACTATTTGTATTAATTTCGAGTTAAATCTTAGTTATTTGCGCACTCTGATATTTACATGATTGACACGATCTATATAGACGTGTCACGCCTCCGGGTAATCTTCCGCGCTCGGGGCGTGACATATAAAGAAGTGTTCAGCAAACTTTAAAGCCATGAATACAATACAGTGTGCCATTCATCCTAATGAATACTCACGTATTTCCATGTGTTCTTCTGTGCAGGATATGTGGAACAAGCTGCGGTTGATCTATGAAGGAACATCAGAAGTAAAGGAAACCAAGGTGAATCTGTTAGTCCGAGATTATGAGTTATTTATGATGAAACCAGAGGAGTCCATTTCTGATATGTTTGCTAGATTGACAGAAATCACGAATAGATTAAAGGGTCTTGGTAAAGAGTATTCCGACAAGGAACTCGTCAGAAAGGTACTGAGATCCTTGTCATCACAATGGCACACAAAGGCCACTGTAATCTATGACTCAAAGGATCTCAGCACTTTAAAATTGGGCGAGCTAATTGACTCCTTGATGACTTACGAAATCAACATCAAGAGGAGCGAGGAGGACCACAAAAAGAAGAAGGTAGTCACACCTTTGGCCCCAAAAGTGAATCCACAAGATTTAGAGGGCAGTGATAATGATTCAACTGGCAACACTGAAGATGAAGAGCTGGTTGCCATGATCACAAGAAGATCAAGAAGATTCGTCAAAGGAACAAGAAAGTTCGGTGGCCAATTCAGAAAAGGACCAAGGAAGCAAGGTCTTAACAAAGGTGAAAGTAGAAAGAAGGAAGAAGTTATTTGCTACGAATGCAAAAAACCCGGCCATATGCGGGGTGAGTGTCCCGATCTGATGAGAAAGTTCAAGAAAGGAAAATTCAAGAAGCCCAAGGCCATGGTGGCCACTTGGAGCGATGAAGATGAGGAAGAGTCCGGGAATGAAGATGGACTAGATGAGCTGGTCCAGAACCTATGCTTCATGGCCAATGACGACGATGGAAATGAGGTAGATTCTGAAACTGAAACTCTTACTTGTGAACAATGGCAAATTGCATATGAGTCGTTATATGAAAAATGTAAAAAATTCAGATATGAAAATAGACATTTGAAAAAGAAAATTGAACATCTTGTGCATGCTGAAAACTCATGTGAAAATTGCCACGTGTTGAAATCTGAAACTGAGAAATTGACAAATGAGAATGAAACTCTTGTGCCCAAGAATGAATTGCTTGAAGAAGAGATTTCATGCATGAGAGAGGAGCAATCCACACAAAGTAAAATGCATGATGCTTTGAAAAATAATCTGGAGCTAGAAAAGGTTGAAGGCATGGCATGCAATCAAGCAAAAGAAAAGGCCGAAAATCAAGTTCATTCACTAAAGCATGAAGTCAATGAGTTGAGAGATGTCATTGCCATTCTTGAAAAAGGAAAAACATTACAATCTGAAACACATTCAACTCATGTGTCTCCCAGAAGTTCATCTCCACCCTCATCAAAAACACATGTGCATAATTCATCCTTGAATGTAGGAAGGAGAAGAAACAGGGATAGAACCATTACATGCTTTTATTGTGGAAGGTTAGGCCATGACATGTATGATTGCAGAATTCTAAAATTTGATGATGAAAGTTTTGCTAGAATGAGAAAGAGATCATACACATCTCATGTCTCTAACCATCGTGGACCCAAGCTTGCTTGGGTACCAAAATCCGCATAAGGATTTGTGTTGTGCTTGCAGGTCTGCTTGAGAACCCAAAGGAATAGATGGTACTTGGACAGTGGATGCTCTCGGCACATGACGGGAAACAAGGATTTGTTTGCGGACCTGCATGAAAAGGATGGTGGGATAGTGACATTTGGTGGTAAGGATAAAGGTAAAATTGTCGGAGAAGGTAAGATCAGAAAGAATCAAAATCATGCAATTGAGAATGTCTTACTAGTGAAAGGGTTGCACCATAGTCTTCTAAGTATAAGTCAATTGTGTGACAAAGGATGCAACGTGATTTTTGATTCTAACCACTGCACTGTTGTGAATAAAAATACTCATGAGATAAAGTTCATTGGTTTTAGGCATAACAATGTATATATTATTAATTTGGATGAACCATCTCATAAAAATCTGTGTTTGGTAGCAAGGAATAATGATGATGTTTGACTTTGGCATCGCCGACTTGGGCATGCTAGTTTCAATGTTTTGCTAAAACTCTCTCGAAATGATTTGGTAGTTGGATTGCCTAAGCTGAAGGTTACCGATGAAGGAGTCTGTGGGGCGTGCAGCATGGGTAAGCAAACAAGGACATCATTCAAGTGCAAGAATGATGTAACTACATCAAGGCCCCTTGAATTAATCTACATTGATCTTTTTGGACCAAGCAGAACACATAGCTTGGGTGGTAAATTTTATGGTTTTGTAATTGTGGATGATTTCTCAAGATTCTATTGGGTATATTTCCTTACCCATAAAAATGATGCCCTGATCGAGTTTGAAGCATTTTGTAGGGCAGTTCAAAATGAAAAGGGGTGCTGCATTAAAACCGTGCGGAGCGATCATGGTAGGGAATTTGATAATAATGAGTTCAGCAAATTTTATAGGGCTCATGGCTATATGCACGACTTCTCCGCACCAAGAACCCCTAAACAGAACAGAGTTGTTGAAAGGAAGAACATGACACTGATTGAGATGGCAAGAACCATGTTAAATGAGAACAACTTGCCGAGGTATTTTTGGGCTGAAGCAGTGAACACTGCCTGCTACATAGTCAACTGTGCCATGGTAAGACCATTGTTAAAGAAAACCCCCTATGAGCTGTACCGAGGTAAGAAGCCAAACATCTCTTATTTTAGACCTTTTGGGTCTATTTGCTACATTCACAGCAATGGTAAAGTAGACCTGGCAAAATTTGATCCCAAAAGTGATAAAGGTATATTTTTTGGGTACTCTCTTAGCTCAAGAGCCTATCGAGTGTATAACTTGAGAACTCTTGTAGTTGAGAAAAGCCCCCATGTTATTGTTGATGAATCATCTTCCAAAAGAACTAATGAAAAATCTATTTTGCAGGCTGAAGAGTTAGATGTTGGTGATACCGGGAAGATGGAAGGAAAAACTAAGAAACAAGAAGTAGAAGAACCTCAAGAAGATGATGCAAATCAGGAAGATCAACCTGAACAGCAGCTACCAAGGCAATGGACATTTGCAAAGGACCATCCGTCGAAAAATGTGGTGGGCAATGTAGATGAACAAATACGGACACGAGCCTCCTTCAAGGAAGTTGAAAATATGGATTACATAGCCTTACTTTCCCAGTTTGAACCTCACTCCTTAGAAGAGGCCTTGCAAGATGAGTCATGGATCATGGCTATGCAAGAAGAATTACACCAGTTCCAAAGGAACAAAGTGTGGTTCCTTGTGCCATGTCCTAGAAATCACTCAGTGATCAGAACAAAGTGGGTTTTTCGCAACAAAATAAACGATCAAGGAGTGGTAACTAGGAACAAGGCCAGGCTTGTAGCCAAAGGCTACAGCCAAGAGCTAGGGATTGACTTTGATGAGTCTTTTGCTCCTGTAGCAAGACTCGAGGCAGTGAGGATTTTATTAGCATATGCATGCTACAATAACATAAAATTGTTTCAAATGGATGTTAAGAGTGCATTTTTGAATGGCTATATCCAGGAGGACGTATATGTGGAGCAACCACCGGGGTTTGAAGATACGGAGCATCCAGACCATGTGTACAAGCTGGACAAAGCCCTCTATGGTCTGAAACAAGCACCCCGAGCATGGTATGAACGGTTAAGTGATTTCCTTATTCAAAATGGATTCAAATGAGGTAATGTTGATCAAACTCTCTTTACATAATTGAATGGTAAGGAAATTCTAATCGTTCAAGTGTATGTAGATGATATCATTTTTGGCTCCACTAAGGACGCTCTTAGTAAAGACTTTGCTGAATTGATGCAAAGTGAGTTCGAAATGAGTCTTATGGGAGAACTAACATTTTTCTTGGGATTGCAGGTAACTCAGACTGCAGATGGTTTGTTCATAAACCAGAAGAAATATGCTATGGACCTGCTAAAGAAATTCAATTTGACAACAACCAAACCTCAACCACCTCCCATGTCCACATCATTGAAACTTGATCAAGATAACCAAGGTAAATCCGTCAACCAAACCCTTTTCAGGAGCATGATAGGATCCTTGTTATATTTGACTGCCAGTAGGCCCAATATACAATTTGCAGTATGTTTGTGTGCTAGGTTTCAATCGAATCCTAAAGAGTCTCACATGTCGGCCGTGAAGCGTATTTTTAGATACATTGCTGGTACTTATGAATTGGGTTTGTAGTTTCCACGTACTTCAGTTCTTGATTTAATCGGTTATTCTGATGCTGATTACGCAGGTTGCAAAATAGACCGAAAGAGCACAAGTGGGTATTGCCAGTTCCTTGAAGGTTGCTTGGTTTCATGGGCCTCCAAGAAACAAAATTCTATGGCATTATCAACTGCCGAGGCCGAATATGTGGCCGCAGGTAGCTGTGTTGCCCAAGTGCTCTGGATATAACAACAATTGATTGATTTTGGCATTACACTAGGAAACATAGCCATTCTTTGTGATAACACATCTGCAATAAATTTGTCAAAGAATACTTTCTGCGTGATCATATTAGCAAGGGGGATGTTGAAATAAAATTTATTGATACAAATAATCAAATTGCCGATATCTTCACTAAACCTCTCAATGAAGACAAGTTCACTTCTTTTAGAAGAGAGTTAGGCATTTGTCATCTAGACAGTCAGTGAGTGTCTTGTTCTTGTTTAGTTCTCTTTATGCATTTGCATCTGTATTTCACCACTAGATTTTTAGTTTATGTAATCTTCTTGGATCATGCATATGCATCATGATTGTAATGTGTGTTGCATTTTGCATGCTTGTATGAGTAATCCAAATGCTTGTTGTGTGTGAATATATATACCTTATTGAAAAACCCAAACATGTTTAACCTCCCTTGATTTTCTATGACTATATATTCCTTGGATAATAATGCATTGCCACTAGAAGTTCGGGATGAATCATGTTCGGGAAATCGGTTATGGAGTTAGGCCCTATGTGATTTACTTTGGCTCAGAACTACCCCAAATTGGCATTCCCACAAAATATCCCTTTTGCATTGATCAAATTATTCCTATAGTCATTTGGGGCTCAAGCTTTGCTCATTGGAATTCCACATCTCTGCTAAAACTTCTTTTTTCCTTGGATAACAGGAAGGTGTCGACACCTAAAGTCGACACCTAGCCCGGTGTATTCTTTTTTTTGGGGCTGAACTGGGCGAAGCAAGGTGTTGACACCCAGTGTCGACACCTACCGGTGGTGACTCTTCACGAACCGATTCGCAAGGGTTTTAAACCCTTCTCCAACCCCTTGAACCCACTCCTCTTCACGCCCTAAGGCCCCTACGCAACCAGTGCTGCTCTCTTTCGTCCCTAAATCCCTTTCTTGCTCAACCCTCCACATTTTCCAGCCCTAGAACACGCGGACGCAACCGCAGCACCCGCGCCCTCTCCTTGGATGAGCATCTGCGGTCTCTCCTTCAACTATTTGTTCCCTAGAGCGTGGATGATTCATGGAGATTCCTCCCACCCGCGGTAAAGGCTACATTGTCACCCCAAATCAACTCCCCATCTCCTCCTTCATCTACGCACAAGATTGTTTCCCCCATGGCACCCAAAAGACGTGCGTTGGGCAAGGAACCCGCTGAGGAATCCGGCCGAAAGAGGGAAGCTCGGGCTAAGCGCAAAGAGCATGAAGCCATTCTGGAGAAGCCCACTCCCGCACAGTTCAAAATGATGGATCGGAAGGTTCTCCGACCGCGAGCAGTTGATTTCAACGATCTTCACCAAGGACTCCCTGAGTTGCTCCTGGAGAGGGGGATTTATGTAGCCCATCTAAAGGCAGCCAAACTAGGTCCATCAGGACCAAACGAGGCTCAGCTCATCCAAGTGACAGCCCCATAGGGCCCACTTAGGCTAAAAAGCTGTTGGCACCCAAAATATGATCGTCGGCGACCAAGCCACAAAGACGAAGGACCCGGCCCGCTGAAGCACGGAAGCCGATAAATATCAACATATCAAAGATTTCTCAAGCTGCCAGAGCCTTGAGTCATACCATAGGGACACGGAGACTTCACCTCAGGAAAGCCGAAACAAACTCACAGCCAACCGGCAGTGCGACCAAGCCTGCCCAATGAACCGGCATCGACTCTGTCATGCCGCATACACTACACCCGTTGTCCAACCAAGGTCGACGGTCTACCCAGTGGCTTCCCGCCTTACGAAAGGCTCTCCTGAAGATGAAGGGATCCCCCTGGTTCCAGAGGACCGAAAGCTCTGACGGCAGAAGATCCCGATCACCCAGCACGGGTACGGCTTCCCGACAAGATGGGCCCGTTAGTGGCCAAATGATCACCCAGCACAAGCGGAATTACCCCTGGTGTCATCCAACCCCCCCTAAGGAGCTTGGGTACAAGCCAGACCGAGCCAGCAGCACGAATCACGGAGCCGCAGGCCGTATTAGCATAAAACCCGCGTAATTAAACCAAAGCTATCTGGAGTCTCGTGAATGACTGCACGACAGCCGAGGGGCTTCACGAAACACCTCGTCAAGGTTTCGATGGGTATTGGCGAGATAAATGTTCACGATGACCTCCGAGATCATCCCCGGATTCATCGGCTAACCTACAATGTGCAGGAAATGCTAATACGGTGCGCCCTTATACGGCGCGCCCGTTAAACCGGCGCCCTCCAATCCCGGCGCGATAGGTTGATGAAGTCCCTTCCCGGCATGCCAATCCCACGCCAGTTTAACATTCGAACCTGTTCCCCTATATATGTGGCGGCTCGAGAACAAAAAGAAAAGAGGAGGAGGCCTTTGAAGAAAAATAGAAAAAAAAAAGGGAAGAGAGCTTTCGGAGAGGAGTGGAGGTTCCTCGCAAGCGCCCTTCGACGGCCATCTCTCGTCCCCATCTGAAGCTCCTCAGAGTGAGAGAAGAAGGTTTCGTGCCGACATTCTGTTCCCGGGAACAGGTGGGAGTTCGAGTCGTTTTTGATTTCTTTCGTCTTCTCCCTCGCTTCACTACCTCTCTGATGAATGTAAGCGAGAAGGCTAAGGGAGGGCGATGATATGAGCCGGCTCCTCTCTCCTTCTTCGCCATCCCTCCTCCTTGCTGCTCTCTTGTGGGTTTTCCCTGTAAGCGAATCGGTGGCCGTTCCATAGTGCCGGCATCGGAATTGTAATATATGTATATAGTTTCCTCGCCGGGCAGCGATACATATGTATACATGAATGTTGGTGAGTTGAATGGCCCGTGCCTTATTCTCCTCTCCCATTTCGATTTCCTTCAGAGGGTTTCTGTGGGCGTCCGTCTATGCACAATCCCGTGATTCCGATTTTCTCCGGTTTTGCTTATGCCCTGAAATATCAAGGGCTACAGAGATAACCCCTCCCCGGGGCTTTCCCGTCTATATTTGCTTCTCAGTCGACGGCCTTTGCGTTTTCTGGGAGGGTAGAGCTGTGCTTGTGCACATGTCTCTTCCCATTTCAACACGAGCTCTGGTCTCCTTCTCTCATTTGCGTTGCCCTGTTTCGCATGAGAA
Source organism: Amorphophallus konjac (assembly GCA_022559845.1). Taxonomy (NCBI): domain Eukaryota; kingdom Viridiplantae; phylum Streptophyta; class Magnoliopsida; order Alismatales; family Araceae; genus Amorphophallus; species Amorphophallus konjac. The sequence goes on from CM040125.1 coordinate 118,288,652, forward strand.
TTAGAGACCGCTCGTCTCGTAACCATCGCAGTCCAGTTGCTTGAATATATGTCCGTGTGGCCGGATTATCTCGACTATGTTCCCGATTGTCCCTCCATATGATTGCCAATCGCCAACCGCCCAATCGAACGGCAGTCAATACCTTGGTCCTAAGATTGCTAGCCCGGTGGTAATGAACATCCCCCTTCTCTCATCTGTGATTCTCCACCGCTTGAGTTCTGTTGATTTCCTCTCGGTCATCCGGGGAGGGGAACATTTCCCCATGGTTTCACAGAGGTGCTGGGTGGTCGAGAGCCTTACCTCTTAATGGTAAACGCTCCCTCAGGGCCACGGCAGACAATAACAGGGGTTTAACCCAACAATCTCAAACCCACAGTCCCCCGGGGGCTCTGTGGTGGCCAAAGGGTGAACGTTCCTAGCAGGCTAGTCCTCCGAACCCCTTCCCCAGAAGGTCTCTGTCTCCTCAGCAGATGCAGTGCGTGCTGTAAGTCGCCCACCCCTTTGTAGGCGTGTCCTCGGGGTGTCGCTTCCGTTATCAGTCGCCTCATCCATTGCCTCCACCCACGGAGCTTTGGTGTCCCTTGTAGGCCAGTCCTCGGGGCACCTTATCCGATGGGATTTTGCTTGCTGCCATTGTGCAGACCGGCGGTTTAGGGGCTTGTTCCATAGGTGAGCATGACCCCGCTTCTCCCCTGCAACTCTTCAGGTTCAGGGGAGATGCTGTCCAATTTTGGACAGATTAAGATTAAATAAGCCCTAATGAAACGATCGTTCTGGACTCAATCACCTGGTGCTCGAGTACGAACCTCGCACTGACTTGTCATACCATCCCTCAGAGTTTTGGACTTCATTCTAATAAACAATTGGCCCCAAATAACTTCAAAACCCTCAACATAAACTTAACAAACTCAAATGATTCAGAATTCATAAAAAATAAGGCTAGAACGGCGCGGCCTTAGCCGGCGCGCCCTAATCCGGCGCGGTACCCACCCGCGCCGGATTAGCCTTAGACTCATATTTCAAAACTTTTTGCTTGCACCTTTCCGGCGCGCCCTAAACCAGCGCGCCCCAGGGCCTTCGTGCTGTATTAACATTCATGATGGCCGCGCCGGATTAAGACGCTATGCCTACGCTTTATCACGCCGTATAAACCTTCCTTACATGGTCGCGCCGGTTTTGAAACCTCTTGTTGCTTTAATCGCTCATTTGCCCCCGAGCGGATCTCGTCCCTCGGGGTTGGCGTTAATAAATCACAATGGGTAATATATTGAATAAGGGAGGGGCCAAGCGAGCCTGAACTATATTGTTATCATATCTTCATTACCATGTCCGTTAGCACTTTACTTTCGCTATTATATTTGTGTTGCCTTCCCCCCTTCCTCATGGAGAGTAATAAACGTGGTTGATCACCATTTGCTTCTGTACTTTTATGATCATGCTTAATATAGTCATGAATGTCATGTATGCATGCACGCATGCATGGATCCTCGGGTATATCTAATGGCGTCGATAGAAGGTCGGGTTACGCCCGATCGAAAATCTTCGCTATGCGCGATGGTGGTCTTCGAACCTACATCCTCCGCCGCGTATCAAGGATCTCTAATTCTATGAATTATGCATCTTCTACATGATAAATGTATGCATCCTGCATGCCTTCATCACGATCATCATATAGCTTTTTTAATTCGGCTTCGACAGCCCGCTATCTCGATAATTAATCAAAGGTGTTCCCTCCTCGTGGGGGATGTAATTAACGCCATAGTCTTTATGGTATGGCGGACTGCTGGTCCCGACCGAACCTCACACTCGCCCAACATGGGTCAGAATGAGCGCATCATAAATTCGTCACTCATGTGACTGGCACGCCCGCGTCGTTAATTGATCATTTGACTACCAGTTAGTCAGTTGGTCGATCGACCCGCGAAAGAAAGAAAAGGTCGCGAACAAGTCTGGCACGCCCGGTGGGACCAGTGTCACCTTTCATTTGTTTGCCGGGATATTCAGGCTTCGAAGCCCTCTCAAAGGCTATTGATTATTGCTTCGTTTGTCTTTGCAGGCAGATCAATGACGATCAACGGGATAGCTGGCGTTGACTTCGATCTTTCGATTGTCACTGGACACGCGCAAGGGTACCTGGCGGTACCCATGGAATTCGGCAGCTTCCCTGCCGCTGTGGGCTTCCCCAACTTTTTGGGGTTAGCCTTTGTAGATATGCTGGAGGTCGAAGCCCCAGAACCTGTCAAGGAAGCTGTGGAAAAAATGGAGCCTCTGGAGGTTCCCTGCTGCAAAGACTTGTCCGAAAGTCTGGCCCCGGCCGCTAGCTGTCTGGTGCACCACGTCATACGTGGGACCCACCCCAATGTCCTCAACAAACACCCTGGAGGACGCCAGCGTCGCCAGGCCCGCAAGAATGCTGCTGTAATCACCAGAACTCTGTCTCAGTCCGGGAAATCTATGCTAGTCGGGGATATGCGCATCTTCTTCGACGGACGCACTGCACGGGTGACCCCGGACCGAGTCATCCCCAACATTCCTATCCACAATGCCTATCAGGCCCTCGCCGGAAGGAGGGCAGAAATAGAAGAAGTCGGCCACTATGGCCAGGAAAGCCCGGCACTCAGGCCGAGGAAGTTTAAACAGGTGTGGGTTCCCAAGCGAACCCAACCTGCCCACCAGCTAACACCCATCTGCCGTCGTCTTGTGAACAATGAGGTGGAAGTGAGAAGAGAAAGGGGCTTGCCCCCGAAGAAGGAAGAAGAGGTGGTTGAGGATCCTCCGCGCCACAGAAGTTTCAGGGCAGCGGCCCGTCAAGCCATCGTCCCTGCTGCGGGACGAAGATTCCAATAGCCGGCCGACAGAGCTCGGCTGGCCTATATCCCTCCTGCTAGAGGTCGACAATCGCCCCCCGTCCTACATCAAGAGCGGGGTCGAGAAGAGATGACCGGCTTGGTCAGAAATTATTTTCGAGGCTTAGGCAACCCCTCACTCGGACAGCAGCGACTGATGCAGACAGTCGCCACTGAGGAAGATTTCTACCCGTCGGTGGCAGATGAAGGAGATATGGGAGATAGAATGATGGTGTCGTCAGTCGACGACAACGGATATAATGACGGCTTCGAGATCGAAGCCGATGAAGTTTTCCCCGAGCGGGAAGAAAGGAGAAGGATCTCTGTGTTTGAAAGACTGACCTTCCCGCAGCATGCTAGAAGGAGGGTCTATCGACAAAAGAGAAGGATGCAGGTTTTCACCTGCAACATGGCTGGTATATCCAACCAATACGGGGAGCTTCCTGAAGACCCCCAAGAATTGGCTCAATTGGCCGCACGGCCGGGGCCGACTACCCGCAGAACAGAAGCAGGAAGAGAGCTTCTGATGATGGTTAAAGGGAAACAGTCCCAGGTCTATCCCCACTGGGATGACAAGGCCCCCATCTTGACAGCTAATGTGGTGACAGCGGAAGAAGAAGACGACGTCCTCCTCGATATCCTGCCTGAGGGTACGTCCGGGGAGACAACAGAGGGTATCCCCACCACTATAGACCCATCAGTTCTGATGCTACTACAAAAATATCAACGGGAGATAGACTCTCTGAAGAAGCAGCTGATGGAAAAGACTGAACATTCATCGGCTTCTAAATCACCCGAAGTCCAGGGTGAGTCATCCCGGGGAGCGGCTCATCGCGACGACCCTCCACCGCTCTATACACTGCCCCAGCTGTCAGAGCCAAGCATGGCGACGGCACAACAGCGGCCACCATAGCCTCAGCCGCTGCTACCTCCGGTGCTCCCTCAGGTGCACCCGACACCCCCGCTGATGCGTCCTCCACAGGCGACCACCCTGGTCACCCCATACTTGCAGCCGGCGCACTTCTATCCAGAACTGGTTGACCCCACGGTCGTGAACCGAATGATGGTGGAGAGAATGATCGAGCTGAAGCTCACAGAGAAAAGTGAAGGCGACTACGCCACATTTGATGCCTATCGGGTGCCCTACCCGCAACACCATGCGGCTAAACGACTTCCCCCAGGGGTCAACAAGCCGCCTAAGTTTGACAAATTCAATGGGAAAGCGTCCCTTAAAGAGCATATTGCATATTATATGACCGTTATGGGTGATCTGGCCACCGACGAGTCATATTTGCTGAAGTTCTTCGGGTCCTCGCTAACAGGGCTCGCATTTGAATGGTACTCTAGCCTCTCAGCCGGGACAATCAGTGATTGGTCGGATATGCAGAGAAAGTTCAAAGAAAGATTCCATGTCACAGAGAGGGAGGTCACAGTGGCTGAACTCTACTCAACAAAACAAAGGGCAGACAAGATAGCCCTTGATTACATCAAGAGGTGGAGGAACCTCGGAATGAGATGCAAGCGGCCCCCGCATCAGGAGGACGCGGTACAAATATGCAAACAAAACCTCAGGAGGGAGGTCCTGGAGAAGATGATTGGAATGGAAATACGATCGTTCGACCGGCTGAATAATGTGGTGGCCGAAGTGGAGGCTTTCCTAGCCAAGCCTGTCCCGGAGTCAGCTGCCAGCACAGCCCAGAAAGGCAAGGCTGCGGAACGGCGCCCCACACCTAAAGAAGCGAATGTGCTTGATATCAAGGCGTTCGAACAGCAGAAGGAGAAAGGCAAGAAGGCGGCTCCCCCGCAACCTGCAAAAGCTCTAGATGATAAAGAAGGTCCTTCGCTCAGGGACAAAATGAAGAAAGCCTATTCCTTTCCAAAAGACAAGACCCGAGTCCTGTTCGACTGGGTAACAGAATACAGCATGGTCACTCTGCCTGAGCCAAGGAGGCCGGAGGACCTGAAAAGAAAGGATAGTCCAAGATTCTGCCCCTACCACCAGATGTTGGGACATCCAATCGAAGACTGTTATGTTTTCAAAGACATCATCGAAGGAATGGTAAAGATGAATGAAATAGAGCTGGGAGAGTACAAAGTAGACCCTCCTCAGCCACATGAAGCCCCTCTCAGGAGAGCAGCAGTCAACATGATCTCCCTCTACCAGGCCTTACCTGAGGAGATCTCTGAAGCAAGCACACGGAGCACCTACGAAATCCATTTCCTGGAGCCCGTGAAAGAACAGCAGGGGTGGCAGCAGATCCTTGTAAAGCACAAGAAGAAGAGGGCACCCCGCCCGAAAGAGGGGGCACATATCTATGGCATTACACCCCGGCCTGCTCCGCCAGTGATAGCACCCGTATGGGTCACTCCACCTACAGCCATCAGAATGCATACACCTAACAGGAGGAGACAGACTCCGCTGCCAGTAATCAATGAAACCAATCCTGGGGTCCTTCGACTACAGCACCTGATTGAAGGGCTGGATGAATATGTGCAGCCCGAATTGAAACCTCTGCTGGTACGGGACCACATCCCATGGCAAGAGCTGGAACAACTCTCACTCAAACAGGTGGAGGAAGCTGAAGCAGCACCCCCTGAAGAGGGCAGTCTATTCTGGGGGCACCCACCCGCAGAGACCAAAAAGAAGAGAAAGCAGAAGAAGAAGAAAAGAAAGGCCGCTGGGGCCAATAAAGCACAGGTTGTCTCCTGCAATACCCTGTCAGCACTCTTCAACATACCCGGAGAAGAGGAAGAAGAAGAAATTTGCTTCACACCCCATGCTGGGGGAGGCAAGGCCGAGGCCGCAACTGCCGCACATGCCACTCGGTCGGGCCGAAAATGGGGGCGCCAGCCACCACCCAACCACAACATCATGTTCAGAGGGGAGCAACCCTATAAGACACCTCCGCCGGAAGTCAAGGGAGTCCAAATCCCTCCTCCGTCAGGCCTATACAACAAGAGTGGGGGCAAGGCAGTCCCTTCATTCCTTGAATTTATGAAGATGTCAAAGGGGAAACAGCCCTGTCAAGAGCCTAACCCTACACCCGGGGCCATTCACCCACAACCAGCGCAATCTACTGAGGATGCAAATGCAGATGGAGCTTGCCCTACAGCAACTAATAAAGAAGACCCGACAGCCGGTGCCAGCCAAGAGGATGCCGAGTCCGAAGAAGATGAAGCAGGTCCGTCTGGACCCACAAATCAAAACCTCCCCAAGCCCAGATGGGCTGAAGAGATGAAGCTCTCCAATGTCCAGGCTGGGAGCCGAATAATGAAGTTGCTCAAGAAGCTCCCCGCTCGATTTACGATCTGGGAAATTCTCTCTTTGAGTGAAGAAACTCGACAGGCGATCATCACTGCTCTGTAGACGCCTGCTCATTTTGAAGCCTGCATAGCTGAGGCTATACCAGAAGCTAGTATGACCTTCTCTCCAGAAGACATGTGTAGCAACCCTGGTAAAAATAAAAGGAAATAAAAACCCCAACTGATTAAAATAATAGTAAAAGATTTAATGAAGTGAATAATAAACCGAAATGTAAATAATGCCTTGATTCAAGGCGCTACTTCAAAAAGAAACGCCCTTATACAAGGCGCGAATTTCGGAAAGGACGCCCACAGAAGATGTCGTCAATTCCCAAACGGCCAAAATAATAAAAATGGCAAGTAAACGTGACGCCCTCCACATAGACGTGTTTTACATAAGAAATGACATTAACCAAGGTGTCAATTTAAATTAACGCCCTAACGTAAGGCGTTAATTCCATTTATGTTCCGTTCGAGTTTCATTCGAACCAGGAGACTATCCAGAGCAAGTTTCTGGATAACTACGAGGGAGATTGATTATGGCAAGGACTCTATGAGGGAAACATTACTTCCAATACGATACTAACTCCATTAGGATCATAAAAACCCTATAAATAACCCTTCCTGTCGAACCCTAATAGGCTATTTGGCTGAAGAAAGCTCTACTACTGCATACGTAAAGAACAGGTAATGTTCTTCTTCCCTGCCTTCGGTCATAATCATGAAGAATATTAATGATTCTTCATCATCTTTGCTGCAGGAAGTCTGCGGTAAGTAGTAACTCTTCTGCCTAGCTGAAGGACGTGAGGTTCTTCATCGACGTCCTCTTCTTCCGTTCACTGTGAAAGAGGGAGTAGCTGTTCTCATGACGCTCTGTTTAGAACAGAGTATCGTTCTCTCTTCAACTTTCTTCACGATCCTTCACCAGAACATTCATCAGGTAGGTTTTCTCAAGAATTGTAGCCCAAACCAACATAGTAATTATGATAAAGTCATCTGTCAATTCATGCATATAGATTCTCTGCGTTTTCATAGTTTTCTGGAAAATAGTGTAAGTAGCGACCCTCCTTAGGGCGCTAATTTTAAAGGAAGCGACCTAGACTAGGGCGCTAATTCTTATTTTGACGCCCTGCCCAGGAGTCGTCAACTTTACTTAATTATTAATTACCCATGTTTAAAATTCTATATCAAGTAAACCATGTATCTAATCTAATGCATGATCATACTTGTTGAATCCTGCTATTTTTCTCTTCCTAACCATGTAATCCTCTTCCTGAAAATTTTATTATCTGGAAATTTATACTGTTCATGAATCCTATTTCGGATGTTAAGGAATTAACGACCTGGGATAGGTCGTCTCTTACATAACTGACGCCCTGCACCAGGGCGTGACTTTAAAATTAACGCCCCTCTGTGAGGCGTGATTTCATGAAAATTCCAGAAATTGGCAATTTTGTAAAATATTATAAATCTAATGGACGCCTGCTACTGTAGTCGTTAAATCATAAATAAACGCCCCTGAATAAGCCGTTAATTCCATGATTAATGACTTAGATTACGTCGCTATTTTCCTGTGATACTATTTTACACTGCTACTGTTAACCGAGGGTTTCATATGTATATTATATGTATATATATATCGGCACTATATTCCAGTCCGTGAATATAGTCCCATGTTTCATGATGTTTTAACGATTACCCACTAACTCTCAGTGACATACAAGCTCTCCATTGGACACTCCGTTCCTTTGGACTAGCGAGTTAGTCATAGAGACCTCCATAAGACTCCTCGAGCCTTGGATTCCCTCAAGGCCGATTGAGCAGGTTGTACCATTAAAAACCTATCACACTACTTTGCCATGTCACTCTATAGAAACATGGTATACCGGCCCTCATGTTATGCTATGTGTATGATATGAGAATTATCTTAATGAATGGGGAAAGCATGCCATTATTGTGATGTTTTTGTGGACCCCAATTCTATATCAAACATCATTATGATGTTCTTGTGGACCTCAATTCAATATTAAAAAGAGTGACCATCTACATATGGGCACTTACTTGTCATGGTACCCAAGTTAGGGAACCAATTCCACCCAGTTTATCGACATGTCATGGTTTATATGCTTTGCGTGAATTTTATCGCCATTATGTCCTTACTCAAGGGCCTTGCCCTTGAATTCCATAAAAAAATCTTATCTTATCATCCTATTAAAGCTTGTTCTTGAAACTCCATATTGGCTATAAATTATCGTGGATGCCTAGATCTGTTTTTAATGCTGTGCATATAAGGGCCCGATCTGGTCCTGGGAGGAGCACCCAAAAGTACTAGTGCCCATGGGAGTTGTAATGATCACGGTGTCTAAGCATTGCACCGAAGTACTATTTCTCTTGATCTAATTGGCGTTCCACAATCTCTCTCTTACTTGCGTGCGTGACTCGACTTGCGTGACTTTACTAGCGTGGCCCGACACGGGCAAAGTACTTGCGTGAAATAGCCAATTCCCACATGACATGATAAATATCTTGACATATATTTGATACAAGTTCTTGAAAGTTCATGAATAATTCACTTCATTGTCTCTTGTTATACTCTCTATCTTGTCGTTTTACGCAAGCATGCCTATCCATAGTGCACTTACATTTGAAAGATGTAATTACTTAAACCCATTGCTAGTTCTTGAGATATAATTTCCTACTGAGCGTTCGCTCACTCAGTGTTTCCTACTTTTCAGGTAAGTCCGATGACGAGACCAAAACGGACGGGGAAGGTCAAGAGTGAAAGAGATTAGAGCTTCTCAAAGTGTCAACTAGTCTTGTCTTTTCTATATTTTCTTGAGTCAATTGTGTACTTTTCTTTTTATTAAGTTTAGCATCTTCAAGGGATTGTAATAGAAGTACTCTTATGAAGGAATAAAAGGATTGGGTTATCTTTACTCTTGCACATCTCTGATTTGGTGTCGAATACACTAATACTCTGATTGACATGATCGATATAAACTCGTCACGCGTCTTCGGGTATCTTCCGCTCTCGGGGCGTGACAACATGCTACTACCTACTGCCAGCCACAACAGGCCGCTATACATGAAAGGGCACCTGAATGGGAGAGAACTGAACCGGATCCTGGTCGATCCTGGCGCGGCAGTTAATATTCTGCCTTACAGAATATACGAGAGGCACCACTTTAATGTGCATCTCGAGAAAGTCAGGGATATGCGTATCGCTGGCTTCAACCAAAAATGTGAAGTATCTATGGGAGTGGCAGAATTCACGCTGACCCTGGCAGATTTCATTACAACGGTGCAGTTCCACGTCATTGACTCCCGCACCTCTTACAAGGCACTGCTGGGTCGCCCATGGCTGCATGAAAATATGGTGGTGCCCTCCACGCTCCACCAATGCATCAAATACAGCCTCCAGGGGAAGGAGGAGAGGATATTTGCTGATCTCCACCCATTCGAGGTATTTGAATGTCAATTGGCGGACGCCAACCTATATACGGGGCCTCCCTGGAAGGTTTCTGAAGCTAAAGCCCCCATAGGGGCATCAAAGAACAGATCGGGTGACGGTTGGTACCCACCACCGCCACATGGATATGTCAAGCCGAAGGTGGTCTCCCACATCACAGCTTCTGGAGACGTCGGTAGGGTGACACCCCCAGCATTATACCCTAAAGCTAAGGAAGTGCATGTCAATCGACAGCACGACCGCATCGGAGTCCCAGCTGGCCTCACCAAGCCAGTCCTCGGCCTCAACGACCCCACTGTCGAACCTTTCAAAGCTTGGGAGGTGACACAGGAAGATGGGCCCAGTAGCTTGTTCTATACAGCTGAGGAGCATCCCACTCGGGAAGACACAGACTGCAGCCTCTCTGAAGATCTAGCCAACCCGCGGGTTCCTGTACAAGGTCTGGCGTTCACGACCGATCGGATGGCCAGAATGTTTCAGAAGCAACACCTTCCTCCCGATCAGTCTCAAAAGCGCAAAGTAGCTTTCCAGAAGATGTGGTATCCTGCAAATCTGGATAAGAAAATGAGACATGTCTCTCAGCATCTAGGGTTGGGCTTCACCCTGGAGGAATATTATTACAGTGGGCTGTACGAGGTGGATACTATCTCCGCCTTCTATCCTACTGAAGATAGCCCTCTGGGGGCAACCTTTGATGAGTATCCGGTGGAAGCCGAATATCTTGAACTGGCTCGGTCCGGGAATCAAGAAGTAGAAACCTCGGCCCCTTGCCGATGCTGGGAGCAAGTTCATCCTGAAGAAGCGGCCTTTCAAGCCGAATTTGATACGGCTAGCAGCAGCGAAGCCGAAGACATTCAAGAAGTAGGAGTCTCTCCCTCCACAGGGGTCCTACTAATGACAACTTCAACACCCTTTCTGCCAATCAGGGAAGCCTTGGTCAACTCCAATCAAGGGGAGCCAGCTACCAGGAAAGAAAAAGCCACTTCTGCGGAAGATACAACTGTCTCAGAAGTCGAGACTTCCTCAGCTTCTGCTATAAAACTAGTATGCTGTCTGAGTCCGGCAGTAAACAGCTACCAGCCCATCATGGCTACAACCTCATCTACAAACACTAAAGCTGCTCTCTCGCCCTTAGGAGCTACAACGGCAATGGATTTGCTAATAGAACAATCCACTCAGCCGCTAGCACAAGAAATCAAGAAACCTCGTGAGGCTCTGGCGATATCCGACGAGGAAGTCAAAGTACTCGACCCTCAAGATGGTATTCCAGACTTCGTTGACCTCCAACCGGCACCTCCGGAGATAGAAGACGGAGGCCAGGCCACAGTCGATGAACTAATAGAAGTCAACTTGGGAAATGAGGAGAACCCTAGGCCCACCTTCCTCAGCGCCCAACTGTCCCCAGAAGAACGGGAGCTATACATCCAGCTACTGCTAGAGTACCGGGATTGCTTCGCCTGGACTTACAAAGAGATGCCAGGTCTAAGCCCCGCTGTCTCACAACATGAGCTAACAATCAGCCCTGAGGCCGAGCCAGTGAAGCAACCACCGCGGCACATGAGGCCAGAGCTCATCACCCAAATTTGTGTTGAAGTCGACAAGCTCATTGACGTGGGATTTGTTGAAGAAAACCAGTACACTACATGGCTGGCAAATATCATCCCCGTGAAGAAGAAGAATGGACAGATCCGGATATGTGTCGACTTCCGAGATCTAAATAAAGCATGCCCCAAAGATGACTTCCTGGTGCCAATAACCGAGGTCATGATTGATGCTACAACCGGCCATGAAGCCCTGTCATTCATGGATGGGTCTTCCGGTTACAATCAGATTTGGATCGCGGAGCCTGACCGAGTCCATACTGCTTTCCGAACCCCTAAAGGCATTTATCATTACAAGAGAATGCCGTTCGGACTGAAGAATGCTGGCGCAACCTATCAGCGCGCAATGACCAAGATCTTTGACGAGTTGCTCTACCACAAGGTCGAATGCTACATAGATGACCTGGTGGTCAAAACCAGAAGAAAAGAAGATCATCTGTAAGACTTCCGGATTATTTTTCAGAGGCTGAGGCAGCAAGAGCTAAAGATGAACCCCATGAAATGTGCGTTCGGAGTGTCGAGCGGAAAATTCTTGGGTTCCATCGTCCGATATCGGGGAATCGAGATAGACCCCGCAAAGATCAAGGCGATTCAGGAGTTACCTCCGCCAAGGAACATCTCTGAGCTGAGATCACTATAGGGCCGCTTAGCTTATATCCGGTGGTTCATTTTCAATTTGTCAGGGCGATGCCAGCCTTTTCACAAGTTGATGATGAAAGAGGTTCCCTTTTATTGGGATGAAGATTGCCAGACAGCCTTTGACAAGCTAAAAGACTATCTGAAAACTCCGTCAGTGCTGGGCGCACCGGTGAAAGGACGACCATTGATACTGTATATAGCAGCTACACATAATTCTCTGGGGGCAATGCTGGCCCAGAATAATGAAGAAGGGAAAGAGCAAGCCCTCTATTACCTCAGTCGGAGACTGGTCGGAACTGAAGAGAAATATACTTATATTGAGAAGATATGTCTGGCACTAATCTTCATAGTTAAGAAGCTCCGACACTTTATGTTGTCGCATGAAATCAGCTTGGTATCCAAAGAGGATCCCCTGAAGTACATCATGTCTCAACCGGCACTCAAAGGCCGCCTGGGCAAATGGGCGGTAATCCTTATGGAGTTTGATATCTCCTACGTGCCGCGCAAGGCTGTCAAGGGCCAAGCTATTGCAGACTTCTTCGCTGAGCACCCAGTGCCCGGGGAATGCCCGTTGGAGCCGGAGCTTCCTGAAGATGAAACCCTAGAAGCCGTTCAAGTACAACCCGCCTTATGGCAGCTATACTTTGATGGCGCTTCCAGAATTGACGCCTCTGCCACTGGATCAGCCAGAGTCAGGGCAGGAGCAGGCATAGTCCTGAAATCCCCAGAAGGAGAAGTGGTGCATACATCCTGTTCCATAAACAAGCAATGCACAAACAATGAAGCGGAATATGAAGCCCTGATAATCGGGTTGCAAATTGCTCTGTCCATGGGAATTCAGATGATGGAAGCATTCGGAGACTCCATGCTAGTTATAAAACAGCTGGAAAGAGAGTTCGATGTGCGAAAGCAAGAGCTCCTCCCCTATCACCAGTTGGCAACCCGCCTGATGTCAAGATTTTACTTCATCAGCATCAAGCACATCAATCGAGGCCAGAATGCTCAGGCAGACGCCCTCGCTAAGCTGGCCAGTTCATTGGCGGTCCCGCCAGACACAAGCCTGAATATAACAGTGATCAACCGCCGACAGGTCCCCAGAGTAACAGAGGTCCTGGCCGACGAACAAGAGATGGAAGTAGCAGTCATCGAAGGGGTTCAGCAGCCCGATTGGCGAGAGCATCTCCTACGCTGGTTTCAACACCAGCAACATCCAAAAGAAAAGGAACAGAGAATGAAGCTCCTGAGGATCAAGGATTCTTACGAGATGAGAAGCGGGACCTTGTTCCGAATTATGGCAGATGCCCGAAGGAAAGTCCTACTCCGTTGCTTGTCTTCAGCAGAAGCAGGACAGGTGATGCAGGAGGTCCATGCAGGATCAGCTAGAGCACACCAGGCTGGCCCGAAGATGAAAATTGAGATAAAGAAACTGGGTTACTATTGGCCCACTATATTTGACGATTGCTGCAGGTTTGCCAAAGCTTGTCAGAAGTGTCAAGAACACGCTAATGTGGCAAGAAGACCTCCAGTGCCATTGCATCCCTGATGGAGGCATCACCCGTGACTCCCTTTGGCTCGGGTCTTCCTCACACTCCGGCACCATTTGAGTTCGGGCCTCTCTCCATAAAGGCCCAATTATCCTTTTTGTGCTTTCTATTTGAGTCATTTGATGTAATTTTTATTTTCTTGAGTCATGTCCGTAGGTCTTGTGTTTATTTTCCTAAGTTTGAGTGTCATTATGTTGTTTAATTAGCTATTGGGCCCATTTCATTGGGCTTGGCCCAAGAGCCCCCCTACCCCCTCGGTTATTTGTCATTGAGTCTTTTGTCAGGGTTTTATTGTAAAATGTGGGTTGCCTATATATAGGGCCCCATTCCCTTCATTTGGAATCAATCAATGAAAATGCCATTTGAGAGTTCAAAAGATTAGTTCAATGGAGTGAATCCAATTGGGTGAGAAGCCCTAGGGTGAGAGAGTCCCCCCCCCTTCCTCTCTCTCTTTCTCTCTCCTCACTAAGGGGTTCGCCCCTTTCCTCTCTCCCCCTCCTCCCAACCACCTCCAACCCCCACCTACCTCCATTAAGGCCCCTCCACTTCCCCACACCCCATTTACTTCCCCCCCTAGTTCCAAGGTAGAGCTCTCCCCATTCCAACACCATTTTCTCCATTCCAACCAAATCTTCCCCATTCCAACACAATCACTCCTCTTCCCCACACCATCTCCCAACTTCCAAAGCCACTTTGAATTTGAAATCCCCTTCCCTCCAAGTGTTTTGGCCGCCCCCTTCTTCCCCCCCCCATAAGGCTAGGTCGCCCCTTGTCCTCCACTCCCCTTCACCCATTTGCATCTTCACTTCATGCATCCCTGCTGAAACCTGCGCCCTCTCCCCCATTCCACCATCTTCCTAACTTCATTAGCACCCTTCCAACCCTCCCTCATACTCCCACTACCATTCCCTACCTCCCCTTCACCCTATAGTCCTTGCTTCCCCTTCTTCTTATAGGACATTTGGAAGCTATACTCAAGCTGCAGCTCACGGTCCAGAAGTTGCAGATGAACCTGCAGTTTGCAACGGCCACCACGACCACACCCCTGAGAGTTTTAAGGTCCAAGAGGAGTCCATAGAAGCGTCTGCCTGTCCTCTTCGCAACGGCAGTGATTTTGTCCCCATCGGAGCACCGAGCTGCACAGGAGGTCCATTCTCCCACGACTGCGCAGAGTTGGCTCTGCAGAGATCCTGAGCCGGAGAGAAAGCTTCACCACGACAAACCCCAGAGGAATCAGGCCACAAGCTCTTCTGAAAAGTTCTTTCTCTCCCTGTCTACTTTCAGAATCAAGAAGCGGAACTCCGTTCGGCATCCTTCAAAAGAAGTTACCAATTTTCTTCCTCAGGCGTTCGACTCTGCTTCCCACTGTCTGCATCAACCACTTCTCACTTTTCTGAGTCCTCTGATCTTCACCGGCATCTTTTGGCATCCCCATTTGTTCTTCTGTAAAGAGGACTCACCCACGGTTCCAACGGCGACTGATTCGGAGTTCGGGAACGGTCGGGGCAGCCTCGTCTTCCTACTGTTGGTAGTCTGTTGCAGACAGTCCAAGATTCAGCAACCCTGTTCGTACTCCCGCCCAGGCCGGCAGCGACCCCTGAAAAAATTGGAAAAATTCAGAGGCACTCCTGTTCCAGAGACGAAGAGATCCCCACTGGTCTCACCCTCAGCAAAATTCCTGAGAGAGTTCTGCGGCCTCCAGACCCTCTGTCTGTCAGCTATTACAGAGAGAAGGCTGATTCGGTGTCATCACTTCTTCATCACTCTTAGCACTAGTTTCCCCTCCCCGCTTGGCCGGCTGAAGGCCCCTCCCTGTGCGGAGGTAGTTTTGGTTGTAATCCCTATTAACCCCCACCCCAAGACCCCCCCTTCTATGAGAGGTGTAGTGTTGTAACTTGTTTGGGCAGGTCAAGCTACACCGCCGCGGCGTGTGGGGATCCACTCGCCTCCCCGCTCGCCCTAGTCTCCGAGCGGGACCGGTTTCTTCAAACCGGTCGAGTAAGTGCTCACACCTCACTCCATTTAGTGCTTGGCATTCAATATTCGTTCTAGTTCCGCTGGTTATGCGAGTGAGAGCTCGATCCTCAAGCCCCGTTGTCTTGAGTGATCACCGTGGGAAGAGAATCACCGGTGCCTTTGGCACTTTGTCGGCCCCCTTGAATTGAGGATCCAAATCCATTGGGAATCAAATCTTGGCCTTGCTGGCCCTCTACCAGCAAGGGCCCAACCCCACATCCTCTACTTGGCATTGCCAAGTCACCCCGGGCTTGGGTGAGCGACGGGAGAGCGGCGGCCCAAAATTGGCCCTTTTGATTGTGAATGTGCTTGCTTGCCTAAGTCTTAGGTTGTGTCACATCAATCCCACCCTACCAAGCTGGCCGTTTGCTCAGTGGGGCACGGACGTAGTAGGGCCGCTACCAGCATCTTCATCAGGGTGCAGATACATCTTAGCAGCTACAGACTACTTCTCCAGATGGGCGGAGGCAGTAGCACTAAGAGATGTGACGGGAGAACTAGTTGCAAGATTCTTCCGGCAGAATGTAATATTTTGGTTCGGGATCCCCAGCCGAATCATCTCTGATAATGGCTGTCATTTTAGGAACCAGAAGGTTTATCGGCTGGCCGAAAAATACAAAATCGACTGGAGGACATCGTCCCCCTACAACCCTCAAGCCAATGGACTAGCAGAAGCCTTTAACAAGACCTTATGCACACTGCTGGCAAAGATTGTCAAGTCTAATAAAAAAGATTGGGAAGAAAGGATGTACGAAGCACTTTGGGCCTATTGTACTATCTACAAGACCCCAACCGGCTATTCACCTTTCTCCCTCGTCTATGGGTCGGAAGCTGTAGTGCCCATTGAACTTGAAGTTCCTTCATTGCGAGTTGCCATCCAGCACGGACTAGTCAGTGGTGAACAGGCCAATGCAGAAAGAAGATTGGAGGAGCTCGTTGAGGTCGAAGGAAAACGCCTCCGGGCACAGCAAAACATCCAACTCTACCAAACTCGCATGGCCCGTGCTTTTGACAAGCTAGTCAAGGGTCGAGAATTCAAGAAAGGAGACCTGGTAATGGTCAAAAGAAAAGAAGTGATGGCCTCCAACCCCAAAGGGAAGCTGGTTGAAAATTGGATCGGGCCGTATATCGTCCGCCGAGTATATGAAGGGGGTGCCTACGTCCTTGTAGACCACAAAGGAGTCATTCAGTTCTCTCCCCTCAACGAAAAACACATTAAGTTGTATCATGCAGCGTAGCCAACATGTCCCGAGTGATCGGTCGGAGCTAACTTTTCCTTGGTTAGTGGCACTCCGCCCTAATCAAGCTACCTCCCCTTTGGTTAGTGGCGTTTCGCCCTAATCAAACTACTTTCCTTGGTTAGTGGCACTCCGCCCTGATCGAGCTACCCTTTCCTTGTTTAGTGGAACTCCGCCCTAAACAAGCTACTCTTCCCCTTGGTTTAGTGGCATCTCGCCCTGATTAAGCTACCTTTTCTAAGTCTAGTGGCATTCTACCCTGATCGAGCTACTCTTCTCCTTGGTTTAGTGGCACTTCGCCCTAACCAAGCTACCCTTTCCTGGGTTTAGTGGCACTCCGCCCTAACCGAACTACTTTTTCCCTTGGTTTAGTGGCACTCCGCCCTAACCGAGCTACCTTTTCCTTGGTTTAGTGGCACTCCGCCCGGATCAAGCTACCTTCCCTTGGTCTAGTGGCATTCTGCCCTGACCGAGCTACTCTTCTCCTGGGTTTAGTGGCACCCCGCCCTAACCGAGCTACCCTCCTCCTTGGTTTAGTGGCACTCCGCCCTAACCCAGCTACCTTT
The DNA here is from genome assembly GCA_022559845.1 of Amorphophallus konjac. Taxonomy (NCBI): domain Eukaryota; kingdom Viridiplantae; phylum Streptophyta; class Magnoliopsida; order Alismatales; family Araceae; genus Amorphophallus; species Amorphophallus konjac. The sequence goes on from CM040125.1 coordinate 118,305,874, forward strand.
TCCTTGGTTTAGTGGCACTTCGCCCTAACCAAGCTACCCTCTCCTGGGTTTAGTGGCACTCCGCCCTAAACAAGCTACTCTTCCCCTTGGTTTAGTGGCACTCCGCCCTAACCAAGCTACCTTCCCTTGGTCTAGTGGCGTTTCGCCCTAATCAAGCTACTTTCCTTGGTTAGTGGCACTCCGCCCTGATCGAGCTACCCTTTCCTTGTTTAGTGGCACTCCGCCCTAAACAAGCTACTCTTCCCCTTGGTTTAGTGGCATCTCACCCTGATCAAGCTACCTTCCCTTGGTCTAGTGGCATTCTGCCCTGATCGAGCTACTCTTCTCCTTGGTTTAGTGGCACTCCGCCCTAAACAAGCTACTCTTCTCCTTGGTTTAGTGGCACTCCGCCCTAACCGAACTACTTTTCCCCTTGGTTTAGTGACACTCCGCCCTAACCGAGCTACCCTCCTCCTTGGTTTAGTGGCACTCCGCCCTAACCGAGCTACTCTTCTCCTTGGTTTAGTGGCACTCCGCCCTAACCGAGCTACCTTTTCCTTGGTTTAGTGGCACTCCGCCCTAACCGAGCTACTCTTCTCCTTGGTTTAGTGGCACTCCGCCCTAACCGAGCTACCTTTTCCTTGGTTTAGTGGCACTCCGCCCTAACCGAGCTACTCTTCTCCTTGGTTTAGTGGCACTCCGCCCTAACCGAGCTACATTTTCCTTGGTTTAGTGGCACTTCGCCCTAACCAAGCTACCCTTTCCTGGGTTTAGTGGCACTCCACCCTAACCGAGCTACCTCTCCTTGGTTTAGTGGCACTCCGCCCTAACCGAGTTACCCTTCTCCTTGGTTTAGTGGCACTCCACCCTAGCCTAGCTGCCTTTCCTTGGTCCAGTGGCATTCCGCCCTGACCGAGCTACCCTTCCCTTTGGTCCAGTGGCATTCTGTCCTGATCAAGCTACCCTCTCCTTGGTCTAGTGGCATTCCGCCCTGATCGAGCTTCCAAAAGAATACGCCACACCGCCATTACGAGCCTTACGTTCGGATTGGCACGAAAGCCCTTCCTTGCGTTAGCATTATCTTCCCGCTAACGAATAAACCCGAGTCGGCTAAAGGCTTTGTGTTCTAGCTGGCATTCTCACATTGTTGCCACTACGGGCCATCCACTGTCGACCAGGAGTCGAACATTACACTTCGACCTGCCACCCTATACAAATAAAAACATGGGGTTAAAAATAGAGATACCCCGCCAGACTTGCTCCTATATTAGGACAAGTGCAAAAATGGCTATAACCCAGCTGTGGCGAAAACCCGAAGGGGCGCTGCAGGCAAAATCGGGTACCCCACCGCGTGAAAATCTGAAAGGGCGCGCGGGCAAAAGCAAGAGGGGGCTGGCTCCAGCGAAAACTCGAAAGGGCGCTTGAGTCAGTAAAGTGGTAATTTCCAAATTCCTCTCCTATTCTCCACCCAATGAAACTCCGAAAGGGACAACCATCAAAGTCCCACCGGAAATCCTTTAACAAACCCACATTCGACCCTCGTCATCATCGGCGAGATCGGTTGATCTCTACCCTTAACTTGGACCTTACGTCCCTGCTAATAATCCCATCTTGGCTTCGGCATGTGACCCATATTGATGAATAAACCCATGGTCGACCCTCGTCATCATCGGCGAGATCGGTCTATCTCTACCCTTAACTTGGACTTTCCATCCCCGTTAATAACCCTACCTTTGCCTCAGCATGTGGCCCATGCCGATGAATAAACCCACGTTCGACCCTCGTCATCATCGGCGAGACCGGTCGATCTTTACCCTTAGCACGGATCTTATATCCTTGTTAATAGACCGTATCCTTTGCTTCAATATCTAACTAGTGTCGACAGACCGAAGCAGGGTCCAATCCTTGTCATCATCGACAAGGCCAGTCAATATTTTCGCGGTCTAGTTCTTCTGCATCCCGAATTCAAGAAAAAAAGAAAGAAAGAAAAGAAAATGGGGTTAAAAATAGAGATACCCCGCCAGACTTGTTCCTATATCAGGACAAGTGCAAAAATGGCTATAACCCAGCTGTGGCGAAAACCCGAAATGGCGTCGCAGGCAAAATCGGGTGTCCCGCCGCGTGAAAACCCGAAAGGGAGCGCGGGCAAAAGCAAGAGGGGGCTGGCCTCGGCAAAAACCCGAAAGGGCGCTTAGGTCAGTAATGTGAATAAAAAAATTGAATGATGAATAGTGATGATTCATTCTCTGTCCGGAAGACCCCTTACGAGGTCGACGGGGAACTTTCATCTGATATCCCGCCTATATACATCTATTGTCTACCCTTTTCGACCCTTGTCACCATCGGCAAGATCGGTCGCTACCCTATCCGGTTTTTATCACCATCAGCAAGACCGTCTACCCTTTTCGACCCTTGTCACCATCGGCAAGATCGGTCGCTACCCTATCCGGTTTTTGTCACCATCGGCAAGACCGTCTACCCTTTTCGACCCTTGTCACCATCGGCAAGATCGGTCACTACCCTATCCGGTTTTTGTCACCATCGGCAAGACCGTCTACCCTTTTCGACCCTTGTCACCATCGGCAAGATTGGTCGCTACCCTAGTCCGGTTCTTGTCATCATCATCAAGACCGTCTACCCTTTTTCGACCTTCGTCATCATCGACAGGACCGGTCGCTACCCATTCTCGGGTCTTGCCATCCTCGGCAGGACCGCTTACCCGCCAGTTTTGATATACCCTCTTGAGTCCCCCGGACTCTCGGCTGGCATAGGCCGTTGTTAGACTCGAGAAAAGTCACGGCGCAGTGGAGCGAACACCTCACCCCTTTGCTGAAGGCGTGAGCGCTCTCCTGCCCTAGTGACTCATACACTCGGATTAGAAACAACGGGCGAATGGAAGAGAAAAGAATAATGATAAGATGGAGTCTTCATTCAAAAAGCACGATGGAGATTTTCCATTACTATGAAGTAAAAGGTACATGTTACACGGGCCATCCCCCGGAGTACATGAAGTGTGTCAAAAAGGGAGCAAATAAAGAGAAAAAAAGACTACGGCAGAGGGCGTCGGAAGATGTCCTCCAGCGCAGGAATACCGAGGGAAGGATGGCGGGTCAGTTCTTGCAATCGGAACTCGGTGGCCTCCAGCTCAGATAGCTTCTCCTCGAGGGAAGCAGCTTGTCCCTCGGCCATCTCTGCATCCTTCGCCTTCTGGACTCCCAGGCGATCTACTTCTTCAAGTTCGGCCTCTACCCTTGAAAGTTCGGCCTGTAATGCAGCCATCCGGGCCGTCAGGAAGCTTCGATGTTGTAAAGAGGCCTTGGCTTCATCCCTCATCCTAGCTGCAGTCTCTTGCAGAGAAATGAGGGTCGTTCGGCCTTCAGCCCGCTTCAATGATATGGCCACCAGCTGGTCAGTTGCTTCCTGGCCTAGAAATTCCCTCCTGTTTACATACTTCAGGAGCATGACTACCCGCGGAGTCCAATCGTCCATAGGGCAACCAAAGGCCAACAGCGATCGGGAAAGATGCTCTATCAAGCCCCTCAGCTGAACATAAGTTAAATCCTTGCTAGCCGTTATGGTCTGTTGAAGAGTCCCCAAAAACTGCCACACAAGGTCATTTGAAGATTGAAGACCCAGTGGCGACGTCTCGGGCAGCTCAAATTCCACTCTGCTATCCACAGCAGCCCAAATATCATCGGCCGACCCGGAAGATGACGATGGCATGAGCTGCAGTCCACTGCGGAGAGTATGCCGGGAGCTCTGGTCAGCAATCCGTCTGCTGGAGCCAGGTCTTGCAGCCCCAGCACAACGCTCCATTTCCTGACCTCCCCAGGGAGATAGATGGGTCTTCCCCGCATCACACATTCGGCCAGGCTGTCTCTCTCCACCAGCAAGGCCTACTTGACCTTCCGAACGGCGGACACATCCCTCTTCCCCTGAAGGTTGAAGCGTTGAAGAAGGGACATCAGGTGCTTGTCCTTGGCATAATCCCTCCTGGTCACGCCCTCTCTGTCATAATGAAAAGAGTCACCCCCGAGGATAAGAAGATGGCTGGTGTCCACAGTGTCTGTCTCTGAATCCGAAGACTCCGCAACTATGGCCACTTCGCCGTGCCCCCAGTCGAGGGAATTGACATTCTCCCATGTCACTATGGCGTGAGAAGAAGAGCTGGACGCTGTAGACACGCCAAAATTGACGTTACTATGAGTACATCTCATATTGCCTTATAATGCCCCAATTTGATCCTCAAAATAGTTCTATTTGAGTGGTTTTTCTCACTTTTCTTGGATTTCTCCCTTTTTTTCACCCTTTTCTTATTTTTTCCTATTTTCCCCTATTTTTCTGGATTTTTCTGGATTTTTCTGGATTTTCTGGGTATTTTTCTATATTTTTATTAATTTTTCAGAAATAACGACTTGACGTGGGCGTCTTTTAAATAACGACTTAGGCTTGGGCGTTTCTTAAAAAATTGACGACATATAGTGAGGGCGTCAATTCCACTCATTTTCCATTTTTCTGGATTTTTTTGAGAATTTTTTGGAATTTTTCAAGAATTAACGACTTAACAGAAGACGTTATTTTGAAGTTGAAAATAATAAAAAAATCAAAAATCAAATTCACGCCCTATACACGGTCGTCACTTTTTCAAATTGATTATTTTAATATTATTTTCAACCCCCTTCTAGGGGTGATTTGGTGGTTTTTTCGGGTGTCAAAAAAATTCACAAAAATAGTCGTTGGAATCAGGGCGATGAGATGCACCTCCACCTAAAAAATGATAAAATAATATTGAGAAATGAAAAATGGCCCTATTTTGAATATTTTTGAATTAACGTCCTTTGGTAGGGCGCGTTTTTAAACACGCCTTTGACTCAGACGTGTTTCACAATTTTCAAATAAATTCTAAAATTTGATTTTTGAATTAACGCCCTGATCTAAGTCGTGTTTTTAAAAGACGCCCTCTGGCAGGTCGTCAATTCTTGAATTGACGCCTTTGTCCAGGTCGTGTTTCATTTTTATGTTCCGAACGAGCGCAGCCTTTCCCCAGAGAGTCCCTGCTCCGTTTGGATACCTTGCCCGTTCTTATCTTACCTCCATTGGACTCTTGCCGTTCTTATCCCTCTATTTCTAATCTATTAATAGAGCTCTGCTGCTCTGTTAACGGGTTGGACCCCCTTCTTCCCCTCCGCATTTTTTTCCTTTTGCTTTGTTTTCTTGCAGGTTGCTCTGTGCGGCTGTGTTTGGCTGAAAGAGGAGCTTTCACGCGCATTCATCATCTTCTTCAAAGCTTCCTCCCCCATTGAATATCAAAGCCATCGGCACAGGCTCCCCTTCTTCTTTTTCTACTTTTATTTTGTGTATTGCATCATACGTATTCATCTGCATGCCCATCTCATGCTCCTCCCTCCGTTTTGTTTTCCTCTGTTATTCCTCCCTTCGTTCTCCGTCTTCTTCTGTCTTCTTTTCTTTTGCTTTTCTTCTTTTCTTCTCACAGGTTGCTGTTGCTGTTGGCTAAGGAAGGAACTCCCGTGTGCATCAATCTTCATCTTTTAAAGCTTCTTCCCCATTGAATATCAAAGCCACAAGTAACAGAAGCAACAGGCTCCCCCTATTTTTATTTCTATTCTTCTTTCGTTATCATTGTCAACATGCATGCATAGTATTCATTTTTAATCCCAACCGTGTTGAGTATCTCCCCATAGTGCAACTCTTGCACACTTCCATATTTTTATTTTGCATTCATCTCCCACACCCTCTTTGCATAGGGGTTTAAGGGCCAAAACCCTTAAGGTGTGTTCTTCACCATGATTTCATGCCCATCTTTATTTAGGATTTGATGCTACACTCACCATGTTCTAATTCATATGTTTTTATTGGTGTTTGTCTTTGTTTGCAAGGGTAATAAGCAAGGAAGAACTCTCTTCATCGGCCGGCCGATTTGAAGAGAAAGGAGCACTCACAATCCCCGCACTTAAAGGTATTTTTCGCGATCCCTCCATGTTTTTCATTATTATATTTTGAGGCCTCGTGTCTCTGGCGATCACACACTCCCCTTAGCACCTCGTGCTCACGCTTATTGTTAATTAATTTAACTTTTCTTAAGTGGATTTTCTTAGAATCTACAAATTGGCGATCACGGTGGGACCCTTTATGTTTTTCTTTCATTACCCCTTTCCCCTTAGGCACCCGTGTGTGCCATCTCCCTTATTTGCACCCTCGGTGCGTCTCCCTTTTGTGCCCCTCGGGCACCCTCCATTGTGCTTTGCACTCTTCCCTAAGTGATTGGTCAGTTTGTTATTTTTTTCTTTAGAATTCCACTTATTCAAGAAATTGATGAGCATACTTATTCTGTTGATTGCCATGATCACGTGATTGTGAGTGTTTGTCGTTTCTGGCCGGGGAAGATTTTCTGGAAAAGAGTGAATTAACGCCCCTGTCAGAGGCGTGCTTTATTTAACGCCCTAACCAAGGGCATCTTATTCATATTTTACGCCCTCTGACAGGGCGTTCTCCAGCATATATCCTGATTTCTCTTGGTTTTATTACGCTGCCTTTGAATTCACACCCTTCTCCAGGGCGTTTCTTTATTGATTAGCGCCGCACATTAATGCGTTTCTTGTGATTTGACGCCCGCCGGCAGGGCGTCCTTTTATTGATAGCGCCTCAGCCTAAGGCGCGTTTTTCTGCCCCTGGCCCCTCGCTTTGATTCACGACAGTCACATCGTCGTGTCTTTGGTTAGTAGCGCCCCCAGCCAGGGCGTGTTTTTACTGTGGGTTTTTTCATGCTGATTGATGCCTATATTTATTGATTGATCATATTGTGCTGATTGGCTTATTTTCCCTGCTGCATTCATCTTTGCATCGGTTTGAGAGACCTCCTCTCTCTTCATTAGGATTCCACACACCCTCTTGGAATCGGGACGACCCTCCATTGAGCATTCCGTCTCTTTGGACCGGAAATCCCTTTTCCAAGCCTCCGTAAGTCCCCGCACCCGTGGATTCCCTCACGGACGCCGGGCAGGTTGTACCCTTTTGAAGTCCCGAGTTAGTTGGCCTATGCGTGGTGAGAGAGGATCCCTAGTTGGCATTGGAGTTCAACTCATATTGAAACTAGGTTCCCCCCTTGTGTGAATCATTCCAAACTTTGCTAAAATTCATTAATTCACCAAGGTTTAAACAAATAAAAATCAAGGTAACCATTCCAACTTGTGTGTTTCTTTGCAAATTCTTTGCACATTATTTGGATTGCATAATGGCTTACTTTGATAAACAAAACAACATGTTTAGTTCAATTCATGAGGATGATCAACCTAGCACATCTTATAATCCTCAATTTCAACATGTTCAACATAATTCTCACCATTCTTTTAAAGGACCACGTCCTCATTTTTATGATCATGTCCGGCCCATGGGCAATGTCCATTCTCATGGTCCTCCTACTCAATTTCAGGCCACTATTCCCTCGGGACCGTCTCCTCCCAATGATGAGAAGGTCTCTCGAATCATCCATGCATTAGATCATCTTACCCCTCAACAGATCCAAGCCCTTAAGGCGGCCGTTGAGGGTGCATCTCATTCATCTCTCCCTCCTTCTAAACCTATTCGGGTGGCCCATCACCCACCTCCCTCTTCTATTCACACTCGGGTGGCCCATCATCCACTTACATCTCCTCCTGTTCATGCTACTCGGGTGGCCCATCACCCGCCTCCTTCCATTCCTCCTCCATCGCGGCCCCAAGGCCCATTTATTCCTTGCAATCCGGCCCATCCAGGTTCTTCCATGGGTCGGCCCATTAATTCCCCTCCACGGCCTTTTTATGCGGCCCCTCCTCCTTCAATGCCCTGCCAACCCTCGGTTGCTCAGGTCACACCCCTCCAGCAAACTCTCCTCGATAAAATCACTTTGATGGAGGAACAATTAAAGAGGGTTACGAGCCCGCGGCCCGCTCCTCCTACTCCAGTCAATCCTCTTCACGCTTTCCTGGATGGTATTACCAAGATGGAGAATGAATGGAAAGATAGGAGAGATGATTATAACTTCGGCATTTCAAGCAAGCAGGAGCCGGCATTTGAAGAATCCGAGGCAGTGTACGATGATGATGAAGCTCCACGGGCACCCCTTCCGAGTTTCCTTCGCTTTCCACTCCCTCCATTATCATTTGATGAACCCCCTGCTCAGGACGAAGTCACCATCCCCGATCCAACCCCTGTTTATGAGACTAATTGGTGTTACGATGATGGGTCGATACTCCAATCACCCACACCGACACCCCTTGAGTCTCCTCCTATCCCTAACACCGCTTCCACTAAACCTCCACTAATTACACTCCCACCAGTTATACCATTAACCTTCACAACACCAGCCTCCACCGAGTCTTCCATTAAACCTCTACCTATTAAGCCATTAACCGCCACACCACCGGCCTCCATTGAATCCACCATTGAACCTTCCCCAATTAACATCCCATTACCACCACCTCAACCCTCCATTATCCCTTTAACCCCAAAACCCATTTTGCCTATTCCCCCACTTAACCTTTCTCCTTTACCCATGGCTAATCCTGAGCATGATCCACCCCTTTTTGCACTCGAGCCAATCCCAACTGCTTCCCAGCAGAGGGAGAAACTCGACGTGTTTGAACCTCCACTTATCCTTTCTCCAACGCCTTCTATTACACCATCACTATTCATGGAGCCTTTCGCCTCCGCTTCACCTCCCTCTACTACTCGGAATGGGGGGCCTTCTACAAGCACAGGTGCCGAAGATGATCAAGAGCCGGGCAGCAAGGATTTGGCTGTGGCTATGCCGTTCAAGATACAAGAATTCATTTTCCGGATGCCAATCCGGGTTATTGTGCCGAGCACGATTGAAGAGGCTAAGCCGCTGCCCTTGCTCAGAGGAGAATGCCGGGCGTTGATGTCGTCTAAGGGCCGGGCAGGGCACCCCTTGTTCCTACTTTCGAATTCTGAATTTATTATTCCTTACAAGGGGCGAATGCCCATTTTGCTCAACATTCCATATATACCACATTCAATGGGCAACACGATGCTTCCCGTTCCAACTCTCCAACTCCCTCACATTGTTGATCTTTGCCTTCCAATGGGGTTGCCACTTATTAAAGCTCATTTTATTGGGCCAATTGGCTATACACTTTCATTGCCGTGGAGGGGCAGTTATCTTGATGCTAAAGGGCCTTCCACTCCTTTACCCACCTCCCATTCAACTTCATCCCTATTCTCATCTTTCGCTTCATGGGCCATTCCAAGGGTAAAGAGGAGGATCTCATTCTCTCGCCCTTCATGTTCTTCACGTTCTTTGCATTCCATGCATTCTGTCGCATTTGTGCATTCATCACATCCGTGCTACTGCATTCGCATGCATTTGCACCTCCTTCTTCCCAGGTTCCCGAACCCGTATCTCCCCGCCTTCCGGCGCCTCTGGATATTCCGCACTTCTCATCTTCATCTTCATCTTTCTTTAATTCACTCCCCTTGGGGCATCGCGTCCCCCTTCCTGCTATTTCCCTGGAACCTCCAGGAATTTTACCCCTCCGCTTTGGGCATCGCGCCCTTTCTGATTTCGTTATCCCTCCGGAACCTCCGGACTTTCCCCTCGGGCAACGCGCCCCTTTCCATCTTATTCCTCCGGAACCTCCGGATTTTCCTCCTAATCCTCCTTCATTCCTTTCTCTATTCCTCGGGCATCGCGCCCCTTTCCATCTTATTCCCCCGGAATCTCCGGATTCCCCATCTGATTGTCTCAGTCTTTTCCTTGGGCATCGCCCCCCTTTCCATCCTCTTCCTCCCGAACCTCCGGATCTTTCACCCCTCTCTTTGTCCTTTGGGCATCGTGCCCCTCTCCATTTGCTACCTCCGGAACCTCCGGACCTTCCCCTCGGGCATCGCGCCCCTTTCCACCTCATTTCTCCGGAACCTCCGGACCTTCTTGGGCATCGCGTCCCTCCTTCCATCATTCCTCCGGAACCTCCAGATTCTCCGTCTTATTCTCTCTATCATTTTCCAGGGCATCACGCCCCTTTCCATCTCATTCCTCCGGAACCTCCGGACCATCCATCTTTCTTCCGATTCATCTTTCTGCTCCTCCGGGATATCCCATCCTTCATTTTCTTCCTCCTTTTTCATCATCTTTTTCTCTATTTCTTCACAGGGCATCGCGTCCCTTCTTTCGTTATCCCTCCGGATCCTCCAGATTCTTCTTCTGCTCATGATTCTCCTACACCACCTACGGACCCTCCAGATCCGCCTCCTTCCATCTACCAATTTCTTCTTCTGATTCCTCCTAATTCTGGGTCTGACCCAACTTCTTCCACATCCACTGCCTTGGGCATCTGCCCATTCTCTCACTGCTTTCGAGGCTTTAGTCCTCACTCATCCTTCTAATTCTTCACTTCTTCTGTAGACTGTTCCATGTGATCAGGGTCTCCGCGCCTTAGTGAGGGAGTTCTAGCCCTCGCCTCTCTTCCCTTTTCTCCTTATTCGTCTGAGTCTGGTTTGAGCACCACTCATTCTTGTTAAGCCACTCCCAAAATCCTTTGCTTCCAATCCTTTTGACTCCCAAAGAGGACAAATCCCATGATGATCAACCTCGCCTCTGACAGCTGCTTCTACAAAGGTTGCAAGGTAACATATTGGCGTAAGTATGCATTTTAATGATATCATTTTCTCATTACTTCACGCATGATTTTCAAAATCAAGTGCTTCTTAACGAGATTAAGAGTGGTGTTTTAAACCTTTATCTTAAGCTTTTGTTTAATTGAAATCATTCTCAAAAGAGTCCTTTAGGCTTGTTTTTTTGCAGCACCTCTGGTTAATAAAGACCCGCTCTGGGAATTCAACATTCTCTCCCCGCTTGTTAAGAGCAACCCTTAGTTGGGCACCGCACACACTTCACGGCGTCCTTAGCTGGCTCCTTTTATAAAAACACCGTTGCTATCTTGGCCATGCCATGAGAATATTTGAAAGTCTTTTCTCTTCTTTATTCGGCCACATGCAGGGGCAAGAGGTTGACGGATGAGATGACCAACCTAGGTAATCCCCAATACGAGAGGAGTCTCAAATAGGGGCAGTCTTGACCCAAAATCAACATCAATATGAGTTTTCATATGAGTTTTCATGATATACATCTAGCCAAAAGGGGTATTATGAACATCAAGTCAAAAGTTTGATAAATGCAAAATTGTGAATTATGGCATGACAAGAGTGGCAAAGTCCCCGCAGGGAAAACCCTGGTCGTATGCATGTCATGGGTCTAAAAATCAAAGGCACAAAGCCCCGGCACAACAGACTACCTCTTTGAGGGAACACCTTGGAAAGAATTCAAGTCTTGATATCTCCCATCCTGCATAAAGCTTATCCACAATTGTTCTTCTCTTCTCCCTCCAAGACCGAATGTTTCTCAGGTATGGCCTTGGTAGGAGCACCGTTAATCAAGGGCAGTCAATTATAGGACGCCACTTTCAATGCACGCCTAGCTTTAGGTAATTTTAGCGAAAAGGGAAGGAACTATGACCCCTAACCAGTGGTTCAAAAACAACCCTTTGATGCTGCATTAACAATGTCTAAACCAAAATCCACAAAAAATTGAATATTTCCTGAGCAAAATCAAACAAAAAATTGAATACTTTCAAAATTCATAATCAAAATTCAAATATTTTTCAAAATTCATAAAAATTCAAATATTTTCAAAATTCATAAAAATTTGCATATTCCAAAAACAAAAAAAAAACTGCATTGTATTGTCTGATGGTGTTTTGCAGGAACAGCTTTGCAAGGACCAAGAGCACGGGATGAGTTCACTTATTGTTATCAACCTCTTGATTCCTCCCGATATTCTCGTGATATGCCACACTAGGGCATTTTGATTATCATCTCCCTATATCATTCTGATTACTATATCATTCTGATTATTCATCTACAAATCATTCAATCAACTCCTGCTGATTTCACTTGATCACTTTGCCACTGGACATTACTTGATTCCAATCATTCAATCTCAATCTCACATGCCAAGATTGTCATCCTTATGACAAACAACAAACAATGATGCTTTGCAATGCTATAATTTAACTCATGCTATTCATGCTAATACATGCTTGAATGCTATTCACACTAAGCTTTGAGTGCTTTGATGTCTATGTTGTCATTGCTTATTGATGCTTCCATTCATGCTATGCTTGTTATGCTTAAATGCCTCATTCATTGCTTGTTATCTTCATTATATCTTGGCTAATGAAATTTTGAGCGCAGGATAAGAAGCTCTTGGTCCCACCGTCCGGGCATCATCATCCAAGCCCCACGGTGCCCGCACCTCATCTCTCAGTTCCCCCATACTTATTGCTCCACCATCTCTCCCTGTATGCATTTTTACTATATGTTACATACGCTGCTAGATTATATCAAGGACCTTGTGGCTTTGGTAAATCTGGGATTTGAGTTCCCCTTCATCAAAAATAATGATGATTCCAGAGGAGTCTTAGTCACACGGATAGGCCGTTGAGCCATCCAAGACTGGGGACGATGGTTCCCTTTTGCGAATTGGTGCGTGGATAAACGGGCTTCGGCTTAGTATCAGCTCGCGAAATTAGTTTCTTGACCCAGTCTTGGCAGTTTAACAATATTATCCTTGATTATATTATATCTTTATTTGTTATTTTCCCTTTAAACCCAGCATGCATTCATGTAGGACTTTGAATCAACTGTGGAAAAATCATTCTGATGAGCTGTTTGGGAGTCGAATTGATCACTAATTTCCAAGATATGAGATTTTCATTGCCGAATTGAATCCTCAGTTTGTTTTGTCGCTGTTTTGGGTTGTTTTCCGGAAGCTCCTTGTTTGGATTTCTATCATCTTATTTTAATCCTTTTCCCTTTAATCCACCTTGGCTGCAGCACGTCCACATTAGCTGGTAACCGCTCCCCAATGGTGAAACCTACAGGTTTGTGACCTGAGGTACTTCCACCGCGCTGGAAGTTGATCATTCTCCTTCGTGCCCTCGTGCACATCTCCCCATTTTATCCAAACATTGTTGATTTCGTTGGATTTCTCGAGATTTGCTTCATCTCGAGCTTTTGATTTCATTCTCATCAAGTGATGTTGATTGCGTGTCTCATCACACCTTGGCATCTACTTTTCAGTTTGCTCTGCTCCCTTGCAAAGCAGACACCAAGGCGGGGCAGCTGTAGACACGCCAAAATTGACGTTACTATGAGTACATCTTATATTGCCTTGTAATGTCCCAATTTGATCCTCAAAATAGTTCTATTTGAGTGATTTTTCTCACTTTTCTTGGATTTCTCTCTTTTTTTCACCCTTTTCTTATTTTTTCCTATTTTTCCCTATTTTTTTTGATTTTTCTGGATTTTCTAGGTATTTTTCTCTATTTTTATTAATTTTTCAGAAATAACGACTTGACATGAGGCGTCTTTTAAATAACGACTTAGGCTTGGGCGTTTCTTAAAAAATTGACGACATATAGTGAGGGCGTCAATTCCACTCATTTTCTATTTTTCTGGATTTTTCTGAGAATTTTTTGGAATTTTTCGGGAATTAACGAAATAAAAAAATTAAAAATCAAATTCACGCCCTATACACGGTCGTCACTTTTTCAAATTGATTATTTTAATATTATTTTCAACCCCTTTCAAGGGGTGATTTGGTGGCCTTTCGGGTGTCAGAAAAATTCACAAAAATAGTCGTTGGAATCAGGGCGATGAGATGCACCTCCACCTAAAAAATGAGAAAATAATATTGAGAACTGAAAAATGGCCCTATTTTAAATATTTTTGAATTAACGTCCTTTGGTAGGGCGCGTTTTTAAACACGCCTTTGACTCAGACGTGTTTCACAATTTTCAAATAAATTCTAAAATTTAATTTTTGAATTAACGCCCTGATCTAAGTCGTGTTTTTAAAAGACGCCCTCTGGAAGGTCGTCAATTCTTGAATTGAGGCCTTTGTCCACGTCCTGTTTCATTTTTGTGTTCCGAACGAGCGCAGCCTTTCCCCAGAGAGTTCCTGCTCCGTTTGGATACCTTGCCCGTTCTTATCTTACCTCCATTGGACTCTTGCCGTTCTTATCCCTCTATTTCCAATCTATTAATAGAGCTCTGCTGCTCTGTTAACGGGTTGGACCCCCTTCTTCCCCTCCGCATTTTTTTCCTTTTGCTTTGTTTTCTTGCAGGTTGCTCTGTGCGGCTGTGTTTGGCTGAAAGAGGAGCTTTCACGTGCATTCATCATCTTCTTCAAAGCTTCCTCCCCCATTGAATATCAAAGCCATCGGCACAGGCTCCCCTTCTTCTTTTTCTACTTTTATTTTGTGTATTGCATCATACGTATTCATCTGCATGCCCATCTCATGCTCCTCCCTCCGTTTTGTTTTCCTCTGTTATTCCTCCCTTCGTTCTCCGTCTTCTTCTGTCTTCTTTTCTTTTGCTTTTCTTCTTTTCTTCTCACAGGTTGCTGTTGCTGTTGGCTAAGGAAGGAACTCCCGTATGCATCAATCTTCATCTTTTAAAGCTTCTTCCCCATTGAATATCAAAGCCACAAGCAACAGAAGCAACAGGCTCCCCCTATTTTTATTTCTATTCTTCTTTCGTTATCATTGTCAACATGCATGCATAGTATTCATTTTTAATCCCAACCGTGTTGAGTATCTCCCCATAGTGCAACTCTTGCACACTTCCATATTTTTATTTTGCATTCATCTCCCACACCCTCTTTGCATAGGGGTTTAAGGGCCAAAACCCTTAAGGTGTGTTCTTCACCATGATTTCATGCCCATCTTTATTTAGGATTTGATGCTACACTCACCATGTTCTAATTCATATGTTTTTATTGGTGTTTGTCTTTGTTTGCAAGGGTAATAAGCAAGGAAGAACTCTCTTCATCGGCCGGCCGATTTGAAGAGAAAGGAGCACTCACAATCCCCACACTTAAAGGTATTTTTCGCGATCCCTCCATGTTTTTCATTATTATATTTTGAGGCCTCGTGTCTCTGGCGATCACACACTCCCCTTAGCACCTCGTGCTCACGCTTATTGTTTATTAATTTAACTTTTCTTAAGTGGATTTTCTTAGAATCTACAAATTGGCGATCACGGTGGAACCCTTTGTGTTCTTCTTTCATTACCCCTTTCCCCTTAGGCACCCGCGTGTGCCATCTCCCTTATTTGCACCCTCGGTGCGTCTCCCTTTTGTGCCCCTCGGGCACCCTCCATTATGCTTTGCACTCTTCCTGATGTGGCACAGCCCAAAGACCACTAAATATGATGAGATAACCCTAGACTTAGACCCGCAAGCATACAAGCGCTCAATGATTCTCACAATGACGATTTTTGCTCACCCGATTCACACGTTCACCCGGTGGGTCCGAGAGATAATGATGAAGGTCCGGGGCGGGACCCAATTGTTCTAATGGAATTACAATGCTAGGACTGAACCCAAATGAGTCTAGGATACCCAACTTTGTGGGCGGCTGGCCCGCAAGGCGGGGGGCTTGGTGGCACTCACTCACGGTCCGCGGTGGACACTAACAAACTAGCATGCAAGTTCGAGCCCTCTTCTCACCGCCGACGAGCAATCAAAGCAATACTAAACTAGCAGGAATTAGGCTACTAAGGATAGTATCAGAAGCTCACCTGATCGGTGTGAAGACACCGATCCCGATCGGAGACGAGGGCGCGCCGGGAGGCGAGGGTATGCACCCGATCGCCGCGGCGATATAGCTTGACCTGAAATTGCAAACAGTACAGCACTACTCCTCACGCAGGAGGGGTGATCTTGGGGTGGGGGTTATGCTTAATACATTCAAAACTACCTCCACGCAGGGAGGGGCCTTCAGCCGGCCAAGCGGGGTGGGGAGAGATGCAAAGGAAACCGAGTTTTCGAGCTTCGCCGATTCTGTCTAGCTTCTGTAATTCTGGATAGGGAGTCGATGTTGATGCAGCCAATAAATCCACCGAGCTCAGAATCTCATGAGACTTGCGCCAAAAGATTGCTAACCGGAGAGGGGTGCGGCTTGAATTTTTGGATGACGTTCTGATCTAGGGGCTGACTGCTCTGGCGACTTGAAGATGGATGCAGCTCTGGTCTCTGGCCGAGCTCAGTCTGAAATGGCAGGTTGCAGAAGCGGGCACGGTCGCTCCTGAGCTCCAAATCTGGCACCGCTGGACTCGTTGGAATCGTATACGAGTCTACTTTGCAGAAAAATAAACGGGGAAGTCTTCCGATGTCGGAGATGAGATGGGTGTCCAGAGAAGTGGATGGTGGTCGGGGCAGACTGTGAGGAGGCAGACCGGCGTGGTTGTGGTAGAAAATTGGTATCTCTGGTTGTCGGATGCCGAACGGGATTCCGCCTTCTGTTCCTGGATGCTAACAGGGGAAGGAAGAACTTTGTTGAAGACCCTGAAGACTGATTCCTTCAAGGCTTGTCGTGGGAGAGTCTTCTCTGCCGCTCTGGCTCCTGGTCTGAGAGGTTCTGCGCAGTCGGGGAAGAACAGCCTTCACGGATGGCCACGAACTCGGAATGGAGTGATTCCACCTCGCCTGCGAAGAGCACAGGGAGGCCTTTCCAGAAAGTTAGGCCACGCCACCAGAAGAACCAGGATGCAGTCGTGGATGTCGCTGCAACAGAGTGCTAAACTGCAGGTCGGCCTGCACACAAAGCTGGAGTGGAGAAGAGAGGAGGGGGTGAACTTGGCTTGAGGGGAGAGGAGGGGTGCGACCTAGGGAGCAAGGAGGGAAGGGGAGATTCGAATTTGGGCTTTGGAATGAGTTAATTCAGCCTTGGGAAGGTGGAGATATGCTTAGGGAAGTGAAAGGGGTAGGTGGTGGTTGGAGGGTGGGGTTTTGAGTGGTGGAACTTCCTTGGGACTAGGTGAGGATTAAAGAGGGGTTGTGGGAAGTTGTGGGGAGTTAATGGAGGTAGGTGGGGGTTGGAAGTGGTTGAGAGGGGGAGGAGAGAGAGTGAATTTCGAAATTTAGAGAGAGGAGGAGAGAGAATGGAGAGATAATGAGAGAGAGAGAGATATTGAGAGAGTTTGAAAGGGTTTTCTTCAATATTCATCAAAAGTTAGTACAAGTGGAGAGATGGGGCCTATATATAGGCAACCACTCTTTACATGACCAAAATGTCCCTGACAATAGGACAAAAGACCAAGCATAACCTAGACTCAATCCTATGGGCCCATAACTAAGGAAATAAGGCCCAATTACGCAAAATAAGGGAAATGGACTAGAACCACATGACTCAATAAAGGAAAATACATAAGATAGGACTCAATAAAAGGAAAATACATAAAATGAACTTGGGAAAATGAAGATAACAAGTGGAGACCATGATCAATCCATATCAAGAGTGTGTAGACGACCAAAGCTAGAGGGAGTGTCGTGAGATGCCCTCATCAAATCCCCCGGGGTGGGGAGAACTCGACCCTGTCGAGTATGGGTCTGCCTGACTGTCGTACTGCTCCATCATGTCGGGGTCCAGGCGCATCAAATCCTCCCGACTCACCCATGCATCCTCGATCGGGGGACGGTTCTTCCACCTAACCAGATAGCGCTGATACACCTTGTGCCTTGTAATGATACTCTGCTTATCCAGTATTGCCTCTACCTGCTCTTGTCGGTCCCTTAAGCTAGAAAGTGGAGTCCCTCCGGGGGTGTCTCTCGTAAGGGGGGGTAAAGGCTCAAGCTCCTCACTGGGTTCCACCGCGGGGCCTTTGTAGGGTACCAGGTCCGCCACGTTGAAGGTAGGGTGTACCCCATAGCTCTCTGGTAGGTCAAGCTCATAAGCATTGCTGCCAAGTCGTCGTAGAACTCGAAAGGGTCCCGACCCTCGTGCCCTCAACTTGGAGGCAGGCCCGGGAAGGAGCCGCTCCGTCCTCACCATCACCGGGTCCCCCACTTGGAATTCACAGTGGCGCCGGTGAGCATCGGCCCGTCTATTGTAAGCCTCATTGCTTTTACCTATATGCTTGCGGATGTCATCATGCAACTCTTTGATATGCTCTGCAAAGGACTCAGCTGAGACTGACACTCTAGCATGAGGGGGAAGGGGAATGAGATCCGAGGGCTTTCTAGGCCTAAAACCATGTACTACCTCAAATGGACTCTTGCCTATGGACCTATTGACAGAATCATTGTAGGCAAACTCAGCTTGAGATAAGAGGAGATCCCAATTCCCAGGGTGATCCCCTACAAGGCATCGGAGCAAGTTCCCAAGGCTTCGGTTGACGACCTCAGTTTGGCCATCGGTTTGAGGATGATAGGCAGTGGAGAATTTGAGGAGGGTCCCCATCAAGTGCCATAGAGTCTTCCAAAAATAACTAGTGAACTTCACATCTCTATCGGACACAATAGTCTTAGGTAACCCATGGAGTCGGACTACCTCATCAAAGAATAACCGGGCGATCCTAGAGGCATCAGAGGTCTTGGAGCAGGGGATAAAGTGGGCCATCTTTGAGAACCTGTCAACCACTACAAAGATGGAATCATGTTTGCGCAAGGTCTTTGGTAGGCCAAGAATGAAATCCATGCTCAAATCCTCCCACGGTTGGTCGGGTATGGGTAGAGGTGTGTAAAGCCCGGTGTTTTGTCTTACTTGCTTGGCGGATGCACATATGCGGCATTGTCCCACAATGTGGGCCGCATCCTTCTTGAGACTGGGCCAGTGGAATTGCCTCTCAACCAACTCTATGGTTTTGTGGACCCCAAAGTGACCAGCTAGGCCACCACTATGTAACTCCCAAACTAGGAAGTCCCTAAGTGAAGTCCTAGGTATGCAAAGCCTATCCCCTTTGAACAGATATCCATCTTGAAGTATGAACCCCTTATACTCCTTGAGTGGCTGGGTGGAAAGGGTGTTGTAGTGAGTCCCAAAGTCGGGGCAATGTGGGTATTCCCCTTTGATTCTCTCAAATCCGGTTACCTCCACTTGGACGGTGGAGAGTAAGGCTACCCGCCTACTTAGTGCATCGGCGGCGCGGTTCTCACTACCCATCTTATACTTGAGGACAAAGGTGTAGGCTTGAATGTATTCTACCCATCGGGCATGGCGGGCATTGAGCTTTTGTTGAGTGTTGAGATATTTCAAAGCCTCATGGTCCGAGAAGATCACAAATTCTTTGGGTAGGAGATAGTGCCTCCAATGCCGGAGGGATTGAACCACGGCATAAAGCTCTTTGTCATATGTGGAGTATCTCGTCCTAGCCTCACAAAGTTTTTCACTAAAGTAGGCTACCGGGTGACCCTCTTGGCTAAGGATACCTCCAATCCCTACCCCGGAAGCATCACATGTGACCTCAAAGACCTTTGAAAAGTCGGGTAGGCAAAGGACCGGGGCTTGGGTCATTTTCTCTTTAAGCTCTAGGAAGGCTTTGGAGGCTGCCCTAGTCCAAACAAATGTGCCTTTCTTGAGGCAATCCGTGATAGGAGTGGTGATAGTGCTAAACCCCCGGATGAATCTCCTATAGAAGGTGGCTAGCCCATGGAAGCCTCGGGCGTCATGAATGGTTTTGGGCTCGGGCCACTCAAGAATAGCTTGGACCTTTTCGGGGTCCATGGATACTCCTTGGGATGAGACAATAAATCCTAGGAAGGCTAGTTGATTGGTCAAGAAATGACACTTCCCGGGATTGGCAAAGAGACTCTCTTTCCTAAGGATGGTGCACACTTGTTTGAGGTGATCGAGGTGGGCTTCCTTGGATTGGCTATATATGAGGATGTCATCAAAGTAGACAACTAGAAAGATGCCAATGAAGGGCCGGAGGACCTCGGTCATGAGACGCATGAAGGTACTTGGTGCATTAGAAAGGCCGAAAGGCATAACAAGCCATTCATAGAGACCGTCCTTAGTTTTAAAGGCGGTTTTCCACTCGTCCCCGGGCCTAATGCGGACTTGGTGGTAGCCACTTTTGAGATCAATTTTGGAGAAGATGGTGGCTCCCGCTAGCATGTCTAGCATGTCATCAAGCCGAGGGATGGGGAACCTATATTTGACCGTTATCTTGTTGACGGCTCGGCTATCTACACACATGCGCCAAGTCCCATCCTTTTTGGGTGTAAGAAGAGCAGGGACGGCACAAGGGCTTTTGCTAATTCGGAGGAAGCCCTTCTTGATGAGTTCTTCAATCTGCCTCCGAAGCTCGGCATGCTCGGTGGGGTTGAGTCGGTAGTGTGGGAGGTTGGGCAAGGTAGCCCCGGGCACGAGGTCGATGGCATGTTGCACATCTCTCATAGGTGGTAGTTTGTCCGGAAGCTCCTCGGGAAATACATCATGGAAGTCCTTAAGGAGTTGATGAATTTCTAGGGGGTGTGGATCGGTTGGGGTGGATTCCCCTAGACAAATGACAATGGAACATACTTGATCCCCTTGGTTGACTTCTTCCTCAAACTCTTTCCTAGTGACAAGGTGTAGGCTCCTAGGAGGCTCTTTGATGTTACTAGGACTAGGACTTGATGGGGTGGGGTTTGTTGGTGTTGGGATGGGGGGAAGGGTAGTGGGTCCCTCAAGGGAGGGAGAGGCCTTCTTAGGTAGAGTGCGGGGTGGAGATGGGTTGAGTTGGATCTTCTTCCCCTCATGAATGAAGATGCAAGCATTGGTTCTTCCTAAGAAGGTGGCATCTACATCGTAGATCCAAGGCCGTCCTAAAAGGATACTCCCAACTTCCATTGGAAGGATATCACACCACACTTGGCCTTGATAGGATTGGAATGTAATTGGGACAAGGCAACGGGCACTAACGGGTATGGAGGTGGTATCAATCCATGCTACCCTATATGGGTGGGGATGTGGGGAGGTGGTAAGGCCCAAAAGTTTGACGGTGTCGGGTGACACCACATTCACACTACTTCCATTATCCAAGATGACCTTCCTAACATGGCTCCCCATCCTTATGTAGGTATGGAATATGGTGTTTCTCCTCCAATCATGCTCTTGGTTTTGGGTGAGGGTGCATCTAACCACTCCTAGGTGGGAGTCGGTGGGTGGAGGAGGTTGTTCTTGGTTGCTCTCCATGTAGTGGTTCTCATACTCCTCCTCCCATTCAAGAGAGGGTTCATATACCTCAATCTCTCCTTCAAATTCAGCTTGGGGTTGGGGGTTGGTCTCCTCTATGAGTAAGTTTGATGCTCCCTTGGTGGGGCATTGATTGGCAAAGTGTCCATACCCATAACACCTAAAGCATTGCTGCCCACTTTGATGGTTTGGGGTCACCTTAGTGTGAGGGAGAGTGGGTGTCGAATTGGGCCTATTGGGAGTTGTGTTTAGGGGCCCAATTGCGGGGCGGAATGGTGGATTGGCATTAGGAGGGGTGACCCGTGTGGGAGGAGTTCCCATGGGTGTAGGAAGGAGACCTCTTTGGGGTGGTGGAGGGTTGGCCCGAGGTGCCATGGCTCTAGGGTCCATTCCCCGAGGGGGAACCATTCGCGTGTACCGAGAGAATTTCTCGGCATCCCGAGCTACTTGGTAGGCTTGCTCTAAAGTTGTTACTTGACGCATGAATAGTTCCTTTTTGATATGGAATTGAAGCCCATTCCTAAAGCGGGAGAGTGTGACGGAGGGGTCCTCTTGGACTCCACATTTGAGGAGGTAGTAGTCAAACTTTTCAATGTATTCCATAACGGTCTTTCCTTCTTGAGTCAAGGCTTGCCATTCATCTAGGAGGTTTTGATGGTAGGAAGGTGGGACATATTTGAGTTTGAGTTGGTCTTTCATGGCCCCCCATGTGGTGATTGGAACTTCCCTCCTAACTATCCTTAAGGCTTCAACATTCATCCAATGAGTCTTGGCAAGTTTGGTTAATTGCATCTTTGCAAGTCGGACTTTCCTATCCTCGGTCATTGGGTACCAATCAAAATATTGATCCATGGCTGCCTCCCAATCTAAGTAGATGCTCGGATGATGAGATCCATCAAAAGTGGGAGCATCGACTTTCACAAGTCTCATTAGTTGGTCATCCGGGTTGTCCCGGGGAGGCCTCTCATTCCTTATAGGGGGTGGGTCCCTTTCCGGTTCGGGAGGGGGGTCAAGGTTGAGTCCTCCTATGGCTGGCTCCACATGTGGAGGGGGATCTCTCCTATCTCCTTCCCTTGGAATAGGTCTATTTTCCTCAAGATGTTCAAGCCGGGCCGTAATACCGTCAAGCCTTCCCATAATTTCGGTCATGTAGTCCACAAGAAACCTCATTTGGTCGGGAAGCTCATGCTCATTGTGAGGGGGATTTCCTTGGGGATTGGGATTCATGGTGTTATTGGAAGAAGATGGATTGCCTTGATAATGAATTCCACTACGGGTGGTCATGCAAGGTTGGGTGGGCTATGCAAGGGTGTGCGAATGCACCTAAGAAAGACTTAGTGAGACCCAAGACTAGACTTGTAAGGACAAGCCTATAACCTGGCTCTGATACCACTTGATGTGGCACAGCCCAAAGACCACTAAATATGATGAGATAACCCTAGGACTTAGACCCGCAAGCATACAAGCGCTCAATGATTCTCACAATGACGATTTTTGCTCACCCGATTCACACGTTCACCCGGTGGGTCCGAGAGATAATGATGAAGGTCCGGGGCGGGACCCAATTGTTCTAATGGAATTACAATGCTAGGACTGAACCCAAATGAGTCTAGGATACCCAACTTTGTGGGCGGCTGGCCCGCAAGGCGGGGGGCTTGGTGGCACTCACTCACGGTCCGCGGTGGACACTAACAAACTAGCATGCAAGTTCGAGCCCTCTTCTCACCGCCGACGAGCAATCAAAGCAATACTAAACTAGCAGGAATTAGGCTACTAAGGATAGTATCAGAAGCTCACCTGATCGGTGTGAAGACACCGATCCCGATCGGAGACGAGGGCGCGCCGGGAGGCGAGGGTATGCACCCGATCGCCGCGGCGATATAGCTTGACCTGAAATTGCAAACGGTACAGCACTACTCCTCACGCAGGAGGGGTGATCTTGGGGTGGGGGTTATGCTTAATACATTCAAAACTACCTCCACGCAGGGAGGGGCCTTCAGCCGGCCAAGCGGGGTGGGGAGAGATGCAAAGGAAACCGAGTTTTCGAGCTTCGCCGATTCTGTCTAGCTTCTGTAATTCTGGATAGGGAGTCGATGTTGATGCAGCCAATAAATCCACCGAGCTCAGAATCTCATGAGACTTGCGCCAAAAGATTGCTAACCGGAGAGGGGTGCGGCTTGAATTTTTGGATGACGTTCTGATCTAGGGGCTGACTGCTCTGGCGACTTGAAGATGGATGCAGCTCTGGTCTCTGGCCGAGCTCAGTCTGAAACGGCAGGTTGCAGAAGCGGGCACGGTCGTTCCTGAGCTCCAAATCTGGCACCGCTGGACTCGTTGGAATCGTATACGAGTCTCCTTTGCAGAAAAATAAACGGGAAGTCTTCTGATGTCGGAGATGAGATGGGTGTCCATAGAAGTGGATGGTGGTCGGGGCAGACTGTGAGGAGGCAGACCGGCGTGGTTGTGGTAGAAAATTGGTATCTCTGGTTGTCGGATGCCGAACGGGATTCCGCCTTCTGTTCCTGGATGCTAACAGGGGAAGGAAGAACTTTGTTGAAGACCCTGAAGACTGATTCCTTCAAGGCTCGTCGTGGGAGAGTCTTCTCTGCCGCTCTGGCTCCTGGTCTGAGAGGTTCTGCGCAGTCGGGGAAGAACAGCCTTCACGGACGGCCACGAACTCGGAATGGAGTGATTCCACCTCGCCTGCGAAGAGCACAGGGAGGGCTTTCCAGAAAGTTAGGCCACGCCACCAGCAGAACCAGGATGCAGTCGTGGACGTCGCTGCAACAGAGTGCTAAACTGCAGGTCGGCCTGCACACAAAGCTGGAGTGGAGAAGAGAGGAGGGGGTGAACTTGGCTTGAGGGGAGAGGAGGGGTGCGACCTAGGGAGCAAGGAGGTAAGGGGAGATTCGAATTTGGGCTTTGGAATGAGTTAATTCAGCCTTGGGAAGGTGGAGATATGCTTAGGGAAGTGAAAGGGGTAGGTGGTGGTTGGAGGGTGGGGTTTTGAGTGGTGGAACTTCCTTGGGACTAGGTGAGGATTAAAGAGGGGTTGTGGGAAGTTGTGGGGAGTTAATGGAGGTAGGTGGGGGTTGGAAGTGGTTGAGAGGGGGAGGAGAGAGAGTGAATTTCGAAATTTAGAGAGAGGAGGAGAGAGAATGGAGAGATAATGAGAGAGAGAGAGATATTGAGAGAGTTTGAAAGGGTTTTCTTCAATATTCATCAAAAGTTAGTACAAGTGGAGAGATGGGGCCTATATATAGGCAACCACTCTTTACATGACCAAAATGTCCCTGACAATAGGACAAAAGACCAAGCATAACCTAGACTCAATCCTATGGGCCCATAACTAAGGAAATAAGGCCCAATTACGCAAAATAAGGGAAATGGACTAGAACCACATGACTCAATAAAGGAAAATACATAAGATAGGACTCAATAAAAGGAAAATACATAAAATGAACTTGGGAAAATGAAGATAACAAGTGGAGACCATGATCAATCCATATCAAGAGTGTGTAGACGACCAAAGCTAGAGGGAGTGTCGTGAGATGCCCTCATCACTTCCCTAAGTGATTGGTCAGTTTGTTGTTTTTTTTCTTTAGAATTCCACTTATTCAAGAAATTGATGAGCATGCTTATTCTATTGATTGCCATGATCACGTGATTGTGAGTGTTTGTCATTTCTGGCCGGGGAAGATTTTCTGGAAAAGAGTGAATTAACGCCCCTATCAGAGGCGTGCTTTATTTAACGCCCTAACCAAGGGCGTCTTATTCATATTTTACGCCCTCTGACAGGGCGTTTTCCAGCATATATCCTGATTTCTCTTGGTTTTATTACGCTGCCTTTGAATTCACGCCCTTCTCCAGGGCGTTTCTTTATTGATTAGCGCCGCACATTAAGGCGTTTCTTGTGATTTGACGCCCGCTGGCAGGGCGTCCTTTTATTGATAGCGCCTCAGTCTAAGGCGCGTTTTTCTGCCCCTGGCCCCTCGCTTTGATTCACGACAGTCACATCGTCGTGTCTTTGGTTAGTAGCGCCCCCAGCCAGGGCGTGTTTTTACTGTGGGTTTTTTCATGCTGATTGATGCCTATATTTATTGATTGATCATATTGTGCTGATTGGCTTATTTTCCCTGCTGCATTCATCTTTGCATCGGTTTGAGAGACCTCCTCTCTCTTCATTAGGATTCCACACACCCTCTTGGAATCGGGACGACCCTCCATTGAGCATTCCGTCTCTTTGGACCGGAAATCCCTTTTCCAAGCCTCCGTAAGTCCCCGCACCCGTGGATTCCTTCACGGACGCCGGGCAGGTTGTACCCTTTTGAAGTCCCGAGTTAGTTGGCCTATGCGTGGTGAGAGAGGATCCCTAGTTGGCATTGGAGTTCAACTCATATTGAAACTAGGTTCCCCCCTTGTGTGAATCATTCCAAACTTTGCTAAAATTCATTAATTCACCAAGGTTTAAACAAATAAAAATCAAGGTAACCATTCCAACTTGTGTGTTTCTTTGCAAATTCTTTGCACATTATTTGGATTGCATAATGGCTTACTTTGATAAACAAAACAACATGTTTAGTTCAATTCATGAGGATGATCAACCTAGCACATCTTATAATCCTCAATTTCAACATGTTCAACATAATTCTCACCATTCTTTTAAAGGACCACGTCCTCATTTTTATGATCATGTCCGGCCCATGGGCAATGTCCATTCTCATGGTCCTCCTACTCAATTTCAGGCCACTATTCCCTCGGGACCGTCTCCTCCCAATGATGAGAAGGTCTCTCGAATCATCCATGCATTAGATCATCTTACCCCTCAACAGATCCAAGCCCTTAAGGCGGCCGTTGAGGGTGCATCTCATTCATCTCTCCCTCCTTCTAAACCTATTCGGGTGGCCCATCACCCACCTCCCTCTTCTATTCACACTCGGGTGGCCCATCATCCACTTACATCTCCCCCTGTTCATGCTACTCGGGTGGCCCATCACCCGCCTCCTTCCATTCCTCCTCCATCGCGGCCCCAAGGCCCATTTATTCCTTACAATCCGGCCCATCCAGGTTCTTCCATGGGTCGGCCCATTAATTCCCCTCCACGGCCTTTTTATGCGGCCCCTCCTCCTTCAATGCCCTGCCAACCCTCGGTTGCTCAGGTCACACCCCTCCAGCAAACTCTCCTCGATAAAATCACTTTGATGGAGGAACAATTAAAGAGGGTTACGAGCCCGCGGCCCGCTCCTCCTACTCCAGTCAATCCTCTTCACGCTTTCCTGGATGGTATTACCAAGATGGAGAATGAATGGAAAGATAGGAGAGATGATTATGACTTCGGCATTTCAAGCAAGCAGGAGCCGGCATTTGAAGAATCCGAGGCAGTGTACGATGATGATGAAGCTCCACGGGCACCCCTTCCGAGTTTTCTTCGCTTTCCACTCCCTCCATTATCATTTGATGAACCCCCTGCTCAGGACGAAGTCACCATCCCCGATCCAACCCCTGTTTATGAGACTAATTGGTGTTACGATGATGGGTCGATACTCCAATCACCCACACCGACACCCCTTGAGTCTCCTCCTATCCCTAACACCGCTTCCACTAAACCTCCACTAATTACACTCCCACCAGTTATACCATTAACCTTCACAACACCAGCCTCCACCGAGTCTTCCATTAAACCTCTACCTATTAAGCCATTAACCGCCACACCACCGGCCTCCATTGAATCCACCATTGAACCTTCCCCAATTAACATCCCATTACCACCACCTCAACCCTCCATTATCCCTTTAACCCCAAAACCCATTTTGCCTATTCCCCCACTTAACCTTTCTCCTTTACCCATGGCTAATCCTGAGCATGATCCACCCCTTTTTGCACTCGAGCCAATCCCAACTGCTTCCCAGCAGAGGGAGAAACTCGACGTGTTTGAACCTCCACTTATCCTTTCTCCAACGCCTTCTATTACACCATCACTATTCATGGAGCCTTTCGCCTCCGCTTCACCTCCCTCTACTACTCGGAATGGGGGGCCTTCTACAAGCACAGGTGCCGAAGATGATCAAGAGCCGGGCAGCAAGGATTTGGCTGTGGCTATGCCGTTCAAGATACAAGAATTCATTTTCCGGATGCCAATCCGGGTTATTGTGCCGAGCACGATTGAAGAGGCTAAGCCGCTGCCCTTGCTCAGAGGAGAATGCCGGGCGTTGATGTCGTCTAAGGGCCGGGCAGGGCACCCCTTGTTCCTACTTTCGAATTCTGAATTTATTATTCCTTACAAGGGGCGAATGCCCATTTTGCTCAACATTCCATATATACCACATTCAATGGGCAACACGATGCTTCCCGTTCCAACTCTCCAACTCCCTCACATTGTTGATCTTTGCCTTCCAAGGGGGTTGCCACTTATTAAAGCTCATTTTATTGGGCCAATTGGCTATACACTTTCACTGCCGTGGAGGGGCAGTTATCTTGATGCTAAGGGGCCTTCCACTCCTTTACCCACCTCCCATTCAACTTCATGCCTATTCACATCTTTCGCTTCATGGGCCATTCCAAGGGTAAAGAGGAAGATCTCATTCTCTCGCCCTTCATGTTCTTCACGTTCTTTGCATTCCATGCATTCTATCGCATTTGTGCATTCATCACATCCGTGCTACTGCATTCGCATGCATTTGCACCTCCTTCTTCCCAGGTTCCCGAACCCGTATCTCCCCCGCCTTCCGGCGCCTCCGGATATTCCGCACTTCTCATCTTCATCTTCATCTTTCTTTAATTCACTCCCCTTGGGGCATCGCGTCCCCCTTCCTGCTATTTCCCTGGAACCTCCAGGAATTTTACCCCTCCTCTTTGGGCATCGCGCCCTTTCTGATTTCGTTATCCCTCCGGAACCTCCGGACTTTCCCCTCGGGCAACGCGCCCCTTTCCATCTTATTCCTCCAGAACCTCCGGATTTTCCTCCTAATCCTCCTTCATTCCTTTCTCTATTCCTCGGGCATCGCGCCCCTTTCCATCTTATTCCCCCGGAACCTCTGGATTCCCCATCTGATTGTCTCAGTCTTTTCCTTGGGCATCGCGCCCCTTTCCATCCTCTTCCTCCGGAACCTCCGGATCTTTCACCCCTCTCTTTGTCCTTTGGGCATCGTGCCCCTCTCCATTTGCTACCTCCGGAACCTCCGGACCTTCCCCTCGGGCATCGCGCCCCTTTCCACCTCATTTCTCCGGAACCTCCGTCCCTCCTTGGGTATCGCGTCCCTCCTTCCATCATTCCTCCGGAACCTCCGGATTCTCCGTCTTATTCTCTCTATCATTTTCCAGGGCATCACGCCCCTTTCCATCTCATTCCTCCGGAACCTCCGGACCATCCATCTTTCTTCCGATTCATCTTTCTGCTCCTCCGGGATATCCCATCCTTCATTTTCTTCCTCCTTTTTCATCATCTTTTTCTCTATTTCTTCCCAGGGCATCGCGTCCCTTCTTTCGTTATCCCTCCGGAGCCTCCAGATTCTTCTTCTGCTCATGATTCTCCTCCACCACCTCCGGACCCTCCAGATCCGCCTCCTTCCATCTACCAATTTCTTCTTCTGATTCCTCCTAATTCTGGGTCTGACCTAACTTCTTCCACATCCACTGCCTTGGGCATCTGCCCATTCTCTCACTGCTTTCGAGGCTTTAGTCCTCACTCATCCTTCTAATTCTTCACTTCTTCTGTAGACTGTTCCATGTGATCAGGGTCTCCGCGCCTTAGTGAGGGAGTTCTAGCCCTCGCCTCTCTTCCCTTTTCTCCTTATTCGTCTGAGTCTGGTTTGAGCACCACTCATTCTTGTTAAGCCACTCCCAAAATCCTTTGCTTCCAATCCTTTTGACTCCCAAAGAGGACAAATCCCATGATGATCAACCTCGCCTCTGACAGCTGCTTCTACAAAGGTTGCAAGGTAACATATTGGCGTAAGTATGCATTTTAATGATATCATTT
Source organism: Amorphophallus konjac (assembly GCA_022559845.1). Lineage (NCBI taxonomy): Eukaryota > Viridiplantae > Streptophyta > Magnoliopsida > Alismatales > Araceae > Amorphophallus > Amorphophallus konjac. The sequence goes on from CM040125.1 coordinate 118,334,865, forward strand.
TCTCATTACTTCACGCATGATTTTCAAAATCAAGTGCTTCTTAACGAGATTAAGAGTGGTGTTTTAAACCTTTATCTTAAGCTTTTGTTTAATTGAAATCATTCTCAAAAGAGTCCTTTAGGCTTATTTTTTTGCAGCACCTCTGGTTAATAAAGACCCGCGCTGGGAATTCAACATTCTCTCCCCGCTTGTTAAGAGCAACCCTTAGTTGGGCACCGCACACACTTCACGGCGTCCTTAGCTGGCTCATTTGATAAAAACACCGTTGCTATCTTGGCCATGCCATGAGAATATCTGAAAGTCTTTTCTCTTCTTTATTCGGCCACATGCAGGGGCAAGAGGTTGACGGATGAGATGACCAACCTAGGTAATCCCCAACACGAGAGGAGTCTCAAATAGGGGCAGTCTTGACCCAAAATCAACATCAATATGAGTTTTCATACGAGTTTTCATGATATACATCTAGCCAAAAGGGGTATTATGAACATCAAGTCAAAAGTTTGATAAATGCAAAAGTATGAATTATGGCATGACAAGAGTGGCAAAGTCCCCGCAGGGAAAACCCTGGTCGTATGCATGTCATGGGTCTAAAAATCAAAGGCACAAAGCCCCGGCACAACAGACTACCTCTTTGAGGGAACACCTTGGAAAGAATTCAAGTCTTGATATCTCCCATCCTGCATAAAGCTTATCCACAATTGTTCTTCTCTTCTCCCTCCAAGACCGAATGTTTCTCAGGTATGGCCTTGGTAGGAGCACCGTTAATCAAGGGCAGTCAATTATAGGACGCCACTTTCAATGCACGCCTAGCTTTGGGTAATTTTAGCGAAAAGGGAAGGAACTATGACCCCTAGCCAGTGGTTCAAAAACAACCCTTTGATGCTGCATTAACAATGTCTAAACCAAAATCCACAAAAAATTGAATATTTCCTGAGCAAAATCAAACAAAAAATTGAATACTTTCAAAATTCATAATCAAAATTCAAATATTTTTCAAAATTCATAAAAATTCAAATATTTTCAAAATTCATAAAAATTTGCATATTTCAAAAACAAAAAAAAATTGCATTGTATTGTCTGATGGTGTTTTGCAGGAACAGCTTTGCAAGGACCAAGAGCACGGGATGAGTTCACTTATTGTTATCAACCTCTTGATTCCTCCCGATATTCTCGTGATATGCCACACTAGGGCATTTTGATTATCATCTCCCTATATCATTCTGATTACTATATCATTCTGATTATTCATCTACAAATCATTCAATCAACTCCTGCTGATTTCTCTTGATCACTTTGCCACTGGACATTACTTGATTCCAATCATTCAATCTCAATCTCACATGCCAAGATTGTCATCCTTATGACAAACAACAAACAATGATGCTTTGCAATGCTATAATTTAACTCATGCTATTCATGCTAATACATGCTTGAATGCTATTCACACTAAGCTTTGAGTGCTTTGATGTCTATGTTGTCATTGCTTATTGATGCTTCCATTCATGCTATGCTTGTTATGCTTAAATGCCTCATTCATTGCTTGTTATCTTCATTATATCTTGGCAAATAAAATTTTGAGCGCAGGATAAGAAGCTCTTGGTCCCACCGTCCAGGCATCATCATCCAAGCCCCACGGTGCCCGCACCTCATCTCTCAGTTCCCCCATACTTATTGCTCCACCATCTCTCCCTGTATGCATTTTTACTATATGTTACATACGCTACTAGATTATATCAAGGACCTTGTGGCTTTGGTAAATCTGGGATTTGAGTTCCCCTTCATCAAAAACAATGATGATTCTAGAGGAGTCTTAGTCACACGGATAGGCCGTTGAGCCATCCAAGACTGGGGACGATGGTTCCCTTTTGCGAATTGGTGCGTGGATAAACGGGCTTCGGCTTAGTATCAGCTCGCGAAATTGGTTTCTTGACCCAGTCTTGGCAGTTTAACAATATTATCCTTGATTATATTATATCTTTATTTGTTATTTTCCCTTTAAACCCAGCATGCATTCATGTAGGACTTTGAATCAACTGTTGAAAACTCATTCTGATGAGCTGTTTGGGAGTCGAATTGATCACTAATTTCCAAGATATGAGATTTTCATTGCCGAATTGAATCCTCAGTTTATTTTGTCGCTGTTTTGGGTTGTTTTCCGGAAGCTCCTTGTTTGGATTTCTATCATCCTATTTTAATCCTTTTCCCTTTGATCCACCTTGGCTGCAGCACGTCCACATTAGCTGGTAACCGCTCCCCAATGGTGAAACCTACAGGTTTGTGACCTGAGGTACTTCCACCGCGCTGGAAGTTGATCATTCTCCTTCGTGCCCTCGTGCACATCTCCCCATTTTATCCAAACATTGTTGATTTCGTTGGATTTCCCGAGATTTGCTTCATCTCGAGCTTTTGATTTCATTCTCATCAAGTGATGTTGATTGCGTGTCTCATCACACCTTGGCATCTACTTTTCAGTTTGCTCTGCTCCCTTGCAAAGCAGACACCAAGGCGGGGCAGCTGTAGACACGCCAAAATTGACGTTACTATGAGTACATCTCATATTGCCTTGTAATGCCCCAATTTGATCCTCAAAATAGTTCTGTTTGAGTGGTTTTTCTCACTTTTCTTGTATTTCTCCCTTTTTTTCACCCTTTTCTTATTTTTTCCTATTTTCCCCTATTTTTCTAGATTTTTCTGGATTTTTATGGATTTTCTGGGCATTTTTCTCTATTTTTATTAATTTTTCAGAAATAACGACTTGACGTGGGACGTCTTTTAAATAACGACTTAGGCTTGGGCGTTTCTTAAAAAATTGACGACATATAGTGAGGGCGTCAATTCCACTCATTTTCTATTTTTCTGGATTTTTCTGTAAATTTTTTGGAATTTTTCGAGAATTAACAACTTAACAGAAGACGTTATTTTGAATTTGAAAAAAATAAAAAAATCAAAAATCAAATTCACGCCCTATACACGGTCGTCACTTTTTCAAATTGATTATTTTAATATTATTTTCAACCCCCTTCTAGGGGTGATTTGGTGGCCTTCGGGTGTCAGAAAAATTCACAAAAATAGTCGTTGGAATCAGGGCGATGAGATGCACTTCCACCTAAAAAAATGAGAAAATTATATTGAGAAATGAAAATGGCCCTATTTTGAATATTTTTGAATTAACGTCCTTTGGTAGGGCGCGTTTTTAAACACGCCTTTGACTCAGACGTGTTTCATAATTTTCGAATAAATTCTAAAATTTGATTTTTGAATTAACGCCCTGATCTAAGTCATGTTTTTAAAAGACGCCCTCTGGCAGGTCGTCAATTCTTGAATTGACGCCTTTGTCCAGGTCGTGTTTCATTTTTATGTTCCGAACGAGCGCAGCCTTTCCCCAGAGAGTCCCTGCTCCGTTTGGATACCTTGCCCGTTCTTATCTTACCTCCATTGGACTCTTGCCGTTCTTATCCCTCTATTTCCAATCTATTAATAGAGCTCTGCTGCTCTGTTAACGGGTTGGACCCCCTTCTTCCCCTCCGCGTTTTTTTCCTTTTGCTTTGTTTTCTTGCAGGTTGCTCTGTGCGGCTGTGTTTGGCTGAAAGAGGAGCTTTCACGCGCATTCATCATCTTCTTCAAAGCTTCCTCCCCCATTGAATATCAAAGCCATCGGCACAGGCTCCCCTTCTTCTTTTTCTACTTTTATTTTGTGTATTGCATCATACGTATTCATCTGCATGCCCATCTCATGCTCCTCCCTCCGTTTTGTTTTCCTCTGTTATTCCTCTTTTCGTTCTCCGTCTTCTTCTGTCTTCTTTTCTTTTGCTTTTCTTCTTTTCTTCTCACAGGTTGCTGTTGCTGTTGGCTAAGGAAGGAACTCCCGTGCGCATCAAGCTTCATCTTTTAAAGCTTCTTCCCCATTGAATATCAAAGCCACAAGCAACAGAAGCAACAGGCTCCCCCTATTTTTATTTCTATTCTTCTTTCATTATCATTGTCAACATGCATGCATAGTATTCATTTTTAATCCCAACCGTGTTGAGTATCTCCCCATAGTGCAACTCTTGCACACTTCCATATTTTTATTTTGCATTCATCTCCCACACCCTCTTTGCATAGGGGTTTAAGGGCCAAAACCCTTAAGGTGTGTTCTTCACCATGATTTCATGCCCATCTTTATTTAGGATTTGATGCTACACTCACCATGTTCTAATTCATATGTTTTTATTGGTGTTTGTCTTTGTTTGCAAGGGTAATAAGCAAGGAAGAACTCTCTTCATCGGCCGGCCGATTTGAAGAGAAAGGAGCACTCACAATCCCCGCACTTAAAGGTATTTTTCGCGATCCCTCCATGTTTTTCATTATTATATTTTGAGGCCTCGTGTCTCTGGCGATCACACACTCCCCTTAGCACCTCGTGCTCACGCTTATTGTTTATTAATTTAACTTTTCTTAAGTGGATTTTCTTAGAATCTACAGACGCCATGATAGCTGCAAAAAGGCATATCAAACAAAAGTTAAAGTCATAAGATAGCTTATCAAAGGCGAATTTCTGACAAAATTTCGGCAGAGTCTCCCCAGCACAGGGGATTGCCAAAGAAAAGCGAGAGCGCGTCCACTGAGGAATGGTCCCTAAACGGCAGCCATCGGCATCACATCGAGGCCAAAAGGAACACCCGGGGAAATAGCTCCGAGGGCAAGCCCTGCTAGAAGCCTCCCGGGGCCCAAAGAAAGGGTTTTGAAACCCAAATGTACAGCATCCCCCCACTCACCCGAAGGAAAAGCCGCCGCTCTCGGCGCCGCAGGAAGAGAAACAGGAGGAGAGAGAAAAGAAATGCGCAAATGAAAGGCGATGAAGGAAGAAAACAAGAGAGAAAGAGATATATAGGGGAGGCCTCCCCACCGTTAAACCGGCGCGCTATTTAGCGCGCCGGATTAAAAAGCTTATAAGCAAAAGGCCCGCCGGGAAGAACCGCGCCGGATTAACCAATCCAATGTAAAGGCCGCGCCGGTTTAACGAGTTAACACCCAAGGCCGCACCATATTAAAATGAAAATGGCACCGTACTAACATCCGTGCCAAATTAAGGGCCATCCAGAGCTCCTGTCAACCGAAGAAGAGATTCATCCGGATGAAATTCATCCGTCGGTCTTGCTGCACTCGTGCCTTGCTCGCAACACCCACGTCTGGGGGGCATTTGTTGGCACCCAAAATATGATCGTCGGCGACCAAGCCACAAAGACGAAGGACCCGGCCCGCTGAAGCACGGAAGTCGATAAATATCAACATATCAAAGATTTCTCAAGCTGCCAGAGCCTCGAGTCATCCCATAGGGACACGGAGACTTCACCTCAGGAAAGCCGAGACAAACTCACAACCAACCGGCAGTGCGACCAAGCCTGCCCAATGAACCGGCATCGACTCTGTCATTCCGCATACACTACACCCGTTGTCCGACCAAGGTCGACGGTCTACCCAGTGGCTTCCCGCCTTACGAAAGGCTCTCCTGAAGATGAAGGGATACCCCTGGTTCCAGAGGACCGAAAGCTCTGACGGCAGAAGATCCCGATCACCCGGCACGGGTACGGCTTCCCTACAAGATGGGCCCGTTCGTGGCCGAATGATCACCCAGCGCAAGCGGAATTACCCCTGGTGTCATCCAACCCCCCCTAAGGAGCTTGGGTACAAGCCAGACCGAGCCAGCAGCATGAATCACGGAGACGCAGGCCGTATTAGCGGAAAACCCGCGTAATTAAACCAAAGCTATCTGGAGTCTCGTGAATGACTGCACGACAGCCGAGGGGCTTCACGAAACACCTCGTCAAGGTTTCGATGGGTATTGGGGAGATAAATGTTCATGATGACCTCCGAGATCGTCCCCGGATTCATCGGCTAACCTGCAATGTGCGGGAAATGCTAATACAGCGCGCCCTTATACGGCGCGCCCGTTAAATCGGCGCCCTCCAATCCCGGCGCGATAGGTTGATGAAGTCCCTTCCCGGCGTGCCAATCCCACGCCGGTTTAACATTCGAACCTGTTCCCCTATATATGTGGCGGCTCGAGAACAAAAAGAAAAGAGGAGGAGGCCTTTGAAGAAAAACTGAAAAAAAAAAAGGGAAGAGAGCTTTCGGAGAGGAGTGGAGGTTCCTCGCAAGCGCCCTTCGACGGCCATCTCTCGTCCCCATCTGAAGCTCCTCAGAGTGAGAGAAGAAGGTTTCGTGCCGACATTCTGTTCCCTGGAACGGGTGGGAGTTTGAGTCATTTTTGATTTCTTTCGTCTTCTCCCTCGCTTCACTACCTCTCTGATGAATGTAAGTGAGAAGGCTGAGGGAGGGCGATGATATGAGTCGGCTCCTCTCTCCTTCTTCGCCATCCCTCCTCCTTGCTGCTCTCTTGTGGGTTTTCCCTGTAAGCGAATCGGTGGCCGTTCCATAGTGCCGGCATCGGAATTGTAATATATGTATATAGTTTCCTCGCCGGGCAGCGATACATATGTATACATGAATGTTGGTGAGTTGAATGGCCCGTGCCTTATTCTCTTCTCCCATTCGATTTCCTTCAGAGGGTTTCTGTGGGCATCCATCTATGCACAATCCCGTGATTCTGATTTTCTCCGGTTTCGCTTATGCCCTGAAAAATCAAGGGCTACAGAGATAACCCCTCCCCAGGGCTTCCCCGTCTATATTTGCTTCTCAGTCGACGGCCTTTACGTTTTCTGGGAGGGTAGAGCTGTGCTTGTGCACATGTCTCTTCCCATTTCAACACGAGCTCTGTTCTCCTTCTCTCATTTGCGTTGCCCTGTTTCGCATGAGAATTAGAGACCGCTCGTCTCGTAACCATCGCAGTCCAGTTGCTTGAATATATGTCCGTGTGGCCGGATTATCTCGACTATGTTCCCGATTGTCCCTCCATATGATTGCCAATCGCCAACCGCCCAATCGCACGGCAGTCAATACCTTGGTCCTAAGATTGCTAGCCCGGTGGTAACGAACATCCCCCTTCTCTCATCTGTGATTCTCCACCGCTTGAGTTCCGTTGATTTCCTCTCGGTCATCCGGGGAGGGGAACATTTCCCCATGGTTTCATAGAGGTGCTGGGTGGTCGAGAGCCTTACCTCTTAATGGTAAACGCTCCCTCAGGGCCACGGCAGACAATAACAGGGGTTTAACCCAACAATCTCAAACCCACAGTCCCCCGGGGGCTCTGTGGTGGCCAAAGGGTGAACGTTCCTAGCAGGCTAGTCCTCGAACCCCTTCCCCTGAAGGTCTCTGTCTCCTCAGCAGATGCTGTGCGTCCTGTAAGTCGCCCACCCCTTTGTAGGCTTGTCCTCGGGGTGTCGCTTCTGTTATCAGTCGCCTCATCCGTTGCCTCCACCCACGGAGCTTTGGTGTCCCTTGTAGGCCAGTCCTCGGGGCACCTTATCCGATGGGATTTTGCTGGCTGCCATTGTGCAGACCGGCAGTTTAGGGGCTTGTTCCATAGGTGAGCATGACTCCACTTCTCCCCTGCAACTCTTCAGGTTCAGGGGAGATGCTGTCCAATTTTGGACAGATTAAGATTAAATAAGCCCTAATGAAACGATCGTTCTGGACTCAATCACCTCGGTGCTCGAGTACGAACCTCGCACTGACTTGTCATACCATCCCTCAGAGTTTTGGACTTCATTCTAATAAACAATTGGCCCCAAATAACTTCAAAACCCTCAACATAAACTTAACAAACTCAAATGATTCATAATTCATAAAAAATAAGGCTAGAACGGCGCGTCCTTAGCCGGCGCGCCCTAATCCGGCGCGGTACCCACCCGCGCCGGATTAGCCTTAGACTCATATTTCAAAACTTTTTGCTTGCACCTTTCCGACGCGCCCTAAATCGGCGCGCCCCAGGGCCTTCGCGCCGTATTAACATTCATGATGGCCGCGCTGGATTAAGACGCTATGCCTACGCTTTATCGCGCCGTATAAACCTTCCTTACATGGTCGCGCCGGTTTTGAAACCTCTTGTTGCTTTAATCGCTCATTTGCCCCCGAGCGGATCTCGTCCCTCGAGGTTGGCGTTAATAAATCACAATGGGTAATAAATTGAATAAGGGAGGGGCCAAGCGAGCCCGAACTATATTGTTATCATATCTTCATTACCATGTCCGTTAGCACTTTGCTTTCGCTATTATATTTGTGTTGCCTTCCCCCCTTCCTCATGGGGAGTAATAAACGTGGTTGATCACCATTTGCTTCTGTACTTTTATGGTCATGCTTAATATAGTCATGAATGTCATGTATGCATGCACGCATACATGGATCCTCGGGTATATCGAATGGCGTCGATAGAAGGTCGGGTTACGCCCGATCGGAAATCTTCGCTATGCGTGATGGTGGTTTTCGAACCTACGTCCTCGCCGCGTATCAAGGATCTCTAATTCTATGAATTATGCATCTTCTGCATGATAAATGTATGCATCCTGCATGCCTTCGTCACGATCATCATATAGCTTTTTTTAATTCGGCTTCGACAGCCCGCTATCTCGGCAATTAATCAAAGGTGTTCCCTCCTCGTGGGGGATGTAATTAACGCCATAGCCTTTATGGTATGGCGGACTGCTGGTCCCGACCGAACCTCACACTCGCCCAACATGGGTCAGAATGAGCGCATCATAAATTCGTCACTCATGTGACTGGCACGCCCGCGTCGTTAATTGATCATTTGACTACCAGTTTGTCAGTTGGTCGATCGACCCGCGAAAGAAAGAAAAGGTCACGAACAAAAGCCCAATAAGATTACTCGGGATCCCATCCTTCCTTGGCGGCCCTTAGGCTCGGAAGGCCCGAGCGACGGTCAGAACGGAGGAAGACCCATGCCCGAGTTATCCCCTCACCGGGGTAGAGGCAAGCGCTCAGCGCCCACTCCGACCTATCTTCATCCGAGCTATGCCTATCGCCCGGACAGGGTTGGCACCTTTTATGCTCGGACCGACCGATGACTGCTTATCCACGCTGCCGTTGAGAGCCATTTATGAGCAAGAGTTTATGAGGATAAGAGACCCATGATCCCTCGAGGCTATGAAGATCCCACGATGAGGACTTAAAGATCCCACGATGAGGACGTAACTCCCGCCTGAAACTCCTCAGCTTACAAGACTCATAAGGTGAGCACACTATATATACCAGGGACTCCCTCCAGTGAAAGGTATGGGCAATACACGCCTAAAATCCCCTGAGCAGGAACCACTTCACCACCTTGGTGTTGGGGGATCTCGTGCACCTCTTTCTACCTCCCTCCCTATCTTCCACCATTGCTCTACTGACTTAAGCATCGGAGGGTTTTCCCCAGGGAACCATCCCTGGGCCCCCTGATCTGTTTCCCTTTCTCTACAGTTCACTGTTCGGTGATCATCCTCCCAGCTCAGGAGCCGCGCGAGATCACGCCCCTTCATCTGGCGCCGTCTATGGGAAATGACCAAAGAGCCAGTATGGTGCGAAGAAGTTCAGGGAGGAGGTCCGCCGGTGACAGGGGAAAGGCCATGGTGGCGGCAGGGGAAGGCCCCTCTCAAGCCTCCCAAAACCCCCCCTCCGGTGCCAGCACTCCCGCCGAAGGACCGCCCCCTCCCCCCGCAGTTGGGCTGCCGCCCCCACCCCCCGCGGCGGTAGGGCTGCCGCTTAACGGTGGCGTTGACGCCTTCCAAGCCCTCAACGCAAAACTGGACGTCCTCGTGGAACTCATGAGGACCCAGGCGGCCAGGGATGGAAGGTCACGCGCCCTCCGGAGAGCCCTCCCCGCGAGAACGTGTCCCAGTACACCACCGGAGGCCACTTCACCCTCCGGGGCCGGCAGATCATCCGTAACAGGTCAAGAGGACCTTCACAAGCCCCCTCTCCGGAGCAGGAAGCCTCGTCCACACCGAAGAAGGGAAAACCTGGGGCACGCCGTCCGAACCCAGAGACCGAAGTCCCTGGGGAACGCCAATATAGCCCCCCCCAGCCCGACGGCGCAGCGACAGCCGGAGCTATCCCTCCGACTGTGAGAATTCGAGAGGCGTTTCGCAGAGCAGGAGTGCGCCCTACGCACCCTGCAGAAGGACTCCTCCGCGGAGGATGAGGAGAAATCCCCGTTCTCCGACTATATCTTGAAGGCAGAGGTATCTCCTAGAACCTCCATCCTGACCTTCAAGCTCTATGATGGCCAGGGCAACCCGGCCGATCACTTCGACAGCTTCGATGCCCTGATGACCCTTCATGGAGCATCCGACACCATCAAATGCCGAGCCTTTGTGACCACCTTGGTCCAAGGCGCCCAAGCATGGTTCCGGGCCCTCGCCCCCGGATCCATCCGGGACTTCAAGCAATTCCGGCGAGTATTCAAGGAGAGTTTTGCCGGCAGCAGTCCCCCAAGGTCGGTAGCGGGGCTTTTGGCCCTCAAACAGGCGTAAGGGTAGAAACTTCGGGCTTACATTACCTGATTCAAATCGGAAGCCCTGAGGATCCCCCGCTTAGACGTCGCCTCGGCCATAACCGCGCTGACCGGGGGCACCCGCGACGAGAACCTCTGCCGCGAGCTTGTCCTCCACCCTCCCTTGACCCTTGCTACGCTAGTGACTCTGGCATTGCGCCATGTCGAGTGTGAAGAAGTGCTCAGCGCATGCCGAGACGCAACCGACTCGGGTCGGGAGGGGGAAAAGAAGCGGGCACCCGAGCCAAACTCGGGTCTGGGTAAAAGGCGGAACCAAGATGGGGAACGCAAGGAACAGTCACGGAAGTACGAGCGGTACACCCCCTTAACCACTCCGGTTTACGAGATCTATGAGGACATCAAAGGCTCGGGCCTCCTCTGTCAACCCGAGCCAATGAGGTCGAAGAACCGCAGTCGCAGCAAGCATTGTCTATTCCACAGTGACCACGGACATCACACCGGCGACTGCCATCAACTCCAGGATGAGATCGAGTGCCTCATTCGTCAGGGGCACCTCTCCCGGTTCGTGGCCGGGCACAAAGAAGACCGAGGCACCCCAGAGGAAATCGACAACGCCCCCCGAGGGGTCCACATCAACGTCATCACCGGAGGAGCTGCATCAGGAGGAGACAGCGGTCGAGGAAGGAAGCGTCATGCTGAGCGGGCGAGCCGAGCCATCGAGCGTCCCAGGGCCCCGCCGAGTGAGCCCCAGGTCATAGTCTTCTCCGACCAAGACCTGGAAGGGCTAAGCACCCCGCATGATATGACTAAACGATATGACTAAATGATATGACACGCGGGACGCTATGCAAACTAGGACCCTATGCAACGATATGACTAAACGGACTCCTATGACCAGCAACGGCACAACAATCCGAGTAGCGTAACTCGACGCCTAAAGTTCCCAAGAGAGGAATTATGCTATATAACAAGGAACACAAGCTCGCAAGCACCCCAAGAGGGGGAAGCACGCCGATACGCACGATTGAGAAACCGGCGAGTCTAGGGTAGGCAAATCCACACTCGCAACTCGGATGAGTCACGGGGCGGTCTCACTCACTCACCGCAGCAGTGAATAAAGAACTAGCTAGGACCCTACTACGCACAAGCAGCGGCTTCAAGAGAGTATACTAAATAAGCAAGCAATATCGGGGGAGGAGTAGACGCATACCTCCACGCTCGGGGCGTGGGGAAGAGGCCCGGCCAAGTCACACGATCCCGGTACAAAGCTAAGCAAGTACGACTCAACAAAACACCCACTCCTCGCAGGAAGGTAAAGGGATACACAGTGATATCCGGGGATCGTGCGAAGTGGGGTGACGGGCACGGGGTCGGTGGCGCTCGTCGCCCACGTGTGTCGCTGCGAACCGGTCGGACGGCGCTGCCTCCGTGGATCGGCCAGGAACCAACAGCAAGGACGGTGAGTCCCGGATGTCGTGGATGGTGCTGGTTCCCCTGACGGAGGGAGGCAGTAGGTGCTGGACCTCCTGGAGGAAGGCGGACGATGACAGCACCGACGCGGACCTCTGAAGTGGCTCGAACCGGCGGGCAGGCTGCCGCTCGGTCTGCGCAGGTCCTGGCGAGCAGCAGGAAGGCGGATCTGGACGGCAACCTTCCTCTCATCCGTTGGCCACGAAATTTGACGTGGTCTCTTGTGGGTAGGTCCCAAGGGTGCCCGAGGAAGTAGAGCTGCGAACAAGCACCGTGGCGACCGTGGTGAATTTTGAAGCGGACCTTGCGCAATCTGGCCTCTCTATGGGCAGCAGGACCAAGGGCCAATGAAGGGGTTGGAACCCGGGCTTCCTGGAGGCAAATGGGACCGGGCATTCTGTGGTGGACTGGTAGGGGACGTGGGGTGAAGTGGTAGCAGTGGTGGGGTGGCGTGCAGTGGTGGTTTTGGGCGTGGGTGGCACAAACAGTTTGGGATCAGTTCTGCAATCCAGTGCAGTCAGAACTGAGGGTTGAGAAGGTGGATGTGTCAAGCGAGGAAAATGGGCTCCTGAGGGTGCAGGGAAATTATGTGGGATGCCATGGGATGTGTATGAGCAATGATCAAAATCCCAGGTCGAACTGAGGTGGGTTGGGGGTCGTCCCTTTGTAGGGTTTGTGACTCTGTCCCGCTAGGGCAGTTTAGGTGCAGTCTGCGCAGAAAAAATGGCTCCAAAGGAGATTTTTCACCCTGAGCGAATTTTTGGGTGAGGTTTGCGCGAATGGTTTGGGAGCAGGTACGGGAAGAAATGTTGTTAAGGGGCTATTGCGGCCTGATGTCGGGAAGGGGGCGTACCGGTTGGATCTTTGCGGCTCTGGGTTCTGGCGGGCCTGCACAGGGGCAGCCAGCGCAGCAAAAAGGCCTACAAAGGTAACTTTTGCTCCTGGACGAGTTTGGGTGCGGGATTTTGAGGGAGTATTGGGGACAGAGAGAGGAACAAAATTTCATAAGAGGCCATTAGGGCTTGAGGACGGGAGGAAAGGGTGCCAACCTGTTCTATACGGCCCTAGTTCTGCAAGCAGACGGCCAGATCTGAGCGCAGGTCTGCAAGATGAATCCTCCATGTTTTGCTGCAACTCGGGGAAGCTTGATCTCCTGGCTTGGAATGAAGATGGTGGAGGTCGCATCCTGCTGTTGGGTCAGCCAAGAACCTGCAAGAAGAGAGGGCTAGGGCGTCGCACCCAAGAGGATGAGGAAGAAGAAGAGATAGAGGGTGTCACACCCTAGAGGGGAGGGGGAGGAAGAAGAAGGAAATGCTCTTGGCCAAAACTCAATTTTCATTCATTCATCAATCCTCCCAAGAGGGGAATACAAGGTAATATATAGAGTATGGGCTCCATCTTCCCTCCTTGGAGTTTGAATTTGAACCCATTTGAATTTGAAATCCATGGGCTCTCTTTTCCACCTTGGAGTTGGAACCCATCATGAGCTCCACTTTCTCTCCTTGGATTTTGAACCCATTTGAATTTCAAATTCATGGGTTCCCTTTCTCTCCTTGGATAAAATTCAAATTACATACCAAAGACACACCTAAGACATACACAATACATAATACGACCAAATACGTACATAATGCCAAATACGTACACAATACAAGTACGTATAAAAATACGTACAAAATATGAATACGTATAAAAAATACATACTAAGTGTCAAAGCTCCGATGGAGACTCCAGACTGTCCCCCAGCCACAAGGATGTCGGTGTCGACCGAGTCTTACTGCGTGTCCGGTATTGGCGGCTCTCCGAGTCGATCAGTATTCTTGCTCGGGTGTCCTCACCAACTCTCCCCGGGTGGGAAGAACTCGACCCTGTCGAGTAAGGGTCTCTGTCGCTCTGGTACCGCTCTAGCAAGTCTGGATCTAACCTTTCCAGCTCCGCCCGGGTGATCCATGCATCATCGGACGCGGGTCGTCCCCTCCAACGCACCAAGTAGCGGTGATACACGCCACTCCTAGTGGAGGTCACCTGCTCATCCAGTATAGACTCTATCCGCTCACGTTGCTGAGGTGACATGGTTGGAAGTGGACTCTCAGGGGAGGGTTCGCTCGCAAGGGGTGGAGAAGGCCCGAACAACTCACTAGGGATCACTGTCGGGTCCCTATATACGACTAAGTCCGAGACATTGAATGTGGAACTGATACCATAGTCGTCCGGAAGGTCTACAACATATGCGTTGGATCCAACTCGCTTCAAAACTCTAAAGGGGCCAGCACCATGAGCTTGTAGTTTCTTTATGGCTCCAGAAGGAAACCGTTCCGGTCTGACCTGGATCATGACATAATCTCCCTCCTGGAACTCGCGGGGGTGTCTATGAGCGTCAGCCAACTCTTTATATAGCGCGTTGCTGGTCTCTATATGGCGACGAATACCATCATGCAAACCCCTAACATGCTCGACAAATGACTCTACAGATTGCGACACTCTAGCATGCATGGGCAAGGGAACTAGATCTACTGGCTTCCTAGGTCTATATCCGGTGACAACCTCAAATGGACTCATGCCTGTAGACCTATTGACTGAGTCATTATATGCAAATTCGGCAAGTGGCAAAATGAGATCCCAGTCCCTCTCGCGTTCCCTAATCAAGCACCTCAAGAGGTTCCCCAAACTTCTATTAACTACCTCAGTCTGTCCATCAGTCTGGGGATGGTAAGCTGTGGAGAATTTGAGCTGAGTGCCCAACAAATGCCAAAGGGTCTTCCAAAAGTAGCTAGTGAACCGCACATCTCGATCTGACACAATGGACTTAGGAAGTCCGAATCGGCTCGCTACACTAGAGAAGAATATATGAGCAACCCGTGAGGCATCTGAAGTCTTAGAGCAAGGAATGAAGAGGGCCATCTTGGAAAACCTATCAACCACCACAAAGATGGAATCATGCCTACGGGTGGTCCGTGGCAAACCCAAAATAAAATCCATACTAATATCCTGCCATGGCCTATCGGGCACAGGGAGTGGAGTGTATGGGTCAGAAACTTGCTTCGTCATCTTGGCCACAGTGCAAGTGCGACACTGGGCCACAATGCGAGCAACATCGCATTTTAAACTGGGCCAATAAAACCGATGCTCAACAGCCTCGATGGTCTTGTTCCGACCAAAGTGGCCGGCTAGACCTCCTGCATGTATCTCCCAAGTGAGGAAGTCGCGAACTGAAGTCCGCGGAATACACAACCGACTCCCTCGAAAAAGGTAACCATCCTGCATGGCATAATCTGGATACTCTCAGGACGGTCCACCTTGGAGGGTAGTATAAATCGGATCGAAATCCGGACAATCCGCATAGGCCTCCTTCATCCTATCCATCCCAACCACCTCTATACTCATGGTGGACAAAAGATAAGCGCGACGACTAAGAGCGTCGGCCACCCGATTCTCTGCACCGGCCTTGTGCTTCAGCACAAAGGTATAATCCTGAAGGAACTCCACCCAGCGACTGTGATGAGAATTGAGCTTTTTCTGGGCATGGAGATACTTGAGTGCCTCATGATCAGAAAACAGGACAAACTCCTGGTGCAACAAGTAATGTCTCCAATGCCGAAGGGCCTGCACAACTGCGTAAAACTCTTTATCATACGTAGAATAACGCAGTTTAGCATCGCTCAATTTCTCACTGAAGTATGCGATGGGGTGGGTCTCCTGACTCAGAACACCACCAATACCAACCCCGGAGGCATCGCAAGAGACCTCAAACACCTTTGTGAAATCAGGAAGTCTAAGAATAGGTGCTTGGGTCATACGCTCCTTGAGGAGCCCAAATGCGGCTGAGGCGGCCTTCGTCCACTCAAACGTCCCCTTTCGGATGCAATCTGTAATTGGGGCCGTGATAGAGCTAAAGCCTCAAATAAAGCGGCGATAGAAGGTCGCCAGTCCGTGAAAGCTGCGGACATCATGAAGAGTACGAGGTTCGGGCCACTCCACTATGGCCCTGACCTTCTCCGGGTCAGCGGAGACTCCCTCGCTAGACACGATAAACCCTAAGAATGTGACCTGACTAGTCATGAAAGCGCATTTCTTAGGGTTGGCATAAAGACTCTCTCTCCTCAGAATAAGACAGACCTGCCGTAGATGGTCTAACTGGGCCTCCCGAGTGCGGCTATAGATAAGGATATCATCAAAATATACCACCACAAAGACCCCAATCAAAGGTCGAAGGACCTGAGTCATCAGCCGCATGAAAGTGCTGGGAGCATTGGTCATCCCAAAGGGCATGACCAGCCACTCATAAAGACCATCTTTGGTCTTAAAGGCCATCTTCCACTCATCACCGGGCCTGATCCTCACCTGGTGATAGCCACTCTTCAGATCAATCTTGGAAAATATAGTGGCTCCCACCATCATATCGAGCATATCATCTAAGCGGGGAATGGGAAATCTATACTTTACCGTGATCTTATTGATTGCACGGCTGTCGACGCACATCCTCCAAGTACAGTCCTTCTTAGGGGCAGGCAAGGCAGGGACGGCACATGGACTTATGCTCTCACGGAGAGATCCCCTCGTCATCAACTCCTCAACCTGACGCTGAAGCTCAGCGTGATCAGCGGGGCTCATCCTATAATGTGGCAAATTGGGCAATGAGGACCCCGGAATCAGGTCAATAGCATGCTGAATGTCCCACATAGGTGGAAGACCCTCGGGTAAATCATCGAGAAATACATCAGTAAACTCCCGAAGGACATCAGCAACATCAGATGGGAGATCACTCTCCGTCTCTCCAACCACCTCTCGGACTATAATGGCAAAAATAGGGTCCCCCCTAACAAAGTCACGCTCCAACTCCCGGGAGCTGACTAGCATCAACCTCCTAGTCGGAGGAACACTCAGGGTGGGGACATCTGGAGGCAAGGTTGTATCTTGAGCTGGCAATGGGATATTGGGCCCTGGAATAGCAGGAGTCAGGGTACTAGGCCCAGCGGGACCTCGGATTGATGGGCTCCTCGGTTGGGACGGGTGAAGGGTAATCTGTTGGCCATTATGGTCGAACGTGCATGTGTTTAACCGGCCATGGAGGGTAGCATCCCGATCAAATAACCAAGGCCTTCCTAGGATAATACTGCCTACCTCCATAGGCAACACATCACACCAGATCCCGTCCTGGTAGGCATGGAACTGCAATGGCACCAGACATCGTAGTCTGACAGGAATAGAGGTGGAATCTACCCATGACACGCGGTAAGGGGAGGGGTGGTCCACGGGGGTCAACCCTAAGCATGTCACAGTACCCGTGGAGATAGCATTAATGCAACTCCCGCTATCTATGATCACCTTGCAGGCTTTTCCACCCAGCCGGCAAAAGGTATGAAAGATGGTGGTGCGACGCCAGTCATCACTCACCAACGGCTGGGTCAAGATACACCTGACAACACCCAACTGAACATCATCTTGGCACTGTGTGCCCTGGACATCTAGCTGCTCGCCCTCAATCAGCTTATCAAAGAACTCCTCCGCGAGCTCTTGGTCAGCCTCATAACTGACTGATACGATCCCATGTGCGAGCTCACCGGTCAAAGACTCCCCGATGACCAAAGAATATCGGGTAGGACAACTAACAGCATAATGACCAACTCCTCCGCACCTAAAACACTCATGACGGGACCCAGTGCCCTGAGGTGCTCCACTAGTCATCGGCCCTTTTCCCTTGTCATCACGACGGGCCGGGGGTGGTGGAAGCTGGGGTCGGGTAGGAATGGTGGGCTGCTGAGGCCGAGGGGCCGCGGCTGGAGCCTGGGGTCGAGGGGGATAGTCCCTCAGAGGGGGAGGACGAGGTCTAGGGGCAGTGAAGTCCTGACGAGTGGGTTCCTGTGGATGGGCCACAGGTCCCCGAGGGTAAGGTCCAGTCATAGCACGAGGCTCCGACCCACGAGTATATGTGGGTCCCAGGCGCTGGACCGGAGCAAACTCGGACTCAAACTGCTCTAACTCGAGTGCGACCTGATAAGCCTCCTCCAGGGTCGTGGCATGGCGGCGAAATAACTCATACTGGTAGTGCGGCCGCAGACCCCAACGGAAGCGAGAGATGGTCATGGCACTCTCCTCTGTGACCCCACATCACAAGTAGTACTCATCAAAGTCAGCGATGTAGTCGGTCACGGCCCGATCCCCTTGGCTGAGACTCTGCCACCTATCAATAAGCCTCTGACGGTATGTGGCAGGAAGGTATTTTTGCCTGAGCTTTACCTTCATATCATCCCATGTCTCAATCTGGGGTTGATGTCGTTGCATCAACAGGCTCTCCACGTTTCTCCAATAAGTCTGGGCCTGTCCTAGCAATTTCATTTTGGCAAATCGGACTCTCCGGTGGTCCGTCATCTCATACCACTCAAAGTAGCGGTCCATACCCGCTTCCCAATCAACATAGACCTTAGAGTCCAAGGACCCATCAAAGGTGGGAGGATCTGCACGCACGGACCTAAGGAGACGGTCATCCTCGTCGTCCCTATGGGGCCTATAGACACGCCGAGCACGACCATAACCCTCAACCTCATTATCGGACCCAAAATCATCAAACTCCTGAATACGTGGTCTCCGGTCGTCGGCCCTAGCGTGTGCGGGCCGAAGAGTAGGGTCAAGTGGGCCTTGGGCCTGCCCGGGGACATCCTCACGTGGAGCTCTATCCTGGTTGGGCCGTCCAACTAGACCTTGAATGGTCCGGTCGGAAGCCTCCATCCGGTCCTCCATGGCCTTCATCTGGCCCTCCATGAATGCAGCATGATCTCTAAAGCTCTTATCGGACTGATCTATCCGATTCATGAGAGCCTGCATCATATCCTGAAGGGAGAAGTCACTAGGGGCAGCATTCCTAGGGTCAGCCATTGGGACCTGGTGTTGGTAATCTGTACCACGCCGAGTGGGCATGTAATGGAACTAAATGCAAGGGGATTTTTTTTTCTTTTTTTCTAATGCAAACTAATGCAAGACTCTAAGGGACAAAAGGGGGTAGAACAAAGACTCAAATGCACCCTAGACAACCTATGGCTCTGATACCAAATTTGATGCGGGACGCTATGCGAACTAGGACCCTATGCAACGATATGACTAAACGGACTCCTATGACCAGCAACGGCACAACAATCCGAGTAGCGTAACTCGACGCCTAAAGTTCCCAAGAGAGGAATTATGCTATATAACAAGGAACACAAGCTCGCAAGCACCCCAAGAGGGGGAAGCGCGCCGATCCGCACGATTGAGAAACCGGCGAGTCTAGGGTAGGCAAATCCACACTCGCAACTCGGATGAGTCACGAGACGGTCTCACTCACTCACCGCAGCAGTGAATAAAGAACTAGCTAGGACCCTACTACGCACAAGCAGTGGCTTTAAAAGAGTATACTAAATAAGCAAGCAATACCGGGGGAGGAGTAGACGCATACCTCCACGCTCGGGGCGTGGGGAAGAGGCCCGACCAAGTCACACGATCCCGGTACAAAGCTAAGCAAGTACGACTCAACAAAACGTCCACTCCTCGCAGGGAGGCAAAGGGCTACACAGTGATATCCGGGGATCGTGCGAAGTGGGGTGACGGGCACGGGGTCGGTGGCGCTCGTCGCCCACGTGTGTCACTGCGAACCGGTCGGACGGCGCTGCCTCCGTGGATCGGCCAGGAACCAACAGCAAGGACGGCGAGTCCCGGATGTCATGGATGGTGCTGGTTCCCCTGACGGAGAGACGCAATAGGTGTTGGACCTCCTGGAGGAAGGCGGACGATGACAGCACCGGCGCGGACCTCTAAAGTGGCTCGAACCCGTGGGCAGGCTGCCGCTCGGTCTGCGCAGGTCCTGGCGAGAAGCAGGAAGGCGGATCTAGACGGCAACCTTCCTCTCATCCGTTGGCCATGAAATTTGACGTGGTCTCTGGTGGGTAGGTCCCAAGGGTGCCCGAGGAAGTAGTGCTACGAACAAGCACCGTGGCGACCGTGGCGAATTTTGAAGCGGACCTTGCGCAATCTGGCTTGTCTATGGGCAGCAGGACCAAGGGCCAATGAAGGGGTTGGAACCCGGGCTTCCTGGGGGCAAATGGGACCGGGCTTTCTGTGGTGGACTGGTAGGGGATGTGGGGTGAATTGGTAGCAGTGGTGGGGTGGTGTGCAGTGGTGGTTTTGGGCGTGGGCGGTGCAAACAGTTTGGGATCAGTTCTGTAATCCAGTGCAGTCAGAACTGAGGGTTGAGAAGGTGGATGTGTCAAGCCAGGAAAATGGGCTCCCGAGGGTGTAGGGAAATTATTTGGGATGCCATGGGATGTGTATGAGCAATGATAAAAATCCCAGGTCGAACTGAGGTGGGTTTGGGGTCGTCCCTTTGTAGGGTTTGTGACTCTATCCCGCTAGGGCAATTTAGGTGCAGTCTGCGCAGAAAAAGTGGCTCCAAAAGAGATTTTTCACCCTGTGCGAATTTTTGGGTGAGGTTTGCGCGAATGGTTTGGGAGCAGGTAGGGGAAGAAATGTTGTTAAGGGGCTATTGCGGCCTGATGTCGGGAAGGGGGCATACCGGTTGGATCTTTGCGGCTCTGGGTTCTGGCGGGCCTGCACAGGGGCAGCCAGCGCAGCAAAAAGGCCTACAAAGGCAACTTTCGCTCCTGGACGAGTTTGGGGCGGGAGTTTGAGGGCGTCTTGGGGACAGAGAGAGGAACAAAATTTCAGAAGAGGCCATTAGGGTTTGAGGACGGGAGGAAAGGGTGCCAACCTGTTCTATACGGCCCTAGTTCTGCAAGCAGACGGCCAGATCTGAGCGCAGGTCTGCAAGATGAATCCTCCACGTTTTGCTGCAACTCGGGGAAGCTTGATCTCCTGGCTTGGAATGAAGATGGTGGAAGTCGCCTCCTGCTGTTGGGTCAGCCAAGAACCTGCAAGAAGAGGGGGCTAGGGCGTCGCACCCAAGAGGATGAGGAAGAAGAAGAGATAGAGGGTGTCACACTCTAGAGGGGAGGGGGAGGAAGAAGAAGGAAATGCTCTTGGCCAAAACTCAATTTTCATTCATTCATCAATCCTCCCAAGAGGGGAATACAAGGTAATATATAGAGTATGGGCTCCATCTTCCCTCCTTGGAGTTTGAATTTGAACCCATTTGAATTTGAAATCCATGGGCTCTCTTTTCCACCTTGGAGTTGGAACCCATCATGAGCTCCACTTTCTCTCCTTGGATTTTGAACCCATTTGAATTTCAAATTCATGGGTTCCCTTTCCCTCCTTAGATAAAATTCAAATTACATACCAAAGACACACCTAAGACGTACACAATACATAATACGACCACATACGTACATAATGCCAAATACGCACACAATACAAGTACGTATAAAAATACGTACAAAATATGAATATGTATAAAAATACGTACTTAGTGTCAAAGCTCCGATGGAGACTCCAGACTGTCCCCCAGCCACAAGGATGTCGGTGTCGATCGGGTCGTACTGCGTGTCCGATATCGACGGCTCTCCGAGTCGATCCGTATTCTTGCTCGGGTGTCCTCACCACAGAGAGTGCAGCCACCCTCCGAAGAGTGAAAGAAAGGAGGAGCAGAGCAGAAGAGGGAAAAAGAGGCTGCGGGGGGGAGAAAGAAACCAGCAGAGCTGGACGAGGAGGCAGGGGAAAGCCCAGAAAGGAGGGAGCTTAATTGGCTTCCTCTCCCCTCCGTGGAGCAAGCAGGAAGGGACAGGAGGCAGGGATGTCTGATGCCCCCATCCGTCCACCATCTCGCCCCCCTGCAAGCACCGCCAGAACTAATAAATAGAAGACGACGTGCCTCCACACGTCGAACCCTCTTTAAGTCTGTCCGCCGGCCGTCGAATCCTCTTTAAACCCGAAGTAGCGAGAACTCTCTGCCCCCCGTCATCGGCAGCCTCATCTTCCGGAGCGTCTTCCATGCTCCAAGTACAATGGTACAACGCTACGTGAAGAAAGAATGAGGAAAGACTGTCAGGGAAACCCCTAAGCGGTGGAGAGGAAGGGACGCCCTTCAGACCTTTTATAGGCGAAGGGAGGCTATTTGCCTTAAATGATTCTCTCCTCGAAAACACGCCAAAGGGATCTCTCCCTACGAACAGTCACCTCAAACTTCTCATTTTCTGCCCCAGCGGGATACACGAAGCGGCCAGGCATTCAAAGCATGAGAAAACAGAAAGACACCCTGTCAGATGCTCACCCAACCATCAGGCGAGATCCACGCAGAAAGTATCGGCTCTTTCCAACCACTGTAGATACGCTGAACAAAATACGGCAATGGCGATACGGAACAGATAAGTCTTCATCATGACGCTACTGCCTTATCTATTTTTTTTACACAAAAGAGGAAGTTTTTCTTCTTCAAAAAGGAAGAAGACATACAAAAAGAGGAAGAAAAATAGATACATCAGGCCTCCGGCCCACCATGAAGCCCGGAAGTGGAGGGCTCAAACGGTCTACCCCCGGCATCTTCGACGACGGCCGACCCTGGCACTGACCCCACCAGCGTGGGAACTGCCTCGGTTGCATGCCCTCCCGAGGCATCCGGAGTTGGCGACCCCTTGAACGATGAGCCCCCGTGATCCTCTTCATCTTGTGCCGAAGCAGAGGAACTGTAGGATGACAAGTCCGAGTCATAACATTGCCCGGACGGGAAGTCAACTACTCTGGACGCCTGCTCCTCGGCGTAAGAGATGGCCCGGTCGTAGCCTTGCTTGAACCCCTTGCGGATGCCCCGGCGAAGTCCTAGCTCGTAGTAGGGGAGGGCAGCCTCTTTAAGGTCGACCTGGTAGGCCTCTGAGCTTTTGTACTGCTCGAGAGCCTCCGCCCCAGCCGATCCCACCCTACCAGCGAGCTCGGCCTTCTCCCGCTCCTCCTCGGTTGACTTCCGCTTGGCCTCAATCGTCCGCTCTTTGGCCTCCGCCGCCTGCTTCTCTGCCTCTGCCCGATCAGCCTCGGCCTCCCGCCGAAGGCGCTCGGCTTCCTCCGCTCGGTCTACTAGCTCTACACATTTGGCCTCCCACTGGCCATCCAGCTCAACGCGTGCAAGGCGCTCCTCTTCAAGAAGCATGTTCTTCCTCTCGAGCGATTCGCAGGCCTTGGCTAGCTGCTCGGTTAGCGCCCGGGTCTCCACCTGGCTCGACCACACCAGCTCCCTGAATGAGGAAAGCTCCCGCCGAAGCCCATCACGCTCCTCGGCAAGACGAGCCAACCTCCTGTCAGACCCACCAAGGGTCCAGGCCAGGTTCGCTCGCTCCCACTCCGACCGAGAGTACGCTTCTGCCAGAGCAGCCCCCATCTGGGCCAGGGCCAGGTCGCCCTCCATAACCCCAGCGAGGGCCTCGGATGGAGAGTACTGCCTACCTCCCCCCCTCACCTTCGTGGTTATACCGCGGCATACCTGGTGCAGAGGGCCTGAGATACCAAGCCTCTCCAAGGCCGCCGGAATGGAGAACCCCCCATCGCCCGGCGCCCCACCGAGTGGCTCGGACCGAGCCCCAGCCTCGGTCGCCTCTCGCGCCTCGGCCGCATTTTCTTGCGGCCCCCCAACCTGGACCAGCTCGACACCTGCACCACCACCTGAAGCGCCAGCCTCGGCCATGGCCCCCTCGGCTCCTACCGAGGGGAGAGCCGCGCCAGCACCGTTGCCAGTCGCAAGAGCAGCCCCGGCCCCCTCGGCTCCGGCTGAAGGAAGAGTCGAGCCCGCATCGTCACCCCCTCTTGCTCGGCGGGTGGGAGAGCTCGCCCGGTAGGGTCGGCCCCATCATGCTCGGCGGAGGGGCGAGCCGCGGCAAGGTCGCCTCCGACGGCGGGTATGACCCCGGCCTTCTTGGCCCGCTTCCTGGCCCTCGCGGTGGCCCGGATCATGCCTTCCACGAGGTCCTTGCGCTTGGACCCCTGCGACCTGGATGATTCACCCTGGGCCGCCCCCTTGCCCTTATCTCTAGTTCGGGAGCGACCCGGGGGAACAGCCGATTCATCAGCAGCCAAATCATCGCGAAGCTCGATCACCTCTGCGGCCTCCTTCAAAGCCTCCCGCCTGGTGTCTGCATGAAGAGGAAGACATATTCAGAAAAACAAAAATGACCCCCACATCCAAAGGAGAGCCTAGTTTGTGGCACCTGAGCCCGACGGATGCGGCCGCGTAAGAAGACACCACTCGATATTCTCTAGAGTAACCAGCTCTTCGGTGGATTGGCGGTGCTTCAGCAAGATGGCCGCATATTTCTCCACATGTGGAGGGAACTCATCCTGCCTGGGAGGGATATTCGGGTGGAAATTGGGGATTACTAGACACCTCCAAGTTTCCTCCACTGAACAAATCCCCACCCAGAAGAATTGAGTTTTACACCCCTTATGCGAAGAATCCTTCACCGCCAAAGAGATACAGCTCCTATTCCGCCTCGCCTGGATGAAATAGAATCCCTTCCCGGTCGAAGGATGTGCTTTCAACTCAAAGAAATAGTGAAAGAGGTCTAAGGAAGGAGGAACTCCACACTAACGGCAGAGAATGCGGAAGGCGGAAAGGAGAAGATAAGAGTTGGCTACCAACTGAATGGGCGCCAACAGAAAAAAATTGAGAAGCTAAAGAATGAAAGGTTCGAAGGGAAGGCGGAACCCACCCTTCCACGACAGAAGGAAAGTACAAATGTGGCATGTACGAGAGTCCAGGCTCGTCTCGTGTGGGGAAGCTGCGATAAAGCGGAACTTGTGGGGCAGGCGATACTGGTGCTCCAGCCTTCTCACATCCGCTTCCCCCAGTTCACTGCAGTTTGGAACCGGCGCCTTCACCACTGGCTCGTCCTCCCACTCCTCAGCATCCGAGCGCTGGTCCGCCATGGAACCCAGAGAAGACTTTGAGGAAAGGCGATCTCGGGACCCCGAAGATTCTGGGGGGAGAGGAAGCCGCCGGACTACCTCCGCGGTTATCTCCGCCAACTCCACGAATGCCGCTGCAAGCCTCTGCTCTCCCGTCGTGTCCTCACGACGCATCGAAGAACCCAAAAGCAAGAACGGAGGAGAGCCAAAACCCTAAAGATGGAGGAAATGTGGAATGACAGCAAGCGCCCAACGCCTATATCCCCACGCGGGAGGCGGCGCGTCGTTCCGACCTCCGATAAAAGGGGGGTCCTTCAGTTCAAATCCATCAGGATCATCATTATTACGGGCCCAGGTGACCATGGCACGTGGCTTCCTAACACCGCCAGATCTCCACCCACCTGAGCCACGCTGGTCTAAAACCCCAACAGCTACTCTTCCGAGCTTACTAAAGCTCGGGAGTAGGAGGGGGACAAGTGGAGAGGGGGATTTCTGTAGCCCATCTAAGAGCAGCCAAACTAGGTCCATCAGGACCAAACGAGGCTCAGCTCATCCAAGTGACAGCCCCATAGGGCCCACTTAGGCTAAAAATCCCAATAAGATTACTCGGGATCCCATCCTTCCTCGGCGGCCCTTAGGCTCGGAAGGCCCGAGCGACGGTCATAACGGAGGAAGACCCATGCCCGAGTTATCCTCTCACCGGGATAGAGGCAAGCGCTCAGTGCCCACTCCGACCTATCTTCATCCGAGCTATGCCTATCGCCGGGACAGGGTTGGCACCTTTTATGCTCGGACCGACCGACGACTGCTTATCCACGCTGCCGTTGAGAGCTCTTTATGAGCAGGAGTTTATGAGGATAAGAGACACATGATCCCTCGAGACTATGAAGATCCCACGATGAGGACTTAAAGATCCCACGATGAGGATAAACTCCCGCCTGAAACTCCTCAGCTTACGGGACTTATAAGGTGAGCACACTATATATACCAGGGACTCCCTCCAGTGAAAGGTAAGGGCAATACACGCCTAAAATCCTCTAAGCAGGAACCACTTCACCACCTTGGTGTTGGGGGATCTCGTGCACCTCTTTCTACCTCCCTCCCTATCTTCCACCATTGCTCTACTGACTTAAGCATCGGAGGGTTTTCCCCAGGGAATCATCCCTAGGCCCCCTGATCTGTTTCCCTTTCTCTACAGTTCACTGTTCGGTGATCATCCTCCCAGCTCAGGAGCCGCGCGAGATCATGCCCCTTCTGCTCCCTTTGGTAAAAAATCAACCGAACCTTCTTTTGTTTATGGCTGATCACCGGAAGATATATCATTCCCTTGTCCTTCAATATTATGGAAATATGTTTTTCAGGAACAACAATCACATGATAGTGGTGAATGGACAAATTCTTGGTATCTCTGAAGAATAGTTAGCTAATGCTTTTAAGATGCCTATTACTGGAGAACTTCATGGGGAGGCAATGATTGATGAAGATGTGGCATATGAACTCCTGACCAGGGACGAAATGCAAGATAGAACCATCAGTGGCTTAAACGTAAATCATTTTCCCCCATTGCAGTGCATTCTCCATCATATGGTGACCACTTTTTTGCTTCCAAAGGCAGGAGGAAGGGAAAAGGTCACAGACATTCAGACTTTTATTATTACTAATCTACTGCATAGGTAGCAGATCAATTTCCCTGCACTTTTCTTTATTCATGTCACTGCATGTCTTCATAATCGGAATCGCACTCTTCCATATTCTGCCGCCTGAACTGCTGTTTTTCGTATGGCTGCTATTGATTTGAGCAAGGAACCTTGTCAAACCTTGATAGAAGGTGATATCTATACCGTTCATTCTGTTTGCAAGAATATGGGCTATAAGAGATGCTCACGGTCATTTTGTTCGGCATCTAAAATCTGTGAAAGAGAAAGAACCTGCAGTTGATTCTGATGAGGAAGAAGAAGAAGCCGACGATCAGCCTATACATGGCGGGACATCCAGCACTTCAGTCGCCTCCATGGATGTTCATGGGATACAATTGACTGTGGAGACCTTGAGTGGTGATGTGACTGAGCTAAGGGAGACAGTGGATACTCTTACTCAGGATGTGGCTGAATTGAAGCTTAATCATACCACATATCTCCAGGAATTCTAGTCCATCAACACATCCCTTGACTATCTCAAAACCGCCATGGATGTTCAAACTGAACAGTTCCAAGCCATCATGGATTATATTCGCTGACCTCCTCCTCCGCCATCCTCCGGGTCTGATTGAGTCTTGGTACTTTGTGTTGGCACTTACTACTTGTACTCCCGGCTCCCCTTGTTTTTGTTGATGCCAAAGGGGGAGAGTTATCTAGTTATATGCTATGTTCTGTTTGCTTTCATGTTATTGTGTGTTGCATGCGTTGGTGTGTTGCGTTGGTGTATTGCCTGTATGGTCTCATGTTGTCGAAGTCTTAAGTCTTAAGTTTAGTCAATATTGTTTCTTGAGTCCTTGCAGCAGTCATTGCATGAGCATAGTAGTTTATGTGGTGGCATTTTGTATCATGTAATCAAACACACAAAAATTAACGAGGCTTTTAAGTGTGGCTGTGGAAATCCTCTTGTGGTTGTGAATGTCATTCCGATCAATTAATATTTATGTTTGTGGTTATGCTTGTGATTCATCGCATGAATATCATTTACAAGAAATGGATGTTTGCAGATTGCACCAAAACCCTCACTCTAGTCACTTTGTATAAATCGTAGCACATAGCATTATTGTCATCATCAAAAAGGGGGAGATTGTTTGCCTTCGAGGTTATAATGTGTGGAGCAATGAGTTTTGATGATTAATGAATGCAATGTGCGATCATGGTTTTGAGTGAACCGGTTTGTACTCTTATGAACACCACATCTATTTAATCATGCAATGGAGATTACCGGTTAATACTCTAATGGTCTTTGAATGGACAATTCAATAAACGAGCAAGCAATTGAGGACCGAAGGTGATTTCAGGTAAAATGATGAGGGAAATATTGATATGTGGTTTGATATGGATTTTTTCATTCCTCCCTACTCCGTTACTCTTGGAACAACAAATGGAAACGGTTTTGAATAAGCCTACCTTGTTAACATCTTTTTAAGTTCCCTCACTTCCATTGAAACAAGTTGAAATGAATGGTTATTTTGTGAGCTCTATGATGTTGTATCAATCTGACGAATACTTGGTGTTTTTACATGTTGGAAGACCTCCTAGCAATCTCATTTTATCATGCCATCATCCTTGGAGGAGTTAATGCTTCAATTCTTAGATTTTTGGGTCCTTAAGCCTTCTGGCAGGGCAAAAGTCGACACCAGGTGTCGACACCCTATTCTAGAACCATTTTCCAGCAGCCAGTCCAGGAGGTGTCGACACCTGGTGTCGACACCTACCTGTTGTGACCCTGGCAGCAAGCCAGAACACTAGGTGTCGACACCCAGCATCCAGGGACTTTGTTTGGTGTTTTTGCTCCTTGTAATGCCCAAGGTGTCGACACCTACACGGAGCCGTGATTTAGGACTTTTGCATCCTCGAACCTTTTGTCCAACTACCCACGTCAATCCACCTTGTTTTCCTCCAGATTTCATGGATCTTGTCCTAATGGTGTCCCTTGACCGTCCTAGAAGGATATAACCTTCTCTTTGGGTCGAAAACCGAAATGAATAAGGAAGATCAAGAGTTGGTTTTCTAGTTCTAACCTTGGTGAGTGCAGGTTCGAAGCAGCAGCTCAAAGCCCTTCTTCCACCTTGTTCTGAACCTGAAAGTGAAGGGAAGAAGCTTAAATCAAGCCTTAATATCAACCCCAAAAACAAGCTACGTGGGTTATCAAAGCTGGAACCTCATTTGGTCGACAAAGCTTCATTCTTCCTCAAGGATCGATCTTCCTCCTGCAGAAGCATTCAATTACATTCAAAGAAGTGAAAGGGGGAGCTCCAACCACGATAAATCATTCTTCAATCTATACTCTCAGATTTACTTTGTGTCTTCTTGAGTATTTGATGTAAAACTTGATTCAGATCTGTGTGTGTGTTGTTCGTGTTCGGAAACACGAACGTGTGTGTGTGTGTGTGGTAGCCCAAATCGGGTGCCGTGTGTGTGTGTTTGCTGTTCTACACAGCGTTTGTGTGTGGCTCACTTCATAGTGAAGTCTTGATCATCACGAGTGAGGGGTGGACGTAGGGGACACGGCAGTGTACCCGAACCACCTAAAAATTCAGTGTGTCACTTGTGGTTTGCTCTTCTGCTTCCATAATCGAGTGGGCTTCACGGTGAGTTGAGCATATACCAATTTCATTGGCAAACACCTACCAATATCCACACGCTTTCACAAATGTGTTCATGCTCGAGTGAGATCTAGTGCTTGTATGATTAATTATCTTGTTCCACTCCCAAAGAATTTTAATTGGCCAATCAATTCACCCCTCCCCTCTTGATTGCCTCCTTTCGGGACTCAACAGGTATCTTATTGAAAACCTTTCTGAATGATTCATATTCTTTGAAACCTCTGCTAGAAATAATATGTTGGTGCTTATGCAATACCCACTGATTCATTGCTCTTCAGTTTGGTGTCAAATTCTCCTGCTAATTTGGTGCAAATCACCACTTCTTAAAGTGATTTGCTCTTAACCCGAATTGCATCTGGTTGAAATCAGGTGTTACCTGTGTTTTTGATGATATCCTCTTTGCTGGCTGAAGCCTTCACCTTTTAATTCCTTGATGCTATCCCACCATCTCACGCTTCTACATGTCTATCCAAAACTTTTTTCTTTGAAAAGGGAGATAGTTTACTGAATTCCTTTTTGGATGCGTGTGTACATTTCATCCAGAGGGAGAATTGTTGAGGGAAAATGGCTTTACATTTAATTGCCTGTCAAAGGGGGAGAACGTTTTTACTGAGCATATCAAACTATTTCATTATTTTTGCGGATTTCAAAGGGGGAGAGTATGTGAGTTTGCACTCTTGGCATGTGAGTTGCATGTGTATTCATTTAAAGGAATTTGAACTCTTGGCCTATTTAATATTGTTCATAATGACTCATACTTGCCATCATAAAAAAGGGGGAGAATGTTGTGTCCCTGTGCTTTTGATGATGGCAAACCATGAGTCATTTCTGAGTTCTTATCCTCTTGATGTTATCTGGCCTTGTTGTTATCATAATACACATGTGTAGAGATACATCTTTAAATGTTGAAAAGAACAAGTTGAGAAGTTACAGTTCAGGTGACCAAGGTAAAAGCTCCAAGAACTCTGAAACCAGTCCAAGAAGAGATTAAAGAAGGATAGAAGTCAGCTTAGAGAACTATATTGATGAAAGTGTCATGAAGTCCTTCAAAGCCTACTGATATGAATGTGAAATCTAGTTTAGAAGAGCTCAAGGTTGAGGCATCTCAAGTGTTGCGTCGATGCAGCTGAACAAAAGAAGAGCTCAAGGTCAAGGCATCTCAAGTGCTGCGTCGATGCAGTTGAACAAACTTCAACAATGTTTCAAGCTGTCAGGTTGAAGCATCAGGTAGTTACGTCGGTGCAGCAGAACAACTAGAAACGACTGTCAAAGGACAGGTCGAAGTAGCAGTTTGTGATCTGACGCATCAGGTGGTATCATCTGCTCTAAGTTGCATCGACATGGTGAACCCCTGCCTCGATGCAATAGTGGACACGAACCAAATATGAATCATCATGTGGTTTTTTGTTGATGATAAATTAGAGTCTTATCTCATGAGCTTTCATAATTGATGGGTTCGTTGTGCTCTCTCACTATTTTTGGTAATGTCTTTGATGATAACACACATTGTGAGTAGTATGATTGTGTGTATGTGTATGGAAGCATCAAATTATGTGTGCTTGCTTAAAGAGTCTAGTACACTTCATTGATTGAGTTTTCCAAGTGTTTTCATCCACCATGTTAATGATCTCATGAGTGTATTTCATGCACATCATTCACAAATTCCTTATGCCTTGAATGTCATTCATGTATCTTCTACAAGAGGTTTTTGAGTTTCATGTGTTAAATCATATAATCCTCTTGTTATGAAGTATGAATTTGGTTCTTGGTATTGGAAATGGGTTTAACAATGTTTGATAAGCTCCCAAGACACCAAAAGACTGATCAAGGTAAGGTGGCATCCTAGTACATGAAAACTAATTGAGTTCATCTTGTTTTTCATGTTCCTCAGGTTTTTCGGTCGACCAAAGCAAAGGTTCGGTCGACCAATGTAGACAGGTCGAAGCTATATGGAGGCTGCGTCGACCTCCTAAAAATAGTTTCTAATGATGTTTATTTCGGTCGACCGAAATAAGTGGAACGGTCGACCGATTCTACTACAGGAAGAGAGAAGAAAAGAGAGAGGCTGTAGGAGAAGCAAAAGAGAGGCTGTGAGAGCTACGAAGTCTGAAGAGAAAAAGAAGAGAAAGATTTGAGAGAGTTTGTGAGAAGGAAAGAAGAAAATCTGAGACAGAGATCCTCCGAGAAGAAGAAGAAGAAAAGAGAAAAAGAGTGTGTAGCCTGAGCAATCTAATATCGGTGGTGTCCCTTAGCTCGTGGATCAAATCCAGAGCTATTGTGCTCCTGAGGAGCTACATTATTGTTTGTTCCTTCTTTTGTGTTTTTGTTTGCTCATTTTTCCATTTTACTTCTTATTCTTCCGATACCCTATTCAGGGGTCGGGTTCCTTCTGAGTATTCAGAAGAAGGGAGACGTGTTTTCTTCGGATTCCCTCTGAGGGTTCAGAGGAAGAGAGGATTGCTCCTCTGAGTTGTAAGCAATTGGGAGTTGTTCACGGATTCCTTCTGTGTTTACAGAAGAAGGGAGAATTTATTTCTCTGATCACTACCAGTGGTAGTGGGGCTGATCTCGCTGGGTGTGAGATCAGGTTGAGGGATTTGTCTCCCTCGGTTTCAAGCTGTTAGTCAGCGTCTGTTGCAGACTAAGTCCACGTTCTTGCATTTTCAAGGGGAAATCTCACTTGGTTTTAGTGAGGGGTAGATGTAGGTCTGTGGGTTACAAACCTAAAAAATCTTGCAAGCATCGTGGTTTGACTATGTGTGATTGTTCCTTCTCATCTACCCCCTTCACAGGTTGATGTGCAATCAGGTTCTAGTTTGCATTCTCATCTAGGGCTAATTGTTTGAGTTCTATCTTGTGTGGGTTGCTACATTTTAGTGTGAACTGGTATTTGCTTTACTGCGTTGTATTTGAGTCCGTAATCCTTTCAGCACACTGCTCGGTAAGTTAAGTTGTTCTCAATTGGTAGCATACTGCAGTCCTAGTATATCTGAAAGATATCTTTGTTCACTCATGTGCTACAACCTGCTTAGTGAGTAGCTGGTTCCGACTGCTACGTTATTCTATAGTGTTAGCTTCCATTGTAATTAGACTTTGAGGTGAATTGTTAATTGAGCATAAGTTTTTATAAGGGATCTATTCACCCCCCCTCTAGATCCTGGCTTTGCACCTAACAAGGCTTAGGCTACAATCCTGTGAACAAAAACCCTTCGAAAGCAAGTTATACAGTTCCTTCGTCCTTGGCTCACATGAAGTCAGTACATCTAGTGTCCCCCCAAAATAGTCTAGTGCCCAAAAAAATCAAAAATAAGACAGAAATCAGAGAAGGAAAACACAAAAGCCAAAATAGGAAAACATGTTTGCTTGTGTTGATATGCATGCTAGGAAATTCAATGATAAACATCATGCCTCTCATAAAATGAATGTTCATTGTTTCTATTGTGGTATGCATAGTCATATTGTGCATGATTGCCTTATCTTGAAGAATGATGAATTAAGAGCAGGCAAGAACGGGAGAAACAATGCAGGAAGCACTGGCAAGGGAAAGGTCGACGATGGGAGGAAGCGTGCTCAGCACACTCCCATTCAGAAGCCCACAAATGGCATGATGCGTCGACGCACCCCTCAAGACAGGTCGACGCACCCCAAGGCCAGTAGAAGAAATCCTCTTCCCAGTTGCTTTCACTGTGAAAAAATTGGCTACATAGTCAAGGACTGTTGGCATCTAAGAGGAAAGACTCATCCTCATCCCAAGTATGTTAAATTCCATGTTCACCCATAAAAGGTTGATGCACATGCACATAGAAAGAACGTCAAATCATTTGTGTGTTGTTTTTATTGTGGCAAGTATGGACATATGGTTGATAACTGTCATTGGATGAGGAGTGATGACTTGAACGCTGCAAAGAAAAGAAATTCACATGTCAGAAGTATTGTTGACTGTCAAGGACCCAAGAAAACTTGGTACCTAAAAATTCCAAATGAGAATTTTGGGTGCAGGGTGCCTTGGAGCTGAACAAAAGATCAACAGGTATAAAAGCTCAAGGCATAGATTTGTGAATAAAGGTTTTCAACTTATGTTTATTTTGCATGTTAGGTTTCTTTTAGTCATTATAGTTTAAGGTCCTTTCCTGTTCATAATAAATCATGCACAAGTCTGAAACCTCCTCTATAAACTGCTAAAAATTCCCCATAGTTGAAGTTGTATATCTGAACTGGATCATATGATTAAATTTAACTTGAATTTCTGGTATATCGAATGGTGGTGTGCAGAAAGGTAGATCAAGTCTGTCTGGAACTCTCACCATGCGCGAGTTGGGTCTTCGGATCAATATCTCTGCCCCGTACCAGAAATCATAAATATCAGATGCTTAACCCATGGAGAATCTGTCATGCTGATGGAATTAGTAAGATGATGAGTTGATACCAATGTATAGCAAGCTTGTAGTTTAGCAGCCATATGAACTTCATGTCTACCATTGTTAACAATTATTTTTGATGATGGTTATCATGGCTGCATTTGATCCAACTCATCATTCATGTGCTCATGTAACCTTCTGCTTGATTGTCCTAACTTTCATAAGCATTGAACTAAGGGGGAGTTTGAGAGTTTGCCTTTCAATTTAAAATGCATTGCGAACATCTTGAACCTGCATGTGTTGTAGGCATTGAGCATCATCATGTGGTCTCATGCACAACAATGCATATCATGCTAAGGGACACAACACTTGCTCCTTGTTCTGCATGCTAGAATGTGCTGCACCGTCTTGCCATGATCCCTTTGGTATATAGAATGGTGACATGTGGAAAAGCAGGTTATTCTTGTCCAAAAACTGCCACCATGCGAGAGGTGATCCTAGGATCAAGTTCTCCGCCCAGTACTATGGGTCAAATGTTCACATAAGTCATAGGCTACATACCCTCTTATTGATTCTTGTGAAAGCATTCTGAAGTCCATGCACAAGTTAAGGGGGAGTCATTATAAAAGTCTAGGGTGCATCCCTGCATACCTTATTGACTTATGGTTTGGTTGCATATTCTCAGGGGGAGTTTAATATGATTTAATGAACTACTCTGTTTGAAAATTATGTGTGCTGTCTGCCAAACTGCGTCAACGCACAGGACTTGCAACATCGATCCAGCAGTTGATTCTTCCAGAAACTTGCATTTTGTCTGTGTATTGTGCGTCGACCCCCCTGACGTGCCTGCGTCGACGCATCTGTTCGCCTGATGTTCCTGTTCACCTCCTTCGGTTCATTCAACTCCTCAAGAGAAGAACTCTTGTCTGATGAGCATCACCTACCCTTGTTCCCCTTGCAACATCCTTGTAAGTCACTCATTAAGAGGAAGCATTTCTGCTGAATCCTTTTGGTTAGTCATTTTGCCATATGCTTTCAATTGCCTATACTTGCTTAGAACATCATCTGACTGCTCAGATATTTTGGTTGCCCACTCCAAATTCCTTAAACACCTCAAATTCTTGGGAGAATCTCTATCTGTTGCTGAGTTCTTTATCAGAGTAAATTCTAAAAGATGATTCTTCCTTTATGGAGTTCTTTGATTGCCCTAGTCATGAAAATTGTTGGTTTAAATTTAATGTCTCTTGAGCTTTAAAGTTAAATGGTCTTGAAAGTGGCTATATTCAAACTTAATGGACCTAAACCATTCTTTCATGTTTTGACATATTATGCCTTCTTAAATCTAAAAGTTTACTTTAAGTACAAAGGCATCTTTGCTTAAGGAACTTCATTTCAGTATTATTTTTAAACATTTGTCAAAATCTAAAAACTCCAAAAAGGGCAACACTTGATGAAAGCAATGAACTTCAGTCATACTGAGTAACTGGGGATATTGGCGTCTGATAAACGTATATCCTTACGTAAAAAGGTGTGTACTGAGTTCAGTGCTCTAAGGCAGAGTAATGGCAATGATTCATTGAGAAATTGAGTTCCTTCACTAATGAAGTGGAGTGGACAAAGTCATGAAGTGCCTTGCTACCTCTATTCTATTTGAAGTAGAATGGTGTGCTACACTAAGTAACTGGGGATGCTGGCGTCTAATCAATGTGCATCCTCATGTCAAAAGGTGCATGTCACA
The DNA here is from genome assembly GCA_022559845.1 of Amorphophallus konjac. NCBI lineage: Eukaryota > Viridiplantae > Streptophyta > Magnoliopsida > Alismatales > Araceae > Amorphophallus > Amorphophallus konjac. The sequence goes on from CM040125.1 coordinate 118,369,937, forward strand.
CCTGAATGCTCTTGATAAAAAATTGTAACAATTGGTATCTAAGAGAAAAATCTGAAAATGGTAGCGCCCCATGGGTAAATTCAGAAACCTCGTGTGCTTAACCTCAATACTATTGTAGTTACTTTCAAAGGGGCTAATGGAATTGAATGAGTAGGGTGAAAGGAGGTTAACCTGGTCTTTATATGTAGTATTGGTTTATTTCTATTAATTTTGAATGCAAAAATTTTCAAACGCTCATAATTGAGAAATTCAGAACTCATCAGATTTAAACCACACTAAAGATAAGGGCTTTATCCTTGGAATTCCATAACTGAAGACTCTGAAAAATCTCTAACTCTGTGCTCATGATCAATGCTTCAGGATGAAAAACTCCCATTCTAACTTTCCTTGGATCGGTCTCTTCTAAAATTCCAAGTGCCGACTCCTAGAGTCGACCCTCTCCAGGTTCAGTTCTGTCTAGAACCCTGGTATTCAGGTGTCGACCCCAAGGGTCGACCCCTAGTGTCCAGACTTCTGTCTGGCTGTCTTGGCATTTGTCCTTAAGATAAATTGACTTCTTGATGATATATGCTCCTATGCTCATTGCTATTTCTGGACCATCTGTGATAAACTCTCCTGGCTGCTATGAAAGATTCACCACTCTAAGCAATTGGTATCAGTTCTTTTCTTGTAATTGGTTGTATTGCATTTCCTACCTCCATGCATTGCATAGAAAACATTCAAAAATTGAAAACCCTGAAAACCAAATCAGCTCAATGGCTGTCGAACTGCTCTTAGATTGCACTTTCTGACCTTGTCCATATATCTTGTATATACCTGCCCCATCTGACCTTGGACATTTCTACAACTGCCTCTCATGCTTCAGACTATGCTTCTTCACTGTGACTTCATGGCATCCGATGCCAATTTGCATGGTCTGGTTATGCCAAGTCAAGGGACCCTACAATCCAAAGGGACCCAATAATTGGACTCTTGCATCTGGCTACTCATGGCATGTAACATAGGAAAGGTCTCAACAATTGGTGACCTAACAAGCTGGTTCTTCCCCTCTACATCACTGTTGAATACATATTCTAACTTTGTAGTTGGCTTTAATCTAAGCTCTCTTTGCTAATGGCAAAGGGGAAGAAATTTTGGTGAGTCATAATTATTTAAGATTGTATTCCTTTAAACAATGACTCATAATGAACTCATAATGAGTCATAGTTATCATCATCAAAAAGGGAGAGAATGTTGGGCATGTGTGAAACATGCTTGATTCTATTATTTTGATGATGTCTAATTATGACTCATTGATGAGTCTAATGTGTTTGATGATGTCAACATGTGTTCAGCTCAGATCAAAGTCAGTCAACTGATCAAGCAGACAGGTTAAATGAATCAATGGCAGCCAAGATCAAGAGATAGCAATCAAGGCAGTTTGAGGAAGTGTCACTAGCAGATCAAGCACTTTAAATCAATCTCCTAGGTGCAAAGATTCTTTGGATGCACAGAAACCAAGAAAGGGTTGGCAGAAGAAGCTGAAAAATTCAAGTTGTTCAAGGCTACATCAACCTCATAAGGATGCTGCGTCAACCTCACAGTTCAGCCAACTGAAAAGAGTCGACCCATGATGTTGACCCTTCCCCACTTGTGTTCTGCCAAGCCACGTTGCATCGACCTCACCTTCATTGCAACGTCGACGCCATCAGGCTCCAACAGCTGTCAGGCAGACAGCCGACGTTGGATGCATCGACCCCATGCTCTCAGGGCAAGCCCTCACAGAAACCATTGTAAATGGCTTTCGCACTGGATGCGTTGACCTCACCCTTTTAGGGCATCGATGCCAGGGCTTACCAGATCCCGTTGAAAACGTGCCCTCAACAGGTGCGTCGACCTTACCTCAACAGCAGGTCGACGCAGGCTACCTTTCCAGAAGCTTTTTAGCTTGTTTCTGTCAAACACGTCAGATCATCCAGAGAATAAAAATATAAGGCGTAAACCTCTAAAAACACACTTTTTGAGGTCCAGAAAAGGTTCCTAGGACAGTGGTCTGACCTCTTCATCATGAGGCTGCAGTACAACTTTTTGGGAGAAGCTTTTTGGCAGATACCACTTTAAGGAAAGGTCAGGTTTCCTATACTATGCTTTTTGGTCATAACTAATGGGATTTTAGTTCAAGGAAGGTACCTAGGATAGAGATATGTCCTTATCTGCCACTGCCAATGTGAATAAAGATTTGGTAGAGCCCCTTATCCAAGAAGTATCATTTCCTTCCAACAATACAAATACACATCCTGGAGGGAAAACTATTTTGGGTCTGCCCTACTGTTATGGACCAATCAGAAAACTACAACTGAGAAGTTTACTTGTTACTGGCCTATCAAAATGTAGATTTGGTGGAGCTCCTTATCAAGAACCATTGTTTATTCCAGCCAATCAAGCTATAGATTTCTTGGAGGGAAAAACCTCCACCATGCTCTTCTATATATACATGAAGCTTCTAATAAAGAAGCTCTTGCTGCCCTTGAAGAGAGCCACGTCCCTTGAGCATTCAAGCAAGAAATCTGTGAGAAAGAAAAGAAGGGAATCTGAGCAGCCCAGCATCTGGTCCGACCTAGACCAATGCTATAAAGGAGAGAAATAAAAAGAGAGAAGAGGAAAGGAGAAAAGCCTTGAAGAGAGCAACTCTGCAGACGTATGAGCTTGAAGAAGAAGATCTTCGGATCTAAATCTGAAGTTGCAGCCACCAGCTTCTAAATCTCTATCTGAAGCCATAGTTGGTGTTTTTCATTGTTTCAATTTCTGTTTTGTTTTCTGAAAAACTATCTCCGTCTGTGCTATTTAACAGCGTGTCCAGTGCTTTGGTTGAGAGACTGGAGTGGCCTTTTGCTGTGTGACAACCGTATGTGTCTTGGGGCTAGTCCCCATGGTTTTACTGCACTTGCAACTTGTTTTCTTTGTGTGTGGGGGGGGCATCGTCCCTGTGTGATGCTGCGTTTACAGCGTGTGGTAAAACCTCACCAGTTTTGGTGAGGGGTGGATGTAGGTCTGCAGGTTTGCAGACTGAACCACCTTAAAAATCTCTATATAGTGGGTTGTATTGTGTGCGATTGCTCCTTGACTTCTATCCCCCTTCACAGGTTCGTATGCTAGTTTCAACGTCTGTAATTCTAGTTGTTCATCAACGCACACACATTTTGTTCATGCACCCACCAAGAGTTTAATGAGATCCCTGCCTTCTAATGCAGCAGATCTCTCTAACTAGTGTACTAATAGTAAGCCTGGGTCGACCTCATAATGAAGGTGTATCGACCTCAACTATCTCCTAAACTGCAATCCCTTGACTCCCTCTACAAGATGTCTTGCTGTACTGTTCTGAACTATCCTTTGTGATCCGCTATGCGTTATGATTATGTGCTGCATTTGCTGTCAGCTGTAATTTGTGTTTCCATCAGCTAAGTTTTTAATTGGGCCAAATTCTTATTAGGATCTGTTCAACCCCCCCTTCTAGATCCGGTTGCACCCAAGGGACCCAACACACACTCCATGGAGTGGAACACCCTTTCCATAGCATCGATGCAAGCCCTTGCTGCATTCGGGTTCGACTGTCCCTCGAATTGAGGTGGATGGAACTGTAGAAACTCCTTCAACGCTCACCCACGACCTCCTTGAGATGAAGAACCCTCTCTGGTCTCCCTACCATACTGCCGGAGATAAAACTGATACATGCCCTCGACGAATTCCTCTCGTCCTTGTACTCCTGTTGCTACCACTCCTGTCGTAGTCGATGCCCTACTCTACCCCTCTTGATCCTCGGCCAACTACCCTTGCTGGATGTGGGTCTGCATCCTAGGCGTCATAATCTTCTAACACAAAAGGGAAAGAAAATGGCGCAATCAATAAAACACACGGTGTCCTATACTAGTTGCCAACAATACTGCACATTATGGACTTCTGGACTGTTGCGGTCAATTTAGATTCTTATACACCCTCACAACCACGCTCTGATACCATCTGTAACGACTCAAGATCCAAATACTGAGAAAGACCAATATATTCTCAGATCCTGGTCCGCCACCCATGAGTCGAAGGTTCGGAAGGGTTAAAGGGATGGTGTGGCAGTGTATAAGAATCTAAAATAATTGCAACCCAATAAAGCTTGAAGGGGCGTGATCTCGCGCGGCTCTTGAGCTGGGAGGATGATCACCGAACAGTGAACTGTAGAGAAAGGGAAACGGATCAGGGGGCCCAGGGATGGTTCCCTGGGGAAAACCCTCCGATGCTTAAGTCAATAGAGTAATGGTGGAAGATAGGGAGGGAGGTAGAAAGAGGTGCACGAGATCCCCCAACACCAAGGTGGTGAAGTGGTTCCTGCTCAGGGGATTTTAGGCGTGTATTGCCCTTACCTTTCACTAGAGGGAGTCCCTGGTATATATAGTGTGCTCACCTTATGAGTCCCGTAAGCTGAGAAGTTTCAGGCGGGAGTTACATCCTCATCGTGGGATCTTTAAGTCCTCATCGTGGGATCTTCATAGTCTTGAGGGATCATGGGTCTCTTATCCTCATAAACTCCTGCTTATAAAGGGCTCTCAACGGTAGCGTGGATAAGCAATCGTCGGTCGGTCCGAGCATAAAAGGTGCCAATCCTGTCCGGGTGATAGGCATAGATCGGATGAAGATAGGTTGGAGTGGGCGCTGAGCGCTTGCCTCTATCCCGATGAGGGGATAACTCGGGCATGGGTCTTCCTCCGTTCTGACCGTCGCTCGGGCCTTCCGAGCCTAAGGGCCGCCGAGGAAGGATGGGATCCCGAGTAATCTTATTGGGCTTTTTAGCCTAAGTGGGACCTATGGGGCTATCACTTAGATGAGCTGAGCCTCGTTTGGTCCTGATGGACCTAGTTTAGCTGCTCTTAGATGGGCTACAGAAATCCCCCTCTCCACTTGCCCCCTCCTACTCCCGAGCTTTAGTAAGCTCGGAAGAGTAGCTGTTGGGGTTTTAGACCAGCGTGGCTCTGGTGGGTGGAGATCTGGCGGTGTTAGGAAGCCACGTGCCGTGGTCACCTAGGCCCGTAATAATGATGATCCTGACGGATTTGAACTGAAGGGGCCCCCTTTTCTTGGAGGTCGGAACGATGCGCCGCCTCCCGCGTGGGGATATAGGCGTTGGGTGCTTGCTGTCATTCAAGATTTTCTCCGTCTTTAGGGTTTTGGCTCTCCTCCATTCTTGCTTTTGGGTTCTTTGATGCGTCGTGAGGACACAACAGGAGAGCAGAGGCTTACAGCGGCGTTCGTGGAGTTGGCGGAGATAACTGCGGAGGCAGTCCGGCGGCTTCCTCTCCCCCCAGAATCTTCGGGGTCCCAAGATCGCCTTTCCTCAGAGTCTTCTCCGGGTTCCATGGCGGACCAGCGCTCGGATGCTGAGGAGTGGGAGGATGAGCCAGTGGTGAAGGCGCCGGTTCCAAACTGCAGTGAACTGGGGGAGGCGGATGTGAGAAGGCTGGAGCACCAGTATCGCCTGCCCCACAAGTTCTGCTTTGTCGCAGCTTCCCCACACGAGATGAGCCTGGACTCTCGTACAGGCCACATCTGTACTTTTCTTCTATCGTGGAAGCGTGGGTTGCGCCTTCCCTTCGAACCTTTCGTTCTTCAGCTTCTCAATTTTTTTCTGTTGGCGCCCATTCAGTTGGTAGCCAACTCTTATCTTCTCCTTTCCGCCTTCCGCATTCTCTGCCGTTAGTGTGGAGTTCCTCCTTCCTTGGACCTCTTTCACTATTTCTTTGAGTTGAAAGCACATCCTTCGGCCGGGAAGGGCTTCTATTTCATCCAGGCGAGGCGGAATAGAAGATGTATCTCCTTGGCGGTGAAGGATTCTTCGCATAAGGGGTGGAAAACTCAATTCTTTTGGGTGGGGATTTGTTCAGTGGAGGAAACTAGGAGGTGTCTAGTAATCCCCAATTTCCACCCGAATATCCTTCCCAGGCAGGATGAGTTCCCTCCACATGTGGAGAAATATGCGGCCATCTTGCTGAAGCACCGCCAATCCACCGAAGAACTGGTTACTCCAGAGAATATCGAGCGGTGTCTTCTTACACGGCTGCATCCGTCGGGCTCAGGTGCCACAAACTAGGCTCTCCTTTGGATGTGGGGGTCATTTTTCTTTTCCTGAATATGTCTTCCTCTTCGTGCAGACACCAGGCGGGAGGCATTGAAGGAGGCCGCAGAGGTGATCGAGCTTGGCGATGATTCGGCTGCTGATGAATCGGCTGTTCCCCCGGGTCGCTCCCGAACCAGAGATAAGGGCAAGGGGGCGGCCTAGGGTGAATCCTCTAGGCCGCGGGGGTCCAAGCGCAAGGACCTCATGGAAGGCATGATCCGGGCCGCCGCGAGGGCCAGGAAGCGGGCCAAGAAGGCTGGGGTCATACCCACAATCGGAGGTGACCTTGCCACGGCTCGCCCCTCCGCCGAGCATGATGGCGCCGACCCTACCGGGCGAGCTCTCCCACCCACCAAGCAAGAGGGGGCCGAGGAGGTTGGAAGTGCTCCTGCGGGCGGTGACGATGTGGGCTCGGCTCTTCCTTCGGCCGGAGCTGAGGGGGCCGGGGCCGCTCTTGCGACTGGCAACGGTGCTGGCCCGGCTCTCCCTTCGGTAGGAGTCGAGGGGGCCATGGCCGAGGCTGGCGCTTCAGGTGGTGGTGCAGGTGTCGAGCCGGTCCAGGTTGGGGGGCCGCAAGAAAATCCGGCGGAGGCGCGAGAGGCGACCGAGGCTGGGGCTCGGTCCGAGCCACTCGGTGGGGCGCCGGGCGATGGGGGGTTCTCCATTCCGGCGGCCTTGGAGAGGCTTTGTATCTCAGGCCCTCTGCACCAGGTATGCCGCGGTATAACCACGAAGGTGAGGGGGGGAGGTAGGAAGTACTCTCCATCCGAGGCCCTCGCTGGGGTTATGGAGGGCGACCTGGCCCTGGCCCAGATGGGGGCTGCTCTGGCAGAAGCGTACTCTCGGTCGGAGTGGGAGCGAGCGAACCTGGCCTGGACCCTTGGTGGGTCTGACAGGAGGTTGGCTCGTCTTGCCGAGGAGCGTGATGGGCTTCGGCGGGAGCTTTCCTCATTCAGGGAGCTGGTGTGGTCGAGCCAGGTGGAGACCCGGGCGCTAACCGAGCAGCTAGCCAAGGCCCGCGAATCGCTCGAGAGGAAGAACATGCTTCTTGAAGAGGAGCGCCTTGCACGCGTTGAGCTGGATGGCCGGTGGGAGACCGAACGTGTAGAGCTGGTAGACCGAGCGGAGGAAGCCGAGCGCCTTCGGCGGGAGGCCGAGGCTGATCGGGCCGAGGCGGAGAAGCAGGCGACGGAGGCCGAAGAGCGGACGGCTGAGGCCGAGCGAAAGTCAACCGAGGCTGAGCGGGAGAAGGCCGAGCTCGCTGGTAGGGTGGGATCGGCTGGGGCGGAGGCTCTCAAGTAGTACAAAAGCTCAGAGGCCTACCGGGTCGACCTTAAAGAGGCTGCCCTCCCCTACTACGAGCTAGGACTTCGCCGGGGCTTCCGTAAGGAGTTCAAGCAAGGCTACGACCGGGCCGTCTCTTACGCCGAGGAGCAGGCATCCGGAGTAGTTGACTTCTCGTCCGGGCAACGTTATGACTCGGACTTGTCATCCTCCAGTTCCTCTGCTTCGGCACAGGATGAAGAGTATCACGGGGGCTCATCGTTCGAGGGGTCGCCAACTCCGGATGCCTCGGGAGGGCACGCAACCAAGGCAGTTCCCACATCGGTGGTCAGTGCCAGGGTCGGCCGTCGCCGAAGATGTCGGGGGTAGACCATTTGAGCCCTCCACTTCCGGGCTTCAAGGTGGGCCGGAGGCCTGATGTATCTGTTTTGCTTCCTCTTTTTGTATGTCTTCTTCCTTTTTGAAGAAGAAAAACTTCCTCTTTTATGTAAAAAGATAGATAAGGCAGTAGCATCATGATGAAGACTTATCTGTTCCGTATCGCCATTGCCGTATTTTGTTCAGCGTATCTGCAGTGGTTGGAAAGAGCTGATACTTTCTGCGTGGATCTCGCCTGATGGTTGGGTGAGCGTCTGACAGGGTGTCTTTCCATTTTCTCATGCTTTGAATGCCTGGTCGCTTCGTGTATCCTGCTGGGGTGGAAAAATGAGAAGTTTGAGGTGACCGTTCGTAGGGAGAGATCCCTTTGGCGTGTTTTCAAGGAGAGAATCATTTAAGGCAAATAGCCTCCCTTCGCCTATAAAAGGTCTGAAGGGCGTCCCTTCCTCTCCACCGCTTATGTAAGGCCCGTGCCTTAGTGGATCCTTAGTGGTTTGGATCTAATATTTGTTCTGGAATTTCTGACTATTTTCCTGTATTTTTAGGAATTTTTCTAGTATTTTTTCGGATTTATTTGGAGTTAATTGAGGGTTATTAGAAACTAATAAGATTTTAATATATATAATAATTATATTATATATTTTTTAATTTTTTTTTATTTTCTTTTAATTCCTCACCCTCACACCCTCTCTCTCTCCCCTCGTCGATCTCTTCTCACCCTCACGCTCACTCTCTCCTCACGCGATCGCCCCTCTCCCCTCTCCCCTCTCCTAGGGAAAGTAGGCGAGACGACGTCGGATTGAAGCGTGGTTGGTGCCGGTGGATTCCTCGCGTCAAGAGGAACGTGTGGGTACCCATTTCGACGCGGTTCGGTGATCGTGGGAGCGGGATGGTGTGTGAAGGCTCCGTGAACCCTCCTCCGTGCATGCGGCGTTTCCGGCCATTTCGGCTTGCAAGAGGTAGGGGGATGGACTCCTGAACTCGCTAGGATCAATTCCTGTAGCTAGTTCGTTTGATTAGAACCCCGTAGCATGCATAATGTTCATTTTTCTATATTTGGGGTTTTAGCCTAATTCTTGAGTTTAATGCATTGTAGGCCTTGCATGTGATGTATTTAGGTGTTAAATTGTTGTATGGGTTGCATGGTTTGACAGGAAACAGGTTTCCACGCCGTTACCCGACGATTTCTATCGTCCGGGAGGGAACCGGTTTTCAAACCTAACCCGTCCGTGACCCAGGTGGTGTGACGGTCCTTCCAGGAACCGTCACACGCCTGACGGTCCTTGGAGGACGCGTCGTTTCAATATAATGGCCTGTTGAGGGGGCGTTATTTCGAGAGTAACGGTGGGGCTCCCATCCGTTACTCGTCTTCCGTTTTGTGTTGATCCGGTCAGGCGGTTAACCCGACGGCCAGTCGGCCGGCCGTCAGGTCAACCCGACGCGCCTGGGCGAGCGCGTCACTTCGCCTGCAAACGGTTTTGAACGCGGCACGTTGTTTTTTGGCCTCGGGTGGATGTAACGGCGGAGATCCAACGCGTTGCATCGATGTAACGCGCTGGGCCCCGACCGTTACATTCCCATTTGGGTCTCTTGAGGTGGAACTCTGGTGGAAGTAACGGATGGAGGCAGACACGTTGTTCTTGTTGTTACGCGCCAGTCCCCGACCGTTACATTCATGTAGCGCATGGGCGGCAGACCGCCACATGCCTGTTGGTTTCAAAAGGGTGCCGGCTTATTCGTTATGTGTTCCATTACGTATATATGCCATGTTTATATTGTTTTATTATACAATGGCGTGTTTTCTCATACCAATAGAGTAGCTTTTCTTTCCATGCAATGGAGCCACTATTGTTGCCCTAGGTCTGTTGAGTGTCGACCCGCTTGGGGATATGTTGACACCTTGAAAATGAGCAAGGGGGGAAACAGAATTGAAATGAAGATTAGACTAACAGTGAAAAATTAATGGTGAAGCTCGTCAACCATCTACCCGGCTGAAGCCTTTTCCGGCCAAGCTGATGTCCGATTTCGTTGTCAGCCAGACGGCGACACTGATGAAATAGCAGTCACTTTACTGATAAGACCTCCTATCACGCTTTAACAAGAGCTATATTACTGCCTCGTCCGGAAGTCTACAGGTAACATATCCGACTAAGTCAGATGTTAACTTGTTGACGGATGAGATATGAGCAAAGACAAAGATGAAATCAGAACCGGTAAATGAAGATTATGAAAACCTCTGCAAAGTCGTAACGGAAGAAGAACCTTCTCCATGGGCTATATATACCTAGCTGAAGTCTTCTCAGGCTAAAGCTGATATCCAGTTTTGTCATCATGCGGGTGACAATGCTGATGAAATGATGTCCTGTTCTGTCATCGTTCAGGTGACGATGCTGATGAAATCCCAGTCCACTGACTGATGAAGGTCTCCATAATCCCACTAAGACTCGGGTCCACCAACAAAAGGCCTGCTGCGGTTCTAGTATATTCAGGGAGATAGCAAGTCCATGTGAAGCCTTAAAAAAGGCCCTAAAAGGGCCTATGAAATGGGCTCATGAAGGTGGCGCCGGGATACTCTACGGATGTGTAGCGCGCCGGGAGCTGCTGCACTCGACAGATGCGCGCCGTGAAGATGAAAAGTCACGTCGACTTCCATCTGCCGAGAGGTGAGGAGGGGCTGGGTCTATATAAACCCACTCACTCGAAGAAGAAAAGAAGAGGCCGGCAACCTCATCCAGAAAGAAAGAGGGAAAAAGAGGAGAGGCGAGCAGAGGGGGTTGTCTGGCAAGCGGAAACCTACCTCCTCCAGAAAGAAAAGAAAGAAAGAGGGCCAGAGAAGAGAAAAGGCAGAGCGGAGAGAGCTAGAGGCTGATCGAAGGTGGGCAGCCGGGGAGGGAGAGGAGTCAATGCTCCGCCCTCCCCCCCCCCCCCATTTCTGTAGTTCATTTTCTTAATCTCGATTGCTTCTCCTTCTTACTCCTATGATGTATTCTATTATATCGTATCCGGTTTTAGGCCGCTAGAATAATGCATCGTCTCTCTACATTCCTTTCTACGCATCCCCTTTGATGTATAGATCATATGTAATATCAATGCTTGAATGGATGAATGCTATAGGCTGCAGTTGATGCCTGCTGTTTGTTTCTCTGAAGCTCTGTTGCCATCTCTCCGTGTTTTCTGTCTTCTCTTAGACTTCGTAACACGCTATCCCCCTCCCCAGTTTGATTAATAGTTTGTTGATTCGTCTGGTTTTCAAACGCTGTCTGTGCTTATTCCAGAGCCAGGGACAGACTATCCCTTGGCCTCCAGAACAAAGCAGAGCTATATAGCGATCGCTACTCGGTTCTAGATATTGGCACTGTCGAAGTCATTCCCGGGGCCAGAGACAGCCATCTCTTGGCTCCCAGATGATGAAAGAGTATATTAAAATTGTCCTCGGGGCTCATTACGGACACTGGTGATAGGGATCCTCCAGACTATGATTCACCTCAATTCCTCTTCGATTCCGGTCTTCCTTTGGAACTCAAACCTAATCCAATCCCATTATGATGAATCAATCCACTCTTATCCCAAAGAAAACCCTCTGCCCTGGCCTGAATCATCAAGAAACCCAAAACAGGGCGTCGTAAAATCCCAGAGTCCATATCTGCGCCATCACCCATCTCGGCCCCATGCACAGTAAAAGGGGTGAATAGTTCTCGGCGCGATCCTTCTGGCGCCGAGAACCCCACCCCTTGACCTCTTTACCATCGCGTCGGGAGCCCCCCTGGCCTTCCTGCCTTCACGCCGGAAAACCCCCCTGGCCTCTTTGCCTTGCGTCGAGAACCACCTGGTCCATTTAGCCTTTGCACCGAGAACCCCCTTGGCCTCTTAGCCTACACGCCGGAACCCCTGGTCATCTTGCCCTTGTGCTGGGAACCCCATCCACCTTGAGCTGCGCCGAGGACTTACCCTGCCATCTAGTTGAGCCTCCGATGGTTTGATCAGATCCATCCAGGGATACCCATGAGTCACCAGACCTGCCCCGGGGATAAATCCAAAGGGAGACAAGCTCCCTTATGTTCCACCGTCCCGCGTCGGATTTACGAGTAACCCCTTTAGCTCGGGAGGTCTCTGCCACTGCATGAGTTCCACCGGCTTCCTTAAGGGAAAATCGAACGTTGCCCCCATGGCAGACATATGCAGTTCGGGAGGTCCGGCCTCTCTTTCTCTCGGCTTTCATCCCGGCACTCTGTGGGTGGTAGCCTATTTCCCCCTGGGCATGATCCAGATAAAGGGGAGATGCTGCCGAAATATCGATTGATGCTTTAACCCCGACAAGCCCCGGGAAAGGTGTATCATACGCCTCCCGTCTGGCCCAATTCTTCGGGGGATACAAATACTTCGAGGCCCTTGGCCGGATGAGAAACGTGAAAGGGGACAGGTCTCCGATGATCATCCAGGCCCCGCCCCGCCACTGCGTGGACGGTGTCCTATCTCTGCCCGGTACAACCCACACAAAGGGGTCATGCTGATTTAATAATTTGTCGTTTATTCAATTACCTTCTTAGAATAACAAGAACTTCAATGTTATGCACTATCATTTTCAACCGCCCCAAGTGGCCTCCTATTTTGGCGTTTAATCAAGGGTTGTCCTTCTTAGGAAGGGCGTAATTAACGTCATAGCCTTTATGGTATGACGGACTTCGGGTCCCGACTCGGACTTCACAATCGACTGACCAAGTCAAGTCGAGCGCATAATAAAAATTGTCACTCTAGTGACTGGCACGCCTAATAAATCTAACCAATGAAACATACTGACGGAAAAGAATCCGCGTCCACAAGTCTGGCACGCCCGGTGGGACCAAGTCTCCCTTCATCTCTACGCCAAAATAGGAGGCCCGGTGGGCCCCCCCTCAAATTTCTGATTCTGTGTGCTTTCTTCATTTTCAGGAAGCTAGAATGATGGCTGGAATCATCTCTGTGTGCTTTGACCAGCAAGCGGTCGAGGCACATGTTCGAGAAGGCTACTTGGCGATACCTCTTTCATTCGGATCGATGCCGCCTGCTGTTGGAATGCCCAACTGCCTGGGCCTCATTTTCACTGATCTGCTCGAGATTGACAACCAGGAGCCAAAAGCTGTTGTCGAGACGTTGCCGCAAGCTACCGGTCCCAAGAAGAGCCCGGTGATGAAGAATACTCCTGGGGTCGTGTCCTGCTTTGTTCATCACGAAGCAAGGAGGAGCGTACCCTCTGCTGCTGCTGGAAAAGGAAGAAGATCCGACCGGAGAGTCCGATCCACTGCTGCGGGTCGTCGGATATCCAATTCGGGGAAGACAATGCTGATTGGAGATATCCGGGCGAACCTCAATGGTTGCCCAAGGGAGGTCAAGCCGGATGTGATCGTCCCAATGGTACCCACCACCAATAGGTTCCGAGTACTGGCTACTAGGAGGGCCAACATGGAACATGGAGATAGAAGGCCACTGGCACCAAAGCCGCTCAAATTCAGGCAGATCTGGCGGCCGAAGAAAATCCAGAGCTGGGCCCCAGCTCAAGATGAAGAAAAAATTGCTGATACTGTTATTGCCCGCTTCAGAGCAGGGAGCAGAAGAGGAGAAAGAAAAGATGAAAGAGAGGCTGTTGCTGTTCACCCCAGGGCTCGGGGTAGGAGAGATGAGAAAGAGAATGAAGGAAGGAATATGACTGCTACTCGCCCCAGGATGAGGGGCAGAAGATATGAGAAAAAGGAGACCTCATGGTCACCCACCCCATGGCCGGGGGCAAAAGATGGGAAAGGAAGAACTATGTTGTTGCTACCAACCGCCGCCAGGATGGGAGCAGAAGGTTCAGGGAGGAAGAAAAAATGAGAATAAGTGAACCAGTCGCTGTTACCATTTCAAGAAGATCGAGAGCCTGTGCTAGACAGGCTGACATATTCAAATATTCCAAAGCCGAGCATCTGACTGCTCAGGTGGCGAGACTGGCGTCTCAGCAGAAAGGCCAGGAAAGACTGATGCCCCGACCGGAGTGGCGAAGGCACAGTCAAGAAGAAATGAAGCAGGTGGCTCAAGACTATCTTCATTACCTGGGGAATTCCTCCTTCGGGCAGCGAAGACTATCTCGTGCCTTGGGCACCATGGATGAAGAAAAAGAAGAAACCTTTCAAGAACCAATGCTCGGAGTTTCCTCCTCTGATTCCAACGACTATGAAGAGGGCCACAGAGCCAGATATGAGGAAGGGGACCTACACAGGGAAGAAGCTGAAGAAAGAATATCGGTCTTCGACCGGCTTAAATATTCCGACCAGGTGAAAAGGAAAGTCTACAGGCAGAGGGAGAAGATGCAGATCTTCGCCTGCAATATGGCCGGACTTGTCAAAAGGCGGGACATGTTACCGACTCCGCCAGATGAACTGCTCAGACTGGCAACTAGACCAGGCCCCGTCACAAGGAGAAGTCAGGCGGCCAAAGAGAAAATAAAGATTGATGATGAAGCCTGCAAGATCACCACCATGACAGTGAATGTGGTGACAGCAAAAGAGGAAGACAATCCCTTCGTCGATGACGTTGAAGGGACTTCAGAACAGATACAGATCCCGTCAACCCTGGATCCCATGATCCAGATGATGTTTAGAAGATATCAACAAGAGATCAGTGCTCTCAGAAGACAGCTGAATCAGAGGCAAGAAGCTACACCGGTCTCCAAGCAAGCCGAGCCTGTGGGGCAGACTTCCAGCTCAACAGAAATGGCTATCCCAGCTAATCCTCTCCCGGCCGATAAGGGCAAAGCACCGAGCCAACCTGTTCTACAGCAAACAGTAGCTCAGCCCTCTGTGTCTCAGATACAGCCCAACCGTGCCCACCTTGCGCGCAATGATGATGACAACTCCTTATAGTCAGGAACAAGCTCACTTCTTCCCGGAGAACATAGATCCAGCTGTAGCCCACAAGCTGATGATTGAAAAGATTGTGGAGATGAAGCTGTCTGAAAAGACTGGTGATGATGCTGGTACCTACGATGTGTACAAGGTACCGTATCCTCCCCAGTATGCTGCTAAGAAACTACCGCCAGGCGTCAATAAGCCGCCGAAGTTTGAAAATTTTAATGGCCAGGGCTCCCCCAGGGAGCACATAGCTTACTATACCACAATTATGGGCGACTTGGTAGCTGATGAAGCTTATCTGCTTAAGTTCTTTGGCTCATCCCTCACTGGGTTAGCCTTTGAATGGTATTCAAGCCTGCCGGCTGGATCAGTGGCCGATTGGCCTGATATGCAAAGGAAGTTCCGTGATAGATTTCATGTCACGGAAAGAGAAATTACAATAGCAGAGCTATATGCAACCAGGCAAAGGTAAGATGAAACAGCACTGGACTACATCAAAAGGTGGAGGAACTTAGCTATGAGATGCAGAAGACTTCCTCATCAAGAAGATGCAGTGCAAATATGTAAGCAGAGCCTCAGGAGAGAGGTACTAGAAAAGATGATCGGTGCAGATGTCAGAACATTTAACCGGCTAAACAATATAGTGGCAGAAGTTGAGACGTTCCTGTCCAAGCGTCCGACTGCCAATGCTCCCACTATGCCGAAAGGTAAATCTAATGATCGACGACCATCGCACTCTGAGGCTAACACCGTCGATTTCAGAACCTTCGAACAACAGAAAGGGAAAAAGGGGGCAGATGAAGTTCCCCCGCCAGCAGACACAGCAGAAAGAAAAGATAAGGTCTCTTTGAGAAACAAAATGAGAAAGGCATACTCTTTCCCGAAAGATAAGGCAGCCGCGCTATTCAACTGGGCATACAAGTTCAACAAAGTAACATTGCCTGAGCCAAAGAGACCCGAGGACGCGGCAAAGAAAGGTGATCCACTGTTCTGTCCATATCACCGTGCGCTGGGGCACGCAATTGAAGATTGTTACGTATTCAAAGACATTATGGAAGGCATGGTCAAAAAGGGCGAGCTACAGCTGGGAGATTACCAGGTAGAGCCACCTCGTCCACATGAGCCTCCGGCCTTACAAATGGCCGCCAATATGATTTCAGTCTACCAGCAGCTGCCTAAGGAAGTCGTCGAAGAATGCACCAGGCATACTTATGAAGCTTGCTTCCTCACCCCACTGAAGGATCAAGAAGGGTGGCACATGAAGCCAATAAAGAATAGAAAGAAAACTCCCGCAGCTAATACCAGTGGAGCAGTTATTCGCGGTGTCACACCAAGGCCCGAACCACCTCCAGTAAAGCCAGTATGGCACACAGCTGAGACAGGGCCAGTCATCCGGATCCCCACTCATAACCGGAGAAGACAAGTCCCCCTACCTGCACATAAGGAAGTAAGTCCTGCAGCCATGCGTTTACAGCAGTATATTAATGGGCTCGATGAATATGAACAGAAAAAGCCCGGGCACCTACTGGTGAAAGACTGTATACTCTGGGAACAGCTCGAAGAATTGAAAATTAAAGAGCAACCGGGGGTAGAACAGGGAGAAGATGAGGCTGAGCCTTTCTGGGGGCAAGAGCCAAAGAAACCAAATTCCCAAAAGAAGAAGAGACGGTCCAAATGCAAAAAGGAAAAGGGAGTCATGACAGTACAATGTAACACCCTGTCGGTACTCTTTACCTTGCCCGGGGAGAATGATGAGGCTGAAACATCAAATGCCCCGCTAGAAGCCAACCATGCTGAGGCCTCAACCTCAGCACATGCAACACGCTCCGGAAGAAGGTGGGGGCGCCCACCGCCAGCCAATCATAACATTATGTTCAGAGGGGAACAACCCTACCAGATTCCTGAACCAGAGGTGCGGGGTGTTCAGATTCCTCCCCTGCTAGCTTGTACCAGGAAGAGAAAAAAGGAGGTCAGGCTCCAACATTTCTGGAATTTCTATCCAGTCTGGAAAATGAGCAGTCAACGCAGGATAGGCCGGATAAAGGCAAGAGACCTCAGCAGTCAGCATCTGTAGCCTACAAGCAGAATGAGAAAGAGGAGGATAGCCCTCCAACAACACCAGGGGCCATTGTCACAGAAAAAGCCCCCCAAGAAGCCGGTCAAGAGAATGAAACCAGCATTGGGCAACAGAGGCCACAGGCACCACATGAACCTCCAAAACCCCGATGGGCAGAAGAAATGAGACTGTCTAATGTCCGGGTGGGCAGTCGGATCATGAAAATGCTAAAGAAGCTCCCTACCAGATTCTCCATCTGGGAGATTCTCTCTCTGAGTGAAGAAGCTCGCCAAGCGATTGTTGATGCCTTGCAGTCGCCGGCACAGTATGAAGCACTCTTGACAGAAGTGAATTCTGGGCCGTCAGTCACATTCACAGAGGATGATATGTTGATTCCGAATTCCGGCCATAACAAACCGTTGTATATGAGGGGCTCCCTGAACTGTCAGCCACTGAGCAGGATACTGATAGATCCCGGGGCTGCTGTGAACATTCTCCCATACTGCATTTACCAAAAATATTACTTTGACCTACAGCTTACCAAGGTCAGAGACATGAAAATTGCGGGATTCAACCAGAAATGTGAGACGCCCCTTGGGGTGGCTGATTCCAACCTCACATTGGGGGACCTCACTACCGTGGTGCGATTCTATGTAATCGACTCCAACACCACATATAAGGCCCTGCTGGGGAGACCGTGGCTGCATGAATATCAGATAGTGCCGTCCACGCTGCATCAGTGTATTAAATACTGCCACGAAGGAAAAGAAGAAAGGGCGTTTGCAGATCTGCATCCCTTCGAAGTATTCGAGTGTCACATGCTCGATGCATCCTACTACACGTAGGTGTCGCAAAAGGGTGAAGAGAAAGAGGCTGTGGTCAGCCAGAAGAAGCCGGTGACGAAGGCAAGAAATTGGTCTCCACCGCCACCAAGGGGCTATATTAAGAAACATGAAGTATCTCACATTTCTTATGTTGGTGACTTTGCTCGGATCACCCCTCCTAGCATCCACCCAGATGATACTGACGAAGAAATGAAAGAAAAGTACATACAGGTGGGGGTTCCGCAGGGTTTAGTCAAGCTCATTGCCAGCATAGAATACCAGACGGTGCTACCATTAAAAACTATGGAGGTCCCTTGCTTCTGCGAGCCTCCTATCATATTCTACACCGGGGAGCCAGTCGAAGACGATGATCAAGACTGCATGGTCCCTGAAGAATCTACAAACTGGATGGTGCCAATCACGGGCTTGGACTATACTACCCAATGGGTTTCGCAGATGTTCTCTAAGATGCATATGCCATCATTACAACCTGTTGCCCAAAAGAAGGCGTTCCAGGAGCTATGGGATCCGCCCCGGGATAATAAAGAACTGAGGAAGATCACTCAGCACCCGGGATTGGGTTATACACTTTAAGAATACTATGAAGCCGAGGTGGACGTCATCTCTGTCTCCTACCAGCATGAAGACCCTCCCGAGGTGGGATATGACAAGTACCCCTCGGAAGATGAAGAAATCATTTATCAATCCGTAATGAACAATGAAGCCCCAGACAGTCAGCCAGAGACGGGGACATCTGATGAAACAAAGAAAGGTTGGTGCTGGGAAGACCTACCTTGCAAAGAGGATCTGTTCCATGCTGAAGCAAAGTTTGATACGGGAACCCCGGATGAAGACCAAATAGCCAACGAGCTAAGAGAATGCCTGGAGTTTGAGCGCATTCTAGAAGAAGTCCGGGCCCTACAGAATGATGATCTCTCAGGGGGGCCTGCACCAGAAGAACCTCTAGGGGCGGAGGAGTCCACCTTTGGGTTTCCTGCTGAACCGGTCACATCCTCGGGGCAGACCGAATAGAATCCAACAGTATCAGCCTTATATGATGAGCCAACATCCGCCGATGACCAGTATGACGGAACCAAAAATCATGAGATCGAAGAGGATTATATCCCGGGAGGCTTTATTGACTTGCAAGAAGCCCCGCCCGAAGTTGAAGATGGTGGCCAGGCCACCGTTGATGAGCTCGTGGAAATAAATCTAGGGACGGCAGATGAGCCCAGGCCGACATTCCTCAGTGCACTGCTGGAGCCAGCTGCCAGGGAACAGTATATATAGTTCTTGAAAGAATTCCGAGACTGCTTTGCATGGACATATGACGAAATGCCGGGACTGAGTTCTGATGTGGCACAGCACCGGTTAGCAATAAACCCAGAGGCTAACCCTGTAAAGCAGCCGCCCAGGAGAATGCGCCCTGAGTTGATAAATCAAGTTAATAAAGAGGTCGACAAGCTGATTGATGTAGGCTTTGTTGAAGAAAATCAGTATACTACATGGCTAGCCAATATAGTGCCCGTAAAGAAGAAAAATGGGCAGATCAGAATATGTGTTGATTTCCGGGACCTTAATAAGGCTTGCCCGAAAGATGATTTCCCAGTGCTAATCACTGAAGTGATGATTGATGCGACTACTGGTCATGAAGCCCTGTCATTCATGGATGGGTCATCCGGATACAACCAAATCTGGATTGCTGAAGAAGATAAAGTGCACACTGCATTCCGTACTCCGAAGGGGATATTCCACTACAAAAGGATGCCGTTTGGCCTCAAGAATGTCAGCGCTACCTACCAAAGAGCTATGACAAAGATCTTTGATGATTTGCTCTTCAAGAAAGTAGAGTGATACATTGATGATCTGGTAGTGAAAACCACTAGAAGAGAAGACCATTTGCAGGACCTGAGGATAGTATTCCAGAGGTTGCGCAAATATGAACTCAAGATGAATCCTATGAAATGCGCCTTTGGCGTGTCCAGCGGGAAGTTCCTCGGGTTTATTGTCCGGCATAGGGGCATTGGAATTGACCCATCCAAGATTAAGGCTATCCAAAAGCTCCCTCCACCAAGGAGTCTGCCCGAGCTAAGATCTCTGCAAGGGCGTTTGGCCTATATCCGACGATTTATATCGAATCTGTCGGGAAGATGCCACCCCTTTCACAAGCTCATGATGAAAGATGTACCGTTCCTCTGGGACGATGAATGTCAGGAAGCCTTTGAGAAGCTGAAAGAATATCTCAAGACCCCTCCAGTGCTGGGGGCACCAGTTAAGGGCAGGCCCTTGATACTGTATATCGCGGCCACACACTGTTCCCTGGGGGCAATGCTGGCACAGATAAATGAAGAAGGCAAAGAGCAAGCCTTATACTACTTGAGTAGGAGGCTGATTAGAACTGAAGAGAGCTACAGCTACATAGAAAAGACATGCTTGGCACTAGTCTTTGCCGTCAAGAAACTCCGGCACTATATGTTGTCACATGAAGTCAGATTGATATCTGCAGCAGATCCGCTCAAATACATATTGACTCAGCCAGTACTGAAGGGCCGGTTGGGCAAATGGGCAGTGATCCTGATAGAATTCGATATTACCTATACACCCCAGAGGGCGATAAAAGGACAGGCCGTGGCTGATTTCTTCGTCGAGCATCCTGTGCCGGAAAATGACATGCTAGGGACTGAGTTACCCGATGATGAGATACTCGAAGCTTGCCAGGCTCGGCCAGTTATGTGGCAGCTATTCTTTGATGGAGCATCTAGAACAGAGATAGACTCCGATGGAAAGACCAAAATACGGGCCGGCGCCGATATTGTGTTGAAGTCGCCAGAAGGGGAGGTCGTGCATACTTCCTGTTCTATAAACAAGCCCTACACCAATAATGAAGCTGAGTACGAAGCTCTGATAATCGGTCTACATATCAGCCTCAACATGGGTATCTAGATGCTTCAGGTATTCGGGGATTCGATGCTGATAATAAAACAAATCCAAGGGGAGTTCGAAGTGCGGAAGCCAGAATTGAATCCCTACCACCAGAAAGCTGTGCGCCTTATCGTGAAATTCTATCATATTGAGCTCAAGCATGTGGGCCGTGGGCACAATGCCCAAGCTGATGCACTGGCAAAGCTGGCCAGCTCACTAGCAGTCCCACCAAATGAGACACTGAACATTATTGTTATGAACCGGCGACAAGTCCCCAGCATGCTAGAAGGGTGCCCCGAAGAAGGCGAAGTTACTACTGTCAGCACGGTACAGGCGTCTGATTGGAGACAGCACTTGCTGTAGTGGTTTCTGCACCAACAGCTGCCGCAGAAAAGAGAAGAAAAGATGAAACTTCTGAGAATCAAAGATTCTTATGAGTTCAGGAATGAAACTTTGTTCCGAATAATGGCAGATGCACGCAAGAAGATTCTACTCCGCTGCCTGTCCACTGAGGAAGCTTGGCAAGCAATGAAAGAAATACATGCCGGAACAGTAGGTGCCCACCAGGCTGGTCCCAAGATGAAGATAGAAATCAAGAAGCTGGGCTACTATTGGCCCACCATGTTTGAAGACTGCTGTAAATTTGCAAAGTCATGCCAGAAATGTTAGGAGCATGCTACCGTGCCTAGAAGGCCTCCTACGACTCTGCACCCTACAGTTCCCAGTTGGCCATTTGCACAATGGGGAACTGATGTAGTCGGGCCACTGCCGACTTCCTCGGCCGGACATAAGTACATATTGGCCATAACAGATTACTTCTCCCGATGGGCGGAGGCTGTAGCATTAAGGGAAGTGACTGGTGAGCTGGTCGCCAGATGCATCAAGCAGAATATTATCTTCCGGTTCGGGATCCCCAGCCGAATAATATCTCATAATGGAAGCCATTTCAGAAATCAGAAGGTCTATCGGCTTGCCGATAAGTATAAAATCGAGTGGAGGACTTCCACTCCTTACAATCCACAAGCAAACGGGTTGGCGGAAGCTTTTAACAAGACTTTGTGCACCCTGCTGGCCAAGGTCGTCAGTTCCAACAAAAAGGACTGGGAAGAAAAAATGTATGAAGCTCTGTGGGCGTACCGCACCGTCTTAAAGACACCTACAGGATGCTCACCATACTCACTGGTATACGGCTCAGAGGCAGTGGTTCTGCTAGAGCTGGAAGTCCTGTCACTCAGAGTGGCAGTCCAATATGGCCTGGCCCGTGGCGAACTGTCACGCCCCGAGTGCGGAAGATACTCGGATATGCGCGACGAGTTTATATCAATCATGTCAATCAGAGTAGTAGTGTATTCGACACCAAAACAGAGATGCGCAAAATAGAAAGATAACCCAATCCTTTATTTCATAATGGATAGACTATTACAAATCCAATACTCTATTCAATTAAAAAGGAAAAGTACATAGTTGACTCAAGAAAATAAGAAAAAGACTAGATGACACTTGGAAAAGCTCTAGCTCTTTCACTCTTGACCATTCCCATCCGATTGACTTCCCTCGTCATCGGAATTACCTGAAAAGTAAGGGACAAATACGGAGTGAGCGAACGCTCAGTAGGAAATTATATCTCAGGAACTAGCAAGGGTTTAAGTAGTTACATCTTTCATGAATGCACTATAGCTATGCATGCTCGCATAAAACGACAAGATAGAAAGAGAATTTATCAAGCAAGACAGCAAGATGAACTAGTCATGAGTTTTCAAGAAAAGATAACAAGATATTCAAGCAAGTACTTTTTAGCAAGTCATGTCAAGAACTTTGGCTATCATGTATCAAGCAAGCAAGTAATTACCCTTTCTCGGGTCACGCAATTCATGTCAAGTCAAGTACGAGTCAAGTATAAGATTTGTGTGGAATGTCCAATCAAGCTAGTCATGCACTCGGTATAATGCCAGATACCTTATCATTCAACTCCCATGGACACAAGTACTTTCGGGTGCTCCTCCCAGGACCAGATCGGGCCCTATATGCGCAGACATTTATCATGTATATTTGACATCCACTCTTGTATATATATATATAGCCAATAGGGAATTTCAACAATTTAAGCTTGTAGACACGTAGGATAACTTTGAGATAATGGGATCCAAAAATATGACATTGGACATAGATAGGCGATAACAACGGTACAATCACGATGAACGATGAAACTAGGTGGAATTAGGTTCCCTTAACTCGGGTACCAGGACAAACAAGTATGGACATTCTTTATATAGAATTGAGGTCCACAAGAACATCAACAAATGGCATGATATCATCATCCCATTAAGAATTCTCATGATATACTCTTTGCATATCATAAGGGCCGGTATACCATGTTTCTTTAGAGTGACATGGCATTCAATAGTGTAATGGGTTTTTAGGGTACAACCAGCTCAGTCGACCTTGAGGGAATCCAAGGTACGAGGAGTCTTACGGAGGTCTCTATGACTAACTCGCTAGTCCAAAGGAACGGAATGTCCAATGGAAAGCTTGTATGTCAATGAGAGTTGAGGCTGATCGATAAAACATCATGAAACGTGGGACTATACTCACGGAGTGGAGTAATAGTGCCTACATATATATATATACTCATATAGTGAAACCCTCGGATAACAGCAATCGGGAAAAATCAGTAATGCAGAACGTAGCGACTCTGGTAAAGTCGTTTTTCATAAAATTAACGCCTTAATCAGGGGCATTTATATTAATTTTGATGACATATAAAGAGGTCATCCTTTCCAATATTGCTATTTTACAGGATTAAAAATCTATACTTTTGTTGAAAACGCGCCTTGGGTAGGGGCGTTACCAGAAAAAAAAGCGCCCTAGTCTGGGGCGTTAGTTAAACAAGAGACGACCTGGTCAAGGTCGTGAATTCACAATTTTACAACTTTCGAGGTAATGAATGTTTCAGGAACATGGTATATAGTCAGGACCAGAAAAATAGCAGGATTACAAGAAATTGACCATGCATTAATTTAGAATCATGTTTGCATTGATAATTAATTTTTAAACATGCTATTTATTAATTAACAGGAATTAACGTCCGTGTGCAGGGCGTCAAATCTGGAATTGACGACCTGGGCATGGTCGTGTCTTTTAAATTAACGCCCTTGTTAGGGTCGTTTCTTTCAAAAATTCCGTAGAAAATAACGAGAACGCATGAAAACTATATGCATGAACTACCGATGATAATTATCTATAGTTATATGGTAGTTTGGGCTACGTTCCATGAGAAAATCCTACCTTTTTGATGATTAACGTGAAAGATCTGGTGAAGAGACGATGCTCTGTCTGTAGCAGAGCGATCACCGGAAGAAGAAGATGAAGGAGAAGTTGCAGATGATGTACGTGGATGAAGAACCCTCAATTCTTCAATCGATCGGTTTCACTTCTACAGGCAACCTGTAGAGGCAGAATAAAATGAAGGTATTACTCTTCGTAAGAACTAACGAAGGTAAAGAAGGAAGGAGAAGAACTTACCCATTCTTCAGATGACAGAAGCTTTCAACCTGTAATCAGAAAATAGATGAAGAATCTTCAGTATTCTTCACAAATTCGATAGACAGAGTAAAGAAAAGAACATGTTGTTCTTTATGTACCTTAGAAGAGTCCGAACGCCAAATAGCGTTCTCGGTTCAAGCAGTAGGTTATTTATAAGATTTCTAGAATCCTAATAGAGTTAGTGTTTGATTAGAAGTAATACTTCCATATTAGAGTTATTACTACATTCGAACTCTTTCTCATAGTTATTATCTTACCCTGGATAGACTCCTGGGTCGAACGAAACTCAAACTGAATTAGCGACCTAGGTCAGGGCGTCGAATTTAAATTGACGCCTTGTCAAGCGTCGTTTCTTGTTGAAACGCGTCCATGCAAGGGACGTTATGCTATCTTGCCCTTTTTATTTATTTTGGTCGTTTGAAATTTGACGCCTTGACGTGTGGGCGTCCTTTCTCAAAACACGCCTTAGGTAAGGGCGTTTTCTTGTAAAGTAGCGCCATTATCTGAGGCGTTATTTCCATCAGGGTTTTAATTATTTTTATTCCAAGCTCTTTCGTTTATTTATTAAATCTTTTAATCTATTTTGATTTATTTATTCCTTTTAAATTTATCAGGGTTGCTACACCCTCCCCCACTTAAAAAGAATTTGGTCCCCAAATTCCATATCATATATTTGCATTTGGAGAGTGTAGAGTACGTACCTTCTAAAATAAATCTGGAAATTGTTTCCTCATAGATTCCTCGGTCTCCCATGTAGCTTCATGTTCTGAATTCTTATTCCATTGTACTTTTAGCATGGGAATAGCCTTATTTCTTAGGACACGTACTTCTCGATCTAAGATCTTCATAGGCTTCTGTTCATACGTGAAATCTTTCTGGATCACTAGGTCTCCATATTCAATAATATGTGATGGGTCATGTACATACTTCTTCAACATAGATATGTGGAACACATCATGTACTTCGGACAGTTGAGGGGGTAATGCGATGCGATAAGCAACCTCGCCAACTCTTTCTAGTATCTCAAAAGGTCCGATAAATCTTGGTGTAAGCTTGCCTTTAACACCAAATCTTTGTATTCCACGTCCAGGCGATATCTTGAGAAATACATGATCTCCAATTTGGAATTCGAGATCTCTTCTTCTTGTGTCGGCATAAGCCTTTTGCCTTGTCTGAGCTACTTGCAATCTTTCCCTGATTACTCGTATCTTCTCAGTTGTATCCCTTACCATGTCTGGACCTAACAGTTGTTTCTCTCCAACTTCATTCCAGCACAAGGGTGATCGGCAACTCCTTCCGTATAAAGCTTCGAAAGGTGCCATTTGTATACTAGCTTGGTAGCTATTATTGTATGCAAATTCGACCAGAGGCAAGTGATCATGCCAGTTTCCATCAAAATCAGTGATGCATGCTCTAAGCATATCTTCAACTACTTGATTTGTTATCTCGGTCTGACCATCCGTTTGAGGATGAAAGGCTGTACTAAAATTAAGTCTCGTCCCCAACGAATGTTGTAGTCCTTTCCAAAAATGAGAAGTAAAACGGGGATCTCTGTCAGACACGATTGAAACAGGAATACCATGTAATCTGACTATTTCCTTGATGTATAGTGCAGCTAAGACATCAATTGACCATCGACTCTTGATTGGCAAGAAATGTGCGGATTTGGTCAATCGGTCAATGATAACCCATATTCCATCATGTCCTCTTTTTGATTTAGATAAACCCATGATGAAATCCATACCAATATCCTCCCACTTCCATTTAGGGATATCTAGAGGATGTAGCTTTCCAGCAGGCTTTTGGTGTTCCGCCTTGACTTGTTGGCATGTGAGACAGCGTGATACATAGTCCGCTATTTCTCTTTTCATGTTGGGCCACCAAAAATTTCTTTTCACATCTTGGTACATCTTGGTAGATCCAGGATGAATCGTATACCTTGATCTGTGAGCTTCATCTAAGATCTTCTTTTTCAATTCTGGGCAGTCCGGTATACAAGTTCTATTCTTGAACATTAATCTTCCATCAGAAGCTAGTTGGAAGTCCGATTGTCCTTTTAATCTGCCCTTGATTTCTACTAATGTAGGATCATCATCCTGAAGTGCTTGTATCTCAGATAATAAATCTGACTGTATGCTTACATGAGATAATGTGACACATCTAGGGTCCGTGTCCATGCTTATATTGAGTTCAGAGAATCGTTCCAGCAATTTCCATTCTTGAATCAGACAATTGGCTAACAGTGCTCTCGGCTTTCGACTAAGGGCATCTGCTACATGATTACCCTTTCCGGGATGATATTGTATATTGAAGTCGAAGTCCTTGAGATATTCCAGCCATCGTCTTTGCCTCATATTTAGTTCCTTCTGTGAGAAAAGATATTTGAGACTCTTGTGATCGGAGTATACAGTAAACTATACTCCATAAAGATAATGTCTCCATATTTTTAGTGCAAATACTACCGCGGCCAATTCTAAGTCATGGACGGGGTAGTTCTCTTCATGCTTCTTTAATTGACGAGAAGAGTAGGCTATAACCTTCCCTTGTTGCATTAGAACACACCCGAGGCCAATGCCAGAAGCATCAGTGTATACCTCGAACTTTTCTCCTTCAATTGGCAATGCTAAGATAGGAGCTGTAGTAAGATGATCCTTGAGAGTTTGGAAGCTTCTCTCACATTCCTCATCCCATTCATAACGGATCTCCTTGCGAGTTAACCTTGTAAGTGGCACGGCGATTTTAGAGAAATCCTTGATGAATCGCCTGTAATAGCCGACAAGACCTAAGAAACTTCGGATCTCGCTAGCATTGGTCGGTCTTTCCCAGTTCCTTACAGCTTCAACCTTTGATGGGTCTACAGACAAGCCATCTTTTGATATAACATGTCCGAGAAAAGTCACTTCTTCAAGCCAGAATTCACACTTGCTAAGTTTTGCATATAGTTGATTTGTCCTCAATATTTGTAATGCAATCCTCAAATGTTCCTCATGCTCTTCCTTGGTCTTGGAATAAATCAATATATCATCAATAAAGACCACTACGAATTGATCCAAATAAGGCCTGAATATACTATTCATTAACTGCATAAAGGCAGCAGGGGCATTCGTTAGTCCGAAAGGCATAACAACAAATTCATAATGGCCATACCTGCTTCTGAATGCGGTTTTATGAATATCCTCGTCCTTGATTCTTAGTTGGTGATATCCGGACCTAAGTTCAATTTTGGAAAAGTACATGGATCCTGAAATTTGATCAAACAATTCATCGATTCTCGGCAGTGGATACTTGTTCTTGATAGTGAGATGATTCAATTGTCGATAGTCGACGCATAACCTCATGGATCCGTCTTTCTTCTTTACAAATAATACAGGCGCTCCCCACGGGGAAGTACTTGGTCTAATGAATCCTTTCTTAATGAGTTCCATCAATTGCTCCTTTAATTCCTTGAGTTCAGAAGGTGACATCCTATAAGGTGCCTTTGAAATCGGACCAGCACCAGGGACTAAGTCGATGGTGAAGGCCACTTCTCTTTGCGGGGGTAATCCCGGCAAATCTTCCGGAAATACGTCCGAAAATTCTTGTACTACTGGAATGTCTTCTAGCTTAGCTTCCTTAGCTTCTTTAACTGTGACAAAGGCAAGGAAAGATGTACATCCTTTCCTGATGAGCTTGCTAGCTCGGAGAGCTGAAATAAGAGGAGATTTGCTCCAACTCTTGGGGCTAGTAAATATTAGTTCTGGAAATTCCTTGAATGTAACCTTACTATTGCGGCAATCAACCGTTGCCTGATACTTGGATAACCAATCAGCCCCTAGTATAACATCATACTCTTTTAGATCTAAACATATGAGATCAATAGGGAGATTTTGACCATGAATCAATACCTCGCAGTTTTGGTAATGATGTGTAATATCAGTCTCATCATCTAGAGGAGTAGACAAAACTAACTTTATCCATTCCGGTTCTAGGGGTAATGGGTCAGCAAACTTTTTAGAAACAATAGAATGCGATGCACCAGTATCAATTAAGACATATGCATTCCTGGAACAAACTTTCAATGTACCTTCCACTAAGTCACCTCCTTCTACTTGCTCGGTCTCCTTGATTGCATGAAGACGAGCATTCTTGGTTACTGGGCGCTTTCCGTCAACGGCTTGATTGTTAAGTAATGGGCAATCGGGAATCCGATGCTCACGACTCCCACAACGGAGACATGCTCCTAGTTTCCTCCAGCATTCCTCTGCTCTATGACCCACTTTATCACAATGTTTGCACACTGTATTTGGAGAGGTAGTGGTGATAGAGAAGGGCTTGGTCTTCTTGAACTTTTGGTCTTGTGAGGATGCTCCTCCATTGCTAGGCCTTTTCTTGAAGTTGGGTTTAAAGGAACCCGAACCTGTAACTTGTTCCTTCTTATCCTTACCACGAATCCTATCAGACAGTTCTGTGGCATCTTCTAATAGTTGAGCTCGGCGTACTATCTCTGAGTAGACTTGAATGTCCATCGGCGCCAGTTGAGTAATAGCTTGGGGCCTGAGCCCATTAAGAAACCTCCTAGCTTTCATTTTCTCGGTGCTAACTAGATGCTTAGCGTATCGAGACAATCTAGAGAATTGGGCCTCATACTCGGCCACTGACAAAGATCGTTGCTTTAATGCAGCAAATTCTGCAGCCTTCTTTTCCTGAACTCGGTCCGAGAAATATTTCACGTTGAAGTGTTCAACAAATTCTTCCCACGATACCTGATCTTGATTTATAGTAGCCTCTATTGATTCCCACCAGCATCTAGCATCCCTTTCTAACTGAAAAGTAGCTAATAAAACTTTATCCTGATCCGTGCATTGCATAACACGGAATATACGTTCTATCTCCCTAATCCAGTGTTCAGCGTCATCTGGATCAGTAGAACCCGTGAACTTGGGTGGGTTCATGTTCTTGAAAGTCTGGTGGAGACTTCCTGCTCGTTGTCCACCTCCTTGTGCTACTTGTTGCAGCACTTGAGTCATGCCTTGAAGGGTACGCTGCATGTTGCGCCATTGAGCACGTTCGGCAGTCATTATCCTACAATTACAATAACTAGGTTAATATGTGATTGTATTTAAAGACGCATATACTATGTTAACTTTAACCCTTGGTTCTACCCAATCTCACTAGTTAAAGGTTTGAACATATCCTTGGACTTGGGTTTTCCTAGGAATTGAATACCCTAGGCTCTGATACCACAAAAATTGTCACGCCCCGAGCGCGGAAGATACTCGGATATGCGCAACGAGTTTATATCAATCATGTCAATCAGAGTAGTAGTGTATTCGACACCAAAACAGAGATGTGCAAAATAGAAAGATAACCCAATCCTTTATTTCATAATGGATAGACTATTACAAATCCAATACTCTATTCAATTAAAAAGGAAAAGTACATAGTTGACTCAAGAAAATAGGAAAAAGACTAGATGACACTTGGAAAAGCTCTAGCTCTTTCACTCTTGACCATTCCCATCCGATTGACTTCCCTCGTCGTCGGAATTACCTGAAAAGTAAGGGACAAACACGGAGTGAGTGAACGCTCAGTAGGAAATTATATCTCAGGAACTAGCAAGGGTTTAAGTAGTTACATCTTTCATGAATGCACTATAGCTATGCATGCTCGCATAAAATGACAAGATAGAAAGAGAATTTATCAAGCAAGATAGCAAGATGAACTAGTCATGAGTTTTCAAGAAAAGATAACAAGATATTCAAGCAAGTACTTTTTAGCAAGTCATGTCAAGAACTTTGGCTATCATGTATCAAGCAAGCAAGTAATTACCCTTTCTCGGGTCACGCAATTCATGTCAAGTCAAGTACGAGTCAAGTACAAGATTTGTGTGGAATGTCCAATCAAGCTAGTCATGCACTCGGTATAATGCCAGATACCTTATCATTCAACTCCCATGGACACAAGTACTTTCGGGTGCTCCTCCCAGGACCAGATCGGGCCCTATATGCGCAGGCATTTATCATGTATATTTGACATCCACTCTTGTATATATATATATAGCCAATAGGGAATTTCAACAATTTAAGCTTATAGACACGTAGGATAACTTTGAGAGAATGGGATCCAAAAATACGACATTGGACATAGATAGGCGACAACAACGGTACAATCACGATGAACGATGAAACTAGGTGGAATTAGGTTCCCTTAACTCGGGTACCAGGACAAATAAGTATGGACATTCTTTATATAGAATTGAGGTCCACAAGAACATCAACAAATGGCATGATATCATCATCCCATTAAGAATTCTCATGATATACTCTTTGCATATCATAAGGGCCGGTATACCATGTTTCTTTAGAGTGACATGGCATTCAATAGTGTAATGGGTTTTTAGGGTACAACCAGCTCAGTCGACCTTGAGGGAATCCAAGGTACGAGGAGTCTTACGGAGGTCTCTATGACTAACTCGCTAGTCCAAAGAACGGAATGTCCAATGGAGAGCTTGTATGTCAATGAGAGTTGAGGCTGATCGATAAAACATCACGAAACGTGGGACTATACTCACGGAGTGGAGTAATAGTGCCTACATATATATATATATATATACTCATATAGTGAAACCCTCGGATAACAGCAATCGGGAAAAATCAGTAATGCAGAAAGTAGCGACTCTGGTAAAGTCATTTTTCGTAAAATTAACGCCTTAATCAGGGGCGTTTATATTAAATTTGACGACATATAAAGAGGTCGTCCTTTCCAATATTGCTATTTTACAGGATTAAAAATCTGTAATTTTGTTGAAAACGCGCCTTGGGTAGGGGCGTTGCCAGAAAAAAAAGTGCCCTAGTCTGGGGTGTTAGTTAAACAAGAGACGACCTGGTCAAGGTCGTGAATTCACAATTTTACAACTTTCGAGGTAATGAATGTTTCAGGAACATGGTATATAGTCAGGACCAGAAAAATAGCAGGATTACAAGAAATTGACCATGCATTAATTTAGAATCATGTTTGCATTGATGATTAATTTTTAAACATGCTATTTATTAATTAACAGGAATTAACGTCCGTGTACAGGGCGTCAAATCTGGAATTGACGACCTGGGCACGGTCGTGTCTTTTAAATTAACGCCCTTGTTAGGGTCGTTTCTTTCAAAAATTCCGTAGAAAATAACCAGAACGCATGAAAACTATATGCATGAACTACCGATGATAATTATCTATAGTTAAATGGTAGTTTGGGCTACGTTCCATGAGAAAGTCCTACCTTTTTGATGATTAACGTGAAAGATCTGGTGAAGAGACGATGCTCTGTCTGTAGCAGAGCGATCACCGGAAGAAGAAGATGAAGGAGAAGTTGCAGATGATGTACGTGGATGAAGAACCCTCAATTCTTCAATCGATCGGTTTCACTTCTACAGGCAACCTGTAGAGGCAGAATAAAACGAAGGTATTACTCTTCGTAAGAACTAACAGAAGGTAAAGAAGGAAGGAGAAGAACTTACCCGTTCTTCAGATGACAGAAGCTTTCAACCTGTAATCAGAAAATAGATGAAGAATCTTCAGTATTCTTCACAAATTCGATAGACAGAGTAAAGAAAAGAACATGTTGTTCTTTACGTACCTTAGAAGAGTCCGAACGCCAAATAGCGTTCTCGGTTCAAGCAGTAGGTTATTTATAGGATTTCTAGAATCCTAATAGAGTTAGTGTTTGATTGGAAGTAATACTTCCATATTAGAGTTATTACTACATTCGAACTCTTTCTCATAGTTATTATCTTACCCTGGATAGACTCCTGGGTCGAACGAAACTCAAACTGAATTAGCGACCTAGGTCAGGGCGTCGAATTTAAATTGACGCCTTGTCAAGCGTCGTTTCTTGTTGAAACGCGTCCATGCAAGGGACGTTACGCTATCTTGCCCTTTTTATTTATTTTGGTCGTTTGAAATTTGACGCCTTGACGTGTGGGCGTCCTTTCTCAAAACACGCCTTAGGTAAGGGCGTTTTCTTGTAAAGTAGCGCCATTATCTGAGGCGTTATTTCCATCAGGGTTTTAATTATTTTTATTCCAAGCTCTTTCATTTATTTATTAAATATTTTAATCTATTTTGATTTATTTATTCCTTTTAAATTTATCAGGGTTGCTACACGAACAGACCAACGCAGAAAGAAGATTAGAGGAATTGGCTGAATTGGAAGGGAAGCGCCTCCAAGCTCAGAAGAATATCCAAATGTATCAGGCCCGCATGGCTAATGCATTTAACAAACTCGTAAGAGGACGAGAATTCAAGAAAGGTGACCTCATCATGGTCAAGAAGAAAGAAGTCATGGCGTCCAAATGCTAATTAGGAAGGTCCTTATGTGATACAGAGGGTCTACGAAGGAGGAGCCTACGTGGTTGTCAACCATCGAGGAGAAATTCAATTCTCACCGCTCAACGGAAGGCATCTAAAGCTGTATCATACAGCACAACCGACATTCCCCGAGTAATCGGGCAAGCTACCCTTTTCTTGGTCTAATGGCACTCCGCCCTAGCCGAGCTACCTCTTTCTTGGTCTAGCGGCACTCCGCCCTAGCCGAGCTACCCTTTTCTTGGTCTAGCGGCACTCCGCCCTAGCCGAGCTACCCTTTTCTTGGTCTAGCGGCACTCCGCCCTAGTCGAGCTACCCTTTTCTTGGTCTAGTGGCACTCCGCCCTAGCCGAGCTACCTTTTCTTGGTCTAATGGCGCTCCGCCCTAGCCGAGCTACCCTTTTCTTGGTCTAGCGGCACTCCGCCCTAGCCGAGCTACCCTTTTCTTGGTCTAGCGGCACTCCGCCCTAGCCGAGCTACCCTTTTCTTGGTCTAGCGGCACTCAGCCCTAGCCGAGCTACCCTTTTCTTGGTTCTTTTCTTGGTCTAATGGCACTCCGCCTTAGCCGAGCTACCCTTTTCTTGGTCTAATGGCACTCCGCCCTAGCCGAGTTACCCCTTTCTTAGTCTAGCGGCACTCCGCCCTAGCCGAGCTACCCTTTTTCTTGGTCTAGCAGCACTCCGCCCTAGCCAAGCTACCCCTTTCTTGGTCTAGCGGCACTCCGCCCTAGCCAAGCTACCCCTTTCTTGGTCTAGCGGCACTCCGCCCTGGCCGAACTACCCTTATCTTGATCTAGTGGCATTCCGACCTGTCACCCTCTAAAAAAAAAGAGAATAAAAGAAAGTAAAAATGGGGTTAAAAATAGAAATACCCCGCCAGATTTGCTCCTATATTAGGAACAAGTGCAAAAATGGCCCAAAACCCAGCTGTGGTGAAAACCCGAAAGGACACTACAGGCAAAATCGGGTACCCCGCCACGTGAAAACCTAAAAGGGCGCGTGGGCAAAAGCAAGAGGGGGCTGGCTTCGGTGAAAACCCGAAAGGGCGCTTAAGCCAGTAACGTGGTAATTTAAAGTTCCCTTTTTCACCCTTCCTGATAAAACTCTGAGAAGGACGATCATCATAAAGTCCCACCGGAAATCCTGTCCAACAATTTCTTGTCCCTTGTCATCATCGACAAGATCGGCCGGTCTGTTTCTTTAACCTGGACTCTTCCTCCCTGTTAAGCTAGTCTACATTCCTGGCAGTAGCTTCATGCCTGGGCCGCCATCCACCGCATGTCCCACTGATGATGAAACCCCGTTGATCGCAAGGCATATTGCCTCGATCAATGCTAAAAAGCCCACCTCGGAATAGACCTTCCGTCTGTTCTAATAAAACATTTCCACTTGTTTTTGTCTAAGATCCACCACGATGAATCCCATCCAGTCTAGATCTTACATCTATTCTGATAAAACCTACCATACGTCCCGCCGTGATGGAACCTGTTGTTGATCGATTGGCGCACTGCCCGATCAACGATGAAATCTGTCCGGTTTAGACCTTACGTCCATCCCGATGAAACATATGAAATCCTTGCATTGGTATGAACCCAATACCGATGATGAAACCCGCTATTGGTCGGTTGGCACACTGCCCGATCAATGGTGAAACCTATCCAGTTTAGACCCTACGTCTATCCTGATGAAGCCCATGAAATCCTTGCTTCGATATAGACCCAATATCGATGATAAGAGCAGATACTAATGGAGCGGTACGCCGCCTGACCAATGCTAAAACCCGTCCGGAGTAGACTTTCCGTCTGCTCTGATGAAGATGCTACCCACATTCTCAAAGTCAATCTGGACCTTTTGTCTGGATGGATGATGAAATCCTATTCCCTTGCGTTGATGGTAATCCCCACATCAACGATGCAGCCAGGCTCCCGGCAAACGGCTTCGCACCTAAGCC
Organism: Amorphophallus konjac; assembly: GCA_022559845.1. Taxonomy (NCBI): domain Eukaryota; kingdom Viridiplantae; phylum Streptophyta; class Magnoliopsida; order Alismatales; family Araceae; genus Amorphophallus; species Amorphophallus konjac. Next base: position 118,404,226 of record CM040125.1, read on the forward strand.
ACAAAACACACTCAAGTCGACCCAGGCTTTCCGCTTAGGTGGACGATGAAACCATATGCCCCTTGCATTGGTGTTGGCACCCACATCAATGATGATACATACACAAGAAGAGCACATGGATTACAAAGTCGAAGTCAAAAAAAAAAGAGACAAAATGGGGGCTAAAAATAGAGATGTCCCGCCAGACTTGTTCAGGCACTCTGAGCAAGGGCAAAAATGGCCAAAACCCAGCTGTGGTGAAAACCCGAAAGGGCACTGCAGGCAAAATCGGGTACCCCGCCACGTGAAAACCTGAAAGGGCGCGTGGGCAAAAGCAAGAGGGGGCTGGCTCCGGTGAAAACCTGAAAGGGCACTTGGGTCGGTAATGTGGTGATTCAAAAGTTCCATGCCAACCGGCACGCTGCCTTCACCTCCCCTTCACTTATGAAGCCTTCCGTCGGTCAGCTGGCTCCACGCCCCACCGATGATAAAACCTTTCCAAGGCAGACCTTACGTTTACCCTGATGAAATCTACATACCCTCTTGCAAATGTCCCATCAATAATGAAACTTATCACCATTCTGATAAAGCCTGGCCAGCTCAGACCTTACGTCTGTCCTGATGAAACTCTTAAACCTTCCCTTGATCGATCGGCATCTCGCCCGATCAGTGATGAAACCCTATCCAGTTTAGACCTTACGTCTATTCTGATGAAACCTATGAAACTTCTTTGTGTTGTGCCCCTTGTGCTTTGTTGATGATGTGATGTTTTAATGATAGCAACATCAATGAGTCACCACATTGTCTTGAATATGTCTGACCTTTTCTGTGAGAGATTGCATAAGTGTGCCATGTCTGAATTGTGAAGAACGCATGTGTATGCTTGAGTCATGCTGTGATATATTGGCTTGTGCTTGATTTCTGTTCTGTGCATTGCTTCTCTGCTGATATGTTCATGCATTGTCTTAGGCTAAGTCTATACAGACTTTAGCGTCTCATTTAGCGTCTAAGGCAAAGTCCACACATTGGCTAAGTGTGTACATCGCTTACATTTCTTGAGATCAAGTCCATACGTTGCGCTGTTTCTTCAAGTCCATACAGTGGCAAAGTCTGGACATTGTGCTTTGAAGATCACCAAGTCCATACATCGTGAAAGTCTATACACTCCTCTTGGCCTTAGCATCTGTTTTGAAGTCCATTCATTGGTCTTCAGTTCAAGTCTGTACAGCGTTACGTTCTCTTTGGAAAGTCTGTACAGCGTGAAGTCTGCACATTGGTCTTCGAATTCAAAGTCTGTACAATGGGTTTTTCACATGAAGTATGTACAGCCGTTCACTGTTGAAGTCCATACACTGGTCGGTGGAATTTGAAGTCTGTACACTGACTCGTTTCATTTCCTCAGATGTCTATACATTTGTCTCCATGATTCTAAGTCTATACATTCGCTGCAGAGATCTCTGTCAAGTCTATACCTCGACTGTCTTGCTTGAGCTTAAGTCTGTACCGAGTCAGCGTCTCGTTGACCGTCTCTTGTTGTGTCCTCATGTTATTTCTACGTTTGTGTCTTCGTGTTGCTTTCATGTCTTCGTGTTATTTTTGTGTTTGAGTCTTCATGTTATTTCTATCTTCTGTCTTCGTGTTGATTTTACTTCGTGCATTCTTCTCTAAATTCAAGCTTTAAGTGTCTCAAGTCGAGTCTGACTGTGTTGTCTCCATGTCGTCCTTAGTTCGAGTCGTTTCATTGTTATTTCTATCTTCGTGTTGCTTTTCCTAGACCTCGTGTCTTTCTTGTTTTGTAACCACACTTCGTGTCAGTGTCTGTGTTCGTCTTTGAGTTATTTTCAGTTCATGTTGTTTTCGTGTCGTTTTCGTCTCGAGTCGTTCGTGCGTTCGAGCAACTTAATACTCGAGTTGTTTTCGTGTGTATTCAAGTCTTTTTAGTAAAAGTGTTGTTTCACCTCATGCCGTTCTCTTTGCTGTTTGTTATGTCGTGTTGTTTTTGTATTCGTGTCTTCGTGTTGCTTGTGTATCTCGTGTCGTTCTCTTCGTAGTGGTTGTTTTGTTACAGTGATACTTCGTGTCGTTCTCTTTGTAGTGTTAGCCTTATTAGTATGTACCTCGTGTCATTCTCTTTTTACCCGTGCTGTTTTAATCTGACCTCGTGTCATTCTCTCTTTATTTCGTACTGTAGTAATCTTGTGTATCTCGTGTCGTTCTCAGTACAGTGCATCTCGTATTGCTATCACATACCTCATGCAGTTTAGTTTTTGTGGCCCTGAGTTTTAATCATTTTATTTCTTTGCAGGAGAAGAAGAAAAACAAAAGGAAGAAGGTGGTCCGAGGAAGAATATTCCTCAGTGAATGGGAGGCACGTAATCCGAGGCTAGAAGGGCAGACAGGATTGTGACACGTGTGCTGAAGCTGGCTGAGAGACTGACACGTGGCCACAAGTTCTGGGCGGGAAATGAGGAAGCCACACGCGCCCAGTGCTGCCCTCCTGCTGGCTGCTGCTTATAAAAGGAAGCCTTCATCCAACAGATGAAGATGATCGAAGAAGAAGCCTGGAGAGCAAAAAGTCCTTCGATCCAGAGAAAAAGAAAAGAGGAAGAAAAAGAAGAAGAAGAGAACAGAAGAGACAGAGAGAGCCTGCGACAGAAGAAGAAAAGAAAGAGAAGAAGAGCAGAAGAAGAAGAAGAAGAGAAAGAGAGAGTTAGAGAGCTCGTGAGGGTTAAGAGAAAAAGAAAGTGAGAGAGAAGATAAGAGGAAGAGAAGCTTACCTGAAGATCTGTCTACTGGACCGTGGATCAGATCCAGGCCAGTCAGCTCCGTTGAGAGCCACATTGTGCATTTCATTTTTCAGTGTTCTGTTTGCTGAAGTTATTTTCATTTCATGTTTCTATTTTTCCCTTCTTATTTAGTTTTCCTTGTTCTTTCGATTCTCAGTAGTGAGGTCGGGTTCCTCCTGTGGATCAGGAGAAGGGAGATCTGATCTCCGATTGCAAGTAGCTGGGAGCTACTTGTGGGTTCCCTTTGGTCAGAGGAAGGGAGACTTGTCTCCGGTTCTGGGCTTGCAGGTTGCAAGTCCAGGGGTCCCTCCGGTTGGGGAGGAAGAGGGGAGGCTGTTCCCCTGGTCAAGCTGTGTGTCAGCACCTGTTGCAGACCGAGTCTACTTGGTTCTAGCATTGGCTAGTGAAGCCTCACTCCGGTTGGGAGTGAGGGGTGGATGTAGGTCTGAAGGACCGAACCACCTTAAAACTATTTGTGCAGTGGTTTGCCTTGCGTTAGCTCCATATCTTCTACCTCCCATTCACAGGTTGCGCATGCTTGGCTAGTTGCATTATCTCGAGAGTTAATTTTTGAGCATTATATTCTGCTTAGTGTGTTTGCGTTGTTTAGCTCTGCCTTCGTTTCTGGTTGATCAAGTGGCTGCATTGTTGCAGTCCAACTGTTTGTCCATGTGTTGCCTTATCATTCATCTTGGAAAGCTCATTAGTCTTACTCCGTATATCTGAACTTCAATGTTTTAATTTGGGCTATATCTTCTAGAGGGTTACATTCACCCCCCCTCTATATCCGGGCCTAGCACCCTAACACTTTGCATCGATATAAACCCAATATCGATGATGAAACCAGCTATTGATCGACCGGCATCTCGCCCGATCAATGATAAAACCCTGTCCAGTTTAGACCTTACGTCTATTCTGATGAAACTTATGAAATCCTTGCGTCGATATAAACCCAATATCGATGATGAAACCAGCTATTGATCGACCGGCACCCCGCCCGATCAATGATGAAACCCTATCCAGTTTAGACCTTACGTCTATTCTGATGAAACCTATGAAACGTTTTTGCATCGATATAAACCCAATATTGATGATGAAACCAGTTATTGATCGACCGGCACCTCGCCCGATCAATGATGAGACCCTACCCGGTCTAGACCTTACGTCTATTCTGATGAAACCTATGAAACTTCTTTGCATTGGTATAAACCCAATATCGATGATGAAACCAGCTATTGATCGACCGGCACCCCGCCCGATCAATGATGAAACCCTATCCAGTTTAGACCTTACGTCTATTCTGATGAAACTTATGAAATCCTTGCGTCGATATAAACCTAATATCGATGATGAAACCAGCTATTGATCGACCGACGCATTGCCCGATCAATGACGAGACCCTACCCAGTCTAGACCTTACGTCTATTCTGATGAAACCTATGAAACTTCTTTGCATTGGTATAAACCCAATATCGATGATGAAACCAGCTATTGATCGACCGTCACCCTGCCCGATCAATGATGAAACCCTATCCAGTTTAGACCTTACATCTATTCTGATGAAACTTATGAAATCCTTGCGTCGATATAAACCCAATATCGATGATGAAACCAGCTATTAATCGACCGGCGCATCGCCCGATCAATGATGAAACCCTACCCAGTCTAGACCTTACGTCTATTCTGATGAAACTTATGAATTTTTTTTGCATCGATATAAACCCAATATCGATGATGAAACCAGCTATTGATCGACCGGCACCTCGCCCGATCAATGATGAGACCCTACCCAGTCTAGACCTTACGTCTATTCTGATGAAACCTATGAAACTTCTTTGCATTGGTATAAACCCAATATCGATGATGAAACCAGCTATTGATCGACCGGCACCCCGCCCGATCAATGATGAAACCCTATCCAGTTCAGACCTTACATCTGTCCTAATGAAAACCACGCACCCTTCAATGTCCTACCTGAGGTAACATCTGTCCAGTTTAGACCTTACGTCTATTCTGATGAAACCTATAAAACTTCTTTGCATCAATATGAGCCCAATATTGATGATGAAATCATGCACTGGTCGATTGGCACACTGCCCCGACTGGCTCTGAAACCTACCCGGGATGGACCATTCGCCTGTTCCGGATGATGCTCTAGGCCTCTTCATTCACATTCCCGCAAACCGTCTCCCTTGTGGCACATATGGCCAAAGAAGACGTTTGCTACTACCAACAGAGTTCAGTTTAAGCACACCCCCCTCGGATGTCGTCATGCGGTGGAGCGAGTTCCCCATCCTTTCTATGAAGGGGTGGACGCTCTCCTGCCAAGTACGGGCCATTCACAGGAGGGACTGCTAGAACCACTACCCCACTTCCCAAAGTGATGAAACCACATGGAAAAGACGATGGATACACATGAAGCCGAAGATTCCTTTTCATTAAAAGAGGAGTACACAAAGGGCCCCGAGGGGACAGTGTATCACAAAAGAAGACAAAAAAAAAGAGAGAAAAGGAAGAGATAATTCAAGGCCACCGGAAGATATCTTCAAAGGCCAAAAGACCCACATGAGGAGCGGCTCCCAGCTCATAAAGGCGTGTCTCCTCCTCCCGAAGCCTCACGGACGTACCATGGAGAGACATCACCCGTCCCTCCAACAAGGCCACCTCCTCGGTGGACTGCGGCCGAATGAAGGATAATTGTTGCAGCTCGGCTCGAAATCCGGCGAGTTCCGCTTCCAGAATGGCTACCCGGTCCTGGACAGCTTCCTCCCGCTGAACAACACTCTGTAGCGCGGCCCGGCGTTCATCAAGTGCAAGCGTCAGCTTCTCCAGCTCAGATTTACACTCTGACCTCTGCAATTTCAGTGCCGTCAGCCTGTCGGCCATGGTCCGTGCTAGGAAGTCTCTCCGATGCACGAATTTCAACAGAAGCAGGACCCGCTGAGCCCATATGTCCAAAGGGTAGCCCATGGCTTGCAGGCCAACGGTGAAGCGATTGGCAATTTCCTTCAGTTGTGGATATGTCAAGCCAGGCTGGGATTCCACTAACTGGCGTAGCATGTCCAAATGTTGCCAGACGAAGCTTTCAGAAGAAGCAAAGCCAAAGGAGGTAGATGAGACGACCTCAAAAGTCACCTCGCCGTCAATATCTGCCCACAGTGTAATATCCGGCTGAGAGGATGAAGATGGCAGATCTGTTGAAACAATGGACTGGTCTCTCTCCACGCTTTCCTGTGAAATTAAGGACTCCTCCGCTACCGCCGTCTCGGGAGCTATGGCCTGAGCACCCACAGGTAGAGGGTCAATGAATGCTGGAACTGTCTCTTCATGCGTCTCCTGAGCAGGAGCTTCATCTCTAGCTGCTCCTTCTGGCAATGGGAACGAAGGTGCTCCAGCTGGTAGAGGCAGAAATCTGGTCTCTGTAGCCACTGTGGCAGGGACCGCTGACTCGGAAGCAATAGACATTACTGCGGTCGGTATGAAAGTAGAGCTTCTGGCCGGGTCCGCCTCAGTCCTAAAATCTGAGGCCCTGACAGAGACGGAACTTTCTCCTGAGGCCCCCAAGTCCAATGATGTTAAGTCAGTTGAAGATTGTATCCTCACTGGCACAGGGCGAATAACCTCGGAAATTCCCATGCAAGTTAAAGGTAAAGCAGGGATAATGGCCAAGTCTGCGGATGAAATAGCCATAGAAACTACGGCCGCGTCTGAGCTGGTGATGACAGGGTCCTGAGGACAAAGCAGAATGACCTTCAGCAATGAATGAAAGAAAATAAATAGAACAGCAAACAAAAAGAGAAGCTTACCTTCAAGGCGAGGTCTATACCCTCGAAATGAGACAAAAGGGGAGAAAGCTCCGTAGTTGAAGCAGCAAACAGAGGGGTTATGTCAACCTCGGTGTCGAGCCCGGCAAACTCCTCTTGAAATTCCTCCTCAGAAGATAACACCAGCAGCTTGGGAGGTAGTAAAGGCGGAAGACCCTTTGCAAATACGGGCAAGGCTTCTGATTTAAAAACTTCCTCCTCACTGCCACTGAAATTAACTTCCTCCGCATTATCAGAGACGGTCTCGGAGCTGCCCGAGGATATCTCCACACTAGCTATATGCTGCGGGGTCGCCTCTAGAGCATGCCGGGATGCAGACCGGGTGATTATGCGTATGGCTGGAATAACGCTCCATTTTGTTTGAGTCCCGTGACCCTCCTGCGGTTGAGGCGACTCTCCCGCTGCTATCATGGCCTCAGTCTGCTCCCTGACTGCCACCTCAACAAAAGGGGACCTCTGAGGGATATAACAGAAAAAACAAGGGAAGTATAAAGAAAAAAGATGAGAAAGCACATTTACCCTCCTCCTCGCCAGCCGGGGTAGGAGAAGGCAGCCTCGTGTCCCTTTCCACAGGCACTGCAACCTGCTCCTGGGCTGTATCAGATAAAGATAAGCTCAGCCTCGAAGAACTCCTTAAAAATCAGTCAAGAAGACAATGAAGATTGCATCTACAAGCTATTACCGCCACTCTCGGCAGATTCCTGGGCGGCCTCCCTCTGAGACCTGAACTCGTCAAATGAGGGGATGTCTGGAAGAGGGGTTCCGGCATCTGTCACAACCGGAGCTGATTGCTGGACCCGAACAACCTTGGCCCTCTTGGCCTTGGCAACTGCAGCTTTCACCACAGAAGGCTTCCTCTTCTTGCCCGGAGGCAAGGGAGTGGTCGTAGGTGCCGCTGCAGGAATTTCAAAGTAGGCAGGCTTCTCAGCTTGAGCAATAAGCTTCCTGTAAAGCCCCTGTCGCTTTATGTCCGGTCTATCTGTGTAAGACACAAGAAAGGCAGCCATAGTCGACAGATGCAAAGCATGACAATAAAAGAAAAATGCCATGATCGGACAGGAAGAGTCATACCTGCTGGGCCATCATAAAATGTGGAAAGCGGCCAATACAGGTAAGCCACCTCCTTCGATCGGGAAGCAGCCTCCTTCACTAGCCAGCATATGTCACCAATGGTCTGGCACTTCTCTGTCAAGGCAGCCAAGTCTTTATGCCCGTGGAAGTCGAGGCAATGAAACAGGCCAAGGTAATCTATACACCAGGCATCGACATAATGAAAAGAAACAAAAAGTGGCTTATTCAGAATGCCAGCTATCGGGTTCTCCACTGATGGCCCGTGAACATTTAGCAGTACAAAAAGTCAAGAAGTGTGCTGATAATATGTCTGGGTGCGGTCTTCCCTCCACACAAATGTCCTGTAAGGGTGAAACTTGTCCACCGGACCCCTCCAGGGGGTTGCTATCGGGAGAGGTTCCTCTGGGGGGAACGGATATTGTACATCCAAATGAACACCCCCTATATGGCCCAACTGCCTCAGATCCTTTGTAAAAGCGTCTTCATTAATTTCAGAGAAGACAGGAGTGGGTGGTTCAGAACCTTCCTCTTTCAAAGACCGATGCGTGGCAATATATGTTTCCGCCTCCTTCTGGTGCTGTGAATAGATCCTTTTTAGATGGACCTCATCAATTTCAAACACAGGCCCTGATTGCCGCTTTAAGAAAGAGCGCTCGGCCACGTCCCAAAAGGCGCCTCTGCCATCTTTATAGAAGTTGGTGTGTGTATTCCACCACTTAATGTATTCTGATGTGACACGGGGAATACGATTAGAAACGGTCGGGACCCTGAAAGTTACGCCCTCTCGGCGATGGAAAAAATCCCACCATGTTCGACCGTCGCTGGCGATGGTGGACCCATGCTTGGCCCAGCTTTCCAAAGGAAACTGAGCAACCGATGGAGGAATGTGCTAATCATAACCAAAGTTTCTGCTAAAGTGAAACGGATAATAAGGTTCCAGAATGAGCAGGCATCCCTTCCTGAAAACCAATACACTGGGCCGAATAGCCATAGCCCACCTGACCAGTTCTGGTTCTAATATGGGTCGGGTGGCATTGACCCCCGAAACAGGATGGACATAAGTTTCTACCTCCTCCATTTTGCATTCCCTCTGAGGGTCCACTAAAGGAGCCGAACCTGCTGCCAAGCTCCAAAAATGAATGCTGCCAGGAGCGTCTACAGGCACTTTTATCAACCTGCCCCTTATCTTAAACAGCTGCTCTGAGAAAGGACCAGGTTCGGCGCTGGCGAATTCGATCATCCGAGGAAGCAATGTGTCCGATTGTAAAGTCCTCGGGGCCAGCTCAGGGAAAATACTGCAGACCCAGGCATTAAAGAAATGAAACGGACCCACGGTCCTTAAGGAGCGGGGAACCCGATGTCTATGCAAATCCCCCAATGATTTGTAAACTAAGCACAAAGCCAATGGGCACATGTGGACGTGGGATTTTTATTTATTTATTTTGTTTATTATTTTATATGTTGATTGATTGATTATTTATTGATTTATTGGCGTGCCAGTCACCGGAGTGACGATTTCATTGTGCGCTCGATCTGACTTGGTCAGTCGATTGTGAGTGATCGTGTCTGGACCAGAAGTCCGTCATACCATAAAGGCTATGACGTTAATTACGCCCTTCCAAGGAAGGACAACCCTTGATTAAACGCTAAAGATAGAGGATGACAGCGGTAAAGCCGCATGCGCAAAAGAGACGGAACTCGTTCACTTGCAAGACGTTAAATGGATTAGACGAAGCAGGGGTTGGTTATTTTCGAAAAAAAACCGACGGCATATTCCCACCATCTTGGACCATGCCAAGTGGGGAATAGGAAACCACCCATGCAGTGGCAGGGTGGGATCCGTAAAAGATCGGGCATAATTGACCCGGAATCCGAGTAAGTACTGGCGTAACATGACGCGCTCCGTGCAGACGCGATGTTGCATCTATATCCCCCTTCAAAGGGCCATCGGAGAGCATGCAAGGACATAACTCCATAGGCTGGTGGGGTTGAGATAGAAAGCATCACATTTACTTGGCAAGGTATGTGTGAATTTCGGCAGCATGTCCCCTCAACTTGGATTATGCCAAGAGAAGATAGGTCATCATCCACAGAATGCCGGGATGACAACCGAACGAGGATGGGCACCGGGCCCCGGGACATCGCTTGCCTTTATACCATCGATTAATATCCCCTCGAAACCCCTCAGAACTCATGCAATGACATGGCCCTTTGGGTTCATGAGGGTGAAATCCGGATCGAGAATGAAGACTGTAGGGGAGGTCTTCCCCAATAATGTGTCTTCTCAAGGCATCCATGACGGTCTCTGAACATCCCCGGGACATATGTGTGAAGAGATCAGAAGGCTGATGAACGGTATTGCAGAGATGGGCCTCTGACTGGACTTCATTTGGCCAAGAAGAAGGGTCTCGGCGGTGGCTTTAGTTGGCCAACAGGGAGAGGCTCTCGGCGTGGTTTAGCTGGCCAAAAGGGGCTTCTCGGCACGGTTTAATGGCTTAAAAAAGGGGGTCTCGGCGCGGTTTTAGTTGGCCAAAAGGGGGCTTCTCGGCATGGGTTTAGCTGGCCGAAAAGGGGGCTTCTCGGCGCGGCCTCCTTAGCACAAGAAAGGGGGATCTCGGCGGTGGCTTCCCGGCGCGCTCCTGGCCGCGCCGGGAGCCTGGCGCCGGGAGCCTGTGGGCTGGGAGGTGAGGCTTGAAGGGTTTGAATGGCTTTTGTCGGTTTGCTGAAGAGGGAGGCCTCTCGGCAGCGTAGTTCTCGGCGGGGAATTTTGTACGCCGAGAAGGTGGAATTGCTACAGGGTTTCAGGGTTTACAGGGCTCAAACGATGCTCTGCTTCTGGGATTCCTGAGTTTTCTGGCTGCGATTGAAGCCGAATTTGAAGTGCAGGAGGGGGGATTTCATGGATGCTTCCCTAAGAAAGGGCCAAGGGGGATCTGGAGGGTAGAATCGACGGGGAACGAGACCATCATCTGGATTTCTGAAGACTTCATGTATTTCTGCCGCCGGCCGTCTGGGGATCAAGAGATGACTGTCTCTGATCCCCTAGACAAACCCAATAGCATCTAAAAACCGGTGACTGAGGAACCTTTGGCATCGAAACTCCAGACCCTAGTCATCCAAGGGGTTAGAATGGAGGGTCGAGAGATCGAGATCGTCATTCGCTAGAATCCGCGGAATAGCATTCGTCTGCAGAGAAAACATATCCTTGTGTAGTCAGCAGTTCAAGGAACCAAGAGATTAATGTCTCTGGTTCCTGAACAACACAAGGGGCATTGAGGGCCTTGAGAGGGACTCACACACATGCGATGAATCTGCCATCGAGACAGGAGGGGGGAAGAAGACAGAACCCAGTAGCCCATTGGATATGGACAGGGATCCTATCTACGCTCCTCTGAAGAACAGGTTCGTAGGGAAACTCTGAAACTGGGAGCGTATAAACCATCGGACATTTCAGATAGAAGACGTATATACACACACAGAGGGACGAAGGGAAGGGCTTTCAATTGCCCACTTCATTTCATCTCATAAGCATTGTTACATCATCTGCAAGGCAAAAGCCAAAGAACAGAAGAGGAGGGGAACAGGGGGAAGCGAAAAGATAACTCTCGACATCGTATGAATAATCAAAACACGAAGATATGACTATTACATATGGAGGCAGATCAAGAAAACAGCAAACATGGGGGGGGGAGGGTGGAGCATTGACTCCTCTCCCTCCCCCGAGCAGCCCACCTGGGGTTTTTCTCCTTCTTCTTCTCTCAGACTTCTTCTCTTTCTTTTCAGCGGAGGCTCTCTCTCTCTCCTTTCCTTTTTTTTTCTGTTCTCCCTGTTCTCTCTGTTTCATCTGTTCGAAGGGAGGGGGTTTTTATACCCATTTCCTCCTTCTCGGCAGACTTCATCACGGCGCGCCCCACCTGAAGCTTCCTGGCGCGCCTGCCTTTAGCTTCTCGGCGCCCTCTTTTGGGTTTGGCGAATGACTCTCGGCGCCCTCTTTTGGGTTTGGTGAATGACTCTCGGCGCCACCTTCACACAGGCCCATTTGGGCCTTTCAAGGGTATCATCACCCAAAAGGGTCTTCCATTGGTGACACAGCTTGTATCGAGATTATTATTACGGTTTTCATCAGTCCGTAGACAGGGGTTTCATCAGTCCGTAGACAGGGGTTTCATCAGTATTGCCATCTGAACGGTGACAAGACCGGGTATCATCTTATCGATATCGTCACTTGAATGGTGACGAGCTCGGACATCAGCTTTAGTCTGGGAAGACCTCAGCCGGGTATATAATCTGTGGAGACGATTCCTCTTCTGTTTTGACTTTGCAAAAGCCTTTACAATCTTCATCTGCCGGTACCGGCTTCATCTTTATCTCATATTACATCTGTCATTAAGCCGACATCTGACCTACCCTGACATATCATCCGTGGATTCTTGGACGAAGCAGTAATGCGGCTCTCATTAAAGTGTGCCAGGAGGTCTCATCAGTCGAGTGACTGCTGCTCTACCAGTGCTGCTGTCTGAGTGACATCGGCACCGGGCATCAGCTTGGCCGACAAGGGCTTTAGCCGGGTGAATGGTTGACGAGCTTCATCAATGGTCTTTCACTGTTGGTCCGACCCTCTTTTCAATCATGCTTCGACCTTTGTTCATTTTCAAGGTGTCAACAAATGCCCCCCACCTGCGGGCGGCGTAAGCGCAGAATAAGCGGCACGGGGCTTGCAGGTGTCTTTCGTCATTCGAGGGTATCTTTCTCAATTTGTCTTCAATCCGGTTCTCGGACCTGATCATCTTGTTGCAACAATATTCTGCGCACGGCTCTTTCATTTTCATATTTTTCATCTTCATATTTTCTTTATTTTCAACATTTCGGAGCTTCTCGGCACGGGGCCATAGGCTTCTCGGCATGACCCTCTCGACGCAAGGCTTCTCGGCACGCAAGACCTTCCGGCGCGAAGCTTCTCGGCGTGAGGGACATCTCGGCGCGGCCGAAGGAGGGCTTCTCGGCCTGGGGGCTCTCGGCGCGCCCTTGGCCGAAGGGGGCTTCTCGGCCTGGGGGCTCTCGGCGCGCCCTTTTGGGTGACGGGGGCTCTCGGCCCAGGGGTTCTCGGCGCGCAATTCATCGCGCCGAGACCCTGCTCGCTTGGGCCTCTATTTGAGGCGCCGAGACTCTATTTTTTCTCATTCTCAACCTTTTTTTCTCTTTCTTCATCTTCTTTCTCCTTCTTCTGCTTTCTTTCATCGGCGGGGGCTTCTTCTCCTCTCGGCCGTCTCATTTTCTTCGCTCATCAGGACGGGGATTTAATCTCTTTTGATTTCGGGATCACCCCCTCTTGGTTGGTGACTCCCTATTCTCCTTGGGCAGACCCCGAATAAGGGGAGATGCTGCCGAAATTTTCATAGAGTCTCATGTTACAATCTTTATAAGACTGGCTTTTAATTCACACTTCTTCTCCGACTGCAGGCACTGCAATGGCTTCCAGTTCTGATGCTGCATCTTCCGGAGCTGTTGGTGCTAGCTCATCGGCCCAGCCCGACATATCACGGGCCAAAGTAAACTGGCTGAACGTGCACAGTCTGGATTTCGGATACGACAGGATTGCTTCAGTCGATGAATCGTCTGACTCTGAGACTGACACAGTGTCCACGGCCCGGGTATACTCCACGGCGACCGAGACATGCTTCAGGCGGGATGGTAGCTATCGGCCAGACCTCCCGAAGGACCGACATTTGATGCCGTTCATCCGGACTTTCACAGTGGGCGGCATGCGAGACTACCGGATAGCTCGCGTAGTTGAAGCTGCCATTCTTGCTGAGCGGGATAGCCTGAAGGAATCAGTGTATCGCAGCAAGGCCATCTATCTTCCTGGGGAAAAGCGCGACTGGGATGCAGTCCTCGGCATATCGGAGCTGGAACCAGAGAAGAAGATGCTGGCCCGGGCCCCGGAATTCACACCTGCCCGGTGGGATAATGCTAGCGGCCGAGTTCATAGGGAGAAGCCCGGCTATGGCATGTTCTTGGCACCATTAAAGTGGGGATATCGCGAAGAGCCCTTCGTGCTGAATTGTTCGGCCGTTCATTTCAAGCACCATCTGGCCGCTGGTTGGTTCGGGGATACCAAAATCACTGACGCGCACTTATTCCGAGTAGGGGCAGTGGAGTTCACAGAGTTTGTTCTGAAGGAGTATGCCCCTCTGCTGATCAGAGCCGGGGTATATCACAGCATTTTCGCTTCTAGGTTTCGATATCCCATATCCAGAGGGTTGTGCTGCGGGATGTTCGAAGTGTTCTGCCCTTTATTCAACACTTTTTATACAGCGGAGGGTGAGACATCCCTGGACCTCTGGAGTTTATCACAGCTCTCCGGTCTGCCCATTGATGGCGAGCCGTATGAGGAAGTTTGCTTGACAGATTCGAGAAGGATAGCTCTGATGGCGAGGGCAAGTATTCCATCGGCTTCTCATATCGGTATCTGATGAAGGTATACCGCTCCATCTGTCTGGCGTATAACAGAGGGTCCTCTAAAGGCTATCATCCCCGAGAGAAAGGCAGCAAACTGAGGGTCCGGATAGGGCAGTGGCTCAAGTATTTCTTTGACGGTCCCCTGAAGTATGCAGACTTTCCTTCCCTGGGTCCAGTTGCCAGCAAACAGATAAGGGCCCCTCGCTATAAGTCGGCGCTGCCATCCTCATTGCGTCATGCGGGCAAAGGTGGTCCCAATCCGGCAGGAGTAGATCCCATCACACATTGTGCGGCCTATTTCACCTTCTGGTTGTGTACTTTCGCCCTCCCACAAGGGGACGAGACAGTCATTCGGCCAGAGGCCATATATCCAGCTTGCCAGATGGCATGGGGGATGAAGCTGTCGCTTTGCCCAGTGGCCCTGTGTTTGATATATAAATCTTTGGGGGACCTGCACAAGCATCGGACTCCCCGTTCTTTGAGGACCGTGGGTCCTTTTCACTTCTTCAACGCCTGGGTTTGCAGTATATTCCCTGAGTTGGCTCCGAGAACCTTGCAGGCAGATACGGTGTTGCCTAGAATGGTCGAATTCGCCAGTGCTGAGTCTGGTCCCTTTTATGATCAGTTGTTTAAAATAAGGGGCCGACTGATAAGGGTACCAGTGGACGCCCCTGGTAGCATTCATTTCTGGAGCTTGGCGGCAGGTTCAGCTCCTTTAATCGATCCTCAGAGAGAGTGCAAGCTGGAAGAGATAGAGACTTATGCTCATTCTGTCACAGGGGCTGAAGTTGCTCGGCCTATCCTGGAGCCGGAGCTAGTCAGATGGGCCATGGCTATTCGGCCCAGTGTTTTAGTTTTCAGGAAGGGTGGCCTTCTTCTTTTGGAGCCATACTATCCGTTCCGATTTGGGCGGAACTTCGGCTACGACCAACACATCCCCACCTCAGCTGCTCAGTTTCCTTTGGATAGCCGGGCCAAGCACGGGTCCGTCATTGTTGGCGAGGGCCGGTTGTGGTGGGATTTCTATCATCGCCAGGACGATGTAGTTTTCAGGGTGCCCACTGTTTCTAACCGTGTTCCCCGGGTAACATCAGAATATATCAAATGGTGGAACATCCGGACCGGTTTTTACAGGGACGGTAGGGGTGCCTTCTGGGATGTGGCAGAGCGCTCCTTCCTGAAACAGCAACCTGGGCCGGTGTTTGATATTCCTGAGGCCCACTTGAAAAAACTTTACTCACAGCACCCGAGGGAGGCGGAGAATTATCTGACTCAACGTCGGGCATTGAAGGAAAAGAGTTCTGAGCCGCTTGTCCCTGTCTTTGCTGCTATCAATGAAGACACTTTCATGAAGACCTTGAAGCATTTATGCCGTGTGGGAGGCGCTCGCTTGGAGGAGCAGCAGTACCCATTCCCTGTTGAAGAACCGCTCCCGACAGTAGCTCCTTGGAAGGGTCCAATTGATAAATTTCATCCATATAGGACGTTTGTACGCCGAGAAGATAGAACTCAGACGTACTATAGGCAAACGTCCTGGCTGTTCATTCTGCTGAATTTGCATGGATTATCTGCAGAAAGCCCGATAGCTGGCATATTGAACAAGCCACTGTTTATATCATTTCATTATGTCGATGGTTGGGGCATGGACCATCTTGACTTATTTCGATGCCTTGACTTTCACGGCCATAATGATCTGGCAGCTTTAGTAGAGAAGTGCCAGATATTTGGTGATGTGTGCTGGCTCATCAAGGAGGCTGCTTCCCGCTCCAAGGAGGTAGCTTATCTGTACTGGCCACTTTCTGTATTCTACGACGGCCCGGCAGGTAAGATTTCTTCTTTTCTGATTGCAGTGTTTTCTGCTTAGCATCTGAATTTCGCACCCACTGATCCCATCACCCTTCTGCCATTTTCAACAGACCGGCCTGATATAAAGCGGCAGGGGCTCTATAGAAAGATTATTGCGCAGGCCGAGAAGCCTACTTATTTTGAAGTCCCGGCTGCAGCACCGACCACTACTCCCCTGCCTCCTGGCAAGAAGAGGAAGGCTTCCGCAGTCAAGGCTGCAGTTGGGAAGGCCAGGAAGGCCAAAAAGGCCCATGTTCAGCAGTCGACTTCGGTGGCGATGGACACTGGGACCCCTCTCCCCAACATTCCCTCATTCGATGAGTTTGAGTTGCAAAGGGAGGCTGCTCAGACACCGGTTCAGGGTAACATCATTAGCTTGCATTTGCATTCTTCATCATCTTTTGCAGATTTTCAAAGAAGTCTTCGACTCTGACCCCTTCCCTTTTTGCGCAGCTCAAGAGCCAATTGTGGCACCCTCCGAAGCGGAGACCAGGCTGCCTTCCCCCACGCCGGCTAGTGAGGCGGGGGGTAAGTGTGCTTTCTCATCTGTTTCACACTTCTATTGCTTTTTTCTACTATAACCCTCAGAGGTCCCTTTTCTGTTGAAGTGGCAGCCGAGGAGCAGACTGAGGTTGAAAGGATGACAGAAGAGCCGATTCAACCTCCGGAGGGTCACAAGACTCAGTCGAAGCGGGATACTGTTCCGGCCAGGCGCATAATTACCCGGTCCACATCCCGACATGCTTTAGAGGCGTCCCCACAGCATGTAGCCAGGGTAGAAATATCATCGGGTAGCTCTACAACCGTCTCTGATGAGGAGGGAGTGGCTTTCAGCGGCAGTGAGGGGGATGCTCCTGAATCAGAAGCCCCGCTTGTACTTGCAAAAGGCGCTATGTCTTTTCAGCCTGCTAAGCTGCTGGTGCCATCTTCCGAGGAGGAGTTGCAAGAGGAGTTCGCCGGGCTCGACACCGAGATCGACATATCTTCACTCTTTGTCACTTCAACTTCGGAGTTTCCTCCTCTTTCGCCCCACTTCGAGGATGCGAACCCTGCTTCAAAGGTGGGTCCCCTTTCAGGCTTGCTGCTTCATCTGCATTTTCATTTAGTGCTGAAGGTTGTTTTGCTTTGGTCTCAGGGCCCTATCACTGCCAGCTCAGACACAACTGCAACTTTTATGGAGGTTTCTTCTGCAAACTGGGCTATTGTCCCTTTTCTACCTTTATCCTGCATGGGAGCTCCTGAGGTCATTCGCCCTGTTCCAATGCGAATACAGTCTTCAACAGATTTAGCATCGTTGGACCTGGGGGCCTCAGGAGACAGATGCACTCCTATCAGGGCTTCAGATTTCAGAGCCGAAGCTGATCTAGCCAGAAGTTCTGCTTTCATACCGGCCGCAGTGATGACCATCGCTCCTGAGTCAACAATTCCCACAACATCAATCATGGAGGGTGAACCTTTGCCTCTTCAGACTGTGGCCTCCGCGGCCTCGACATTGAAGGAATTGGCCACCGAAGCGGAGATGGAAGAAGGAGAGGTAGCTGCTGCAGAACTGGGAGTATTGCCTGTCACCGCCCCGGACTCTATCTCCATACTTTCAGAATCTGAGGAGGAGGTGCCTGAAGTTGCATCCGGGAGTATTCAGACGGCCGCTTCCGAGGAGATGGAAGTGGAAGATCTCTTGGCCATGCCAGAGGTTGCAGGGAAAGCTCAGTTGGTACCTTCGGTAGACCTCCCATCTTCTTCTTCGCAGCCGGATATCACCCTATGGGCGGACATTGATAGTGAAGTAACCTTTGAAGTAGCTCCTCTTCCTTTGCCTGGCTTTACTTCACCTGAGAGTTTTGTCTGGCAACATCTGGGCATGCTGCGCCAGCTAGTGGAGTCCCAGCCCGGACTAACCTATCCACAGTTGAAGGAGATAGCCGAGCGCTTCACCGCCGCTTGCAGGCGATGGGATGTCCCACAGAAATATGGGCCCAGCGGGTTCTTTTATTGTTAAAATTTGTTCATCGCCGGGATTTCTTGACACATATCATGTCTGACAAACTGGCGGCTTTGAAGTTGCAAAGAATGGAATGCAAATCCGAGCTGGCGAAGATGAACTCTATTCTTCAGGAGCGACAGTGCCAAATGCAGTCTTTGGCGGAGCGGGAGCAGTTTGTGCGCGACCGGATAACTATCCTGGAAGCTGAACTGTTCGATCTCCGAGCTGAGCTGCCGCAGCTAACAACTTCTCGACCACAGCTCGAGGAAGAAGCAGCTCTATTAGAGGGGCAGGTGGCGTCCTTTCAAGACGAGTCCGTTCGACTACAGGAGGAGAAGGCTCGTCTTCATGAACTGAGAGCCGCCCCTTATGTGGGTCTTCTGGCTTTCGAGGACATCTTCAGGCAGCCATGAACCATCTTTTCTTTCTTTTTCTTTTGTAGTCTTTTGCGATACAACGTCCCCTCGGGGCCCTTTATGTACTCACTTATTAATGAAAAGAAATCTTTGGCTTCACGCGTATCCATTTTCTTCTGCATGTGGTTTTATCACTTTGAGAAGTGGGGTAGCGGTTTTAGCAATTCCTCATGCGAATGGCCCGTACTTGGCAGGAGAGCGTCCACCCCCTCAGAGAAAGGATGGGGAACTCGCTCCACCGCGTGACGGCATCCGGGGAGGTGCTTAAACCGGATTCTGTTGGTAGCAGCAAACGTCCCTCTTGGCAATATGTGCTGCGAGGGAGACAATTTGCACAAATGTGAAAGAAGAGGTTTCATCGGAATAGACGAAAGGTCTAGACTGGGTAGAGGTTATAGCAGGTGGGACATTGAAAAAGGGTATGGGGTTTTCATCAGAACGGATATAAAGTACGAACTGGACAGATTGTATCATTGGCCGGGCGATGTACCGATCAGCCAACGGTTGACTTCATCATCGATATTGAGCTTATATCGATGCAAGGGGGATTTCATATGTTTTATCAAAATAGACGTAAGGTCTAAACTGGATAGGGTTTCATCATTGATTGGGCAAGGTGCCAATCGATCAACAGTTGGTTTCATCATCGATATTGGGTTTATATCGACGCAAAGAAGAGTTTCATAAGTTTCATCAGCATAGACGAAAGGTCTAAACTGGCTAGGGTTTCATCATTGATCGGGCAGGGTGCCAATCGATCAACAGTTGGTTTCATCATCGATATTGGGTTTATATCGACGCAAAGAAGAGTTTCATAAGTTTCATCAGCCTAGACGAAAGGTCTAAACTGGCTAGGGTTTCATCATTGATCGGGCAGGGTGCCAATCGATCAACAGTGGGACGTAGGTAGAGGCGTAGGAATCGTCAGGATAGACGTAAGGTCTATTCCAGCAGGTTTTATCCCGGGTGGGACATTTGAAAGAGGGTGTGTAGATTTCATCAGGACGGACGTAAGGTCTTTCCTGGAGAGGTTTTATCGTCGGTGGGGCATGGAGCCAGATGACCAACATAAGGTTTTATCAGCGAAGGGGAAGTAAGGGCAGCGTGCCTGTTGGCACGGAACTTTGAATTACCACATTACTGACCCAAGTGCCCTTTCGGGTTTTCACCGGAGCCAGCCCCCTCTTGCTTTTGCCCACGCGCCCTTTCGGGTTTTCACGTGGCGGGGTACCCGATTTTGCCTGCAGTGCCCTTTTGGGTTTTCACCACAGCTGGGTTTTAGCCATTTTTGCCCTCGCTCAGAATGTCCGAACAAGTCTGGCGGGGTATCTCTATTTTTAACCCCATTTTTTATATATACATATATATATATCTCTTGAATTGGGACTTCAGCACAGGTCAGGCGATGTGCTGCTTCATTGGCGGCTGCTCTTATCATCGGTATTGGGTATATACCGACGCAAGGATTTCATAGGTTTCATCAGGATAGACGTAAGGTCTAAACTGGGTGGGTTTCATCATTGATCGGGCGGTGTACCAATCGATCAACAGCAGGTTTCATCATCGATATTGGGTTTATACCAATGCAAGGATTTCATAGGTTTCATCAGGATAGACGAAAGGTCTGGCCTGGATAGGTTTCATTGCCGATTGGGCAGTGTGCCGATCGACCAGCAGCAGGTTTCATCATTGGTATTGGGTTTATACCAATGCAAGGGTTTCATGGGTTTTATCGGCATAGACGTAAGGTCTAAATCGGACGGGTTTCATTGCTGATCGGGCGAGTGTGCCCATTAATCAGCAGCAGGTTTCATCACGGTGGGACATAGCGAGACACGCAGCTCTAGTCGGAACAGATGTAAGGTCTAGACCGAACAGGTTTCTTCGCCGATCGGGCAGGGTGCCCTGTCGACCAAAGATGGGTTTCATCATCGGTATTGGGTTTATACCAATGCAAGGATATCATGGATTTCATCAGGATAGACGTAAAGTCTAAACTGGGGAGGGTTTTATCATTGATCGGGCGAGGTGCCGATCGACCAATGGTAGCCTTCATCGCGGTGGAACCTGGGACAAGGTATGAGGGCTTTTATCAGGATAGACGTAGGGCCTATACTGAGCGGGTCTAATCGTCGATCGGGCAAGGCGCCGGTCGATTGACGAGGAGTTTTATGGCGGGAGGTGAGGCTTTCTTTGGGATTACCACATTACTGACCCAAGTGCCCTTTCGGGTTTTCACCGGAGCCAGCCCCCTCTTGCTTTTGCCCACGCGCCCTTTCGGGTTTTCACGTGGCGGGGTACCCGATTTTGCCTGCAGTGCCCTTTCGGGTTTTCACCACAGCTGGGTTTTGGCCATTTTTGCCCTTGTTCAGAATGTCTGAACAAGACTGGCGGGGTATCACTATTTTTAACCCCATTTTTCTTTTCTTTTCTTCTTTTCTTTTATTTGGTATGCGAGCTGAGAGAGAGAGCAGCTTGGGCAGGGTGAGATGCCACTGGACCAAGGAGAGGGTAGCTCGATCAGGGCGGAGTGCCATTGACCAAGATGAAGTGGCCTGATTAGGGCGGAGTGCCGCTAACCGAGGAATGGGTAGCTCGGCTAGGGCGGAGTGCCGCTAAACCAAGAAATGGGGTAGCTCGGCTAGGGCGGAGTGCCACTAAACCAGGAAATGGGTAGCTCGGTTAGGGCGGAGTGCCGCTAGACCAAGAAATGGGTAGCTTGGTTAGGGCGAGTGCCGCTAGACCAAGGAAGAGGTAGCTTGGTTAGGGCGGAGTGCCGCTAGACCAAGAAAGAAGGGTAGCTCGGTTAGGGCGGAGTGCCGCTAAACCAAGAAATGGAGTAGCTCGGTTAGGGCGGAGTGCCGCTAGACCAAGAAAGAGGTAGCTTGGTTAGGGCGGAGTGCCGCTAGACCAAGAAAGAGGTAGCTTGGTTAGGGCGGAGTGCCACTAGACCAAGGAAGAGATAGCTCGGTTAGGGCGGAGTGCCGCTAGACCAAGAAATGGGTAGCTTGGTTAGGGCGGAGTGCCGCTAGACCAAGAAAGAAGGGTAGCTTTTGGCCCGATTACTCGGAGAATGTTGGTTGTGCAGCATGATACAGCTTTAGGTGCCTACCGTTGAGTGGCGAGAATTGGATCTCCCCTCGATGGTTGACAACCATATAGGCCCCACCTTCGTAGACCCTTTGTATCACATAGGGACCTTCCCAATTAGCATTTAGCTTTCCTTTTGGGTTGGACGCCATGACTTCTCTTTTCTTGACCATAACGAGGTCACCTTTCTTGAACTCTCGTCCTTTTACGAGTTTGTTGAATGCAGTGGCCATGCGGGCCTGATACATTTGGATATTCTTCTGAGCTTGGAGGCGCCTCCCCTCCAATTCAGCCAGTTCTTCTAATCTTCTTTCTGTATTAGTCTGTTCGCCAGGGGCTAGGTCATATTGGACCGCCACTCTGAGTGACGGGACTTCCAGCTCCAGCGGGACCACTGCCTCTGAGCCGTACACCAATGAGTATGGTGAGCACCCTGTAGGTGTTTTGAAGACGGTGCGGTATGCCCATAAAGCTTCATACATTTTCTCTTCCCAGTCCTTCTTGTTGGAACTGACGACTTTGGCCAGCAATGTACACAAGGTCTTATTAAAAGCTTCTGCCAACCCGTTTGCCTGTGGATTGTAGGGAGTGGAGGTTCTCCATTCAATCTTATACTTCTCGGCAAGCCGATAGATTTTCTGATTTCTGAAATGACTTCCATTATCAGATATTATTCGGTTGGGGATCCCGAACCGGAAGATAATGTTTTGCTTGATGAATCTGGAGACCAGCTCACCAGTCACTTCTCTTAATGCTATAGCTTCCGCCCATCGGGAGAAGTAATCTGTTATGGCCAGTATGTACTTATGTCCGGCCGAGGAAGTTGGCAATGGCCCGACTACATCAGTTCCCCATTGTGCAAACGGCCAGCTAGGGATTGTAGGGTGCAGAGTTGTGGGTGGCCTTCTAGGCACCGTAGCATGCTCTTGACACTTCTGGCATGATTTTGCAAATTTACAGCAGTCTTCAAACATGGTGGGCCAGTAGTAGCCCAGCTTCTTAATCTCTATCTTCATCTTGGGACCGGCCTGGTGAGCACCTGCTGTCCCAGCATGTGTTTCTTTCATCGCTTGCCAAGCTTCCTCAGTGGACAGGCAGCGGAGCAGAATCTTCTTGCGTGCATCCGCCATTATTCGGAATAGAGTCCCATTCCTGAGTTCATAAGAATCCTTAATCCTCAGAAGCTTCATCTTTTCTTCTCTCTTTTGCGGCAGCTGTAGGTGCAGAAACCACTGTAGCAAGTGCTGTCTCCAATCAGATGCTTGTACTGTGCTGATAGTAGCAACTTCTTCTTCTTCGGGGCACCCTTCTAGCATGCTGGGGACTTGCCGCCGGTTTATAACAACAATGTTCAGTGTCTCATCTGGTGGGACTGCTATTGAGCTGGCTAGCTTTGCCAATGCATCAGCCTGGGCATTATGTGCACGGCCCACATGCTTGAGCTCAATATGATAGAATTTCGCCATGAGGCGCACAGCTTCTTGATGGTAGGGGTTCAACTCCGGCTTTCGCACTTCGAACTCCCCTTGGATTTGCTTTATTATCAACATTGAATCCCCGAATACCTGAAGCATCTGGATACCCATGTTGAGGCTGATGTGCAATCCGATTATCAGAGCTTCATACTCGGCTTCATTATTAGTGCATGGCTTGTTTATAGAACAGGAAGTATGTACCACCTCCCCTTCTGGTGATTTCAGCACAATACCGGCTCCGGCCCGTATTCTGGTTTTTCCATCGGAATCTGTCTCCGTTCTGGATGCTCCATCAAAGAATAGCTGCCACATAGCTGACTGAGCCTGGCAGGCTTCGAGTGTTTCATCATCGGGTAACTCAGTCCCCAGCATATCATTCTCAGGCACGGGATGCTCTGCAAAGAAATCAGCCACGGCCTGTCCTTTTATCGCCCTTTGGGGTATATATGTGATATCGAATTCCATCAGAATTACTGCCCATTTGCCCAACCGGCCTTTCAGTACTGGCTGAGTCAATATGTATTTGAGTGGATCTGCTGCAGATATCAATCTGAGTTCATGTGACAGCATATAGTGCCGGAGCTTTTTAACGGCAAAGACTAGTGCTAAGCATGTCTTTTCTATATAGGTGTAGCTTTCTTCAGTTCTAATCAGCCTCCGACTCAGGTAGTATAGAGCCTGCTCTTTGCCTTCTTCATTTATCTGTGCTAGCATTGCCCCCAGGGAACAGTGTGTGGCTGCAATGTACAGTATCAGGGGTTTGCCCTTAATAGGTGCCCCCAGCACTGGAGGGGTCTTGAGATATTCTTTCAGCTTCTCAAAGGCTTCCTGACAGCCATCGTCCCAGAGGAACGGTACATCTTTCATCATGAGCTTGTGAAAAGGGTGGCATCTCCCCGACAGATTTGATATGAATCGTCGGACGTAGGCCAGACGCCCCTGCAGAGATCTCAGCTCGTGCAGATTCCTTGGTGGAGGGAGCTCCTGGATAGCCTTGATCTTGGCGGGGTCAATTTCAATACCCCTGTGCCGGACGATAAATCCGAGGAATTTTCCACTGGACACGCCGAAGGCGCATTTCATAGGATTCATCTTGAGTTCATATTTGCGCAGCCTCTGGAATACTATCCTCAGGTCTTGCAGATGGTCTTCTTTTCTGCTGGTTTTCACTACCAGATCATCAATGTAGCACTCTACTTTCTTGAAGAGCAAATCATCAAAGATCTTTGTCATGGCTCTTTGGTAGGTAGCGCCAACATTCTTAAGGCCGAACGGCATCCTTTTGTAATGGAATATCCCTTTTGGAGTGCGGAATGCAGTGTGCACCTTGTCTTCTTCAGCAATCCATATCTGGTTGTATCCAGATGACCCATCCATAAATGACAATGCTTCATGACCAGTAGTTGCATCAATCATGACTTCAGTGATCGGCACTGGGAAATCATCTTTCGGACAAGCCTTATTCAGGTCCCTGAAATCTACACATATTCTGATCTGCCCATTCTTCTTCTTCACTGGCACTATATTGGCTAGCCATGTGGTATACTGGTTTTCTTCGACAAACCCCACATCAATCAGCTTATCAACCTCTTTGTTAATCTGATTTATCAGTTCAGGACGCATTCTCCTGGAAGGCTGCTTCACAGGGTTAGCCTCTGGGTTTATTGCCAATCGGTGCTGTGCTACATCAGAACTCAGTCCTGGCATTTCATCATATGTCCATGCGAAGCAGTCTCGGAATTCTTTCAAAAACTGAATATACTGTTCTTTGACAGCTGGCTCCAGCAGTGCACTGAGGAATGTCGGCCTTGGCTCATCTGTTGACCCCAGATTCACTTCTATCAGCTCATCGACGGTGGCTTGGCCTCCGTCTTCAACTTCGGGTGGGGCTTTTTGCAAATCAATAAAGCCTCCCGGGATATAATCTTCTTCATTCTCATGATTTTCTGTTTCATCATACTGATCATCGGCAGATGCTGGTGCATCGTATAAGGCCAATATGGCCGGATTCTGTTCAGTCTGCCCCAAGGACGAGGCTGGTTCAGCAGGAAATTCAGAAGTGGACTCTTCCATTCTTAGAGGCTCTTCTGATGTGGGCTCCCTTGACAGGTCATCATTCTGTAGAGCCCGGAATTCTTCTAGGATGCGCCCGAACTCCAAACACTCTTGCAGCTCTCTGGCTATTTAATCTTCATTTGGGGTTCCCGTATCGAATTTTGCTTCAGCCTGGAACAGATCCTCATTGGAAGATAAGTCCTCCCAATACCAAGCTTTCTTTGTCTCATCAGGTGTTTCTGTTTCTGATAGGCTGCCTGGGGCCTCATTGTTTATCATGGATTGATAAATGATTTCTTCATCTTCTGAGGGGTATTTGTCATATCCCACCTCGGGAGGGTCTTCATGCTGGTAGGAGACAGATATGACGTCTACCTCAGCCTCATAGTATTCCTGGAGGGTATAACCCAATCCTGGGTGTTGAGTGATCTTCCTCATTTCTTTACTATCTCGAGGCGGATCCCACAGTTCCTTGAATGCCCTCTTCTGAGCAGCAGGCTGCATTGATGGCATTTGCATCTTGGAGAACATTTGTGAAACCCGTTGGGTAGTATAATCCAAACCTGTGATCGGTACCATCAGGTTTGCAGTTTCTTCAGGGGCCATACAGTCTTGATCATCTTCTTGGACTGGCTCCCCGGTGTAGAATATAGTAGGAGGCTCGCAGAAGCGAGGGATTTCCATAGTCTTCAGTGGTAGCACCGTTTGGTACTCAAGGCTGACGATGGGTTTAAATAAACCCTGCGGCACCTCCACCTGAGTGTACTTTTGTTTCATTTCTTCATCAGTATCATCTGGGCGGATGCTAGGAGGAGTTATCCGAACAAAGTCTCCAGCATAGGAGATGTGGGATACCTCATGCTTTTTAATGTAGCCCTTGGGTGGCGGTGGAGACCAACTTTTTGTCTTTGTCACCGGCTTCTTCTGGCTGACCACAGCCTTTCTTTCTTCATCCTTCTGTGACACCTCGGTGTAATAGGATGCATCGAGCATATGACACTCGAATACTTCAAAGGGATGTAGATCAGCAAACACCCTTTCTTCTTTCCCTTCATGGCAATATTTGATACACTGGTGTAGCGTGGACGGCACTATCTGATATTCATGCAGCCATGGCCTTCCCAGCAGGGCTTTGTACGTGGTATTGGAGTCGATTACATAGAATCGTACCACGGTAGTGAGGTCCCCCAAGGTGAGGTTGAAATCAGCCACCCCGAGAGGTGTCTCACATTTCTGATTGAATCCCACATTCTTCATATCTCTGACCTTGGTGAGCTGCAGATCAAAGTAATATTTCTGGTAAATGCGGTACGGGAGAATATTCACAGCGGCCCCGGGATCTATCAGTATCCTGCTCAGCGACTGACAGTTCAGGGAGCCCCTCATATACAGCGGTCTGTTATGACTGGCATTTGGGATTAGCATATCATCTTCCGTGAAGGTGACCGATGGTCCAGCATTCACTTCTGCCAGGAGTGCTTCACATTGTGCCGGGGACTGCAGGGCATCCACGATTGCTTGGCGAGCTTCTTCACTCAGAGAGAGAATTTCCCAGATGGAGAATCTGGTAGGGAGCTTCTTCAGCATTTTCATGACTCGACTGCCCACTCGGACATTAGATAGTCTCATCTCCTCTGCCCATCGGGGTCTTGGAGGTTCATGTGGTGCCTGTGGCCTTTGCTGCCCAGTCCCAATTTCATCTTCTTCATCGGTCTCCCGGAAGGCTTCTTCTGTAGCGACTGCCCCTGGTTTTGCTAGAGGGTTACTTTCTTCATTTTCTTCATGCTGTTTCTGCTTTCTAGCTGCTGTCTGTTGGCATTTATTGCTTTTAGCTGGAGCAGTATGAGCCGGTTGCTCGTTTTCTAAGCTGGACAGGAACTCCAGGAATGAAGGGGCTTCATCTTCCTTCTTTTTGTCTTGGTACAGACTGGCAGGGGGAGGAACCTGGACACCTCGTATCTCTGGTTCCGGGATTTGATAGGGTTGCTCCCCTCTGAACATAATATTATGGTTGGCTGGTGGTGGGCGCCCCCATCTTCTCCCAGAACGTGTTGCATGGGCCGAGGTAGAGGCTTCGGCATGGTTAGCTTCTAGCGGGGCGTCGGATGCTTCTGGCTCATCATCCTCCCCGGGCAAGGAAAAGAGTACCGACAGAGTGTTACATTGTACTGCCGTGACTTCCTTTCCCCTTTTGGACTTGGGCCGTCTCTTCTTCTTCTGGGAATTTGGCTTTGCTGGCTCCTGCCCCCAGAAGGGCTCAGTCTCACCTTTTCTCTGTTCTGCCTCTGGCAGCTCTTCCATTTTCAATTCTTCGAGCTGTTCCCAGAGTATACAGTCTTTCACCAACAGATGCTTGGGCTCTTTTTGCTCATATTCGTCGAGCTCATTGATATACTGTTGTAGACGTCTGGCTACAGGACTTACTTCTTTATGTGCAGGGAGGGGAGTTTGTCTCCTTCGGTTGTGATTAGGGATCCGGATGACTGGTCCGGTCTCAGCTGTACGCCATACTGGCTTTATTGGAGGCGGCTCGGGCCTTGGGGCGACACCCCGATAACTGCTCCGCTGGTACTGGCTGCAGGAGTCTTCTTTCTGCTTTTTATGGGTATCATCTGCCATCCTTCCTGATCCTTCTGTGGGGTGAGAAAGCAAGCTTCATAGGTATGCTTGGTGCATTCTTCGACGGCTTCCTTGGGCAGCTGCTGGTAGACTGAGATCATATTGGCAGCCATTCTCCAGGGTGGAGGCTCGTGTGGATGGGGCGGCTTTACCTGGTAATCTCCCAGCTGCAGCTCACCTTTCTTGACCATTCCTTCCATGATATCTTTGAAGACATAACAATCTTCAATTGCGTGCCCCAGCGCACGGTGAAATGGACAGAACAGCGGATCATCTTTCTTTGCTGCATCTGCTGGTCTTTTGGGTTCAGGCAATGTTACCTTATTGAACTTGTATGCCCAGTTGAACAGTGCGACCGTCTTATCTTTTGGGAAGGAATATGCTTTTCTCATCTTGTCTCTCAAAGAGACTTTATCTTTTCTTTCTGCTGTATCTGCCAGCGGGGGAGCTTCATCTGCCCCTTTCTTCCCCTTCTGTTGTTCAAAGGTTCTGAAATCGACGGTGTTGACCTCAGAATGTGATGGCCTTCGATCATTGGATTTTCCCTTCAACATAGTGGGAGCATTGGCGGTCGGACGCTTGGATAAGAACGTCTCGACCTCGGCCACTATATTGTTCAGTCGGTCAAATGTTCTGACATCTGCACCGATCATCTTTTCTAGCACCTCTCTCCTGAGGCTTTGCTTACATATCTGCACTGCATCTTCTTGATGAGGAGGTCTTCTACATCTCATAGCCAAGTTCCTCCACCTTTTGATGTAATCTAGTGCTGTCTCATCCTGTTTCTGCTTGGTTGCATATAGTTCTGCTATAGTGATCTCTCTTTCTGTGACATGAAATCTGTCACGGAACTTTCTCTGCATATCAGGCCAGTCAACCACCGACCCAGCTGGCAGACTTGAATACCATTCAAAGGCTAACCCAGTGAGGGATGAGCCAAAGAATTTGAGCAGATAAGCTTCGTCGGCTGCCAAATCACCCATAATTGTGGTGTAGTAAGCTATGTGTTCCCTGGGGGAGCCCTGGCCATCGAATTTCTCAAATTTTGGCGGCTTGCTGACGCCCGGAGGCAATCTTTTGGCCGCATAGTGGGGCGGATACGGCACCTTGTACACATCGTAGGTGCTGCCATCGTCACCAGTCTTCTCTGACAGCTTCATCTCCACAATTTTCTCAATCATCAGCTTGTGGGCTATGGCTGGATCTATCTCCTCTGGGAAGAAATGAGCTTGTTGCTGGCTGTGAGGAGTCGTCATCACAGTTGCGCGCAAGATGGGCGCGGCAGGCTGCGTCTGAGATATAGAGGGCTGAGCCACTGTCTGCTGTGGAGTAGGTTGGCTCGGTGCTTTGCCCTTATCAGCCAGGAGAGGATTAGCAGGGGCAGCCGTTTCTGTAGAGCTGGAAGTTGGCCCCACAGGCTCGGCTTGTTTGGAGACCGGCGTAGCTTCATGTCTCTCATTGAGCTGTCTTCTGAGAGCACTGATCTCCTGCTGATATCTTCTAAACATCATCTGGATCATGGGATCCAGGGTTGATGGGATCTGTATATCTTCTGAAGTCCCTTCAGCATCATCAATGAAGGGATTATCCCCTTCTTCCGCTGTCACCACGTTGACTGTCATAGTGGTAACTCTGCGGGCTGCATCATCAGCTTTCATCTTATCTTTGGCTGCCTGGCTTCTTCTTGTGACGGGACCAGGTCTGGTTGCCAGCCTGAGCAGTTCATCTGGTTGGGTTGGTAACATGCCTTGCCCCCTGGCAATTCCAGCCATGTTACAGGCGAAGATTTGCATTCTTCCTTTCTGCCTGTAAACTTTTCTTTTTGCCTGGTCGGGGTATTCGAGTCGGTCAAAGACGATACTCTTTCTTTGACTTCCTCCCTGTAGAGGTCTTCTTCGTCATATCCGGCCCTGAAGCCTTCTTCATAATCATTTGAATCGGAGGAGGAGACTCCGATTATCATCTCTTGCAGAGTTTCTTCTTCTTCTTCATCCATGGTGCCCAAAGCACGGGACAATCTTTGTTGACCTAGGGCAGAGTTCCCTAGGTAATGGAAGTAGTCTTGGACCACTTGCTTCATCTCCTCTGGGCTATGCCTTTGTGGCTCAGGTTGGAGTATCAATCTGTCCTGGCTCTTTTGCTGATAAGCCAGTCTTGCCACCTGAGCATTCAAATGCTCGGTTTTGGAGTATCTGAAGATATCAGCCTGTCTGGCACAGGCTCTTGGTCTTCTTGCGGCAATCACAGTGACTGGTTCACTCCTTCTCACATTGCCAACTTGGCAGCAGTTGGCAGCAGCATCATGGTTCTTTCTTTGCCATCTTCTGCCCCCGGCCCTGGAACGGGTGGCAGTAAAGTCCTCCTTCTTTTCATACCTTCTACCCTTCATCATGGGGCAAGCAGCAGTCATATTCCTTCCTTGACCCTCAGTCTCATCTCTCCTCCCTCGGGTCCCGGGACAGACAGCAGTAGCATTTCTTTCATCTTTCCTCTCTTTCCCTCTGCCCCCTGCTCTGAGGCGGGCAACAGTGACATCAGTAAGATCCTCTCTATCTCGGGCTGGGACCCAGCTCTGTATCTTCTTCGGCCGCCAGACCTGTTTGTATCTTGCTGGCTTGGGTGCCAGCGTCTTCCTTTCATCAGCTTCCCGGTTGGCCCTCCTGGTGGCCAGAACTTGGAACTTGTTGTTGGTTGGGATGGTCGGGATAATCCTGTCCGGACGGACTTCTCTGGGGCGGCCGTCAAGGTTCGCCCTAATATCACCCATCATTATCGTCTTCCCGAATTGGAAAGACGACGGTTAGCAGCGGCACACCGGCTTCTCGGTTGGTTCTTTTCCCCTTCTGGGCAGCAGCGGGGACCATGTCCTTCCTTTGGACATGATGGACATAGCAGGAGACAACGGTGGAAGCTGTCTTCTTCGGTAAGCTAGCTTTCTCATCAGTGGTCTTCATCGGGGCACTCGCAGCAGTGCCTTGCTCATCGTTGTCGACCTGCAGAAGGTCGGTGAAGACGAGGCCCAGGCAGTTGGGCAGCCCGACAGCAGGCGGCATTGATCCGAATGTAAGAGGTACCGCCAGGTAGCCCTCTCGCACATGCATGTCAATCGGTTGCTGGTCGAAGCAGACAGACATGATTCCAGCCGTCATTGTAGATTCCTGAAAATGAGGAAAGTGGACGGAATCAGAAGTTTGAGGGGGGCCCGCTGGGCCTCCTACTTTAGCGTAAAGATGAAGGGAGACTCTGTCCCACCGGGCGTGCCAGACTTGTTGACGCGGGATTTTTATTTATTTATTTTGTTTATTATTTTATATGTTGATTGATTGATTATTTATTGATTTATTTGCGTGCCAGTCACCGGAGTGACGATTTCATTGTGCGCTCGATCTGACTTGGTCAGTCGATTGTGAGTGATCGTGTCTGGACCAAAAGTCCGTCATACCATAAAGGCTATGACGTTTCCAAGGAAGGACAACCCTTGATTAAACGCTAAAGATAGGAGGATGACAGCGGTAAAGCCGCATGCGCAAAAGAGACGGAACTCGTTCACTTGCAAGACGTTAAATGGATTAGACGAAGCAGGGGTTGGTTATTTTTGAAAAAAAAACCGACGGCATATTCCCACCATCTTGGACCATGCCAAGTGGGGAATAGGAAACCACCCATGCAGTGGCAGGGTGGGATCCGTAAAAGATCGGGCATAATTGACCCGGAATCCGAGTAAGTACTGGCGTAACATGACGCGCTCCGTGCAGACGTGATGTTGCATCTATATCCCCCTTCAAAGGGCCATCGGAGAGCATGCAAGGACATAACTCCATAGGCTGGTGGGGTTGAGATAGAAAGCATCACATTTACTTGGCAAGGTATGTGTGAATTTCGGCAGCATGTCCCCTCAACTTGGATTATGCCAAGAGAAGATAGGTCATCATCCACAGAATGTCGGGATGACAACCGAACGAGGATGGGCACCGGGCCCCGGGACATCGCTTGCCTTTATACCATCGATTAATATCCCCTCGAAACCCCTCAGAACTCATGCAATGACATGGCCCTTTGGGTTCATGAGGGTGAAATCCGGATCGAGAATGAAGACTGTAGGGGAGGTCTTCCCCAATAATGTGTCTTCTCAAGGCATCCATGACGGTCTCTGAACATCCCCGGGACATATGTGTGAAGAGATCAGAAGGCTGATGAACAGTATTGCAGAGATAGGCCTCTGACTGGACTTCATTTGGCCAAGAAGAAGGGTCTCGGCGGTGGCTTTAGTTGGCCAACAGGGAGAGGCTCTCGGCGTGGTTTAGCTGGCCAAAAGGGGCTTCTCGGCACGGTTTAATGGCTTAAAAAAGGGGGTCTCGGCGTGGTTTTAGTTGGCCAAAAGGGGGCTTCTCGGCATGGGTTTAGCTGGCCGAAAAGGGGGCTTCTCGGCGCGGCCTCCTTAGCACAAGAAAGGGGGATCTCGGCGGGTGGCTTCCCGGCGCGCTCCTGGCCGCGCCGGGAGCCTGGCGCCGAGAGCCTGTGGGCTGGGAGGTGAGGCTTGAAGGGTTTGAATGGCTTTTGTCGGTTTGCTGAAGAGGGAGGCCTCTCGGCAGCGTAGTTCTCGGCGGGGAATTTTGTACGCCGAGAAGGTGGAATTGCTACAGGGTTTCAGGGTTTACAGGGCTCAAACGATGCTCTGCTTCTGGGATTCCTGAGTTTTCTGGCTGCGATTGAAGCCGAATTTGAAGTGCAGGAGGGGGGATTTCATGGATGCTTCCCTGAGAAAGGGCCAAGGGGGATCTGGAGGGTAGAATCGACGGGGAACGAGACCATCATCTGGATTTCTGAAGACTTCATGTATTTCTTCCGCCGGCCGTCTGGGGATCAAGAGATGACTATCTCTGATCCCCTAGACAAACCCAATAGCATCTAAAAACTGGTGACTGAGGAACCTTTGGCATCGAAACTCCAGACCCTAGTCATCCAAGGGGTTAGAATGGAGGGTCGAGAGATCGAGATCGTCATTCGCTAGAATCCGCGGAATAGCATTCGTCTGCAGAGAAAACATATCCTTGTGTAGTCAGCAGTTCAAGGAACCAAGAGATTAATGTCTCTGGTTCCTGAACAACACAAGGGGCATTGAGGGCCTTGAGAGGGACTCACACACATGCGATGAATCTGCCATCGAGACAGGAGGGGGGAAGAAGACAGAACCCAGTAGCCCATTGGATATGGACAGGGATCCTATCTACGCTCCTCTGAAGAACAGGTTCGTAGGGAAACTCTGAAACCGGGAGCGTATGAACCATCGGACATTTCAGATAGAAGACGTATATACACACACAGAGGGACGAAGGGAAGGGCTTTCAATTGCCCACTTCATTTCATCTCATAAGCATTGTTACATCATCTGCAAGGCAAAAGCCAAAGAACAGAAGAGGAGGGGAACAGGGGGAAGCGAAAAGATAACTCTCGACATCGTATGAATAATCAAAACACGAAGATATGACTATTACATATGGAGGCAGATCAAGAAAACAGCAAACATGGGGGGGGAGGGTGGAGCATTGACTCCTCTCCCTCCCCCGAGCAGCCCACCTGGGGTTTTTCTCCTTCTTCTTCTCTCAGACTTCTTCTCTTTCTTTTCAGCGGAGGCTCTCTCTCTCTCCTTTCCTTTTTTTTTTCTGTTCTCCCTGTTCTCTCTGTTTCATCTGTTCGAAGGGAGGGGGTTTTTATAGCCATTTCCTCCTTCTCGGCAGACTTCATCACGGCGCGCCCCACCTGAAGCTTCCCGGCGCGCCTGCCTTTAGCTTCTCGGCGCCCTCTTTTGGGTTTGGCGAATGACTCTCGGCGCCCTCTTTTGGGTTTGGCGAATGACTCTCGGCGCCACCTTCACACAGGCCCATTTGGGCCTTTCAAGGGTATCATCACCCAAAAGGGTCTTCCATTGGTGACACAGCTTGTATCGAGATTATTATTACGGTTTTCATCAGTCCGTAGACAGGGGTTTCGTCAGTCCGTAGACAGGGGTTTCATCAGTATTGCCATCTGAACGGTGACAAGACCGGGTATCATCTTATCGATATCGTCACTTGAATGGTGACGAGCTCGGACATCAGCTTTAGTCTGGGAAGACCTCAGCCGGGTATATAATCTGTGGAGACGATTCCTCTTCTGTTTTGACTTTGCAAAAGCCTTTACAATCTTCATCTGCCGGTACCGGCTTCATCTTTATCTCATATTACATCTGTCATTAAGCCGACATCTGACCTACCCTGACATATCATCCGTGGATTCTTGGACGAAGCAGTAATGCGGCTCTCATTAAAGCGTGCCAGGAGGTCTCATCAGTCGAGTGACTGCTGCTCTACCAGTGCTGCTGTCTGAGTGAGATCGGCACCGGGCATCAGCTTGGCCGACAAGGGCTTTAGCCGGGTGAATGGTTGACGAGCTTCATCAATGGTCTTTCACTGTTGGTCCGACCCTCTTTTCAATCATGCTTCGACCTTTGTTCATTTTCAAGGTGTCAACAGCATAGAGACAGCCTCATCCCCCAGGCCATCTGACAGGCCGGATATATAGCTTCCGGCCTGATAGTCGTCTCGTCCCCTTGAGGAAGAGTGAAGGTGCACAGCCAAAAGGTCAGATAAGCTGCACAGTGAGTGATAGGGTCAACCCCTGCTGGGTTCGGGCCGTCTGCACCTGCTCGGCGCAATGAAGCTGGCAATGCTGATTTGTAACGAGGGGTCCTGATTTGCTTGCCAGAAGTCGGTCCCACAGAAGGGAAGTCCGCATACTTCAAGGGACCCCCGAAGAAGTATTGTATCCATTGTCCTACACGGACTCTCAATCTGTTGCTCTTTTCCCGGGGTTGATAGCCTTTGGAAGATCCCCTGCTGTAGACCAGACAAATGGTACGATAAGCTTTCATTAAATACCGGTATGCATAGCCGAAAGAATATCTGCCCTCTCCATCAGAGGCATCCTTTACGGAGTCGTCTAGGCAGACCTCCTCCTATGGCTCCCCATCAATAGGCAGACCTGAAAGCTGCGAAAGACTCCAGAGATCGAGAGATACTTCGCCTTCCGCTGTATGGAATGTGTTAAACTGTGGGCAGAATACTTCAAACATGCCGCAACATAGTCCCCGAGAAATGGGATAGCGGAATCTGGATGCGAATACACTATGATAGACCCCAGCTCTGATCAATAAAGGGGCATACTCCTTCAAGACAAATTCGGTAAATTCCACTGCTCCTACCCTGAAGAGATGGGCATCTGTCACTCTGGCATCTCCAAACCAGCCGGCGGCTAGCTGATATTTAAATTGGACAGCCAGACAATTCAGAACAAATGGCTTGTCCCTGTAACCCCACTTCACAGGCGCTAGGAAGAGTCCGAAGTTGGTCTTCTCTCGGTGGACACGACCGGCTACATGGTCCCACCTCGCCGGAGTGAACTCTGGAGCCCGGGTCAACATCTTCTTCTCCGGCTCTAACTCAGAAACACCTAGCACGGCATCCTAGTCCCGCGGCTCGCCTGGAAGATATATAGCTCGGGCACGATAAACAGAACCCTTCATGCTGTCTCTGTCAGTAAGTATTGCCGCTTCCACAGATCGAGCAAGCAGAAGATCCCTCATTCTGCCTATGGTGAAAGTCTGGATAAATGGCAATAGATGGCGATCCTTCGGTAGGTCCGGGCGATAGTCAGCAGCTCTTCTGAAGTCAATACCTTCTATGGAAGAATAAACCCCGGAAGTCAGCACGGTGTCAGTCTCAGAATCAGAGGACTCGTCAACAGTAGCAATCTGGTTATAGCCCAAGCTCAGGCTGTTCACATTCATCCAGTTGACTGAAGCCCGAGATATATCCGGCTGAGCCGATGAGCTCGCCCCCACAGTCATGGAAGCCGCAGCAGTAGGGCCGGAAGCCATGTCAGCACCTGCAATCAAAGAAAAATGAGAAGATAAGCCTCGAGAAGATGAATGGATCTGTAAGGACTAAGTAAACGATGCCGGTTAAATTTCAGCAGCATCTCCCCTTATCCGGGGTCTGCCCAAGAAGAATAGGGAGTCACCCACCAAGAGGGAGTGACTCCCGTACATAAAATGGGATTCAATCCCGAAATAATGTCCTACCGAGCAAAGTATATGCAGACGGGAAGAAAATGGAACGGCCGAGAGGGGGGAGAAGCTCGCGCCGATGAGAAGAGATTGAAGAGAGAGGAAACTCCGGTGAAAATGAGAAGAAAAAGCCCTCCCGGCGCCATAAATAGTGGAGATAGAAGAGGGGCTCTCGGCGCGGCATTTAGCGCGCTAAGAACCCTCCTCCTTCTGGTGTAAAAGGCGCGCTGAGAAGTAGCCTAATCCCCATGCCGAGAAGGGCCGGGCCAAGACCAGGGCGCGTCGAGAACCTGCACAGTGTCCGCGCCGAGAAGCCGCCCAATCCTCGCGCCGAGAAGCCCATGAACGTCATGCCGAGAGGGCTCCAAAGTGCTGAAAATAGAAAAAGAATTAGAAGAATATGGAAAATAAAAATTATGCATGTCAAATGATGCTACAGCAATATGATCGAGCTGAAGGACAATATCAAAGAGAAATTGAAGAAGATAGCCTTGAATGCTAAAGAGGCACCTGCAAACCCCGTGACGCTGTTCCTGTGCTCACGTCGTCCGCAGGTGGGGGGCATTTGTTGACACCTTGAAAATGAGCAAGGGGGAAAACAGAATTGAAAAGAAGATTTGACTAACAGTGAAAAATTAATGGTGAAGCTCGTCAACCATCTACCCGGCTGAAGCCTTTTCCGGTCAAGCAGATGTCCGGTTTTGTTGTCAGCCAGATGGCGACACTGATGAAATAGCAGTCACTTGACTGATGAGACCTCCTATCACGCTTTAACAAGAGCTATATTACTGCCTCGTCCGGAAGTCTACAGGTAACATATTCGACTAAGTCAGATGTTAACTTGTTGACGGATGAGATATGAGCAAAGACAAAGATGAAATCAGAACCGATAAATGAAGATTATGAAAACCTCTACAAAGTCGTAACGGAAGAAGAACCTTCTCCATGGGCTATATATACCTAGCTGAAGTCTTCTCAGGCTAAAGCTGATATCCGGTTTTGTCATCATGCGGGTGACAATGCTGATGAAATGATGTCCTGTTCTGTCATCGTTCAGGTGACGATGCTGATGAAATCCCAGTCCACTGACTGATGAAGGTCTCCATAATCCCACTAAGACCCGGGTCCACCAACAAAAGGCCTGCTGCGGTTCTAGTATATTCAGGGAGATAGCAAGTCCATGTGAAGCCTTAAAAAAGGCCCTAAATGGGCCTATGAAATGGGCTCACAAAGGTGGCACCGGGATACTCTACGGATGTCTAGCGCGTCGGGAGTTGCTGCACTCGACAGATGCGCGCCGTGAAGATGAAAAGTCACGTCGACTTCCATCTGCCGAGAGGTGAGGAGGGGCTGGGTCTATATAAACCCACTCACTCGAAGAAGAAAAGAAGAGGCCGGCAACCTCATCCAGAAAGAAAGAGGGAAAAAGAGGAGAGGCGAGCAGAGGGGGTTGTCTGGCAAGCGGAAACCTACCTCCTCCAGAAAGAAAAGAAAGAAAGAGGGCCAGAGAAGAGAAAAAGCAGAGCAGAGAGAGCTAGAGGCTGATCGAAGGTGGGCAGCCGGGGAGGGAGAGGACTCAATGCTCCCCCCTCCCCCCCCCCCATTTTTGTAGTTCATTTTCTTAATCTCGATTGCTTCTCCTTCTTACTCATCTGATGTATTCTATGATATCGTATCCGATTTTACGCCGCTAGAATAATGCATCGTCTCTCTACATTCCTTTCTACGCATCCCCTTTGATGTATAGATCATATGTAATATCAATGCTTGAATGGATGAATGCTACAGGCTGCAGTTGATGCCTGCTGTTTGTTTCTCTGAAGCTCTATTGCCATCTCTCCGTGTTTTCTGTCTTCTCTTAGACTTCGTAACATGCTATCCCCCTCCCCAATTTGATTAATAGTCTGTTGATTCGTCTGGTTTTCAAACGCTATCTGTGCTTATTCTAGAGCCAGGGACAGACTATCCCTTGGCCTCCGGAACAAAGCAGAGCTATATAGCGATCGCTGCTCGGTTCTAGATATTGGCACTATCGAAGTCATTCCTGGGGCCAGAGACAGCCATCTCTTGGCTCCCAGATGATGAAAGAGTATATTAAAATTGTCCTCGGGGCTCATTACGGACACTGGTGATAGGGATCCTCCAGACTATGATTCCCCTCAATTCCTCTTCGATTCCGGTCTTCCTTTGGAAATCAAACCTAATCCAATCCCATTATGATGAATCGATCCACTCTTATCCCAAAGAAAACCCTCTGTCCTAGCCTGAATCATCAAGAAACCCAAAACAGGGCGCCGTAAAATCCCAGAGTCCATATCTGCGCCATCACCCATCTCGGCCCCATGCACAGTAAAAGGGGTGAATAGTTCTCGGCGCGATCCTCCTGGCGCCGAGAACCCCACCCCTTGACCTCTTTACCATCGCGCCAGGAGCCCCCCTGGCCTTCCTGCCTTCGCGCCGGAAAACCCCCCTGGCCTCTTTGCCTTGCGCCGAGAACCACCTGGTCCATTTAGCCCTTGCGCCGAGAACCTTGCGCCGAGAACCCCCTTGGCCTCTTAGCCTGCGCGCCGGAACCCCTAGTCATCTTGCCCTTGCGCCGGGAACCCCATCCACCTTGAGCTGCGCCGAGGACTTACCCTGCCATCCAGTTGAGCCTCCGATGGTTTGATCAGATCCATCCAGGGATACCCATGAGTCACCAGACCTGCCCCGGGGATAAATCCAAAGGGAGACAAACTCCCTTATGTTCCTCCGTCCCGCGTCGGATTTACGAGTAACCCCTTTAGCTCGGGAGGTCTCTGCCACTGCATGAGTTCCACCGGCTTCCTTAAGGGAAAATCGAACGTTGCCCCCATGGCAGACATATGCAGTTCGGGAGGTCCGGCCTCTCTTTCTCTCTGCTTTCATCCCGGCACTCCGTTGGTGATAGCCTATTTCCCCCTGGGCATGATCCAGATAAAGGGGAGATGCTGCCGAAATATCGATTGATGCTTTAACCCCGACAAGCCCCGGGAAACGTGTATCATACGCCTCCTGTCTGGCCCAATTCTTCGGGGGATACAAATACTTCGAGGCCCTTGGCCGGATGAGAAATGTGAAAGGGGACATGTCTCCGATGATCATCTAGGCCCCGCCCCGCCACTACGTGGACGGTGTCCTATCTCTGCCCGGTACAACCCACACAAAGGGGTCATGCTGATTTAATAATTTGTCGTTTATTCAATTACCTTCTTAGAATAACAAGAACTTCAATGTTATACACTGTCATTTTCAACCGCCCCAAGTGGCCTCCTATTTTGGCGTTTAATCAAGGGTTGTCCTTCTTAGGAAGGGCGTAATTAACGTCATAGCCTTTATGGTATGACGGACTTCCGGTCCCGACTCGGACTTCACAATCGACTGACCAAGTCAAGTCGAGCGCATAATAAAAATTGTCACTCTAGTGACTGGCACGCCTAATAAATCTAACCAATGAAACATACTGATGGAAAAGAATCCGCGTCCACAGGATAGCGGAGGGGTGTTTCCCGTACACGGTTTGTAAGCTAGTTCCGTAGGCTCCTAGCCAATGGTAGCGTCCTACCAAGGGAGAAAACTAGCTAGAGGGCCTGGCTCAGGCTAGAGTCAGTGTGTGCACACGTGGTCAGAGGCTGTGGACTGACACTGACGAGTGTCACTCTGACTAGTCACTTGGTTTGGTACTGTTTACGCGCTCAGCTTGTCGTTTTACCGACTGCGAGTGCTTGAGACGCAGTGTAAGTCGTCAGTGGACGCATCTGGTTTCTGCTCCAGTGGTTGTCCTACTCCCTGCTGCTTGGATTAGTTAAGGCTTATCATATTTGGTAGATTTAGTTTCAGTCGCTTGCATTTAATTATTATTGGCATGTGTTAGCTGTTATACCTGCTTAGATAGAGTTTACAGCTTTCTTGTGATTAGTTGTTCATGCCAATGCCTGTTATTTTATTTAAATGCATGCCCTATTGCCTTTATTTTCGTGTGTATGCTTGTTTAGTGCGAGGTAGGGATCCGCGTGACCCCTACTAAGTCTGGCTGTGACTCACCCTTCTCCTTTCAGGTGAGCCGCGCCCGCCATCTCCCGGTGTTTTGTGAGGTTGCTCGAAGACCGTGCTTAGTAGCCAGCAGTTGACGGGTCGCCTTTGTGAGGCTCTGTTGTACTTTCGCCGGGGTATGCCCCGCGTAGTTGTACTTTTTGGGCTAGTACTCTTGTGCTTCTGGACTAGTTATATAATTATCACTCTGGTTATTTTTGAATTGCTTCCGCACTTGTATTAATTTTATTGCTTAATTGTAATATGCGCGTTCCAAATTGCAATTCGCTATGCATCCCCTCGACAAACTTCACTAACCCTTCAAGGGCCTCATCAGCCTCTTGGGTGGCTTCCCCAATTCTTGGTATCGGTGCATCGATGTTATCGGTATATCGGTATCCTAAACTCTGGGTCGTCACAGTTGGTATCAGAGCTGAGTTGAGGAATTGTATAAGGAATTGGAATCTGCAATTTGTCCAGAGCTAGTCCTTTGTGTTGTCTATTGCTGGCTTAGGGTTGTTTTCTGCGTGATTGATGTGATTTCTGTTGCTTTCTATTTTTCGGCAGTGCAAGATGCCGCCTCGTCGAGGAAGACCTCCTCGAGTTCCTCGAGCTCCCCGAGATGTGCCCAGGGAAGATAGTGGTTCTGCACCTCCTCCTGCAGTTCCTGCTGTTCCTGGGGTTCCAGTCGTTCCTCCTCCAGTGCCAATGGTTGCTCCTCATGTTGAAGTGCCAGGCAGTCGAGGCAGGGCTTTGAAAGAATTTCTTATGTTCAATCCGCCTGCTTTCGATGGTCAAGCTGATCCAGAGGTTGCGAGGCAATGGTTGGATGCTATTGAACGTGTGTTCCTGTCTATGGAGAGCGCTGAAAATGAGAAGGTTATGCTTGCCGCTTTTACACTCCAGGGTACAGCCATCACGTGGTGGAAAGCCTAGTGGCAGATTGCTTTTCATTCAAGACCTCTTCGGCAGATCACTTGGGCAGAGTTTGTTGCTACTTTCGAGCGTGCCTATACTCCTGCCTGCTTGCAGATGGCCAAAATGTATCAATTTATAGAGCTGACTCAAGGTAGTATGACTGTGCTTCAGTATCGGAATAAATTCTTGGAATTGGGTCAATATGCGCCCCATGTGCTGGCTAATGAAGCGTTGAAGACTCAACAATTCTTGCGAGGGTTGAGGCCAGAGTTGAAGATGCCCCTGATTGCAAGTCGTGTTGCCGATCTAGATGGTGTATGCCAGACAGTTGTGGCACTTGAGCTGGAGATGGCGAGACCAGGTGGGTATCCTCAGGTAGGGTCAGTTCAGCCGGCAGTGCAGTCTCAGCAGGCTTACCGATCGCCAGTGGCAGGTGTTCCCTCGGTCCAACCAGAGGTTAGCAGTGCTTCTTCTCCTTCCAAGACTAAGTTTAAGAAGTTCAAGAAGAAAAAGAGGTTTTTCCAGCAGCCGTCGTCCGGTACAGATGTAGTCCAGCAACCGACAGCGCCTTCTTCTCAGACTCGTCAGAGTTCAGCTGTCAGTCAGCCGTGGACGTGTCGGAGATGCGGTGGTCATCATAAGGGCCAGCCGTGTTCTCTGCCTGTTGTTTGCTTCAGATGTGACCAGCCGGGTCATGTGGTTCGGGATTGCCCGCTGAGGCCGAAGCAATTGCAAGCTCCTCAGTTCTCTCAGCCTCAGCAGCCGCAATTCAGACCTCCTCCTGTTCCTCAAACTCAACAACAGTTCTATTCTCAAGCGTCGGTGTCTTCTCAGCAATCCTCAGCTGGATCGAAGAAGCAGAAGGCAAAGTTTCTCATATGACTAGAGCTGAAGCTGTTGCGTCCCATTTGGTGAAGGTACGATTATGCTTTATGGTCTTTCAGCTCGCGTCTTATTTGATTCTGGTGCTTCTCACTCTTTTATTTCTGAGGCTTTCTTGGCATGTATTGAGGAGCCGACATCAGAGATGT
The DNA here is from genome assembly GCA_022559845.1 of Amorphophallus konjac. Taxonomy (NCBI): domain Eukaryota; kingdom Viridiplantae; phylum Streptophyta; class Magnoliopsida; order Alismatales; family Araceae; genus Amorphophallus; species Amorphophallus konjac. Next base: position 118,445,932 of record CM040125.1, read on the forward strand.
CTTGTGAGATGTTTGTTGAATTGCCTTCGGGAGATTTCATGGTTACACCTTTGTGTTTGGGAGAGTCTCCTGTGATGATTGATAATCACCAGTTGCCGGCAAGATTGTATGCGTTGCAGCTGGCAGATTATGATGTTATTCTGGGAATGGATTGGTTGGAGCAGTATGGAGCTGTGGTTGACTGCAGATCGAAGAAAGTCTATTTTCAGCCCCAAGGGAAATCAGCCTTTTATTTCCAAGGTATTCGATCCCGTTCTTCTCGTATGATTATTTCTGCTATTCGAGCCTATAGGTTGCTTAGTGCAGGTTGCCAGGGATTCTTAGCTTCTGTGGTTGCTGTTGAGAAACCACGACAGGATGTCAATGATATTCCTGTTGTCTGTGAGTTCCCTGATGTGTTTCCTGACGAGTTGCCAGGCTTGCCTCCAGAGCGAGAGATTGAAATGGTGATTGAACTGATTCCTGGTACAGGCCCGTTAGCAAAGGCACCGTACCGTATGGCTCCAGCTGAACTTAAAGTACTGCGAGCACAGCTACTTGAATTGCTGGAAAAAGGCTATATTCGCCCCAGTTTTTCTCCGTGGAGTGCTCCAGTGTTGTTTGTGAAAAAGAAAGATGGAAGCCTGAGGCTTTGTATTGATTACAGGCAGCTGAATCAGGTGACTATCAAGAATAAATATCCACTTCCCAGGATTGATGATTTGTTTGACCAGTTACAGTCTGCTACTGTCTTTTCACGAATTGACCTCCGGTCTGGCTACTTTCAATTGCGGATCCGGGAATCTGATGTGGAGAAGACAGCTTTCAGCATTCAATATGGTCACTTTGAATTTCTGGTAATGCCGTTTGGATTGACTAATGCCCCAACAGCTTTCATGGACCTAATGCAGCGTATTTTCCGTCCATTTCTTGATCAGTTCGTGGTGATCTTTGTTGATGATATTCTGATCTATTCTGCCTCTGATGAAGATCATGTACAGCATTTGAGGATCGTTCTGCAGACTCTGAGAGATCACGAGCTCTATGCAAAATTTAGTAAGTGTGAATTCTGGCTTCGGGAAATTCATTTTCTTGGCCACGTGATTTCTGGTGACGGAGTGGCAGTGGACCCTGCAAAGATTGAAGCTGTTTTGGATTGGCAGAGACCGAGAACGATCACTGAGATTAGAAGCTTTTTAGGTTTGGCTGGGTATTATCGCAGGTTCATCCAAGATTTTGCGAAGATTGCAGCACCGATGACTAGACTGACTCGTAAAGATGTACCTTTTGTCTGGTCGGATCAGTGTGAGGCTAGCTTTGTTGAATTGAAAAGGCTATTGACTTCTTCTCCAGTGTTGACTTTGCCTTCGACTCGGGTGGATTTCTTGTTTGCACAGATGCTTCTCGAGTGGGTTTGGGTGCAGTGCTAATGCAACATGGTAAGGTTATTGCATATGCATCTCGACAATTGAAACAGCATGAAGAAAATTATCCCACGCATGATCTGGAGCTAGCTGCAGTTATTTTTGCCTTGAAGATCTGGAGACATTATCTGTATGGTGAGAAATTTCAGATTCTTACTGATCATCAGAGTTTACAGTATATATTCTCCCAGAAAGATCTGAATCTTAGCAGAGGCGATGGATGGAATACATGAAAGATTATGACTTTACACTCTCCTATCAGCCGGGTAAAATGAATGTTGTGGCTGATGCTCTGAGCAGGAAGGTGCAAGTCAATCAATTGTTGCTTCATGAATGGAAATTGTGGGAACAGCTTCCGAGTGAGGCATTCAGCGTGGAGATTCCTGCCGATCGAGGATGGCAGTTTGTGCTAGCTTGGTTCTAGGTTCAGCTTTGTGTCAGCAGATTAAAGAAGCTCAGCAAGCTGATTCTGATTTGGCCCGTGTTATATCAAGATATGATGTGGAATTTGATGACGAGCTGGTCGTCAGCTTCCAGGGCAGATGGTATGTTCCCGCTGTTGATGAATTGAGGCATGAGATTCTGAGTGAAGCCCATGGTTCCCGTTTTGCTATTCACCCAGGTGTCACCAAGATGTATCAGAATTTGAAAAAGTAGTTCTGGTGGCCAGGTATGAAGAAAGACGTGGCTATATTTGTTTCTAAGTGCTTGACTTGTCAGCAGGTTAAAGCCGAACATCAAAAGCCAGGTGGATTACTTCAGCCTTTAGAGATTCCAATGTGGAAATGGGACCACGTTACTACAGACTTTGTGGTGGGTTTGCCTCGGACTTCTCAAGGTTTTGATGGTATCTGGTTGCTTGTCGACAGATTGACTAAAACTACCAAATGTTGCCGATTAAAGTTGCTTGGAGTGTGCAGAGGTTGGCCGAGCTTTATGTGCAGAAGATCGTGCCACTGCATGGAATTCCTGTTTCACTTGTGTCAGATCGTGATCCACGTTTTACCTCCGGCTTCTGGCGTAGTTTCCAGAAAGCTTTGGGCACTGAGTTAGCGTTCAGTTCAGCGTATCACCCACAGTCAGAGAGGACTATTCAGACTCTGGAAGACATGCTGAGATCGTGTTGCCTTGACTGGCAAGGTTCGTGGAGTCAACATTTGCCACTTGTTGAATTTGCTTATAATAACAGTTTTCACTCCAGTATTGGTATGGCTCCTTACGAAGCACTGTATGGTCGTCCTTGTCGTACTCCCTTGAACTGGTTTGATGTTGGGGACAGATTGTTGACAGGACCGGACATGGTACAGCAGTGTTCTCACGTGGTTCGTCTGATCAGGCAGAGATTGTTGACAGCCCAGAGTCGACAGAAAAGCTATGCAGATCGGCGCAGACGTCCACTACAGTTTGAGCCAGGAGATATGGTGTTTGTTAAGGTATCTCCGATGAAGGGTGTTTCCAGGTTTGGGAAGCGTGGAAAGCTTAGTCCGCGATATGTTGGCCCGTTTCCTATTTTTGAAGCTGTGGGTCCGGTAGCTTATCGTTTGCAACTACCAGCGGCTATGCAAGCTATTCATGATGTCTTCCACGTGTCTCAGTTGAGGAAATATGTGCCAGATGCTTCTCATGTTCTCGATGATTCAGTTTGGCCCGAAGTGACTGCTGATTTGTCTACGCCAGAGTTTCCTATCAGAATTGAAGACCGTCGTGAGCAGCGGTTGAGAAATAAGGTTATCCCTCTGGTGAGAGTTGCTTGGCAGCGTCACTCTGGTAATGAGTCCACTTGGGAACGTGAAGATGAGATGCGTCAGCTTTTTCCTTTCTTATTCCAGTGAGGTATAAGTCTTTTCTCAGTTTCCTCCTTTTCCGTTCTTGTAAATTTCGAGGGCGAAATTTCTTTTAGGAGGGAGGGACTGTAAGGCCCGTGCCTTAGTGGATCCTTAGTGGTTTGGATCTAATATTTGTTCTGGAATTTCTGACTATTTTCCTGTATTTTTAGGAATTTTCTGGTATTTTTTCAGATTTATTTGGAGTTAATTAAGGGTTATTAGAAACTAATAAGATTTTAATATATATAATAATTATATTATATATATTTTAATTTTATTTTATTTTCTTTTAATCCCTCACCCTCACACCCTCTCTCTCTCCCCTCGTCGATCTCTTCTCACCCTCACGCTCTCTCTCTCCTCACGCGATCGCCCCTCTCCCCTCTCCTAGGGAAAGCAGGCGAGACGACGTCGGATTGAAGCGTGGTTGGTGCCGGTGGATTCCTCGCGTCGAGAGGAATGCGTGGGTACCCATTTCGGTGCGGTTCGGTGATCGTGGGAGCGGGATGGTGTGTGAAGGCTCCGTGAACCCTCCTCCGTGCATGCGGCGTTTCTGGCCGTTTCGACTTGCAAGAGGTAGGGGGATGGACTCCTGAACTCGCTAGGATCAATTCCTATCGCTAGTTCGTTTGATTAGAACCCCGTAGCATGCATAATGTTCATTTTTCTATATTTGGGGTTTTAGCCTAATTCTTGAGTTTAATGCATTGTAGGCCTTGCATGTGATGTATTTAGGTGTTAAATTGTTGTATGGGTTGCATGGTTTGACAGGAAACAGGTTTCCACGCCGTTACCCGACGATTTCTATCGTCCGGGAGGGAACCGATTTTCAAACCTAACCCGTTCGTGACCCAGGTGGTGTGACGGTCCTTCCAGGAACCGTCACACGCCTGACGGTCCTTGGAGGACGCGTCGTTTCAATATAACGGCCCGTTGAGGGGGCGTTATTTCAAGAGTAACGGTGGGGCTCCCATCCGTTACTCGTCTTCCGTTTTGTGTTGACCCGGTCAGGCGGTTAACCCGACGGCCAGTCGGCCGGCCGTCAGGTCAACCCGACGCGCCTGGGCGAGCGCGTCACTTCGCATGCGAACGGTTTTGAACGCGGCACGTTGGTTTTTGGCCTCGGGTGGATGTAACGGCGGAGATCCAACGCATTGCATCGATGTAACGCGCTGGGCCCCTACCGTTACATTCCCATTTGGGTCTCTTGAGCTGGAACTCTGGTGGAAGTAACGGATGGAGACAGACGCGTTGTTCTTGTTGTAACGCGCCAGTCCCCGACCGTTACATTCATGTAGCGCATGGGCGGCAGACCGCCACATGCCTGTTGGTTTCAAAAGGGTGCCGGCTTATTCGTTATGCGTTCCATTACGTATATATGCCATGTTTATATTGTTTTATTATACAATGGCGTGTTTTCTCATACCAATAGAGTAGCTTTTCTTTCCTTGCAATGGAGCCACTGTTGTTGCCCTAGGTCTGTTGAGTGCCGACCCGCTTGGGGATAGCGGAGGGGTGTTTCCCGTACACGGTTTGTAAGCTAGTTCCGTGGGCTCCCAGCCAATGGTAGCATCCTACCAAGGGAGAAAACTAGCTAGAGGGCCTGGCTCAGGCTAGAGTCAGTGTGTGCACACGTGGTCAGAGGCTGTGGACTGACACTGACGAGTGTCACTCTGACTGGTCACTTGGTTTGGTACTGTTTACGCGCTCAGCTTGTCGTTTTACCGACTGCGAGTGCTTGAGACGCAGTGTAAGTCGTCAGTGGACGCATCGGGTTTCTACTCCAGTGGTTGTCCTACTCCCTGCTGCTTGGATTAGTTAAGGCTTATCCTATTTGGTAGATTTAGTTTCAGTCGCTTGCATTTAATTATTATTGGCATGTGTTAGCTGTTATACCTGCTTAGATAGAGTTTACAGCTTTCTTGTGATTAGTTGTTCATGCCAATGCTTGTTATTTTATTTAAATGCATGCCCTATTGCCTTTATTTTCACGTGTATGCTTGTTTAGTGCGAGGTAGGGATCCGCGTGACCCCTACTGAGTCTGGCTGTGACTCACCCTTCTCCTTTCAGGTGAGCCGCGCCCACCATCTCCCGGTGTTTTGTGAGGTTGCTCGGAGACCGTGCTTAGTTGCCAGCAGTTGACGGGTCGCCTTTGTGAGGCTCTGTCGTACTTTCGCCGGGGTATGCCCCGCGTAGTTGTACTTTTTGGCTAGTACTCTTGTGCTTCTGGACTAGTTATATAATTATCACTCTGGTTAGTTTTGAATTGCTTCCGCACTTTTATTAATTTTATTGCTTAATTGTAATATGCGCGTTCCAAATTGCAATTCGCTATGCATCCCCTCGACAAACTTCACTAACCATTCAGGGGCCTCATCAGCCTCTTGGGTGGCTTCCCCAGTTCTTGGTATCGTTGCATCGATGTTATCGGTATATCGGTATCCTGAACTCTGGGTCGTCACAGCTTAGGGGTTTCCCTGACAGTCTTTCCTCATTCTTTCTTCACGTAGCGTTGTGCCATTGTACTTGGAGCATGGAAGACGCTCCGGAAGATGAGGCTGCCGACGACGGGGGGTAGAGAGTTCTCGGTGATTCGGGTTTAAAGAGGGTTCGACGGCCAGCAGACAGACTTAAAGAGGGTTCGACGTATGGAGGCACGTTGTCTTCTTTCTATTAGTTCTGGCGACACTTGCAGGGGGGCGAGATGGTGGATGGATGGGGGCATCAGGCATCCCTGCCGCCCATCCCTTCCTGCTCGCTCCACGGAGGGGAGGAGGAAGCCAATTAAGCTCCCTCCTTTCTGAGCTTTCCCCTGCCTCCTCGTCCAGCTCTGCTGGTTTCTTTCTCCCCCCCGCAACCTCTTTTTCCCTCTTCTGCTCTCTCCTTTCTTTCACTCTTTGGAGGGTGCCTGCACTCTCTGTCTTCCGAATAGTTGGCAGGTTGGCGGGGAGGATGCTTTCATATGCATTCCCTCTCCCCCTTCTCTTCCAAGTTCAATTTGGAAGGTAGCCTTCTCCTTCCTAATCCCTCTGTCACCTTTGTCCTGAGCTACCTGAGCCAACGGGGTCGACTATCCTTTATCCGAGCCAGTTTCTACACGAGGTAGAGTCAGTGGCTGGACGCAGGAAGGTCATCCGAGTCAGCCAAGCGATGGGCTCATACGGCGGCGCCAGATGAATTTTTTACTTTTTTGACATGTATTTTCCTAGATTCGGCCTTCTTGATGTACAAGCGGGTTGTTTGAATAAAAGAAAGGAGCCTTTTGTTTTATCTCATGTCGTTTGCACAATGCTCAATATTCAGAAGTGGAACTTGCGTAATGTAGTCGCGTTCCAGGTCCGAGGGATGAGCTCTCCGTTCATCGTGGATAGACGGTATGCTCCTTTTACGAGCGTCTCGACCACTCGGTAGGGGCCTTCCCAATTAGGGGATAACTTGCCCGCCGCCTCAAGTGGTCGAGAGACTTTAGCTTTCCTGAGGACGAAGTCTCCCGGTTGAAAGTGTCTATCTCGGACCTTGGCGTTGTAGTATCGAGTGAGGTGGCGTCGGTATTCTATTGCTCAGATGCTGGCAATCTCTCGGACTTCATCTGCTAGGTCGAGGTTTTCGAGCAGTTTCTGGTCGTTTGCCTCGGACGAGAAGCAGATGACTCGGAGGGAGGGGTTGCCAATCTCCAACGGGATCACGGCCTCGGTACCGTATACCAGTTGAAAGGGGCTTTCACCGGTTGCCGTTCTGGGAGTCGTTCTGTGTGACCAAAGTACATTCGGCAATTCCTCAAGCCAGCTGCCCTTGGCTTTGCCGAGCCTAGTCTTGATTCCTTTTAAGATAGTCTTATTGGCATTTTTGATCAGCCCGTTAGCCTGAGGGTGGACGACCGAGGTGAAGTGATTGCGAATGCCTAGGTCGGCACATCTGTCTCGGAAATAACGAGAATCAAATTACCGACCATTATCGCTTACTATCACCCGGGAGATGCCGAAACGACAAATGATCGACTTCCAGACGAAATTCCAGACGACTGTCTCGGTGATCCTTGCTGTGGCTTCGGCCTCGATCCACTTAGTGAAGTAATCGATGGTGACGATAATGAACTTCTTCTGGGCCTGGGCCGTGGGGAATGGCCCGAGGATGTCGATTCCCCAGCGAGCAAAAGGATAAGGCTCGGCTAGGGTGACGAGCTCCGTTGCTGGTTGATGGACCAAGTGGTCAAATCACTGGCACCGGTCACAGTGTTGTGTGTAGGTCGAGCAGTCGCGCTGCAGAGTGGGCCACCAGTAACCTAGCCATAGCAAGATCCTGGCGAGCGACCTACCTCCTAAATGCACTCTGCACAGACCTTCGTGAACTTCTTCGATCGCTCGGTTGGCTTCGTCGGTGCTGAGGCACTTCAAGAAAGGTCCGGAGAAGGATCTCCGGTAGAGAGCGCCATCCAGAGTGACGAACTGCCGAGCTTGGTACTTCAATCTTCGGGCTTCCTGAGGGTCGGGAGGCTCTTGAGAGTCTTGAAGCCACGACAGATAGGGGGTACGCCAGTCGCTTGGGGAGGCCGAGTCAACAGCTAGGAGCTCCGAATCGATGCTCGGCCGCTCTAGCTCTTCGAGAAGGACCAATCGAGTGCCCTCGGGGTCAAGAGAGGAGGCCAGCCGAGAGAGGGCGTCCGCTCGGGAGTTTTCCTCCCGAGCTATTCGGACTACCTCAAAACTCTCGAACTGTTGTGCCACGGTCTTGACCAGCTAGAGGTATTTGATCATCGGTGCTTCTCGAGCTTCATAACTACTGTTGACCTGGCTAGCGACCAGTTGGGAGTCAGTGTGAATCCTGACTCGCTCAGCCCCTAACCGCCGGGCCATGCAGGCTCCCGATATGAGGGCCTCATACTCTGAAGCGTTGTTAGATGTTTGGAAGTTGAACTTCAGGGCGTACTGTAGCTCTGCTCCTTCAGGGGACTTCAGGAGGATCCCGGCGCCGCTCCCGGTTGAGTTGGAGGATCCGTCGATGAACAGTTCCCAGGTCGGCCCGGGCGCAGACGGAGATCTTTCTTCAGTCGGGATGGTGCTCTCGGCGATGAAGTCAGCAAGCGCCTGGCCTTTGATAGCCGAGCGAGGCCGATACGATATATCGTAGGCCCCGAGCATGATGGCCCACTTGACGAGGCATCCCGAGGCTTCAGGGCGAGCGAGGATTCTCTTCAACGGTTCGCCAGTCAGCACGGTGATAGAGTGCCCTTGGAAATAGGGTCGAAGGCGCTTGGCCGAGGTAACCAATGCTAGCACGAGTCTCTCGGTTGCGGGGTACCTTCCTTCGGCCTCGTTGAGCACCTTGCTGGTGTAGTAGACCGGTCTCTCGACTCCCGAGTCATTTCTGACTAGGACCGAGCTAACTGTAGATGGAGTCACCGAGAGATAGAGATGCAAGGTTTCGCCTGATACGGGCTTGGAAAGCATCGGTGGCGAAGCCAGGAACTCCTTAAGCTCGGTGAACGCTTTTTGGCATTCCTCGTCCCACGCGAATGTAGCAAATGCCATTTTAGGCCCCCTCAACAGTTTGAAGAAGGGTAGGCATCGTTCAGCTGCGCGGGACAGGAATCTGCTGAGCGCGGTAATGCGCCCGATAAGGCGTTGAACATCTTTGATGCAGGTGGGTGGGCGCATGTCCAGGATGGTCTGGACCTTGTTGGGGTTGGCCCCGATCCCACGCTGGGTGACTAAGAAGCCCAAGAATTTCTCAGACATTACTCCGAAGGCGCACTTGGCAGGATTGAGCTTCATGTTGTACTTCAGGAGGGTGTCGAAGATTTCTGCTAGGTCGGCGAAGTGGTCCTCGGCCTTGGGGGTCTTCACGAGCATGTCGTCAATATAGGCCTCAACGTTCCGACCGAGCTGTCCCTCGAACATATTATTGACCAGCCTCTGGTACGTGGCTCCAGCATTCTTTAACCCGAAAGGCATCCGGGTGTAGCAGTGTACGCCGAAGTCGGTGATAAAGGCGGTCTTCTCCATGTCTTCGGGGTGCATTTTGATCTGATGGTAACCTGAATAGGCATCCAGGATGCTGAGTATCTCGTTGCCCGAGGTTGAGTCAACCAGTTTGTCGATGCTCGGTAATGGATAGCAGTCCTTTGGAGTAGCCTTGTTCAAATCGGTGAAGTCCACGCACATTCGCCACTTTCCCGAAGCTTTTGGCACCAGGACGACGTTAGCCAGCCATGTCGGGTACAGGACCGATCTAAAAAGACCAGTCTTTTTCCCCTTGGTGACTTGCTCCTTGATAATCATCTATTTCTCTGGCGCGTGCTTCCTTCTGCGTTGTTGTACGGGCTTCATGGTTGGGTTGAGGTTGAGCTTATGCATCGCCGTTTCTTCCGGTATCCTAGGGAGTTGATCATCAGACTATGCGAAGACTCGGATGTACGTGGAAAGAAACTCTTTGTATTGCTGTTGGACTCCAGATGTTAGGTCGGCTCCGATCTTTACTCCTAGGGTCGGGTCGTCGTTTAGGAAAATCGCTAGCAATTCACCTCCAGGCTCGGCGGTTGCGAATTTTTCCTCGACTTCCCGGGGGCCCTTGTTCTTCCCGTCCGGCCTTGTGGCTTCAACCGAGATATTGTAGCACCTTCTGGCCATAGCCTGGTTGCCTCGGACTTCCCCCAACCCATTTTTGGTGGGGAACTTCATCTTTTGGTGATAGGTAGAAGGCACCGCTTTCGTTCGGCTGAGGATTCCCCGGCCGAAGATTGTGTTGTATGCTATCATACCTTTGATCACTATGAAGTCCACCATGACCGTAATGATTTTGGGTGGGGTGCCGAGAGTAACTAGCAGGCTCAGGGCTCCCTCGGGATAAGTGGCCTGGCCATTGAACCCGCAAAGAGGGTTTCGGATCGGGCGGAGTCTAGATGGATCCTCCCCCATCTTAAGAAAACATTCATAGGATAATACATCAGGTACACTTCCATTGTCAACTAGAATCCTGTCTACATTACAATGGTTTATTGTGGCCGATATGACTAGGGCATCGTCATGCGGGGTGCTTAGCCCTTCCAGGTCTTGGTCGGAGAAGACTATGACCTGGGGCTCACTCGGCGGGGCCCTGGGATGCTCGATGGCTCGGCTCGCCCGCTCAGCATGACGCTTCCTTCCTCGACTGCTGTCTCCTCCTGATGCAGCTCCTCCGGCGATGACGTTGATGTGGACCCCTCGGGGGGCGTTGTCGATTTCCTCTGGGGTGCCTCGGTCTTCTTTGTGCCCGGCCACGAATCGGGAGAGGTGCCCCTGACGAATGAGACGCTCGATCTCATCCTGGAGTTGATGGCAGTCGCCGGTGTGATGTCTGTGGTCGCTGTGGAACAGATAATGCTTGCTGCGACTACGGTTCTTCGACCTCATTGGCTCGGGTTGGCGGAGGAGGCCCGAGCCTTTGATGTCCTCGTAGATCTCGTAAACCGGAGTGGTTAAGGGGGTGTACCGCTCGTACTTCCGTGACTGTTCCTTGCGTTCCCCGTCTTGGTTCCGCCTTTTCCCCAGACCCGAGTTTGGCTCGGGTGCCCGCTTCTTTTCCCTCTCCCGACCCGAGCCGGTTGCGTCTCAGCATGCACTGAGCACTTCTTCGCACTCGACATGGCGCAATGCCAGAGTCACTAGCGTAGCAAGGGTCAAGGGAGGGTGGAGGACAAGCTCGCGGCGGAGGTTCTCGTCGCGGGTGCCCCCGGTCAGCGCGGTTATGGCCGAGGTGACGTCTAAGCGGGGGATCCTCAGGGCTTCCGATTTGAATCAGGTAATGTAAGCCCGAAGTTTCTACCCTTACGCCTGTTTGAGGGCCAAAAGTCCCGCTACCGACCTTGGGGGACCGCTGCCGGCAAAACTCTCCTTGAATACTCGCCCGAATTGCTTGAAGTCCCGGATGGATCCGGGGGCGAGGGCCCGGAACCATGCTTGGGCGCCTTGGACAAAGGTGGTCACAAAGGCTCGGCATTTAATGGCGTCGGATGCTCCATCAAGGGTCATCAGGGCGTCGAAGCTGTCGAAGTGATCGGTCGGGTCACCCTGGCCGTCATAGAGCTTGAAGGTCAGGATGGAGGTTCTAGGAGATACCTATGCCTTCAAGATATAGTCGGAGAACGGGGATTTCTCCTCATCCTCCGCGGAGGAGTCCTTCTATAGGGCGCGTAGGGCGCGCTCCTGCTCTGTGAAATGCCTCTCGAATTCTCACAGTCGGAGGGATAGCTCTGGCTGCCGCTGAGCCGTCGGGCTGGGGGGGCTGTATTGGCGTTCCCCAGGGACTTCGTGTAATGCCCCGGATTTTTTGGATCCTTGTTCGTGGGTCCCGGATCTGGTTTCTCGGTGTGTCCAACTCTTTTGTGTCTGAAATTTCGTTTCGGACATCTTTCGTGTTCGGATCGGCGCGATCCGGAGTTGTTTCTGAGGCTCGGAAGCGTTCCGCGACTTTTCTGCGTGTGTTTTCCGATTCCCGGTGTGTGTTTCGGTAATTCCTTCGGAATCTCGTTGCGGGTGAACCGGGCCGTTCACCAGGGCGCGAGTGGTACCGTTGCGATCGGTGCGTTCCAAGGATCGTGGAAACGTGATTTTCTATTTTTTTGGTATTTTTTGAAATTTCCGGATTTTCCTATATATAACACTTTTCTCTCTCTCCCCTCTCATTTCTCTCTTCTCTCCCTCTCTCTTCTCACGCTCTCTCCTCTCTCCCTCTCTCTCCGGCGGCCGACGGGGTGGAGTGCGGGTGAGGCGGGGACGACGCGGGCGAGGCACGGGCGAGGATGGGTGAGGATCGAGGCAGTGGAGGTGCGGTGAAGCTCGGCCGTGGGTTCGTGGAACAACGAGGCTTCAACGGTGTTCTCTTCGTGGATCGGCGTCCACGGTGCGTCGAATCTTTGGTGGAGGTAGGGAGATGGACCCTCAACCCGCGTACTTCATTTCCCGTGAGTTTTGTAGGCCGTGGTGAGCCGAGCGGGCTTATTCGAGGGATTTGGGGGAAAACTCATGTTTTTGGGGTGTGAGCCGGATCTCCCGTTTTACGGTATTTTTGGTCGTTCCAGGGGTTCAGATGCATGTCTAGGGGCTTGGGGGAAGGTTTCCCCTTTTGTTTGCCCTTCACCCGAGGGTGAACGGGGCGTGGAATGGGTTTTTCTGCAGTTTCCACCATTTTCGGGCGCGGACTGAGAATGCGCTAGTCTCACGTTCTCGAGGGTCGCGCCGCCCCGATAGGGCGTGTTCATCGGAGAAGATGAACAGTAAGGCGGTTCTTGTCGCGCTTTAGGCTCCCAGCGCATTCTATGTTGTCGCTCTATAGGATCATAGCGTGACTTGGTCTGGTCGCGCTATGGACCTGTAGCGCATTCTTGCTGAACGCGCTAGGTATGTGTAGCGCGTTCTGCCTTAACGCGCTATGCACGTGTAGCGCGTTCTTGGGGTGGCCTGCCGGGCTGCCCGGGGTGGGCAGTCTACGGCTGATTGTGCTCCCCTTGGGCCGTGTGTATCCCGGACACCCCGTGGAGTTCCGTGACCATGTCTTTGGGTGTTCGGAGGTTCCGTTTACCTCGATAAGCGTGCCCGTGGGCTTGGTGGGTCCGGGTGACCCCAGGTGTTCCGGGCTTCCGTGTTCTTGCTAGATCGAGTCACCGTGTATCGGTGTGAGTGCTGTGAGGTTTCCCCGTAGGTCGTTGCTTCTCTGGAAGGTGACTTCCGAGTGGGCCATGTGTGTGGCCTTAGACTGTGAATCCAATCTCCCAGCCTGAGGCTGGAGGTCACTTAAGTTTCCCTCCTCAAGGGATGGGTCTCGGTAGTGGTGAACTGCCTTGTGAGTCTTCCCATCGTTGTTTTGGACCTAGGGATTAGGCCAGATTGACGGCTCAGTGTTGTCATGTGCAACGGTCTTGACCCCGAGTCTTGTGACTCAAAGGTCGTTGGGTTTAGTAGGTCTAGTGGGCCGTCCAGAGTCGGGTGGCTTTGAGCCACCTGTTACTCGCAATGGGTGCGTGCGTGGTTTCCAGTGTTCACATTCTGTGACACGTCCACTAGTCGTAGCTTCCTGCGCACGCGAGTGCGGACCCACCTGGGAGTGGTGGAGAGCGAGACCCATTGAGAGGCGATTTTTAGGCTGGTTTCCGTAGGGCCCCTTCCCTTTGCCACCAGAGTCCGGTGGGGGGGAAAACCAGCTAGAGGACCCGACCTAGAGCAGATGGTCTGTGTGTGCACACGTAGTTGGGGTCTTAGGACACGCGCTGACGAGCACGACCCCAGCTAGTCCTTGTGGTGGTACTTGTTGCGTGTCTGAGTCTCACGCCCGGGGCGTCGTAGCTAGACACTTGCGACGTGGTGTAAGACGTCAGGGGACGCATCCGGTCGTTCTTCTAGTGGGTGGTGCTCCTGTCACGTGACGTGTGTTGTCGTGTACCGGGTTTTGTTTCCTTCCGTGAGACGGGACTTCGTGGGAGGTTTCGGGAGTGTTCCCGAAGTCGTGGTCTGGGGTTTCCGGTGAGGTCGTGACCGTGTTCCCTGACCGTGTGGTTTTGGCTCGGGCCCTTTTCATGAGGCCAGGCCTCCGCTACGGAGGTATCATGGCGTTTTCCTAGTAGCGTGGCTAGGGCGGTTCGTGTCTGGTGGTCCCCGATCATGGAATCGGGTGGTCGGGTGCGTGGCTTGGTTGTCCCCCGACGGGAGACTAGGTTGTGTTTTCTGGTACAGTAGGAGTAGCTGTAGGGCCGAGGTTTTTCCGGCCACCGTAGTTACTTTCCTGCTTTCGTAGTTACTGCTTTCAGTGACGTCGTTGTTCTCAGTTGGGGTTCCGCGGGATCCCTACTGGGCCAGTGACAGGAGGCTCACCCCTGCGTTTCAGGTGCGGAAGTTCTACCTCGAGGTTCGAGGGTGCTGTGCGGAGGTTCTTAGTTGCCAGCTTGCCGGGCCGAGTGTTCACTTGGCATGTGGTACGTTTACTACTTTGGACTGTACTTTCTGTTGGACTAGACTCTGTTGTAGTTATTTATTTATTCCTGTTAATTACTGAATTATCCTGCCTTATTTCTTATTTCTTTGTACCTCCACACTCCTTTTTAGCCCTTCCGAGCCTCCCGCTCGTGGGCGGCGGGCCGGGATTCGTATGTTATCGGGCTCCTCCCGGTATCCGGATCTCGGGTCGTTACAGTTGGTATCAGAGCGTGGTTGGGGACGTACATAGGAATTCGAGATATTGCAGTGATCAGAGTCCGTAAGGTCCAGTACAGTTGGCAGCTGGCATAGGGGTTCGTGCATGTTTTTCGCTTTGTTTCTCGCTTGAGAGCTTGAGTGCGCTGTATGGCGCGGTGAGGGTGGTTGCTGTTCGCGGCTTTCGTGCCGGCGTGGGGTCTACGGATCGAGGTCGAGAGCTTTCTCCCTTGGGTGGTGGCCCTGGTTGTGTTGCGTTGGGCAGAGGTTGCCGGCGGGTGTGTTGCCGTGGTGCTGCGTTTGAGGAATTTGCAGCGAGGTCAGGTGACTAGTGAGGACCGTTTGCCGTTAAGTGGCCGTGAGCGTGCTCTGAGGGAGTTGTCATAGAGTCTGCCACTCCAGCATGAGGTTTACCCAGCCCCTGCGGTGTTAAGGTTGTGGTTTGAGGTGTTGGAGCGGGTGCTCTGGTCGAGAATTATGCTCTGGCGAGCGGAGGATCTTGTGTTGAGCTGCTGATTTGTCGATCCTGGTGTTCTTGTCGTGCTCTGTGGCGTCAGAAGTGATGTGTCTGTCCCGATTGTTTTTGTGGATTTTGAGGCAGGATTGGGCTGTGATGTCCCAGTAAGTCTTGCTCCTGCGCTCTTGTGTGCGAATGGGTGATGTTCGCCCAGGATTTGGCTCAAGATGTGAAGGTTCCGCAGTGAGTTTCGGGACTCGGGGATGAGCGTTGGCGGTTGCCGGTTATGGCTCGTGTTGCGGCTCTTGGCGTGGCGTGTGGCAGTTTGGGGAATTGCAACGGTGGTGCATCGAGAGATGTTGTGATTGTGGTCCGACGTGACACTTGCCGAGTGTTGTCAGAGGAGCTGACCTGACGGAAGTGATGATTTTTCTTGGTGCTGGAAGGTGATGTTCCCAGCATGAGTGAGGCTCGAGGTCAGGTCGAGTGTGGAGTTTTCCTTCCGTTGGTCGGAGGTGTGATTGGGTCCTCTTTTGGTTGGAGAGAATCGTGTTTGGCTAAGGTTCGTCGTCTTGCATTGTGCGTCCGGATTGGTTGGCCTTCGTGTGCCATGAAGTCCGTGCGAGACGCGTCCCACGTTTTGGCAAGGTGGTTGCCTGTGAGAAGCGTTGCCCGTTCCCTGATGTGTAAGGGTGTTGGCGCTGTTCCAGAAGGACGAGTGCCGGCTGGGCGGTGTTTTTTTTTAGGTTTACAGTTGGTGTCACGATTCCCGATGTGCGGGGGATCGGATTCAATGGGGTTGCAGATTGTTGTCGGGTTGGTGGATCTCGAGTTATCGATGTGGTGGCTGTGCGTGTGGATCAGAGTGCGCGGATCGTAGCGTTGGTTGCTGCGAGTAGATTTCTGAGGAATGGTAGAGCAGCGGAGGGTTGGTTCATCGGTGTGTGTTGTCTCCGGCGACGTGAGACGTATTGTTGCCATGCCATTGCTTGAGATATTGTGGTTTATGGCACTGGCAGGTGGAGAGTTGGGGAAGTATGCTGGCGAGGTTGCCGCATGAGTACCCTGTTCTTGCGTTGAAGGTTGCGTTCATGGATGAGATTGTGTTTTGGAGAAGTGTGTCGTGGATTGTAAGAGGTTGTGTGTCCCGTGGCTCTGTGATAAGAGCGGGAGTCGGGATTGGCAGGCGTCCTCTTGGATTAATTGAGATGGAGGTTTCGATGAGATAGGATTCGATGAGATAGGATGGTGGTCGATGCCCGTGTGTGGAGGTCTCTGATGAGACGTTGGCGTTGGATATTGATACTCAGTCTGCGGCCAGCAAGGGAGGATTCCCCGTAAGTCTGAGTCGAGTGACGTGAGGACCGAGGGGAGATGGAGTCGTTTGATTTCGCTGTACTCCCCTGAGAGGGTAGAGTTGGCATGATGATAGGTCTGGATGTGGTGTTGGTCTGTGCGTGAGTCAGCGGATGGCCTGTCATGAGTTGAATCGTGCCTGTTAGGCCGGGGGAGGCTTCCCGTTGGCGAATGTCTGGTGACTAGTGGATGGTCTTTCATCGATAGAAGATGCTGGTTGTAGGGGCTCGAGAATGGAGAGAGCCGCGTGCCAGCGAGGCCTTTTGGTGGCCGTTTCTGAGGTGTGTTTTCCCAGATGGGATCTGAGCTTTGTCGAAGTTTAAGATCTGACAGAGTTGGTCCCGTGCTGTTGTGGCATTAGGCTTGCCGAGTGTGGAGTGGTCCTCGGCGTGGAGCCGACAAATTTGTGGTGGTCAGCTGGCAGAGAAGCTGGCATTTGGTTGGTCGACCGAGCATGGGCGTTGGCCGGTGGATTGGTTCTTATGGTGAGGATTGCATTCCCTCGGTGAGCGAGAGGGTGGCAGCAATGCCGTGAGTGGTTTCCGTTGTGTCTGAGGTGATACCAGACTTGTGCCTTTGTATTATGCTTGCTCTGGTGGCCGATGTGTGTGCGGTGTGCGGAGCGTGGCATTGTTCGTGATTATGGTCTGGCCGTATCCCTCCTGATTGGTGCTTTCACGACAATCGAGGTTTTTCTGTACTGGGGCCCTGGCAGCGTTGTCAGTTGGTCGAGGCGTTCTTCCCCTGTGGCTTGGTGCTGGTCCTGAATTTCGAGGACGAAATTTCTTTAAGGGGGGAGGGCTGTAATGTCCCGGATTTTTCGGATCCTTATTCGTGGGTCCCGGATCTGGTTTCTCGGAGTGTCCAACTCTGTTGTGTCCGAAATTTCATTTCCATCTTTCGTGTTCGGATCGGCGCGATCCGGAGTTATTTCTGAGGCTCGGAAGCGTTCCGCGACTTTTTCGCGTGTGTTTTCCGATTCCCGGTGTGTGTTTCGGTAATTCCTTCGGAACCTCGTTGCGAGAGAACCGGGCCGTTCACCAGAGCGCGAGTGGTACCGTTGCGATCGGTGCGTTCCGAGGATCGTGGAAACATGAATTTCTATTTTTTCGGCATTTTTCAGAATTTTGGATTTTCCTATATATAACACTTTTCTCTCTCTCCCCTCTCATTTCTCTCTTCTCTCCCTCTCTCTTCTCCTGCTCTCTCCTCTCTCCCTCTCTCTCCGGCGGCCGACGGGGTGGAGTGCGGCCGAGGCGGGGACGACGCGGGCGAGGCACGGGCGAGGATGGGTGAGGATCGAGGCGGTGGAGGCGCGGTGAAGCTCGGCCGTGGGTTCGTGGAACGGCGAGGCTTCAACAGTGTTCTCTTCGTGGATCGGCGTCCACGGTGCGTCGAATCTTCGGTGGAGATAGGGAGATGGACCCTCAACCCGCGTACTTCATTTCCCGTGAGTTTTGTAGGCCGTGGTGAGCCGAGCGGGCTTATTCGAGGGATTTGGGGGAAAACTCATGTTTTTGGGGTGTGAGCCAGATCTCCCGTTTTACGGTGTTTTTGGCCGTTCCAGGGGTTTAGATGCATGTCTAGGGGCTTGGGGGAAGGTTTCCCCTTTTGTTTTCCCTTCACCCGGGGGTGAACGGGGCGTGGAATGGGTTTTTCTGCCGTTTCCACCATTTTCGGGCGTAGACTGAGAACGCGCTAGTCTCAGCTAGCGCGTTCTTGAGGGTCGCGCCGCCCCGATAGGGCGTGTTCATCGGGGAAGATGAATAGTAAGGCGGTTCTTGTCGCGCTTTAGGCTCCCAACGTGTTCTATGTTGTCGTGCTATAGGATCATAGCGCGACCTGGTCTGGTCGCGCTATGGACCTGTAGCGCGTTCTTGCTGAACGCGCTAGGTATGTGTAGCGCGTTCTGCCTGAACGCGCTATGCACGTGTAGCGCGTTCTTGGGGTGGCCTGCCGGGCTGCTCGGGGCGGGCAGTCTACGGCTGATTGTGCTCCCCTTGGGCCGTGTGTGTCCCAGACACCCCGTGGAGTTCCGTGACCGTGTCTTTGGATGTTCGGAGGTTCCGTTTACCTCGATAAGCGTGCCCGTGGGCTTGGTGGGTCCGGGTGACCCCAGGTGTTCCGGGCTTCCGTGTTCTTGCTAGATCGAGTCACCGTGTATCGGTGTGAGTGCTGTGAGGTTTCCCCGCAGGTCGTTGCTTCTCTGGAAGGTGGCTTCCGAGTGGGCCATGTGTGTGGCCTTGGACTGTGAGTCCAATCTCCCAGCCTGAGGCTGGAGGTCGCTTAAGTTTCCCTCCTCGAGGGATGGGTCTCGGTAGTGGTGAACTGCCTTGTGAGTCTTCCCATCGTTGTTTTGGACCTAGCGATTAGGCCAGATTGACGGCTCAGTGCTGTCATGTGCAACGGCCTTGACCCCGAGTCTTGTGACTCAAAGGTTGTTGGGTTTAGTAGGTCTAGTGGGCCGTCCAGAGTCGGGTGGCTTTGAGCCACCTGTTACTCCGTGTTACTCGTAATGGATGCGTGCGTGGTTTCTAGTGTTCACGTTCTGTGACACGTCCACTAGTCGTAGCTTCCTGCGCACGCGAGTGCGGACCCACCTGGGAGTGGTGGAGAGCGAGACCCAGTGAGAGGCGGTTTTTTGGCTGGTTTCCGTAGGGCCCCTTGCCTTTGCCACCAGAGTCCGGTGGGGGGAAAACCAGCTAGAGGACCCGACCTAGAGCAGATGGTCTGTGTGTACACATGTAGTTGGGGGCTTAGGACACGCGCTGACGAGCGCGACCCCAGCTAGTCCTTGTGGTGGTACTTGTTGCGTGTCTGAGTCTCACGCCCGGGGCGTCGTAGCTAGACACTTGTGACGCGGTGTAAGACGTCAGGGGACGCATCCGGTCGTTCTTCTAGTGGGTGGTGCTCCTGTCACGTGACGTGTATTGTCGTGTACCGGGTTTTGTTTCCGTCCGCGAGACGGGACTTCGTGGGAGGTTTCGGGAGTGTTCCCGAAGTCGTGGTCTGGGGTTTCCGGTGAGCGTCACCGAGGGCCTTTCCCCAGACAGCATTGTGTTCACAACGGTGAGGTTGTGACCGTGTTCCCTGACCGTGTGGTTTTGGCTCAGGCCCTTTTCGTGAGGGCAGGCCTCCGCTACGGAGGTATCGTGGCGTTTTCCTAGTATCGTGGCTAGGGCGGTTCGTGTCTGGTGGTCCCCGATCGTGGAATCGGGTGGTCGGGTGCGTGGCTTGGTTGTCCCCCGACGGGAGACTAGGTTGTGTTTTCTGGTACAGTAGGAGTAGCTGTAGAGCTGAGGTTTTACCGGTCACCGTAGTTACTTTCCTACTTTCGTAGTTACTGCTTTCAGTGCCGCCATTGTTCTCAGTTGGGGTTCTGCGGGATCCCTACTGGGCCAGTGACAGGAGGCTCACCCCTGCGTTTCAGGTGCGGTGGTTCTGCCTCGAGGTTCGAGGGTGCTGTGCGGAGGTTCTTAGTTGCCAGCTTGCCGGGCCGAGTGTTCACTTGGCATGTGGTACGTTTACTGCTTTAGACTGTACTTTCTGTTGGACTGGACTCTGTTGTAGTTATTTATTTATTCATGTTAATTACTGAATTGTCCTGCATTATTTCCTATTTCTTTGTACCTCCACACTCCTTTTTAGCCCTTTCGAGCCTCCCGCTCGTGGGCGGCGGGCCGGGATTCGAATGGTATCGGGCTCCTCCCGGTATCCGGATCTCGGGTCGTTACACTTCGGTCTCTGGGTTCGGACAGCGTGCCCCAGGTTTTCCCTTCTTCGGCGTGGACGAGGCTTCTTGCTCCGGAGGGGGGGCTTGTGAAGGTCCTCCTGACCTGTTACGGATGATCTGCCGGCCACGGATGGTGAAGCGGCCTCCGGCGGTGTCCTGGGACACGTTCTCGCGGGGAGGGCTCTCCGGAGGGGCGCGTGACCTTCCATCCCTGGCCGCCTGGGTCCTCATGAGTTCTACGAGGACGTCCAGTTTTACGTTGAGGGCTTGGAAGGCGTCAGCGCCGCCGTTAAGTGGCAGCCCTACCACCGCGGGGGGAGGGGGCGGCAGCCCTACCGCGGGGGGAGGGGGCGGTCCGTCGGCGGGAGTGCTGGCACCGGAGGGGGGGTTTGGGAGGCTTGAGAGGGACCTTCCCCCGCCGCCACCATGGCCTTTCCCCTGTCGCCGGCGGGCCTCCTCCCTGAACTTCTTCTCACCATACTGGCTCTTTGGTCATTTCCCACATACGGCGCCAGATGAAGGGGCGTGATCTCGCGCGGCTCCTGAGCTGGGAGGATGATCACCGAACAGTGAACTGTAGAGAAAGGGAAACGGATCAGGGGGCCCAGGGATGGTTCCCTGGGGAAAACCCTCCGATGCTTAAGTCAGTAGAGCAATGGTGGAAGATAGGGAGGGAGGTAGAAAGAGGTGCACGAGATCCCCCAACACCAAGGTGGTGAAGTGGTTCCTGCTCAGAGAATTTTAGGCGTGTATTGCCCTTACCTTTCACTGGAGGGAGTCCCTGGTATATATAGTGTGCTCACCTTATGAGTCCCGTAAGCTGAGGAGTTTCAGGCGGGAGTTACGTCCTTATCGTGGGATCTTTAAGTCCTCATCGTGGGATCTTCATAGCCTTGAGGAATCATGGGTCTCTTATCCTCATAAACTCCTGCTTATAAAGGGCTCTCAACGGCAGCGTGGATAAGCAGTCGTCGGTCGGTCCAAGCATAAAAGGTGCCAACCCTGTCCGGGCGATAGGCATAACTCGGATGAAGATAGGTCGGAGTGGGCGTTGAGTGCTTGCCTCTATCCCGATAAGGGGATAACTCGGGCATGGGTCTTCCTCCGTTCTGACCGTCGCTTGGGCCTTCCGAGCCTAAGGGCCGTCGAGGAAGGATGAGATCCCGAGTAATCTTATTGGGCTTTTTAGCCCAAGTGGGCCCTATGGGACTGTCACTTGGATGAGATGAGCCTCGTTTGGTCCTGATGGACCTAGTTTGGCTGCTCTTAGATGGGCTACAGAAATCCCCCTCTCCAAAGCTTAACATAAATAATGCAAGGAATAAATAGTTATATAATTTAACAATTACACAGTCCAGAATTTATATGTCCATACATAAGTGCAGTAAACAAAACAAGGTACAAGACCAGGGGGCATACCCCGTGTCTGGCAAACTGGTACTAAGGCTGACCACCGGCTCCACGCGAAGCCTCTAAAACATAGCGTGCAAGCTACGCCTCACCTGAAAACAAAAGGGGGTGAGCCTCGTCTCATCGGCTCAGTGGGGGTCTCGCAGATCTCCACCTCACAACGATAAGTACACGGTGCAACAAATAACAATTCAGAACAATAATTATAACAAAAAGAACATCAATTAACAATTAAAGGAAAGTAATCTCGTCACACATGTACCACGGCTATTCAAAGTAACCCACGAGTTGATGTCGTACAATAGGATACCCTCGGTCACTTGATCACTAAATCACAACAGTAAGAAACTAAGGTCTCTACACTTGAGTGACAGGACCACTATCCACTAGAAGCAAGGCTGGATGCGTCCACTGACGACTTAGTCCACAGTGTCCCTACACGCCCCAGGCGAAAATTGAGACACCATACACAGAACACAAGACAAAGGTCTAGTCGGGGTCGTGCTCATCAACACGTGTCCGCAATCCCAGACCATGTGTGCACACACTGACTGACTGACTGTGCTACGTCAGGCCCTCTAGCTAGTTTTCCTCTCGACCCGGACTCGATCCGCCTTAGTGGGAGGCCCTACAGAAACCAGCCCCAAACTGTCTCTCTCGGTTCTAACTCTCCACCACTCCCAGGTGAGTCAGCACACGTGTGCCCAGGCAAGATACGACAAGTGGGAAAATGTCACTCAAAGTAAGGACCTGCTGTGAAACCATTGATGTGTCACCAGTCGTGGACACACGCTCGTCGCACAGAACACAAGTCTAAGTCTATAAGGCACAAGGCCGCCGAGGTTGCTATGTCAAAAAACCATAAACTATTCACTTTTCCCAACCATAGGTGTACCCACATGTTTTAAACCGAGTCATCGGACCTCCCACCATGAGATGGCCCTCACGGGGTTTATACAGCTAATTTCTCATGCATTTTATCCATAATTACCTTAATTTAAATTTCTGAGGTAAAAATCCGAGTTTCCGAGCTGAATAGGCCATTCCAGGGGAGGGTCGGTCGACCAAACCCAGTGGTCGGTTGACCTACAGGGGCATTCGGTCGACAGGCCACGAAGGTCAGTCGAACGGTCTGCCCAGGCCCCAGGGATTGCCCAAGGTCAATCGACCTATAGTTGGGGTCGGTCAACCAACGGCCCTCGGTCGGCCGACCGAACCCCGGTGGTGGTCTACTGATCCCAGTCTATGCCCATTTTATGCCCACTGCCAGGAACCGGTCGACCGACCTAATGGATTGGTCGACCAATTCCGACGACGACTGAATGGGATGACCCCCCGGGGGCCCGTTCCACCCTCAACTCGCTCCATTGCGAGCGGGAACCATGGGGAATCACTCCCTGACATCTAACACATCCGTTCACATCTAATGAATCACAAATCGCCGCCCGAATCGACAAAATCGTCGCTCACCCTGAAAACATGAAATTTTCCCCAAAATGAAACAAAACCCACTCATTCTTACCCGGATCATCACGGTTCGGCGGAAGAACACGCGGGGAGGTGTAAGGGTCTGTCCCCCTACCTGAAACTCTGCTTTACCAACTTAGATCGCTCCAATCGTTGTCGATTCATGCCGAAAATTGATGAAGCTTCAGAAATCGCGACCCACTCGCACGATCTTCCTTGTCCATGCCCTCACGAGTCACCTCGGCCGTTGTTGAAGCCCATCTGCGCCTCGTCGCTACCCGCCGTCTGCAGCCAAAGGGAGAGGGGGGCCGCACGGTGGTGGAACGGGGAAGGGAGAGTGAGAACGGTGAGGAGAGGGAGGGGTGTGCGATGGGTTTTAAAAAAAGAGTTTGGGTTTGCCCAAAATCCTCAAAAGAAGCAATATTGTGTAAATACTCATTCTTCCTCAACTTAATTAAATAAATTCTAGAATTTTAATAAAAATTTCATAATTCCTTCTAAATTTTTAAAAATAATATCTCAAAAATTCACCGTTGTTAAAATATTCACAAAAAATTAGATCCGACGCCTAATAGGTGAAAATCTGAAATCCAGAGTATTACACGGGTAGACTATTGAGGGTGATTGACAAGTGCACCGTAGATATTGCGGCCATCGCATCACCAGCATACATAGATTTGCAGAACACCTCGCAGGAGTGGGATGAGATTGTCGTGCATGCTCCTTAGTTCCAGATGATGTCTGAGATTACTTTCAGACACAGTTACAGGAGGGATATGTTTCTCACAGTAAAGTCGGTGCATCGTCTTTCACGTCTAGGGTTCCCTCACCACCAGCACTGGACAGATCAGGATCTTCCTCCACATCCAGAGTTCGAGCACCACTAGTACCAGTCCCACCAGTAGTAGATGATAAACATAGATGTAGTTAGAGCTTTTTTTAGATGATTTCATATATCTTCCACCGCTGCACATGACCCATTATTTGTGCATATGGTTAGATATTTTCACACTTACCCACATACACCTCCACTCACTATGATAGAGTTAGATTATACGGGTCATGAGTCTCATGTATTTGATTCTGATTAGGATTCGGGATTCACAAATGAATCAGATGAGTGACTTTCGACATTTTATACTTTATGAGAATTGAATGATATCATGAGTAAAGTTAATTATGTATATGTTTACTTTAACTGTTTAACTTATCTTTCTTTTGTCTCTTCAAATAAGATATTTAATTGGGTGATGTAATAGATTATTTTAATAAATAAGATATTAATAATTTCATATATATAATTATTTAACTATGTGTATAAAATTATGTATTCTTACTGTTACGTAATAAATTTACTAATGCGTAAGTACTCATATTCATATCTTAATAATAGTCGATAGAGTAAGTAAAATTAATTATACGTAATTTAACATGAATATATGATCACAAAAAATAAATGAACACTCTATTATTTTTCGAATGAATATATTATTTTATAATTTAAATAAATTAATATTATAATTTAAATAAATTAATATTATAATTTTATTTTTAAAAACTTACAAAAATTAAAAAATAAAAAAATAATCTAAAAAATAAAAATGACTCTTTGCAACCGATACTCGTATCATCTCATATTATGACTAATACGGTCGGTAAGATCGAGTAAACAATAATATACTCTTTCCATAACCCACATGAGCTATGGAATCCAATCCGACAAGCCGGAGCGCGCGTTCTCGAATGTGCCACGTGTCTGCATGCCCTCGCGCCCCTTCTTTGGAACGTGCTCCCGGTCCTTTGTTATTTGCCACGTGGGCTCACGTCACCGTCGCCGTCGCCGTCGCCGTCGCCTCCACTTCCTAAGGTCCATCGTGCCTCCCACTCTCGACCTGCACTGAGAAGGACGGCAGACGCTTCGAATTTGTTGGGTTACCAGTGGCCGTTAAATCTAACGGCGTCTTTCCCCTCGGAGCCGAAAAGCCCAATATTTTATCTTTGTTTCTAATTCTGGACAGCTTGGCTCAGTTACCCGCTTTTCGAGCCTGGAGGCCTCTTGATCGGACGGATCAAATCAAATCTTGCAGGCTCGGGAGGTGTACGGGCGAGCGTAGAGGCCTTTACGAGGCGGGGTACCATATTCTTCGTGGGACGCGCATGGGGAGCCGGAGGTGTGGGTGTGGGTTTGTGCGGCAGTTGCCGAGGTGGTTTAGTGGGCGGCGGCAGCGCCGATAAGATCGAGGTGTCTTGCGGTCGCGGGCATGGCGGAGCACGCGGTCTCGGCGGGGGAGTCGCTGGTGGAGAAGATCGCGGAGAAACTGCACGGGAATGGCTGCTCGTCCTTGTCGTCCGACTCGGACAGCGAGAAGCCGGAGACGGGGGTGGCGGCGGCGGCGGCCTCCATCAAGGCCAACGTGTGGCGCCTCTTCGGCCGGGAGCAGCCCGTGCACAAGGTTTTCGGCGGTGGGAAACGTACGGACTTCCCTCAATGAACTCCTCCTCGAAGAGTTGTGCCGAGTAATTATCTTTGGTTGGTTTCTCCGGTCGGGCTTGATCAGGAACTGTATCGTGTTTGATCAGATTGATCCGATCTGTGGTGTTGCTCGCGTGTGAGATCTGTTGAGATTGAGTGTAGATTGATTCGTTGCGCTTTTCTCTCCGTGTTATATAAGTCGCTACTTTTTATGATTTGTTTGTTTGAGATAGTTTGCATGTTGGTTTCTTCGGTCTTTTGAGGTGCTCTGTGGATCTAAATCCTTCTCATATCGTACGGCTCTAAAACCCTAATTCCTGATCTGATATGTTGGATTTGTTTCTTTGCCTTTTTTTAGGATTGTTCATTAGATTTTTGTTGTATAGATTGCTAGATCTACTGCACTACGTTTTGGTAATTCGTGCGTCTGTGTTCAAAAAATCTGCAGCCGCGGATGTGTTTCTATGGAGGAACAAGAAGGTCTCAGCTGGAGTGCTCTCCGTAGCGACGGCGATCTGGGTCCTGTTTGAGTTGCTCGAGTACCATCTTCTCACACTCGTCTGCCATTGCCTTATCCTGTCTCTGGCGATTCTCTTCCTCTGGTCCAATGCCACCACCTTCGTCAACAAGTAAGCTATTCAGTCCTTCGTCGCTCTCTCTACTCTCTACTCTCTACTCAATGTGTTATGGCATTTGACTTTCTAAGTTTCATCTGACCTTTTAAGTTATCTGCTTATTCGTATGTCTTGTTTAGGTTGCCACCACGCATCCCTGATGTCCAAATCCCCGAAGATCTTGCTGTGAACATTGCCCTTGCCCTCAGATGTGAGATTAATTTTGCCTTCTCAGTGCTTAGGGATATTGCACTAGGACGGGATCTTCGGAAGTTCCTTGCCGTATGTTGCTAGACTCTTTCCACCTATGGCAGTATTTTGGCGGATGCAATATGTTCATGTCTTTCTCTTGGTCATTCAGGTGATTGCTGGCTTGTGGGTTCTATCTATCCTCGGGAGTACCTGCAATTTCCTGACCTTATTTTATATAGGTAATAACTGTAATCCATCTTCCTCTTATTTGTCTACATCATTTGCATTGTTTTTTTGCCTTCCATTCTTGTCTGACACCCATTGCTTCGGTCTATTGAACAAAACAGTGTTTGTTTTGCTTCATACTGTGCCCGTTCTTTATGAGAAGTATGAGGACAAGGTGGATGCTTTTGGGGAAAAGGCAATGATAGAATTCAAGAACACTATGCAGTGTTTGATGCTAAGGTCGTTAGTAAGATTCCAAAGGGACCACTGAAAGATAAGAGGCACTAAGTAGGAGGAAGGTATGCTGTGCCCATGTAGCTTCTGACAGCTATTGGTTAGCACTTTTCAAGTGATTTATGGCTGTCAATCGATTGCTATTTAGAATTTTTATCCTTTTGATTTAGTAGTTGCACGCTAAGTTTTAATGAGAACAGGTTCGCTCAATAGGTGCAATTACAAGATTTTGTGATGTTATGTTTTCTATGTCATTTGTTGTGTAAGCATCTTAATGATGGATATCTATTTTCAATTTTATAATATCAATTATATAGGACATTCTTCATGTCATATAAAGAAAAGGTTAATGCTTTAGTACTGTGGTCTTTCTTTATATATCAGTCTGCTCATTTTGAGTAATACAAATGCTTTTGACAGTGAAGGCAAATCATTGGAGGAACATTGCAAGACTTAAGATACTAGAAAGTCTAGAATACCATAACTTTCACCTATCACTGCAGACTGATCTTTATAATCATGCCAATATCTCAAGGAACTGCTACATTGCCCATAACTTTCACCTATCACTGCAGACTGATCTTTATAATCATGCCAATATCTCAAGAACTGCTACATTGCCCATTACATATATTTTCCTTTTTAAAGTTTAATTAGCCAAATACATTCCCCTTAGGAAGAAAAGGGATATGCCTTACATTTGCACTGATTTGCAGCATTCAATGTCTCTAATGACATGTTGCTCTGTAATCAGTTACTTGTTAGCACAATTTTAATATTATGTCTTTCATTTTAATTTTTGGTATATGAGGGTGTTGTTGACACCTGAGACACATCAAAGAGAACTCTTCTCCTTGCATGTTCTCTACTTCTCTCATGTCCAGCAATGAGCCATCAGGCACAAAGTAGGTAGTTGGTCAGAAATGATAGTTGAAACTTAAAGATTGCTGTTAATGGAAGGTTATCACTTTCCTATTGTCGAACACTGAAAGATTCATGTTCCAGCACGTAATCAGAATTCGGACAAGGGAATACCTCTTTCTAGGCTATTTCTCTGTAGTCTTCTCATAAAAGGATTCCCCCTGACTTGGTTGCCTTCTGTCAGTTGAACAAGTGCTCCAGAATTTCCTTGTATGAGCACATGGAACAAACCTCATCGCGGTTCCGTCTTTGTTGGAAAGAAAAAGATTTCAGTCAGTTTGATAATAATCGAGTGACATTGCTTCTTCTGTCCAAACCAAGGAATCCGTTAGATATGATGTAAAATGGATCTTGTTCTATCATTGATCAGAGATTTCGAGTTGAAGAAGGGGAAGGAGCCCTCGACTCGTAACAGATAGAGGAAGATTTATTAAATCACATAGTTTGGGCTCCTAGAATATGGCGCCCTTGCGGCAATCTATTTGATTGTATCGCGAATTGAGATTTCCCTATTGGGCCAGGTCATTTCGGGGCAAACGGATCATTTTTCATAAAGAGAATGAGCTTCGAGAGAAGGATTCGGAGTTCTTGCAGAGTGGAACCATGCAGTACTAGACACGAGATTGATCTTCCAAAGAACAAGGGTTTTTTCGAATAAGCCAATTCATTTGGGACTAACTATTCTGACCTGACAAAAAATCTATAATTTTCAGCAAAGTTGTTTCTTTATTTTTTACTTGTATTTGTTATGTTATTTTTTATTTTTTGTTGTATTATTAATTATTTTTTGATTTAGTTTTCTTTTAGTTAGTTTTATTTATTCAATATTCCTTCAATATTCAAATTCAAAAATTCTCATTCTATACATAACATAGGTTGTCTATTCAGCATTGAATAAAAAAGGAGGTGCCTTTTTCCTTAGGAAATGGTTCAAATTATTTTATCGATATGAGTGTTCTATATCGGATAAATTAGCAACTATGCATTTTTTATTTTTAAACCATCTTAGTACTAACATGGTGGCAGAAAGAGTACCATGTTTGTTGTGCCCAGACTTCAAACAGTTTAGCTTTAACTATGTTAATGGTTCCCACATTATTGGTTGATAGAGAATCAAAGTCAATGTACCAATGAATTACGAAATGCTATGGTTCTTACATATGATTACTTAATTTATTCAGAAGTAATTCGTCGGGATCATGCACATTTTTTATCCTATTTATTTTATCCTTATTTATAAAATAAAAAAAAAAAATAAATAATAAAAAAGGTGCAGCTGGTCGGATCCAACCTATTTTTGAAATACACAACTCGCACACACTCCTTTCCAAAATAAATCAATACACCCAATACTGCGCTTAGATTTATTGGATTTGTTGCAAAAATATCGGTATTAAACCCAAAACCCCCGGCAGATGGCTAGTGGCCCAAGGAAACAAAAGAATCGGTTACACTTTTCTTATACTCTCCTCTTATAGATAGGACTAACAAAGAACAGAGTTCTTTTTGTATCACTTCACCCCCCCTTTTTTGGTTGATTTCTTTTTTTATGTTATGGGATTTTATATTGGGATAGATAATTATTTGATTTAATTTATTTTATTTTTAATTAAATCTTGTTTTTTATTTTATTCTAATTAAAGTTCCCAGTTTCTAAGAAGATACTTAATTGGGTTGGTTTTGGTCCTGGGTATTATGCCAATTGCAAAATACCTCATTGCATATTGTTACTAACAATACATTGTATTAACAATACATTGAATATTTGTATTCTATTTATACAGACCAACCAGAGAGGGCACTTAGCTTTACAGGAACCTTGGCCTTTTCTCAATCTTTTTGCTTTGATGTGTTCTTGCTAGCTCCAGACAAAATATTAACCATGAATATTCTGTTATCACTCAATAGAAGTTTCTCTAGCTCTTGTATGTTAACCTGGAAGATGAAGAGTGTTTATGGTAGCCTCACCTTGGGTACCTCTGCCCGAGTCAATTAGTTGGTTTCCTACAAAATGGCCAGAGCATCATCGGACGCATTCCATGCACATTGAATTATGTCGGATAAAATTTCTGCCAAAGTTCTATTCTTTCCTATTTCTATTCTTCCAAAATAGACATCTGCATCTTCTTTCCTGTTGTTCAACTTGGTTTTGCAATTTCCTTGTTATTTTAATGCATCTCTAGGTAGTAGGCCTAGTGGCTTTCAGAATAGAAACTCCTATGTGATATACGTAGTTGAAGGAGAGCACTTTATGTTCATTTAAACCTTACCTTTTAGATCACTTTCTGATCTTCTTATTTTGACATGTTATTGTCTTAGCGTTTTTTGCAAATAAATCATTGTTAAAGTTGAAATGGCAAAAATATCATTTTTGGAAATACATTAGCAAAGATATCCTTACTTTTGTCAAAACAGTGCAAAAATATTATTGACCTAACCCCCCCTCCTTACTAGCCATGAAATTAACCCTGGTTAACTTTAACTTGACATGAGAAAATATGATAATACCCCTAGTGAAAAGAATAGAGCCCATCTCTCTCTCAAGACTGGGAGAAGGAGAAGGCGACTGGTAGGGCGTCGGAAAAGGGGTCGCCGTGGACGATGGGGGTGTTAGGGGAAGGGGGATGTAGAGAAAGAGGGGGGAGTGAGAGGCGGGAAATCCACCTGGAGCGGAGTGGGTGCATCCCCACCCAGTAGTTGGGACTCGTCTTCCATGGCACTGTCATGCCAGTGGTCTGCCAAAGCGACCCGACCTCCATCTCCCCCATGGATCTCGTTGATGTAGATGCGGTGGAGTTGAAGGATGTGACGGTGCCCGCAACTCATCAACTCCAGTAGGTCCTCCTTGCTGTTGGGGCATTCCTTAGGGTACGCCCAGCGAGGAGGGGCGAAAGTCGGGGTCGTGCTTAGCGAGGAGGCAGACCTCAGAGATGGCGTCGTCGACGGTAGTGGCATCGCCCTCAGAGGAGGCGCCAAGCTCATTAGAGGATAGCCTTTGGACGCCTCACTGGTGTCTCCTCGTTGGCCCCCTTGCTTGAGCCTCCTCGCCACCACCTCAATGCCCGCTCTCCTACCCCGTTCCCCCTCTTTCTCTTCCTCCTTGTCGGCCCCCTTGCAGTCCGTGGGGCTCATCGAGTTGCCAACCACCACCACCTGTAGTTGCAGCTACAGCAGAGGGTGGACGCCATCTCTAGGTGGTAGTCCACCAGCGGCCCCTTCCCTCTCTCTCATCTCTTTGCTCTCTCTCTCTCTTTATGTAGTTTGAGGCATGAGGCGATCGAGGCGATCAGGGGGTCGCCTCATGTCTCAAATGCCTAGGTGATGGCCTAGGCGTTTGAGGCGAGATTTTATTATATATATATATATATATATATATAATTCAAATAATAAACTATGTCTAAATATTACAAAATTGCCTATATAAAGTCAATAAATTTTCTAAATTCATTCAATCCTATGATTCAAATTATTATGACTCATTAAATTCTTATAGAATTTAACAAACCAAATTACAACTATGAAGATACCAATAATGAAGAAACTAATAAATTCATAAAACTGACGTAAAACAAATTCTGGTGAGTCAAAAGATAATCTCACATTTTGAAAGATAAGAAAATTTAAAAATAATAATAAATTCTATAGGCAGAGAGAGAGTGACACAGACTACCGTCAAAAACCAAGTTATGTGTGTGTCTATGTGAGACAGAGTGAGACCAACTGTGGTCAGAGTGAGGCGAGGCATCGCCTCGTCTCGGCGCCTAGGCGAGCGCCTAGGCACGCTTTTAACTACATAGCTCTCTCTCTCATACTCCCGCCTCTCTCTCTTTCCCTCGGGTTGGGAGTTCGCCTGTTGATCCCTCCCGGTACACCCTCTCTTCTCTACCCCTGTTTATCCTTCCCCAACCGCAATGGACGTCGGAATTATTGTGACGACGGCTCTACGCCCTTGCCTCTCCGAATCGGCCCCCTCTAGGTGATCCCAAGTGTTCAGGATCCCCACTCTGCAGATCAAGGAGAAAATG